>JBAIAC010000028.1:17842500-19092500 GCA_037349315.1 Chelydra serpentina | reverse complement strand
CCATGCATGCGTCCAGCTGGCTCTGGCCAGTAGACAGAGGAAGACACTGGAAGAAATATGATGGCAACTGGGCAGAGAAGAATGGATAATTCAAGCAGGATTGAAATAAATCACTTTAAAAATTCTAAATACAATAATGTTTAACTGCTTCCCAATGTAGGGCTCTTTGGGGTTGATTATGCTGATGATTCTGGGACTGCAGTTGCCTCAATATTTTAGTCAATAAACAAACGTGTTTGGGGAACAAGGAATCATGGTTCTGGGCTGCTAGCTACCAGCACCAGAGACTTTGTCTGGTAAATAATGAACTAAGTAGATGTCTCACAGCAGTCTGTTAGACGGATGCATCCAGGCTGGAAGAAGATCTATGATAACTAGCGCTTGGGAGATGCAGTCACTGCTAATAGATTGATTAAATATAAACCTCATTCCAGGAGAATGTGTGTGAGAGAGAGCTGCTAAGTCAATGAATAAATAACTCCTCTGCTTAACTAGAGACGTTTAATGAGGACAGAACTTGAGAAGAGGTGTCTTTATTTCAGTGGAGGTATATTTATTACAGGTGTGATTTTCACAGTAACCACAGGGCCTGCCAAATTAAAAATGAATGGGTCATGTCTCTCTGGTCCCAATATTTGCTGGCTGTGATTGTAAGATGTAGTTTACTCATGTTGGGGCACAGAGGCTGATGTCTAACTAAAGACTCTCAGAACCCACTTCCTGATTGGTCGATTGTCACAGTCTTGGGCCTGCAGTACGCCCCCCTCCCCCTCCCAGATACAGTAGGACACAGGGCAGGGTGGGACAACTGAAGGCACTAACCTCTCCTCAGAGTGGAAACAGACCAGCCCTCCTGAATGTAGGACCCTGAATCAAAGCCCACTGAAGTCAATGGGAATCTTGCTATTGTCTTCATTGATCTAGGGCAGGGTATCAGAGCAAAACATAAGAGGCAACAGCAAGTGATGTCAGTCACCCTAAAACTGAACTGGGTGCTGGAAGGGAAGGAACAGCCATCAAAAATTGATCTCTTTGTGTGATTAGAACAGTGCGGCCTCCCAAGAGTACACAGCACACACCCTAGGATCAAAGAAATCAGAGAAGGGAAAGACCTAGTATGGCACGTCACTTGGTCTCCTATGCCCTGGGGCTAGTGCAGGATAGTTCCCTGCAATACAGTGTTTTGTCTAACCTGGATTTAAAGGACCCAGATGATGGTGCTTCCCCTTGGAGGCTATTTTTGCACATCTCAGCAGCAGGAAGCTTTTCTTTGTTTTCAGCCTTAATGTTTTCTTTGTTTGATCTCACCCCATTCCACTAAGTAATTCCTCTCTCCCCCTTAGTGCTTACACCCTTTCAATACTATAGATGGTTATCATATTGCCCCTTCCCCCTGAGCTGTCATTTGGCCAACTTAGACATATTTAGCTCTTTAAATCTTTCCTCATAAGTCAGTCCTTCACTGCCTGATGGATGAATGCCCCGATTACCTCATCATTGCAAAACAACAGGCCACCCACGTGATGACCTGACCTCAAGGATCACATTCAGCATGTGGCCTACAAGGGACTCGCTCTCCATAGCTACATATTAATTGCAGAGTGGCTGTACCCTGGTTGCACATTAATTGCAATGTACCCGGCACCAGTCGAGCTACGTGCTACAGAGCAGCGCCCTCCATCCAGAGTCTCAGGCTTTGCCATGTGCCCTGAACTAACTCTCAGGCTTCCGAGGTCTTTTGCTGCCCTGTTTGCCTCACACAGGAAGCATCACCCATTGAAAAGCCACCCTGAGCGAAAGCTCTGCCTGCAGGATCTCTTCAGTTAAATGTCATTTTGCAAAATACCATGCATTTCACAGTAAAAGAACTGAGTTATTTTCTGTCACGGACATGTCAACGCTTGGCATTTCCCGTTGCTTTCCTCAAGTCCCCCCAGACAAAACCTAAAATACATATAAATATATATTGGAAATGGAGACGTCTTTATTACAAGCCTTGCCCTGGATGGCAATTTCTGCATTTGCCTTAAATACATCCATTTAAAGTGACAGGCAGAGACCCACTCAAGCCTACATCAAGGAGGCAACAAAGGGGGTGATTTTCCCCCTTCCATCTCTCTTTTTTTCCCTCAGCCCTTGTACGACTCATATCATAAAAGGGGCTGAAATTAACTTTAAAAATGGCAAAAATACAAGAGTTGACAGGAGGGGGTGTGTGCATCAGAAGGAGCAGGAATTTGGCACGGTGGGATGTGGCAGCGGGGAGAGCAGGGGTGATAGAAGGGAACCAGGGGTTTGAAAAATAAGATTGTCTAACATTTCTCTGATGCCAGTCTGAGGTGCCTGGAGGAAGGGTGGAACAGAGAGACTACGAGAGGAGAAAAAGGGGGATATTAAAATGTTCAATCAGAAGTTACTGACAAACTGTCAGGGTTATGGACTACGCACAGAACAAAGGTTTACATTTGCAAATCAATAAAAATAAATGAGGAGGGGAGATGCATGAATATTTTAACATACATCTACATAAACCCTCACCCTGAAAATGCCTGTAAAATGTGTCATCTGACTGGACTCCTGTCACTGATGCCAGAGCAGGTGGCAGAGTCAGAGGGTGGAGAGATTCCCCTCAACCCAGCTAAAGCTGGCACCACATGCTGGGGAGCGGTGGGTCACTGTGCCCATGACCATACCACCCAAGCTGGATCCCCTTTATCTAATGCAGTCCCTGTGCCTCAATTGCTGCAGCAGCTCAGGCAGAGTAATGAAAACTGGCTGTGCAGCAAGTGAGTGGTTAAAGAAGGAAGATATTGTGCAAGCCAAGCCAAGCCAAGCCAAGCCATGTTGATTTCACAGGGCTGCCTCTTGTTTCAAGCTCTGGGGATCCCACTAGGTGAAGGGCTCAACTGAGCTCTCCCTAAACAAGAGGGTGGAACAGGAGATTACACTTCTTGTGGAGACATCTCCTAGAAAGTAAGAAGCCAATCCTTTTTATGTATATATAACCAATCGATCAGTAGCGTAGCTGGGGGGGAGCAGGGATACAGGCTGCGGGAGCCGGGCTTGGGGGGCATTTTAAAGGGCCAGCGGCTCCCTGCAGCGGCAGGAACCGCCGGCCTTTTAAAGCGCCCCCCCCCAGCCCCGCTGCCGGAGCTGAGCTGGGCGGGGGGCGCTTTAAAAGGCCAGCGGCTCCTGCTGCTGCGGGGAGCCGCGGGCCCTTTAAAGCGCGCCCCCCCCCAGCCCTGCTGCCGGAGCCAGGCTCAGACGGGGATTTAAAAGGCCCGGGGGCTCCGCAGCAGCTGGAGCCCCGGGCCCTTTAAAGCGCCGCCGGGTGAGTACAGGGGGAGCGGGGAGGCGCCTTTTTATAGCACCGCTGCTCCCCCTGTGCTCTAAACCTGGCTACGTCACTGCAATCAATTGCTGCATACAGCATATATATTGAAGCACTCTGTAAAATAACCCTACGCTGTCAGCAGAGTGATTTGGGAAGCTAGTCACTCTGATGCTGAAGGGAAATACATACGCAAATAGGACAATAGGGGTTGTTTTTTCTATATTGTTGCCACCTGAATTTTAAATTTCTCTTCAGTGCAATTCATGCTGCTCTAAACCAGGGAAATGACCCCAGGAGCCACAATCTGCCCTTCCCCATAGGAGTTTCCAAACTGCTCATTATCTTCATCATCATAAGGCTTAGTACTTATATCACACAACAACTTCACAACACTGTACGGACTGTAACTAGTAAAGCTGGTCAGGAAACAATTTCTGTCCCATGGTGCCAAGTATCAGAGGGGTAGCCATGTTAGTCTGTATCCACAAAAACAACATTGGCAGTACAATGTCCATACCAAATTGGGTAAAGAATGTGAGTGAGGCCAAACAGCAAAAATTAAGATGTTTGTACACCAATGCGAGGAGCCTAGGTAACAAAATGGAGGAATTAGAGCTACTGGTCCAGGAAGTGAAACCAGATATCATAGGAATAACCGAAACATGGTGGAATAGTAGTCATGACTGGAGTACAGGTATTGAAGGGTATGTGCTGTTTAGGAAAGATAGAAATAAAGGTAAAGGTGGGGGAGTAGCATTGTATATCAATGATGAGGTAGACTGTAAAGAAATAAAAAGTGATGGAATGGATAAGACAGAGTCTGTCTGGGCAAAAATCACATTGGGGAAGAAAACTACTAGAGCCTCCCCTGGGATAGTGCTTGGGGTGTGCTATAGACCACCGGGATCTAATTTGGATATGGATAGAGACCTCTTTAATGTCTTTAAGGAAGTAAATACTAATGGGAACTGTGTGATCATGGGAGACTTCAACTTCCCAGATATAGATTGGAGAACAAGTGCTAGTAATAATAATAGGGCT
This sequence comes from Chelydra serpentina, assembly GCA_037349315.1. Taxonomy (NCBI): domain Eukaryota; kingdom Metazoa; phylum Chordata; order Testudines; family Chelydridae; genus Chelydra; species Chelydra serpentina. Next base: position 19,088,125 of record JBAIAC010000028.1, on the reverse strand, counting down.
CAGATTTTCCTAGATGTGATAGCTGATGAATTCCTTCATCAAGTAGTTGATGAACCAACAAGGGGGGATGCCATTTTAGATTTGGTTTTGGTGAGTAGTGAGGACCTCATTGAAGAAATGGTTGTAGGAGACAACCTTGGCTCGAGTGATCATGAGCTAATTCAGTTCAAACTAAATGGAAGGATAAACAAAAATAAATCTGAGACTAGGGTTTTTGATTTCAAAAGGGCTAACTTTAATAAATTAAGGAAATTAGTTAGGGAAGTGGATTGGACTAAAGAATTTATGGACCTAAAGGCGGAGGAGGCCTGGGATTATTTCAAGTTAAAGTTGCAGAAGCTATCAGAAGCCTGTATCCCAAGAAAGGGGAAACAATTCATAGGCAGGGGTTTTAGACCAAGCTGGATGAGCAAGCATCTCAGAGAGGTGATTAAGAAAAAACAGAAAGCATACAAGGAGTGGAAGATGGGAGGGATCAGCAAAGAAACCTACCTTATTGAGGTCAGAGCATGTAGGGATAAAGTGAGACAGGCTAAAAGGCATGTCGAATTGGACCTTGCAAAGGGAATTAAAACCAATAGTAAAAGGTTTTATAGCCATATAAATAGGAAGAAAACAAAGAAAGAAGAAGTGGGACCGCTAAATACTGAGGATGGAGTGGAGGTTAAGGATAATCTAGGCATGGCCCAATATCTAAACAAATACTTTGCCTCAGTCTTTAATGAGGCTAATGAGGATCTTAGGAATAGTGGCAGCATGACAAATGGGAATAAGGATGTGGGGGTAGATATCACCATATCCGAGGTAGAAGCCAAACTTGAACAGCTTAGTGAGAGTAAATCAGGCGGCCCAGATAATCTTCATCCAAGAATACTAAAGGAACTGGCACATGAAATTGCAAGCCCATTAGCAAAAAATTTTAATGAATCTCTAAACTCAGGGGTTGTACCGTTTGACTGGAGAATAGCTAATATAGTTCCTATTTTTAAGAAAGGGAAAAAAGGTGACCCGGGTAACTACAGGCCTGTTAGTTTGACATCTGTAGTATGCAAGGTCTTGGAAAATTTTTTGAAGGAGAAAGTAGTTAAGGACCTTGAGGTCAATGGCAATTGGGACAAATTACAACATGGTTTTACAAAAGGTAGATCGTGCCAAACCAACTTGATCTCCTTCTTTGAGAAAGTAACAGATTTGTTAGATAAAGGAAATGCAGTGGATCTAATCTACCTCGATTTCAGTAAGGCATTTGATACAGTACCACATGAGGAATTATTGGTTAAATTGGAAAAGATGGGGATCAATATGAAAATTGAGAGGTGGATAAGGAACTGGTTAAAGGGGAGACTACAGCGGGTCATACTGAAAGGTGAACTGTCAGGTTGGAGGGAGGTTACTAGTGGAGTTCCTCAAGGTTCAGTTTTGGGACCAATTTTATTTAATCTTTTTATTACTGACCTCGGCACCAAAAGTGGGAGTGTGCTAATAAAGTTTGCAGATGACACAAAGTTGGGAGGTATTGCCAATTCAGAAAAAGATCGGGATATCCTACAGGAAGATCTGGATGACCTTGTAAACTGGAGTAATAGTAATAGGATGAAATTTAATAGTGAGAAGTGTAAGGTTATGCATTTAGGGATTAATAACAAGAATTTTAGTTATAAGCCGGGGACGCATCAGTTGGAAGTAACGGAAGAGGAGAAGGACCTCGGAGTTCTGGTTGATCACAGGATGATTATGAGTCGCCAATGTGATGTGGCCGTGAAAAAAGCTAATGCGGTCTTGGGATGCATTAGGCGAGATATTTCTAGTAGAGATAAGGAGGTGTTAGTACCGTTATACAAGGCATTGGTGAGACCTCATTTGGAATACTGTGTGCAGTTCTGGTCTCCCATGTTTAAGAAGGATGAATTCAAACTGGAACAGGTACAAAGAAGGGCCACTAGGATGATCCGAGGAATGGAAAACCTGTCGTATGAAAGGAGACTCAAGGAGCTTGGTTTGTTTACCTTAACCAAAAGAAGGCTGAGGGGAGATATGATTGCTCTCTTTAAATATATCAGAGGGATAAATACCAGGGAGGGAGAGGAATTATTTCAGCTCAGTACCAATGTGGACACAAGAACAAATGGATATAAACTGGCCATCAGGAAGTTTAGACTTGAAATTAGACGAAGGTTTCTAACCATCAGAGGAGTGAAGTTCTGGAACAGCCTTCCAAGGGAAGCAGTGGGGGCAAAAGACCTAACTGGCTTCAAGATTAAGCTAGATACATTTATGGAGGGGATGGTTTGATGGGATAACATGATCTTAGTCAAAGGTCAATTAATTGCCATCAGTGGTAAATAGGACTAATGGTCAATGATGGGATGTTAGAAGTTACTGCAGAGAACTTTTTCCTGGGTGTCTGGCTGGTGAGTCTTGCCCACATGCTTGGGGTTCAGCTGATCGCCATATTTGGGGTCGGGAAGGAATTTTCCTCCAGGGTAGATTGGCAGAGGCCCTGGAGGTTGTGTTTTTTGGGTTTTTTTTTTTTTTTGCCTTCCTCTGCAGCATGGGGCACGGGTCACTTACCAGAGGATTCTCTGCATCTTGACGTCTTTAAACCATGATTTGAGGACTTCAATAGCTGAGACATAGGTAAGAGGATTATTCCAGGAGTGGGTGGGTGAGATTCTGTGGCCTGCATTGTGCAGGAGGTCAGACTAGATGATCATAATGGTCCCTTCTGACCTTAAAGTCTATGAGTCTATGAGGAGTCCAGTGGCACCTTAAAGACTAACAGATTTATTTGGGCATAAACCTTTGTGGGTAAAGTGGGGGTTTTTACCCACGAAAGCTTATGCCCAAATAAATCTGTTAGTCTTTAAGGTGCTACTGGACTCCTTGCTGTTTCTGTCCCATGAGAAATTCCAACATTTACAATTTTGCTTTTATCCTAAATTGGGACAAAAAGTCAAAATCTCAAAATATTTCACGAAACGAAGTTGGAAACATCAAAACAACCTTATTGAAATGTTTCCTCTAGAGAATATTGAAATGTTATAGCATAAAGTCAAAACAAAATGAGAGAGTCAGATGGAAATGAGAAAATTGAAATGACTTATTTCATTTTGAATCATTCAGAAATTGTTCTGTTGAAAAATTGTTGAAATCAACACATTTCCACAAAACATTTCAATTTCAACAAAACAGCATTTTCTGTTCTATTGAAAAACGTTTGACATCTCTATTAACTAGTTAATTCTAACAAGTCCTCTGTGAGTACTATTACCCCTATCTTACAGCGGAGAAGTTGAGGCAAAGGTGCTCTCTCTCTCCTTTTTTTTCAGGTGAGCAATCACCATGGTATCTAGGTGCAGTTAAGTGACGCAAGGCAACAGAGAGAATCATAGTAAGAGCCGGGATTACATTTTAGGGGCACCTGGCTCTCAGCCCTGCGCGTCTTCCTTTGCATAATGCTGCTTCCCCAGCAGATTCTTAAAGCGGACATGGGCCATTAGCTATGTGGTCAAGATGAAAGTAGAAATGGGAGACTCCAGACGGAGACAGACGCATGCCCCCTGAAGTGCAATGGCATGATCACACTTTGGCAATGGTGCTGCATTAGCCCAGAGAGGTCACAAGGGGATGCTTGGAATGGGTAGAGTGAGCTCCCATGTCGGCCACCCCACTCAGTGTGGAAGACTTGAGAGGGGCAGTTTCTGTGGCTGGATACACCCTACATATAACACCTGCTTCATACCTTGGATTCATAAGAACCTCAGTTTTCCTTGGGTAACATCCACATCAGGGAATCACCAGCCACCAGGCCTGCTAGCTGAGTGGTACTCAAAGCTTTCCTTCACCCCCACTCCCATGCTGCACTTTATAGTTTGGTAGGGAGGGGGTGGGATCTGGTCCTGGTATTCATCTCTTGTTGCCATGCCTTCTTTGTGGCACAGCACATATGGAATGATCCTGACTGCCCAGCTGAGCTCGCAATGGGAAGGGTAAGATGGAAGGTCACTGAAGTCCAGATCTCCAATGATGAGTCTTGTTACATCTATGGAGGAGGTAATGCTCCATGCACTACTGTACCGCCTGCATTCCCAGCTAATTAATTGCCTTTTCACTCCCTTTTCTTCTGCCTTAATTGGGACAAAGACATCTGGCAGAGATTTGTTTGTGCAGGCATCCATCTTTAACATATAGACACATTCTGTTTACTAGGGGAGTTAAAAGGAAAACTCCCCTGAGGATGAAAACCATGAACAAACCAGCATCTCTCTCAAAAGCTGTTAAACCATCGCATTTTTGGGCCTTCACCACAGCATGTGCCAAGCATGTTCCCCTCCTGCGTGTGGGCTGCATGGGGCCATCATCCTCCCTTTAGAGCTGGAGAGGTAGGAAACAGAAAGCTCATCGGAATGCACCGTAGGCCACAACTGCAGAGCAGATGGGCAAGGTGGCTGCTCTGAGAGAGGCTGTTTTATATACTGAGAGGGGAGGCAGAACCGGGACAGGCCTCTCCTGGCACTTGCCTTGTGTGTTGAGTATGCAACGTAGTGCACATCTGGATGGCATTCTCGATCCAAACCTTGCCAACCCCTCAGCCCCACGTCCTGACAGACATGGGGAACAAACAACCACAGTCTCACCCTACACACACTCAGTCACACATATGGATACTGCTGTATGCACAGACACCACTACCCCTCTGGTTTACGCTCTCCTGAATTTTGTCTCCATCCCCCTTGCCCAGGACTGAATATCTGCCAAACCTATTGAAATTAGGAGCATATTGGATTCCAAGGAACAAGAGATGGGGTACTGCTCAACCTCCTTCTTTACTTAGCTTGGACAAAGCTGAATGGAATATGTGGGGGCAGGGAGAATATTTCCATGACCAGCCAAGCTGGATCTGCCAGACATTTGTGAACTGCCTGGGGAAAGAGCAGAAATCCCGGAGAATTGGCTCTGATGGCTCCCGTCCCAGTGCCCTCAGCAGGAGCCCAGATGCCCTGACTGATGGTATCCTTGTCCTGGTTCCAAAGCTTTTCTCTAGGAAACATCATAATGTGCAGCTTTGCTGTAAGACCCCCTGAAGACTCGGGTGCTGCTGTCATGGGTGATTAGAGTTTTGTGGCTGTGAGGGCTGGTTTTGTGCTCACACCTCCTGAGACACTAGCTGTTGTGCGAAGGCTGCTCCCTGTTCAGGCCCAAGAGCAGGGAGGAAAATATCACAGTGTCATCTCCCATGCGGAAACACAAAAACCCTGGGGAAGTACAGATAGTGGGAGAGTGGGACTCTTTACCCAGCAGGGTAAAGCTGTGAAATGGATGGGGAAATATCCCACTGATTGGCTGATATTCCTATTCAGAGTTCCTGTTATGAATATCCAGCAGTAAAATGCTCTCATTTCTGTTTCTCAGACCTTCCCACACGTTGGTGCCATTCTCTGATGTTTATAGACAGGGCCGGCTCTGGCTTTTTTGCTGTCCCGGGCAAAAAAAGCCGCCGGCTGCCCCTCTCCGGCTGAGCACCGGTGGGGAGCCCGGCATGCCTGCGGTCCCGCTCCCCCCAGCGGGGGCGCTGGCGGGGAGTGCGGCATGCCCGCTGCCCCGCTGCCGGCCGAGGCAATGCTGCGCTCCCCGCTCCCTGGCCAGAGCGCCAGCGGGGAGGGCGGCATTCCCGTGGCCCCGCTCCCCCAGCCGGGGCGATGCCGCGCTCTCCGCTCCCTGACCAGAGCGCCAGCGGGGAGGGCAGCATTCCCATGGCCCCACTCCCCCGGCTGGGGTGATGCCGGGCTCCCCGCTGCCCCGGCTGGGGCACCAGCGGGGAGCGCGGCATCCCCACTGCTGCCCCGGCCGGGGCACTGGCAGGGAGTATGGCTTCTCCACGGCCCTGCTGCCCCAGCCCGGGCACCACCTGGGAGTGCGGCACAGCCGCCCCCTGCCGCCCTGGCTGGGAAGAGTGGGTTTTTTTGTTTGTTTGTTTTTAATTAAAAAAACCCTTAGCGCCGTCCCAATCACGTGCTTGGTCAGCTGGTGCCTGGAGCCGGCCCTGCTTATAGAGGCAACTCCTTCTCTGTAAGTCCCTTAAGGGTATGGGAGATGGAGGATATGACTTGGAATTTGCCTTCCTCTTGAAGCATTGTTACTGGTCTGACGGTAAGTGATGTGATGACACCAGGATGCCATGGGGATGGGAGCCCTAGAAATGCAAACAGCTAGTGATAGAGGGTCTAGGGAGAGTTCTGGGATCACTGTTCCCTCTAAGCTGTGTGCGTGTGCGCGCGCACACAGATCCTAAACCCCATGCACACAGCGAAACACCGCACACACAAAAATGTGCATAGAAGCACAACAATTTGCACAGAAGAAATGTTTTGCACACACGGCCTGTCAAAAATTAGAGGGCACATTGACTGGGATCTAAACCCTTCAGTTCTTGCACATCTCCTCCTGATTCTAGCTTCTTATCTCACCAGTGATGGCCTCACTGCCTCTTTGATCTCCTTCTTCCATCCCCATCTGCCATGGTGCCCCAAGGATGGCTTCCCAATCCCAGTGTGCCAAGCCCCAGCCTTATCCATTCACTTCCCTACTAATAATGCACTTCTCCTGTGAGACATCGCACCCCTGACCTCCCAGCCGTGGTAGTCAGCTTCCTTTTCCCCCACATTGTAACTGACAGGGGAGTAAAAGAGAAGAATGAACAGAGATCCTCAAAACCCACCCCCAAACCCTTGTGAGCTAACCCTTCCTCTGGGTGTCCCAGTGCAACCTGCCTTATTTGTGTCTGACTTTTAGATTATATAAAAAGTCTTTGGGACAGAGACAATCATAATTGTGCCTTTACAGCATTGAGAATATTATTATCATTAATAAATAATAATAATAATAATGATAATAAATAAAATAAAGCTGTCCCTCCTTCTAAAGAATACTGGTCAGCACTAGAAATGTTTGACTAATTGGTAGCAAATCACTTATCAGACAACTTTAACCTCTCTTCCTGTTCATGAATTGCCCATGAACTACTTACAATTTTCTTGACTGTAATTGTTATTCTAAATTATTCATCAAATATTTCCAATATATAGTTCCTGGGCTGATCGCTCTTTAAATGTGCTATTTCCATAGACATTCCTGCCAGTGAACATGTTTGCTAGAGTATTTCTGGAAAGTGAGCTCAAAAGTGACACAAAACACAATTTGCAGGCAACGTTCACAAAACCTTTTTAGAGGTGATTCCCCAGCTCTTCTTAGCACTTACGCGGTGCTTTCTATTTTATTGAATGAACCTTCACAGCAGCCCACGGAGCAGGTAAGTATCCTCCCCATTGTTATGGCTGGGGAAAACGAGGCAGGGGAGCGGTGTGTCTGACCCAAGGTCACAAACACAATCAGCAAGCTGGCATTAAAATTCAGGGCTTCCTGATTCCCAGGCATGTCTTCAACCACTGAGCCACACCTCTCTACAAGAACTCACTCTCCCAGACAATAGGAAAAGCCACCTCTCCACTAAATGCCTCCTTCCACTCACACACTAACAAATACATACACACATGTCCCTTTATGTGTCTCTTTTCTCACGCCAGCTCTTAGGATGTGAATTCAAGGCTGCCCAGCGCTATCAGTCTAATAGGTTAGTGGAGAGAGTGAGGCACCCAAGCCACAGAGAGGTCACAGGGAACAGCTCAGACCACTTCTGAGCAAAGAAACCAGGAGAGGCTTTACGCACCATGCAATTAAAGAGCAACACTGTGCGTTTCCCAGCCCAGCCCAGATCTACAGGCCAAATCCCTCAGACCGGGAGACAGAAAAGACCATCTGTCAGTCACTCACCAGAGCTCTGCTGCTCTAGTAAAGCTGTGCTAGTGTAATTCATTCCTTGTGGGGTCCCTGAGAGGAAGTTTAACTACTTGTCATTCTAAGGGGGATGTGGTGTCATTTGTACATGGCAACGTTGGTATCTTCCATGGTGATCGCCCACCACAGATTCAACTCATCTAACTATCTTTGTCTAAAGGCCAATAATTTTGAGAATGAACCTTCATTTGCCCAGTAAGTGTCATATGTTCCTGTACAGCATCATCTGTCTCAATTCAGCTGCAAGTGCCAAAGGGCAGAGACCTTATTTTTCTCAACATAGTGTGCACTAAAAAGCATACTGAGGCCATTAAACAAATGACAGTGCTGACTTTTATCCAGGCACGGTAAATAGGGCACTGGCCCGGGAGTCAGAAGACCTGTGGAGCTGTTGTTGAACATTGGACAAGTCACTTGCTCATTTATACCCGTTTCTCCTCTTCCCCTTTGTCTGTTTAGGCAGAGAAGTTCTTTGCAGAGGGGCAGTCTCACCATGTGTTTGTACAATGCCTAGCGTAATGGAGGCCTGGGACATCTAGTTGCTACCGTGTTACCAACACTACAACAATAATGTCACTTTCCCCTGAAGGAATGCTAGAAAGTGGGAAACGACCTCATTTCCTGATGCACGGCAGTAAAGCAGTCAGCGGAGAGATGCGACTTTCCTTCACAGCCTACCCATTGGTACTGGGCACACAAGCTCCAAGCCAAAACACCTGGGTTCAAACTAAGGTTGGGTTCAGCCATCACCCTGCTATTTCAGTGCTGGGCCCTGAGACATCTCTGCTGATGCACCCTCAACCTGGTCTGCATCCTCTCGTGCTAAAGAATTATTCTCATTCAGCCGCAGAAATTATTCTGGGGAAGTCCTATGGCCTGTGTTCTGTAGGCAGTCAGACTAGATGATCACAGTGGTCCCTTCTCGTCTTAAAATTGGTGAATCTATTAACTCCTGGTTTCCCCACATACAGCTCCCCTGATTCTGTTCTGATGTGCAGCACCCCCGTAATCCAATCCTGCCTCTCATCCAGTCCTGGCTCGGATGATGCACCCCTCAGTCCTGACCTGCAGCACCCCTTGCTCTCCCAGGCCTCTGGTTCCTCTGGACTAGCAAATTTCCTTGCTGGCAGGGGGGTAACCTTTCCTTTTACTTTGCGGACCTCGCGGATTAAGGACCATTTTACCAGCTCATGCAAAGAGCAGGCAGGTGGCCACTGGCCTATCTAATGATCGTAATAAAGAAATAATAGATCATTAATTATTAGTGCTTTCCGTCTTCAAAGCATTATATAGACATTAACTGATTGATCTTCACAGTGTCCCTGAGGTGGGTCCCAATAATTATCCCTCCATTGTACAGAGGGGAACTTGAGGCACAGCTTCAGACTGCTACAGCATAGAAAGATCTAAGAATCTCAGGTGACCCTTCATCACTCCCCCAGCCCTAGAAAAGAGCTATCATTCCAGGCAGCATGCACACAAGAATGGCACCAATCCTGTTCAAGTAGCTGCATTCTGGTTTCCGGAACCTTGATATGCCCGTGTGTGCGTGTGCATATGTATGTGCAAGCATGGGGCACCATGTTAATGAAGACAAGGTGGGAACATCAGCAGGAGTCTGACTGCTGACCTTGTCTGCTCCTCGGATAATATATCTCGGAGACCCAGTTCAGGTTTCCTGGCTCCAGTGCTGCTATTTAAAATTTATGGTTTGAGAAAGTTCTTATTGCCCGAATCCCTCGACCTATTGCCTTTTCAACCTTGTGTTTATCGAGATGCAAGTTCCTCCCGCTCCCCGTCCTTTGTTTTCTGCTCTCTACAATCTCTGAGTCTTGATTTTGCTGCTGACAAACCCGACACTCGGGTTCCAGCTGATGTGAAAATGGCAAAATCCCTCCCCAATTCCTCCTGCCCCTCATTCTGCGCCTTCTTTTCCTTTTCTCTGAAAGGGGGAGAACGCTGTTATTGTTTGGCTGTTTGCATGCTTTAAGCCTTTGCTGCCATCTCTCTCCTCTGCTCCCAGATTTGCACGTATTGTCTTCTGAGGATGGGTAACCTGGATGTCTGTGAATTTCAAGTTGCCACGGCGACAGGAAATTGACAGTGACCCTGGGGATGGGAGTTGGACTTGCATCCTGTGTTGGTCGCCTGAAAAGCGCATCGTTGATCAATTTCAAAGGCCTTCCCAGGCCGTCAGCTTTAATAATGAGCCACAGTGCACTGAGAGACACAGACAGACACACAGACAGAGTGTCCCCAGCGCCCCATGCTGAGAGATGGTGGGAAGGAAAGAGAGGCTGTGTTTATTTAAGGTTTTTTATTGCTGGGAAAAGGTATACCGCCATTTATTTTTAAATACATTTTGTGACACACAGATTTTTGTCACCTGTGGGGAAAAAAAGCCCACTGGAGGGAGTGGGGATCTTCCAGACTCATAATAGCAGGACCCAGGGCAGGGGAGCAGGACTGTCTGTCAGGGAGTCAGTTAGGGATAGGACTGAGGGAAAGAGCCCAGGCCTGGAGCACCACAGTGCAGGAGATGAAGGAGGAATGAGGATTCTGGATCCACTCTAGTGCAAAGTGAATGATGCGAGAAATAAAAACCTACAGACAGCAGCACAGAAATGCCAGCTGACCATTGCTTATGTCACCCTTATGCTGGTCCCCTGCGTGTTTGCTGGACATTACATGGTTAGGCACCTCTGTGTCCATCAGAGAAGATTGGACAATGGGTACGTCAACCTAACTGGAATAATGAAATCGATCCAAAACTTGTCCCCAAATTCTCTGCCCTTGTGGGTTCTGTAGAGAGCAGAAAGTCCCAAAGTATCAGCAGAGAGATTCTTCCCATGGTATTCCCAACTCTGCCAAATCCAGGAGCACTGGACAGCTCAGGAGAAAACCCTGGTCTGAGAGCTCCCCGACTGAGGAGGGCAATATGTTTATCTGAACTGACCTGCCAAACCCCTTGAGAAGTTCCCCACTGCCTGGCTAAATCCAAAGCAAAGTTGAAGGGAAGGGGGGGGGGGGGAGACAAGAAAAGAAAGCATCACCCCCCACACACACACAACAGCTGCTGCGAAGGGTGTGATGTTTTCCTCTTAATACTGAAGCAGAAAAGGCCAAGGTCCATAATGACAAGCCTGAAAGGGAGACACCACTGTTATCTTGGATATTTATTCCCCAGCTGGGCTCACAAAAGCTCTTCACGGAGCGAACACTCCAGATCTCTCTCGACCAGTTATTAAAATCTGATAAAACTCCACTCCAGTTAATTCCATCAGCAGAAAGCTGCAGACAGATGTACAAAAGGCTGTCCCTCTTGACTCGCTCGTGTCTGCTCATTTATTTATTTCCAATGTGCACTTCAGCTGCACAACAAGAAAGCTGGGTCTGAAAGTGGCACAGAAGTGAGATTTGTCACAGCAGCGGAGACCGTTCCAGACTTTGTAACATTCGCTGGAAGATGCGGGCGCTCATACCCTCACTAGTAGAACTGCACGGATACAAATCTAAAAACATTGTTCAGTTCAAGTTGAAACAAAGTCTGAAAAATCAGAAAAAAATCAGTTCAGACTGTTTTGTTTGACCTGGAACAAAACATTTCATTTTGGGAAAGGAAGGGCTACATTCACCAAACCATGGGCACTAACCTGGGATGCGGGAGACTCAGGTTTAATTCTCCTGTCTGGCTCAGGGACTTAAGGCAGGTCTCTCACATCCCTTGTGAATGCCTAGCCACTGGACTAAAGGTTATGTGCGAGGTGACTAGCTCCAGCTCCTCCTCAGTTTAGAAATCCTCTTGTGAGGACAGCCCCTCGGGGGCTGTGGGACGCAGCGGGCAACACATCCCTCGGCCCGTGCTGCGTCCCGCAGCCCCCATTGGCCAGGCACAGCGAACCACGGCCCGTGGGAGCTGCGATCGGCCGAACCGGCAGGACGCGGCAGGTAAACACACTGGCTGGGCGCACCAGGGGCTTTCCCTGGACAAGCAGCGTCCCAAGTTGGGAAACACTGCTTTAGGGCAGTGGTGTTCAATACGTTCACCACAAGCCACATGTGGCTAATAGGCTATTGAATTGTGGCTAATGCATGTGGCTTTTTAATAATGTGGCTTTTTTATAATGTGGCTACTAAGAAAAATTCAAAACCACAAGTGTGGCTAGCAGTGTGGCTAGCATCGAATTTCTATTGGTCACCACTGCTTTAGGGGTTCTGCCATCACACCATAGGTGAGTGGATCAGCGCTCACATCTCTTGCCAGGGTTACCCCCCAGGTCTGGAATGTCTGGCAGACCACCACACCCATTTCGAAACAAGCAGTACCAAATACTACTCCATTGGAAATGTTTCTTACTTTAAGAATAGTCAGCATTTGTACAGGAATAACGACACATACACCTCATACTGTCTCACACATTCATTCATACAGACATCACCCCTCCCATTTGCTCTCTCACTACTCATTCAGACACACGTGCTCAATTCAGACATATGAACAGAGAGAAAAACAGTTTTAAAAGCAAGTATTTTTAATATTTGATTTAGCTTTTAGTCTGTATTTTATGATGTTTGAATAATTGCTGTCTATAGATATAGATTATGTTTGTGATTTTAATGTCTGGGTGGCACCCCGTGTGTTTTGGCTTGAAAAGAAGCACTTTATGTATTCAATTAAATGTCTCCTTATTAGGTTATTATTGTTCAATGGTTTGTTGTCCATTTCAGAATCCAGCACTAAATCCCCCTCCTAGGCTGTGTTGTAAGGAGGCGGCAGAGGATATATGAGCCTGTGTAATAATTTTAAAAAAAACAAAACTTGGCCCTAAATCCCCTGCCCCTTTTATGTTTTGTGGTTTTGTCCTGCACAAAAAGTACCAATTCTTCTTGTGGTGTTACCAGCCCTGCCAAATTCAGGAAGTGCCACACAGTTCATGAGAAAAGCATCCAGAGCACTTCACAGTGGTTGGAACACATAGATCAAATCACCCTCCATAGGCCCCTCTTCCCTTTACCCCACCTCTCTCCAGCCACATCTTGCTCAACAGAGACGTGATCTTGGGCACCGGCAGTTGCACTGCGGGAGCCCACCAACACCTCCACCATATAAACTTCAGATGCTGCATTCAAACACTAAACAGCCGCCTTCTCCTTCTGATTGTTAAACCAGTGTCCAAGACAGAGAGCGACCGATTACCAGGGGTGTTTGAGAAAGGGGGGAATGAGAGATGAGTCTATCAGGGACGAAGATAAAAATCAATCTCTAGCCATTGACTCAAGAAAGCAGCTGTCCTTCCACTCTAGAGAAGCGAAGCACCAGGCGTCCATTTGCTGGCATATTGCGCCTGTTAAAGCCGCTCATTTTAGCATCACCCACCGACACAGGCTGTGCAAAACCAATAAAACCAGATTGCTGTAAAAATTTCAGAGCTGGGAAGGGGGAAAAACATATGGGGAGCGATTTAGATAAGAGAAAACAAAACCAAAAAAATCCCACAACCCACCCCTGGCCAGAGATGTGCATATGGGCCACTGATGCGAGGCATTGGAGGGGGGATGCAAGCAGGAGCTGGGGAACAGATGGGTGCTGTGCTCAGAGATGGGGGAGGCTTTGGCAGAGGCAATAGGCATATGGGTGCCCAAATGGGACTGCGAAGGCAAGCAGCAACCTGGGCAAGTGGGAGCCAAGAGCTTTGCAATCAAGGACTGCATAGCGCAGGGAAGGAAAATCACCTCCTCTCACAGCCTGGCCAGAGGCAGGGCCCGGCTTAAGCAAACCCGAGCGGTGGGGGGAGGGAAGGGAAGAGGAAGCAGGCGCCTTGCGCTCGCCTGGATGGAAATGACAATTGGGAAAGTCATTGCCACCATCTAATTGCCTAAATGGCCCCGTTTGCTGCTCTGCCGTCTGAACTCTCAGTCGCTCACTTCCCACCCCTCGCAGTTATTGATGTTTTTATTGCCTCCCTCGCAGTGAGACCAGCTGTCATGAAATCCAGCTTCCTACCAGCTGGGATCTTAATTAGGTCAATTAATTAAGATCATTACGCCACCTTCTCTTCAGGCCTGTGCAGGGAGGGCTTGGTTTGAGCAGGGCGGGAGGGGGCTGGCACGGCACACGTTGCCTCATGTGGTAGCTGGGGAGGGGGCATGGAGCCCTACGCCAGGGACCCCAAGCCTCAGCAGCAGCCTCACAGATGAACAGCTCACTTCTCAGCCTTTAAACCAGAGCTGAACGGGCTTGTTTTGGCACCAGGCTGGCTGGTGGAAGAGGGTTTTTGTAGTCCCAGCTGGCTTGCTGTCTGAGCATGTCAGCCTGCCAGCTCTCCTCACTGAGAACAGACTCAAAGCCTAGCTCAGCAGGGGTTCAGGGCAGCGGCAAAAGACTGCAGGCCTGGCTCTACTCTCACTCACACCAGTGTGACCCCATGGAAGTCTGTGGGGTGACACCGGCTTGTGCTCAGAACCAGGCCTCGGAGATGTTACAACAGGCTCAGGCATTGTCGCATGAAAAAGGGGCTGAGACTCAAATGGGGGTCCAGCACAATAGTGTAGCCAGGCGGGGAGCAGGGAGAATGGCCACTCCCCCACTGAGCAGGAGCGGCGCCTTTTTTGTGCTCCGACACCTTTTGCTACTACGCTGCAGCCAGAGCGGAGCATTTTTTTTGCTCCTGGCGCCTTTTTTTGCTCTTGACGCTTTTTGCTCCTGGCGCCTTTTTTTAGCTCCACTCCCCTTGTGCTCTAAACCTGGCTATGCCACTGGGCCAGCAGTGAGGCCCAGACACTGCCCCACACAGAGCAGGGATGGGTAGATGTTCCCTGATGCAAGCAAGTGGGGAGTAAGTATGTCTTCCTCCATGGATAGAGAAGAGGGGTGGAAACATGCCTACATCAAAGGGATGGGTACTACAGCAGGGCTAGAACTGAAGGGAGACGGGGGTGGTTGGTATAAGAAAGACCCTTCTCCTCAAGAGAGTAATAAACTGCAGACAATAGTAGGGGTAAAGTGTCCTACTTGTTAAACAGGCATCAGATACTTCAGCGATGAGGGATGGGTGGAGTGACTGTCCTGGCTTGTGAAATCAGGGACTCACCTATGGAGCCCCAGGGAACCACGGCTGTGAAAAACCTTATACATTTCTGCTTTATTTGTCCAGAAAGCTGTCACCGCAGAGGTGGGTGGTGGATGAGAGGGTGACATAACCTGGACTTGTCTGCACATGGCCTTTCAAGTCACTTGACCTGAGTGGCTTTGGCTAGCATCATGAACGATGCCAGGCCTACTGCAAGGTAGTGAGGTCGATGCCACCCTCCTGGATTTCCTGACTACTACTCCCAACACGTTTGTCTGACCTCCTCAAACTACGACCAAGGAAATGATTCCCCACACACACCCCCTTATGAAAACCTCAGGGCGTTTGTCGTGCACACTGTATAATTATAGCTCTCCCTCCGCTTTACCACCAACAGCTTGTGTTTTTACGGCCCTCTTTTAAAGTTTTAATACAAAGCCTCCTGAGGCACTAGCCAAAAAACTCATTTCACCCCTGCTGGGAAATAACTTCCCAGTACAAATGCAGCCGAGCTGGTAACATCCCATCCACAAAATTGGCACAGTTGAAGTGCTGCCACTTCATTTAGGGTAAGCGAAGGGAGCTGTTAATCTGCAGGATTCACCTCTACAAGAGATTACTGAGTCACTCAATTTAGTGGGATTTAAAGCAGACTCTGGCTGGATGAACTGAGTATAAAGAGCTACAGTCAGAGATAGCAGGTTAGTTGAAAATGACATGATTTCAGATCCCATTACCTTTAACACGACAATCAGCCCAAATGACCCTCCAAAGCAGGGCTCTACTTCAGGTTAATGGGCAAACCCATCCCAGTGCTTGCGATCCAGGTTTAGGAGGGGACACTGCAGGCCAGACAGTTGTAGCTGAGTGACTGGGTAACAAGGGCCAGCACGGAGTAAAAATAACCCATTGTGGTTGACCTGAGGCCCAATCTGAACATCTGCACAAGGAGTACGTGGTGTTGGTGTCTCTCCACTACATTCCCTCAGTCACGTCCCTCCATTCCCTTCCTTCCACAGGATTCAAGTGAACAGAAAAAAGAAGTTAAGCTTAAAAATGACCCCAGGTGTGAGATGTGCTAGGCTGTGGAATAATCTCCCAAGGAAGTGATGGAGGGGCTTTTACTTGGGACCTGTTAAACTAGACTGGACAAAGCACTAGATTAGGTAAATGGGAACAATCCTGCCTTGCCTGGGACTAGTGAAACGATCGGACATCTCCATCTCTAGCTTCCATAACTGTGACTCAAAGTGAAGTCATTTTCTTGGGATCCCAGCTTCCCTCTGGTTTACTCACTGAGCATACATTTAGAAACTCCATTCTAATTGCCAGCAGACTCCTGAACAGACTAGAGCAGTGGTTCTTAACCAGCAGCCCGTGGGCTGCTTGCGGCCCAATCAACACACAGCTGCGGCCCATGTGACATCCTCGGGGCCATACAGGTAGCATTGGATGCGGCCCACATAACACACTGCAGGCCACATATGCCTGCAATAGGTTGAGAACCACTGGACTAGAGTTCAAGTGGTAGCCATGTTAGTCTGTATCAGCAAAAAGAATGAGTCGTCCTTATGGCACAAATTTGTTAGTCTCTAGGGTGCCACAAGGACTCCTCGTTCTTTTTACAGGACTAGAGTGTAGTTCTAGGGAAAAAAGATTTGCTGGGAGCAAATGCAGGGATTCAAGGTGGCAAACCTATGGCAGTCATTCCACATGTACCTTCCTGAAGAGGATGAAATCCTGGGGGACATCTCATCAAGTGCCTTTTGTAGCACAGAGTTTCCTTTAATTCTATTAAAAACAAAGATGAACCGGGGGGGAAAAGGAAATTAAATGTAAAACCTGCCCATTTAAATAGTTTTAAAACGTTGTTGCTAAAACTGAGTAAGACCAGGAAATTGAGGGCCAGGTTCTCAGCTATGTAACTTAGCACTGAAATCAGTGGAACTATACTGATTTACTCCAGCTCCTGGAGATGGCCCTGAATGCTAAGGCACCAGCTCCTCCCATAATTCTTCATTGTGCTGCACACTGCACTGGGTCTCTCTGCTGTGGATAGCCTGAGGGAAGGACAGAAGCCTGTGCCATTCTTGGATTTCCTATCTTTGCCTCACAACTGTTAGGTGATTTCAAGGGGTGATTTGGGGGGAGTGGGGTTGTTGTATTTAACACAATTGCTGCCAACGTGGGTTGCGGTGCTTGGAGCGAGATCAGGGTGACCCATCCCTCTCCCAGGAGCGACAGTTTATCCATACTGATACCTTCCCTCAGCGGTGGCTTAATGCAAATCAAAATCCAGATTTCAGGATTAGGAGAGAAACAGAAAGGTCAGCCTGGATCAATGGTGATTAGCTGAAAAGAACCTAAAGAGGCCTATTGTTTGCTCTGCATTAATGATTCCACCATTGAGCCAGGATTCTCTCTGAACCACTTGAGAAATGAAAGGACAAACACACCGAGGAGGAGGAGATTAAAGCTTTGAATCTACACCTGCAAGCATGCTAATGTCACTCTTTCTGGCTCTGAGTATTGTGACCACAGGCCAGTATGTGGACTCTGCTGTGCTGCACTTGGGGAACGGGCTATGCTAAAGGGCACTGCGCTGCTGGACATGGCTGCATGGGCCATGATTAGCAATACTGTCACTTGCCCCATTTGGCGCTTCCCTTCTTATTAAGAGGAGATTCCAGGGACAGACTTTTAGTCTCTTGTTGCTGCATTGCACGGCACAGAGAGTGCCTTCCTTAGCCCCACTCTATCTGGACTCAACCCTGCTCATCAAGGCATGGTCTAGAGCTCCCTGACAGACACCCCGAAAGTCCCCCCTTGTGAGGTGACCCCAGTCAGAGGCATCCCCTTCAAAGTGTCACAAAGAGGGGAGAGGAGCTGCTTATGTTGAACCCCCGGAGCAAAGGAAAAATTAGATTGAACACCAGCAAACATTTGTTGATGGCGAATCAATTTGCCTGGGGGAGAATCTCCTAAACGAAGCGGTGGAAGCCCCTTCATTTGAGTCATTTAGAACTAGACTGGACAAAATCCTGGCTAGAAACTTCCGGACTGTGAGCTCTTTGGGGCAGGGACTGTATCTTCCTGAATGTGGGCAGACAGTGCCTAGCACTATCCGAATATAGATAATTAATAATGAGTACATGATACAAAGGGGCAGTCCCGCGCAGGCTCCTGGACAGGAGGGACCAGATAAGACATGGCAGGCCCTTCCCAGTGTAATGCTATGATTGGCAGTCAGGGCTGCATGGGCAGTTTTTCTCTTTTCTGGGTGTTCAGGTGGTGAAGCCACAACAAGCACAATCTTTCCTAGGGCGACCCCCTTATGTGCAGATGAGGATAAAGCCTACCCTGAGGATCAGGTGAAAGCTTGGTGCTTAGGCTATTCTTTAATACTTTGTGTTCTGGATCTTTGATTTTTCATTGTAACGTATCCCAACCCTTCTGCGTTGCCGCCCTCCAACCCCATTCCAGCTCTCCAATAAGGGCTTCATTTAGACTGAAAATGATATTTTCAGCATGCTAATTAAATGCTAATTGGTGATTAGAAACGTATTTACCAAGGTCTAACAACTACGTAACAAGTGATGTCTTATTACACCTCCATTCCATCGGAGTTAGACCTGCAGAAAGATTGTTCTAATAAGCAATTGGCATTTCTGTAATGTGCAGTTAGCAAGTCTCAGAGCATCTCTCCCAAATGGGAGAAGACAGTTATTTATGTTAATGAGATGCCAGCTGATTATTAGAAACACATTGATAGAGGATTTGGGCTCTGATGTAAGTGATATGTATCTACTGCATACATTAGTTGTGAAACATAAGCGAATATGTTTCTCATAATCAACCTGTATCTCATGAACATAAATAATATCCCTGATTCTCATAAGAGCTGGGCTCTGGCTCAGCTATTCTCAGGAACCCCAAAAGTTTATAAGAAATCCTCAGCTTCACCCCCACACCTCACATACCCAAGGATTGGTATTCGTCTCAGTTTACTTCCAAGGGTAGAATCAAGGCCTGGTTTGTGCAGCGGCATGATACACCTCTATTCTGTAGCAAGGATCCTGGTCGCTGTGGCTTTCTGGAGGTGTATAACCCAGGGTGCTGGGAATTCTGTGCTAGGTTCTTTCTAAAACACAGGTTGGTACGGAACTGAATATCAAACCAGGACAGAATTCCTAGGGTCACTGTTTCCAATATTAAATTCAACTCCCACGGAGATTTTATATTGAGAACTCCCAACTGTACTGGAGAAGATGTCAGCGGGGAAGCTTGGGGGTTAGAGACCTTGGTTCATGGGAAAGCATGGGAGGTAGATGGGTTTTGGTACACAGGAGGTGTTAAAGCTTTGGGCTCTGGGGAGGGTTGGTATCACCCCTTTCTTTCTCCCTGGTGGGTAGAAGAGCCTTCACATCTGGAGGTGTAGGGAGGACTAGAATTCCTCGTCCCTCCTGCTAGCGACCAGGTTCCCCATAAAGACACAGTGCTGTCCACCTGTTAGTACATTGTATTGGAGGAGGGTCACTCTGAGAAATAACAAGTTCATCCCCAGAGCAATGACAGCTCCCCATTGGGCATCCCCAGTTATGCTGAATACCACCTCCTACTGTGGAGAGTGCTCACAAAGCACGTGGCAAATGCCAAAGGGAACTCCCCCCAGAGTGCCCAGGTACGCATGCTCTGAAGGCCTCTGCCAGATGGAAAATCAGATGAGGACAAAGTAAGATAGAAAGAGAAGATGAAAAAGAAATTTCAAAAATCAAAAGGGAGCAGAGCAAAGCAGCGGGGATGACACGCCGCACTCGGCTCGCGCCTCATGAATGCTGGAGAGGGGCAGAGAGGGAATTGTTTTATTATTATTTTTTTCTTTCAGCTTTCTTCCTTCCTTTAATCTTTGATCGGGAAACAAGCTGATTTTAATTAAAAAGCCCTCCAATTAATGCTGCAGCGGAGCTTTCATTTCCTGGGCTGCAGTAATTTGCAAGCACAGGTTATGGAGGCTTTGTGTTCCCTCTTGTTAAATATATATATATATATATAGATAGGAGGGAAGGAGAAAGCTGGGGGGGAGGGCGGCAGGAGGGTGGGGGGAGATACAAGCTCCGGAAGGTAATTGCACAGCTGGAGAAGGAGGCGCCGTCATTGTGCAAGAGAATGAGGGCACGAGAGCTGGGTAGCTCCTCCGAGGGGACATGAACATGAAGGATGGGTCTCCCTCAGACTGGGAGGGACAGAGGTTGAGGGTCAGTTACGGTGACAACAATAACGATACTTAGCACTTAGATACAGAGGAGCTTTCTATCCTTACAGTGCTTCACAAACACTGAATGCCTAGCCTGGCTCCCTTTGAAGGCAGAAGGAGTTTTGCTAATGGCTTCAATGGGAGCGGGAGCACACCCCTGGCTAATTCATTTTCACCCCCTCTCTGACTCCTACAAGATGACAGCAAGTGAAATGGTCCAGTTTGTAGCCAGACTTCAGCTGTAAACCTGCTCTGGAAAAATTCCCTCTCTCCTCGACACACCCAGTCCCTCCAACAGCAGTCCCACGGGAGCAGCCCTTTCTTTCTGCTTCTGCTCTGAACCCAGACACACTCAGTGGTGTGAAAATAAGGAGGTGAAAAATGTAACCTAGGTATTTGAACTTCAGAAAGAGTTTCTGGAGTTCTGATTTCTAAGCAGAGGTTTGGGTCACTTCTTATCTTATCCGACTGGCTTTGAATCGTCAAGGGGCCAGAGCAGGGTCTGCTGCAGGCCAGGACTGAGGCGCATGAGTACAGCTCAGTGGGACACACAGGACTGGAAGTGGAGGAAGGGCTGCGGTTCAGGATTGAGGAGCATCAGTAGAGCAGTGTGTGGGGAACCTAGGACAAAACCAGCCCTGTGTACGGCACTTTGGCAGAGCTCTGCGGCAGTCCAGGGCTGGAATAACAAGCAACATGGCAGGTGAGTAAAGCATCAGCAGAGCTGTGTGCTAGGAAATTTGAACTATACCAACCTCTGACCATGGAACCCCATCTTCATAAGCCAGGGCACCTTTTTCACCGCTTCCTTGCTCTAGCTGGCAGAGGTGCAGAGGAATTATCAGATGTTTTCCTTTGTCAAAAGCCTTTACCCATAGTACACAAAGCACACTTAGCCCAGGTCTACACTAACCCCCCCTGTCGAACTAAGATACGCAACTTCAGCTACGTTAATAACGTAGCTGAAGTCGAAGTACCTTAGTTCGAACTTACCTGTGGTCCAGACGCGGCGCGCAGGCTCCCCCGTCGACTCCGCCTACTCCACTCATCGAGCTGGATTACCAGCGTCAATGACGGAGCACTTCCTGGTTCGATTTATCGCGTCTTGACAAGACGCGATAAATCGAACCCAGAACATCGATCCCGCGCCTCCGACGCGACGGGTAAGTATAGACATACCCTTAGAATGCTCCCAAAGAGCTATTCCAAAGCAGAGCATGACAGACCCACCACAGGGACCCACCACAAATGAAAGTGCAAGAACACGCATACTCTCATGTACACACACATGCACAAACACAGACCCCCACATATAAACTCGCACCCACACAGTTGTGCATGGTATAAGAGCATGAACATTAAAAAAACAAATCCTGTAAAGCTGCCTGTATTATCCTCAGACCCATCTATTGTTAATGTGATCATGAGGAGGGAGTGTTTGGAGAATTCATTGGTGATAAATATTTATATCCTGTGTTTTTGGGTTGTTATCTGTGAAGTGTAGCTGTTTGATCTGGTCTAGTGCTGTTTTTAGGTCATTTGCATTCCCTTTCGTATGAGCCCTTGTTCGATAGCAGCTATCAAATAATTATGTTTCTTTTGCTTATCCCTAATCCTGTCAAACCACCTACTTATCTCCAATTTCCTGTCCATTACCCTTATTTTTTTAGCTTAGGTCCCTAATGCAGGACAGAGATGGCTTCAGAGGGTCTGCAAGATACAGGGGCACCTGAATACCATTGGCTTCAGGAATAGGCTAATGGGACAAACTCCCCAGCCCACTGGGCTAGCTCAGGGGTTTAGAGAACTGTAGGGGAACCAACAAGGGAATGAGTGGCTGGCAGGGACTGGTTACATCACAGACACCTGCACACTCCAGGGGTTATAAAGCCCAGCGAAGTCCAGAACTGTGTCAATATCCATATGCCTGGGGGGAGTAACCGAATTCAGATAAAGATCTGGATGCGCCCTTGGGGTAGTAATGCAGGACAAGATGAAGAATTGCCTTCATCACGGGTGATAACACACAGCATGGTGTACAGTGACTGGCTAGCCACCCAGCTGGGGTTAGTAACCCCTAACAAGATGCCCTCTCACTGGATATTGGGAACCCTTGCACCGTTTGGTAATAACAACACACAGCAAGATGACCACTATGCCAGAGATAACACATTTCGGGGCAATAGCACAGCCTTAGTAACTAATAACCTCGGAGCTGTTGTCGTTCCACTAAGGCTGCATTTGACGCATTGTTACCAACACAACCTTGCATATGAATTACAAACTTGTGAGTGATAACACAGCAGTGAGCTGTTCTGCTGCCGTGTTGTCCAGCCATTGCTGCTCTGGTTTGCTGTTCTGTTGATCACTGACTGTATGTCTACCCAGAAATTAAACACCTGCAGCTGGCTCAGGTCAACAGATTTGGGCTTGCAGGGCTGGGGCTGTAAAGTTGCTGTATAAATGTTCTGGCAGCCCAGACCTGGGTCCCAGAGCCCAGACTCCAGTGCGAGCCCGAATGTCTACACAGTAATTTTTAGCCCTGCAACTGAAGCCCCGCGAGCCTAAGTCAGCTGACTCAGGCCAGTCATGGCAGTGCCATGGGTCTTTTATTCCACTGTAGACATACCCTAAATCATTGCTGATCTGCTATTGGTGCACCAGCTCGCTATTCTGGAGCACTGCTCCTCCTCCACAGCCGTAGCTCTGGCCTGTTCTTCTTCCACATTGTTGCTTCAGTCTCTTGTTGTTCTGCCTCAAAGCTTTGTTATCATTGCTGCTCTGGTTTGCTGTTCTTAGCTGTGTTTGTTGCTCCAGATATTCTGGTGACCTGGTTATGGCACAACATACTAACCATTGTTTTTGTCTGCTAGGCCTCCTGCAGTTTATAGTGCTGGCCCCTTCATTCTCAGGAAAGTGGGTTGTTTGGAGGAACAGTTATTTATTGCTTTTGTAAAGGCTGCTGAGGTGGCACAGTGCTTAGACTGATCTGCTACCACCCAGGCTGAGAGGGCCCGGGACGCGCCTTGCTGCCACAGGGGTGTGCTCTTCCCTACATGTTGAATGCACCAGAAATAATCTGGGTCCCCTGAGAGCCTAAGCAATAGTTCAGATCATGATCTAGTTCCAAAAGTGCCATCTGTTTGCATACAAGGTCTGGTTCAGCTGGTGGGCACCTCTAGACTGTGAGAAGCTGATGCTTGTGTCAGATATAAAGAAATAGACGCATCATTTTCTAGATTTTTTGTTAATGTTGAGGAATCATTGATTGATTGATTTGTGTATATGGCTATGCATAGAGATGGTGCTTTACAAGATATAAAACTGACACCTTGCCCTGAAGAGCCTAAACAGTGAGTCAAGAACAATACATGGGACAAGAGATCAGCTGTGAGAAGGTGCAGGAAGCACAGGTCAGGAGATTGGTGTAAGAAGGTTTGGGGGAAAGAAGTGTGTTTTAAATAGAGGTGGGCCTAGATTGGATTTCTTAATCCATGACACTGCCAAACCTTGACGTCAATTTGCAGCCTAAGCCATTATTATTAATGATAATAGTTATTTGTATTACAGTAGGGGCCAGAGGCCCCAATCAGAGCAGGGCCCATTGTGCTGACCACCACTGTACAAACACCCCGAGGAACTTACAGTCTAAATTGAGACAAAGTGCAAGAAGTGGGTGTTACAGACATGTCAGGAGCTGGGGAGGGTGACACAGAGGACCACAACCTGGATTTCAGTTCTGTGATTGGTGTCTCTCTCTCTATCATGGCCATAGCCAGAGGGCCAAATCTGAACACTCTGGAAATGTGGAGGCAGCATTTGATAGTCTAGCCTGGACTTTGTGTCTCAGGCCCATCTCTGGTTTTGAGGCTGGATTTGGAGGAGGAGAGGGAAGGGTCTCAGCACACAGGGAGAGGGAGGGGATCCTAGGCATTGGGGTGAGGGGGTGCTGTGAAAGAGGGCATGATGCTGAGTGGAGAAGGCAGTGAAGGGAGTAGGTAGGAGTGAGGGTTCAGCAGAGCATGGAGGAGATAGTCACACTCAAGCCTACATTTTCAAAAGAGACTAGTGATTTGCAGTGCCACTGCTTTGGGGGTACCCAATCGGAGATGCCTTAGAGGGGCCCTGATTGTCAGAGGGTGGGTGCTCAACATGTGCTGAAAATCAGCCCCCTTTAGGGTGTCTCATTTCAAGTGCACCAAACCAGTGGGACCCCAAATCACTCGTCACCTTTGAAATGGTGCACCTCAATGAGACGCCGTTCCTGTATTGCATGTACCCTGAATATCCCCCTTCCTGAGATGGGTGCTAACATTGCAACTGTTTCGTGTGGAAGAACAAGCAGCCATCATGCACAGCAGAGCCGTGACTAAGCGCCAGCACTACTTCTCATGGTTTTTAGATTGGAGTTTTACTTCAAATAAAGAGAGACCCATTGGGGAATCTCTGTCTGCCACTGACGCTTCAGTCTGACTGCAAATAAACTGCATCCCAGTCAAACAAAGAGCAGAGACTCACCTCCACCAAAGGAACCATAGGTGGCATGCAAGGCCAGTTTACAGGAATGGCTCTTTCTGCTCTGTGCCTGCTTTGCTATGGAACCGTTTACTGTCTGCATTTCAATGATGTTTTCTCTCCCCTCACTCACGTCTCCTTGTTTTAACAGAGATCTCTGCCATGTATTCAATTCCTTTCTCTCGTCCCCCTGGCCTCTCGCACTGCTGGGACTGGGATGCATAGAAAGCCACTGCTGCTGACCCATGGGAGAAAGTTCAGCACTAGCAGAAACAAAACCGCTTCCTGGACTGTTGCAGGCAACTTGGGGGTGGGTGGTGGGGGAAAGCATTATTTTAACCCTTTTTTTGCCTTTTTGTGATTAATCTTCCATATTTCACAGCTCTGTCCTTTTCTAACATTTCTGGCCCCACTCTTTCCCTTATCCACTAGGTATGTAGGTCACAGCCTGTAAACCAGAAAGGAAACAGCAGGGCAGATAGGTGAAGTGTGCTTTTTACTGTAACATAAATAATAGTATATAGCTCCCCAGTTTCCCCATTATGTCATTCATAACAGCAACAGCAGCGAGGTGCATCTCAGCGGCTACAGGGACTGGGCATGGTCAACGCTGGCCATTGCTTCTCATGAGCAGACCCCGTCATACGCTCCTTTGTATCCCGCACTGAGTGTGAAATGTGCCAAACAACCTGACTGCCACTGGGATGCTCTTGTTCTCTTATCCAGCTGCAGAGTCTGGAGGCTCCCGGGCCCCGGCAGGGTGGGAGTGGGAGGAGAACATATCCACGGGCAGGTGGCACTTATCTGGATTCTGGTAAACCTGCCGCCTTTGTGGTGATAGCCAGTCACTCTGTATTGAATGGACGAGAGGCCAGTGGAATTGACACCTATCCACAGGCACTCACAGTAGTTGGAAACAGCCTGAGTAGGCGTGCACAGAGCCATGACCCTGGAAAGTGATGGGCCACCAAGGAAGCATTGCTCTAGCTCTGATAGGGCCTTGCAGAACACCGGCAGGGAAACTGGCTGGGTACAAAGAGCCCAGGAACATGCTGGCAAGGAGTGATGGAGAAGATGTGACTTGATAGGTCTTTTCTAGTTCTAACTTCCATGGTTCAGCTTATCATCCTGCACTTAGCCTGGGGCTAAACTCTGAGGACAGGGAGGGGACTGAGTCCATTCCTCTTGGTCACATTCACTCATGTTTCTGAGTCACTTCGCTACTACGCGGAGGAGAGTCACATAACAATAAAGACAACGTTTTACAGGGTTTTCAAATCTGAGTCCTCTAAATCCTCCCAGGCCTGCTGGACACTTGTTTTGTGGAGAACACGGGCTCAGTAATTAGCAGAGCAGCCACGCAGGCTGGGAAATGGCCGGAGAGAAGACATCACATGTTATTTTCAGCAAGAGCATTCACCATGTGAGGCAAGAGCTTCTTCTGTGGGATATTGGCTAGTGAAGTGCCACCCAACAGACAGAACACGGAATAAAAACATGTGTGAAAACAGATTCCCTCTTTCCGCAGATATTCCCCTCAACAGGAGAAACTGGATGTGGGAAGTTGCATTTTTATGTAATTATTTTCAATATAGAGGCAATGGATAGCTCTCAGCACACTGATGAGGGGAACCCATGCACACCTCTGGTTCTCTGCATCATGTACCACTTGCACCAAAGATCTTCCATGGAACCAGTGCCAGAAGCTGGAAACTCCACCTCCCCTGGTCTCTTCTCCAGAGAAACACAGTGAGCTGAGTTGTACATTTAGATGCAGAATGGCATGGCTTTGCAGAATTTAGCTAGGGATGAACAAACCGGTTTCGATAATGTAAGAATTGATTTGACCTTATAACCAGCTGTTGAATAGAATCAGTCTTATTTGAGGTTCAGAAACAAAGGTTGGCTAGTCAATTATTTTCGTTATTTCCTATTTTTCATTTTCTCTCTTCCAGGGACCTTCAGGGACTGGGATGCAAGTTGCTAAAAGGTAGTTTTCATCATTTGGCTGACCCATCTGGAAATAGGACATGCTGCCGGTCTCGTGTGAAAGCTTATTCCCTCTAGACTTGCACAAGAGATGGGCCAGAGCATGGAAACTGTACCAGATCAAGACAGTGTTGTGTCTATCCAGTATCTTGTCTTTAACAGTGCCTAGTGCCAGGTTCATCAGAGAGAGGTACACACAGTAGACAATTATGGAATAACCTGCCCGGTGGGGGGTGGGGGTGGGGGGAGAGTTTCCTCTGAGCTCCTGGCTGTCAGGACCTTGATCTAAACACCCCCAAAGTCTGGATCTGGATCTTAGCTGTGTGGTCCAGCCCAACCTTAGTTTGGACTGATCCTCTAATCCCCAAGTAACAGCTGCACACTGCAGAATAAATTCCAAAGCCTAAGAGTAAGGACAGCCAAGTATTTATATAAAACCCCAGGCATAACATGCCCCTAACAACTAAGCTGGAGTTCTTTCTGTCAAGCTGTGGCAATCCCAATGAGGGAGACAGCAAAAATATTCTGAGTGAGCATTTAAGTGTCTCATTCCAGCTAGCAGCAAAAATCCTTCCTCACAAGAGTAAGATGCTTTCAATACTGCCTTAAAATTAATCCAAAATGAGGGAGTCAGCCTCCCACGTGAATGAGACTTGGCAGGTCTGAAACTAAGACTTTTCCTAAGCCCTTCCTAAACACTACTGCTTCCTGACTGGGCCTTCTTCCAGCTATTTATAGATGTGGGCTCATAGGGTGCATCCACTAATGCATTCCCCCTAGGAAACAACCTCCACTAAAGACTAAATTGTAATGGTTCCTCCCAGCTCTCTGCACATTGTGTAGAGACTCCTCATCACTCAAACAATTCCAGTATCACTTCAATTGAGATCATTCGTGGACAACTCTGACTGCAACTCAAAGATGTGTGTGTGAGAGAGCAAGTGAATGTGTATGCAAAGGGGAGGGGTAAATACCAGCCTTCTCTACCATCTTCACCAGGAATGACTGAAAAGGAAGGATCTGGTTTGCTGGCCTGAATATTTGACCCATCTCAATCTCCACACCAGCCCCTGTTTTCAACAGAGATGCTTAAAATCCTGGCCCAGCATTTCTAATCCTTACATTTCAAAACTGGGTAAGAATCATCCCCCTATTACAAATTGGGAAGCTGAGTTATGAAGAAGGGAAGGGACTTACCCAAAGTCACATAGCAAGGAATGGAATAGAACCCAAGTTTCCTGAGTTCTAGTCTAGAGTCCTACCCTCTACTCCATCCCCACTAATAAAGGTGATAGTGAGACACTAAAATGTTCTGATTGTATAGATTATGCTTCTGTTCCCTGCTGTTCTCATCTCTATGCTTCATATCACCCCTAGGCCTTGTAGCCCAGTAATCCTTACTCCATCTGGAGAGGTCTGTGTGGTATTTCTCCCAAGGCCCTCCCATGCACTCCTCAGGCACTGACCAAAGGGAATGCTTCATGATTAATATAGCTTCCCTCCCCACCTCTCTGCCTACCCTGGAATACAGAGGTCTCATAGCTATGTAGCAGTGCATTGCACTCCTCTAGACCAGTGGCCCTACCATACTCCATTTCACAATATCTAGATGTACTTCCTATGAAGAAGCAGCTTTTATCTACAGAATACTGGCCTGAGATAGGTCACTGGTTCAAAGCCAGCTCATGTCTATAGGAACAGTGACCCAAAAGCATTCCCACTGATGGCAGTTTGGTGGTGTGCATGAAATGAGTTGTTGGGTCTCATTGCAGTTTCTTGCAAATGGGTGTCCTCAGTCCAATTGGCTCTAACATGTCCCCTTGTTAGAGTTGTCAGCAGAGGGGCCAATGAGTGAATGGGACATGGACTGCCCTTCCCTCTCACCCGGAAGAACAGTACCAGAACAGCAATAGGAAATAGGGGGAGGGAAGCTTACATTGCTGCCTGTGCCGTACCTGTTCTAAATAAAGGGATTTTTCCCCCAGAGCTGTCAATCTGGTACTCTTCACCAGCACTAAAATTCAATTAGTTAAGAAAACAACAACTGTGGCTCCAGACAGATCGTACCTAACACATTTGTTCCTTTTTATTATTAGCTGCTGCTGCTCAAAACTCAGCCAGAAATATCCTAACTGACTCCCACTCAGTTTCCCTGTTTTACTCTACTGGGATTGAGTCAACCCTATACTCTCCAGCTGTTTCTTGGTTGGGCCTGGCTACATCTTTATACTCTAGCTACATTATTAAGTGGACTGTGGCCAAGCTGACGGAGTTGCTCTAGGAAAGACAAGGCCATGTAGGTCAATGATAGCCCTGCCAGCTGGGCAGATACAGAGGACTTGTGATTAGCTAACAAGGCTCCAAGTTGTTTTCTTGGCCTCTCTGGACATCTCGGGCTTGGCTTCTGTATAAATACTGACTCAAACAGGGGTGTTTGATTTCTTGGCGGAAATATGTAGTAATTTATCTTGGAATATTATGGCGTATTCTGGGCAATATGTCCTCAGTTTCACTTCTTCTTCTGATGCACTCTTCACTGGAGCTTTTGGCTTTTATGAATGGAAACTGAATGGACTAGCAACCCCTGCTTAGTGGTGCAGTTGGAAGGCAGCTTAATCCAGAAGCAAGAACACAGGATTAGAGCTGTGACCAACTCATATTTGTCCTAAGAAACAAAACAATCATCTTGCAAGATGCTGTAACACTGTTTTGATGTTTGCTTCTTCAGCCCAGAACATTGCCTCAGTCAGTACAGGATGAGGTTGTTTCAAAGTGTGATGACTTGTGTCCTCTTGTTGTGATGCAACGCCATCCCATACTGACTGATGAGGTGTCACTCTATTACTTTATAATGAGCCACATATGCAGCCCAGGATAAACTCAGGACTCTGTGATTATCATTTATACTTGGGCTTTGATGAAAGACAATGGATCTGTGAGTCTCAGAGCCTGAATTGAGGGCTAAAGGCTAACTGTGAGGTGATGGGCTGTGACAGTGGCAGCACCAGGATTTTTAAAAAGGTGCCTGTGTTTTTACACAGATATGTGGTTGATTCTGATCTCAGTTAGACAGGTGTAAATAAGGAGGAACATCCATGAAGTCAATGGAGTTACACTGGGGTGAATAAGGCAGAAAGAAGCTTTCTCAGATCTTCTTCCACTTATGACCTTGTTACGATATTTTGTGTCAATAAGCACTCTCTCTTTTCACACTAGCCATCTCCTCTTGTCTGAACTATCCAGTGATGTCATAGGCTAGCATCTGTGATGTCACAGTAGAGTCCCTGGTGATGAAATGTGATGTCATCAATGTTGGACATTGCTGAGCGAATAAGGCAGGAAGAGAGTGATGGGTGAAAGAACAGAGAGTGGATTTAACAGTGATTGGTAGGAAAAGGTCATGACAGTTCAATGGGGTTTTAGAGAACATTTTATAGATTGAGTGGGGATGGCTGGGTGGTCCTTAAAAGACATGGATCCAATGGCAGCCACCTCTCAGTAAGCAGAAGGACAAATCTGCACTGCCCCAGTAGGAGATCCTGCAGGCTCCCTGTAGAATTGTTTAGCTCAGGCCAAGTGGGTTTGACTCCAAATAGGGGGAAGAAACTGAACAAATGAAAATGTCAGTTGGATACCTGGGGAAAGTTCCATGTGATGATATTATAGACTCATAGACTTTAAGGTCAGAAGGGACCATTATGATCATCTAGTCTGACCTCCTGCACAATGCAGGCCACAGAATCTCACCCACCCACTCCTGGAATAATCCTCTCACCTATGTCTCAGCTACTGAAGTCCACAAATCATGGTTTAAAGACTTCAAGATGCAGAGAATCCTCCGGTAAGTGACCCGTGCCCCATGCTGCAGAGGAAGGCAAAAAACTTCCAGGGCCTCTGCCAATCTACCCTGGAGGAAAATTCCTTCCCGACCCCAAATATGGTGATGAGCTGAACCCCGAGCATGTGGGCAAGACTCACCAGCCAGACACCCAGGAAAAAGTTCTCTGTAGTAACTTCTAACATCCCACCATTGACCATTGGTCCTATTTACCACTGATGGCAATTAATTGACCTTTGACTAAGATCATGTTATCCCATCAACCCATCCCCTCCATAAACGTATCTAGCTTAATCTTGAAGCCAGATAGGTCTTTTGCCCCCACTGCTTCCCTTGGAAGGCTGTTCCAGAACTTCACTCCTCTGATGGTTAGAAACCTTCGTCTAATTTCAAGTCTAAACTTCCTGATGGCCAGTTTATATCCATTTGTTCTTGTGTCCACATTGGTACTGAGCTGAAATAATTCCTCTCCCTCCCTGGTATTTATCCCTCTGATATATTTAGAGAGAGCAATCATATCTCCCCTCAGCCTTCTTTTGGTTAAGGTAAACAAACCAAGCTCCTTGAGTCTCCTTTCATATGCCAGGTTTTCCATTCCTCGGATCATCCTAGTGGCCCTTCTTTGTACCTGTTCCAGTTTGAATTCATCCTTCTTAAACATGGGAGACCAGAACTGCACACGGTATTCCAAATGAGGTCTCACCAATGCCTTGTATAACGGTACTAACACCTCCTTATCTCTACTAGAAATACCTCGCCTAATGCATCCCAAGACCGCATTAGCTTTTTTCACAGCCAAATATTATATTATATTGATAAGGCTGTCTCCCCCGGGAAAGAATGGCAGCTCTACCAGTTGGCTCATTTGGAACTGGACTGTCCAAAGACATGGTGAATAGACTATATGAAACACTCCTGCCCCAGTTCTGGGGTGTGGATTAGATGGGACAATCTCTTCTTTCCAGAATTTAGACTCTAGATCCAACACTGAACTGAATGTGTAATAAAGGGCCCTGCACACTTCTGTCACATCCTGGAATACAGGTCGTGCCCCAGAAAAGGCTTTCAGGAGAGTGCCACAAGCTGTGAGCACTTGGGACTGCAGTAGCCATGACCTTCTTGACCCTCTGGCTCTGAGTCCCATCCTGTCTTCTTACAATGATGTCATTCCTTCCTTACGGAGCCGCCGGAACCCTTCTCCAAGCAACAGAGTTGCCCCTCTCCCACAGTGGGGGAGGCTGACGAGCATTGACTTTCAAAAATATGCAGAGTTGATTTTCTTCCAGCATAGGAACACCACTTACATGTGTGACTCATTTTTTTTCCTGCCTTGGTCTCGTAGTTTTTCTAATTACTGTTAGCTTTGCAACTGTGAACATGTAATGTTCCAGAAATTTAGCAGTGATTCCCCTAACTTGAGGAGTGCATTTTCAGCCAGAAGGGACTCTGAGCTCTTCTGGCATCAGTGTGACCTGGACAGCAGCCAGAAAAACTCAGCAAGGTCATTCCTTGCTCCCTCCATCTCTTTCCTCCTAACAAAAATCAGACAGTGCCTTGTTTATTAGTCATCACCTTCTCCTCTACTAAAGCTTTCCCACAAGTGCCTGACCAGACCATGGCTTCCACTCTGCCAGCTGTCCAGTCTGAGCTCTGTATGTGTCAGCCCCTGAGGAAACTGCATCCCTTCCATGTGGTTGTGTCTCATCAAAGCCTGTTGCACAGTGAGACCTTTGGTACAATTTTTAAAAGTGTCGTTGTGAATTAGGAGCCTTAGTCTAATTGTAAATCAATGGGATTTAGGCTCCTAAGGCCCAGATCCTCAAAGGGATTTAGGCAACTAACTCATTTATGTCAATGTTCATTAGGCGCCTAAATACCTTTGGGGAGCTAACTGCCTGGGTCGCTTCTGGAAACGGGACTTAGGCTCCAAAGTCACTTCAGAACTTTGGAAAAGTCTACCCCTTGCCTGCACTAGTATTTTCTACCTAAAAGTTCCCATCCTTGCTGTCATCCACTCAGGTCCAGCAGTGGATACCCTAGTGTTGATGAGAGGCTGGTGTTTTCAGGCCTCTATCATCTAACCTTGCTCTGAGCAGACTTAGATAACACAGCGATTGAAACCCCGTGGACTGCTAGCAGCTTGTCCACACTAGCACTGCCATTGTTGCTACTAAAGGCAGAGCTGAACCATTAGTAGCAATGGTGGGGAACTTGTTACCTGTCAACTCTATGTTCTTGGGGAACCAGGGTGCAGTATCCCACCTGTCTGACTCATAAAGGACTCCCTCCCCCCCAGCCTCTGCTTGAACCAAAACCTATCAGAAGAACAACTTACATAAAGCAATGAAAAGGCAGTTGGAGACGCACCTAAACCCCTCCAGACAAGGGTGACAGGATTAAGGCAACTGCCCTCGCCTCATTTGCATCGAAGATGGAACAGGGAGGCATCTCCATTAGCATACAGAATGGAGAACAGAGATTCCAAGGCAAGAACCACACTGAACTATGGGACTGGAAAAGCAGGGAAGCACTGCATGATGGGGAATCTCTGCTCCATATGTTAATGAACCCATGCCTGCACACACCCAGCTCAGTAGTTATCAGACCAAGTCTAGTAATAAATCCTTTATTGGTATCCAAAATACTGAAGCTGCCTAATTGCATTGTGGGCTCCCTTGAAGGAGCTGCCCATAGCCAAGAATGATCAGTTCCTATTGTCTAGTCTGAACAAAACAACTTTGGTATACTCCCTTGAGCCACCAGTTTACCCATAAACAAATCTAGTGTTCTCCCTTGAACCATTGTTGTTTCCCTACAAAATAAAAACCCCACCCATGCTCATGTAAGTGTTCTGATGCCTGGATCCAAAATCTGCATCAATTCCATTGGGACTCCATCTTCTCCTGACTGATCGTGCTGGTGGCTCTACCTGTCGCCTGCACTCTGAACCCTCAGCTACCACCACCACCTGGGAACCCCGACTGGTTCAAGCTTCACAGAGTGGGGAGAACCCAACCCAACTCTCTCTCTCTCTGTTTTTTCCCCCACTCTAGATAGAGCTTTATAACCCTGACCTGTGTGGTCAGTTATAGTTTTCTAAACCTGACTTTTGTAATCAGATTTAAGCTAGATTTAATATTGTAACAGTTTTGTTTATTTGGCTCTCTTTGTACGGTTCTTACCTGGCAATAAATAAATGTTATGGTTAAGCTGGTTGCTTCCCTCCCTCCCTCCCTCTCTCTCTTTTGTGTTTTTGGCTTCCCCATTTGCTCTGCAGCAACACTCCTCTTACCTAAGCACCCAACAATCCTGTGGGGTTTGCTCATCAAGTGGGTTACCACCAGAACAATTGTAACGAGAAAGTGGGGATAGGGACGTGCTGAACCTGTGGCATAGAAGGGTGGCAACTTGGAAGTGCTGCTCGGCCCAGCCTGCTGAGTCCAGGAACATACAAGGGGTCAGCTTGGGAGTGCTGATTGACTCAGTCCACTCAGACACGCTCTGTTAATGTGTGTGTGTTCATCTGATTCTGGGGCTGGAGGAACCCAGCCCTTGGGGAACCCAGGTCCTGCAGGATAGCTCCATTGTGGGGGAACTTGCAGAAGGTAGAAGTAGAGCTCCATATGAGAACACAAGTAACACAAGCAGTACTAAAGTGTCCATCTACAAGACCAGGAGGAGGATGCTAGATGAGGGGGAGCTCTGTGACTGTGGGGCCTATTTCTGATCCTCCCTCGTGTCACGGATCCGGGCAGAGTTCCACTGGGCAGCGTCCGCTGGCTCCCTCGACAGCTTTGGGGAGCAGTGGGCGCTGTCCGGGGTTCTCTGCTCGGTCTCCCCATCCGGTCTCCTTGTTTTGAACCTTTGACCCTCACTTGATCCCTGTTTTTTCATTAGTTGTCCCCTGGATTTACTTGGCCCCTGGGTCTAGTGGTCCCTCCCGCTAGGCTGGGGGAGGGGCTTTTAGCAGTGGGCGGGCTTGTGCCCGCCCACCTCCTGGGGATAAAAAAACAAAAAAAACAAAAAAAACACAAGCAGTACATTGATAGAATTACAGAAATACGCCCCCCCCCCCCGGAAGAATAACCCTAATAGATGAGTGTACCCCAAAGTAACGGGCAAATCTGGTAACAAACGCTAGGTAAAAGTGGCTAGTACAGACACAGCCTATGGGTTTGAGTTGTGTATGGAAATAATCTGGTAACCCCTGGATTTTTATGAAAGCTGCAGCCACCGCCACCATTGTGATCAGCTGTTACAGGTTAGCATTAGACATAACAGTGTCTGCCCAGGGGGGTCAGAACCAAAATGCATCATTTGTCAATGACTTGTTTCAATTTCCACTGAATAGTTTTCAGAGCAGTCTGGAAGGAATGTGCTATTCACAATCCAGGAGGGGCTTTGACTTTGCTCCCACACGCTATCCCTCTGTGGGTGTGTTCATTTATTTACTTAGAAATAAAACGAGGTCAATGCTTTCTTATTTATTTTCATATATGGATCCCCAAAATATCCAGGCAGGCACATGGCTTTGACAAATGGAGCCACCCCCACCTGAGGGTTAATCCCAGGGTCTCTGCCAAGGATACAGAGACCAATGGGCCAATGAAGCAAGAATGGCTAATGGTGATACAAAAGCTTGGAGTTACAGGGAACACCACAACAGGTGTAGAAATCACAATGCCACCATGAACCTCTTCTGCTCCTTGGAACAGGGTGACTTAGTAATGTTGATGGAGGAGATAAGAAGGGTCAAGGCCAGCAGATGCCACCTCCCCTAGCCACTGCGGGAAACTGATAGAATGGCATACTGTGATCTCCTTCTCTGCTGGGTCCAAATATAGCACATATGCCCACGCGGATTATCCCTGCTCACTGCTTGGGGGTCAGTATAACACAGTGCATGCAAGCAATGCTCATCCTCTTTAAACAGCAATGCAGGATGCGAGAATCAATGGGCTTGTCCTGCAATTCTGAGGAATGCTTTAGGGTATTCCTCCCACTTCAGAAAATACATGTCTGCATTAGCTAGAAAACCTAGTCACTTTGGGACAGTAGCCAGAGCCTGCAGGGCTTTACATACAACCCCTTGTCCAAGGGCCTGTGGAGAAGGTGGGGCAGAGGTTAATATGACCTAGAAAAACCCATGCTACGAACCTTCCGGGCTCATGATGAGGCAGAGGATAATTCCGAATTTAGCCACAATATTTCATGTTTCTTTTCCGCTGCATTTTTTGTTTCTGTCTCTTTTACCTTCCAGCTCTCAAATGAAATGATACAATTTCACCCAACCCTGGGAGTACCTCAACTGAGTTCTCCCTCCATTCCCATCTCTGCCACCTCTCCCCCCACCCTCCACAAACAGAGATAGAGCTTTCGGGGCCCATCCAGTCAGCTGTACCAATTGTTTCCATGGTCAGTATAATCCCCACCCACGGCGTGCTCAGTTATACCCAGTGCAGTGGTGATGGGGGATCTGCAGGACCAATTAGACACAGAAGCTCATGGGTCAGAAGTCACAGGGACAGGGTTATGTGGCTGCTTTCTCACAGGCAATGCCATTTTGGGGGATGGTCCCTATTGACCCCCTCCCCTCACCCCACTCTGAGCATTGGCCCAAAGGAGGTGGAGGCGGCCCCACAAAAGATGCCGTGGCCTGAGGACACAACTCAGCTGCGCTCCTAGCTCTATACCTTTGCTAGCCCAGGCAGCAGGAGACAGAGCTCAGGCTGGAGGGTGATCTAGTCCCTTCTTTAATAACAGCGTTGGGCATGGCGACGAAGCCTAGGCCAGCAGAAGGTGCTGGCACAGCAAATCATTGCAAATCCATCATCTGTGCACTGGGAAAGGGGGTTTAACTCCTGGAAGTGCAGGGGGTCCTTTTCCCCTTCTCCATCGCCTTCTGTTTTTTAGCTGAGGATCTCAAAGTGCTTTACAAACACTCGTTAATTCAGCCTCACACGGTCCTGGAGGCAGAGAATGGCCATTAGCCCAACTGAAGAAATGGAGGTGCAGTGATGTGACATATCAAAGGGTAGAGAGTCTGCAATGGAGCCAGGAACTGAGCCCAGGCTGCCAGACTCCTACTCCTGGGCTCTCAACATCTTCCCCCTCTCTCCCTTCCAGAGCCCTGGGGAGATGACTCAGTTTCCAGTTCAGTCCGTGACCCAGTGAAACTTGCTGCAGCATCATGATCCCCCTTCCGGCTCTCCCTAAACAGCAGCCTTCTGCCTGGGAATCTCACGGGGCTCCAAACCAGAGACGGGGAGTGCTGACAGTGCTGGCTGAGTTTTACTGGCACTCACCACACGCAACCCGCCCCGGGAGTCTGCAGTAAAACCGCTGACCTCCTAGCCTGTGTTTAGCCAGCTGAATGCAGAGTGGGATGCTGTTCTAGGAAACATCACCTACCACATCTGCCTGCTTTAGCTCTGTGACAAGCCAAGTCCAAACGCTGGCAGCTCTGGGGGTCATGTGCAGCATCCGGAGCTATGGGACTTGCTTTCAGGATGACTGCTTCAGAGCGTAGGACTTGGGGAGTCATCTTTGGTAGCGGGAAATAACCATTCAGGGTGGCAGCATATTGGAGACATCATAACAAATCCATCCCTGCTGTCATGTCAGTGGGGTTATGCCCGGTATGTGGTGTGGGTTGTGTAGAACTGGACAAACATGGCAAACATGTTTTTTATGAATCAGGTTGCCTCACCCAGGCTCAGAGCCTTGGCCCATTCATTTTCTGGGAATCTTGGCGTTTATCTTGTGGAAGGACAATGTTAAATTAACCCGGCCAAATACTCTTGGAGAGTGTATTTTAAATTAGTTTGCTGTGATCACTCAAGAAAGCTGGTTAACAGATTGCAGCTCATCCAATTACAGGACAGAACTAATATTATGTGAGTTATGTTACCAATCACAACTAAGTAATGCAACTTGAATTTTGATTTTCAAACAGCAAGCCCTAGAGCAAACAAGATTTGAGAAAAATGTTATCAGACACTGAAGAGAGATCCCAGAACATTGCAATTTCCAAGGTGAAATTCATGAGTTAAATTATTCATTAGGAATTGTTTGCTCTGCTCTAGTAATGTGTATTGTGTGTGCTAGTACTGGGGGATATTGTATTTTGTGTGGCATGATGAGCATTGCGTATTCTGTGGGGTGTGCTGTGGGTGCATTGTGTTGCATACTGTGTGATGTGATGTGCATTTTGTAGTGTGTCTGTGTGTGAGATCACAAATCAAGCCAGAGATTACAGCAGTGGCCAGATCACTGCTGTACAGACTTAGAGCAAATACTCTGAAAGCCTCCCGTGTATGTGTGCAGAGTGAGTCATTAATGAATATGTTAATTAAGCATCAGAAATCAGGGTGGGTTTACCTTGGCCAGGACTTTGGAGATTTGGCTGGAAAGATTCACCAACAACCAGCACGCTGACTGAGACACCTGAGCATGCTCGAGGGATGTGCTCTGCAAAACATTCTGGCTTTAGGGCCAAAGCCATCTGATGAGCGTGGGAGACTTCCCCATCACCCCAGCCCTCTATCCTTCCCAAGGCGGTGCAGAGATGGAACCTGCATTTGGAGGAAGGGAATCCAGCCAGCTTTCTGGAGATCAGGGGCTCACTCACTCAACCCCAGGGGATCCCAAGGCTGTACTGCGATGAGGAGTTACTGCTGAGGTGCCCAGGATGTTCAGAGTCAGTGTGAAGAAAGTGGGCCGACAATAATATTTGCAGAGTTTACCGATGCACTCGCAAAGTGGGAATTTCCATGAGATTTGTGTCGGATTGATCAATTAGTAGATGCCTTGTGAACCGGCAGAAACAGAGACTTTAAATCAGTTTACGGAACGGACATAAAAGATTTATGCTTCCAGTCTGCTTGTTAATGTAAATGTTCAGATAGCCCTGACATGAACACAAGTTTGTACAACTTTACTTCCAGAAAGGAGGCAGTTTGTGAGGCTCTGAAAAGAACCTGGGGCTTTCAGATGTTGCTGGGAAACATTTGTGCATCCGAGCTGTGTGTGCACAAACTGCAGGATGCCAATGCTAACTGACACACATATGCAAATGTCCTGCATTAAGAGGCTTCCCCTGACTCTTTGGGGGGCTGTGTTGTGTGAGGGCAAGTGCTTATAATAACCCCTTTCCTCTCTTGCATCTACAGTCAGGTTTCTCGGAGAGCTTTACATACAGTAATTAAGACTCACAACCTGCGCTGGTGGAGCAAGTGTGAATCATCATGATTATTATTCCTATTTGAAAGGTAAGCGAACTGAGACTAGAGAGAGTAAGGGCCAGATTTTCAGACAAGTTAGGTGTACAAATCCATGCATGGCATTTGCAAATAGGGCAACCACACCTGCAAATAGCTAATTAGACATATTAGCCTGCATTATTACCCAATTCACTGTTATCATGGCACATACCCAGGCAGGAGGCTTGCCTAAACTGTTTGAAAATCAGGTCTTTATTGACTTGTCCAGGGTCACACAGCAAGTCTGTGGGAGAGCCAGGAATAAACCCCAGATCTCCCGACTCTTCCAGTCGTGTGCCTTCACCACAAAACCATCTTTCTTCCTCGGAAAGCTAAGGAGCTGCTGTCTCTCTGCAGAAACAAGTTGGCATTCTGTGCAGTTGCAGTGAATAAAACCATCTCCCTGACATTCAGGAAGTGCTGCCAGAGCTATCGATCAGGCTCTTCCCCCATCAGTCCAGGGAAGACCTTTCATCTTAAATAGACTGTCTAAAGGAAAAGTAAGGCAGTTTAAATGTTATTTAAAGATGTGTCAAAGTATCTGGTGGAGTCTGATGAAAGGTGCTCACTAGCCTGGAGGTAACGGAGATTCTTTACTGTGGCATTAGAAGCTGCAGTAGGGAAGAAGCACAGGCTGCAGTGGAAAGGGGCAGTGGGGGCTGTGAAGTGCTCACACCACCAACTCCTCTTAGCAAAATAAATCCCGTGTCTGGGAGGGAGTGGGTGCAGCTGCCTCTGCTCGCACGCCTGGTTCTCAGGTTGTTAGTCGTTCGTGTGTGTCCTGGCTTCAAGCGATAAGGTTAAAGACAAAAGAATTGGAAAGTCCGGTGGGCAGGAGGTGAGGCATGTAGGCAGAGTGGCAATGAGGCACAGCAGGGACAGGCTGGTGTGGAACAGGGAGGCAAGGCATCTTGTTGCAAGGCAACATGTGGCAACATGTGGCAAAGCGAGCCGCAGTGCTGCCTGGGGAGCTGAGCAGTGGTGTGCTATGGTGATGCCTGGTGCAGCGTGGCATGGCATGGTGAAGCATTGCATGCAGGAACCTGTAGACGCCACACATCTGCCTTTGGAGAGACCTCTGCAGAAGTCGCAGGCTACCTGGATAGTTTGTCTTCTGAACATCTCCACTTCAGGTGAACGCCGAGGAGGAAAGGACTCACTTCATTCTGTTCCCTCTCTTTCTACCCCCTCCCCCCCTGCATTCGGATGGGGGAAGGAGGCTGCCAACGGCTTTAGCTTTCTTGCAGTATCTGAACACGCCTTTCAGTAACAGGGCTTTTATTCCCTGTTCCTCCCCAGTTTGTTTGCTGCCTACCGTGAAGAATGTGTTATGAAGAGAGGACAGGGCTCTAATGAGTGCTGTGGCTCCATTAAGCTGAGATCTAGCAACCCCCAGGGACTCATTTCACAGCCTCTCCAGATGGAGATCTATCGGCTTAATGAAGAAAACGGAGCGTTCAGCCCTTGCGCCTTCTCATTGATTTCCTAGGAAAGCCACCAGGACTGGAACCTGGTTAGGCTATTTCCCACAATCGCTTTGTGGAGACCCTCAGGTTCCATAAGACGCCAGCAGCAGTAACAACAAGTTGGAATTGATCCAGTTGCTAATTATTGGGTTTCCTCGCTCAGGAGACTTTACAAGGGGAGAGGGAAATTCCATTCCCTTGTGGAATATGCAAGGAGACATGGCAAGCCAAAGTGACTTCTTCTCACAGCTCTGCCCAGTGCAGGGGAGAGAACAGTCTAATCAGAGAACATAGGAACCGCCACATTGGTTCAGACCTGGCCAGGGTCCCTCTACTCCAGTATCCTGTCTCTAACAGGGCCCACTACCATATACTTCAGACAAAGGTGTAAGAAGCCTTTATATCCACTACATAATGGATAAGTATTGAATAACGTGCTCATAGGGCAATTTTCTTCCTAACCCTCATTTGTTAGTGATTGGCTCATGCCCTGAATCAGAAGGATGTATATCTCAGATACAAACTATACCTCATCTAATAATGGAATGTAGAAGTTACTGAATCTGAATTCTTCCCAGCTGTCAGACATGGCTTAGAGTGTGAACAGGGCTCCTCTGTCTATAATGCTGTTTGTGGGAATGGTTATCTAGTTCTGTTTCTATAATTTAGCTCTTTTCTGAGGATAGGTTTTCAGCATATCACTCAGTTCTTAGTCTGGAGGACTAGGGGGCTGCTTTTCATCTCGTCCCTACCCTCTGACCTGGGCAGCATGGGAGGCCCTCCCAGGAATTAAAACTACCACCATCCTAGCTCCAGTATCACTGGAAAACACAGACCTTCCCATCACGACAAGATGCAGTCCCCAGGGAAGGTTAGAAGTGACTATTATCCATACAAATGTTGAATCCTTCCTTGGATCCTACAACTCTTTTCTTGGATCCTACTAAGTCTTTGGCTTCATTATCTTGGGGCAATGAGTTCCACAGGTTAATTATGTGGTCTATAAATAAATTTCCTTTTAACGGTTTTACAAATGTTGCCTTCATTGTTATTGAATGCTCCCTGGACCTTAGGTGATGAGAAAGGGTAAAGAGGAGCACCAGGTTGTATAGTGAACATCCCATCATTCAAGAACAAGAAGACACTCAATTACATTAAAATGCAACACATTTCAAATGGCTAAAAGGAAATATTCTTTCACTCTGCCTTTAATTACCCTGTGGAACTGGCTGCTGTATGGAGGTAAATATTATGTTTTAAATATTAAGCTGCAGCAACAGCATGTTCATATCACACAATATACAACAGCAGAGAAGAGACAGTTTGTGCCTCAGAATTCTTACAATCTAACTTGGACAGATAATACAGTTCAGACGTTTAATATGCCAAATAACCAAAGATGTAAAGTTGGAAAATCCAGTCTTAGAACTCTAGATTTTCTTTAAATTTGTGCAAGGGATTATCACTGAGATATCTTAATGAAATGCAGAAAGGACTTAGGCATTTATATATTTTTCAAGTACATAAAAGGTTGTTACAAGGAGGGAGAAAAATTGTTCTTGTTAACCTCTGAGGCTAGGAAAAGAAACAATGGGCTTAAATTGCAGCAAGGATGGTTTAGGTTGGACATTAGGAAAAACTTCCTGTCAGGGCGGTTAAACACTGGAATAAATTGCCTAGGGAGGCTGAAATCTCTATCACTGGAGATTT
Source organism: Chelydra serpentina (assembly GCA_037349315.1). Taxonomy (NCBI): domain Eukaryota; kingdom Metazoa; phylum Chordata; order Testudines; family Chelydridae; genus Chelydra; species Chelydra serpentina. Next base: position 19,046,168 of record JBAIAC010000028.1, on the reverse strand, counting down.
TTAAGAGCAGGTTAGACAAACACCTGTCAGGAATGGTTTAGATAATACTTATCCTGCCATGAGTGCAGGGGACTGGACTAGATGACCTCTCAAGGTCCCTTCCCGTCCTTTGATTCTATAATAATATGAATAAGAATATCACCTGCAGTTACAGGAACTAGGATATAAATAATAATAGCTCTCCATCCTCTTGCTTCAGAACATTAGCAACTGTGGTCAGGAAGAAACTGTCCTCCCATGGGATGGACAATTAGGAGACTCATTGGATGTTTTTGCCTCTTTTTGAAGTATATGGCATTCATCACTTTCAGAAAGAAGAGATATGTCTAGCTGGAACAGTCTAGTCAGCTCATACAAGTCCAGCAATTATTAAGTGCCTAGTTATTTTTGGGATAAAGTGTTTGCATTTTCCACCATTCCTCATGTCCAAGAGGAATCAAAAACTACAGTGGGAAAATAATAAAATAAAATAAGAGAAACACCCAAAGCTGTGACACAGGTAAATGTTGGATGTGATCTGGTGTGATTTCCTCTGATTCTGTTGTCTCCATCAGATAACGTGGAATCCTCGAACAATGGTATTGGCCATGAACGGAGCAAGTCATCACAGGGAACAATGACAGGCGTGCTTCATTCTGCAACAGCAAACAATTCTATCAGATCTTGCAAGGAAGGAGGGTGCTGTCCAAGTTTCTTACTCTGCAGCTTCCAGATGGGGCCATGCTTTGTTTGGATGGTTTATTTCCAAGTAATATTGGCAGCCGGTGAGGCAACTCCCATTCTTTTAGACGCCACTTCCATCTTCCTTCCTCTTCTTCCTTTTAAACAAAGCCTATCACGGCCTTGATCTTCCTTTTGGAAAAGAGTGAGTCTTCCCACTCACAGAACACACGGCCCTCTCTTCTCTGCCTGAGGATCTGTAACAGCCAGCAGCTATGTGATACAGACAGGCAGCAACGTAAGAGGCCAGTAGGCTGCATTCTTGGAGCACTTCTGAAAAGGACAGTTGACTTATTAGAAAAGATTAAAAGAACAAAATCAGTCCAGTTTAGCTACACACTGGCTAAGACTAAGAGGTGCTATGCTAATGGTGTACAAGGATCTGAGGGATGGACACTCAGGAAGAGGAGTTGTTTAGGGTGATCCAAAATTGTATATCTAGGAGTTGTTGCTGCTTGAATACAATATAGTCCATGCAACTCTCTATGCAGGTGCTCAGTCAGATGAATAACTGGGCATTTACTGGCATGGTTACCATAAGTGCATGCATAAAATAGGCACACAATCCCACCCCCAAGTCCACAGTTTCTTACACTATGAACTCTTTCATACAGAGACTGCATCTTCATGTGTGGAGAAAGCGCCTAGTATGCAGTGGGTGCTACCATAACCCAAATAATAAGCAGCAGCAACAACATGCATGCATGGGTCTGAAAATTCCAGTCAATAGGTATTTCCATTTGTAACTTCTCTGAGTCTTTCCTCCATCTGTAGCTGCTGTTTTGCTAGTTTCTTTTCTTCCAGCATGTTCCCAGTAAGTGCTCAGCCCTTGTTAATTAGAGCAAGTGTAAGGAGGGGTAGTGAGCGGTGCAGCCAGCAGAGTCACAGTGCAGAGCAGCCGAGCAGTAGAAGCAGGCAGTACTGGAGATGCTGTGAGTCAGGCACTGATCGCTGCCAATTCTCCACATATGCTTTTGCACTCACTCAATACTGAGATTTTTTTGTTGGTTTTTTTTTTAGTTAAACAGATGGATGGAAGCAGTCACTGGATGTGCCCAAGACAGCACTGAACCTTGCAGAAGCCAGTGCATTCTGGGGGACAACAGCAAGCCAGGGTAATGGAGTGAGAGAATTGCTGCATTGAGGAAAGGAGAGAGGCTTTTTCTATTAATAAAGAGAAATGGGAGGTGAGGGGCTGTAGGGGCAAAGTCACCTTTTTCATACAAGGGACCTGCCCTCAGATACATACATAGAGACTGGGTTGGGAGACCCTCAAGAAGTTATGGTTCAAGCCACAAAGTCTGGAGAAACCCAGACTGCATCATGATGGGACAATTTCTTGATGGTAGCTGTGGAGAGCTCCAGGAGCTCATTTCTTGAGTCCTGGTGACAGGAGAGGGATTGCTGGAGAAGTGGCTACCCAACAAGATCTGCTCTCTGCTTCTAGCCCCAGAGTGGGAGGGGAAGGCCTCTGCTCCCTCCAGAGCTCAGGTCACTGATCCACTGAAATCCTACCAACATTTTCTTGTGCTTTCCCTTTGGATGGGAAGCACTGTACACTCTGGGCCGAATTTGGATCTCCATTACCGAGTGTAAATCCAAAGCATTGCCAATTACTGTGATGGATTACTCTGAATTGACACTGGTGTAAATTAGAGCAGAGCTTGGGCCCTCAGCGTCTAATATTTAGCATCATATCCCTGGCATTTGGCATTCATTGCACATCCCAGCGGGAGACCTTGGAATTCCTTCCTTCTGGGAAGGTGACGTCCAAGGACACTGAAGAGGTCAGAGCATTCTTGTCTCCAGGGGAGGGGTGCCAGCTGCTGATCTGCAAAACAGGACAAGAGTAGATGGGAAAGAGTCTGTGCCATACACACATGCCGCTGAAGGCAAGTAGGAGAAGATGAGATGCAAAGCAGCCCAGAAACCCAGTCAGAGATTTCACATAGCCGCCTTATACTGGGTATATCATCTGCAAAATGTGTTTGCATGATTATCAAATTGGCCAGCTTTGAAAATGTTTAAAATTCTTGTGCAGAGAGAAGAAGAAAGACAGAGTGGGGAGTGTGATAGAGGGAGACTAGGCAGGAGAGTAGCTGGGAGACAGCGGACATCAAAGGGCTTGTCTTCACTACCCGCCGGATCGGTGGGTAGCAATCGATCTATCAGGGATCGATTTTTCGCGTCTCGTTTAGATGCGATTAATCGATCCCCGAAAGCGCTCCCCATAGGCTCCGGAAATCCACCTCATCGAAAGGCGGAAGCGGAGTCAACGTGGGAGCTGCAGCGATTGACTCGCCGCCGTCCTCACGGCCAGGTAAGTCGATTACGATACGCCGACTTTGGCTACGTTATTCACGTAGCTGAAGCTGCGTATCGTAGATCGACCCCCACCCTAGTGTAGCCCTGGGCTTTGAGAACTTAAATGGGACCAACATATCTGCTTTAAAACAGGACCCTTTGTGTCAGAAATGTCTCCTATTTTAGATGGGCCCCACAGTTTGACAGCGTGAGTGCAACAAGGTGCCACTCAGCAGCTGGACATACAGCTGGGTTAGATTTGTGCAGAGCTCAGCAAAGTGCTTTAACAATTCCAGGATGAAAGTCCATCCCTCTGTGAATGGGGGATTCATTGCAATATTAACACTCCTTTAGCACTGTTGTCTCTGCAGAAGCACACACACCTCATCATCTCCAGCTTGCCAGGGAAAGAGCAAACCATCGTCCCCACACTTCATTTCAATGGGCTCCTGTTAATGCTATCTACACGTGTATTGCACAGGTACAGAGCGAGAGACACAGATATGGCATGAAACACAGCCAGCTGATCTGAGAATGCTGCAACCAGTTGCTAATAGGTGTGGATAGGGATGATAATACACCTAAGCAATATTCCTCTTATGCTTGTTTTCTGCCCATCTTCTTCCTGGGAAAAAGCTTCAGGTTGCCCATAATGCAACCATTCTGCCAGAGGTGCTGAGAGAGAATTTCTCCTGAGCTAGATAACTTTCACTGAAGGACTAGGTATGGGACAAGTGACCAGGGCCAGCTCCAGGCACCAGCCTACCAAGCACATGCTTGGGGCGGCACCTGGAGGGGGGCGGCACTCAAGGGTTGTTGTTGTTTTTTTTAAATTAAAAAAAAACCCTAATTTTCTTCTGGCGCCCCTGCCGGGGGGGAGCAGGGGCAGCAGGCGTGCTCCGCTCCCCACCGGCGCCCCTGCCGGGCAGCGGGGCCGCCGGAGTGCTCCGCTCCCTGCCGGGAGAGCGGGGCAGCAGGCATGCTCCGCTCCCCGCCGGCGCCCCGGCTGGGGGAGCATGGCCGCTGGCGTGCTCCAGTCCCCGCCGGGGAGCGTGGCCACCGGCGTGCTCCGGTCCCCGCCGGGGAGCGTGGCCACCGGCGTGCTCCGGTCCCCGCTGGGGAGCGTGGCCGCCGGTGTGCTCCGCTCCCCGCCGGCGCCCCAGCCGGGGCAGCGAGGCAGCCGGGGTGCTCCGCTCCCCGCCGGGGGAGCGGGGCAGCAGGCGTGCTCCGCTTCCCGCCGGCGCCCCAGCCGGGGCAGCGAGGCAGCCGGGGTGCTCCGCTCCCCGCCGGGGGAGCGGGGCAGCAGGCATGCTCCGCTTCCCGTCGGCGCCCCGGCCGGGGCAGCAGGCGTGCTCCGCTCCCCACTGGCAGGGGGAGCTGGGTGGCGGGCATGCAGCCCTCCCCGCTGCCCACCCCCCCCCCCCAGCGTTTTGGCGGGGCGGCCGTTGTTGGGGGGGGGTGTTTTGGCCAGTGTTGCGGGGGGCGGCGCTTGTGGGGTTTTTTTTTTTGTTGCTTGGGGCGACCAAAAAGCTAGGGCCGGCCCTGCAAGTGACCCAGTAACTCAAGATGACTCCCAGCCAGTGCAGTCTGAAATGTTTGGTTAGCTTTTATTTTAAAAAAGTCAGTGAGCCTCTCTGATTCCTGATTTTCATCTTAAATTAGTGAGATAGCTTGAGACAGCTTATTGCTGTGGTATTGTATTTCTAGCCCAACCAGAATCAGAAAGATGTACTTGAAATCACATGGGATGCCTGATCCTTCAAAATTCATAGAATCATAAAATCATAGAATCTCATGGTTGGAAGGGACCTCAGGAGGTCATCTAGTCCAACCCCCTGCTCAAAGCAGGACCAACCCCAACTAAATCATCCCAGCCAGGGCTTTGTCAAGCCTGACCTTAAAAACCTCTAAGGATGGAGATTCCATCACCTCCCTAGGTAACCCATTCCAGTGCTTCACCACCCTACTAGTGAAAAAGTTTTTCCTAATATCCAACCTAAACCTCCCCCTCTGCAACTTGAGACCATTACTCCTTGTTCTGTCATCTTCTACCACTGAGAACAGTCTAGATCCATCCTCTTTGGAACCCCCTTTTAGGTAGTTGAAAGCAGCTATCAAATCCCCCCTCACTCTTCTCTTCTGCAGGCTAAACAATCCCAGTTCCCTCAGCCTCTCCTCATAAGTCATGTGCTCCAGCCCCCTAATCATTTTTGTTGCCCTCCGTTGGACTCTTTCCAATTTATCCACATCCTTTTTGTAGTGTGGGGCCCAAAACTGGACACAGTACTCCAAATGAGGCCTCACCAGTGCCGAATAGAGGGGAATAATCACGTCCCTCGATCTGCTGGAAATGCCCCTACTTATACAGCCCAAAATGCCGTTAGCCTTCTTGGCAACAAGGGCACACTGTTGACTCATATTCAGCTTTTCGTCCACTGTAACCCCTAGGTCCTTTTCTGCAGAACTGCTGCCCAGCCATTCGGTCTCCATAACGGTGGGCACATAACGGTGGGCACAGATGGCCTCCATAACGGTGGGCACTTTTTGGAAGTGAACAGAATTTCCAAACCTCTTGAGATGCACCAGTTTCTGGCTCTTTAAAAGTCTCAGTTGGGATTCAGTAAACTTGGCATTCAAGGTTCCATCTCATTTGGGATTTGCAAGTGGCCCCTGAGGGCCAGATCCTAAGCAGGAGTAGATTGGTTTAGCGCCACTGACTTCACTAGAGCTCCCCCATATACCCCAGCTGAGAATCTGGCCCTATTCACTAGGACTTGCTGAACACTGCAAAAACAAATGTCCACGAATCTTAAAAATGTCCCACTGTTAAAATAAATCAGCTTTGGCCAAGTTCGCTCAGCTTTTGTGTTCACCAAACATTGGAGTGATTGAATTTTAATCACATAAATGTTTATGGAGAGCCAATGCAAAACTCACCCAGTCAAGGAATTATTTGATGCAGGATGTTTTGGGGGATGGTAAACTGCTTGCCTTAGGAGGAGGTAAAGAGTTCCCAGAATCCTTTGCCAGACACCCAGTACACAGGCAATTAAATGACCTAAACAAGAATCTAACCACATCCTCTGCATCAAGACAAATATGTTTTCTAGGCTCTGGACACATGGATATGGCAGGTGATCAAGGCCAAAACCTTGTTGCAGAATGTTAATTAAATCAGCCACAGAAAGATCTGACCACACCTTCACAAACAGGCTAAAACACCTACCTAGTATTACTTTGTGTGAATGTGAAGACAGAAAACGTAACTAACTAATTAATTAATTAATTAATACCAGGGACCTGGATTCCATTGTGCTAGGCACTGTACAAACACAGAACAAAATGGAGGTATCTGTTCCAAAGAGTTTACAGTCTAAATTAGTGTATACCCTGTACCCATCAATAAATCTGACAGTAGCCTGATTCTCCTAGGAATGATGCCCATGTGGGCCAGAAAGGAAAAGTTTTTAAATGGTCTAATATGTCATAATTCTGCTTATCACCTCCCCTTCGCTAAACAGTTCTCTTACCAAGAGAGTCTACCCCCACTTGCCTCTTCAAACCTTCTCCCGGAAGATAAACATCATGCTCATCCAATCCCTGAACAGAAACAATCCCATGTGACAGGTTTATTTAGCCACTGCAACTACCCAACACAGCACACTTACATACTTGCTGTCACACTTACAGCAAAAATATATTGAGTAAGTGAATAAATTTGAGGCACTTATGATCTACTCCTGGGCATTCACAAACAGAGAGACTAAACTCGTTGAGTAATTATTCACTGTAAACTCTTTGCTCAGCTCCATCCACCAGTGGCCAACAGACCGTTTCATCTTTACGGCCCCTGAGTGAAAATGACCTATTCACTACATAGAAAGACACATTCTTTTTGTGTGTGCATTTACTTTTTCCTGAACTGGCACCATCTCCTGACCGGGATCACCAGCCTTGTGGCACTAATAACACTGTAAAAGTCATTGGAAGTGACCAGGGCAAAAAATGAGGCAGGCTGGTCTTCTGTCTGCCACTCAGTCCAACCCCACTTTGCCACATTAGCATACAAAATGGCTCACTAGAACAGCAGGGACCCAAACAATGTCATCCAGCAAGACAGTGCTTTAAACCTCCCATTGTTATCTTGTTTGCATCCCGTCTATCTGTCTGCATCCATCTATTGCCTCTTGTCTTAGAGATTGTCAGCATTTGGGGCAGGGACTGTCATTTTGATATGGGAGCATCCAGCACAATGGGGTCCTGAGCCCTGACTGGGGCCCCTTGGCACTACCACAATACATATAAGAGATAATAGTAATAACAAGTGCCATGGGAACAGAACTGCTTGGTGGAACACATTCCTGTTAACCTCAAACCAGAGACAGACTCCACAGATGGATTTAAAGTGCAGTGCACTTCACACCTCTCTGAACCAGTTGGTCTATTACACGCCCCGGGAGGAGGATTCAGGTTTCCCATCAGAAAGGAGTAGCTTTAGATAATGGCCAGGGCTCCTATGGAAGTGTAGAGGAAGTGTGTTCAATCAGTGCAACCCCAGTCACACTAGAGAGAACCTCTTTCCAGCCAGGGCAACCCACTTTAGGGGCTATGTTAGTCTCACAGATGAAGAGAGATTGCAGACACTTTCCTTCAGCACAGTTTCCTCTCAGGCAGTTGTTTCACCTCAGGGCCTAGTGTCAAGAAGCCAGCTCAGACCCTGGGCTGAATTATTACTTTTCAAGTACCTCCCTCGCCACAGCTTTCTCCCTTTCCACAGTGTGACGGGTTCGGTCACAGAGACCCCCTTGGGACTGTCACCTGATGTGCTGAAATTACCTCTGAGCCTGTAGCATAGCCAGAGGGGGGAGTAGGGGGAGCGGACGCTCCCCCATTGAGAAGAAGCGGTGCCTTTTTTTGCTCCCGACGCCTTTTGCTGCGCAGCATTTTTTTTTGCTCCCGGCGCCTTTTTTTGCTCCCGACGCTTTTTGTTCCCAGCGCCTTTTTTTAGCTCCGCTCCCCCTGTGCTCTAAACCTGGCTACGCCACTGCTCTGAGCCCGTTTTCCCTGCCAGTTTGGGACTTCCAGACCCCTGCCTTATTGAGCCATACATGCTAGCCTGCTACAACACAGACCCAGGCTTTGGTTCATGCCTCCCCAAGCTGCAGACTAAACTGAAAACAGCTCAGCAGGTTACTTATCTCCAGCACCCAGACACCCAGTTCCTAATGGGATCCAAACCACAAATAAATCCCTCTGTATAATGCTTATACAGGGTAAATTCATAAATTGTCCACCCTCTATAACACTGACAGAGAGATATGTACAACTGTTTGCTCCCCCAGGTATTAATTGCTTACTCGGGGTTTATTAATAAACAAAGGTGAGGTTATTAAGTATAAAAAGTAGGATTTATGTGATTTCAGGTAATAACAGAACAAAGTAAGTCACAAAGCAAAATAAAACAAAACATGCAAGTCTAAGCCTAATACATTAAGAAACTGATTACAGGTAACATTTCACCCTCAAAGATGTTCCAATAAGCTCCTTCCTAATATGGGCCCAATCCTTTCCCCTGGTACAGTGCTTGCTAGTTCCAGCACACATCTCAGGTGGTAAGCAGGGTTTTTTTCATGACTGGCAGCCCCTTTTGTCCTGCTCCACCCCCTTTTATAGCTTTGGCACAAGGCAGGACTCTTTTGTCTCTCTCGGTCCCCACCCCTCCTTTTAAATGGAAAAGTACCAGATTGAAGATGGATTTCATTATCAGGTGACATGGTCACCTGTCAGTGTAAGACCCCTAGTCTCCATTCCCCATGGGCTGGCTCACACATACACAGGAAGGCTTTCAAGTAACTAGTGCCATTTACAACAGATTGTTTCTGGAGCACCCTTAATGGCTTCCACTTAATGTGTTTACATCAGTAATACAAGCATATATCTTATTCTCCTAACTCCAGACATAGAAATAGTACATGCAAACAAATAGGATGAACACACTCAGTAGATTATAAGCTTTGTAATGATACCTCACAAGAGACCTTTATGCATAAAGCATATTCCAGTTACATCATATTCACATTCATAAGCGTATTTTCATAAAGCATATGGAGTGCAACGTCACATACAGCTCCCTCTCCACAGCTGATCCCTCCCTTTACACCTCAAATTCCCAAGAAGCAAAGACTCTGGGCCAGATCCTTTGGTTTGGCCAAACTGCACACAGCCCAGGTCAGGAAGAGGCATGCCAAGGTGGGGGTGTGAGTGTGTAAAGTTCACTTTTCCATTCCCTTGAATCTGGGGCTTCTCTCTGCAGGTCCAGTCCCACTGAGCTGGGCTAAAGCCACGGCAGGGTTGCTCCCACATATATTGGCTGTTAACAGCCCTGAGGGGCTGCAATTTCTACTGGGGATCAGCAAAGTGTATGGGGTCCTAGACATGCACCCCCTTTTCTCCAGCCAGGATCTCTTCCCACTGGTAGCAGGTGTGGGGCGGAGTTGGTGAAGGAGCCTCCAGGCTGGCTCCATGTCACCTTCTACTGTGGTAATCTTCCCTGGGCTGGCTACACTAGCACTGTGATGAGGATCCACTGAAAGTACAGGGCAGTAGGGCTTTGCTACACCAGAAAAACTGAGCCCCTCTTGTCAGGCAAACTTTAATAATCATCTGCTAGTCTCTCAAGGAGAGAGGTAGAAAGCCCATTCCTGGGGGCATTTACATCTAGACCGGACAAAGCCCTGGAGAAAAGATTGTCTGGGTCAATCCTGCACTTGGACCTGGGAAAATGGGCTAAATGGGATCCAGCATGTCTGCACCAGCTGTAATTTTTCCATATGAATGAAAAAAACACAGGAGAAAGAAAATGGCTGAGAAAATGGGACAGAGAAACAGAGCTGTTTCTAAACAGGATGCCTTTAAAGCCTTCCAGGAGGCATGTGCTGGCTCTTTAATCCCCATCAGTTCATTTATACCTAGTAACTTTTTACTACTACTGCCCCTATTACATCAGACCATACTGGGGCAGGAGATGGTGGTGGGGGAACCTCAGGGAGTTGGGAATTTCAGGGAGATGGAGTGGATGAGCTAATAGGTTTTTTCCAACCCTCACTTCTGTGAAGTTCTGGTTTGGCTACAACATTCACAAGTTTGAATGTTTCTCCAAACTATCCGATGCTCTTGAGCCTGCAAATTGAGCTGGAAATCTCAGGAGAGCAGGGGTTTGTCGGAAATTTCAGGTGATTCCTGTTTCTGGTCAGGCCAGAAACATCACTAGATGACCCAGTCTCTCTTAGCTGCATGAATGGAAAACAACAGGGTAAAGAGGTTAGTGAAACATTTTGGAACCACAAAAAGGTATGGTTTTGGGTGAGCATGTGGTGGGCATGAAGGGGTTTTCATTTCATCCAACCCTAACAAGGACTGGGAGCTCCAGTTCACAACCTCTACTCTGCTTCTCTGCTCTGGGAATTTGCACAATAACAGAGCCAGCGGTACACACTGCCAAATCCCCTGCACAACTGAAGAGCAAGGAGGGTTGCAAGTGTTATTACCACTACAGCCAAGAGGCTTAGGAAACAGACTCCTCTCAAAAATGTATTCAAGACTGTCAAGTAGAATAAACTGTTTGCAAAGTCCTGTTCTCAGCTCTGCAGCCTGTCCTGCATAGGGGTGAAGGATGCCTCTATCTAGGAGAACATGCACAAATAAGATATAAGGGAGAAAAACTCCTTTGCAAGATTAATTTCCTCTTGCCCTTTGAGTTATGGGTCTGATCAGGCCTGGTAGATTGCGAGCGGAAGCCAGGCAGGAGGCTAATAGCAATATTTATTTTAGAAGAAGATCTTGGGGAAGCAGGTACCATGTGACCTGGATGGGACAAGGCACTCGAAACACACTTGCATAATAGTGCAGAGAATAACAGCCGGAGCCTTAAAGAGACACGCACTGTTACCTGCTGCCTCATCGTTCAGCGTTTTTAATTTCCCAATGAATGTCATGCCTTAAAAGCTTGGAAGTAAAATGCTTTTTCCTACCAGCCTTATGGAAGGAAGCTCACACTACAGCGCAATGGGGGCCTCATGTATAGTATTTGTAGGCATCGCACAAAAATTGTGGCTGTCCACTATGGGCAAACTTTCAAAAGTGGGCAGTGATTTTGGGGGCCTCTGTTTTGGGTGGTGGTGGTAACGTCTGACACGTAGAACCTAATTTTCAGAAGTGCTGAGAGTTTCCTGCATCACATGCTGGCTAATAACATGAGAAGGCTCCATATTTCTAAAATTAACTGGCTCTTTATTAAGAGAACTATTTACAGAGGTGCTGCAACTGCAGCTAGCATTCCAGCCATGTGCACACAGACTGATTTTCTGGTGTCTCCTCTAAACTCCTCCCTCTGACAACCTGTGCTCTTCCCTCCAAGTTCCATGCTGGCTGCTATACTTAGCACCCACAATTCTAACTGAAGTCAATGGGAGCTGTAGGAGCTCAGCACCTCTGCAGAACCAGGTCTCAGTTGTTTCACACACAAAAAGGAGGCACCCAAACTCCGTGGCCATTGTAGGAAGAGAGAAGTGTGTGAGGAGAGATGTAGTCATAGAAAGAGAGTAGTGAGAAAGGAACAGGGAAAGAAAGGGGGAAAGAGGAAATGAAGCAAAGGAAAGACAGAAAGAGGTGGGAGAAAGGCAAAAGTGAAGAGGGGGAGAAGTCAATGTGAGAGAGGGTGAGTGTGATCTCTTCGATTTGAACACCTATTCCCAGAAGGAACCACAGTGTTAAAATCAAAGCCCCTCTTTGTGTCTCACTGTTTCCTTATGGATCAGCAGGAATGTCTTTTTCCACTAGCACCATTTCATTCCTGCCCTAGCCGTTCCTCAGATGCTCTGTGTTCTTGCCTTGCAACCTTTGTTGTGGGTAAGCAGCTAATTCTTTCCAGGTGCTTAGTCCATCCATCCTGCAGTCCCTGTCCTGTTCCTCTTCCCCATAGGCCTCCTCCTTTCCCTGCTGCAGCAGAACCCTCTCAACTTTCTCGAAAAACATACCCGCCCCCCGCCTACAACCTATATATGCTACTGGCAATATCTTTAGGGCCTGATTTGCAGAGTGTCTGAGAACCCCCAACTCCTACTGAAGTCAATAGGAGCAGTGGATGTTCAGCACCTCTGAAAATCAAGCCTTTATTGCGCTTTGGGCAGTTAAATTCAACATATATTATGATCACTTTCCAAAGGCGCCGACTCTGTGGGTGCTCCAGGGCTGGAGCATCCATGGAAAAAAAATTAGTGGGTGCTTAGCAGCCACTGGCAGCCAGCTTCTCCCCTCCCACCCAGTGCGTCCCGCCTGCCACAATCAGCTGTTTTGCGGCATGCAGGAGGCTCTGGGAGGAAGGGGAAGGAGCGGGGATGGGGCAAGCTTAGGGGAGCGGGTGGAACTGGGTGGGAAGAGGCAGGGCGGGGGCAGGAAGAGGTGGGGCAAGGGTGGATGTTTGGGGGAAGGGGATAGGTGGGGGTGGGATCTGGGGCGGAACAGGTGGTTGAGCACCTATTGGGCCCGGAGAAAGCTGGCAACTATGTCACTTTCCCATGAACTCAAAGAGGCTTGTGTTCAGAGCGACCACCTCTCACATCTGCTTCAGGAGACGGTCCTAACTATGGTCCAGTGGGCACTAGGAATCAGCAGGAATACATTCCTGGCCACAGGGACCAGAGAGCCAATCAAGGTTCTGCTACCAACTTTAAAGGCAACACAGCCAGTCTTCCTTCTGGTCCATGCTGGTGCAGGGGAGAGATGGGTGAACCTCAGAAGGCTCAGAGATTTGGTCCTGAGAAGCACCTTTCACATGTGTATGCTCCTCAGAACTCCCAAAGCTTTAGTGTCTGCAAAACTAGATGGAGACCCCATGAGACTGGAATTTCTCATGAGATTTCCAGGTCTTCCTGTTTCCAGCTCCAAGTGAAATTTCATGGGAAATTTCAGCTTCTGGACAAAGCTAGGAAGACGTTCAGTAGTGGAGCCAGAACAGGAAATAATGTCAATTTCAGTTAAATTCTTCCAAATTTCAATAAAAGTTTTCAAGGGAAGGGAGAGCTGTTTAAGTTCGGGGCAGAATTTCAGAATGAATGCAAACTAGTTCACACATCCAAAACAGGGGGAAAATCACATTAGGTGGTCTTGGTTATAAAATCCCTGCATCCAACAGTGGGTGGAGGGGAGTAATGGGGGCCATCTTCCCACAGGCATCTTCCAAAAATGCTTGGAAAGTCTCCTTGTGTGAAAGCAAGGCCTGGAATGCTGCGCTGAGCCCAGCAGAGTCTGCAACGATTAGAGAAACTCAACAATTGGAAATGAAGCACAATAAAAAGGCCACTTAAACAACTCATCAGCTAAACAGCTTACAAAGCCAGCAAAGGGGGCTGCCAGATAGCTGGGGCCTTATTGTGTTTGCAATTCATCAGCCTCCTGCTCAGCAACTAGCAAGCCGGTGAGGCTGGGATTCAAAGGTGAAATACCTGCATCTGCTCTCATCCTGTCCGCCGCTAAGTGCAAACATTTATATTTCTTTGGATATAAAATAAATCGCCCCGTGTTCCAGGGAAGGCCGTCTGTGTAACAGTTGACACGATTTACGACGTGCGAGCATGACTCCCAGCGAAGGGGTCCGGCGATGGAGGCGGGGCGGGGGGGGGGGGGGGGGCTTGCTGTCTCCAAAGCACATGATTCACCAAGAGACAGCTGAGGGGATGTGGGGAGGGGGAGGGAAGGATCTGGTTGCTCCTTCCCTCAGGCCCCCCTGGAAGGCAAAAGCATGTTCGGGATGGGCACTGTGTGAGAGAGAAAAAATGTAATGTGTTTTGTGGTTGGAAATGATCTGAATCGCAGCTGTGCTTTTGCCTCTCCCCTCCCCCACTGGCCAAGGATTGGGGGATATCGATGAGTTTGAAAGGACAGGGCTACCTGTAGGTGCAGAGAGAAGTGCTGCTTTTGGGGCAGCAGGCTGGGGCACACAGAGGGGGTGGCAAACTGGGGAGCAAACAGGGCAATTACTTAAGGTCTGCATCTAGCATTTCCAACTGGAGATCAGGTCTCTTCGGAGAGCAATTTGCAGCAGTCAGTGGCACCCAAACCGTCACTCTTTAATATCAGTCTGTTGTAAACCCAGGATTCATGCCAGCTTTACAAGGGAGACTGTTCTTTCATGCGCTCTTAGTCTGCTTAATCCCCTGTGTTTCTTATATCCCCTTGCTAAGGCCTAGAGGGCTGTGGAGAGCCGTATCTCAGGCTCCGTCTCCAGGCTGTGCTCACGCTGTCCACTGGCTCTAGTGGAGGGAAGAGTCATTGTCATAAAGAGGCCTCTAAGAGTCTATTTTTGTGGGGACAGATGTGTAATGTCCCTCAGTCATTATGGTGGGGAGGTGTTTACACCATTTGCATGCTTTGAGTCTCCTTCTGGTTCCTAGAAGGCAGTGTGTCATCTGGCCAATTCTCCCCTATCAGCCCCTTATACAGCTAAAAGGAATCTAGTGCTGAGCATTACTCTAACCACCAGGAGACTTTGGAACGGAAGTTAACCTTTTTTTTACATTTAATCCTGTGTTTTCTCCCCCTCAATTTCCCAGTAATGCCGCAACATCTCACCTTCATGCATCTTTCAGGGGAAAGAGGATGGCGATATGACTAGCTTGCCAGGAAAAGGATATGGATGCATCCAGGAATCCAGAGCTCCTGCTGTGCTGGGAGTCTGGTGTGGGACTGACCTTATTCCTACTCTGTCTCCCTTGTTGCTGAAAGGCTGCCATGTGGATATTGGGTACGAGGTGATGACAAAGAAAACCCCCTCCTTTTGACCAGCCTTGGTTCAGCATCCCCACAGACAGCCACTCTGACATGATAAGTCCCAGTCGTGAGTGTCCAGGATCGCCCTGATGTTGGCTTCAGAACAGAAACTACCAGCTGTAAGTGAACCGGAAGACTATTGACATCTTGAGGGAACAAGTGATCTAGCCAGTCCCTAATCTTAACACAGCCCAGCACCTGATGACTCAGACAAGGAGTGTCTCCTTTGCTGATTGACTAGCAGAGCTACTGCCTTCTTGAGCTGGAAAATCCCAGCTCGAGTCTTGGCTGTGAGAGTGTTCGGGATCCACACACATCTAAGTAAGGCCAGTTGTGCTAATGGATTAAGTACACCTCAGTATTTTGGACCCTAGATGACAGTCGCAACTTGTACTAGGTTTATGAGCCACAGTCCAAGCCTTACGTGGGGGTTTCACCTAAAGTGCATTTTAAACTAGGAGTGGGGGAGTTGTGTCTGGGCATTCTGCACATGGAATTGGTGGGGATTGCTGGCTTGTGATCAGGATGTTCTCAGCATTGACCCACATGTGGCAAACCCCCGGGTGACAGCCCCATATATGGAAGTGCTCTATCCACAGCACAGGCAGCAGGGGGCTTGGCTCCTGTGTGCTGCCTGCCTGGATATACCTTAACCCTGACCTGCAGGGGCCCCCTTGAAGAATGAGGCAGCAGTTCTGTCACAATGGCTCATCCAATCCCTGGCCTCTCAGGGTATGTCTACATTGGAATAAAAGACCTGCAGCATGGATGCAGCTGTGCTCGGTCAGCTGACTTGGGCTCGCAGGGCTCAGGCTATGGGGGTATAAATTGCAGTGCAGACATTCAGGTGTGGGTTGGAGCCCGGGCTCTTGGGGCGCAATTAAATAGCCCTGCAGGCCAAGCCCCGTGAGCCCAGGTCAGCTGCAGGTGTTTAATTGCAGTGTAGACATACTGTCAGTTGAAAAGGCCAGCAAAGAGGCCAATTAACTTTGCCTGTGCGGCTGTTTTTTGTTCTGAGTGCACCTGTCCACAAGCATCTGGATGGAGACCTACCAATTAATTTCACACAGGCCACTAAGCAGCCATGAGTTGGTAGGGTCTTTTTGTCACTGCCAGCTTTCTTTGGGTTCAAAATGGTGGCTTAAAGGAGAAAGATTTCGCACCATATTCCCCAACACCCTAAGCCATTCTGTAAGCTAGTGCATAGCTAGTACTAGTGCATAGTGGCTCCTTTCTCTCTTTGTGTGCAAGTTTGAAGTCATGAATTCCTCTAGATCAGAGGTGGGCAAACTACAGCCCGTGGGCCACATCCGGCCTACGGTATCCTCCTGCCTGGCCCAGGAGGCTAGCCCCCGGCCCCTCCCCTGCTGTTCCGCCCTCCCCCGCAGCCTCAGCGCACCGCACCACCGGCGCAATGCTCTAGGCAGTGGGGCTAGGAGCTCTTGGGGCAGCACAGCTGCAGAGCCCGGCTTGCCCCGGTGCTCTGTGCTGCGCAGTGATGGCGGCTTGGCCCATCTCAAAGCCGGGCGGCGCGGCTGTAGCGCTGCCAGCCACCCGTGCTCCAGGCAGCGCGGTAAGGGGGCAGGGAGCAGGGGGGGTTAGATAAAGGACAGGGGAGTTCAGGGTGGTAGTCAGGGGGCGGGGGGTTCCAGGGGCGGTCAGGGGGCAGGGAGGAGTGTGTGGATGGGGCAGGGGTCCTGGGGGAGGCAATCAGGAGGGAGAGGGAGGGTTGGATGGGGCAGTCAGGGGAGGGAGTTGCAGGGACGGTCAGGGGACAGGGAGCAAGGGGTGGGGGGCAAGGGTCCCAGGGGGCTGTCAGGGAACAGGGGGGTTGGATGGGGCAAAAGTCCCAGGGGAGGGGGCGGATAGGATTTGGGGGCTGGCCCACGACCCCCTCCCCTAACCAGCCCTCTATACAATTTCCGAAACCTGATGTGGCCCTCAGGCCAAAAAGTTTGATGCTTTAGATGCTTCCTCTTTGTTGGCTATTTTCTCCTAAGTGACATGGCATGGGCTGTTAGCATGGACTGAGGCTGTGATCCAATTGATGGGTCCTGAATGCCTTTCAGACAGTTTATGACATTATTAGAGAGCCCCCCAACTGAATTACTGCTTTGTAATGGCCCTCGGCCCCGGCATCAGCCAACAGGCAATGCATCATCAATTTGGTACGCTAATTTTTTTGTGTGCACATCAGATTCCAAACCATCAGCAGCATCGCCAGCTCTCTGACTTTGTTGCCAGTGCCCCAGAACCAGTCTGTCACAACCCTTTGTCCTGTTTTCTTCACCCTCGTAGAGTCCACTCTTATCAGTGCTGCTGTGATTTCCACTGCCCACTGAATTGACCTATTTGGGGAAGCCGGGACTGGAGGGACAGAGAGACTGCTACTTGAATGCAATGCAACAGGCAGTGGTGCACCACCTGCTGCTGCAGCTTCACAGACTAATCGACCACCAGTCACAAACACGGTGCATTTTATTGGCTACTATCACACCCAATGACAGCCATAGGCAAGCTGTCTGCCTGCCTGCAGCACCCTTGGAAACCCTTGGTTACTACAGTGAGTTTTCTCAGATAAGGTTGGTGTGCTTCCCTTTGCACTTGAGTTAGGCTTGGAGGGACAATGTGGGGTCACTGAGATCTGACACATTCCAGTTTTCTTGTCCTGGACAGGCAGGGTTGCCACCTCTTTGCATTTGTCATATGGATTAGAACATCCTATTACAAAGCTGTGTGGCTTCATCATGACATCTGAAATTAATATGGGCCACTTCATTTGGGCTCATGAATCAGGGGACAGACACAGGAAAATTGAGACATATTGCAACCCGCATGGGGCTTAGAACAAGGAAGAATTCCAGACAGGAACATCAGACATTCTCCAAAAGCCTCTCTAACTGCTTCTCGGCTTGCAGTAAGCAACAGATATTGGCCTTGTGGTGTTCCTGAAGCTGCTTCCGACTTGTACTCACTGCTGTGCTAGCCACATACTATTTATTAGTGGCATCCGTGGTGCAGGGAAGACTGGATGGCTTTCCCAGCCTTTGGAGCAATCGGATTACACTCAGTGAGGACATGGGGAGAGCATACTGCCCTAGCCATTTATGTGCCATTTATTTTACTGGTTATTTAGCAACGGAGCTGAGCTCATCCTGCTATTTCTACCAGTGATCTCGCTGGCCTGCCTGAGTCCTGATTCTGTGGCTTTGGCACAAGTAGGTCATCCCCAGTAAACGACAACAACAACAAGCCAAAGTCCCACATTCCATAGACTTGGACTCCTGATTATATCCACACAGTTACCTGAAGAAAAATCCCCAGACATCTGCTGGCCCAGAGCAGCCAGACAAAGCAGCTTACCAGCTGTTGATGGTTACAGGCCATAGAGCTTTCAAGGGCTCCTCCCTGAAGAAACATTTTCCGTCCATTTTGCAGGACAGCAGGCATTCAGACAAGAGACCCACAGACAGGGAACAGGGCAATGTGAGGGAAGGAGGGGGAGGGGTGTCCTTGAACTTCAGGATCAAAATCTGACCTGCCCTGAATTTTTTTACGGTGCTGTGTGACATGCCCTCCAGATTCAATTCAACTTAACAAACAAAGAGCAGCCATGGTTTGTGCAGGAATCAGATAAAGTCCGACATCTTTTGTTCCTTGGGTGGTGCTGATATAATTCATGTCAGTGCACAAATGAAGACAAACATTCTTTTCAGTTCCTGTAGGGAGAGAGAGAGAGAGAGAGAGTGTATAAAATGAGGTGAAAAAGAAACATGTTTTTTCAGCTCTTTCAACTCTGGGAATAAACCATGGTATTTTGCAAGGCAGTTATGGCAGATTGTTGCACTTGGTGTGTCACTCCCCGCTTCCTGAACAACACTAGAGTGGTGTGAAATGCAGGGGGCTCCTAGGAGTATGAGACAAAATTGAGCAAAGAAGTATTTAGGGTCAATACAAGGAACAGTGATGTCTATCAGCCTACAGACTGTACTGTCAGGGAGACTTGTGGAAGCCCCATAACTTAAGACATTTCAAATTGGACTCGGCCACAACATGAATAGATTGTAAGGAACAATCCTAGACTATCTGAGACCTACGTGGTCTCTTTCATCTCTAATTGCTCTGATTTGGTGATAATGCAGGTCGAGTGAGAAAAACTCATTCATACAGAGGGGGACTTCTTGGCTGCGGATTAATACTACTTACAGAAGGCATCATGTATGCATGAAACAAGCAGAAATCAATGGAAAATGCTGAGGGTTATGTGATGGTGGCTGCCACCTGACATGGCATGGAACTGATTCAGAGATTAACTGGGATCAAAAACGTCACTGGGGCTTGTTTTTTCTTCACACAAATTGTGATACAAGGAGAAAGATTCCCTCTCTCTTCTCTATATCGAAAGGTGTTTCTCTATTTGCCATCTTTAGTGTTTCCTAGGACTTCAAAAGGAGAGTGAGAGATAAGAAACAAGAGAGAGTGAGAAATATACCAAGACAGTCATGAGGAAATAAGGTTAAAGGAACCAGCAAGGCAGACTTCCCTTACAAGCCTGTTTTCCATTTCCTCCCCTCCTCCGAAATTATCTCGGAATTTTTTTTCCCTCTTCACTGCCCAATATTTAATTGAAAACGCAGATCTGTAGCCCAGAGAGGTGTTATTTTCGGCACTAGAAATAGAGATATCTCCTAGCTGCTGTCAATCCCAGTGACCTTAGCTTCTGTGCAGACTGCATGGGACTTTTCCCCCCTCCTTTCTTTCCTTTTTTCCTTTTCCTTTTTTTCCTCCAGCCGAGTTACTGTTTCATTGCACTCCACTGGGACTTCGACAAGAGTCGAGTTCCTCGCAGATGACACAGAATAATTGAAATGTCCTTCTGGTGACCTTCAGTCTCTGGCAGCATTCACTTCCCTTCTGGTAATCAGTGAGAGCTGACAGATGAGTGGCAAACTCAAACTGTACACCTATGTGTGCACACACACAGACACAGGGGACAGACACCACTCCTAGGTAGGCACACAGAGACAAAAACACAACAACTGACAGACACAAAGACACACAGGGAGACACAGCCACATGAAGACATTCAAACACACAGGTGCCCAGCCATGCGGGTACACTAAGGCACAGGCAGGCTCACACTCCTGAAGGCCCATAAACACACATACACACACACCCTAAGCAGGCACACCAACACAAATACAGACTCATAACTCAGGTAGGGACACACACACACACACACACACACACACACACAGAGAGAGAGAGAGAGAGAGAGAAACATTCACAAAGCAAACATACAAGAACAGGGAAAGAGAGACAAACCTATGGAGACAAATAAGCACATAACCACAGAGAAAGACCTCATTAGTATAGAAAACCAATGGGGAACATACCAGTAGGCCTGAAACACACACAAGGCCTCAGGGATAAGCAACCTATGGCATGCGTGCCAAAGGCGGCACATGAGCTGATTTTCAGTGGCACTCACACTGCCCAGGTCCTGGCCACCGGTCCGGGGGGGCTCTGCATTTTAATTTAATTTTAAATGAAGCTTCTTAAACATTTTAAAAACCTTACTTTACATACAACAATAGTTTAGTTATATATTATAGGCTTATAGAAAGAGACCTTCTAAAAACGTTAAAATGTGTTACTGGCACGTGAAACCTTAAATTACAGTGAATAAATGAAGACTCGGCACACCACTTCTGAAAGGTTGCTGACCCCTGCCTCAGAGTTAAACCCTCATGCAGGTACATGAACAAGATACACTGGATAGGCACACAGCTGCATATGGATGCACACACACACACAGACACTAAAGGCAGACCTGAACCAAACTCCCAGAATCCAACAACCCCCAAACTTTGGACAAGTTCTGATCTATACAGACCTTAACCCCTGAACTTTAAGCACACAACCATGAATACGCACTCATGCAGAAATCCAGATACACACTGTAACAGGCCCATATGCACACTCATGCAAGGCGACAAACACACCTCCATGAAGGCCTATAAGCACAGACTGACCCACCTCCAGGAACACGGACTCACCCATGCAGACACACAAACACACTGACAGAAGCATGTGCTGACACACATACAGAGCAGTTCACAATAGTACACCTGAAGAAAGGGAAGCAGAGGCCTATCCATACTGCCAGAGCACTGACATGTTCCTCATTTGCGGACACCTGCAGTTGATTTTTTTCATACCCAATATCTCTTACCCCATGTTTGTATTGATATAATATATCCTCATTGTGCTATAGCTGTCCTTGCTTTTAAAGACTGAAGCCTTATGAACTTCTGAAAAGGCAGCACTGCTTCAGATCCTGATCTGGGTCTCTTGCTCCCTGAGCTGGCAAAGGACCAGGGTGCCGGCGTCTATGTGGGTGGAAGGAAAAGGCACACTTTGCCTTCATCATTCTAAAAAAAAGGGCAACTGGCGGCTAGTCAGGAGGGGCACTGCTTGTCTCTGAAGCAAACTGGCATTCATGCTCCCCACAAATAAGATCCTGGAGATGCGAGACATCTGTACAGTGAAGGGAAAAACCAGGGCAATGTCTTTATTTTAATGATATAGTCTCTTGGGCACCACCATTTTGTTCCAGATTCCCTGAATTATTCCATGGTCTCTCTTATCCAGGGAAACCCCCGACAAAGCTTCCCATTTTAATGTAGCATTGAATTTCCATTCTCTGGTGTAAAGAGAGGTATCAGGTTACTAGGCTAGGTGGGATTATGCCAACATCTCTGTAAAACCTCTGAGCATGCACAGTGTGTGAACTATGGTTTCTGGAAGCCAGAGCAAACTCAGGCGGAGCTGAGTTCCCATGTAGTTACTAAAAGGGCTGTGCCTTCTCTCCTGACAAGTCTGGTGTCTGGCTGCTTATTAAAGATTAGCTAATGTCAGAAGTTAGCTCAAACCAAAAATAGAGCAATTATTTTTTCTAAGGCTACTGGATTTGCAAGGGAACCTTGCAGAAACATGGCGTCAGTTTAAGCACAAGTTTGACATTTCCCTCATTTCCACTGGGGCTGCAGAGAATGCACCTAAAGTGCAGGCGATGACCTTTCTGTGTGTGGAGGGCCCATTACTGTTACAGGTATCTGATGCTTTTACATGGAAGGAAGACGAAGATAAAGAGGACTTGGTACAGATTATGAATACATTTAAGAGGAACAGTAATGCCAAAAAAATGTTACTTATAAATTGTTGGTTATTAATATTATTGCCTAGAGACCAACCCCGGCCGAGGCCCCCCTATGCTAGGTAGCGTACAGATAGAGTGAGGGATAGTCCCTGCCCAGAAGAGTTTATATTCTAAACTGACAAGACAAACCAGGGTTGGGGGAAAGTAATATAGCAATATGAGCAGGGTGAACAACGTGAAGGCGATGGTTTTAAAGCTGAAGTATATGAGTTTTGGGAATTATGTAATTTCTGAATGAAGGGGCTCTCTATTAGTTGGGAGAAAATGAGCAGCTACTCCACCTTGAATCATTTCAAGAAGATCAAATTAGAACTGAAGGGAACCAAAATAACCAACCAACATGGGAATATCGGGCCAGATGCTCAGCAGGCATACATCACTGTAATTCCCTGGATGGCAATAGAGCTCTGGCAAATTACACTAGGCTGAGGACCTGGCCAAAAAGATTTCCGATATGAAAATCCTTATTCAGTTGAACACTCATTTTGGCAAATATGCCATAAGTGCAATGGCAAAAATCATCTCTCCGAGCTGTATTGGACTGTCCACATGCTTGGTGAAGAGCAAAGCAGTGACAAAAGGCCCTTTATAGGTTCAATAACTCCAGAACACACAGCTTGAGATTGACAAGTACAGCTAACAGTTGGTGGTAGAACTGTGTCCTTTCAACTGGATACTACAGCACATTGCAGCGATATTCCAGCATATACAGTAATAATCTTGTAGCCAAGCAACATCCACTGAAACCTGCAGCAAAAGGTCAGTGAGTAAGTAGCAGTTACAAGTTGTTTTTAAAAATAGCATCACTTAATAACTTTCTCATTGTGAATGCAGGTGCTATACCTGTGTTAAGTCTGCAACACCTGATGCAGGAGATATATTGTGGCAATTGATGTTAGATGAGTCAGGCTCTACACTAGTAATTTTTAATTCAATTTGGTATTAGTTCTAGTCCTAAAGTATTTCAAAGAATAATTGTGGGGGTTTGAGGCATTACAAGGTGTGGTAAATTAAGGTGGATAATGTTTTGGTTTGTGACCTTAAAAATATAATGAAAAAGCCCTTGGTAAATCTTGGTGAGAACAAGAGAAAGACACTTTATATACCACTCGGTGTAAAAAATGGGACTAAACGGAAGTTATTTATATTAGAGGTAATTGAACAAAGTTTAATTGTTGATTCAGGGCAGGGGGAGAAAAAAAATAGTTGTAATGCTCACTTCACAATATAAAGAAGATCTAATGATATATAGGAAGGAATAGCAATCTGAGAAAATGTATTTCAACTTTGTCTATGGTCAGTAATTGAAATAATCGCTGCAAAATGATATTCTCCATCTTTGAAAAAAAGACAATTGAGCATGTAGAAACATAGGTCTCAGATCCACCATTTTTAAAAGCAATAAAAGAAGAGAGTTAGACCCCAAATTGGGACCATCTTGACCATTTCAGGAAGATATTAGCAAGGTGGACAATACTTTGCTATCAAAGGAAAGGTCGTGCCAGTATTGCTGGAAACAGAAGTGATTACTAAAATACATAGTTGGCATCTCACTATTGCAAAAGATCATTTGTTCTGGCCTGGGATGAATGTTCAGGTCATGGACATGAGATATAGTCCACCAGCAATGCACATCAACATGCCACTTCTACAGCTTGTCAAAACAATGTTGACAATTTTTTTGCAAACCACTTTTAACATGTTTGTGAAAAAAATTGGTTAAAATGGCAAATTTAAAAAAAAATAATCAACCAACTCAAATGAGCTCATTCTCATATTCTTCTGCAGAGAACACAACCTCCCCACTGCTTAGATTACAAAATATTCCCACCAGGAAGGGACAGAGAACAACTGCTTTCCATGGTGCTGGGATGCAGGTTTAGAACATGGTCCAGGCTAGCTACAGTAATGAAATACCAGTCTCCCTTGTCAGACTGGATGAGTCAGACCTCTCTCAGAAGTACTGTGACAAATTAAATGCATGGTGGGGGCACAGCACCTGTGTTATTGGAACTGACTTGGCTTAGGAAAAACCTATTTTAACTGGATCCAGAAAATTACATTATATTCTGGGTTATTGTTTTATTCTGTAGTGATGTTTTTAACCCGCATGTCATTCTGTGAATTTCCTAACATTTCACCAGCCTCGGCCAATAGGAATCAGTGAAGCCCCTGAAACTGCACTGGATTCAAGGAAACAGAGGATTCAGTTCAGATACCCAAGCTGTGACCCATCTACCTTCTCTGCTTTTCCTTTAAGTGATGGGAAGGAGGAAGAAAGAGAGGACCCATCTAACAAGTGCCATGGGTCATACTAATGTGATCCCACAGACTGAGGAATAGCGTGGGAACAGCTCAGCTTTCAGTTAGATAGGCCTCTCTACAAAGTGCCTCTGTTGCAATGCAAGCAGTGCTGTTCCTGGCTGGTGCTGCAGCTATAAAGGATAGATACGGTATGTACAACATGTGCAAGTACCATGAACACTCGCAAAGCCCTGAAGGGAATGGGCATCCCAATCATGCTGGATAGCTTGAGTCTCACATCATCATACGCCTGCCCTATTACATCAGCTGACCCCTATAAGTAACACTGGTACTAACTGGGCTTTTGTAGCATAGCTTGACACCAGCCTGTTTCAGTAAAATTATAACCTTGACTACAAGTTTGTTTAGCTCTTATTCCCATTATCTATTTGTCTGTCCACTCTGCCGACAGCGGGACAGACAGATTCTACACATGGAAAGCGGGGAAGGCAATAAACACATAAGAAAGAAGTGATGGCAAAGGTGTGCAGGTGTACCAGGTTCTCTCAGACCTATGTATGAGATGAAAGACAATATTAAAAGCCTGGTGCCTTCATGCCCTCCAGGGAGCAGTACAGAGGATCCCTGCCTAAGTCCACTTCCTGAACCCCCTTGCTGCTTTCACAGAATGCATTGTGTTCATTTGTGCAATGGTTGGTGAATGAGTTCTGCCCAGTGCAGTTACCTAGGATACCCTCATAACCCAATCAGATTCCTCTCTGTTTAGTGCTTGTTTTATATGCATATGTAACCCACACACTGTCTGGGTGTGGTATTCTGTCCCATCTAGTGGCACTGAGACCACTTAAAGAGAGAAGTTAGAGTCTGCTCTACAGCCTTAGCTAACAGCCAGCTGGCTTTTAGCTCATGTGGTAAAGGCTCATGCACTAAGCTCCAGAGGTCCCCGCTTCGATCCTGCCCGCCAACAACCGGGGTCTGTCAGCATTACAGATGCACTATATTTAAGATCCACTCACCCATCCATCCACTTATATCCTCATGATTAGCCCATCACAATGGCAGTTGATGGCAAACGGCACGCCCTGGGCCTAAAACTCCCACCTCACTGGCAACAAAGTAGAGAACTCTGTGGTCATCAAGCTGTCCTGTGATGCAGCACGTGGAAGGCCAAGCCCACAAAGGTGACTTTTAGTAAGTGGGATTTTCAGGTTACTGGCAAATTTTCAGTGGGGTTTCCCAGTGGGGGTGCTGTCCACACAAGAGCAGGTTCAATTTCCAAGTAGGTTTGAAAGTTGATATTCAAGTTTCACCCCTTCCCCTCCCTGGTTCTCCTACTTAGGTGGCAACACCTGCTGAGGGGTGCAGGCACTAATGGGGCATCCCTTTCATATATTTTAGTTGGATAACCAGGCTCCCTCACCCCTGGCATGTGAACTGGAAAGCGCTAGGGGAGCCATTATAAACTAAACATTAGCCTAACAAGCACCTTGGTGTCTGCAGGCTGCCTGGCTTGCAGGCAGGGAAACTAGAACTCCCCCACCCCCTTCTCCCCATGCTGAGCCTTTATCAGCACTTAATTAAAACTCGACAAGAAGATTAACACACAGAGGGCAGTTTTAATTAACTTAATATCGCATTCAATTTGCCAATTCGTCACAGTGTACCCGGCACCTGCAGATCTTAATACAAAACCAAACAAAGAAAGGGAGCAAGGGGGAGAGGGAGAGAGATGCGAGTAACTGAAACAGAAGTTGTTTAAACTTTCTTTCGCTGCCCCCCTTGAACGTGTACTCCCCTCCCCTCCCCCCCCTTCCTGGCTGCCTGTAAGTGATTTTAGATTCTAATAGCCAGGGTCCCGCTGGGCCCCTTCAGACCAGCCTGGGGCTGTTTGCTGCTTCTTCTTCTGTTTTTTTTAAAGATGTGTTCCTGGAGATTTTTGGATCAATAGAACATTTTCCTGCTAATCCCACCACCTGGGCCTCTGAAGAACTTGTCAAAAAAGCCATTAGAATGTTGTGGAGAAGAGCCCCCAGATGACCGGAGCAGGAAACATACTCACTTTCTGCCTCATGCCAGCGCTTGGGGACAAATTAAAAGACCAGATTGATTAAAAACAATACAAGACCCCCAGACTGCTCTCTGAAGGGAATGCTGGAAAATACAGATGCCCCTTTGGCCCCAGCAATTTAGCCAATATTTGGGGCCCTGCCAGGTTGTTTTTGTTAGAAGGAGACATTGATGATTGCCAGGTATTTTCTTTAGTGCAATCCTGTTTATTTACAAAGAATGTACCCCAAGTCCTGTTTCCCTGAACACAGTAGAAACAAACAGCAGCAGTTTCCTTGCTCACAATTTCCAAGGCTCTCCAGTAAGTTCCATGCCCCCAGCTCTGTCTCTCTGCTCCCTTTCAGGACCCCACTCCTCACTGATCCTCTTGCTTTCAGCTGGCTTCTGCACTTCTCTTGTACACACACAGCTCGCCAAAAAATCCCCATCATCTGTGCATTTGCTACCAGTCCTGGGGTTGTTCAGGCTTCACTGTGCTTTAGGTGGTAGCCTACTATTGTTTCCAGCTGTGTCACTATATAAAGGGACATTAATTGGTCCTTTCATTTAGCCTCAATGAAGGATACTTAGCACATGCATCAGCTTCCACCAGGTCTGTGATTGCCTAATTATCAAAGGCATGCTTGATGGCAGCCGTTAATGCCCTCCAGTATCACAGTGCTGTTATTTTTGTGGAAGCCCCCTTCAGAGCACATGACTGGCCAAGTTTCAATCCACCACTGCAGAAAGTCAGTACCAGTGCCCAGGGAGAGTCAGGTCCCATGTCCTTTGCTTCCATTCTATGCCCTTAATTTGGGGGGAAAATGCAGTGTTTTTAGGGTAAAGTAGCGCAGAACTCTTGGAGTGAGTTGGAGCATCCTGGTTCAGACTGAAGAGCCAAACTGGCCAAAGCCAGAGTCTTTAGCCAAACGTCCCTCATTTCTCTCCTTAATATGTGGGTGCTTTGGGTAAAGTGGGTAAGAAACCCTCCACCCCCTTAGATTTAGTTTTGCAAACCCAAACGTCTTTGTCACTGGGTCACCACTTCAGCAATGTTTTAAGGTTGGCAACAAATTGAAATGGCACTTATATAACCAAAGGGAAATGTGGATAAGGTGGGGAGCTGTAGCAAGGTGAGGGACAGTGGTGAGGGGTTTGGTGGAAGAGATACGGAGGTACCTGCATTGAATTGTGTGGATATATATGTGGATGTGGAATGTGCGGCCTGGGGGACTGCAGGCAATAATAGTGGTAAGGTATTTATAAAAGGATATTGGCTAATACTTTTTAAATCATGGACATCAGATTTCACGCAGTATATTTCACTGGCTCTTTACCTTCACAGTGTCTCACCTAGAGCTGGGGCAAACTCAGCATTTCCATCCTGTGGGAAATTTCAACATTTGTTTTGGTCCAAAATTTGGATGAAAATTTGAAAATATATATATAAAAAAGTGGAATGAAATATTCTGAAAAAAATCGGTAAGGAAATGTTCTAGCTCTTTTGTTTTAATGTTTTCAATTGAAATGGAACATTTCAACATTCCAAAATTTAAATGTTTCATTTCAATTGAAAATGTTAACATTTCAACATTATGAAATTGAAAGCCTTCATTTCAGCTTGTTGAAATGCCCCAAAATAAACGGAAATTGATTTTTTTTTCCAAAACTGAAATTATCCCATGGAAAATTTTGATCTTGTGGAAACTGCATTTTCGGTCTGAAGATCATTCCAATGGAAAATTCCCATCCAGCTCTTGTCCCATCCCATTCAGCACATAGCTTCTGTGCTGTAACAAAGCTCTAGTGTCCAGTAAATTTTCATGAGCAGGAAGTTTCCCCACAGCAGGGTCTCACTGAGCCTGCCTGGATATTTTCAGCACGGGTACATGGGGATTTAGCCCTGAGCTTCTCACTGACAGCATGAAATGAATTTCCCCCACTAGCCTTTATCACGCTCAAGCCATGTGTCAGTTCTCCTCACATATAAGTCCAGAACGGCCAGAGTGAAATAGAAAAGTACAGGCCCTTCAGCAACCTCTGAGGAGGTAATGCCCTGCATTAAATGGAGACTGTTTGTTAATTACAATTGAGTCAGTTGTGCTTAGCCTGCCAGTGACTAAAGTGCACATTCAGCACACACTGTCTTACAAGTTCCCCTAGGTCATCTCTCCTCTCCATACACTTCTACAGGGGGAGAGAGAGATGATAGAGTTTAGACTGCTGCAGGCAACCAACAGAAAACCAGTTCATCAGACAAAGGAGGACCAAATCCTGGGACAGATGCTAACAAGGCTGAGGGTGAGGAGGAGACATGAAAACCATGTGTTCCTCACAGTACTCTTTGCTGCCATGGAATAGGAATCCATAACAATAGAGCTCCAGTGTCTTTTGGAAAATTTCCAACCTAGATGTTTTACCCTGCGCCACATATCTACAAATGATCCTGCCACCATTTTGAAAGATGTCACTCATCCTTGAAAGCACCTCCACCCAGTCGGAGACTTTCAGGGCTCCCATGTGATCAGCTATACCAGCAAACAACGTGTGAAAGTCATTCACAGCTAATACAAAGAACACGCTTACATTCTTGAACGTTCCATGCCTGATCCATGCACATTCACCACTATGAGGTAAGAATGGGCGATCAGCTTTTCTCATTATAAATCACAGCTCTAGGAGGCTATGGCAGGAGGGAGGGGGTGTCTTGTGCACTGTGTCTGGGAAGGCTGGAATATTCAGTCCGACCCTCTCTGTCCACACAAACCAGAGTGTGGAAGGCTGGCTGGAAAGGATATTTTTTCAGCTCTCACGTCATTTGCAGCTTTCCACATCCCTGGCAGACCAACATAGATTTCCTCATGATAATGAGTCAGTGCTGGCCTGGTTAGTCCTCTGAGATGCATTCTACAGAACCTGGGTTTGAATTCCACATCTGGTCCCTGGTCTGGCAGGAGCTGGGCGTGATGGAGCGGCCGCATGCTCAGCACTGAGTGGATGAGGATGAAAGAGGGGGATGGAATCACTTAGCTCAGGGAAGACCCCCCCCTGGCTGAAAAGTGAAATGGTATTGATTGGCTCTAAAGATATGTTATGTAGTCATCTTGATCTAAAAAGATGGTAGCTAAAACACAGGAGCTTAAGGGGATTAGGAAGAAGTCTTGATGGATTAATGAAGAATACAGAGGATTCATGAGAGTAAAAGTATAGTCAGGGATATCCTTGGGAAATCAAGAGAGCAGAGAGATGCACTGGATAAAGTAACTCCCTATGCTGACTTGGGCACTGTTGTACTGCACCTTACAGGTATGATTATCCATTCCTTGCACGACAAGGTTCCTCTCCAGCACTGCTCTTAACCATCCATCTCAGCCAGATGTCTCCTAGCCATCCAGCACTCTCAACCACACCGCAAGTCAAGTCTTGTCCAGCCCTGCCCCTCTCTATTCTTCAGTCCCAGTCATGTGCAGAAGAGGTTGGTTAGCAGATAGAGTGGCAAGTTGGTGAATCTTCTAGCCAGCTCTTTTCCCCCTCTAGCTTCACCACCATGATTAGACCTGTTAGGGAAGTTGGCCCCAATGCCATTGTTCATTATGAAAAACATCTACCCTGAGTTTCCAGGCCCCCACCCACATACTCTCACCCAGGTCGGTGAACAGAACCCAAATCCAACCCACTTCTCCCTAGAGATGGACTTTTAGGTTGGGCCCTTGGCAAAACTCAAATCCAGGGTCAGATGATGTCACCCCCAAAGCTGGTAGGTCTCTGTGTCTGGGGGTTTGGTTCAGGCCCACCTCTATATTTCATGGCTGTATTTTATGAGAATGCGAGATACTATTTCTACTCTATAACTGTCTCGTTGGGTATTAAAAATCATGGTGTTTCCTTCCTCCTTTATTCTAACTCTGTGGCCTCCTCATCCTCTCCCCTGCCCCCCTCTCTCTCAATTACACTCACACAGCTTCTCCCTCTTCCTCGCCTCATGTCTGGTGCATGTTTAGCTCATTCAGTACAGCTCCATACAGCATGGGGGTATTTCAGCCCTACAGTTGTTTTCAGTTACCTTGTCACATTCTTTTAAAGACTTGGGCACTCCAGATGAAATGTGATCCATAAAAAGCAGGTAACTTGCTTCTTATTGTAGGCACCAAATTAGGGCCTGGTCTGATCTTAAAGAGAAAGGGAAGGAGGAAATGTGCCCATCCGCTTCTGAGTTTGGTTCAATAATGTGGATACCCCTAGGCATGTTTCTGGATAGTCCCATCTATGAATGCTTGCAAGACTTTCGCTGGGTGCTCACGAGAGACTTTCAATGACTTCTGTTCCCTTCCCTTTACCGCTGCTATTTCTATTCTGCAGACCCAAGTCCCGGAAATGTGCCCAGGGGATAATCTAAGCAAACATGGCTGGCAAACCACTCCTGTTTCTGACCATCTAAAAGACTCTGGCTGAGGAGTTCTATGGCTCGGCGGCCTGATGGACATGGATCCAAACCACCGAGTCTCTGTGACCCATTGTGCAGTTCTTAGTCAAAGAGCTCACCAAGCAGGTCCAGGGGATACCTACATATACATCTTTCTATAGAATCATTTGACAGAACAGGCAAACAAATGTAGATGATAAGAACCGATGTGAACCTCCAACTAGGTCTCGGACTAAAACTGATTGTGGTCAAAAAACAATTGTTATTTTTAACTTTCTCCTCCCATTGCTCTCCTGTGCGACCACATGCCTCTGCACTGCTGGTTTCCTGACAGCCTGAAAGCAACAAAAGTACCACAAAGAAACCTGTTCTCTTGAGAGTTTGAACCCATTATGGAGGAGAGCCACGGTGCAGAGCTACATTACCCAACTCCCAGGCCTCAGCAGAACTCAGACCCTTTCCAGGCAGACCCACTGCTACTGCAGAGTCAGGCAACCTGGACAGAAGTGGAGCTGCTCCCTCCAGTGTGGGATGCAGAACTTTCCATTGCTCCTTAGAGAAAGATTCATTATTCCATTTGGTGGCCTAATTCAGACCCAACGGGAATAATGCTTCAGATGTGCAGTAAAGTTATACAGTCCATGAAGGAACATGTCCCACACACCAATGGCAGGTTTGTGTTGGACATGTTCCTTCATGGATCATATACCTTTACTGCCTGGCTGCCACGTTATTCCTTGATATTCCGAATTAGTCTGTGGTAATTTAATAAGCCATTGCCTTCTGTTTTTCCCCACAAGAGCTCTATTTGGGTATGGTTAGGAGGGGGGAGGGAGTCCTTCTGGGGTGCTTTATTAAACAGATATTACGGGTGGTCTCTCCCCTTTTTTTGAATCAAATCAAACCCGAAGTGGGATGATTGCTCCCACTGCATAGAAGGGAAACACAGAAGTCTACTCTGACTGAAACTCTTATGTTTGTTCTAAGGCAGAAACCAGAGGGAGACAGCAAGAGCAACATTCACTGAAATAATCTAGCAAGGTCTCTGGGTTTCCTCAGACCATCTCCCCCGTCCATCCCTACCTGGCCAGAGCCTGCAGCACCCACCCACTGCCACTCAGGGTCCTGGGGGAGGAGGATGAGTGGGGAAGGGTAATCTGCCTCACATTTTTACATCAGTTTTAACCCTGGGTGTGTGACTGGACCCCTACGTGCTTGTGTAATACAAATTAATAATTAATAAGACCCACCAGGAAGCTGAACTAAAGAGATGAATAAATCCCGCGGTATGATTTCAGGCTATTCTTGTGGCTAACCGTGGAGCGTTGGCTTGTCTGTCATGCATGGGATCAGGTCAGTTGTTGTTCTTGCATATTCAGCTGGCTACCAGTTTCTTTGAGACCATGTCTGTGAATCCTGTAAACATTATTCCATTTTGGTACACATCTGTCCAAGCTGCCTTATTCATTATTCGCTACTCCCCATTTGCTACTGTGTGTCATTCCTTAGTGGTTATTTTGTTTTCAAAGTTTCAGTCATTCAACCAGAGAACAAGAAACAATACCATGTGACTTTGGTGGCCAATCACATGTCACGGATAACCAATAACTGAAGTGAACCCTCCGCAAATAACTTCTGGGCTGGAAATTGTTGGCATAAAGGGCTCAGTTGGGCAATTTTTCAGTAGCTTTGTGCAAGGTGGGGTGTGCAGCTGCACTGCCTTAAGAGGAACACAAGGGGAGAGGAAATACCAGCTCTGCTGGGACTGCATACTGCAGATTGCTCCTCCTGGTGCATCAGCCCCACTGTGCTGGTGTGGAGAGAGGGCAGGAGCAGGCAGGGCCAGTGCAAGGAAGTTTCGCGCCCTAGGTGAAACTTCCTTGCACTGGCCCTGTGCACCCCCCCAGCTAACACCGCCCCCCCCACAGCTAACACTGCCCCCCCCCCCCGGCGGCTCAGTCCCCAGCCCGGAAGCCTCCCCCTGCCTGCAGCGCCCACCCCCCCGGCTCCTGGCAGCCGCGGCCAGCCCCCCGCCCCCAGCTCACGGCTCAGCCACGGAGCCGGGCAGCATGCAGCAGCCGCAGCCAGCCACCCCCCCCCCCCCGGCTCCCAGCTCAGCTGTGGAGCTGGGTGGCGGGTGGCAGCTGCGGCCAGGCGCCCCCCTGGGAGGGCGGGCGGCAGCCGCGGCCAGCCCCCTGCCCCCCCGGCTCAGCCGCGGAGCCAGGAGGGCGGGAAGCCATGGCCAGGCGCCCCCCGGGAGGGCAGGAGGCAGCCACGGCCAGCCGCCCCCCCGGCTCCCGGCGCCCTAGGCAACCACCTAGGGTCGCCTAGTGGGCGCGCTGACCTTGGGAGCAGGACCTATACTTTGCCTCCTCCCCACCCATTTCCAGGTGATTCATTCCCTGAAGTGAGCTGGGACCGAGCAGATCCTGCTCACAGGGACTGTTGTTGTGACCTGACCTTGGACAGCCTATGCAAGAGGGAAGAGGCTCCTTGCTTGACCCTTTCATCCCCCCCCTCCCCCCCCAGAACACCCTTGCAAGATTAGGACACAATCTAGTCCAAACTGTTTGGCAAACAGGACTAACAAATATACTCACAGAACTCAGGATGGCGTGTGAATGATTTGCAAACCAAGAGCTACATTATCAATGAATATTATTCACAGCAAATAATTCAGCCAGCTCTTCTACTCCAAAATTACATTCATTCTCCTTACCAGAGTGGCCTTTTCCATATGGCCAACACTGATTGTTTTCTCACCCGGTGCTTCCCTAGGAGCAGAAGGCAGGATGGCTCTGCAGGGTTTACTTCCTTGTTTGTACAACAACAACAGCAGTGACACCAACTCTTTTCAGGGAATAGTTGCTTCAGTACAGTGAAATAATAATAATGTTTTGCACTAATGTATCATTTTTCATCTGAGGATCTCAAAGCACTTAATACAATATCTAGCTCTTATCTACTGCTTTTCATCAGTAGATCTCAAAGCTTATCATATTGCTGGTCCTACATAAATTGTGAACATTATTTACAGTTTTAAAAACAAACCATTATTTACAGTATTTAAAACAATGTCTCAGCTCCTGAGTGATGGGATTCTTATTAGCAGACCTTTAGGCCAAGACCCTCAGCTAGCATAAATTGATGTTCAGTCATTCCACAGAGCTGTGCCAGTCTGGCCTGTAGATATCAGCAACACTCTCCAGTGGTTTAGAATAATGGTCAAATTTTGTGCTGAACGTTTTTGGCATCACCACCTTTAAAATCACTTTATAAAACGTCTGTCATCAGGTGACTCCGAGAGTTGGTCCATTCCCTGCTCTCACTAACGAACCTCTGCACCGGTTATGAAAGCGAGGAAACCTCATTAGAGACCAGGGTCATTGAGAAAAATCACTGTTGGATTTCTTCTAAGATCATCGGAGGTGCTTCAGATGTCTCGCTGCTCCGTTGATGCTGCATTCGGGCACTTGGCTCCTCCATCATCTTCCCCTTGAGTGAATCTTCCTAACAAGTTTCAGTGCTGGCAGAGATGGTGAATGGCCCCCAAACAGCTGTGCTACTGTCTGCTTGTCACAGAAATAACCCCTTACAAAGTAACTGAAATTACAGGGCACTCCAGTGTCTAAATATAACCCCAGGCAGAATCATCGTTCACGGAGTGATGTCTCTACTTTCAGTCTGTAACTAGCTTTGGAGAGGAGGCGGGGGATACGTGAATTTGGCACCGGTGAAAGGTGTCAGACTGACAACCTTGGATTAAGCTTGAATGCCTCTGTTATAAGTATGGGCAGCGGTGAAAGCTTCTCCTGCTAGGCCTTGCAGAAGGCCTCCATCCTGGGGTGGGAGGGGAGTTAGTCTCCGGGGACTATCCAATGCTTGGCCTGTCTGCTGACAGTGAGGAGCGATGGGGGAGCAATTAATGCCATTTGATGGTGGATTTTGTTCCCTGGGAACCAGACTGAGGCTGAAAGGCTCTGTATCCCAGTGCAGGTCTCCCACATGCTTTAGTTTTCCAGGGCAAGTGGCTTGACCTGTTGCAGGCTCCATGGAAGCAACTCTGCCTTTAGCATTAACGCTACCGCCCCCATCGGACTCCCGTCAGGAACAAAAGAGGAACTGAAGCAGGCCCTGGACTGTGGCAGGCTGGCCCCTGGGAAATGGGGCGAGCTTTTAAAATGGGTAATTGACAGAGAGATAGGTCAGCTTTAGCAGGGCTCCTAGCCTCATATAAACTTTCAGCGAGATTCCCCTTCTCCACCCTTACCAGCATGGTGTAGTGTTTAAAGGGGGCTCCCCGTAGAGAGGTGCTTCAAAGTTTTGCTTGTCTCTCCCACTGTGTGTTCTCCTGGTTCAGTTCCATTCTCCTCATTTAAGTGCCTTTCATCCTTTTTCTTCCTCCTCTTCATTATTGGCGCCCTTTCCCCACCCCACCTGCCCACTCCCACCCCCACCCTTTCTACTAACTGCTTTTGGTCCGGAGCCCAATGGGAACCAGCTGTCAGGCTGAGCTGGGATATCCTGGAGCAAACATCTTCTTCCCCCGTCCTGCAAAAAATCCTCCTGGAAAATGGTCCCACAGATGGAAAAGGGGTCCCACCGGGCACCCTGCTTCCTGACCAAGATGCGCCCACTCCCTGGATTCACTATGATGATGTGTTCTAGGTTTGCATTCACTTTGAGATCACTAGGTGTCCCACCGGCCCCCACTAGCCCATCATGCTTTGTCCCCTCCCTAGCTATGAGACTCTGCTGGCCCCAGGAGGTGAGGCCTAAAGGTCCTTTCCTTGATTTGAGACAGCTCAGGCTAATCCCCCTTCTTGGCTTCTCTTGTGCACTTCGCTCCAGCATTGTTCTTCAAAGATGTTCCTGCTCTGCGGGCTGCGGGGTTGTTGTTTAAACAGCAGCAGCAGCCACACAAGCTGCTTGCTGTCCTGCCTTTACAGGGTGGTCTGTAATTACTTCCTGTCCTCTCCAGCAACTGGCTTCA
Organism: Chelydra serpentina; assembly: GCA_037349315.1. Classification (NCBI taxonomy): domain Eukaryota; kingdom Metazoa; phylum Chordata; order Testudines; family Chelydridae; genus Chelydra; species Chelydra serpentina. The sequence goes on along the minus strand of JBAIAC010000028.1, from coordinate 19,010,369 downwards.
TTTGTTTGCATTGCTGCCTAATCTCTGAACTGGGAGAATTTGGAATGAAAGCCGCCTGTTCCACATTCACTGGGGTTCTCTAGTAATTTGCACAGCTTTGCCATTTTGGGGAATGAAGGGGGGCGGCTACTCCACTCTTGAAGAACGGGGTTTAAAAGCAGCCCTGCAGAGGGCTGAGGCTGTGAAAGGCTGATTGGGGAAACAGCCACAGTCAGCTGATTGGGGAAGCAGCCTATAAAAGGGCTGTGAGCCAGGCATTGAAGAAGTCTCACTCCAGCCCTGGAGTAGGAAGGGCTAGCTGCCTGAGAGGAAGGTACCTGAAGTGGAGCAGTGCTCGGGAATAGGGCAAGGGAGCTGGAGAGCTCCAGCCTGGTAAAACCCCCAGGCTGCAGGCCTTGTCAAAGGCCCAAAAAGGTACTGGGGCTACAGAGATGCAGCCTGGGAAGAGGCAGAGGCAGCTGGTCCTAACCCCTTGCCAGTGATGAGCAGCCATTATAGACTGCAGGCTGCCTCAGGGAAAGGGGGCTAGATGATGACTGGCAGTAGCCACTGAGGCAAGGTGGGTTTAGAGGTTTGGGGGTTCCCCTGGGAGGGGAGACCCAGATTGTGGGTTACTGCTGGGGGTAGAACCCCAAGATAAAGGAGCACTGGGATCTGGAGGGACACGGGGCCAGTGGCAGGCAAGACACCAGCCAGGAGGTGGTGCTCCTAAGCTAGAGATGAGCTAATTCCCAGATGACCAGCAGGAGGTGCCGCGGTGGTGAGTCTCGCTTCACTACAGGGAGCCAGCCCAGTAAAGGCCAAACTTTCAGCCTGGAAAACTGGCCTAAAAAAAGTCTCACCAGAGATTGGGTTCCTCAGGAGAGTTACTCTGCTTCTGGCTTTCTGATTGGCCTGAGAATATAATGAGAACAGGGCTTCCTGCAGTATTGTGATGCTGCTGTTCCTGGTCACAATGGGAATCCAGTATTGCTGTGATAGGAGCGAAAATGGAAGAAGAATGGGGGGAAAATGAAGTGAAATGTCTCAAACTTCAGGGCTTTGATATTTAAGGTGGTTTCAGGTAAAGGTCTGGGTCAATTTGGATTTTATCCAACCCAGTTTGTACCTCCTCATGCACACAGATTGGGTCCTTTGGAGCTGCCCCGGGGCTTCACATTGCATTGAAAGGGTGCTTGCTGGCCTGCAATGAGTAGAGCTGCATGACATTTTTCATTCCAAATGTTTGTTTCAGTGAAAAAGTTTGGCTTTGGAAATGTCCATTTTTGGACACATTTTTTTCAGGTTTTAATTGAAAATCCAAAAAAGCTTGTGTCAGGGTTACCTCCCCACTCTGGGGTACAGATGTGGAGTCCCGCATGAAAGACCCCCTTATTTCTTATAGCTTATTTCTGCCAGTTTGGTTAAAACTTCCCCATGGCACAAATCCTTCCTTGTCCTTTGATGGGATTGCTGCCACCACCAAGTGATTTAGACAAAGATTCAGGAAAAGGACCACTTGGAGTTCCTGTTTCCCTAAAATATCCCCCTAAGCTCCTTCACTCCCTTTCCTAGGGAGGCTTGAGAATAATATACCAACCAAATAAGTAAACAAGGTGAGCACAGACCAGACCCTTGGGTGTTTAGGACACTAAAAACCAAGCAGGTTTCTTTATTATAAAAAAAAAGTCAAAGAAGCACCTCTGTAAAATCAGGATGGAAGGTAATTTTACAGGGTAATAAGATTTAAAACAGAGGATTCCCCCCTAGGCAAAACTTTAAAGTTACAAAAAAAACAGGAATAAACTTTCCTCTAGCATAGGGAAAATTCACAAGCTAAAACAAAAGATAATTTAATGCCTTTCCTTGCTATTACTTATACTTCTTGTAATCTTAGAGACTTGTTTCAGGATTGTCTTTAGGAGATGGATTTTCCTGCCCTGGTCCCTCTCTGTCCAAGAGAACACAAACAAAAACCCACACCCACCCCCAGATTTGAAAGTATCTTCTTTCCCCATTGGTCCTTCTGGTCAGGCGCCAACTAGGTTAATTGAACTGATTAACCCCTTACAGGTAAGGGGATTCTGTTCCTCTGGCCAGGAGGGATTTGATGTTACTGCATACATAAGGGTTGTTACTCTTCCCTTTATATTTATGACAGCTTGAAACCAAATTTTGGGGGAGTTCTGACAAAATCCCAAAGATTTTTGAAGAAAACTTTCAAAGGAAACAAAAAGGTGGGTTTTTTTTTTAAGTTTTCTTTAAAAATTATTGAAGAAATAAAAATAATTTCCTGACCATCTCTAGTAACAAGCTCCTTGAATCAGCCAGGCCCAGTCACAAAAAAACCCCAAACAAATGGGCTCCTTACTTGGCGGTCCAATGAATAACTGAAAAGCAAGGCAAAGGAGGAGAAAAGAGATGATTGGACAGATTAAATTACATCATAAATCTGGTTACCGCTGTCCCACCAATCCGCATGCAAGACTCCCCAGCATGCTACGCTCCTTTGATTTTGCTAAGAGGTTTGCATCATGTGGCTCTAGGCTCGTGTCACAAGGTGGACTGGGCTGTTTAAAAGGAATTGCTCCAGCCCACCTCTACTGCATTAACACCTTTGCTAGGGCCTGATGGAGGAGGACGTGTACGCCCGTAAGAGCAGCAGGAAGCTGTGGCAAAGAGGAGCTGCAGTGAGCAGGAGGCTCCTGAAAAAGACCCAGACTGGGAGAAGGGTTTGGGCCTGGAAGCCAAAGCCAGAGCATAAGCACTGAAGAAGGCTGAAGGCCAGGACAGTAGAGTTTTTTGACTGTTGACCTTTCAGATTTAGAGTGTACCCAGCACTGGAAGGTGAGGGTCCCTTTCCTGGAGAAGAAAGGACTCCAGGTAGGAAGACTGGAGTGCCCTTGCTGGGAAGAGCATGGAAGGATTCCAGCTAGAAGGGGCTGGAGTAGCTGCTTGATAAAAAGCCGGCTGGAACTGAAGAAGAGCCCAGGACTGGCAGAGCTGAATCAGTGTTGGGTCCACAAACTATATTTTGGGTTGACAGACGATATTTTGGGACCTTGAGGATGGTTGGGGCTGTTTATGTTAATAAATCCAGACCCCAAGAGGGGTATTGGCCGCAAGAAAGCCTCTAGAGGAGTTCTTAACGGGCCCTGAAGCGGGAGGAAACAGAGTCAGGACACTGCAGAGTGACCGCTGGCCACAAGGTGGAACTCAGGAGGCAGTCGGCCCTCTTACAGGAAAGTATGGATTTCTGAGCATGTGGTGCGGTAGTGAGGGAGGTTTCCTTCCTGAAGAATGATCCACTATAGTGGAGGGTTTATTTCCCCTTTAGAAAGAAATGATAGGAGATGAGCTGCAGAATTCAGATCCAGGATACTCCGATTCTGGGCTTTAGGTCTGGTTGGTCTCTAGAAATTATATAAACAAAGAGACAATGCAGCACATGCTGACTGACTATGTGGAGAAGAAAAACACCCCTTTGGAATGATTTATGCTGCAGGTCAGTGTTGAGGTATGTGGGGAGAGCTGGATAGAGATCCCCGACTGGCAAAGTAGCTGGAACTGCAGGGAAGGAGAGAGGTTCATTGAAAGAATTATGCAAGGATCAAGACTCAAACAGAAAAAGATTTCTACAGGTTGGGTTTGGAGTCCATTGACCGAGCTGTAGATGTGTGAGGTACGGGGGGCAGGACTGAAACAGTAGTGGGTGTACAGGTCAGGATGAAGGACTTAACTTTGCATGTGTTTTTGTACATGTGAATCCCCTGAATGTACAGTATGTGCATTCTATGTGTGCTCGCATGCTGAGCTGGCAGTTCCTGGATGACGGCTGGGAGCCTTTTTGCAAACCTGCCTGCACAGGGGGATTATCAGAGAGTCTAAAGCTGGCAGGAGTGAATGGAAATTTTGGTTCCTTTTAATACCCTTCTTCATTAAAGGGCCACTGAACTTGTGAGATGACAGCACTATAAAGAATGGGCTGGGCTGCCTTCTTTTTATGCTGCCTGTGGAGGGTCACCATATATACTGTGGGACTCCAGGGACAGAGAGCCTAGAGTTAAAGTAGTCACAAAAAAAGACAGACAGCAAACCTATTTCCCTCCCTGCCACTCCGGATATTTTGCTGAATGGCTTTGCAAGCTGTTCCCAGCCCAAATGCACCCCGGGTACATTTCACATATATCTGCTGTGGTTCATAACATGCACTATATTGCATAGAGCATACTGAAAATATATTGTCCCACTGTCTAATTTAAACTGCGTGAACATTGACCTCTTAGGTAATATTTTATATATGGTCACAGATTTTAAATTAACGTATGAACAATATAATATAAAATGTTTTTATGGCTTTCTGTTGTATGTAGCCCCAGTGGCAGATGTGGTGCAAAGTAACTTGTTACAAATCCGACAAACTCTGAATGACTATATGGAATGTGTATAGCCTTATCTCTATGGGAGGCATGTGAGTGAATTGCTGTCACAGCCTTGGCTGTACTAATCCTTTGTGTATTGTCACCAGGCTGCTGAACTGGACTCAGCCTTTGGATCCCACAGGCCTTTAAGTGTATTGGGTCTAAGCAATGTCCAAACACTGTCTAAATGCAACCTCTCTGGCACACTCCCAGGGAAGAGGCCTGTTGTGTTGGTGCTACGGTGAAGTCATCCAATGCAGACTGGGTGTTGGCATAATCTCCTCTTGGTGACTCTCCCAATTAAAATTACATTGTTGTTCTAACCACAGGAACAAATATGAAACAAGACACTATACTGTTGGCAGAAATATTACAAGGCCCCCTGTCTTGTATCACTTCTTGGGATGTGGACCATCAAGACCAGTGTGCATCTCCTCAGTAGTTAAGCATGCTCTCCCCAAAGCTCCACCCAGCTGGGAACTCTTACTGTTTACCCCTTTGGAGACCTTGTGAAAATTAAAACAAGGATCACAAAGAAACTTCTTAACCATAGACTCTTTGCTCACAGACAAAGCACAGGAGTTCCATACCTACACAAAAAGAACAAGAACCTGAATACAAAACCTCTCCCTTCAGTGTCCTCAACACTCTAAGAGCCTTTGGATTTGGTTAGTGTCCTTTCAGGGTCCCGTGATCCTCTTGCACTCCACTCTTCCTGCTCAGCCTTCAGCCTCCTGGCTCAAAGGATCTGCCATTTATATAGAGTTCTGGACTCCTCATCAGGAGATCAGCTGCTTACCTCCAGCTCCTTCCCCGCCATTTGGGTCTGAAAAGTGGTTCCTCTGGGCTATAGCCAGTCTATTGTTCTCAGGTGGACCTATATGAATGGAGGGTCCTCAAGACTGAGGATTCTTGATAGTTTTCCCATTGTTAGCCTCTCTACTAGGTGTAAAGATTTCTCCTAACACTTTGGGGGTGTCGTAGTTAAAGATGGAAGCTACATTGCAAAAAAATGAAGAACACAGGACAGTTTACAGTAAATATGGTGCTACTAAAAGAGAATGGAATCTGCAGATTGATATAGACATTTACAGACATAATACTAATCTGTCACAACTTCCCTTCCATGTATGGATGTAGTGCACAGCTTTGGGCATGATTAGCTATTTTCAAATAGGGAAACTTGGTTTGTGATATAGAAAGTGAGAGAGGGGACTCAGTCGATGGCTCCCGTTGTTCAGATATATTCAGGACTAGGTGGAAGGATCAGATTCCAAGTGAGGATGTACTGCTGGATCTACATGGAATACTGCAAATGAGTTGCTATTGCCCAAGAATGTCCCCTTGCATTTGTTACATATGTGTAACCTTAGCATTTAATGCTTATTGAGGTTCCATGATAATTGGTGTCCTAGAGACAGATAGCTGCCTATTTTCCAGCTAGATCCCACTTGTAAGTGACAGACCTTTCAAGGTGCTTTTCATCATTCCGATGAAAAGATCCCTGAAACAACGAGAACAAGGACAGAGGAACTGTAAACGCTAGCCCTGAACTCACAGAACAGGAAGCACAAGTTCTAAGTTAACAGACTCTGTCCTGTTGATTTTCTTTTAGACATGGATATTTGGCTGCCAGTAACATGTCTGCTAGTTAATAGCTGGTTTTAAAGCATTATCCCAAAGGGCCACAGCTCTGCCAAGTATTTGATGTTGGTGGTTGAGATGCTGACTTGGACCTTCTTAACCAACCAAGAGAAACTGGCTGATTGGTACCAGGGAGGCACAGAGAAGAGAGAGTGTATGTGGCTCTGGTTATCTAGGTTTCAAAAGCATACTAATAAACTAAAGCTTGGGAAATAATTAGAAAGGAAAAGAAGAGCGAGAAGTAACTGAGGGAGGAATGAGTGAGTTGCCTGGCGGTCTTGAGGCAGCCTTTCAAGGATCAGCACTTGGATAAAAGCCAATGTATCAGTTCTAATCTTTGGCTTTTTGTTGGACTTAACAAGGACTTTAAAATGAATCCAGTCACAACTGACAGGCCCCATATGGATCCTGGTTTGAAACCACCTCCTTAGTTCAGCATCAAATATTCTGAGCGTATAAAGAGCCCATGAGGGGACTTTAGAAGGGGAAAACAAAAAGCGTGCATAGACCCATGTGCGCACAGACACAATGGATGAAAACATTAGACTCGGTATCAGTGCTGAGTTACTGCAAGACAAGTGGCTTTGTGACGCTATAGACGGCTGCCTGTGCCCATTTGCCTTCCCCTTGATGCTCACTACTCATCCGAGCCAGTTCCTAGACTCTCCTCCATGAGTTTAGTCTACAGCTTTCTTTTATTTAATGCCTTTCATTTCAAACTGTGATAGGAAAGTGAGAATATTCTCCTTCAAGCATCAAAAATATCCCCCTCATCTTTGTTTAAAGCCGGCATGTCTCTAATCTCCATAAGCTACATCACAATGCAAGAACAAAGGCATCTGACCTGTATCCATGGCAACCTCCAAATTCTACACCTTTGCCTTTTGCATAAAGTGCTCCCTCCTCAACCCACCCTCCACACAAATATTAAATATGTTTGGCCAGGAAAGCAGGATTCCATATTCTTACAAGAGTTTCTGAGTCCACCTCATATGCCAAGGGAACTCATGCTCATTCCATGACAGCTTTTTGTTATTATTCTTATCATGGTAGCAAGGTTAAAATCTTCTGGTAGCTCATTTGAGATGCCCCAAAGGGTAGCGCTCGATTCAGGGAAACATACAGGGACTTTGTGAGCAGAGTTGGCTGGGTATAAAAGAATAGATCATCAAATAACACTTTATGTGCCAGGGCTTGAATATCCAGCCTTTGCCTCTTCATAGTGGCTACCGTTCACTATTTAAACGGACACTGGCAGATTAAAAATATAAACCAAATAAAAGGCTAAGAGCATCATCTCTATGGAGTAAACTTCTTTTAAAAGGAACAGAGCCATGAAGTTGTGTGAGTAGGTACTCAGACTGGGTAACTGTGTGGTCACATTCTTGTTACTTTTCTCATCCACCTAATATTTGTTACACTAACTCTCCGCAACTGCATCATACCTAACGTAGGCCTCAGGCCTGCACCTGGTTGCCCATGCAGAGCCCATGGACATCAATCAGCTCAGCATAGGCACAGTAGTATAGCTACTCCCAGTCAGGTGCAGAATTGAGGCCTAAACTCTTTGGCAGGGAGAGATTTCCTTCTCATTCTGTTTGCTTTGGAAAGCACACTCTTGGATGCTGTTACAAAAATAAATAATCCCATCATCCCTGGTATAACTCCACTGCAGGCAATGGGCCTACATCAGGAGTGAATTTGTCCTCGCATATTTAGAAAAGCAACAGCTACAAAATGCAAGCCCCTCCATGTGTTATTAATGATACCTTTGATTATTCAAACTGAAATGATCTGACTATTTCAATTTCCTTTTCCCCAAACATGCTGCCACCACTGGGATCCAGGGATGGGGAAAGGAGTTGGAGGCAAGATCCTAGTTTTGGTCCAGGTCTAATCTGGAGCTTTGTAAAATCTTGTTTATAGACATCTAAATGCAGGAGCTAACTTCAGTCACCTGGTGGTGTTATATTAGCCATGGGTGAGTGTCCCTCTGTGGCCAAGTTGTGATGTGGTAACGATCATGTTATCGCATAATGAAGCTATGGGCATTCCATTATTGCAGTACTGTACAAACAGCTTAATCATGATAATGTCAAGATGATGACATCATAGTATTCAATGGGATACTTCATGCAGACATACAGGAATCACTGGTCTGCTTAATTTCTCTTCAGCAGAGTTGCATGCTCGGGGCCTGATCCAAACCCATTGAAGTAAATGGAAAGGCTCTCATCAACTTCCAGGGTCTTTGGATGAGAGCCACTTACGGGGAGACCAAGTGATGCATCTAATTTGCCGAGAATGGAGCAGGTTGTAGTCACACATTTTCAATACAGAGGTGTGGTTTGTGGAGACTACACATCCCGGCATGCAGTGCTGCACCTCAATTCAGTCAAGACCAGAAACGGATGTGCCAAAATACTCCCACAAGACTGACTAGGCTGCTGCTCGCAGTTCTAATCAGAAGCAAAAAGTGTGAGAAATATAGTGATATAGCTGGTCTATGTTTCTGAGAGATTTCCAGCCCGGGTTTCCAGACTCTCGATCTTCAGAAAAAGAGCCCAACTGAAACTCTAAAAATGTAATTAGATGGAAGACAGGTAGTGTCATCTAATGGCTAGAGATGAGGAAAAGGAGCCATACATCCTGGCTTCTGTAGCTGGTTCTACCACTACCTCCCTGGCCAAGTTACTTTACCTTCTATGCCTCAGTTTCCCCATCTATAAAATGGGGATAATTAATAACCCTTGCCTACCTCACAGGGTGTTGTGAAGATTAATAAATTAATGTTTTTAAAGTGCTTTGAGATTCTGTGAGGAAATATGCTACTGAAGTGCCCATAGTTATTAATTTACCTTAGAGACCCCCTCAACTTCTCTTTCCGTCAAACAGGTTTTGGAAGTGGCTAAGGCTATGTGAACTATTAACCTGCACAGAATGGTGCCTGCATCTGCCTGTGCAGTCCCTGCACTGCTGGTATCAAACTTATTGCCCTGTGAAGCACTATCAGCCATCCCCAGTCTGAGAGGCTCCATATTCTATTCAGTGATGCACTGCCATGTTATCTATCACCGGGCTGCTGTCCCCGGACCCGCCAGTGAACTGTGCATACCAAAGGGTGCCAATTGCTGGGCGTGGCAGCAGTGCTTGTGGTGCAAATTTTTCAGCCACCCAAAACAAAGCCTGCAGTTGCAAACCACATTTACGTATGCAGATGAAAAGGAAAGCAGAGAGGAGAATGCGAAATAAATGGCACAGCGTGTACTAGTTCCTTTACTCCAGCTGGGAAGATACTGCAAATTTGGACACCATGGCAGGAAAGAGATGCTGTCTTCTCTTTCGCCCTTTGCCCTTTGCCCTCTCTCCCTCCTCCCCTCCTGCGTGGAAAGTCCAGAGTCAGCAGAATTCCAAACACCCTGCTGGTGCCATGTTTATACAGCGTGTCCTCCTCGCTTAATTGCTTGACAACAGCTTTAGAAGAAAAAAAGAAAGAGAAAAAGTGAACAGCTTGTTTTTTTGGACACAATACAACCTTTTTTTTTTTTTTTTTTTTCCCCCTGTTATGTTAGCAAAAGGAAACAGAGCCCTTTAAGGATCATCCATTCTCAACTCGTAGACTTTGAAGGTGTATTCTGGAAAAGTGCATGATAAATGGGACCTTTGCCTCATTCCCTTCTCTTAATTTAAATTATAGACACTAATGGCTGGCGGGGAAAGAGAGGGTTTTTATGCTTCATTTTCAGGTCTTATATGGGGGCCAAACTATAGAGAATTAACTTATGGACATTGTGGTTGTGGGCCAGAAGAGCTGGTGTTCGTCTCTGGCTACTTTTTGTTAGTTTGCGTGGGACATAATTACCCCCATTGGGTGCTGTGAGGAGTTCTTCCAAGATACACCCTCTTACTGACTCAAAGAGCTATTTAAATGTCATAGTAACGACAGCAATGACTTCCTTCTTAGGCACTGTTTATACAACAACAAACTAGAATAGCACATGGGTTGATCTACCACCTTTTCTACTCTGGGTTCTCCAGAGCACTAGTTAAGGCAACAAGTTAGATGCTGTTCAGGCAAAATCAGCAACCATTCTCTGCACCCAGCAGTTGCTTGTGCACAGACTTGGGCTGAAGTGATGGGTTTGGACATTTCAATCAGAGGAGCAACCAAAAGTTCACATAAAGAGCTATCAGAAACTTTTTGGATGCACAAGGACTGGCTTTTCTCCAGAGATTTCTACTTCTTCCTGGTCTGGGCCTTGCTGAAAGACATCCTAGGAACGGAGTTTCTCCCAGTATTTCAGAAATTATCCTTTCACATCTTTCAAGGGAGCTAGACCTATGCAAAGAAAACCAAAGCAAACATACATCCATATTAGAATTAACCGTTTTTAGCCCCTCAAAAGGCTTCTTTATTTGTCAGATGTCCTGGCTGGTTCTAAGTTCATTCCCCTGTCCCTAATCAGGATCTCTCTCTGGACTCCATAAACAGTCCTTACACAATCACACATGCTCCCCGTTGTCCATAGTCAAAAGGATCAGACCCTATCTTTTGAGCAATGTACTTTCCAGTTTCCAATGCCCTTCCAAAAAAGCTCTCCACGTTCAATGCATTTCACTGGAGTTAAAATTGTGTTTTCCTGTTTTTGTCCCCAAAGTGCCTTCTTTATAGCTTCCCAATTCTGGGGGCATAGCAGGAGAATGATACGGCATCCTGCATTTTCATTTCTGGGCTGGGGACCCCTTTTGCTGGAAACAACAAAGTTCTAACTTGAAAACAAAATGAAAATAATAAACAAAGAAGGGAGAATTCAAATGGGTTGGAGCTCAATGGAAGCTGCCTCTGCAGTACCCAGCTATTTTCACAGGGGACGTTTGCTGTCAGAACTTGCTGACCTGGCTTGGGGGTGGTATGAGAAAAACCATCAGAGTCTGCTTTCTGCTTCATAAACCAACAGCCAGATCAATGTGTCTGCTTCTCCCATGCCCTTCCCATGCAGTGGACCATGGAGATGGGGCCTAATTTAGCCTGGGATCATCTGTTTACTGCTATATTTATTTCTCGGTCCTCAATCATGCATGAAAAGGGTTAATTAATGGCACACCGTAGAAGTGCACAGAATCAGGGGAATCACCTTGTTTCAATGACCCTATCGGAGGCATAGAAATGCCTCTTGAATACGAGCTGCGCTGGAAATATGTCAGGTCTGTGCATTCCATTTTACATTTTTGGGTGTGCATTCTAGTGCCAATGTGCGTTCTGTCGTGAAGCACAGGGCTGATAGTGCCAGACAAAGACAGCCATCAAGTGGGAAGGTTTTATGCAAGCTTCCTCTAGCTGCTCTACCAATGTATCTCAATACTAGACCTATAGTTGCCCTTGCACGTCCAGTCCTGGGACTAAGCACCTCAGTCTTGATCTGCAGCACTCCCTGTTATTCTAGTCCTGGGCACCCAATCAGCTCTGCCAATGTCTCTTTGTCCCGACCTGCACACCTTGATATTCCTCAGTGCCCCCCCGCCCCAAAAAAAGCTTTGCCAATGTCCTTTTTCTAGGCTTGTGCAAGGTAGTTGCAGTAAAATTGCAAACTGTCAACCTGTGGTGCTTTTTTGTTTACTGAAGAGCCGATAAAATGTAGCATTCTTACCCAATTTTTCACATTCATAAAATATCTTCACCAAATGGGGCATCATATTTTTTCCCACTGTTTGGATGTCAATGCAGGTTTTTTGCAGTGAATTTTCGAGGTTTGAATCGGGCCATGTGGTTTCAGTCCCAGAGTATTGGGTCATGTTCCCTGGTTGGCTAGGTGTACCCCATGGGACCTGCAGGGTTAGCAGTAGCCATTTTAGCTCTTTCTCTGCAGAAGAAGCCCCGATAAGCTGCTGTCACTTACCAATGCAAGATACATCTGTGCTGTTTTTACAAGCAAAACAGTTTGGGAGGGGATTATGATTTCTATGAATTGTCAACGTTCCACTTTTTATATTAGTTAATTGCTTTGCACCATACCACAGCTTCATTTGGCCAACCATTTCGAAATTTCTGTTCTGATGTGCTTCTGCCATTACCATGGGCCTACTGTCCCCATTACTTGATTGAGGCCTGACTGATCATGGCCTCGCTTAATCCCCCTTGATCTGCAGGAACTGACTGAAGTTTTATTACCACAGTTTAATCCCCATGATTTTCAGCCAGGGAACTGCTTGCAGCTTCCCCTGTTTACTTTGCCAGTGTTTGAGACTGTAAATAATCCTCCCGTTTATTATTAGCACAATATACTGTTTATAAGGGGAGCATAGCTGCCCGAGAAGGTTCAGAGCTCTCTCCTGCAACACTCGAGCATCAGAGGCGTTGCACGTACACAGAGGGGGTCAGGAGCCATAACATTGGCAGCAGCAGGGGTGATTCTCCAATCACAAAGGCACTTCTCCAAAAGAGGCACCAATAGTATGGGGCCGTAAACAGACATGCTAGCCAGACCCAAGGGCCACAGCATAGCTTACTCAGTAATGGCCTTCTTCCAGTGAGGCTGTTCTTCCTGCAGGCCTTGGAGAGCTGCCACACACAGGGGTCAGCCCTGGTGCTCCAGTTCTGGATCTCTTCTGATCAGAACCTAGCTATGCTAAGGACTAGGCTACAGATCAAGTAAACTCATGTCGGGCCAAATTCTTTAGTGCTATACTCCATTGACTTGGACATGTGACTTTGATCAGTGTTTGAATGCACCTGCCTCCTCAAGAAAGACTGGATCAGAATGAAGCCTGCAAGGTCACAAATAGCCAGCTCCGACATTGGGATTTTGCAATTTGATGCACAATTTTTGATTGCTAGAGAAAAATGCCTTGGTTCTCTCTCCCTGCACAGGGTTCTCAGGAAAAGCAGGAGAGACAGTAAAATCAGACGAGGAAAAACTGTTAATGACGAGATTTGCCAAATAAGTGAGTGCATTCAGTGGCCTGGAAAATGAGCCGGCGAGTGATATAAGAGCTCTTTCCGAATCCTGCACGCTCAAGGAAACATTTAATATATCTTGAGGCGAAAATATGCCTTGGCTCTTGCTGCCGGTGTAAATATTTGTGTTCGCAAATGTTGGCAAATATTTGAGACATCTATGTTGTTTAACCAAGAGCTTTGTCTCTCAGACTCCATCTCCCTTTTTGGTCTCCTTTGTAATCACATTAGCCTGGAAGAATTCTCCTGATATTTGTGTGGAGAATGGGATCAGAATCATTTCCATTTGTACCCTGAAAACCAGACAGGAGCTTTCAGACCAGGACCAACAAAGGACATTGAAAAAACTGGCTAAAATCATGTGCAGCATCAGTTTAATTTTCTCTGATACAGTCTCAATTGGGGGGAAAGGCTAGATTAACCTGCATTTGCAGGCCTGGTCATGCAGGAGATGTTTCCTTCTCAGTAATTTCAGTGATCCGATTGATGACTGATATTCCTCAAAACTGATTGAGGGCAGGGACAAAATCCTTAACTGTCTTTCTGTTTTATATGTGGTGGTAATTCAGGGCAGGTGTGCTGGCACTTCATGTCTGTTACAAGTTCTAACACAAAAGCTCAGTTTCCCAGGCTCTAATCAGTCTGGTGGGAAGCTCTGAGGAAAGAGGACCTAGCTGCCAGAAGAGCAAAAGTTAGACTGACACCAGTCTGGGAATGTAACACAGAAGACTTTATCCTTGAGCCCATTGTATTTGTGCCTATATGATATGGGAATGTGCTTTGTTGCTTCAATATTTATTATTCTTTTCTTTTTAACTCGGAAGCTTCCAAACCTGCTAGGAGTGAGTCTTGGGATGTTATTATTAAGCACCATATGAACCCCCACCGCACACACACAAAATCCAATATGAAAAGTCCCCTGCACACACTCTGTATCCAGCTCCTATCAAGAGTTAATCTTTCCATCCCATCAGTCTTATTTCCATGTAGTGATTTCATAGCTACCAACCTGTGACAGCAAAAAACAGTGAAGGAAATTCCTGAAAATGTACAGGGAAACATTGTCCATCGTATTTCCTAACCAGGGTAGGGAAAGCTTTGAAGAGGACCTGGATAGCTCTGGGGTTTGGTAATGGGACAAAGTCTTCAGCTCTAAGTCACTGGCTTGAATTCTGACCAGTAAGCATAGACATTCCCAACTCTAGGCTGTTTGGGGACCAATGTGAAGAGTATTGCATCAGGGTATTCAACTCCTAGCAGACAAGTGTCTACAGAACAAAATCCACCATCACGGCTAACTGACAGTGTTAGGAGAGAGACGTATGACTGAATGAACATGGAGACTAGAGATGCATAAAATAATGTGAATAAAATAAGCTCATGGCCAAACCTTTATTCAGGCTTTGTGGGGGACTCAAAATAAATAGATCTGAAAGTCCTGCAGAATCTTCTTGTGGCACACTTGCTTTTGGACAGAACTCAATAATGCAGTCACCCTCCCTCTCTCCCCCCCCCCCCCCCCCCGCCCCCCACATTTTTAAAAGTTAACCAGATCTATTTGTTCTAGTGGAAGATGTTTAAAGAAGTTTAGATAAGCACCCAAAAGTTTAGTTGCTTATCTGAACCTCCAAAGTTTTAAAAGGTCAGCCATCACTGGTAGAGACAGATCTATCTTTTCCCCCTAGAGGTGGGTACCTTACAGCTGAGACATTAACCTCTGAATAAACAACCCTGTAATAAAGGCCCTTTGCTAAATCACTGAAGTATAAACACAGACTGCATTCTTGTGATTATAAACCCACAAATACAGGACACACTCCTGGGAATGGGCTTGATATATTTGCCTCTTTGATTCCTACCTCTCGGAAAGATTAAATAGTGTCATTGTCAGGTTAATACATAATGACCCTGGTGTCTCCAGACATTATTGCATTGCAAATAAGATTGGCATTTACATATTTCTCAATTGCCCAAGGGTACAGAAGACATGTTTGAAGAATCTGCACAGGGAGTATGCTGGGAAGCAGCAGCACTGTATATATGGCAGACAAAGGGCAAGGCACAGTGTTAATGGATCAGGGGAAGAGGATGACTCCCTTAATGAGCCAGCATAAGCCCTCCAGCCATAGTGGCAAACAGCTGTCAGTCAGCAACGTGCTCATATATTAGATGAGTCCCCCGGAGATAATCTGAGTGCTAACCATGCCAAGACAGGCCCTTGCCCCCAAGGGATGGTGGAGCCATCTCCAATTTGCTCCTACTCTGTCTCCTGCAATGGAGCAGCTGTACACATACACCCTTGCTAGGACGAAGTTGGATTTAAAATACAAAACTTGTTCTTCCAGATTGATGGTGGTGGTGGTGGCCTGTGATAGACAAGAGGTCAGACTGGATGATCTGGTGGTCCCTTCTGGCCTTCAATGCTATGACTCTATCATTCCTAAATAGTCAAAGGTCTCAGTGGCAGGAGAAGTGCTTTCTGTGTGTATATGGTTTATAAAATCATATCATCCTCATGGCTGGATGAAACTCCCTCCAGAGATATCAGTACTGCTCTTGAGTCAGACACAGAGGAACTCAGAGAGCAATGCAACCCTTCCCCTTCACTCCTAAGGGCTAAACATGCTTCCTGCACAGCATTGCTGGCCTCTGCCAGTCTGGGGAATGAAGGACCTGCTTGGGCTCTGATTCCACCATGCAGTACATTAGACTCCCAGACTAGCCTACGCCTTCTGAAGTCTGAAACCATGTCTGATTGGACATCACTTCACATGTGGTGAGGCCTACAGCTCACCGCACTACAATACACAGTTGCAACTTGTACCATACAACTTGTGTCTTCTGCCTAAGCCACGTATCCTGTGATATCTCTGCTGAGCCCCATCTGCAGCAGCATTTTGGATTGGAACTTTTGCTGACTGCTTGGCAGGTCTTTCTGCTCTGTCTGAAAGGGACTCCTGGGTCAATACGCCTTGGCCAGCAGAGCTGGGAAGGCTGCTGCAGGGGCAGCTTGCTTAGTCCCTGGAAGAAACAGCACCTTGCAATATTGTACTGACGCCGTTTGTTTGATGTTTGGTTTGACATTGAGGACCTTGATTTGTTTTGATAAGTGGCATGAAGAGATACAAGTGTTGCCAAAGTGCAACCACGTATCTTCCCATCATCAGGGATCCCAGAAGAAAAGTTTTTCTGTACCATATATCCATTGGGAACTATTGATCATATCTACCCCAGTAGCTGTTTGCCCCTAACTCTGCTATTTCTCTGACTTCTCCAAAGTTATACACCATTTCTCTCCACTTTGCCATGGGACCCTCCCTGTAAAAATATACAAAGCCACCATGTTATCCTCATTGAAATCCCTCCTTAAAACACACCTATCCTGTGATGTCCACTAAGCAACTGACAATGGCTAGGCAGATAGTGTGACCGTTGTTTATTACACTAATCTTAATCATTTTACTGTTCCCCTACACTCTCCCATCTGGGTGCTGTGTGTTCTTTATCCACCTGTTTCTGTTATAATAGACAGTAGGCTCTTTGGAGCAGAGACTGTCCTTTTTTTCATATTTAGGGCCTAGCACAATGCAGTCCTGATTCCTGACTGGGAACACTACCACCATACAAACATTATACCAGAATATCTCATATGGGATGAAACACCAGGGAAACAATGGTCCCTAGTCTCTTACCAGTCCCTTAGTATAGAGGGGATGCAACAAGCAAGAAAAGGATCTACCTGGGCAATTCTAGGAACGTGTACTCACATGATATTATTTTATATTAACATGATGATAGAAAATTAAATGCACGCGCCAAACGCAGCCACTAAATCTTGCAGTGACCTAATTTTTTATAGGAACGATATCTCAGGCAAGGCCTGTGTGGCCCAGAAAAGAAAAGAAAAGAAAAGTTCTAAAATTCCCTAATTCCGCTTATCAGCTCCTTCTCCTGAAACTGCTCCTCTTCCCAGAGAGACAAGGCCCTGCCGTCGTCATGATTTCTTCATCCTCCTTCTGATTATATGAGTCACGTTCATCCAGTCAAGGAACAGAAATAATATCATGTGACTTGCCAGCGAGGTGACCAATCAAAAGTGTCGCAGCTTGAACATTGAATACCAAGTCCTGAGCATACCCTGCTAAGTATTTGTGAAGAAAACATTAGTCCCATAAATTCAAATGATGAGGAATTTTCTGTCTGCTCACAGATATCCTACAGGCTTAAAAAAGTGGCTAGAGTCACCACCAGATAAATTATTTGCTGCGAACTATTCACTCACTTTTATTACTCAGTGGGCTTTATGTCTCCCAGTTATTTGCGGTCATTGATTCTGCATTTAGGGCCTGATCCAAAGCCCACTGAAGTCAACAGAAAGAATCTCCTTCATTTCAATGAGCTTTGGTTCAGGCTCTAAGTGAGGATCTGGCAAAGTTTTGGTATATTCCAGTGTAGAGAGATCATCTACTAATCTCTGTACAGGACGCTAGCAATTTAGCTTCTTACTGCTTCCAGTCTGTTTTTTCCTGGTTGTGCTGGATGCTGTTTTTTGTGGGGTTACTCTAAGATATTTTAGCAGTGTTAATTTCTCTGAGACACTGGTTTTATCATGGCTCTTGGGCCTGGCGCTGAAGCTGCATGAGGATGGAGCATGTTTGTATCAAAGGTCTGGTTTCAATCTTCTAATGGTTTGGGATGAAGTTAGTGTGCATGGTACCTGGACTGAGATGGTACCATAATTGCGCAGGATCTTTTTGCACATGGATTAGCAGTGGGAATCGTCCTAGACTTTCTCCACTAATCAGTGTGCAAAAATAGGGTCAGCCCTCATGCACAGCCCTCAGAGGAACACAGCCTTTCAGAAGGGTGCAGAGTAAGGAGAAAGAGGGGCTATCATGAAGTCCCTTCCCTTGCCAGACAGTACTTCAGCAAAATTATAGTTCAAGGCAACAATGTAAAACAAAGATAGATAGCTGTGGCTGTTTTATTTAGGGACCTGGGGGAGGCACTGGAACCAGGAAGTACCCTCCCCTGTGAGCTAAAGGAGACCTGGCCACCCACGAACAACTGGAATCCAGGCATCCATATGTGAAAATCTGGTGCCAGCAATGTAATTCCCATTCTCAGCAGTCCCTAACCCCCACCTTCCACTCCTCTCTCTCTTTCTCAGTATAACCAGCTGACTTTTTTCACAACCAGGAAACAATCAAACAATCTCTTCAGCTACGTCTTCCCCCTTTAAAGGGCTCTGTCAAAGGCATTTACTCCCCAAGTTTGATCTCCTGTGCTGTTAAAAATGGTTATTCCAGACTCCCAGTGGGGAATGGCCTCTGGGTTGCAAATATCTGTGTTTTGTTAAGTAAATAATCACATAAAATAAAATATCCACCTAAATGTCAAAATGAAAAACAAGCCACTGGTTCTGTAAACCCCACTCAAAAACAATGCTGCCTCTGCACCCCCTGCTGGTTCTGCAGTTGCAGGTGATTTGATGTGATTTCCAGGACCATGTGCTGACATCCGTGGTGATTCTGATAGACAAGCTTGGTGGAAACTAATCAAACGAGAGACTTGGGCTCATTTCACTCCCGTATGATGGGTCAGTTGGGGGTGAGGTCAATGTTTGAGCAAAGGAAAGAGGACAAAGTCAGAAGAATGTCCTAGTCCCGTTTGTAAAGTGGTTTTCAAAATAATAGCTCCAGGGAAATATAAATATAGCTTGTTGCCTGTTTGCAGAGTCTTCCATCGGGGGCGGCACAAAGGTGGGAGAGAAGTATTTTTCGAACTCTACAGAGGCACCTAGAGGCTAAAGTTGATAGGCACATTGGGTGGAGAGCTCTTCTGAACATCTGGCCATAAGTGTCCCCTTGGGAGTTGCTGGGTGCTGAGCTGCTCTGAAAATCAGGCTGCAGTTGTGCGTGTGGAGCACTGGAAAATCCAGCCCTGAGCTCTTGGGGAAATCTGTCTGTATGTGACTTTCCCAAGGCCACAGAGTGAGTCAGTGACAGAGCTGGACACCAAGCCCAAGTGTCTTGGCTCTGAGTCTGCCCACCATAACCACTAGACTGGACAGCTGCTGCCTTCCCTGTAACAAAGTCTTGTATGTTTAATTGCTTACCTGCTTGTAAGACTTCACATGCTCAGCGTTAGGGTTTATCAACCTACTGAGAAACCAGCTGAACTCTCCAGTCACCTTTCCCCTTCCTCTAAAGAGTGAAGTGCACTGTAGGTGTTATAGCCTGAGGCCTGGTCTGGCTGTGCCAGGCCCTGCTACAGCTGAGCCCACAGGAAAGCCAGACAGGTGACCTGCACCATGCACAATGGCAGCCCGTGGTTTTGGATCCCACCATGCTTCTTGGAGCAGCCCAGGCAGGCTGCTAGAATGGAGCTGGCTCAAGGAAAGCCAGGCACAGTTGGGCCCTGACAGACAGCTTGCTGCCGTGCCTAAGATTCTGAGCTGAGTCGGGGCTGAGAGTCGCCGGGATTCATTTCTCAGACATTTATTCATGTATAATTGCCTGTCTGGCTGTCTTAAAGCTAATGACTGGATGTGAAGATTTCCAGTTAAGGTTTGTGAGAAGGTAATTACATTGCAATCTCACTCTACGACTATTCCTTGAACGCAGATAAACTTGTTTGAGTGGGTTTGCACGTCGCAGGAATCAGCTATATTACAGAGCCCAGGCATGGCAGAAGAGATAAGGGAATGTTTTTGCTACTGCTTTTTATCGGGTGACCCGTTAAAAGCTTTTTCTGAGGGGGTGTGTAACCACAGCAGGGGTTAACGCATCAGCTTCTCACCTCTGGAGATCTTGGCTTAAGCCGGTCACTGGTCACAAGGGAGGAGTCTGGTGGGTCCCCCTTGTCCAGTCCCCAGTGGAAGTTTATTCAAAAGCCACAACACATTCTGGCAGCAGTCTATATGATTGGCAGCCCAATTTCCTCAAGAAGAGCCCATGACTTGATGCAAGCGATGCTGCAGTTTGAGACTACAGTACATTGGCAGAGCTGGGTGGAGGACCGCAACAAAGGGGCCTGTAGTACCGGATGCATCAGCAGAGCTGTCTGTGGAGAGCCCAGGTCTAGAATAGCAGAGGGGAGCTGCAGATCAAGAGCAAGTTATATTGGCAGAGTTGGGTGGGTGCTAACTACAGGCGGTGCTGCAGATCAGGATCCAGGTGTATTGGCAGAGAGGTGCATGGGCAGCTTGCACTGTACCCTGAGGCACTAGACTTGGCTCTAGCCAACACTATCAGACACACAGCCTCCCTGACATTCACCCCGGTATTAAAAGGCAAACTAACACAAAGCATTCTCTTTAAACATCAGTGAAATACTAGTAACTCCAGCAGGAACAAGATCCCCCCGTCACTTAGAAACATGATTGCTAGATAAAAAAAACAACCTACAAACACTTGCTTCCTCTATGAATTTTAGGTAAGAGATATATCCCTTAGATGAGCCTACATTAGAGAATCCTATACCCATGTTTCAGACCTGGTGCAGCTGTAGTCACACTAGCCAGGGTGCAGGCTCGAGTATAGACCGGATGCAGGCACAATGCCACCATGCCATCGAATGCCACTGCTGGGAACTTAGTATTAAACTCCTAATGTGCACAAGGCCTTACAGCTCATCAAAGCACCGACTGCTCCCGTCATCAACCTGGGGCTCTTTAGAGTTTTCCAGGGGACAGGCTGGGACACTTACTTTCGCCTTCTGAAAGTGTCTCCTGTACTGTCGCTTTAAAGCTCTTGCCCCCTTCAGAGGCACGAGCCAATGCCCTGAGATCATCCCTCAGTCCGATCAAGCTGTTAAAGCCTCTCAAATCTTTCTTGCTCAGCAGCACTTCATATAAATCCAGTAATGTGCGTATCACTCCGGCTGCCAACTGCTTTTTTATCAGGAGGGAGGGGTCGCTCGGTGGTTATTATTGCAGTCACTGCTCCATTTCCCAGGGGGATCCCTGCAACTGCCAAGCTGCCAGAAAACATCTTGAAGAGGGAGGCATGTTTCAGGCCCCTGGGAGTTCAGCTGGCAAATGTGATGCAGTGGGTAAGGATTAGCAACCCATTAGGACAGGGGTTTGGGGCTGCATTGGTGAAATCCTTTCCCTCAGCAACAGATGCCAGAGAGCAATGCAGAGACTACACAAATTCAGTGCACAGGTGGTGCTTCGGAGTCAAACTCACGCCATTAAATATCAATAAGGGCTTAGGGGCATTGCATAGCATTTCCCTAAGGGAGACAGATTATTCCCTGGGATGAACCCAACTGACCCATTCTGTGTTTCATTTGCTTGATGTAGACACAGCCAAAAGAGCACTTTTTGGCATGAATAAAACATGCTTCTTGAGTAGCAGCAATCAGTAGTTTGTCAGTGAGAGTTTCTGAATGTGGCAGGGGCTATTAACCTGGCCCTCAGTCTCAATGGATCCTTAGAGGCTGGCAGCATGCCCAGCCCCCAGGGATGGCAAAGACTATGCTGTCCCTTTGGGCTATTGGAGGAAGCACAGCCTCATATGTGGAGCAGCTACAGCTCAGGAGAGGGGGACTTCTGTCTCCTGGGTTCTAATCCCAGCCCTTGGACTTATTTACTGTGGTAGGCATGGACTACATTACAAAGTTAGGTCGACATAAGGTGCCGTGCATTGACCTAGGTGTGTATGTGTCCACACTTATTTGTCCCCGCCGATGTAAACTCTCCATTATGCTGGCATAGTAACACCATTTCCCCAAGCGGTGTTGAGCCATGGTCAATGTATGAGGTCAACACAGGGTGAATTAGACACGGAATTATCTATGTTGACCCTAGCAATCCTTCAGCAACTGTCCCACAATGCCCAACGTTGACCACTCTGGTCACAGCTATGAACTCCATCATCCAGGGCCGGGCAGACTGGAAGCCCCCTGCTTCCCCTTAAAACTCTGTGGCTGCTGTTGCTGCCTTGAGGAGTTCCACTGCCAAACCTGCAGAACTCCTGAGCCAGATAAGGAGGATAAGGAAAAGGACTCATGATGTTCAGTGAGATCCAGTGCTGCATCAGACCGTGAATAGAGGGCTTGGAGCTCGGTGCACAGCTCCAGGAATGTGGCCTTGCGCATCCAAAAGTTCAGCAGCCATCATCATCCCAAGCCTGCATTATGATGTGATCCCACAGTCAGTGCTCGTTTCTTGGGCCCAGAAGCAACACTCCACTATTTGCAGCTGTTGCATGGATGCCACCAACAATCTTGACCTGGTTCTCGCTCTGTCCCGCAGCAAACTGCCCGCCAGGAAATCGTCATGTTCCCCCATGGTTCTTCTTTCAGCTCTTCAAATACTGGAGGATCATGCATCCTCTGCTTGCAATGCTCATGACAATCGTGCAGAGCTGCACAGGCTCCATGCTTCTGTCAGAGATGGCGGACAGTGACAAATCCTATGTGGGTTTGAGGGATTTTCAGAATAGGTGTGACAATTATGGGAAAGAGATGGCATTATGGGGGTGGGGAGAAAGTTTCATGATGGAAACTTGACCCGGCAGTCCCAGTCACCCATGCACAACTTGTTTCTGCCCCGCCATGTATTGCCAAACTTCCCAAATGATGTGCACTGGATGGTGGCAAGTTGCACAGTGAGATACCCATCCGTGGTGCACCACACTGTGCATCGAAATAAGTACTCTTGGTGAGTGTGTTCAGTGCTGTCATGGGGCCTACTCTCCTGTCTTCTTCCCCTCAGAAACGGCACAGACTGCAGTGGCTATGCCTTCACCAAACCATTTTATTGTAAGTTCCCACTACCATTTCCACAACAATCCCTGTGCATCAGTCTATTTACCACACCACCATGGTTTTTGCCCCTCTCCCCAGGACCTGAGGGGAACAGAGGTCTCAGTCCCACAAGGCCTCCATGTAACTAGACTCAACTAGCGCTAGTCCCCTCTCTCCCTTTGGCACTTCTTTCCTGCCTCTTTATCAGCCTTGGGCTGATAGGCTAATTGACTCCCTATTCAATCCAGCGGGCCAGCCTGATTGTCTTATTACTTCCGTCAGCTTTCCCAAGGGGAACTAATTAACATCTGTGTAATCAGCATGCAGGCTCACTTGTTTGCTCCCTGCACTGTCACAAGCACCGACACAAGGAGCCAAGTATGCACGCCCACAAGCGATGTACTAACTAGCACAGCTTTATGCTGACATAACTTGTGTTGGCAAAAGTTTGTAGTGTGAACATGCCGGAAGCTCGGGCAAGTCACTTCACCTCTCTGTGCCTCAGTTTGAGGTAGTGATACTGACACCTCATACTGCATCATGGAGCTTAATTCATGAATAATGTCTGTCAAATGCATAGAGATTTTCAGTTGGGAAGTGCTGAGAAAAGACAAATTCACTGTTATCATTTATTAGTATGCAGCATGGCCAGGTTCTGAGCCTGGTTCAGACTTCCTTGGCCAAAATCATGGTGGGTAGAATCATAGAACCGTAGGGTTCGAAGGGACCACCAGGGTCATCTAGTCTAACCCCCTGCCAAGATGCAGGATTTGATGGGTCTAAACGCTTCAAGACAGATGGTTGTCCAGCCTCCTCTTGACACATGGTCTTGAGATAGGCTCAATGATGAGCAGTTTCTCAGTGCTTTTGACCCGATTCAGCAAAGCATTTACACACATGCCTAACTGGAAGCCATTGAAGTTAACCGGATTTAGGAACATGTCGGAATGCTTTGAATCAGGGCTAGAGCTGGTCAAAAATTATCCAATGGAACGTTTTTCCATCAAAAAATGTGTTTAGAAACTTTCTGTGGAAACATTTAGAAAAAAAATCAAAGCAAAGTGTTTCAGGAAGGTTGGGAGGTTCCTTTTTGCCATTTTCAGAACGGAATGTTTAGATTTTGGTTTTGAAATGACTTGGTTTTGAAATTTATTTTAAATTAAATTAGAATAGAAATTTTTTTTAAAGCCAACACTGAAACAAAATGTTTTGATATGATCAAAATAAAATGTTTTGATCAATCCCAAATTAATGTTTTTGAAACATTTTGTTTCACAGAAATTTTTGAAATTTCATGCCATTTCAGGGTGAAAACAAATTTTGAAATGTTGGAATTTCCCACAAAATGGAAATTCCAATTCCCACACAGTGACTCAGGACTTTAGGACTGGTATGGACAATGTACCCATCCCCAGAAAAATCATAAAGAGCATTTGAGCTGAAGACTGTCCTGCATATTTACATTCACCATTAAATATTCCAGGCACAATAGGGCTCTGTGAACCCCCTTGTGCCTTGGTATTTAACACCCATCTTACCCATGTAGATTTCTGTGGTTTAATTCTCAAGGTGTTTTAATACCACTGAGCTGGCAATTGCAGAAAGACTTGATCAAACCAAAAACAAATTTCATGAGCCTAAATCATTAGAATGACACAAAGCAACCAAATCCCTGAAAGGGCCTGTAACCACAAACCACATCACTCCATCGTAAAGAAGGGAGATGTGCTTTTTTCCCCTTTCTTTCTTGTTGTAAGTATTAAAAATTACTTACCAAGGTGACAAATTTATTGCTACAGTAATTACACAATTGCTTTATTACATGCCACTAGAGTAAGAAATATATATATATTAAAAAATCACTTACGTCTAAACCAAAACAGCCAGCAAAGAATTACTGAGGGCAGTAAATAAATGTGACATGTATAATTATGTATTTGGGTGGAACCTAGTGTTTCATAGTAAAAATCTCCTGTCACTCTCAAGTCCTCCTAGCGCTATGCAGGTGGTGTTGCCAAGGGTGTGTCTACACTACCCGCCGGATCGGCCGATAGTGATTGATCTATCGGGGATCGATTTATCGCGTCTAGCGTAGACCTCATAAATCGATCCCCGATCGCTCTGCCGTCGACTCCTGTCCACTGGGACGAGAGGTGGAAGCAGAGTCGATGGGGGAGCGGTGGCAGTCGACCCCACACCGTAAATACATGAGGTGAGTCGGCCTAAGATACGTTGACTTCAGCTACGCTATTCTCGTAGCTGAAGCTGCGTATCTTAGGTCGATCCCTCCCTCCCCCGGGGTAGACCAGGGCCAAGTGTTAGCAGTGTTTTGAGGCATTTTCATCTTAACTGGGATTGTCCCCCAGTCTGGCAAAGCATCTACAATTCCTAAATCGAGTTAAATGTTGGAAACCATGTGTGACAAGATGATGTCGTATCATAATCATTACTTAGAGTGTAAGCTGTTTGGGACAAGGACTGCCTTTTTGTTCTGTGTTTGAACTACGCCCAGCACAACGGAGTCCTGGTCCGTGATTGGGGCCTCTAGGTGTTACTGCAATGCAAATACAAAATCATCATCATCATCATGCCGGGAATGTTGTTAGCATGCTGTGCACCACACACTGTACACTTTTCTAAAAGGGACAGCCTCAGCTTCAGTAACATGACCTGAGAATGGGAATTAGTAACGTACAGACCAGACCCTCTTCATGGGAATTGATCTGATTTGTGACATTCAAAAACCATTAAAATAATTAAATAACGGAGCTGTTTTCAGGAAGTTTGACAAACTGAATGATTAGCAACAATGTTCTCACTATTTTGATTTCAATAAGCCTGATCCCTGTAATGCTGGAAACCCAAACGCAGATGCATTAAGGCAACTGCATGGAACCGAGGGAAACTGCCTGTGAATAGGCCAGGCCACGCTGAGCGAAGAACAAAACTTAAGCACAGAACATAAACAGCACAAAGGTCCCAGTTCAGCACAATACCTATGTAACACTGAACACATAATAATACCCAGCTCTTATACAGAGTCTTTCAGTGGGACTACTCCCAAGGTCAAAACTATGTATGTGCTTAAACACCTTGCAGCATCACTGCCACAGGGAGGAAAGGTGGTCTTGTGATAAAGGCAAAGGAAAGGATATCAGAAGATCTGGGTTCTATACCTTACTCAGCTACTAAAGCCCCCATTCAGCAATTGATTAATCAGGGCATAATCTCCTGTGTTAGCTTAGCCCAGGGCTACACTAAGGGGGGAGGGTGTTGATCTACGATACGCAGCTTCAGCTACATGAATAGCGTAGCTGAAGTCGGCGTATCGTTGATCGACTTACCTGGCCGTGAGGACGGCGGCGAGTCGATCGCTGCCGCTCCCACGTCGACTCCGCTTCCGCCTTTCGATGAGGTGGATTTCCGGAGCCGACGGGGAGCGCTTTCGGGGATCGATGAATCGCGTCTAAACGAGACGTGAAAAATCGATCCCCGATAGATCGATTGCTACCCGCCAATCCGGCGGGTAGTGAAGACAAGCCCTTAGATAAGACATTTAATCAGGGCTGGTCCACACTGGGGGGGGGTGGATCGATCTAAGATACGCAACTTCAGCTACGTGAATAACGTAGCTGCAGTTGAATATCTTAGATCGATTTTTAAAAGTACTTACCCCAGTCCACACGGCAGCAGGCAGGCTCCCCCATCGACAGCGCTTCCTCTGCTCGCGGAGCTGGAGTTCCAGTGTCGATGGGGAGTGGTTCTGGGATCGATTTATCACGTCTAGACGAGACGCGATAAATCGATCCCAAAACATCGATCACTACCCGCCAAATCAGGCGGGTAGTGTAGACTAGCCCTCAGTCTACAAATGACTCAGTCTTCCCTGCCTCTCACCTGTGTGGCCAGCTCCTCACTTAATATTTGTAATGTACCTTCAAACAGAAAGCTCTATAAAAATGCAAAGTATTGTTCTATGTGGTGACAAGGCAATTGGATCTTTAATTTTTTTTCCATTTCAGTGTCCGATTATGTGAATATTTTTTCTAAATATGCAACTTTTAACTTTTGTCCCTTTAAAGAGGACCTGCAAAGTTTTGAAACTGCCTTTGAACACTCCCAGTAGCAAGCTAGGTGTGTAAATGTCAGATAATCAGATTTTAAAACAAAATCTTTGAAAATCACTTCCTTCTTCACTTACCTGCCAAGACATGAGATCAGGGTTCTGGGTTTTCCCTCTGTGAGCTGATCGTTTCTCAGGGACCTAATGCAGAACATTTTCCTACACACTCATGATCTCATCAGCTCATTAGGGAAAACACAAAACCCTAAATTCAAGTCTTGGCAGGTAAGTAAAACAAACTTTTTTAAAAAAAAAATTGGCTTTCCCCCCAGTGGTGCTGTTTGTTTACTTCTTGCACTTCACACAGCTTAGACAGCCAGCCTACCTCTGTCAATTTCACTTCCTGGTTCTAATGCACTAACAGGATGGTCTTGTGTTCAGGTTCCCAACACTGCAGGGGACGGTTTAAATCCCCCCAAACCTGTTTTCATTTAAGTGAAAAACTAAATCATTCATGGGAACATTCCTAGTTCTTTTAGCAATGGGTGTTTTTCAAATCCTTGTTTTACATATATCTAAGCCCACCATTTAGATCCTAAACTAAGTTGGCAGATTCCCTTTTAAAACATATTTACAAAAGCTTTGAACTTCACCTTCACTGTACGTATAGAGGGGAGAGAACAGAGGAGCACCCAGCATGACTGCATTACAAGATTTAAACTTGGCCTGAGCGTCTCTGCTGCCCTTTTCCTAGTTATTGTTGTTGCCCTTTTATGGTGAGTTTCACATTTTTAAAAAGGGGAATTGGGTCCCTTTGATGATTAGCTGACAAAGTAAACTCTGGATGAGTGAGAGCTCGGAGTGGAAGGTTTGGCATTGCAGATCAGGGCTGGGCTATTGCATGGAGATATCTGGCCGCGGTCTGTCTCAGTGATGTTTTTGCTGCCTCGAGTTGGCCCAGTCTCTCAAACACATAGTCAAAGGCAGAACAGGACAAGGGCCAGAAAGGAGTGAGAATCGAGAAGAATGGGGAGTGGACTGTGGGAAGCTCTGATTGCCCAGATTGCCTCAGGGGGTTCCAAGTGTCCTGGACGCTAATTGCTAATAAATGTTCGTGCTGAGTTGCTTTTATTTTTCCAGCAAGATGGAATAACAGGGAAAATATGTGAAAGTCCCTGGACTTCAAGGGTGTGTTTTTCTTTCATTTGTATTTACCTAATTATGCTGTCAGAGATCGCTGAAAATTACACCCCTCTCCCCCCTAAAAATGGCTGAATAAACATAGTGGAGATTCCAGCTGTGCCAGACACTACAAATGGTGATAAAGGAGACAGGGGAGAGATGCCTTTGGCAACCCCTGAATCTCAGAGCAAGGACCTCTGGGAGTTCCCCAACATCAGGGGGAAAGTGCAGGGACCCAGCAAGAAAGGGGGTGATATGAAATAGAATAACAGCAGCCATTCAGAAATGATTATGGTCAGAAAACCATGTCAATGTGACCCCTTCAGACTTACCATATCTGTTCCCTCTGTGTCTTCATGCACAATTTACTCCCTGCACCAATAACAAATAGGTTTCTTTCCCCCCCCACTGCTGAGCCAACAGAGCTAGCAAAGTAGGAGCTGGATTCTATTCTGCTTCACACGTCATCAACAGGGCTGCCTGCTGTGATGATCCAGAAAGAACTCAGCTGGATTCTCTGATCAAGATAGAAATTAAAAACAAGTCATCTTGTTGATAACTAGACAAGTGACCAGTACATTGAGCACATTGGCTCTGAAATCACAGAGGGAAAATGAGCATGAGCCCCCTCCATGTCATTTTTTCCAGAGTATAATCGCACTTTCAGAAGGAAGCATTCATGGATATTGTCTAGTGGGGAGGAAGCTAATGATGACAATTTATTACTGTAGCCCTACTAGTGTGCATAGTGTCTAGCAGACAAATCGAAGTCCTGGGTCCTGCCCTAATGAGCTCACAGTCTAAAGCCAGTCTGATACCATCACTCACCTGACTCCACAAGTAGCCCTATTGAAGTCAATGGAATCACTCATAGAATACGGTGCTTCTCAGTGGGTGTAAAGGTAACAGAATCTGGCCACTAACTGGGAGTTAGGGGAGGAGATGGAGGGAGAGGAGGGAAACAAGGGGACCCACCAGGGCTGGCTGTATTCCCAGATTGTGGCAGTGTGGATTGTAGCTTGGCGACACGCACACAAGATTCTGTTCCAGTGGGTAAAGCCTGGTCAGTGTATGTCAGATCCTGCACTGAACCTCAAACATGGGAAATTAATGCTACCTCTCTAGCACATACCAATGTTTGAACCTATGGCCTGTGTTAAGCAGAAAATTAAGCCAGATGAGCACAATGATCCATTCTGGCCTTGGAATCTGTGAAAAGGGCAAAGTGATACAGGGTCGGCCAAGCCCAGAGGAACAGGGATCCTCTTGAAAAGGAATATCCAGACTATAGTACATTTCTGATTCACATCACTGCCCTCTGTGTAGTCCTGTGTGCAGCATTTGGCACAACAGTCAAACTGGACAGGGCTCTGTACATCTGATAAGATTTAACCTAGTGTTTCCTTTCAAGTCAGGAATGTGTTATCAATCAGCTGATCAGACAGCAACCAATCATATGAGGACAATTATTTTGTCAGATTCTGGTTAAATTGTTCATTTACCTGTGAGGAACAGCTGAGGCTGGGCTGGAACCAAGGCTTGTCTCATGATTGATGTGCCTTTAATTTGAATAGATTACAGAGAAGTAATTAAAGTAATTGTGCCAGATTAAGCAATGGAATGAGGGGGGTCAGATTTTAAGTGGCTGGAGCAGAGAAAGGGGATCAGGTCAAATCATCAATTTGGATTGTGTATGAACTGGGTGTAGGTTGCATTGGGGGAGGGGGAGACAACTAGACATGCTATGGAGAAAGGTGCCAACTCTTACGTGTTTTTAACCTCATTGTTGCATGGCAAGTTTGCAGTTTGGCAGATGGGATGGGAAAGGGAAGAAGGCGAAGGGGAGTTGTGTTTCCTTCCCAGGAGCCTAAATCAAAGTTAAAATAACAGCACAAGCACAACTGGGCCACCCTCTGTTAGAAGGCAGCTTTACTAAGGTTCTCCACTCCACAGGTGTTTATTCAACCCAAACCTCTAGAGGTCCCTGATGGAATTGTCCACTGCACAATGGTGGTGTCCACTGCAAGGGTAAAGCTCATGTGTGCAGAAGACAGAACCTTGTCCTGGGCTGGTCAAAGGCTGTGAATAAACTCTCACAGGAATGAGGAATCCCCATAAACCTCACCACCTTCCATTCCAAGTGCAAGGCTTAGTTCTCCTTGCTTTTGCTAATATAAACACACAGCACAGGGTACATATAATTTAATTTGAAGAAAATGGAAAACGCCGCTGTATCACACACAATTTTCCCCTGAGGAGAAGATGAGAAAAAGAATGAACCACATGTGACAGATGTTAGTCTGGCTTTGGCATTTAATGCCCTACTGGATGGCAGTCAGAAGCTACGGTGATGAGGCTGCTAAGCACCTGTATAGAATAGAATAGACTTTTCACGTGCAACCACTTGAAAGAGCCAGGACTCAGAAACTTCTAAGATACGTCCGCATTGTATTCAAATATTAGTGGAACTGGTTCAAATTTGACTTGTTTTCATGACTGCAGTAATTATATGCACCCACGCAAGGCTTAGTTTATATTGATTCCAGAAGAGGAATATAATCCAAGTTACAGCCTAATACCAATCAGCAGGAAAGACATGGCATTTCCATTATGGCCACATCAGAAACAAATTTTAGGTTAAGTGGGTTATCCTGAAAGGTTAGGTTCTACTAGATGAATATGCTGTGCTCTACTGGATAGCTATGCAGTACTGAATGACAGTGGTAAAACAGGGGGATTCTGTTATATTAGATGGGTGTGTCTATGTGCGTACTGAATGGGTGCTCTGTAATGGCTGCTTGTGCAGTTTTAGAATGGACGGATGTCTATAATGGATGGAAACTATGGACATGACACGATCCTGCAAACCCATGCTCATATGAGTAATCCTTGTTATTCCAAATAGTCCCATTGGAGTTACTAGGCTGACCAGTGACTCCTTCCAGGAGCAAGGCTTTGCCCTGGTTTAGACGGATATGCTCTTATGGATGTAGGTGCTCTGTTAGAAGATATGTTTGGCATGGATGCTGTCTGTTAGAGTGATATGTCACTGGAGAGGATATTCCATGCTCCCCAATGTGATTTTCCTCATAGGTTGCAATACAAATGGCCTCAGGATGACAGGACCATCAGTTACACACCCTTTGAGAGAAGGGAGAAACGAAGCACCAAGTCATTATGCCAAGAGCGTGGTTAGAATTTGCTTAGTGTTTCAGTTTAGTCCAAAACACTGGCTTGCCTCCTTTACATTCTGGATGCCTCACAGCTTCAGCCCCAGAGGTAAAATATCAAAAGATCAGTTTTCCTTGTACAATTTCAAGTCTGAGGATTTCCTCACCGCGTTCCAGCTCTGACTATGTTAATTCTTGAGTTTGAAATGGATGAGGAGAGGAAGTATCACATTAGCGTGCGATTGTGATTAGGACCTATCCAGAGCTGGGGGTGAGAGCTTTGCAGTCTGACTCATGCTTACTGTTAGCAAGATAACAAGAAATCTTAGGCACAGTGTTGACTTATTGGCTTCAAACCTGGTAAAAAGCAAATCTTGTTCTAAAAGGCTCAATGTCAATGACTGGTGGCACCTGAGCTAAATTGTCACCTTTTCCCTTCCAAGATCTAGGAGATTCCTGTTTATTATTGTCCTATAGTTCTTCATTTTTATCATAGTGAGTTTCATGTAGGTGAAAAGTACCAAACTGACAGCCAGGAAAGTGATAGCTTCTAATGATACACTAGAATAGGGGCACAATCGGAAGAGGCAGGGCAAGATACCCCCCACTCTGTCAGGGTGCATCTGCCCTGGCCTGGAGAGAGCATTTGTAGGGGGGAGAAGAGTTTAGTCTTCATTCTAGTTCATTATGAAGTATGGAACTTTATAGCTATAGGACCCTGTTTGAATTTAACCCAGGTAAGTATCTGTCTAGGTACTTAGATGGCCCTCATCACTGTAGGCTCTGAGTAGCTCACAGTCACTAATGGAGTCTATCCTCATAGCACCTCTGTGAGATAGGGAAGTGCCAACATCCCAATTACACACATGGGGAACCGAGGCACAGAAAGACTAAACCCCAGATCCTCAAAGGTATCTAGTCTCCAAACTTTCATCACTGGACCTAAAGGATTTGGCCCCAGGTCACATAGGAAGTCTTTGGCCAAGCCAAGAATTAAAGATGAGTTCCTGCAGTCCAGTCCCATGTCCTGTCCACCAGACCAGACTTCTTCCCTCTGAGTAATTTCAACAAGACAAGCTGTTTGGTGGCTCCTGTGAGAAATGGTTCGGGAAGGTCTACCTGCCTTTGCTGGTAGTTTCATTAGAGAGGCCAAGAACTGAATGGGCTTTGGAGACTAAACCACCCCTTCATCCCGCAGTTAGGATAGAGGCCCATAGGCTGGCAGCAGAGTGTGTGGAGAGCTTGCCCTGCAGCTGCCCCATGCTCCAGCTGTTCGGTGCACAGAGGACTCCATTTCCAGGGCTGTCACTCTGTTTCATGTCCTTAACGCTAAACTGACATTTAAAAAAATGATCTATTCTATGAGCTCCCTTAATCTATTTTAAACATGTTGAATGGGCTATTGAGAGATGACTCCAGTAATCTGACTACAGGGCATTAATTCTCTAGGAATCCCCTGTGCTGATCAACTGAAACAGCATCATCCATTACAAAAATCCATATGCTGGTGCTTTTTACTTTTCAAGTGTTGTGTAATAATGACGACTCTGGCGCAGAGCATTTCTCGGGGGGACTAATGAGTTGTCAAGGTTTGCACCCTTGGGTGCAGAGTGGACCTTCAGCCCTTTCCAGCCAGTCATTAACCTCGAGGAAATGCTCAGCACCTCAGTCGTTATTGCTTAAATACATTTAACACATATTGTGTCATACTATACATTTAACATAACATTAAAGTTGGCCAAGTGTGTGGCATTGTAACCACAACTCTCTCTCTCTCTCTTTATATATATATATATATATATGGGAGGAAAATCGTGAGGAGTGGAGGGAGATCACATACAGCATTTGGATAACATTTAAAATAGACTATATTGAATTAGATTTAAACCATGCTACACCATAGGATGCATTATAAATATACCAATTAGCTGTTTCAGCCATCTTTGAACGTATCTTTTGGAAATCCTGTCCTGATTTACATATGTGTGTGCCATGCGGCTTATGAAACACATATACGTCTTTCTTAAATGCCTCGATATTCTTTCCATGTGTTCCCTTTGCAGAGCTGAGCTGCAGCGACGGACAAGCAGGCCTGGCACCGTATTAGATTACTAAAGCATTCCAGCCCCGTTCTCACCCACAGAAATGGTCTGGTTCCTTTAAAAATTAAAACCATTTTACTTGATTTTATTTCCCCCTCCTTTCTGCTTCCCTCCCCATCTCCATCCCAGCTCCGCTGCTGGGATGTGTGGGTTTGCAATATTGCTGCCGATTATCCGTGCTTGCTAATGACACAATAGGCAAATTACACGTCTCTCTTCATAATGAATTGGAATTGATGGCCATGGTGAGCTAAGAGCTCAAAAGCAGCAAGAACCTGTCAGGGTTACTAGACTTCTGCTGTCACCAGGACAACATAACACGGCAACGACCTATGCCCTTTTGGGTAACCCTGTGACATCTGACATCATTTATCAGGCGCTTACAGTTTCTGAAACCTCATTCCACTCATTCTCTCACTCTCCTTCACTCCCCACTCTCTCCCCCTCCCACACCACAATCTAACACTCCTGGCTAAAAGTTCTTCTGCAGGGAGGTGCTGCACAGGTTTTGCGTTAGACAGCACAGCCATTAAGCTCCTTTAAGTTTCCCTGTGGATCCTATTAGCTGAAGAATTTGCTCCTTTTAGAGGGCTCTTTTTTATTATTTTAAATGAATATGATTCAATTTTATTTTATTTTATTTTATTTTTGCTTTGAGATGAAGCTAGGAGGCCATAATATACACACACTCACTTGGTCACTTTCTCTTTCTTGCACACGTGCACACACACACACACACACACTTTTAAAAATATAGATATTTAAAAATATCAGTTAGTCAATTAAATTCCCCCTTTGCAGTATGTTCCCTGGAACATGAATCTCCCAGTGGATTCAGGTCTCAGTTCTTTCCCCAGCACCAGAAGACTCGTTTCATGCTGATTCTGCTCCATCTGTTATTTCTCCCCAGATTCAAGTGAAGACATGGCCTCAGCATTCCAAATGAGTGAGGGTGGCTTCTCGGGGTGGCTCAGTGGGTTGGTTTCACGCATAGCCTTAGAGGACTGATGCAGTGGCATGGGCCCTTTTTATGAAAAGTCCCTGAACAAGCACATTTGCACATTTGCTTTTGCACTGGATGATAACTTTTTTTAAAAAACCTACTGATTAACGGTGTACAGACCAGCGAGGCCAAATAAGGCATTTTTGTCATGGTTGTTAATCCACAGTGAGCGTTTAATCAGTCAGCATTCGGGCTTTCCCTTGGGGAAGGGACACTTCTGAATCAAAAAGATCTTTCTATATCCTCCCATTTGCTAACTGACACTCAGAGTACCTGGCTTCTGCCCAAGGAGGGCTCGGGAATTTGCCTACAGAACCACCAATGTTGCTCTTACATCTGACAGAGCAGGGTGCTAGTGAGCAATGCGGTTTGTTCTTTCCACGCTTTACATCTGCCCACACTGCAATTAAATATGGGACCGTGGCTTTCCCATACCAGCTGACTCAGGTTAATGGGGCTCCGGCTGCGGGGCTGTTGAATTACAGTGTAGATTTTTGGGCTCAGGCTGCAGCCTGAGTTCTGGGACCCTCCCACATTGCAGGGTCCTAGAGCCCAGGCTCCAGTCTGAGCCCAGATACCTATGCTGTAATTAAACAGCCCCGCAGCCCAAGACTCACAAGCCCGAGTCAGCTGACACAGGCCAGCCACGGGTGTCTAACTGCAGTATCGACATACCCCGAGGGTCTGAATACTGTGAGTTGGCTGGTGTTTGTCTAGCAGCCAATAAAGTGGTGCTTAGATATTATTGCAGAGGGGTCATTAAAAATACGATTAGAAAGATAGAGTGGTAGATAGACAAAAGGTATCTAGAAAAGATTAAATTAAATGTGTGACCTAATTGAGAGCTTTAATTCAGAAATGTTACAGAGATAGCTGAAAATTCCACCCTCCCCTTGGATTGCCACCCAACTGATTCACCTGCCAGTAGAGCAGGTGTGTATTAAGGTAGTGATGGGGAACCTCAGAGGGTTTGGATATCTCCCCAAAAGTGAGGATGCTGCTCCAAATTACTGGCCCACCAGCACCAGTAAAACTGGACTGGAAATCTCTTCAAGACCACCTCTCCCTTGTTACTTGGCAATCATCCAAATCATAGAAATGTAGGGCTGGAAAGAACCTTGATAGGTCATCTAGTCCAGGCCCTTGTATTGAGGCAGGACTAGGTATTATCTAGACCATCCCTGAGAGGTGTTTGCCTGTTCTTAAAAACCTCCAAAGATGGAGATTCCACAACCTAGATAATTTCTTCTAGTGCTTAACTGCTCTGACAGGAAGTTTTTCCTAACGTCCAACCTAAATCTCCCTTGCTGCAATTTAAGCCCATTACTACTTGACCTGTCCTCAGTGGTTAAGAAGAACAGTTTATCACCCTCCTCTTTATAACAAACTTTTACGTATTTGAAAGGTGTTACGTCCCCCTCGGTCTTCTCTTCTGTAGACTAAACAGACCCAATATTTTCAATCTTTCCTTGTAGGTCATGTTTTTTAGACCTTGAATCATTTTTGTTGCTCTTCTCTGGACTTTCTCCAATTTGTCCACATCTTTCCCAAAGTGTGGTGCCCACAACTGGACACAGTCCTCCAGCTGAGGCCTTATCAGTGCTGAGTAGAGTGGAAGAATGTCTTGCTCACAACACTCCTGCTAATACGTCCCAGAATGACGTTCGCTTTTTCTGCAAAAGCATTAAGTTGTTGACTCATATTTAGTTTGTGATCTACAATAACCCCCAGATTCTTTTCTGCAGTATTCCTCTTAGGCAGTCATGTCCCATTATGTGTTTGTGCAGTTGTTTATTGCGTAGTATTTTGTATGTGTTCTTATTGTATTTTATCCTATTTATTTCAGACCATCTCTGCTTTTCGCCAGTGCTGGGAAAGGCAAAGGCCACAGCAACAAATACGGGGAATGGGAGGAAATGAGGAACCATTTTGGATCTCAGGAAAGAATCAGGGAGGACAGGGATACAGAAAGTTCTTACTGATAATTTGGAGAGGAGCTATTAGAGAACAGGCTGGGATGAGGCCAGGCAGAAGACCCTGTTTCCAGGAGCTGAAGTAGGGGGACCAAAAATCCAGTCTGGGATTTCCTTGTCTGTCTCAAGTCAAAAAACCTGTCTGTATTATGACCTCTGTACTGAGGTGTGGAGAACCAGGAGTGTGGGGCTGTTCAGGCACAGAATGTTTTGCTAACCAGCGTGATTCCTATGGGATACTCACAGGTTGAGCATAGGGTGCTGAAAGATTGTGATGCAGTGACTCCAAGAAGGCTCCTTTCATATTAGACAAACACAAGGAGGTCGCTCTCCTGTATCTTTCTGTGGGGCCTCTCCAGAAAGGATATGTACAGAGCAGTGGAATTGCCAAACAGCTCCCCAGAACATGGCATGCCTGGCTCTGAATGAGGTGCTCTCAGAACTGTCACCCAATAGGCTGCATAGCTGGATCTCCCAAGCTCAGGGCAGCCCTTTCCCCAGGATGGAAGCTCCAGATTATTCTGTAAAGGCCTTGCTTCTCCAACTGGAAGTCCAGCTCACTGGGCTGACAAAGAATCACCGCGTGGCCTGTCAGGCACTGGAGCTAAGCCTCCAGAATCCTGAGCAGGATTTAGGAACAATCTTAAAAGGGACTGGGCCCCAGAAATTCCATCCCAAGTTTTAAACAGAGCCCAGTGCATGCTGGGGCAGAATTTGGGGAATTTAGTCAATGCAGATAACTTTGCAGTGCAAGCATCATCAGTAAATCTCTCCTCAATCTCAAAGTGTCTTGAGTTAAAGAGCTCCCACCCCAGCCTACAACGGAAACATTGAAGTCCCTTCGTTATACACTACAAACACACGTATTAGGTTCAGTAATAAGGAAAACTTTCCTTTCTAGAGCCCAGTCTTGCTCCCAAAGACAACAGTGGCCAAGGACTTTTTCTTGCCTTTGACTTCAGTGGACGCAGGACTGCTGTGTAAGGGGTTAACCAAGTGTTACCCTAGAAGCCAAATGTCTGTTTCATTGCTTTGTTAAACTTTTTTGTAGGGAAACAAAACAATGCAAATTTGGTGACCATTTTCCCACAGTCAAACACAATTCTGATTCATTACCATTCATGGATTGAAGCGATAATGGCCTGACTGCAGATCATTTCCTGGGGATTAGAGGCAGGATGGGAAGAGCTCGGAGCCTGAGGTGCGGTCCAGAAGACTCCAAATGATCATTCATCCCCAAGGAGTATCCAACCATGAGGTCATTACTGCTCTAACTTCATTGGTACAATTATAAGATTAATATACACTATACAAACATAATGGTTGTGTTCAGATATCATGATGATAATTGTAGTAATATAAGTGGAGAGAGAGAGAAGTGCAGGGGTATTATGCACTTTTACTCCTTTGGAGCGTGCATAATACCCCTGATTTCAGACGTGCCATGTCCATTCCTTCCTACGAACCAGGCAATACTAGAAAATTAAGTTCCAGGACACCAGCCAATCAAATGGTGAGAATGATTTCTTCTCAGTTTATGACTAGAAATTATGTATTGGGCTAACGGTTGTCCTAAATTAAACAGGCATGGCTCTGATTGCTGCTCCTGACACCACCAGGCGGAGTTTGCTCCTTTGTGTGCCGGAGGTGCCTTGTTCTCTGCTGGTTCCCACAAAAAGCCCTCTAGAAAGGAGTGCTGTTGCCTGGGAAAGGTGATGCTGTACCTACTTACGAGAACCAACAGGGTCCCCGTTTTCCTTTCTCCACAGCTGGTGACACAAATTTATCAAGAGTATTTTTAGAACCAGTCTGCAGTCTCTGTATGGACTGATGTAGACTAAAGATTTTGGCTACAATTCATTAACACCAAAAGCCATGAGGTTCCCCCTCCCCGCATTTAGCAGGTCTGAATCATTTCAAAGATCCAGTGTGATAATCTAATTGTGCCCCTGTCCTTGTTTGTCTTATGAGAGTAAGTGAATTTCATCAGTGTTCTCACCCTCTGGCTTCTCCTCCTCTTGTTGTCCTGTTGTTCATGTCCCTAAACCCCTCCTCTGTCACCTCTGTGGCTCTGATCTTCCTGACAAGAACTTCATTTGGATGAGCAGCTGGGGTCCTGCTTTCTGGCTGTCGAGTGAAATACATTTATCCAGATCAGAGAAATACTCCTCTAGGTTCCAGTCCAGTTAATTAAAAGAACAGTCACCAAACCAGCCACTTGCTGAGAGCTTTCCATCCCTGTAAGAAACACTCTTAGGCCCCTTTTGTTCTATGTAATAGGACAGAGTTTCTGGCTGACCCTAATAGAGATGGGTGGGAGTCTTCTACAAATAGGAAACCTTATAAGGAGAAGCCTCTAGACTTCCTATTTCTGCCTGGGACTGGAAGTGAAGTGCAGAAATATCCCAAGCAAGGGAGCTCATGGGGTATTTCTGAGCAACGCAGAATCAGGTTCTATTCTATAAAAACCCAGTCTCACCTGGTTTCTAGCTCACAGAAATCTGGATACAGCTTCAGATAACAACTCTCGATCTCTCATTTGGCTGCTGAGCTGAACAGCAATTCAGAACTTTTTGGAGCTCACCATTCCTGTTCCTATTCTGGCGCCACATGGAGTGAGCTAGCAAGCCGCATACGTACACAAGGTCTGTGCCAGGATTGTACTACCTGCATAGGTGCTGGAACTAGGGGTGCTGGGAGTGTGGCAGCACCCCCTGGCTTGAAGTGGTTTCCATTATATACAGTGCTTACAGTTTGGTTCAATGG
This sequence comes from Chelydra serpentina, assembly GCA_037349315.1. Lineage (NCBI taxonomy): Eukaryota > Metazoa > Chordata > Testudines > Chelydridae > Chelydra > Chelydra serpentina. The sequence goes on along the minus strand of JBAIAC010000028.1, from coordinate 18,971,355 downwards.
CTCTGAGTCGTCGCCCCCCCGCCCCACACACACACTATAAAAATTGTTTCGGCACCCCTGACTACCTGCCATGAAGCCCGCCCTGCATTGTATTCACCGCTATTATCACCCAGGCTAGCTTGGATCAAGGCTAGCTCATGACAGCTTTTGCTGGGTAGACATTCCCTTAGTTTTAAATTGCAATGCATCCCAGGACAGACCATTCTGTTGTGTTTTTCTAATGGATATGCCATCGCACTGTGTAATCAAATCCCTCACTCATGATTAGAGCTAGCTAGGAAATGGTTTTCCCATCCTGCTAAAATGGTCATGATTTTAAAAAATTTCCCTTTTCGAATCAGAACAAAATCTCAAATATTTTTGTGACCTGAAAATCCGGGTCAGGGTCATGATGCAGGAGGAAGAATGGTCCAGGTAAATCAAAACATTTTGTTTCAATAACTTCAAAATCTTTCATTTTGATTTCAACCAATTACTTTTTTCTAAAATTAGCCTAAGTGTCTAAATGAAAAGTCATTTTGAACCAGAAAACCAGAATTTTTCATTTTGAAAATGTCCAAACAAACTGTTTTGACAATCTTCAAACTTCTTTTTAAAAAAATGTTCACACTGAAAAGCTTCAGTCTGAATAAATCTGCATTTTCCAGTGGAAACACCCTTTTGTTAAAAAATTCCCAACCAGTTCTGCTCAGGATATCAGTTATCAGTGGTGTATCTGAGCGCTGTTCACCCAAGATAGCCCTGACAGTCTGCACAACCTGAACAGGACAAGATGATCCATGAACAACAAAGCTAAAAGGGACGAGGGAGAGGACAAATTAAAAAAGCATGCTGCAAACTTAGACTAAAAAGCATTGACATATGGAAAAAATAGACCTTTCCCAGAGCATGGCAACATGTTTCATAAAAGGTATTGCACACACGTGTAAAATATATGTGCCAAAGAGGAAAGTGCACTTAGAATATTACCATATTGGCCAGTGCTCGTGATATTTGCAATCCGAGGTATGACGCCTGTAACATATACGGCACCAGTACTCTGCCAGGTAGTTTATAGATAAGAAAGCTGGGCAATTTGGTACTGATACTTTATAGACTGTTACTTACAATATGTGAAATACACTGTGTTAGAAATGTTAGCAAATAGAGTAACGTGTGCGGTTAGTCTTGAAAAGATAATTAGGGTGCAGTGGGTTTGTCAGAGGGGTCAGGAAGGAATATTTTCTCCCACGTACATCATTGTACAACTGCCCGAGTGCATCATGAGGTGAGAAACGTTGCCTTCCTAGGAGTTGGCTGCCATTGAAGGCAGGATATGAGCAATGATGGAGTAATGGTCTGATTTGGTCAGATACATTCTATGTTTTCTTTATAAATCCGTGTTTTCCCATATAGCAGATGATACATCTCCATTATTGAGGTGTCCATTTCAGAATGTGTGTTCCTCTGCAGAAGAGCAATAAATGCCTTCCCTCATTGAAATTAATACGGTCAGAAAGCTACACAATTTGTTTGTGTTAGTTGGCAACCGGTCCATAAAAGTCAGGATCCTACTCTAGGAGTCGTCAGTAACTAATGCTTCAGTGGGAGGGAAAGTAAAACCTTAATGCAGTTGGTCTGTTGCTCAATGCTCCATATATGGGCAGGGAAATCATCCCTTTCTGAGTTTATGAAGCATTTAAAGGTGAGTAACAGAATATTTGTTTCAGTGCAAATACTTTCCAGGAGGAAGGGAAGAGACTGGAGGATAGGTACAATGTGGGAAGCCAGCTCCTTTTCTTTTGCAGAAATGTGCGATGCACATGCTATGTAGGAAAGTATTAGCCAGTTCTGTCTCCCCACTGACATACGTGTTAGAGATGGAGTTGCTGTTAGGCAACATTAACCCTGTTGGCAGCTCTATCTTGTCACATTTCTTGACCCTGATGGCCACAAGGCGGCATTCCTGACTTCTGGTTTTAATGTACATATTTATGATACATGTGTGTGTATTTAACCGGTCTGGCCAAAAAAAGGTCAGTTGCCAAAAAAGAAAAGAAAAGAAAGACAATCATCATTACTCATTTGACAGATGTGACATCATCAGGTCATATTTCACGGACATGATGTCACTAGTGCGCAATACGACTTTTTATGTTCAAAAGGTTTTCATTAATGCTGAGTTTTTCCATGCCTGGTCAACACATCTGGAGCCTGGAAACCCCAGAGTCCAGAAATATTCACAAGGTATAGCAGACAGAATTACAACCCACAGTATTTCTTAGACAGAAAGAGAACAATCCGGGGAACCAGTAGTAACAACCAACTGTTAAAATCAAAGCACAATATAAATAGAGGAGACAGAGGGAGATGAACAAGAAAAAGAGGGAAACAGTGAGATGTATCAGGCTGTGGAATCATCTCCCAAGGAATGTGGTGGATATTCCATCACCTAGACATTTAACACTAAAGCGGACAAAACTCTAGCGAATTTACAGTAAGGAGCATTCCTCCATTGACCCCTGGGAGATGGGCCTGATGGGACTTACTAGGTTTTTCTCATAACTCATTAAACTGTCACATGGCTTTTTATCAATAGGACGGTACTATAGAAATGTAGCAGCAATTGAGGGAGGTGGCTGAGAAGCCAGTGATGGGAAAGGGGACACAAATTGGGATCACTGGGTGGGAGAGGACAAAGGAAGGAAAGGAGGGTGGGGATTGGATGTGCAGATGTGACAAATGTCAGGGTGTTTGTAAGGGTGAGAGTGGAATGGAAGAGGAGATTTAAGAGCAGCATGGGGAACACAGCTTTGAGGGAGCATGTGGTGGACTCAGCTCCCTGATTATATAATATTTAGATTGTGAATTATGAGGCTGCAATTCCATCTTGATGCTCAGGGGACTCAGAAGGAGGAATCATGACCTGTAATGTGTGCAATTCACTGCTGCCTGCTAATCCTCTGTATACTGCTCCCAGTTACCCTTCCTGGACATTCTCTCCCTAGACGATACCGGGTGACAAGCAGAGCTGAGGCAATGTGATAAAAGGATGTTGGTGACTACTTATTTGGACTCTTTAATGAATATGCCCCAGCATCATGTGCATCCCTTATGGGTTCTTTTTCCACAAGCACACATACAAACGAATTCTATTAGCACAAAGACTCCCAGAGAGTAGATTCGAAATGCTCTTTCCATGAACATTAATAAAAGAAGCCTGAATAAAAGAGTTACTGTCATCAAATCTGGGGACAGAAAAAATACCTGGAGGCTCGTGTGACCAATCACAGCACAGGTCAAATTTGAAAGAGGGGGCCACAGAACAGACGCCACTTCGATAAATTTCATTGACTTGGATACAATTTCTGAACATGACAATCTCTGCGTAGAAAAAAAACTAGTGAAATTGGTCAGATAAATGATTTGTTACGAACTATTCGCTCAGCTACAGTGTCAAGCTTCAAAGAGCTGTAAATGGCTGCTGCCTTTGGTGCACATGCATTCTAATATCCTGGAAGCTGGAAAGGATGCAAGGTGAATATTGTTCTGGAAAGGCTCGTTGTTTGCTTTAGGGAGACAGGACAGCTTAGGTGGCCTCCAAGTGCTGCATCTCTGGAGCGGAGAGAAAGGTTCCAGAATTAAGACTGACAAGCTGACGGGATAAACCGGCCATATAAAAGGATGACAGAAATAATTTTATACAGCATCACTGTGAAAAGCTAATTTATACACAGATGAGTCCATGACAGGCTCAGTGGAGGATGGCAGATGAGCGGGGAATGGAGAGCACTTCATTTATCCTCTGCAACAGGAGGGAAGTTTAGGAGCCATCCGCTGGGCCCTTTTCTTTTCTCTCTCTCTGCAAATATATCAACGTGTATCTGGTTGTTCTTCTAAAAATTAAAGCAGGGGTTAAAATGCAGAATTATTGTGTCCTCACAATTAATGCTTGCGAGGTGGCAGGGCCGCCTTTACAAAGAGATGTCCCTGAGCTACTGATACACACCAAAGAACCTAAAATGGGGTGGAATCCTTGCCCCACTGGGGTCAATGGGAGACCTACCATTGTCTTCAGTGGGGTCAGGATTTCACCCCTGGATTCTTTCGGGCTTGTTGTGCTACTCTGCACTGAAATAATCTTTTCTTTTTGCTCTGTACATGCTGACTGACCCTGTCTGAGGCTGCCTTAGTTCTTCAGCTCCCACCAAGGAGAGGGCTGCTTCTTTTCTAATTTTTCTTTTCTCTTTCTCTTTTCCCTCCCTGCCAGCATTAGCTCTGCTCCAACCCCACCATTTGGAGGAAGCACTCAACATTCCCCCAAATTGTTCCCCAAATATCCCCTGTGATACTGAACTGTCTTTCAGGTCCTACCTGCAACTGTGCACCAGCCTATTTTGCACCCAGCACACCTTTTGGTTAATCTATCAGCAGGGGGTGCCAGCAAAGTCTGCTCTGACTGCCTTTTTCTAGAGGTACCCATTTCAGATTATCTGGCAGCGCAGTGGTCCCAAGGAGGCTATCACATCTCCAGGAGTCATAGCCTTTAGCAGTTTAAAAGAGATGGAGAAATCAAAACCAGGCCAGGAACATCTGGAATCGGAATGTCCACGGTGGCCCTAAAACCTGGATGTGACCTATATGGCATGGGGCTGCACTCTCAGCCCTGGTATATGCTGAGAACAACTCCTGCCGTGCTCTCTCCCTCAACATGCGCCCTGGGGGATTTCTCCAGATAAAGAGCATCATGCTCCCCACACAGGTGAGATTCAGACCAAGTGCTGCATCCAGGTCTCCCTCCATATTTAGTCTGCATTTGCCAGGCATGAAGAGTGCACAGATTCACAGCCAAAGACCCCTCTGTGCCCTGTGTTTCCTTCTCCCATTCTTCATACTATAGAAGGTGATGGCACATAGTCCCAACCACCTGGAAAGTCTGCAGTCAGTTATCCCTCGCTACCCCAGTGCAAAGTACATAAGTAACATTATCCTCAGTTTCCAAAGGGGGAAATGAGGACACAGAGAAAGGAAGGGTCCTATCTGAAGTCACAAAGAGAACTGGCAGTAGCAGTAGGATTAAAGCTCAAGAGTTTCTAGCTGTCTAGGCTGTGTGGAGAGGACTATGCCACACCTACTTCTCCCCCAGGGACTCATTTCTTGTTTTTCTCTAGGCTGTTTCAGTGAGAATACGGAGGGAGGCAGGAGAAGAGCTGAGCAATCTTTTCCGTGTATCTTTAAGAATCTTAGTTTCAGATGAAATTTTGGGTGATTTCGGTTGTTTTGTATTTTATCCAAACCTATTTGCCCTTTCCCAGAGAGGTTATTATACCTGGCCAGTGTCTGCAGGGTGAAAAAATCCCTACAGTCAGAGCGCTCATGGCTTCAGGCAGAAAGAAGGGTTCACCACGTGCTTTTCCCAGGCTGAGGACAGAACATCTCAGGGACTCCCTCGTTACCTGCTTGTCCCTCCAGACACAGGAGCTGAATGGCAGCAAAGCCTGGTTTCCTGTTCATTGCTAGCTTCCCCAGGCCATCACCAAGCAGGATAGCTGTTCTCCCACTGCCAGAAGCACAGTAATAATAATAAAGCCCCTACGATGCTGAATACTGTGCGCTGTTGGCAGATCCTTCACACACAATTAACATTGCTCATCAAGCAGGGCGTTCACAGATTGAACATGCTGCTCTGTATTTCAAAGAACAGACTGAAACCAATATGGCCCTCCTGTGCTCAAAGTGGCTTCCAACCAAGATCCACCCAGCATGGCTTCTACCAGATTGGCAAGGGGGAGGAGACGCTCAACCGAGACCAGTCTGTGGTAGCTGTGGTGAACAAGTGGGGAAGCTCTCTCATGTTTCCAGCTAATAGATCCACTGCCTACAAACCCACACAAGGGTCCTGATCGTGACTGTGATCATGTGCAAGTTACATACACGCACACAAATTATGAGACCACCTGCTGGATGGAGTTCTGCTCTTACTGATTACACCTTCGCTGGCACCTGGACACTGCTGGCCTGCAGCCATTGCCTGGCTGATGTGATATGGGGCATCATTTCAACCTGACCTGCTGCTTTTAGAGTCAGAGATGGACCACTGGGATTTGCTGGTAGTAGTAAAGTCAATGAAGCAGAAAGGAAGGCATTGACCCTACGTTTCCGCTGCCCTGTAAAAAGGTGCTAACATTGGCAGGACATAGAAGTGTCAAAGCCAGGCTGTGCCTTATTCACGACTCTAACGCCTGGTCTACACACAAAAGTGCACAGGTTTAACTAAAGGTTTGATTCTAAACCATTTTAAGTCTGGCTGCTACCAGAGGTGCTTGCACCTGCCAATGTAGAGGTGCGTGTTAAAATGGTATAGCCAGATTTAAACTAATCTAAGTGTGTCCACATAGGGCTTTGCTCCAGTTTAACTAAATTGGTTTTAAAACCAGTACAGTAAGTTAAGCTACCAGTACTGGTAAGTTAAACTAGTACAACTCTTGCATATAGACAAGTCCTGCAACCACTGTACAAGTGATAGTGAAAGCATGGTTTGAGACTCTGCTCCCTATGCAGATCAGCAAAGCACAGCAGCTACTAAAGTTAGACATTTTAAAATCAACAGGTCTGGATAACTTGCATCTAAGAGCTTTAAAAGAGCTGGCTGAGAAACTTTCTGGACCATTAAAGTTGATTTTCAATAAGCCTTGGAACACTGAGGAAGTTCTAGAAGAGTGGAAGAAAGCTAATGTTGTGACAATATTTTAAAAAGGTAAACAGGATGACACAGGCAAATATAGGCATGTCAGTCTGACATTGATCCTGAGCAAGATAATGGAGTAGTTGATATGGAACTCTATTAATAGAGAATTAAAGCAGGGTAATATAATTAATGCAAATCAATGTGGGTTTATGGAAAATAGATCCTGTCAAACTAACTTGATATTTTTTGGATGAGATTACAAGTGTGGTTGACAAAGGTAATAGCGTTGATGTAGTATACTTAGATTTCCATAAGGCATTTGACTTGGTACTGCATAGCCTTTTAATTAAATAACTAGAAAGATATAACATTAACATGGCACACCTGAAAGGTATTAAAATCTGGCTAACTGATAGGTCTCAAAATGTAATTGTAAACAGAGAATTATCATTGAATGGGTGTGTTTCTAATGGGGTCCCGCATGGACTGGTTCTTGGCTCTACATGGTTTAAAATGTTTACTAATGACCCAGAAGAACATAAAATCATCACTGATAAAGTTTTCAGATAGTAAATAATCAAGTGGCAAATAATGAAGAGGACAGAAAATAATTCAGAGCCATCTGGATTGCTTGGTAAACTGGATGCAAGCTGGATGTGTTTTAATATGGATAAATGTAAATGTGTTTATCTGGGAACAAAGAATGTAGGCCATATTTACAGGATGGAAATGAGCAATTCTGAAAAAGATTTTGGGATCACAGTGGATAATCAACTGAAGATGAGCTTCCGGTGAGATGCTGTGGCCAAATGGGCTAATGCAATCCTTGGATGCATAAACAGGGGACTCTCAAGTAGGAGTAGAGAGGTTATTTTACCTCTGTATATGGCACTGGTCCAATCACTGTTGGAATACAGTGGCCAGTTCTGGTATCCACAATTCAAGAAGAATATTGGTAAATTGGAGAGGGTTCAGAGAAGAGCCACGAGAATGATTAAAGGATTAGAAAACATGCCTTATAGTTATAGACTCAAGGAGCTCAATCTATTTATTTTAACAAAGAGCAGGTTAAGAGTGACTAGATTACAGTCAATAAGTACCTACATGGGTAACAAATATTTAATCATGGGCTCTTTGTTGTAGGAGAGAATGGTATAACATGATCCAATAACAGAAAGCTGAAGCTAGACAAGTTTAGACAGGAAATTAGATGTAAAAACTAAATGAGAACGTAATGAACCATTGGAACAGTTTACCAAGGGTCGAGGTGGATTCTCCATCACTAGCAATTTTTAAATCAAGACTGGATGCTTTTCTAAAAGATCTGCTCTGGGAATTACTTGAGGGAAGTTCTCTGGGCTGTGTTATACGGGAGGTCAAACTAGATAATCACAATAGTCCCTTCTGAACTTGGAATCTATGAATGTAGAAGCTAATCCTATTAGCCTCTGACTGTCCCTGTGATTCCAAAGCTGTTTCCAGTTCACTTGCTACACCACAGTTTTTAGTCTCCTAACTCATCTCCATTCGTTGTCCCAGAGCGTTGTCTGATACTGGGACTAAGAACAGGCTACTTGGAGCTATCTAGTGCAGCGATGAGCAAGGAAATGATGCTTTGGCCAAATCTCTATAGTGCCCAGGAGCTTCAAACAGAGTTCTGAGCTATAAATAGCACCTAATAGCATCCATGCTCTTTAACCTTATAGTGCCATGGATCCAATCGTAGAGTCCTATAACGTTTGATTTCCTGGGAGGTTCCAGTGCAAGCGACGTTTGCTTTGCCTTGGCTCAGTGCTAAGGAAATAAGCCTGCAAAGAGGCTAGAGGCCCACTAAAGAAACAGATTTTGGAAACAGACTTGCTGCTAAGGGAATCATGTATTTGTGAAGCAAGGTTCTGCATTAAATAGGTTTCTATCATACAAGCATTTTTCTATTAAAAAAACAATTCTTCCCTCTGCTTTTATTTTCTCTCAAGCCCCAGATCTTATCAATAATGCCTTCTTCCTTTCTGGACAGCCTGTGGGATACTGAGTGACAGCGCTGGGGATGAAAAGGATAGGTCCCTTTGAATACCAGCAACTGAAATGTGCCACAATTGCTCCAAAGTTGATTTACAGAATATGGGTTTCTTCTTCATTTTCCACTGTAGTGGATTCTACTCCCCACAGCCGCTCCAGCGCAAAGCTCTCGAAAATGTGTCTGCCACAACCAGGAATGTGCCTGCAGGATTGGATTACACCCTCAGAGGTCCAAAATTAACACAAATGCCCTCGGCACCAACTCCTCTCCTGCCGGTAAAGAATGGGAAATGCCGCCTCCATGGTTACGGAGAGACTCCTGCACCTTTGTTCTTCCCGTGTGGCTCAAGGGGATGCAGCCCCAGATGTGAGATGGTGGCAGCAGACGCATGCGGCAGATGTCCATCCACTCCTCCCCTACCAAGCTGTTCTCTCTCCACCCCCATATTTCCAGGGCCTGCCTGGAGTTTCTGCCATCTGCAGAGCCGGAGAAAGAGCCCATGAGTCAGTCCACAGTAATCAAGGGGGGAGAGGAAGCTGTTCAAACACTCAAATTTAATCAAGATGGAGCAAAGAAATACCTGACGGATCAGCCACTTTTGAGGCTCTGTTTCCCGGCAGTTCTTAATAGCTACCTTCTACTGCCCCCTCCCCCCACTAACTGAGATCAAATGCCCGGTTTCTCAGTTGTGGGGACCACATCGCATTCCAGTGATCCATCACAGAGCTGCTGGCCCGGGATTTAGGGGCCACTTGGGACAGCCAGTAAAGCAAACTCATTTCATCATGTGCAGGTCGAGCCCAGGAACTGCTGTGGCTGAAAGGCCCTGAGCATAGCAGCAGCTCCTCTGACTCTCAGCCCCAGTAACCTGCATTTATGCTCTGTGGAATTGCATCGAACAACTATCCTGTGTTTATGCTGGTCGCATTTGCTGGAGTATGGATGTGTTAGGTGAAGAATTTCCCCCCTCTTTGTCTTAAGAAAATGACAGGGCGGAAGGGGGGGGAGGAACATCTATTTGTCTCCTAAGAAAGACCCCACCGTTGGGCTTCCTGGGGTCACACAGCTGCATGCACATGTGGAAAAGAAATGTATCTCTCCTATGCACTGGACATACATGTAATTCAATACATTACTCCCATGTGCAAGAAATCCACCAAACTGGCTCCATTTCAAATCACAGAAAAGTGCAGAGTATGAGCTAGGGAGTCAGATCCGCTCTGAATTCACTCTGCAATTTATACATTTTAAATAAGTTGGAATTTGGCCAAGGTAGCACGGCTAACACCCTTACTCTTGGGAAAGCGCCATAACTTCACTAAGAAATGCAAGTAGCCAGGGGCTTGGCTTATGCCTCTTCCAATAGCAGCTCCTCTGACCGTAGGGTGCCACCTAGCTCCATGGTGAGCTACTGGTTCAGTACTGACTCAGAGGCACTGAGGGGCAATAACCCCTAGGGAATGAGTCATCAGCACCCTTCGGCAACAGAGCAGCCTTCAGCACCTTGCTGCAGCACTGGAATCAGTAGATTTCCTGTAATGAGTAACCCGTACCACACCCTGAACTTCCTAACACTATGCTAGGGTACTGGTGCCGCAAGAGACAAGAAGGCAGAGAATCTCCAGCACTTCTCCCTGCAATGCCATGCCCCCTACCACCATGCTGGGGTGTTGGGTGCATACTGACTTAGAGGGAAGATCAACTCCAAATGACCCCCAGCGCTCTTCCTGGCTGCACAGCACCCCTAGCACCATGCTGGTGCATTGGTTCAGACAAGCACCCTCTCATCAGGCACTAGGCACTCTTCCTGCAGCCTATACGAATACGAACTCAATCGTATTCATTTAAAATGTCTGTCTGTCTTCAACCAGCTCCACAATGAGCACCAGTGGGCCCCTTGTTGGCAAGAAGAGAGACCAGGCATTGAACAGGCAGGGCGGTCTTGAAACTTCTCACACGTTCTTGGAGTTGGTCCAGTGGGTCATGGTGCATTGAGCAGTGTGCAAGGCAAACTCGCCCTGCCCCATCCAATCTTCTCTCTGCCCCGTGGATATAGAGGGCTTCATTCTCCAGGGCCCGTCAAAGTGGCATTTTCCACCAGCACTGGGATTGGGACAAAATCTCCCCTCTTCTGAGTTGCTTGGTCCCTAAAGATCCCATCCGCTTTCCAGATTTTGCGCCCATACACCCCCTCCTCAGAGCAGTTCACACACAGACACCTGTTTCCTCAGAGCCGCTTGCACCAGTCTTATCAAACCATGAGGAAAACCTCTCTGGACTTCCAGTTACAATGCGATGAGGACATGAACTGTGGTTACCTCGTTGGACAGTGTTGCGTGGATTTTTCCACTAAGAGAGGATTTCCTCCCCCACACCTCCCATTTTATTGAAAAGGAATTTGTGATAATTAGCTCTTACGGGGGATTTCACTGTTCTCTCTCCTCCTTTAAAGCATAAAACACTTATTACAACACATTGTTTAACATGATATCCACGTCCAGAGATTTGCCTTGCCTTGTCTGTTTGACAAGCAATGATCAAACCAGGCCTCTGGACTTCAAGGCCCTAACTCTTCTGGCAGACTGAGCCATGCCTCTGTCCCATCTGACTATGTCTGCATCTTCCCCCTGCTGTCCTCTGTGCAGTCCAAAACATGAGAGCTTGTAAAATGGAGCTTTTTCTTTCCCTTCGCTTTGTAGGATTATTATTACTAGGTATCCTCCATGTCCATTTCCATTGTCACCGTGACAGCAGCCCACCCGCTTCTGAGACCCAAAGAGGGAAGTTTCCCCAGCCCCATCTCCTTATGCCTTTGCTACATTAGCCTCTAAATAGATTGGCTTTCCCAAGAGACTGGAGGGGTAAATTCACAAGTGACTTCTGGACTCTGTGCCGAGGCAGCCATTGGTAACAGCGTGCTGTTTGAAGTTTGTTTTGAAGGGAGGAGGATGAAGGGAAGGAACTGGCTACAATGTGGGATAGAACAGGGGTTTGGAGAATGGGGAGGGTGACCCAGCTAGGGGTCCCCACCTGGATTTGGGATCTATAAGCCACATCTTCAACTTTGGGGGAGGGTGGTTGGTTTGCTCTCTCCTTTCCACACTTTTCTGTTCACATTAGCTCTGACTGCCTTGTCATACACCAGTCTCTCTCACACATACCCTGGCCTACACTTCCCCTAGTATCACTTGGCTCAGAAGACAAAGGATCCATTTCACCCGCCTTCCAATTTGAAGTGTTTAATGGAAGAGTTTTCCAGCATGATTCATTAGCCCGTTCAGTGCTGGTGGTCCCCTGCATCACTAATCCAGAGTTATTGAACCAATCGTTAAAGTAGATTGAAGCAAGAAGGGGAGTTTTCACCTCCACCCCCACACACCAGTTGTGCTTATTTTAATCCCGGGGCTGATTCAGAATGGATTGAGTGTTCAGATTAGGCCCATTATAGAGATGGGTTTGAGCTGTGAACTTAGATCTCAAGCTGACTGTCTCAAGGCCTGGTCTTGGAAGAACAGTTATTTGTTTCTAAATGGACCAGGCCCCCGACGCAGAACTTGTCTCTGGTGCTGCTGAGTATGTTCTGCCTGGCCATTCCTGCTGCATTCAGTAACACAGCAAGTGGTTTTTGCCTGGATGTACCTGGAAACTTTGGCTGACACTCTCTCAGAAGGCCCTATTGTATTGACACATAACCTATAGTTGGTTAGGATGACACAGAAACAAGCTGGGTCATGGGCCGGTGGGCAAGCATGCTGGGGGCAGAGTGAGATTGGCAGAGCAGGGTGGGAGCACAGCAGGGTGGGCATGTAGGCCAGGGTCACTGGGTGCAAAGCCCGGTGCCAGGACTCAGATTAAGGACAGTTCTGTGTTTTAAAGCTGTATATGTTTTCATAATGATTTTTGAGGTTACATATTCATTGTAATTAATTTACTCAAAAAAGCCTTGGAGACCTGGGATTCTTCCAATTAAAGACCTTTCATTTCTAGCCCCAGCTCTTCTTGCAGCCTGCCAGCTCTCAGCTTCCTGTAGCAAGCACTAAATTCACTTTGAAGAGAAGAAGATGCGGGCTGTGCTGACTACCTGCAGCCAGAGAACATTTTGTGTGGGCCTCAGTGGAAAGGGGAGATACATTCCAAGGGCCTGACTGACCCACACAAAACTCAGGAGGAGCGAGCCAGCAAACGTGCTATATGTAAGTGGGGGAATGGTCCCACTATTGTGGGGAACATTCCTGGCTTATACACTACCTTGGTGAGGTGGGCTAGCGAAAGGATCTGAGTTCTTGCTCCCACTTCCTTTACCCAGAGGCCTGCCTGACCTCAAGGGCTCCCCTTCCACTCTCCTATGTGGCAGAGTCCTTGTAATCCCAACAAGGCTGGGCCCAGGATTCCTGGGGGGCTCGACTCCCAACCTTGTTGTGGTCACTTAGGGCAGGGGCTCGGGTGTCCCCACTCCAGGGTGCTCTCTCTGCACTGGTTGCTTCCCTGACCCACTGATCATTACACACAGTTCAAAGCGAATACAATTTATTAAACAGGAATCAATTTTAAAAAATAAGGAAAAACTGGGAAAGGTTAAAGGAAAACCCGCCCCCCCTGTGGCACAAGGACATCACAACCAGCGTCTCTGGAATGTAAGGGAAGTTCAGTCTGTTCCTCACAAGTCACAGGCCCCTTCTCAGGTCCTGGCTGTGCTGCAGGGATGCTGCAGGTTGGACACTTGCTCTGGCGGTGGCCACACACTCTCAGGCTCTAGGTGGCAGGATCCTTCTTCCCAGCATTGCCCCCGCCCTCTCGGGGTTACAACCCCCATCCAAGTCTGCCCTGCAATGCCTCTTGGCTGGGGGCGTCTCCCTGCATTGGGCCTGCTGCCCAGGGTCCCCCTTGCTCTCCCCAGCTGCTCACCACACCCAGCTCTGGACTGCTCCAGCCCCAGCTCCAGATCCACCAGTCTGTCTCAGCTCCACGACTCTGCCTCAGCACGGCTGCTGCTGCTGCTCTGCCTCCAGCTCCCTGGGCTGCTTCTCTGGCCCCTCTGCTCTGGTTTCTGCAGCTCTCCTCCCAGTACAGGTCTGGCCTCTGGGCTGCTTCTGTGACTCTGCTCCCAGCTCTGACCTGCTTCCGGGACTGCTTTCCTGGCCCCTCCGGCTGGCATGGCCCTGCTCCCCAGCCCAGCTTGGGCCCCTGCTTTGTCCTTAGCTCAGCCCCACTCTGCCCAACTCAGGCAATTCCAGCTCACACAGAAGACAGGACCCCCCTGGACTCCTGACTCCGTGATTAACCGGCGTGCCCGCCCTGTCGATCAGACTGACCTGGAGCATTGGCCTCTCCCCATTGTTCCTGGGGACTGTCAGTCTCAGGGTCCTGATTTCCCATCGACCCTTCCCCTTTCTTTTTTTACTGGGAGCTAGCCAACCAAAACACCCCCACTGAGTTTTAGTAAGGGGACAAGAGTCCCCTCACATATAGACCAATGACACAATGCCACCATCAGCACCCTATTAGTAGTTACTAGTGCTGCAGCAGCAGGTATAAATATTAGTGCCCAGATACTAAAGGGTAATTTCTCCCCTTTTGCCAAGCCAGGACCTACCGATCCAGAACCAGAGCACATTAGACTACCCCCTACCTCTTTACAACATCAATTGCCGAGACAACGACCAGCTCAGCACAACCCTCTGTCAGCATATCAGAGACTGGTCCCCTGGGAATCTGACAGAGTATTGGGTGCCATCTCCTCCAGCCTGCTGGGGCTCAGTGCAGGACTGGTCCCAACTCTCTTCTCTGGTTCAGCTTTCAAATGTCCCATGTGATGGGGCTGGCCACTGTTCCCCTGTTGGGGAGACTATTCCTCTGCTTAATAGATCTCATCAACATTTTCTTTTGCCTATTTTTATGCCTTTATATTACTAGTTATAACCCCCGGGGCTAACCTAAACAATTCCCCTCTCTCCTTGGCATTTGCATTCTTCAAATACTTGCAAGTGATTACCATATCCCCTCCTGTTATCAGCTGGCCATGCCAGACATAGTTAGGATGTTCATACAGTTGGGGTTAGTAGATGTTCGCTTAGCTTTAATGCAAAGATGGAAAACACAATGTGCTGTAAGTGCTTATTATTGTTACTATTATGTAGCTCTTTTAATCTCGCTATATAAATCATGCCTTCCAGCCGCTTGATTGTGCTCGTGGCTCCTCTCTGAACTCCCTCCAATCTGTCAATATCTTTCCAGGAATGTGGTGTCCAGAATCAAATACAATATCCCAGATGTGGGCGGGGTGAGCCATTCACAGAAGGACCTCCGCCCACCCTGCTCCCCAAAGTGCTGCCTCTCCTATGCATGGAGCACCAAAGCACCAGCCCTGCTTGTGTGTGCATGTCAGAGTGACCTGCCAGGAGGTGAATCCATCGACTCCTGGTCCTGCTGCACGCCTGCAAAATGATAATGTTCCCAGAGCAATTTTAGACAATGCTTTGACGTTAACAGCCTCTCTGGTTGCACTGTCGTTTCCCATTAGAGGTCTCGGTAACTAGCACTTTATGAAGCTTTGCAGAATAATTTGTATGTTTAATACACCTCGAAAGCCCATGTTGGGCTGCAATTAAGGCGGGGGAGGGGTGAGGAAGGAGAGGAAAAGCCTCCCTCCTGCTGGTTTCAAGGAACCTGCTGCTTTCAGCTGAGTGGGTTGTTTCACTCGAGGATGCCAGGGAAGCTGGAATTAGAGGCAAAAGCACAATTTGTCATTTGCAAGTGTAAGCTGGAGACTGGGCTGGCGAGAAGAGAAATGACAGAGCTGGGAGCCTCTTGGGGGAAATTACCATTTAAAGAACTGAGTTGTACTGGCCCAGTGTCAGATGTGCAATAACTCTAGTGGCCAGGAGCCTGATACACAAGGGATGGAGCAGAGGAACGAGGCAACAATGGAAATCCTTGCTTGTTTAGGAAATCACGAGAGATTGCTTCATAAAGGAAAATGCTGCGGACAGTCCCTAAAACTGACTTCTCTGTAGGGAGAGGGAGGTTCACTTTTCACCAGTACAGCTCGGCATGAATCTCTCTTTGCATTTTTAAATGAATTTCCATTTGGTCCCCTTTTGTGTTCACTTTCTGCAAAGGTTTTGCGAAAAACACATTTCAAAGCCTTGTAGACCAGTATTTGTGAATGCTACATTTTAATAAACACACACACAAGCATTTGTACCAAAAGTGTCTGCAAGCTCATCCAATCTGTGAACAGAAGCGATACCATGTGATTCATTTGACAGGTCTCAGCAAAACCACACAAATTCATGATCAGCCCACAGAATTAATTAAGGGAAGGCTATTTGTGTTACTCCAAATAACTAGTATATTTTTGGAAATTGTGACCTGCTCATAGATACTCTGGGAGTAGAAAAACCCTGAATGAATTATTAGCTGTGAATTATGCTCTTAGTTCTTCTAGGGCTCAATCTTGCACCACTGAACCAATGGGGGTTTCCACTGATTTCAACCGGAGAAGCATTTGAGCCTTAATCAGTGAGTGATTAGGATGGAATTTGATAGTGCTTCGTGCTCTGCAGCTCCCTACAGGAGGATTCGGTCCAGTTCCTACTGCCTCTTTACTGTGGGATAAGAAGCCCAAGAGAAGGCACACATGACGCAACAGGAATCCTTTGACAATTAACTAGTGATCTTCACCTACCGACTTGCTGGGGCCAACTGGGCTAATAGCATGGAAGGCCAGGCTGGGGGAGTAACCTCTGGTGCCAGGAGCACTGCCGAGGAGAGTCCCACGTAGGATGCATTACAGCAGGAATCAAATTAAACTGCAATTGTAATAATGTGCAGATTAAATATTTGTAAAAACCTGAGCGGCCCTCTGGCTTTGTGGGAACCAGACATTTCCATAGGCAGTCAGAAAATCATGCTCTTCCCTGCCAGTAGTGGCGCCAGAGTTTTTACCGCCAGGAAGAGTCGCCGCTGAAATGCACCCCCCCAAATCCTGCCACCCTAGGCGACCGCCTAGGGTCGCCTAGTGAAAGCGCCGGCCCTGTTCCCTGCAGTAACTTTCTTTGAGGGCTAAATCCCAAGCTTTCTACTCTGGTTACTAAAGCAAGGCTCTCACTGACGTGTGTGGGAATTAGCCTGAGTACACACAGAGAGGGAATCATTTCATGAACGCATCTTCCCTCTTGGAGGATGCATTAAGAATCCCAGCAAACGCCTACGCTGACTCCTGAGCAGTAGAGACATGAGACCACTCACTCAGTGCCGCTGCTCAGCCTTGTGGCAATATGCATAGCTTTACCCACAATCCCCTGCTATTTCCTTCCAGTCCAATGGCGTTTTTGGCAGCCTGCCTTTGCCGTAGCTCCTCCAGGTAAGTGTAATGCTTATATTAGCTCCTTAATGTATTTGGCATATAGCTGCTAATTAAACTGGGACTCATAAATCAGAGAATTAACGTTCTCCCTTCCCCTAGCCATGTTTATTTGCTACCTTAATTCTGAAAACATTACTCCCCTGTAGCATTTACATGAATAGTCCCATGGATTTTAGTGCAGCTACTTGAGTAAGTGCTACTCGGTGGTGGTAAGATTTGTGGAATCAAGCTCTTAAGGTAGGTTTCACTGGTGAGGATTTCCATTAAAGTTTTACACACACCCAGCCCCACTGAAAGAAACCTTTGCAGGTTTATTCTAGGGACAGGGGTACCACAGATGAGGAGGTTCTCAGTTTTCATCTCATTTTCTTTTCTCTCAGTATGACCGGGTTCTATCAGAGGAGGGAGCAACATCCATCCTGCAGTCAGCCATGCTAACAATACACATGAAGTTCTGCTGCAGAAATATAGCAGCTTCCCTAGGTCTATTGGAGAGGCAGGAGGCTTCCCCTTCTGGGAATGTCTTCACTTGGTGCAAGACAACTTTGTTGCCAAGTTTTTAATTCTTGGATGAGACCAGATGACCTTTCTGGAGAACTGAGGGGGAGGGAGTTATAAATCACCTAGATTTCTTGGGTCCCATCTACTCCAGTCTCCTCAGGCAGTGCAGAATTCTTCCCTACAGTCTATTGTCCAGGGCCTGAGCCATTAGCTTCAAACAGCAGCGGGACTTTTGTTTCTTCTCTTGGGAGCCTGACCTACCCATAGCCTAGCAGACTTCAGAGTTTTCTTCCTTTGAGCAACTCAGATCCATTAAGCTTAGTTAAACTCCCTTGGACTATCCTAAACAATTTATCTCACGTTGTTATGTATACCCTTCATATACTTGTAGATAGTTATATCTCCCTATTGTTGTCATTTAGCCCAGCTAGACAGATTTAGCTCTTTTAATCTTTCCTCATAACTCAATCCCTTCAGCCATTTAATCTTTTTTGTTGTGTTCCTCTGAATTCCCAATGAGATGGTTTATCTCGTGAAGGCCTGATGTACAGCCATATATTATTTACCAAAACTTTAGCAGCTGAACATAAAGATAATGCTCTATAAGGCAGGTTGTTTACTTGCCTCCTGTAACCTAAACTATCTCTAGACTCATGAAATGTGAGGTGCCCACCCACTATATTTATGTGTCCCAGATTACCCTGCTTGTTCCTTGGTGAAGATTCAAGCAGGGACACTGCAGGGAGATACAGTACAGCAGTGCAGAATAATGTCTGTTCAATGACCGGTGTGAAATGAATTGGTGGGTCTCGGTCTATTTCCTAGTGGACAACTGTCCACACCACAAAACCTCAGCCACAACTGACACTCTTACCAGGAGTCTCATCAGAGTGCCCAAAAAGCAATGGGGCCATCACAGCTGAACTCTGCTCTCCATCCACTAGACAAGGTGGGCCTAGAATGCCAAGGCACATTGGGAAGCTGTCACTGACGTGGTTCTGCCTCAGTGTAGGGAGATGAACTTCATGATCTCTCGAGGTCCCTTCCAGACCTATGATTCTATGAGGTTTGCTGGGCGCGTGGATAGACAGGGCTATCGATCTGGCACCTTTCACCAGTACTAAATTATTTTGCTCTTACTTTATCTGAGCCCTATTCATCCTGGTCTGGACCTGACTGGGCTTTTGTTTGTGCCTTCATTTCCAGCACAGCCTGCACTCTGTGAGAAGGTGTGAGTGGAGAATTGCTTTCTAATTGCTTTCTGGCCCAGCTTTATTGTATTTCTTTCAGAAGTGGGAGGTCTGCGGATGGTATTTGAAGGCAAAGCCACCTGGCTGAGGGGGCCCGTCCGATAGCAGCAGGGCATATGGAAAAGGTTCAGGCAGGCTTTGATCCTGGTAGAGGCGTTTGGCTGGAGTCTTGAAAGGTGCTGAGAATGGGAGGGGAGGGAAAGGCAATGGGGACCTATCTTGCTCTGATGCCTCATTGGAAATGTTTACACCTTCACTGTCAACATATTTCAGCTGCACACCATCCCCCCCCCTCTCCCCAGGGAATAAATAGACCAATACGTGAATTCATACCTACAGAACCCATGTGAAATTGGGCCAAGAGCATGTATGCCTGTTCTTTCAGTAGCTCACAGAGCCTTGTAGTATCTTTCCCATCACTAAAAACTATGGGGAAGTCTACAAATTCTGAAAATGGTCCCTGCAACCTAGTCTCCCGGGTTTTAAGATAAGAGAGAAATGTACAGTGCTGTCCCTGCAAGTTGGAGCCAGTGGAGTGGGCATGTCCCACTTTGCAGATTTGGAGGCAGAAGGGGGAGATAAGAGATATCCACATTATGGGTTGTCTTCCACAGAGGGCTTTGTTAATCTCAGACATAGGTTACCTGGGGTGAAAGTCCAGCCTACAGCTCAGGACACCTAATCTCCTGTGGTTTGGGGGGCAGGTCTTGGTGCCCCCCAGCACCCTGGCCCTGATAAAGCTTCTCTGTAATGACAAATTGGTCCTGCACGCCAGCTCCAAAATGGGGAGACCCCTTCATTGTCAGGATGTTGCGGGCAAGAATCACCACAGACTGAAGAAAAACCAAAGATGCAGGCTTGGGTCGGGGGAGGTGAGTGGCGAAGGGAGGGGCAGCGGTGGGGGAAATAAGGTCTGACACATGAGGAGGAAGTTCTTTGGCGTTTTACAAGTTACTGTGGCAACCTTCTGGATGATAAAAGCAGATTTCAGATACTGGAATGGGGACGAGTGAGAAACCGAAGCCTCAAATCCCATCTTAACTCTGCTAAGATTCAGGCTCCTAAAGGTCAGGGGGAAAAACCCAGAAGACACATTGAGAAAAACAACCTCTTTCTTCTCCTCTTGCACTGTCTGGTATTTAGGAAGCTTGTAGATATCAGGATCTGTGCTGGGCCTTTAAATGTTCAATCTAGTGGTTGCTGCTGGTACAGATGCCATGAGTGATGTACGAAGATGTGGCTTTGTCCAAAGCATTGGTGAGAGAGGGTTAATCTGTCCCATGCCATGTATTTTCCAGAAAGATCACACAGTGCTTGTTACCGCCACGCCAGAAGGACTGGCCATGCCCTTGTCGACACAGCAGGCAAATAGGATATTTGGATCTGGGGCAAAATATTGCAGAGAGTGAAGTGAGGCATTTCCTGTCTAGTGGGCACAAGTCTTGGACACTGTGGGAAGGGGAGGATGGATTAGAACTGTAGGAATGTCTGTATCCGGATCCAAAGTCTGAGGGTGTCTAGATCCAGGGTTTCTCTTTGGTCCCATCTCTAATTATCACTGCTCTCCCTTTCACCAAACACAGGGAATCGTAATGGCTATTAAAGAACCCCAGAAAACTGTAATCAATCCTTCTCATTGCCAGTGACAAAACCATCCCTGCTGGGGAATGGCAGAAGGGGGGATGCTGGAAATGCAAAGGGATTGGGGTGGGGGAATAATTTTATTCAGACTGGTGCACCCATCCCCAAGGAGTTTATTCAGCACAACCAAACCCTAGAACATTTAAACTGAACCTGTGATTGACTCTGCATGTGGATTATTTATATTTATTAGTGCCCAGAGGCTGCATTCAGGATCAGGATCCCATTTGTGCTGGATGCTGTACAACACACAGTCCTTGCCCTGATGCGCTCACAGTCTAAGAAGACAGAGAATGTACAAGAAATACCGGCTCCCAAGGTGCAGTTAGCATTCAGCTCTCCCTTCTCTCCGCGGGGCCCCACGAGAGCTGAGGATCGGCCAGTCTCCTTTCTTCCTGCATTTGGAACTGAAATCCCATCAAGGCCAAGGTAGTTCGTCCCTGTAGCATTCCTGGGTTTCATTCCAAGAGGTGCCTTTGGGGCACGCTCAGAGACCCTTTGACAGAGCTACTGAACCAAACGGTGCTTCTCTCTCAGTTTCTGACAGGGGTGATTGCTTCAGCAGACTTGGATTAGAGTTTCACCAACAGGCCTAACCAGTGCTTGGACTGGATTGATGGCAGAGTCTGCATTTTCCAATAACTTTCCTCCTCTTCCCTTCCGGTTCTCCAATATTTATTATTTCCCTTCGTAATGCCCTTTTTGTTACAAGATAAAAAACCCTCCCAACTCCCCCTAATTGGAAACAATAGATGCCTCATCTGTTCCCCTCAGCTGCCGGCCTTGTTAAAGCTGAGGAACTGATTTAGATAAACTCCTTTTACAGCCAATATGCTCACTTCCCTGTAAAAAGGGTGGCCAGTTTCATGCCATTCTGGACACATAAGGGAATGGAAGCACATGTTTGAGTTGCAAGAGGCGGCTTAATGCCAGAGCAGGACCTCTGTCTCTTCAGAGAAACCCAGTTTCAAATGGGAAGCACTGTCATATAACCAGTGAAACGAGACTTCTGGTCTCAGCTCTGTGGAGGAGTGGATGCAATTTTTGAAAGGAAAGTGTAGGCCAAGGAGCAAGACGAGCTTCCAGCTAGTTTGCTAACCTGTTACAACTTCCTAAATAAAGACATAGTTAGAAAGTGGTGGAAGCCCCATCTTTTGAGGGAATTTAAAACTAGAGTAGACCAGAAGAAAACACTTTGCATGTCTGAGGATTGACTAGGTGTGACCAAATAAGTCCTTTCCACTTATAATATCTGAGATGTCGCCTTCCTCTGCAGCGTGGGGCATGGGTCACTTGCTGGAGGATTCTCTGCATCTCGAAGTCGTTAAACAATGATTTGAGGACTTCAAAAGCTGAGACAAAGGAGAGAGGATTATTCCAGGAGTGTGTGGGTGAGATTCTGTGGCCTGCATTGTGCAGGAGGTCAGACTAGATGATCATAATGGTCCCTTCTGACCTTAAAGTCTATGAGTCTATGAGTCTATGTTTATTCACGCCTACTGCTTAGCACTGCCCGCCTCCAACTGTCAAGGCAGTTTACAAAGCTGGGTCAGGATCATTAGCCTTACTTGACAGATGGGGAAATGGAGGCTGGGGGGCAGGGGGAGGGGGTTGGGTGGAGAGTAGGCTGACCATACGTACCGTTTTAAACGGGACAGTACCGTTTTTTTCATATTTCCCGACCATCCCGTCGTTTTAATATAAATGTCAATTTTGTCCCGTTTTTAATAAACTATATATAGTTTTAATTTTTTTGTAAAAAACTGAACGCTGGCTTGTTGCGGCTGCCCCTCGTCTCCCCACCGAGCCGCTGAGCAGGGAGACGAGGGGCGGCTTGTTGCGGCTGCCCCTCGTCTCCCCACCGAGCCGCTGAGCGGGGAGACGAGGGGCGGCTTGTTGCGGCTGCCTCTCGTCTCCCCGCCGAGCTGCTGAGCGGGGAGACGAGGGGCGGCTTGTTGCGGCTGCCCCTCATCTCCCCGCCGAGCTGCTGAGCGGGGAGACGAGGGGCGGCTTGTTGCGGCTGCCTCTCGTCTCCCCGCCGAGCTGCTGAGCGGGGAGACGAGGGGCGGCTTGTTGCGGCTGCCTCTCGTCTCCCCGCCGAGCTGCTGAGCGGGGAGACGAGGGGCGGCTTGTTGCGGCTGCCCCTTGTCTCCCCGTCCCGTTTTTGCCATCCCAATGTCCCGTTTTTGTCTCAAGGAAATATGGTCAGCCTATGGAGAGCGGTTTGCCTAAGGTCACGCAGCCAGGCAGTGGCAGAGCGGTGAATAAAAGCTAGATCGTCTGAGTCCCAGTCCATCGACCTATTCACTGGACCATGCTGCAAGCCTTGGTGGCTGGAACAGAGATTAAATATTAATATTTAACATATTAAATGCTAACTACGCTGCACGAAAACTTCATACATAACTAAGAGCAGGTCCCAGTAGCCTGGTGGTTAGCACTTTATGCTGCCAGGAGTGACTTCCATCCCTGATCTCTCACTCTCCTGGAGCCACGTGGGGCTGGGAATGCTACAGGACCAGGAACACAGTCTTCAGATCACTCTTCAGGGCCCTTCTAGCTGATAAACAAGTTGTGTAGACCAGCTTAGAAGGGAATTCTCTTGAGTTCTCTTAAATCAGAAGTGTGGTGGCCACAATGCGTGAGGTAGAGACTGTATTGAGGTGGGAAATAGGGAGACACTTGAGATCTGACAGGGGTAACCCACCGCCTTTAGCCTAAGGAGGAAGCTGTCTACTCTCCGTTTCCTTTCTGTCAAGACTGTGGCATGGGGGAACCTCCTCTTTCCCTATCAATTGAGCTCAGAGGAGGACTTCACAAGGAGGAGCAGTCCCGCCTGGATGGATGGCCTTGCAGACACAGTGTGTATCCTGCATCCTTCCGTCGCTGCACAGTGACTGCTGGCTGACCCACATCTCTGCCAGTCAGAATCAATACCTGAAAATGTTTATAAACAGGGATGTCTCTGTTTCCCTTTGTGGTATGGATGCCAGGGCAGAGTGCATCCAGCATGATGGGAAAATGGCCGGGACGGGCAGCTCAGGGTTGGGGCCTTTAGGTCAGGGTTGAGATGGAAAGCGAAGAGATGTTACCCATGACTGTTGTACACACAGTGCAGAGTTGCACCTCGCCAGCAGCAATGGGCAAGGGAAATCAGTGCTAACACAAACACTATTGCTCTTTCCGCTGAATCTGGAAAGAGCATCTGCTCCTGTATATCCCCTGAGCTCCCTGGCCTCTCTTCGGGAAAGTGGGGTGCTGGCCTCACTTGATTTTATAGCACCGACTCCTAAAAAACGTCCAGCTGTTCTTAAAGAACCCTCCACCCACGCACTCACTCCCAGACATATGCAGCTACTAAAGTGTGCACACACACACACACCAGACACACAAACTCTCAGGCACCACAGGCTTCTGAACTCATAACACACACAGATGCAACATGCATAGGCACTCACCCAGTCCACCCTCACACACAAACACAACCCATATCATGCACTCGCACAACACCACACATACGCACTCTTTCTCTCTGGCAGACTTGTGTCGATCTATATCCTGAACAAACAGGGTTTTAAGTTGCACACTGGGGAACCCCAGCCTCACTAATCAAGTGGCAAAACCTTCAAATCCAATAACAGATCAACAGTTACCCAATCCAATTATTGCTTTTTCTAAAGCTGACAGCTTCCATCAAGCAAACCCTCCTGCTCGCTTGGGGATCCAGTGTCCAGGCCGTTAGAAAACACAGCAAAGTCAACTAAAGAAATTTGGAAACTTCAGTAGCTCAGAAGCCTGTACTCAGGAGTGTTCTCTCCCCCTCCCTTCCCAACATACACACAGCAGCCCCCGCTTCCCCCAAATCCTCTGCTTTAATGGAAACTCTATCTCTGCAAACACTTGCTCCCTTTATATCTTTCTCCTTTTTTATTGGAAGGCCTTGGGGGAGAGAAACAGAGAGAGGGCTGGCACTTTTTTTCCCTCTCCCTTTCTCTCTCTAAAATAAAGGGATGCAGCTGGTGAGGCAGCAGTTGCTTCAGTGATATGGATGGGGTGAGAAAGTCATTACCTGCCTTGGGTTTCATTGTGGGAATGAGAGCACCTTTCACTAGGAAATGCTTGTGTCTGAAGGGACTTTCAAGGGAGGCAGGAGGCGGAGGGGCAGAAAGCAGCCATAAAAAATGAAGGAAGAAAGGAAAAGTAAAGGAGGGGATGTGAGGACTTTTTTTTTTTTTTTTGCATGTAGACATGGAGAGTCTGAAATGAATTACCTGTCTCCAAAAACAGTGCATTAGGAGAAATAATCGATTGAGCACGCCACGCACTCTTATTTTATGGCCCTGTGAGCGCAGCCAGAGCTGGGGAGTTGGGAAGAGGGAAGGAGTTTATACACAACAGCAGGACTACTTTTTTTTTTAATAGTAGGTTTCTTTATTTTATTTTATTTTATTTTTTAATCTCTCCCTGGGGACTTTCCCTTCCATTCTGTTTGGGGGGGAAAAGAACTGGATTGTGTTTCTCCTGTTCTCAAATAAAAGGAATGACATCAGCCCCACCATATTTAAGCCTTTTTCTTCCTGCTGCAGTTCTTCCTCTCCTTCCCTGAGCTGTTGAGCAATCTGGAGTTTAATAAGTTTTTTTATGTGCTAATGGAAGATGCTTTTGGATAGTGAAGGGAGCAACAATTTCCTAGAAGGTTGGAGTGGAGATACCCATCTTTGTGCAGGGCCAAGGAGAGTTTGCAGTCTTCTCCCTTTGCTACCTCATGATCGGTCATATTATAACAAAACCCATGGCCATTTTCAGCTTCATAGTTGTCTCTCTGTTCCTCACAGCAAAGCAGCAGTGGGGATAAACTCAGCTTCAGAAGTACAGCATCTGTTACCTGTGCTAAAGGAGAACCTCCATTAACTATCAGCAGTATAGGGTCTATGTCATACAGGAGAGCAGTTCCGATCCTATCCAGAAAAATGCATTATTGCATGTATGCGCGGGTGTCCATACACAGACATACTCACTAGCCAGCACTCAATCTAATAGGGTTCCATGCGGTTGTGTAGCCATTGGTGTGGTGAAACTCTCCTATCACATGGTCATAAAACACCACACATTCCTCATCCCACCCAATAAACTAGCACTCTACCTGTGTTCACAGAAGGTCATGGATCATGTTTAAAGGTCTCCATAGACAGATGTCAAATAGCAAAGCACTCAGAGATGTCTGGAGGGAAATGGTAACACGGGTCCCCACAGACTCAGAATTTGGGAACCCACTTTAGCCAGGGCTCAGAAAGAATTCAGCCAATATTCCTGCTGCTCCAATCTCCACCCTGGAAGCAGAGTAGGTGGTCCCTGGTCTCTCACCACCTGAGCAGCATGATTTTGCATGTGATCATTGGAACTTTCTTGGCTTCACTCTCTCATATTCTGTGGTTGATCCTTCAGCTCTTGGGACCTCAGCAAAAATCCTGCCCTAAGTCACTAGTGGACATAAGTCTCATGGTGCCTCTGTCTTAACCTAGGCCCCACAGGTCCACATGAAAACCTCGCCTGCCTCACTTGAACTCAGATGAGAAACTCCAGACAGCTGGAAAATCACTCAAGGCTCCTATGTGGCTGTAGATTGGGTCCAGAAGAAATGGGGCCTCCTGCATTGAGCCTGTAACTCTTAGCTGCTCTGCTTCAACAGTTTCCTTTGCTTCTTGCGCTATCCAAGCTAGCTACAGAATAATGCTGCCAGTCAACAACCAGACACCAGTGTGCTATCTCTTCAAATCCAGTGTCTCCTCACATGGATACAGTTGTTGCTATCTCACCATTGAAAGAGCTGAGTCAGTGGTATGGATCTGCAGACCCCCTCACAAAGCCCCCCTAACAGGAGAAGTACCTGCAGCTCTCCCCTGCCCCCAACACACACACTTTTGAGACTCCAGTTAGGAAGCCAGGCCTATTCCCCAAGATGCCCACTTCCCCCTCCCAAGCCCATTTCCCATCCATCTCTGCCCTGGCAGCAGCTCGGGATAGGCTGCCGCTGTCATCAGTCTGCCCTGTGATCCTCATTAAAAGCAAGGCAACTTGTGTCTCAGTGGGGCTCCCTTCCAGAAAAACGAGAGAGAGAGAGAGACCTGGGATCACATGGAACAAAGAAGGCAAAATACATTTACCAAGGAGAGCGATTAAAAGATCATTTCCAGAGCCACAATAATAATCATAAAAATAATCAATGAAATATGAGGATCTCTGACAAGGTTCCCAGCCTAATAGTGATATTCACCAGGAGGATCATTAACTTCTCACAGGGGAACAGCCATTTAACTGGCATGGAAGCCCACAGGTTCTTTCTTATTGTTTTACTTTTTGCCTGAGACTAGATTATAGTGCCTCCTTTGGGTCAGGTTTACAGCTGCTTCTACCCCAAGAGAATCTAGACACCAGTACCTGATGTGGAGTTGTTTTAAACCTTCTTTGCCCCCAAATAAGTTTAAATGACAGCATGCCCCAGAGAGTTGTCCATAAAGCTTGTGAAGTTCTTGGTGCAATTACATTACTGCAGCGCTGTTCCCAAAGATGGCTTACAGCTCTTGGAAAGCCCTTTGCTGCAGGACTCCCCTATTTCTGGGGACCTGTAAATGTACACGAGAATCCCAATTTCTATTTAAATAACAAGGGGATGTTGAGCCCTATTCCTTGAGAAGAGTCTTGGGAATGTAACTGACACACACTAATCACTGGGACTGGAAGTTTGATGCTGATTTCCTCTAAATCTCACAAGTCCCATTGCTAGGATTTGGGATCTGGACAAAAAAAACCCAAACATTGTCATAGTACCTTTGCTTGCTGTGTATTCCTGGGGTCAGTTCACAGTTCTAGGGGGCAGGTGCCCACCAGGTTACCACTAATGGTACTCGAGTTGCTTCAAGTTCCCTACCAGCTGCTTCAGCAGGCCTGAGCCAGCTCCTCTGTGGAGCAGCCAGCATGAGCTCTGGCCACAAGAAGAGTCTGTGCCATCCCAGCTCTGATACCAACATCTTCTGCAGCCTTTGTCAAGTTACACAGACCAACGTTTTCAAACTTGAATGTCAAAAGTTGGTCACCTACCCCCAGAGGTGCTGAC
Organism: Chelydra serpentina; assembly: GCA_037349315.1. NCBI lineage: Eukaryota > Metazoa > Chordata > Testudines > Chelydridae > Chelydra > Chelydra serpentina. Next base: position 18,943,794 of record JBAIAC010000028.1, on the reverse strand, counting down.
TACTTGAGTGATTGGAGTTCAAACAGGGCCACTTTTATTAAACTGACTCAATACTGATTTAGGAGCCTAACTTTATATACTCCAGTTTGAAAACGTGCCCTTACTCTCTCTCTGCCTGAGTTTTCACAACAGTGAAATGGGGATAATCCAACCTCACTGGGTGGGGATTTGACAGGTAAGTAACTTTGCAAAGTGTTACATATGTCCTAAAACCCACCAAAATAAACATAAACCCCTCCACTGGCTGGGTACCCACTGACCCCAAGATCTACAGCTTATTAGGATAGTTGTCCTTTGGCAACTATGCCCAGACCACAGAGAATGTGGCTGAGGCAGGAGGCTACAGGGGACCGGACCTAGAGATTCCCTCCCTGGCCAACACATATGCACTGTACCTATCACAGGGGCTGACTTCCGGCCCCACCCATGGGTGCTGTCACCTGGCGTCGGGGGCGGGGCCCCGCCCGATGCCGGGCCCCGCCCCCGACGCCGGGTGACGTTGCGGGCCCCGCCCCCGACGCCGACGCAACGTTGCCCAGCGTCGGGGGCGGGGCCCCGCAACATCTCCCGGTGCCCGGTAAGTTTGCCGCGGGTCCGGGGCGGGCGGGGAGTTGCCGGTGGGTGCGGCACCTATGGACATATTAGTAATAGGATTTATTATTTGTATCATGCATTGTACTAAGCACTGTGCAAACATGTAATAAGACAGTCCCTGCAAATAAATAGTGGAGTAGTGGGATAAAACACACTCAGCATCTTTATCTATAAACATCAACTGCCCCCACTTAGTCCATGATCCAGCCTTCATCTTGGGGGGGCAGGTTAGGTTAGCTAGAAGTGACCATCAAGCAAAATTGCTAATGTGAGAGATTTGGCCAAGCTGAGGTTCCTGGGCCCATGGACCCTCTCAATAATCCTCTGTTTATGCTGAGCCATAATTAAAGTTTAACTGAGCAAATAAATCTTATTCCCAATAAACATTATGGAGGATCATGTTAAATTATGGTACCATTTATCAAATGGTTGCCCGGTGCAGCTACCTTCTTTAATAACTTATAATAAAATATGTCATAAAATGATTTGGGAATTAATGCCTAATGGATGATGCTATGACAAACTGTGATAATCTGCTTCCTTACCGAAAGTTGGGAGTTTTTGTTTTATTTAAATAATTTGTGAGTGAATCGAGTGCTGATGTAAATGAGAGGCTGATAGCACGGGCTAGTGGTCAGCCTATAGTGAAGAGAAGGAACTGCAAGTTTCCCACACATCTTTGACAATGCACTCCAACCCAGACTTGCAGTACCCACTGCTATTCCAGTCTAAGGAATCCATGCATCTCCACCAATGTATTTCACTCCTGGCCAGCAGCACCCACTGCTATTTCAGTCCTTCCCCACCTTTTCTTCCATCCCCACACAAACACAGAACTCGGCTAGTGTGCTCCAGACCTGGAACACCCCTGCTACCTCCATGCTAGGAACCCACCAAGCCTCATCTGCCACATAGCTATTCCAGTCCTGAGCTGCTGCACAGGTCTGTCAGTGTGCCTTACTCAATGCCGCTCCTTACACACAGCTCAGCTGATGCTCCTCAGTCTTGGCCAGCATCTTTCTATCCTTACTACTTTAGATCCTGCATCAGTTCTGCCAATGCACCTCCTTGTGTGTTCTTGTGACTATCTTAGGTTGAGCAGTGTAGCGGAGTCTGCCATAGTGTCAGGCAGGGGATGACTACTCTCGGTCTGGGATTTCCCTGTTGCTGTCTCAGATTGTCTTCACTAACAGAGTCTGCACTGGTATTAGATCAGGAGAAAAATCCCTTGATCTGAGATTTCCCTATGATTTTCCTAGGGGAGAAGTGTTCACTGGCATCAGAACAGGAGGCAGCTCCTTCCATCTCAAGGCCGGATTTCATGACCTCTGCTTTTTCTCTTGCCTGGGAGTCGTGTGCCTCTCTGCTCCCTAGCAATGCCCTGGCTCCAAAGTTCAAAACTAGACTGACGTTGCACTTTGGGATTGAGCCGCTGACACTTTAAGTCAGGTTAATGAATGGAGGCAGACGTTATGGTTTCCACCTTATTCTCGCCTGGAAGTATTTACGAGCAGTTTGAGAATTCTTGTAAAAATAGAATATTCAGGAACTGTCATAGATGCGCAACGGAACTCAAAAGAGAAGAACAAATTAAAAAAGAGAAACACCCTGGAAAAATATCGCTCTGTTACACAGGTCACATTTAATTATCTCCTCCGAAAATTGAGTTCTCAGCAGGAGATGTGAATTTTTCACAGTGCAAATCTGCTGTCAGACATTTGTAGGGATTTCCCCTGAGGAGCCGTATTCACAAGCCCACTCCTACTCCTCTCTAAACCCATCAATAGTATCCTAAATGCTCTGACAAGGAGCTTACAGCCACCACTCTCTCTCTCACACACAATGTCATTGTGTCCAGCAGAGGTGCATCCCCTGGAAAGGAAAGACGATGGAAAACCTGGCGGTGACCGAGGCTCTGTTCACTTGGTGTTCATTCAATAGGGGGCATGCGGTGGGAGGGTTTCCTGTTTCCTGAACAGCTGGCGAAGAAGCACCATGGTTCCAGACTGAGAAGGGAAAGAGGAGAAGTGAGGGGGTGATGGCGGAAGACATTTTCTGGCCCCTTAAGGAGCAAGCCTTCTCTTTTCATCAAGATATAAGTTCTGCCCTCTCGTGGGTACCCTGAAAGGAGCATACAGTCAGTTTGTGATGATTTGTAAAACATGCCTATTGCTGAAAAACAACAGGGTGCGTGTCTGTCTATGGGATGCATCTCTCCTGGTACCTATCAATATTCACAGTCCTTTCATCAGTGATCTACATCCCATAGCCTTAGGCCAGCATGCTACACACCACTGAAATGTTCATCTAGGACGAGGGCTATTATAAACATCACAGTGTGGCGAATCTGCCATTCACTCAGATGATTATAGTATCTATTATTGCCATTAGCAATGCTGAGGAAGCTCTGGTCACAAACCGTGGTACTCAGATACCAATCTCTCGTTGTTTGAAGCACCCCATTCAAGCCCTTTTCCTCAAGTCCCTCCTTTGGACCCCGAAAAAAACCAAGAACCTCACAGTTCTGAGGTCAGCAAACTCACACAAGAACATGATGGTGCTGAGGCCTAGGAAATAATATTACGATACAACAGCTCTCAGCAGGAGAGTAGTGGTTGCCAGTAGAGCCCCCTATAACATTGCACAGCAGTTTTCATTATAAGCCCCTGGTTTTCACACTCTCATAAATGTCGGATACATTTATATTTTGGGCTAAAATTTCCCATGCTTGGGCTCTGCCCAAAGGCAAGTGTTTAAGGGGAACCTTTGAGCAAATTCCCTTCAACCATTTATGAATTATCAGACAGTGGGGAAAAAAAACCCTTTTTCTAGTGTTAAAAAAATTTAAACACACTTTTTTTAACAGGGCTAAGACAAAAATAGCTAAAATTTGTAACTTGAATCTTGGTTAGTACATAGGCTGTAGTATGCAGCATGGGCTTCAGTAGAGAAAATATTAAAATTTTAAAAATAAAAAGCTGCAAGCTGAGCTAGATAAATACTGTAAACTAATGGTCCATGAATAGTCACTTGAATTTTAGAACAAATTCATTTAAACTCCATTATTTTGCTTTGGTTTTCATGAATAGTCTATCAAATGTGTCAGGAATTTTAGCAGAAATAGTGAATTTTAAGCAAATATTGCAGAATATCTGTGGGAAACAAATTTCAGATTGGTAAGCACAAATATTTGCACTGCAATCCTCTTTTGATACGTTACATTCAGCCATTCAGGACACAGAAACATGCCACATGATCTATTTGTCCAGTCAAAACAGCTTGAATTTTTACATTTGAAGTAAATGTCTTTGACATGAGCTCTGGTGAAGAATTACTTGCTGGAATAACTCTGTGAAAAAATATTCATTATTCAGAATTTAATTAAAATCACACTCTGTTGGCAGACAATTCATGAACAGAGAGAACATATTTATTGAAAAAATTAGTATGAATTATTTGCCCAGTTCTAGTTATAAACAATTTAAATAATTGCTTCTGAGCATGTTCTGTGGGAATCTTTATACACACACACATACATGCACACGCCCCCAACTTCGTGACACTTCTTTCCTCCATATCCGGAGTAGCACGTCTACTTGTGCACCAGCTTCCAATCCTATTTCCTGCTGCCTTAGTTTTCTGGCTCTAGTTCTTTCTCTCTGTGTGTATTAGGGTTGCCAACATTCTACTTGCACAAAACCGAATGCCTTTGCCCCACCCCCTCCCCCACCCCTCCCCAAGGCCCCGCCCATTCTCTGAGGCCCCGCCCTCGCTCACTCCAACCCCACTCCCTCTGTCACTTGCTCTCCCCGCCCTCACTCACTCGCTCATTTTCACTGGGAGGTCTCAGGACGTTGGGGTGCGAAAGGGGGTGAGGGCTCCAGCTGGGGGTGGAGGCTCTGGAGTGGGGCTTCGACTGAGGGGTTTGGGGTATGGGAGGGGGCTCGGGGCTGGTGCAGGGGGTTAGGGTGCAGGGATGTGAGGGCTCCGGCTAGGGGTGAAGGCTTTGGGGTGGGGCTTGGGATGAGGGATTTGGGGTGCAAGAGGGTGCTCTGGGCTGAGACTGAAGGGTTCGGAGGGTGGAAAGGAAATCAGGGCTGGGGCAGGGGGTTGGGGCACAGGAGGGAGCAGGGAGCCAATGGGAGCTGCAGAACTGGCAGTTGGGCCGGGGGCAGCACGTGGAGCCTCATGGCTGCCCCTATGCCTAGGAGCTGGAGGAGGGACATGCCGCTGCTTCTGGGAGCTGCACGGAGCCAAGGCTGGCATGGAGCCTGCCTCAGCCCCACTGCACTGCCAACTGGACTTTTAAAGACCTGGTCAGCAGTGTTGAACGGAGCCATCAGGGTCCCTTTTTGCTGGGCATTCCAGTCGAAAACCAGACAACCTGGCCGTGTGTGTGTGTGTGTTTAAGAGAGAGAGAGAGAGACCCTCATTCTATGACACTGCAGCATGTTCTAGGACTGTAGGTCAGTGGCATTTGAGGGGCATTCATAGAGGTGGAGTCAAGAAACGCTGTGAATTCTCAGATTTTTCTGACTGGGTGAAAGGATTTCATTGGGCAGGCCTGATGAAGGGCTGCACTAGGACTGTGTTGTGTATCAAAGCACCTTTTCACTGATTCAAGATGAGCATAGCTCTGTATAGACAATGATGATCCTTATTCAATTCTGTGCAGCAAGCCCAGCCAGCAGATGGGGGACTCTGTGAACTGGCTAGGTCCACTTGGGTTGTCTTGCCAGCAGTCAAAAGACAAAACAATGTAACCATGAAAGAACAACATGTATGATTAAGGAGCTGGAGGGACTGATTTATGGCAAAAGATTAAAAGAGCTAAATATGTGTAGCTTGGCCAAACACCAGCCAAGGATAGATATGATAATTGTCCACAAGTATCTTAGGAGAGTAAACAAGGGCAAGGAAAAGTGATTAGGGTGGCCCAAGGGGTATAACCAGGAGTAACTGGATAAAAATAAGCAAAAGAAAATTTAGGCTGAATATCAGGAAGCATTCCCTAACTGTGAAATCTAATAGATGATGGTATAATCTCCCAGGAGAAATAGGGGAAGCTCCATTGCTTACATCATTTAAGCCAGACTGAAGACTATACAGTAGGAAGTGCCAGAGACAGTGGCGCTAGCCTGAGACTCAGAAGCTTTTGGTTCAAGTCCCTGTCCTGCCACAGACTTCCTGTATGACCTTGGGCAAGTCACTTAGTTTTTCTGTGCCTCAGTTTGTCATCTGGGAGGCTGTAAGGTGCTCAGATTCTACAGTAATGGGGGGCATATAAGAACCTAAGATAGATGGACATGGAGCAATCCTGCACCAGGCTTTGTAATTGCTTTGGTTCTCTGAGTATGTTCCTAAAGTAACTACTGAATCTCATCTGTTTCCAGGTTCACATGTCCCACAGAAAGAAACCACAGGGCATCAGAGCAACTGTTGGGGGTGCTTAGGTTCTGAGCATCAGTGCAAACATTAAAGACAGGTAAAATGTAGAACATAAGAAAAATGAAACTAACACAAGGAAGTTCAAAAACATCATGCCAGCCGAAAAACAGTAAGTTGAGAAATGGGAAAATTTTATGAAAATGTTTCCATTTTTTTTCTGAACTTGAAAATTTCAAAGTTAATTGTTTTTTAAACCAGCTCTAATGCTAGAACAGTTTAAATCTTGGTAGAGTCCCATAGCAATGGCTATCTAAATTGTTTAAACTGAATGAGCTGAAACTGTTGTAACGGAGCTGTAAATCAATTCAGCTATCTCAGTCCTCAGTCCCCTGTAGAGAAGGTCTTAAGAAAAGAGGAATCAGCACTACTTATTAGTCACCAAGGACAGACCAAGAAATCAAGGCATTAAATTGCATTAGGCAAAATTAAGATTAGAGCAAACTTTATAACTCCAAACAGAGCTCAGATGATGGAACAAGCTGCCCCAGGATGGTTACTGGATCATTTTTTATGGAAATAGTCAAAGACAAAACTAGACACACAAACTACATAGAACTAGAAACTTGACATACATCAGACAGGGCAATCACTGCTGCCCTAATGCAGGAGATAAGATGAACTTGGTAGAGGTCCCTTCCAGCCTTAATAATTTGATCATTCTATGAAATCAAGGCATGGCCCCTCTGCACTGTAGCATACTGGAAAACACCCTTATTCTGTAAGGAATCTTCCATACAAATGCTTTTTTCAGAATGCTTTACAGAATGGAGCAATACAGTTACAGGCAACCCAAACGGCCAGAACTCAGGAATTCAAGAAGTCTAGGGGAAATCTATGAGCTCAGAACAAACAATCTATAATAAATTGCACGTAGGGAAGCTGTTGGATAAAAGAGGAGTCCCCAGGAAGTTTTTAGGCTTTTCCATTCAGAAGTCCACACTCCTGAGACAGTCCAAACTCAACCAGCATTTTGAAATGTTAAAAGATTCTCTCATGCAAACACTTGAACAAATATGTAGTCCATCCACCTTCCTCTCTTTGTTTACAAGCTGTAAATGCACAGTACAGCTGGAAGTCTGTTGGAGCCTGAATAACAGGTGATTCTGTAGGCTCTCAGGGGGTCACTCTTTCCCAGTATCTAGAAGCACTCCTCCTACACTTATTAGTTTCTGTTGCAAAGAGAGGCATGGGAATCTTTAGTCATGCAAGAAGCCTTGCCTGCCACCCACCCCTTTGTTCTGATGCATGCTGAGGCCATTTTCTGCGCGTTGGCTACTCCGGTCACTTGGTTGATCTATTAAGCAGGAAGCCCTAACTCGGAACACCACAGCCTAAGATCTCCAAACAGCCTTCAAAAGAGCAAACAAGAGCAGCATAAAGACATGGGGGGGCCAAAAAAAACCCCTCACACTGACAAGAGCCACAGCCACCAAAATCCCATCAGGAATTTTATCTGCATTGTGGCTGTAGAAAACACCTCTGTACGCACATCTGTGCTGGCCACATCAAGTGGACCCAAAAGGAAGCCAAGCCAACTGATTCTGCCATAAAACAAGTGCCAGAAGAATCAGCTAGGGCTTGCTGGACTCTCCATTGCTGAGTATGTGAGCATTTGGCCGCAGAGAGACATTGCCTGTCAATACTAAGAAGCTCTTTAAAAGAACAGTGGGGAGCCAAGCTTCAGAGCGATTCATTATGACATGGCCCGAGTGCGGGGTGAGGAAATGTTCTGTAATAGCAATGAGATATCTGGGCTGGTGGCTGGATAATCCAGAAGATGGGGCTACCCTTTTCTTGAGTAGGAAACCCTGACTTTGTAATAAACAGGATCAGCTAAACTGAGGGGGGTTCAGGGAAGAGACTTGAACCAGCTGCTAATCTCTCAACTGGACCCAGCTAATTTGTAAGGCATTACTGAAATGTCAACTGTGCGTATGTTAGTGTTAAGTCAAGTGGAAGGTATGCTCAAAATGAGATAAAGAAGTGGTTCAAGGAAGAGGGAGGAGCCTATGAGACAGAGAGAAGGACCCAGGGCCCTGCCCATGCCATGCATTTAAGTGCCTGCAGACAGCATGATGGGGAATTTCACTAGGGATACAGTCAGGGTTTTCCATAGTTCACCGTTTCCTATCACACCTATTTCTCTTGGATCCTTAAGGAGTTCCAGGGAGTTGTTTCTTATCCCAGTTCTCCTGAATCCCAGCAGTGTAGCATGTGAAACATCCCTACCTCTGGCAAAACTGGTCAAGTACATAAATGAATGAATAAGAGCATGACTGAGACGTTACATCTTGCCCTAGGTCATGTCAGTCACCCTCATCTCTCTTCCCCAGGAGCAGGTTAGGGACAGTATTGCGCCGCAGCTAGTCACAACTCTATCACTGGTTTCCTGATTGTCCCAGGAAGGAAAGCTAATCTGCTACAGCTCTTAGCCGACAGCAGATTTCTTCTCCCTCTGCCCTGTCTCAGCTGCCCCTTTGCACACACTCACCACCCATCTGCCTGGGACAACTAGCATTCACCTGGAGCCTGTGTGAGTCAACCAGGCAAGGAATAATCCTGACCTCAATAAATAAGTAATCCATATACCTGGTGTGTTCATAAGAGAACATGTTGTCACCTGGGATTTTTCACAGGTAGCTGTTGTTCCACAGGAGAATACTTGCCATGGTGCCATGAGTAGGTGTGTGTGTTCTGCCCCTTTCTTGCCCCAGACATGAAATGCAATGGGCAACAATGGAGGTATGCTGCCTTTTGGTTTCTTGTGCCTTGGTAGGCTCTTTGATCTGGGTGGTCATATTTCAACCCTCTTGTTTCTCTTTTCCAACTTCTAGGGGATCTGTTTGCCAAAAAGTTGCCATCTCCTCCTTCATCAGCTAAGAACAGAGGCGGAAGGCAGAAGCCTGCACTCCATGCAGAGGAGAGTAGGAAAGTGGACTTCTTTCCAGCTGTTTGACATATTCATGAGCAGATGCTCCAAATTTTTGACTCTATTTCTCTTTAATTTGACCCTGGGCGGGTGGTCAGCCCAGCCTGGAGTTTCTTAGAAGTAAATCCAGTTGCGTGTCCACAATCTGCCTTCCAGTTGCTACAGAGGCAGAGTAGCTGTTGTATTTTTATCACTGTCACATTAGCAGTTGCTGTTTAATATTTGATGTTTAGTCTAGTTTGTCTGTGTCTTCCCTTTAGAATTAGCTCTATTCCAAACAGAGAAGGATACACTCTTAAATAAGAATCAGGTCCTGAGCCAGAAGCAAATTGATTTCAGACTGGCCAAGCAGCTAATACCTTGTTCTACCAGAGACGGGTTCAACTTACAGCTTTAGTCTTTCACTGCCTGGGCCTGCAGGGACTGCAAGGGGGGATCCCTGTGCTTAGCTCTGTGCACTGCGAGGCAGGAGACCTGGGTTTGATTCCAAGAACTGGGGTTGTTTTGCTTCCCTGACTGAAGACTCATAACCCTAAAGAGGCAGCACAAGGAGACTTTGGTGGGGAAGGCAGGATGACCTTGTCTTGCCTTGCCATTTGGATGGAGTGATGTCTGCCTAGTCTTGGGAAAGTTATATGGAACCCAGTTCATATCCACACATATAAATAAAAGTCACTGTGTAAGAATACCACTGCCAGGAAACTCCTGGGATGCTTATAGAGCTTCCAGAAATGAGGCTTGTTGATGGAATCTCCCTGGAAAGCCCTGGCATGCAGGGGTGATACTGGTGTGTGTTTTACAGGCAGTGAGATACGGCTGCCGGATGAATAGTTAAATCACCTTGTATTACATGCTGTGGCCTGGTTTACACAGGATGCAGGGAGCAGGCCTAACAACCAAACCCTGCCAAAACAGGCAACCACAGCGACTGAGCTTAAGGTTGAGGCTCGGTCCTTAATGCATTGTGCTCCAACTCCTAGAAAACTCAGGGCTAGTCTACACTAACCCCCCATGTTGAACTAAGATTCGCAACTTCAGCTACGTTAATAACGTAGCTGAAGTCGAAATATCTTAGTTCGAACTTACCTGTGGTCCACACGCGGCGCGCAGGCTCCCCCGTCGACGGCGCTTACTCCTCGCGTCGAGCTGGATTACCAGCGTCGACGGGGGAGCACTTCCTGGTTCGATTTATTGCATCCAGACAAGACGCGATAAATCGAACCCAGAAGATCGATCCAGCGCCTCCGATCTATCCGGTAAGTGTAGACTAGCCCTCAGACAGGATCCAGTCTCAGCAGGCCCAGCTTTAGGGGTAGTGGGACCTAGTGCATCATGGGTGGAGTGTGCTATAGGTGGGAGCAGAAGCAGAGGGAAATTTATCTACAGTGAATATTCACCAGGACAAGGAGGGAGACCAGCTCAGTCTCTGATAGGGAGCTGCTTGGCTGGCAAACCAGGAGCACAGTGTCACTTAGTCCCACCCTGCCTGAACCCAGAGTACCCTAGACTCCACCAGCCAAAGAACCACAATCTCTGGGGAGCCACAAAAGACAAGAGGATGCAGGTGACCCTGAAAATTTATGCTCCTCCCCTGACCAAGGTCAGGGGCAGCAGCCTCCAAGATCCCTGCTCTCCCACTTCCAGCAGCAGGCAGTAGAAATACCCTCATGGCCCCTAAACTCCCCACATTCTCATGGCAGCAAAGAGGGCCATTTACAAACCTAAAGCAACTGCCAGCTCTACAGGGCAATGGAAAAAGAGAGAGAAACAACCCTGGGATGAAGGAAAATCATTTGAGGGGCTAACCAGTGTGTAAGCAGGGCTATGAGGAGGCTGAGATGGCCAGTGAAGGGGGAAAAGTAGGGGAAAGACCCAGGAGAATGAAGGAATGTGATGGGAGTGGAGGATGGAGATAAGAGCTGAGGGGTTCTGGGAGATATGCAGGGGGAGACACGGGGGATGAAGACAGAAAACTAAAGGGAGTGAGAAAACAGTTGGAACAAAGGGAAAGAGAAAAAGGGAGTAGAGATGAAAGAAAATGAAGTGGGAGATGGAGGAAACGAGGGAGGGAGAATTAAATGAGAACAGAAGGGAGAGAGCAAGGAGAGAGACAACACAAAGGGGAGCAAATTCCATTTGGTTCCTTTACTCCTCTCCTTGCATATCCCAACCCAGTGCCAAGCAAGCAGCTCTCAGCCATGCCATCTATTTATATTGACAACATTTATATTCCAGCGACAAGGAGAGTGAGGCACCAAATTGTTCTTGCCTAGGAGCCCCAGCCCCTAAAAATGGCCCCGTGTGTCCTGCTCAGACTCAGGGCATGCATCATAGCAAACCTGGAAGAGATTCTGCAGTGAATTGGACTCGGGACATGACAGTGGGGGTGGTGCCACTGGTGCGGGAAAGGAGAGCACCACTCATCTTTCAAAAGACAGTGTTGCTCAACCCCCTCCCACCCCTGCCCTACCTCCTTAGTAACTTGGGGGGTGGGGGGGAAAGGCCAGAGTTAATTTTTTTCTAAATGGTGGCATGGGTAACCCTAACTTGACCCCAAATGCCTGTGCTGACCTCTTCACCCAAAGAGCCTGTCAGAGCGGCTGTTAACCAAGAGCTTTGCAGCCAGGGCCAGACACCCAGGAGCCAGAGGTGGCCAGGGAGGATTAGCAGCCACAACGTTCTGATTCCATAAGAAATAACAATACAGTGGGGAGGGACCTAATCGACAGATCAAGGGGCTGCCCTAAACTGATATTCCTTTTTAACAACACGGGGTCTAGCCCTTTAACGTCACCACACCTCGGTGCTTGGATGAGGGACAGCTGTGCAGGCGGAGATGTGAATGGCTCTGCGTTAAACAAGGACGCGCTCCGTACGTGGTACTGCCTCAGCAGGGGAGACTGGCATTGCTACTTGTTAAGTGCCTACCCCAGCACACCGGATGTAGCCAGTGCCCTGCTCAGAGGCACTTACCGTGCCAGTAAGATGGATGTAGATGCAGGGCAGATACAGAGGAGGCACTGAAAAGCCCAGAAGAGGGAGGGATTTGGGACCATTCATATTAACAAATGTATTTGTGCCTCTTTGTGCTGTTTACCCATGTTCCGCTTTCCATTTGGCCTGCGAATGATGCTTGTTGAACAGAGGGCTCTGGGGATTCATAATAAACCTCCAAAATGGGGGAGCAGTGGTATAGGTTAGAATATAGTTCAAATAGGGTTGGGCTATAATTAATTTCCAGTTTACGATGTTTGTTTTACTTATTTATTGCTATTTTACAGTGTTTAACCTTGTATACCAGTTATGACTCATTTCTGAAGCAATTAAAAAAATTACTGTTGCAATATATTTTCTTTCCTAAATGAACCACAAATCAGAAGTAATTTTTGTACCATCATCTGAATATCCCAGGAGTAGGATTTGCCATTCACATCAGAAGACAGTTTGCCTGGCTGCAGATCTCTTCTCTGCAAGAAATCGCCTTTCCTCCAGGAAGGGAAACTCTTAACTGTGCTTTTAAAAACAGTGTGTCAGTAACAGCCTCAAAGCTGACCATCCCAAGTCACAGCACAAGCCATCCATGAAACTGAAGCATAACTCAGATTAGGGGGTGAAACAAGCAGACCACATTGCTAACTAAACTGGGCCAAAGCCTCACTCAGTCTCAGGCCCCGATTTGAAAGATTCCCCGTTCAGCAAACCATGGAAGCGCATGCTGAAGCCCATCCTATTCAGCAAAGACTTTACCTTTAGGCACATGCCCAAGTCTCACTTGAGTATGTGCTTAAGTGCTTTGCAGAACAGGATGGGCATCCGCATGCGTGACAAGCTTTTTCTGAACTAGGGCCTCAATGGAATCTTTGTATAAGTTGATGCCTCTCGATTTGTCCCTTGATTGCAACAATTAATCATACACTTTTCTTGCTACTTAAAATTCTCAATTAAGAAAACTCTCTTAATGAAAGAAATTGGACACTGAATTTTGGTCTTTTCCATCATGGGACAGGCTCAGGTTTTTGCTTCGGTGGAAATTTTATCAGTTTTAACGGAAAACTTGAAACCTCATTTCTTTTGGTTTGGTTTTTGAACTTTCATAGGACAGACCCTCCTTCTCTTCTCAGTTTTGTTTCCTGCCATTTCATGTTCCCCTTCTGCTGCCCTTGAAGCATATCACAGGTTTTGCCCTTTATCAGGGACGGGATTCAAAGGGCCTCGCTGGATTTCTGGAGAGGTTCTGGGTTGGTGTATGGAACTATCTTTCAACAGCTCTCAGTCTAAGTAGGCTATGCTGTCAGGTTGGAATTTGCCCAGGGCTCAATGCAGGGAGTTTAGGAAAGTGCTCCAGTATCTCTTATGACAGGGGCTGACTTCCGGCCCCGCCCATGGGTGCTGTCACCCGGCGTCGGGGGCGGGGCCCTGCCCGACGCCGGGCCCCGCCCCTGACGCCGGGTGACGTTGCGAGGCCCCGCCCCCGACGCTGACGCAACGTTGCTCAGGGGGCGGGGCCCCACAACGTCTCCCGGTGCCCGGTAAGTTTGCCGTGGGTCCGGGGCGGGCGGGGAGTTGCCGGTGAGTGCGGAGCACCCACCAATTTTTCTCCGTGGGTGCTCCAGCACCGGAGCACCCACGGAGTCAGCGCCTATGTCTCTTATAATGGGAGGTCAGATTAAATGAAGCATACCTGGTAGATCAGGAAGGAGCCTTCATACTGGAGGAGGTCTGAGTCTATGGGCAGAGACCTAGCAGTTGGAGAAGGAGCCCCAGCCAATATCTCTCGAGATGGGAGGTTGCAGTCAGTGAAGGTATGCAGGCCCTCTAGTCCTGGCAGCTGCCCACTAATGTGAACTGCTGGGAAACGAGGCAATATTCCCATGAAGCGGCGCCGTGATGGGGTGGGGCAATGTAACGAACCCCGCAGCTCCCAGTACAATTCCAAGGAAATTTCATTGAACTGCAAAGCAAGCAAGCAACACGAGAAAACCTACAAAGTCATCTAGTCCAGTAACCCCTTTCCGTGAGCCCCCAAGCAAAGGGATGGACTAGATGACCTATAACAGATCTATGCCAGCTCTAAGTCACATGAATCTGTACAGAAGCCACAAGAGAGCTAATGCCTGTTCTCTCATCTCCTTTAGAGCATGTTCTTTCCTGCAACTGCACATTCCCCCTCTTGGCCTCTGGAGCACGCTATGCTGCCGTTTAGCCTCACTTGCTGCCTGCCATGCGATTGAGCTGATGGAATTCTTCTGGAGGAAGTGTAATCAGTCTGCTATTTAAGGCCTATTATCTCAGCTCTGCTACAGGCTTCCTGATAATTCCCTGAATTAGCCGGGCAGCTTTGTTCTTGAGTGTTTTTGTCAGATATCTTGGACTGCACCTCAAGGGATGGGGGATGGGGTGGGAAGGGGCGGGGGAGGCACTGATGCTGCCTATTTACAAGTTCCCAGGCAGGAACTACAGGGCTAATTAATTTCTCATTAAGAAAGGAGTGGAAGGATAAGAAAACCATAAAGCCAGAGCTTTGGGAGATGCTGCAGTGCCCAAAGACAAACACACACACACACAATTCTTTCTCCGTTAAAAGGATATTCCCCTTCTGACCCCAACACTTTGTTCTAAGATTCTCCTTTTTATTATCATCACTGGTAATACCCTGAGGCTTTTTTTTAACCTATTATTCTCAGAGCCATGGAATGGGGCAAATTGGTTGTGGTTCAATCATCTCACCCCATTGGGTCCTGCTGATGTGCCAGTTTCAGGAAATACCTGGACCAGAAGGCCAGGATCAGCATTTTGCAGTCCCAACAAGCTCAAGAAGAACCAGGATCAGATTTGCTTTGTGCAGTTGGGTTTGACTGGCACAAATGGTGGTGAAGAGCGAACTCCAAAGTCAATCTCAATCTATAGAATACTCACAGAGCACTGATCCTGATCAAGCCACAGAGTTAGACAAGCATTGAGCTCTGGATGTCAACGTGGCAGAAGATTGGCAGAAGATTGACACCAGTCATCGATTAGGCCTTATGATATGCCTGGCTAAGGGCTGGGAGGCACATCCACATGCACAGAAATAGGGACCAGGGGGAGGAAAGCCTTTGTTGCATTGCTACCCAAGGCAGTAAGAGGAAGCAGAGACAGGCAAATCTCAAGGTGCTGTTGGTTTCACAACGCCTCATAGCCTGCAGAAGCATTGTGGATCTGGTCTCCTCTTATCTGACCTCACCAACTTTAAGGGGGATTCAGAAAATTAGATTCCTGTTTGAGTTCATTACTGTTAGGAAGATGATTTAGAGCCCAATTCAGGATCCCTTAGTCACGATGAGTGTCACTACCCGTGCATATAGCCATGTCTTGCATGGTTGCAAGCAACTTTCCCGAATGCTCAACCACCACTGTGTCAAAGTGGGAACCTGAGGCCTGAGCACTAGGAACGGGCAGAAATCCAAGCCACTGCTAATTTGCTCCCAAGTCCACCAAATTGAAGCTTGAACTTGTGTGGCTTAGTCCTGGCCCCTGCCTGGCCCCACAGAACCATTTTCTTGATAAGGCTCTGATATTTCCTGAAATGCATTTTGCTTGTATATTTAAAGTATATGACAATCCATCATAAACATTGCAAGATTGCTTGGCTTTTCTTTTGCATATACAGGCTGTGGTGTGACACAAGAGATTTAGAGAGACATCTTTCTTCCACATAGGATTTGCCTCATGCCATATATATTTTAATATTGTGAAAATTAGCCCATTTGATCGTGTTTGACAGACTGTGTATTTTATAAGATACATTGTCTCAAATATTTTAACAATGCAAACAATAAATTTTATCAAGCAAATAATGAACGCAGGGATATTAGGTATATATTTCTTCCATATGGTCTTCGGAGTACGAACTTGGAATATCAGCCTCTTCTAGCCAATTGCAATGGAGTTATACACCTCAAGGTCATTCTGAGAGGGAAGGGGGGAATATTGGTCCCCTGGGAAATGTGAGGCCAGCCTGGTGATAGATGCAGTATGAAACACAATCTTGTGGGGTGGTAGGAATCTTGGCTTGATTTCGGACCATGTGGCTTGCTTCCTGGGCTGGCGGGAGCAGGGATGGCACTTTTAAAGGCAACATAATCAGTGGCCTGCAGCGGTCAGGGAAGGCTCGTGGGTGCCACTTCAGAAAGCATTCTTTAGCCAGAAGGAGGGTTTTGTTCTCACCCGAGGTCGGATGGAGTTGTTGGGGAAGTAAGAGGGGATGGAGCTGGAGAGAACAGGGAATATCAGAGATACCCTGCCCCTGAGACACACTTACATACACATACTTGCTTCAGTTTCTTTTCTCATTTCTAGAAGGCTTTTCCAGCTTGAAATTCAGGCAGCTGCAGCTTTAGTGCGGACGGTGCCTGACTTGGCCAGAGTTAGGAGCAGGGTTCACCCTTCTCAACTCCTCCAAGTGGCTGGGGGAAATCACGCCGCTCCTTGTTTCTGGCTCCAGAATGCCTTTCCCTTTGCATTCTCCATCTCTCAGGTGCTTCATCACCGCACTTCCCACTCACAACTCTGGCCACTGCGCTTGTGTCACAGCCTGGGTTCCTTTATTAGGGAATCTCAACCTTGGGAAGCTGAGACGCACATAATTAGTCACCCAGGTAATAAATTACCTGCACTGGAGACAGCCCACTGGGGGAACCTTTATTCTTCATCTCGGCCTATTATGCTGAGCTAGTTTAGCACATCTGTGGTTGTTTTAAATTGTAATTTAGGTCAAATCATAGCAAGAAGCAGCTTATTAGCAACTTAACAGCCAAGGGAAAGAAGGAAGGGGCAGCGGCGGCCACGAAGGGTGTGGATCGTTCCTGAGAGCAGGACTTTAAGGGGAAGGTGCATCACCCCCCCATATTTCTAACCCCAACCCCTCTTGCTCCGAATGGCTCTTCAGCACAGTGTATAAACCATGAAGCACATATGGGCTTTTTCATTCTAATCAGAATGTTGGTATCCCCTGGTGGCAGCAGCCACCATTTTGACAAAACAATTATTATGTATTTATATTACAGCAGTGCCAAGGATCCCCATGTAAGGATCAGGGCCCCACCATGCTAGGTGCTGTACAAACAGCACCTGCTGCTTGGTCAATTATGTCAGCAAGGCAAGAGGAGTCAAGAATGAGAGACTGGGAACCAGACGTTGTGGTGCAGGAACACTGGTTTAGCATGCAGAGGGCATAGGTGCTGGAACTAGGGGTGCTGCCACACCCCCTGGCTTGAAGTGGTTTCCATTATATACAGGGTTTACAGCTTTCAGCACCCCCACTATACAAATTGTCCAGCACCCCTGGCTGAGGGAGGCTGTTTCCATCTGAAACCTGAACACAGTGATTGATGTCGATGCAGTTAAGCCTCCAAAGGTTTCCCTAACTGGAGCTGGTGGCACAATGTAATGAATGCCTTTAGCACATCCTAGCCCAGCGGGGTGGGCTTGCTGCATAGTTCAGGCTTCGGTGGTTCATTCTTAGGCCTGCTGCTCTGGCCCTATCTCGCCCACGGAAAGAGCCCCGCACGTTTCATTGGAGATATTGTGACGGACAGTCAAGGACTTGCCCTTTGCTCCAGTTACTTGAGAGCAAGAGCGACCGAAGCGAAGAGAACAGCCCCTCCAGGTTGGGGAGAGGGGAAACATAATTTACATTAATGAATGTGTAAATATATGGGGCCAGTTTCTTCCTCTCGCTGAAGATCTGTAATCCCAGTGCAATCATCTAGGTCAAGGTTTGCAATGATATCACATGCTCCGAGTTCCCCTTTAACAGCCTTGAATACAGAATCATTAAATCACACTGGGAAGGAGAGCCAGAGCTTACTCATATGGGTACTAGGTCAGCCAGAATATCTGGCTAATATTAATACTGTATGTGTCCTTTGGGCAAGGCTTTGTGAGGTTCCCTGTTATGACCAACAGGGGGCCCTGTTCAGCAGTGCATGAGTTCCCTGGGACACCAGATGTAACTCTGGGGCACTGTACCCATGGTCCACTATCCTCTGTGGGGTGCACCACTCATTTTATCACGTTTCTACATTTCCCCACATTTTCTCCTGTGTTTATTTTCTCCGCCCTCCATTTCTGAGCTCTGTACTGGGGAGGCTCCTTCTCAGTGGGCATGACTGTCACTTGAGAGCCTTACAAGAACCCCTTCTTCGCACCAGCGACAGAGTGTGCTTCTTCCTGGCCCTCCCATCCCTTGCTAGGATGTGCAGAGAGAACCTAAGCAACAGATTCAACTGCAGATCCTCCATGTGCTGCTGCAAAACCCCCAGGGAAAAAACCCCCAGGGAAAAAACCCCCAGGGAACATTACTATTGTGATAACACTTGGAGGCATGGGCAGCATGTCCAGTAGGCTGGGAAAGGTTGTGCCTGTCCAAATAGCCCCTCATGGTCCCACCCACGCTCCTCCCCAAAGCCCCCTCCTGCTTGCTCTTTCCCCCATGGCCCCAGCCCAGGCAAGCTGCTCCTCTTCAGGGGCTGCCCGCACTATGCTTGGGAGGGACGGGACTGGAGCTCGGGACTGGGGTCCGGGGGGGCCATGCCACCTGCCCTGCTGATGGGGGCTGGGCTGATGGGGGCAGGGGGAGTGCTGGCGGCCACAGGGGGGGAGGGGTCCAGGCTCTGGTAGGGGAGGCCCATGCGGGGGGCAACCGGGGGCTACCCTCCCCCATCCAGCTGTTCACCCACTGCCCATGCTTGGAGGCACTCTTGTCTTCTGCAGAATGAGGGATGGAACAGCCCCCTCCCAACTCCTGCATCCATATCAGCTTCTTACATGGCCCCCATTACCATAGTATCTGAGCACCTCAGAATCTTTCATGTATTTAATCCTCACAACACCCCTGTGAGGCAGGGCAGTGCCATTATCCCCATTTTACAGACGGGGAACTGAGGCCCAGATCCTCAAAGGTATTTAGGCTCTGAACTTCCACTGAAATCAGGAAGTCTATGGCAGAGCAGGGAATCAAACCCAGGTCTTCTAAGTTCCGGGCGAGCTAGCATTTCTGATCACTAGACCACCTTGCGAACACTGAAGCTGGACTCAGAAATTCCGTGACAGTTTGATAATATTTGGTGAATGTTTCCCTCAATATTTTTCATTTCCACGTGGCCTCTGAATTCAGCCAGGCCACAAAGTGAAAGAGCTGAAGCATCATGTGAGAAGTCATTCTGGTGGCCCCCTTCCAGCAGGTCAGCCCAAGTCAAAGCACCACGGATCAGAAATCCCAGGGTAGAGCCTATTTTGCAGGGTTTCCTCTGCTATTTAGTGGCCCGGAGAGCACATGTAGTTTGGATGAAGCACCCCAGCATTTCTCCCACTCACCTGCCTGCTCAGAACTGCTCTAGTTTTCTCCCAGACCACGGTGGCTGCTATTGCTGTAGGCTCAGACATAAAGAAGAGACAACCAGTGCAAAGGTAGACTAAAAGAAGGGTGCAGCACCAGTGAAGACTCAGTGCAGGTCAGAGTCCTAACCCAGCCCCTCTTCCTAGTGGCCACAGACCCTTTCTCTTTCCTACAGCAGCACCCTTTGTCATCTCCCCTTGTGAAAAAAAAAGAACAAAGTATCATCATGTTGGACCGTAGCACTGTTGTAAGATGGTATGTTTTGGACAATTGCTGCAGAATGTTTTTATAAGGAGACCCCCAACCCCTTGGAAATTAGCCAGCCCCCAGCTGATAGCCGCTTAGGTATTGACTAGTTTAGTCTTGCTGAGACAGAGAGGCTTATGGATATATTGGAAGCTGTACATTTAAAAAGCAGATTTGCCTAGCAAGGATAGATTAAAGCACTGGATACCAACCTGGGAGCTGCTGGAACAGCACTCACATTGCAATTTACTTTTAATTATTACTATTTTTTTAATTTGTGTAGCTATTCTAGCTCCATTCTCTTACCCTTCGCTCTTTACAAAGTGAAAAATAACCATATACAAAATGCAAAAATCCTACTAACTGAACCACCATACAATATCCCTCTATATCAGCTCACCCACCCCAATTCCAATTAATCAACCCCAACAAAAAGGTGGGTGGTGAAGCATCCACATTTGGTTAAAAAAAACCCATTCTCTAGTAGACTCAAGGGAAAGAGAATTCTTGAATTGAAGGGCTTATCAGTAGCCCCAGTCCATTTAAATCAAGGGAAGTCTAGCTCCTCAGTTCATGGACTTGCATATTTCTATTTCTGCACTGTCCCATGCACCGCGGTGGTACTACAGGGATAAATACAATGATCATGAATAACCGGTCATTGAAGTTGTGCTTATCTGGGCTAAAGCTCTCAACCTGTTAACGTTCACCCCTCACCACACAAGCCAGACCACTGGCTGCTCTTTCTTACATGGAACATACAGTTCCGTTTCCTCTCCCGTCCAGCTGAGTCTTCTTAATGCTCCACAAGTAGCATTGCTAACATTGTTAAATATACCATTTGCCGTATGTTTTCATCCAATGGACCACTGAGCACACCGTTCATCATTGGCTTTGATTAGCTGAGGACATCCCACTCCTTTCCTCGTTTACAGCTCCCAGAGGATCCTATCCCTTTGACACGCTAACCAAAAGCGATTATCGCTTCATTTGTTCTGAGTGCTGAATGTGTCCCTCCCGTGATTGATTGCTCATTATACAATTACTTTACATTACGAAGGGCTGGGAGTGTAATAGTTGCAGTGATTTTAGCCAACTCTAGATTTAAAAAAATTGGAAAAATATACTTGTCGCAAACATTAGTTAGCAAACAAGATTATTCTCCACTTGATCTATATTATTTACACTTAATTGTATTGCTGATGCTTGTAATACAGTGAAAGTGCAATTATTGACAGAGAGATGGCAGGACTGGCATGTTTAGAAAAGGAAGAGCACTGAGAGCTCTGGTTTAGTGCAGTAGAGGATGGGGGCTGAGCCCAACAATGCACTGATGCAAGGATTTTTCTCCTTTTGGGATTTCAGTTCAAATCCTGAATTAGGTCAGAGTTGAAATGACTTGGCACATTCCCTGACAATATTAGCTGATGTTACTAAACTCTTGCACAGTTCTCACTGCTTTCGTCTCTGGAGAGGCCCAGATTAGTATGCATTTTACCGATTGGATGCCCCACTAAGAAACCCAGTTAGAGTGCCAATAAACATCCTGTTCTTTTTCACCATGCCAAGGACCATGAAACACACCAATCATTTTTCCATACAGTTTTATTAAACGTTCCATTGATTTTACCATCCCAAGCACCATTGCACAAATTATTCTCTCTCTGCAGCCATTACCATAGAACCCAGCATTCATTAGTTACCATTGTTAGCAGGCCATGAAACTCACAGGTTATTTTACCACTCTATCAGATGGACCACTCCTTCTGTAATTAACCAATGGACTGGCAAATTTTGCTGCATTTTGATTGACACAGAAACTGCCTGCAGTGGAGTTACACCAATTTACCCCAGCTGAGGGAACTGATCCGTTGACTTGAACCACTGAAAATGTCATGCTTGGAAAAGTATCTGAGAGATACACTTTTAAAAACAGACTGGAACTTCATCTTTAGAAGACTAGAGCAAGCAAGACAGAATAATTAAAATCCCATCCGCCATGCCATTAAATATAAATACAAACGGTGTTAATATCTCCGGTTAGTACAAGAGCATGCCACAGCACCTTTAATTGTTTAATTAAATCACCCAAGAGCTTGGTTTAGTGACAAGGAAATTCTTAATGGTGTCTTGCTTGTACATTTGTGCAAAGTACAGTACAAGACTGTTGTTTATCAAATTAATCCCTAAGGTCAAATTCAGAGATGTGTGAGGTAGTGTAATTTAGGTTCCTTTATGTTTGGTTAGATTCCCTTAGACCTACATACACCCATATGCTGTACTGTTGTGTGAGCAGAAGAGAGTCTAAGCTGATGTATTATACGCATACCAAGGAGCTGGAAGAAAGCATTAGTTATGCTTGTATTAACATATGTATTAGTATGTTAAAGAAGGGAATGGCCTTCTTTAAGTTGCCTGTTTACATGTGTATGTTAGCTGCTTTTCTTCATACACTCCTCTCTTCTGGCCCCTTGAGGGGTCACTTCCTTAAATTCAGCGGGCCAGATTCAGAGATGACATGTAAAGGGAGGAAGAGGTAAGTAGGTATCAGCGTAAAGTGGACTAGACCAGATGGTCTTAGCCACGCTGTGTGTGTGCAACAGACAGATTTCAGGGGATTGCAACCACCTTCCCTTGCTGCCTGGCTAGATGGGAAGGATGACCAAACCTTTGTTCTGTTCTCACAAAGGGAGCATGGAAAAGGTTGAGAACTGATGGTCTACACTGGGTCTAAGTTAGTGTAGTGTACATAATGGAAGGGGCTAGGAAGAGGTGGGGGATACCCTGAGTGAGTCAGTGTATGTCTACACTGCAGTTAGACACCTTCGGCTGGCCCAGCTGGGTGTGGGCTCTCAGGGCTCGGGCTAAGAGGCTGTTTAATTGTGGTGTAGATGTTCAGGCTCAGGCTGCCGCCCAAGATCTGGGACCCTCCCGCCTCGCAGGGTCCTAGAGCCCAGGCTCTAGCCTGAGCCCGAACAGCTACACCACTATTAAACAACTGCTTTGCTCAAGCCCTGCAAACCTGAGTCAGCTGGCAGGGGCCAGCCGCAGTTGTTAATTGCAGTGTAGACATTGCCTTGGGCTCCTTTCTGTGTTTGGCTCTCCTGGTTCGGGTGCATTTAGTGGCTATTTATCAGTAGAAGATGGAAGATGTGCTGCTGGTTTCATGGTAACTCCGTTTCTAAGGAACTCATGCTTGCAATGGCACGAGGAAAACCAAAGTCTCTTTGCATCTTTATGGGACCTGTTTATTTCTCCCACTTTCCCTCCTCCAGGGATTGCAGTCTGGCCTCCCGCCAGAGGACTCCCAGAGGTCAGCCTCCACCCTGGCTCCACTCTCAGATCCTGCTGACATGGAGAGCCAGGGATGGGGACTGGACACCTGCCAGGTGTCCAAGGGAAATAACTACTTCCAATGCCTCCTGCAGACCAACTGCTGCATTGACTGTAAAACTCAATACTCAACCGAACTTCCTGCTGCAGAAAGCTGTCTGCAATTGTGGTGGCTGTTTGAAGAAAGGCATGGGATTTAGACAGGCTAAAATTGTGTAGCAGGGGCATATTCTGAACCAATGTCTATGCCAGCTTTTAACCAGCCCAGCCCTTGGTTTCCATTCTGTCATACTAGCCTTCACTGTATGATCTGAGACTCTAATACTGCTCATCAGAAATGTAAAAAATGCTTCTTTTTCTTCTCTTTCCTTCCCTTTGAAATGATTTCTTCTTCTTCTTCTTTTTTAATGTTGGATCAGACAATTTCTATCATTTTGGATAGTAACCGCTCAGTCTGAATTCCTGGGCAAGCTGTCAAGTTGTCACAGATTGTACATGTGCGTTGAGTGGATGGTTTTCCATTGTCCGCAGATCAGTAACAGATGTGAATATCCTGACAGCCATGAGCTCCTGCTGCAGGCTGCATTGGAGGAAATAAAAGAGAAGCTGAACCCCCAGAGATGCAGCAATTGGTTTTTCTATCTCTCACAATGAAATATGCAAAATGTTAGGAACAATAGGAGTGTTATTAATAAAGATGTGCAGCTGGGCAAATAATAACCCAGCCCCTTCTGATGCCAACCTTGACCCCCAAATCATCCCCATGCTGTGCTGCTGCCTCTGCTGGAAATTCCACCTCTCTAGAAGAAATAAGAAGAAAACCTCCAGCCTATCACTGTTCCCCTCATTTCCCCCTTTCCATTCCCTCCTAGCACTTATAACATCCACTTCTCATGTCTGGTCGTCTCAGACCTTTCAGGCAAAGGTCTTCCTTTATGTATGTACAGTGCCTAGCGCAACCAGGCCCTAATACTGCTTGGAGCTTCCGGGTGTTACCATAACGGACATAATAAATAATAACAGGACAGATTCTGCCATCCTTATTCATGATTAGAAGTATCTTACTTTGCAAGGAGCGCCATTCATTTAATTGAAAATGGGTGGGGAGTATGGTCCTATTAGACGTGAATAAGGGTGTCAGTACCTAGCCCTATAATCACAGTAAAGCTAATGCTTCCAGGAACCATAATGTCACAGCTCTGGTTTCATTTCCATATTCACATTATCCTTGCCTTCTTTGGCGCTTGGCTCTCTTCTCCCAGTGTAAATGAACAGTAACTCCACTAAAGTCAGCTGCTACATGAGGGTTAACACTGTTAGTAAATCTACACTTCATAGAGTCCAAGGGCAGAGGGCACTATTGTGATTATCTAGTTTGACCTTTGTCAAAATAATTCGTACAGCAGATCTTTTAAACAAACACACAATCTTGATTTAAAAGTTCCCAGTGACAGAGAATCCACCCAGACCCTTGGTAAGTTGTTCCAATGACTAATTACTCTCACTATTAAAAATGTATGCCTTATTTCCAGTCTGAATTTATCTGGCTTCAAATTCCAGCCATCAGATCATGTTATACTATTCTCTGCTAGATTGAGGAGCCCATGATTAAATATTTGTTCCCCATGTAGATACTTATAGACTAATTGAGGCACCCCTTAACCTTCTCTCTGTTAAGCTAAGTAGCTCCTTGAATCTATCACTATGAGACATGTTTCTAATCCTTTAATCATTCTTGTGGTCTTCTCTGAACCATCTCCATTTTATCAGCATCCTTCTTGAATTGCAGACCCCAGAACTGGACATAGTATTCAAGGAGCAATCGCATCGATGCCAGATACAGAGGTAAAATAACCTCTCTACTCCTACTCAAGATTCTCCTATTTATGCATCCCAGGATCACATTAGCCCTTTTGGCCACAGTGTCACACAGGGAGCTCATGTTCAACTGATTATTCACCATGACTCCCAAATCTTCAATCACTGCTTCCCAGGGTAGAGTCCCCCATTGTATAAGTATGGCCTATATTCTTTGTTCCTGCACCCATTTACATGTAGCCATATTAAAACCCGCATTGTTTGCATATACCCATCTTGCCAAGTGATCCAGATCACTCTGTGTCACTGTCTTTGTGACAGATGTGGTAATTTCCTTGAAAAAAAATTATTGACTTAAGTGTAAATATCTTTGGAGTGCATCATATTAAATGCAAAGGTTATGTATTACTGGGGGCTGGGACTGCATGTAACATCTCTCTAGTGGGGAGTGGGGATGTGAACCCTAAGAAGTTGTGTGAACTTCGGTGGCCTATGTTGAATAATGGGACAGACAAGAATGGACTTCCAGGACAATCAGCATCAAGTGATTTGCCTGGGAAATCTCTAGGGGGATGAAATGCAAATCCTCCCATCTCGCCCCCTCAGTTATGCAAAAACCCAGCCTTTTGAAGCTCTGCCTGAGGGGGGAACCCTTGTCTGCTGATTAACTGTGCCCAGAATTTCAAGATCAAAGGCCCAAGCTGTATAAAGAAACAGTAAGGTTGCTTTTCTGAGCTAAGGCTGTTTTGAACCTGTAACCACAGGAAAAAAAACTCTTAGTGGGGTTTGAAGGGCTGACAACTACCAGAGACTTTTTTGGAGCTTGGGGTGATCTGTGGTAAACTTATAAGCAGGCTTGTAAGTTCTTCTGTTGCTTTTAGAATGCTTTCTCCATAACGCTTTCACGTTAAGAATAAGTGTGCTTGCTTAAAAAGGGCGGTGTGGTACTCACAACTGCTGGCAATTACCTTGTTCATAGCCTTTGACGATAAGCAAAGCACAGACACTGGCCTTGCTAGGCAGCCAGGTAATAACACAATGTATGCAGGGAACTACGCAGCCTGGAAAAAACCCTGTCAGGAGGGAGAGAGACACGGGTCTCTACCCAAGAGAGGTGATAGCTGAGGAGCTGGAGTTAGAGTGGGTGCCCTCGAGGAGCCCCGGAGGGGAGAATACATGTGCAGTTGCTTCGAATTGTGACAGACCTGTCCTCTCCATTATTTATCACTCCCCCAATTTTTGTGTCATCTAAAAACTTTATCAGTGATAATTTTACGTGTTCTTCCAGGTAACTAATAAAAATGTTAAATAGCATAGGGCCAAGAACCAGTCCATGTGGGAGCTCACTAGAGACACACCCGTTCAATGGCAATTCCTGTTTACAATTACATTTTGAGCCCTATCAGTTAGCCAGATTTTAATACATTTCAGGTGTGCCATGTTAATGTTATATCTTTGTAGTTTTTTAAACCAAAATGTACCCCAAGTCAGTACCCCAAGTCAAGTGCCTTACGGAAGTCTAAGTATATTACATCAACGCCGTTACCTTTATCAGCCACACTTGCAATCTCACCAAAAAAAGATATCAAGTTAGTCTGACAGAATCTATTTTCCATAAACCCATGTTGATTGGCATTAATTATATTACTCTCCTTTAATTCTTTATTAATAGAGTCCCACATCAGCGGCTCCATTATCTTGCCCAGGATCATTGTCGGACTGAAAGGCCTATAATTACCTGGGTCATCCTTTTAAAATATTGTAAATACTTTGAGGTAAATTCCAGCTCCAGGAGATATAGCCATGCCACTTCTGATCCAAATAGCTCACTAAAAATAGAGTGCAGCCATGGTGGCACAAGCAGCAGGAGGAGTTAGCTACCTGCATACGGGCCTAGTGTCTCAGACTGGTATGTACTCAATATGGCTAACCCCACCCGCCACTCTATTCTTAGCGTGCTAGGTCATTCAGAGCTAGCACAGGTATGTCCCCTCGAGCTGGAATTTACACTTCCAGCTCCAAGTATAGATATACCCTGCATTAGTCAGATCAGGATCAAACTTGGCCTCAACCAGTGTTTTTTTAAAAAATAGAAAATAAGGCAAAATGCAGGTTGACACCAGTGTTTTGTCATATTTCAGACAGAAGCAAATATTTTTGGCGAGTTGTAAACCCATGACAATATGGGAGAGATATTTTACAACAACAGTGCTAGAGGGCAATATTTGAATGCTGGGGTTTGTTTGAAACTTGGACTCTGTCTACTACATTTCTCTTGCATTAGACACGTTTACAGAATGTCAGTTGTATTCCCACACATTGATGAAATTCCATTTTCACTAAAATAATGCATCTGCAGAAATACTCACAAGCTGAGTCGCACTTCTCTGAAGTATAATTTGCATCCAGTACCTTTACAAAATTTCACGCACTTATGAATTTACCCTTGCAAATTAAAACTCCTCTTTACAATTTTTCTTGCGTCTCATACAGGAGCTTGCTTCTGAGTGTCAATATCATCTCATGCATTTATGAAATCACACTTGCAATGAATCTTGCATCTACAAAATTACGCGTGCATCTAGTCTCACACCTACAAAACTACCCTTGCAGCAAGCCATGCAGCTGCGAAATTTCACTTTCATCCCACATGTCTATGAAATTGCATTTGTGCAAGTCGTGCACACCTATCCACTTGCATGTCAGAAATCTAAGACATTTCTGTCGCATCACACGCATTTGCGAAATCCGAACTGGTGCATCACTAATTCACCCTGTCTGTTTGAGACATTCCCTGACAAACAGTTTCGGTGACCCAGTAATGTTATCTTAGTAAATCAAAAATGTAAACATTTAGGTTCAGGACTGTGCTGAATGGATTTGAAAATGAGTTATGGTAGGAGCCCGGCAAGGAGTCTGAGTTTGGTTTGGCAGTCGCGTTCATTGCCTGGAACCTGCTTTTCAAGATTAAATATGATACTCTGCAATACGTCCAAAACGTCAATTAATTCAAGTCTCTCAGGTTTGCAATTACAGAATGCAAGTCATGTTCAGCATTTTATGAAACTGCTTTTTTTGGCACCGTCCATCTTTCTCTTATTGTAAAAAATAACTTTCAAATCAAAGCATTAAATCAAGGCAAATGCACTAGAAAGAGGCTCTTGGCCGAGCCTGGGCTGGAGGCTATTATAATACTATAAGTGGAACTGGGGTCCAGGAGGCAGGACGGAGCTGTTTTGTGTTTAGAGGAATAAGTACACCAAGTGGCAAATCAGGGTGAAAGACTGCGGAACGGTCTTGGTTCACGAATATCTAATCCCGCCATCCTGGTATTAAATCCCACAATCGCTTTATTATAAAACCTTCTTTGGGACGGAGGAAAGTCAGACTGGAGGAAATGCCTCTCCCATCTCATTAGAATCCAAAAAGTACTGTCATGTCTTGGGATTTATCATGTTCAAACAGCCGCAGACAGTTTCTTTCAGGATTTTCCGAGTTGTATGTCTCTCTTGCCAAAGACACTGCTGACCCCCTTCTTCCTCTCCATTTATAGGGCAGGGAGGTGAGTTGAATGAATTTGGGAACATTGGGCATGACTGTTTCATTTACAGCCCTGAGCAATGGGCAAAATTCTTTTCTTCTCATTAATTCCAGACAGGGATCTGCCTCCGTAGACTGATCTAAGTCCTGGAAAAAGATGGTTACATTCTATGAGGAGGAGGGCACATTTCTCTGTGGAGACTGCCTGAGTTTTAGGGGTAAGGGGTGCATTCCCCTGTGAAGTCGGAGTTGTGTTTTGAGAGGGATACATTTCTCTCTGACTGTTCACTCCCATTTGAGATGTAAACCCCCCAACCCACACACACAAACACACACTTTGTTTTCATTAATCAAGTGGCACTTCTTCTGGGGTTTTAATCTGCAGCTGCACCACCTTAGGGATCTTCTCAGATCTCACAAGGCAAAGAAGGCTGGGCCTGGATGGAATTTGAATGGGAGATTGTGGGGGCAAATCCAAGTTGTGCTAGTGATTCTGGAAGTAGCACTCTTCCCTTTGTGTCAGTGCTGAACCTGACAACTCAGCATGGTTGTAGCGAGAACTGCACTTCTGAGGGGACCTTCTTTCAGATGAGATATAAGACTGACCTCCAGATCGCTGCTGGCCATTTAAAATCCCATGGTAATTTTCACAGAAGTATTGGTGTTAGGTTCAGTGGCCTGGCCAAATTTCAGTGAAGGTAACGAAATTCTACCTTCCCCTGCATTTCAGTTGGATCCATATTCTTCACTTCCTGTAACAAATGATTATGCTGTGTTATTATGTGCTATAACAGTTGCCACATTCCCCTTTCAGCCTCCAGAGGTGGCTCTGCTACAGGGCTTGGGGAAGTGATGCCAGAAGGTGTATAAGCATGTTCTCATGTGTGCACCTGTTTCTTTGTTTCTGGTGAAGTGTGTCTGGATTCTTTGGAATGGAGAACTGCAAGATCATAATTTTGATGTCTGGGGAGATGGCTCGGCCTTGTTTGTTAAAATGACATCAATAAAATCTTCTACCCATGTGCCAGATCAATATCTGAAGCCAGAATGGGCCGTGCGCTCTGAAGTCGGTAAGAATAAACTTGTCACATTTTCATCATCCCACAATATAACTGGGCCAAGCCTCCAGAGTTGTCTGTCCAGCACCTTTCAACAGCATAAAATTCACTTACTGCAGAGAAAGGAAAAGTACAACCCAGCCACCAAAAACACAGTGAAAAGGGAACCAAAAGAAGCTGAATTAGGGATGAACCAGGGCCACAACACTTAAGAAAGGACTTAAGAAGGTTATTCATTTGGACCTGATTGCAAGCTCGTACCCTTCCCAGGATACTAATCCTGGAGATGCAGGTGCAATGTCATTTCCTGTTCTACTGCAGCTTTGGAGAATGGATTTACCACTGGGCTATTTGACTCTTGCTGCCTCTCTCTCTTTTTCTTCACCCCCAAGTGGTGAAATGGCCAGATCAGGTATAATACTGGAGATTGTTCTGTCCAACTAGGAAGAATCTAGATGGTTTCCCAAAAGGAATGGTTCTTATCAAGGGAAGAGACAAACAGCTCCATTAGATAACTCCCACGGGAGATAAGGAACTAAAGGAATATTAGAAAATATGAACACTCAGAGAAAGGAGTGAGATACTAGTTGAAACACAGGTAATAATTTCCCCTCAGCTGAAAGGGGCTTTAATTGCCAGTCACTCAAGGGTGATGTGTAAAACTAGCTTTCAGTGGGGAGTTCATTTAAAACACACGCAGTGACTTTTTAAGCTGCCAATGGAGGTGCAATTAAGCACAGGAGCTGAGGAAGGGGACCTACCAGAGCTAATGCAGATGGCCCTGCATCACCAATGCTCGAGATGAAAACCTTCCTAATTGCACAAGTTGAGAAACAGAGATGTTTGCCCTCTGGCTCTCTCTCTCTCTCTCTTATCAGCGTGAGTCTTCTGAAAAGTATCGCAGCTGAACGGGCTTTGGTTACAAAGGAAAGTGAGCACCCTAGTTCAAACATTAATTGTACTTCTGTCTACCAATCATCTGGCTTTTCCTACGTGTTTCACCTGCTTGCTCTCTTGCTATTTGTGTGAGAGAGGGGCTGGTTTTATCCCTCTCTCTGTCGATTTAATCTTCTCAGTGTAACCATTCCCCAGTTTGGAAATGGGTTGTACATATATCCCAACAAATTCTATATATCTAGGGCTGGGTTCTCTTTTATGCACTGCCAGAGAAGTGTAAAAGGGGCCTTTGTATAAGTGAGAATCACGCCCTTAGACTTTCCAGTTCCTGATCTCAAAATATCTGTCAGTGAATTCACATGTTCACAGTTCTGGATATATACATCACTATATTAAAAATCAAATCAAATCAAATCCAGTAAATCAAATAATGAAATTTGTACGTATATGTGAGAGAGTGCGAGAGCGCGCCACAAGTGCCACTCCTGGAGGCTTTAAAAATAGAAAATAAGGCTGGGCGGCTCCCGGTCAGCGGCACAGCGGGGGTGCAGAGGCAGACTTGCTGCCTGTCCTGGCACCGCAGACCGCACTGCGCCCTGGAAGCGGCCAGCAGCGGGTCCAGCTCCTAGGTAGAGGCGTGCAAGCGGCTCTGCGTGGCTCTTGCCCGCAAGCACTGCCCCCACCAGCTCCAATTGGCCAGGAACTGGCCAATGGGAGTGCAGAGCCAGGGCTTGGGGCAGTGCGCGGAGACCCGTGCCCTGTCCCCCCCTGCCTAGGAGCCGGGCCTGCTGCTGGCTGCTTCCGGGGCGCAGCGCGGTGTCAGAACAGGTAGGGACTAGCTGCCTTAGCCGGGCAGCGCCGCCGACGGGACTTTTAATGGCCCAGTCAGCAGTGCTCACCAGAGCTGCTGCAACCAGTGCCTGGGTCGCAACCCGCAGTTTGAAAACCACTACTCACCATTTTAATGCATTAGGGAGATTGTGGATCGGTCCCTGTTGCTTCACCCCTGTTGAGTCTTGTCACAGGCATTGGGTCAGAAGGCACAAGTGACCTCAGTCGCTGTTCCTCATTTCTGTTGAACTCAACTACATGGCCATGGCCCTTCCCCTCCCTGCTTTTCAATCTCTCTGGAAAAGCCACTTCTGCCATACCGCCTACCATTTTATTTACTCATTTGTATCAAAAATCCCGTTTGTTGTTCCCCTTCCCTGACTTCTGTCCACCTGTCTGTCTAAACTGTGAGCTCCTGGGGAAAGCAACCAGCCCTTCGTTACATCTGGGAGTGGCCTATCACAGCTGGGCACTACCACGAACAGCTATTATATAACAACAATAACACTGTGCCTGGCTTGGTGCACTGCATCTTCTTGCCCTTTTTTTTTTTTTTTACCTCCTCTTCACCCTCCTTCCTCTTTGTGTTCTCTCACATATGTTTCTCTGCCTTGTTCCAAAATGAAGGAGCTGTTCCTGTTCCTGTGAAAGCCAATGGCAAAATTCCCTGTGGGAGTAGGATTGGGCCCTTACTGTGGAAAATAATTTGACTGAAGGAGGATTCACTCTATGCTGTGGGACTACCACATGCCTGTGATTTCAGTCTTCTTTTCTCAGCAAAGAACTGAGGTCTTAATGGCAAAGTAAAATGCATTCAGAGGAAACTAAAACCCACTATAAAAGCAGTTTGTCATCATGCTAAAACGTGGCCCTTCAGCAAGACACACATCATCAAGTCTGTGGTATTTGCAAGTATGTAACATCAGAGCGGGGATGTTTGGTAGTGAATTTAGTGCTGATGAAAGATGCCAGACTGATCATTCTGGAGATGGGAGCCCTCAGTTTATCTATTGATTAAATGCAGTGTTTATTTACTCAGATGTATAAAATGTCCTTATTAAATGTCTCTAACCACATAGATAGAATGCTTGCAGCAGCAATGCAAGGTCCACAACTACATACCAGCCCTCAACAACATGTCCTCAGTGGCCGCCAGCTGGGATGAGAGGGGAGGTTAGTCTCCATTATCAGGCCTTTCTGCTGACTGTGCCAATAATGGTGCCAACTAGTGACAATTTGGATGGTGTTGTTTGGGTTTTTTTATGATGAGGACATTTGTCCACTGGGAACTGGACTGAGATCCCCAGCTCATTTCACAAAAGCTACCAAACGACTGTCAGACAGTAAGAATCTAAGAATAGCCATGCTGGGTCAGACCAATGGTCCATCTAGCTCAATCTAGCCTGTGGCTTCAGAGGGAATGAACAGAACAGTGCAATTATTGAGTGATCCATCTCCTGTTGTCCAGTCCCACCTTCTGATTCACTGCTGAATTGGTCTGTATTTGAATTGGGGACCTAGAATTGAAGGCTCTCAATGATGCCCTGCTGTGGCAAAAAAATCCGCAGTGAATAGATAGGTCTGAACTGCCCCACTTTATTTCCATTTGATGATGGTGCTCAGATATACACTGCCTGTTATACCTGATTGCTTAGCTATTATCTCAGCTGATAATGTGAATCTAATCTGAAAGATAGTAGGTTCCTTCCTTGTTAATTTAAAGCCTCTGTGATGGCACTTAATGTTCCCGTAGAACTAACATGACAGGTCTGGCCATCAGCAGATAGGCCAGGGAACTGAACACAGACTAAAAGTGTGTGTCTCCACTGCAATTAAAAACGGGCGGCTAGCCTGTGCCAGCTGACTCGGCCTCACAGGGCTCAGGCTAAGCGGCTGTTCAATTGTGGTGTAGACATTTGGGCTTGGGCTGGAGCCCGGGCTCTAGGACCCTGTGAGGTGGGAGGGTTCCAGAGTTTGGTTGCAGCCTAAGCCCAAGTGTTTACACTACAATTAAACAGCCCTATAGCCAGAGTCCCATCAGCCCAAGTCAAGTGGCATGGGCCAGCCACAGGTGTCTAATTGCAGTGTAGACATTCCCAAACAGCGCTTGCACAGGAAGAATATATGGCATTAAACATCTGATGTGGATGCTTACTTTTGTCTATTTAAAAGAAAAAAAGGAGATGTCCTAGGAAACACAAGTCCTTCTCAGGCATTTGATAATAGATAGCAGAATTCCATGTATTTTGAGGACACTCCCTTGATGCAGCTGGTGATGAGAGTAAGGAGACAAGATGAGCTCATATCATGAGACATCTTCTATTAAAATATTTAATTTATGAATCTGGCAACCTCCTTACCTGGCCAACTAAGACCCCTGGATAGTAACTTTCTGGAGCAGGCTCATCACACCCACACTCGATCATACTCTAAGAATGCTGGTAGCAAAGGAGTGGTGCTTGGTTAGCCAAAAGGTCATGATATTGGGTGGTGCTGGAGAGAAAGCTAGACATGAGTTTACAATGAAATAGGGCAGCAGAAAGGGCTCTCTCAGTTCTGGCTGCACATGCAAAGCCATATCTTTATGGATCAGGGAAAAGATACTCCTAGTCTATAGGACCTGGGTGTAACTGTATCTATTTTATTCTATTCTGATTCTTATACCACTGTATCTGAGCACCATCCAGAAGTTTATTAAAAGATATGCCTGATATCTGTCGTGTGTGGTTCATTGTCTCTCTATCATCCTCTCCTCAGGGAGATAGTTGAGTGCTTTGTTCTAGCACAATGTTGGGGTTTTCTGATTGTTGTTGGGTGGTTATTTTTGTTTCTTTGTTTGGGTTTTTCTGCTACAAGCTGCTATGTGTTTATCTGAAAGAAAAGGCAGAAGAATTTTGGAATACTGCATTCAGTTTGGATTCCTTGTTACCAGAAAGATATTGACAAACTGCAGGGAGTTCAGGGAAGAGCTACACAAATTATTGCGAGTTGACAGAGTCATTGTGTGAGGAAAGATTTAAAGAGCAAAATCTGTCCAGCTTGGATAACTGGTGACTAAGGGGAGCAATGATAACAATCTGCAAATATTTGACGAGTGTAAGTACCATAGAGAAAGGAGAATTCTATCCAGCTATATCACATTAAATAACTATGGGATGAAATTAATAAAGGGAACATTTAGGATAAATATCAGTGAAAACTTCCTGATACTGAGATCTTTTAGGCTGGGGAATCCTCTCTCCAAAGGAAGTGGTGAAAGCTCCATCAGTCAGAACATTTACAGTTACACTCACTGGGTGAACCACCAGACATAATGTACCATATTTATATATTGGCCAAGGGAGGTGGACTAAATGACTTAGACTCGGATCCTGCCTTGAAATCTATGGAGGCTGATTGCTGTAGATGCATAGAGTCCACTAACTTCAGTGGGGGTTTGTCCCACTCCAATCTGCTCACACAGATTACAGTGCAGGATTAGGGTCCTAATAGGTTTTTTCCTTCTTTAATTTCCATAAAAATAACTTACAGAGTGGGAAGGAAATGAAGCATCAGGGGGAACATTCTATTACAGCATCACCCATAGGAATGTCCTCTCCCATTTAATAAATAAATGGGAGGGTGGGGGAGGAAAATGCCTGTATATTTACTAAAACTGCTCAAACAAAAGGGAATGGGATGAAATTACAAACATTTGGCAAACCTAAAGGCATTTTTCATTCCATTGTTTTTTTATAACAGTCAGTTTTCTCTGGCCTCTTAAAAAAAACAGTTTTGTTCTGAAATGAGAATTTTTTCAAAATGATTTTTGTTTTACATTTGGAAAATGACAATTTGTGAAAGTTAAATTTTTCAATTTTGGAAAAGAAAATTCCACCCTGTCACTGAGCCGACTAGTCAAAATTGGCAACACAAAACCTATAACCACACGAAAAAAAAGATGGAACCACCATCCTCACCCTCCTCCCATGCTAGCCACTCCCACTCCTGGTAGCTCTGTGGTACTGTAATATTTTCCTCTACTGGATATTCATTCTGCTTTGCAATCTCAATTACATTCTTTAAACATTATTAAATGAAGATGCCAATGCTGATAAAGCATCATTGATTGCACTGAGGAGAGATCCATGGCCGTTTCGGACCCTATTAAGTAAATATAGTGAGAGGGGGCAGTCGTAAGCGGGCAATGCAATCTTATCACATTTTTTCTATCGGTCGACATCCCATTCTTCCCAGTATTAGTATCATTCCCTGGTGGTGAGGAAATTATCTGGAGCGAAAGGACAGCTGCTGGTTTCACACTAATGATAATTATGAAGATGGGATACAAATTAATCAAGTGGCTGGAGGGAGGTGGGAACAGTCAGGCCCAAGAAACTCTAAATTTTCCATTTCTTAGCAAAGTAGCTACTGGAATTTGATGTCAGAGATCAGGCCTCTAAATCCCCTCAATAGCTTCCTTCGTAAAATTAATTTACAGCCCTTGCCTTTGTCCTCAAGAGGTGCACTTCTGCCGCCAGATGGACTTTGTGTATTTATAACCTGACTGTGCACTGTCCAGGGACAGCATGTATAAATATATAGATTAGGATAAGCCCTACCACTAAACCTCCTCTAGGTGGTTCTGGCCAGAGCCTTGAGCCAGGAAAGCAAGGCTGCTTCAATAAAGCTGAGGCGGCGATAGGCAATGCTCTGGAGGGTCATCTTGGAGGAGCTCACAGAATTTAGGATTATTCCTCAGACTGCTTGGTCTACACAACTGGGCTGGAAATCACTCAGGAGTTGGAGTCTCTCTCATTACAGGATTTCAGGCACTCACTGTTTCTGTTGAGGCTGGTGCTATTTCAAGAAGAGGCTCTCTCCGTGGTAGTTGAAATCTGGCTAGTCTGCTTCTGGCCCTGGTGAAGAAAGGAAGTGCAGAGGTTGCCACAAAAATGAAGAATGATTAGAGGGAGAAAGTAACTGAACAGTTCATAGAAAGAAGAAAAGTTCAGGGATGTGGCTGGAGCGCTCCCCCATCTAGGGTGACCAGACGTCCCGATAAAATCGGGACCGTCCCGATTAAATCGGGACCGTCCCGATTTTTCATCTTTTGTCCCGCGTCCTGACCAATGCTTGGTCGGGACACCTTTTGTCCCGATTTCCCGTCTTCTTCCATTTTTTTTTTTTTTGCTCAACAACTTCGGGCGGGAAGTCCCGATTTTCAGGTCTTCTCATCTGGTCACCCTACCCCCATCCCTAGTCACCGAATGCCATCTATGTGGTCGCCTATGCCAGAGGGAGTTTCTTGTGACAAACTGCTCTGGGCTTGGCTATGACGACACAAACTGAATGGTGTCTCCTCCTACCATATCCTAGAAAAGCCCCATAGGTGGGACATGGTGGCTGACTGCCTGCTCTTTAATCAAAGAGGGTGGGGGTCTTTCTATGCTGTTTCTAGGTACAAAGCATGCATAAAGAACAAAGTCAAATAGCTTGTTTGCAAGTTTCTCATAGCAATACAGTATCTTTCTGAGAACAGATACAATCAATGGTTTACACAGACAGTAGCTTGTAAGTTTAACAAGGGATCCAAGAGATCTTTTACTTGGTAATGCTATGAGGTTTAAATTGTGGGGGACAAATTATGGGGAGTTACTTTCACTTGGGGAATCACTTTCAGTACCTTCTTTAATACTCCTACCATATCCTAGAAAAGCCCCATAGGTGGTACATGGTGGCTGCTCCCCAATGGTACAGATCCCCTGTACAGCTCCCAACTCAGGCAGATCCCCTTCCCTTTGTATTTATCAGTGCAGGCATTGCCAGCCATTGGGCAGAAGCCACTCCCCCACCCAGAGTGCCATTAACCCGAACAAAATTTCTATCAGCAGAAGCAAAGAAGCTAAAAATGTCTACTTGGCAGCAGCATTTAGGAGTTGCTGGTCTCTAAGATGGGATTGATAAGATTCCTGGGAAGCGTTTTGAGATGGGGGAGCTTGCATGCCAAACACAGCCAATTAATGTCAGCCCTCTTTTCATGCCAGCCAATTAAGTTCTGCATATTTGTCACCAGCAATCGGGGGGATGGATGAAGGTGGAGGGGAAAAACTGACTCTGTTCCAATGGCACCTTGAAGATATAAAGCCTTCTTAATTTATGGAGAAGGCAGGAGGCGATGGTGTACACATAGCGTGCTAATCCAAATGGGACCTGATTAATGTCTTTGCTAATTTAGGAGCCGCTGGGCTCTCGTGACACAGTGAGGCTCCATTTAACAGAAAACAGGCTGGCACCAGAAGCAAAGAGCAGCTTAACAATGTAAGAAGCAACAGATGGGGGCTTCAGTGCCCTTGCCAGGCATCAAAATTATTTTCTTTGTGTAAACACCTTCTCTGAAATTGCCTCCAAAAGGAAAAAGAACACAGAGTAATAATCACAACCATAAAAATAAAACCTGGGTAGGTTACCCGCTAACAAGTCAGGCACTGCGACTGCATTAAACAAGGAGAAACTGCTGAGGGCGATTGGCACGTGGGAAAGGGAGGAAAAGCCTTGGTTTGCCAAGTCATTATTGTAGGAAGTGGTTGGGACAAGCTGACCGTCACATTGTGCTGCCTCCCTGTAGCCCTGGCAGGATCTCCTTCTGCACAACCTTCCACTTAGTAGTTGGTTCGATATGTTATGCAAGCAGGAGGTGCATTTAGCGGTAAGGTGTTATTTCACTGGACAGGATGCTAACAATGGGAAGGAGGGCTGTGGCACCTGTGGGGTAGGGAGCCCTCAGAAGGAAGGGGAATCTGTGGCATGCCTGGGACTGGAGGCCCTCAGTGGGAAAGGGATTCATGACCCAACAGGGGTGGGAGGCCTTTGGAAGTGAGTGGATTCATGGCCCATCTGGCGAGTGAGGCTTGGGAGGAGCGGGATTGTATGGAAGGGAAGGCCCCAGAGGAGAGGACATTCCATGGCAACCCCAGGACAGGAGGTTGTCCTGAGAAAGGTATTTTGGGTAAGAATCATTTTCTCCCAATGGCAGCAGTCAATTCACTGAGCTGCTGCCCTGGCAGTGTGTTTTGAAACCCGTGGTTGCAGGAGATAATTTTTGTATATTGTTTTGGAGATTTCCTCCAGGATCCATCAAATCCTCTTCCTCAAAGTAGCTTTTTCCAGCTGTCTTGCTGCCCATGCTGCTTTGTGTTCACTTAATTACATGGCAAATAGCATGTTGTCGATGCAGGTTAATAACAGGCAATTAGCATGTGGTAGCAAGTTAATTAGCTGGCAGTTTGCAAGCAGATTAACAGCATATAGATGCACATAGATCTATGTTATTGACATGGCAGATCACAGGTAGATGCAGTGGTGATTATATGGAAATGAGCTCACAGGGGCAGGAAAGTCAGAAGCTGTACTCAATCTAATAGTAGGCAATCCATTGATCAGAGTACCCATTTCAAGGCAGGTTATGCAGGAATAAAGCACAGAGCAAAGTAAATTCATCTCTATCAGAGCATTTGAATAAAGAAATGGTCAAAACAAATATCAGCACAGCCCCCATTGACTCCTGCCAAGTCTTGTTAGGAATTGCACCTGGTGGAGATCAGCAGCACCAGCTCAAAAACAATTAATCCTCCTCTGAATCAACTATAGATGAGGGGGAGGCGTCTCTGTCTCTCTTGTTGTCTCCTACCCCTTGGCTACTGCTGAATGCGCTTGAAAAGCCTACAGTAGATAAAGGGACAAGCTAGCAAAAGCAGCCTCCAAAACCAGTCAGTTTTTCTCACCTAGTTGCACAAGCCATTTTTCACACTTCAGCACAAATATCTCGGAAACACAAAGCTTGTGCCTGACAATTCTGAAGCTACACTGAGGGCGACCCATTCTGAGGACAGTGAGCTTGTTTTGACTCCCCAAATCTCCAGTGGAATCTGAATCTTTCCTCAAGTCAGAAAAAAGTTTGATTTGTTGTTTGTTTGTTCTTTTTCTCTCTCACACACCCCCTTCCATGTTTGCAACTGTCTCTGTGTGTCCCTGGATTTGGCTGGGATCAGACCATGCAACAACCTGGCAAGAGACTCTAATCTCAATATTTCAGATTTGGCTAAAAGTGATACATGCTGGAAATCCCATGGGAACACCTGAGTTTGCATAATTTCCAGCCCAGTTTCTAAACCAAAAAGTCTATACAATTCCCAAACTTGTTGAGTGTTTATCTAAATCAAGTCACTCCACCTTTGGGAGCTGCCCATTGCTTCAAAAGGACTGGCTGAAAACTCCAGTGCCCAAGCTGTTGGTTGTCATTGTTGCTAGGGTTGTCTGAATGTTTCTTCTTAGGGGCTAGCATTGATTACCTTTGGCCCATAGTGTCTGTACAAGCACCTATGTTCTCCGATTGTCTATGAATCTGCCCCAAATCCCTCTAATCCACCTGAAATCTGCCTGTCTGCCTAAAACACCACTGCTAAAGGCACACTCCCCTCCCAGCACTTTGACAAGTACTTTCTCCTCTTGAAATCCACCTATCAGCTTTCTGCCTTTTACCCCATCAAATTCAAGTATTTTGTTTTCACCTACAAAGCCCTATAAATATTCTTAAGTTGATGCATTTTCAAGGGCTTTGGAACCAAAGCAACAAGCAGCAACTGGAGGTTCAGGATATGCTGAGTGCATGGAGTTAGGGAGAGTTATTGCTTTTCTTCTAAAACTAGATTTTTGCAATATTAAGTGGGGGAACCATCAGTG
Source organism: Chelydra serpentina (assembly GCA_037349315.1). Lineage (NCBI taxonomy): Eukaryota > Metazoa > Chordata > Testudines > Chelydridae > Chelydra > Chelydra serpentina. The sequence goes on along the minus strand of JBAIAC010000028.1, from coordinate 18,904,001 downwards.
GCTGCCTGAAGTGCCATCTTTACGAGCACCCCCACCTTTGCTAGCACCAGTGAAGGTGAACCGGTGGTAAAAAGAATGAGAAATTTTAAGGCGGGTGGGGAACTAATGTAGATACAGCCTAATTCAAGGCTTTTAATTGATGGGGTGAGGTTTCTGGCAGGGCTGCCCTCTCAGTGAGTTACAGTTAATAACAGCGTTATACGTGTTCTAGATAGTTTATGCTAATACAGACATACCTGGAAAGTAATTTACAGCAGACCATGGTCAGAACACATCAACAAGCACTGCATATGAATTTCCGTTATTTAAGTGTTGGCTGTTTTATCATGAATGGCTTATTAAAGAGCTCTATGGTGTTTCCATCAGCACATAACATAGTTTATTATGAGTGATTTATTAAACTGCTCTAACTTGTCATCAGCCGGTTGAAATGCTTGCACTGTTTTTTTCCTTTAGGATTGCAAATGTATATAAATGGCTGAATAAACAGCCCTCTAACATTTATATCAGATTATCACATACCCAAAATTCAACTGATATCAGCACAGATTAGGAATGAGGTAAAGCTGAATCTTCCCAATTCAGATCAGCCACATCTGTTAAATTACAAGCACGTTGGGAGTACCTGTTTCCAGAGATAAAGCATTTGTTTCACATGGTAGATCTGGGTTTAATATGTCAGTAAATTCTACCAGTTTCAGCCCATTTCCAAGGCAGTACATCGCTGTGTGAAATTAATTCTGTTGTTCTCAGTCCATCTCCTCATGTATGGATTCCTTTCTCGGACCCTTGTGTGAAATGAGTTCTGCTGGTTTAAACCTATCTCCCGCTGGCTGAATTTCTTTACAGGAGAAGACCTCTTCCTGACATTAACGTTGCCATATCAGTTCATCAGGCTATGGTTTTTCACTGCACAATCACAATCATTTTATGATTTGCTCCCTGTTGAAATGCTACTTTTTCATAGCAAAACCCCTCCTGATGCTAGCAATGGCAAAAATGTCACCTTCCAACAAAGGCATGAATTCTGGTACAAATTAAAGGGACCTGAAGCTTCAATGTTTGGATCTAGCTCTGGATTTCAAACCCCGTGAGAGATCAAAAACAGTAAACAACTTTCATAAACTTGAAAAAAATTGGAAAACTAGCATGATTGGCACTGATACAAAAATAGAATTTTTAAAACTGGCATCATGTCTGTCCTCCTTTATGGAATCTACAACAGAACTTGATAAGAAGATCAATTAATTCCACAGGCAATGCCTGCAGAAGATCTTCAGAGTCCATTGGGAAGTTTCTTGCAACATCAGAAAATCTAAATAGAACAAACCAACCTAAAGTATCAAACATGATAAGAAGATAGCCATATTTAGGACAGGCATTCAGACCACCACCAACACAGCTTCCACATCAGGTGATAATACGAACACCATCTGGAAAGAGAAAAAAGAGGGTGACCTAAAGAAACATTACACACAGAACAATGGAGAAAGAAGCCAGATCTATCAACAAGATACTCAGAAGCCAACACAAGACTAAAATAAATGGTGGAAACTGGTGGACGTCCAATGCACTTGAATTGTGAGAGGATAAAGAAAGGCAAGAAGAGAGAGTTCGGGGTGTTTGGATATAGGACTTTGTTTTAAGTCCATCTTTAAGTTAAACAAATTAAAATCAAATCCCTTTACATATTTTTTTTTAATTAATTATTAAAAATTCTACTCTGGATATGATGGGTAATTTGCAATCTCGCCCAAAAGCCAGATCATGCAGAAAGGGGCAGTGCTGCAGATTTCTCTCTCAGAACCCTGCTGTCAACAGCCCTAGCAAGGGGAACTTTACAGGGAGAGGGAGCGCTGCACAGTATGTCTGCAGAGTATCTCTATCCATTCCCCTGTCTGGGTAATTGAGCTCAGAGTTGCAAACCATATGCTCAGGATGCACCACTCTCTCTCTCTCGCTCTCTGTTTCTCGCTCTCTCCGTTCTGGCTCCTGGGGAAGTCCGCAGAGATGCTCTGGAAGAAGCCACTTTTCATTTGTAATCTGATTAAGTCATTAGAGGGGAATAGAGCAGTAACTAACACAAATTGCCGATCGTTTCCATCAGCAAATCCCCCCAATTAATCCTGAGCTTAACCCTGATTACACGCAGTAATGGTGATCAATGGATACTAATGGGGTAAATCCTCCCACTCCACTTTCTTTCACATCTCAGACCGATCAATTCAAAATCTGTGTGATTTATCTTGCTGGATCCATGCGGAGGCCTGGAAAAGTGGAGATGGGGCATTAATTCCATGCATCTCCAGAGAAAATCAGAGGAGTATTTACTCATTAAGCTAACTGGCTCTCTTGGGGAAAAGAAAACCAAACTAGTAAAAGGAGCTGAATCTGTGAAACAAAGAAAGCAGGGGAATGGAGAGCAACATTTTATCCTGCCACTTGTTGCTGTCTATCACTTTTGAATGTTCTGCACAATGCTAAAAGCTCCAGTGAGTGGATCTAACCTACCAGCTAAGTGAGCAGTATTGCACTTCCCAAGGATTCCACTATCAAAGTGGAGAAGTAAAACTCTGCAGAGCAAACACTATGATTCAAACCTCTGTTCTTATAAGAAGTTACCTAGGACCATTCATCTCAAAGGATCCCAAGGCACTTTACAAACTGTGGAGCCTGACTCAATTTTCTCTCTCTTTCTTTCTTTCTTTTTCTCTTTCTCTCTCTCTTTCTTTCTTTCACTTATAGAGGATCTAGTATTTAAGTGTTTCAATGGGATTTTTGCCCGAGTATAGACTAAGTAGAAAGTAAGCCAGAAGCTCAACATTTGACCTTTATGTATACAACAATCAATTCATCCTGCACTGAAATGCAGCCACCTCTAGGGTGAAATGCAGCAGCAGTGTAACAGGTGGGGGGAGGGCATGGGGGATTCCCAGAAATAAAGCAGGTTGATTTATTCCAGCCTGTTCCCTCAGACCCTGCTCCGTCTCCCTAAGTAAAAACATCAGACGAGAGAAGAAACTCAAACTGCAAGAGGATGTGTAAACTCCTAATGGAGGTTTCTGTTGTTGTCCTGTCCTCTCGTACCTGCCTAGCCTCAGGCTGACCGGGCTGTAAGAGCAGAAGTTCGCCATGCAAGGGTGCGGGACCCTTTGTGGAAGTGGCGGGGGGAAGGGAGACCAAAGTGGCAGAGGAATTAAAATACTACTGAAATATCCTGCAGAGTACAGTTGTAACATAAATAACCAGAATACAAAATGTAGCCACACTATAATATTTAAGATATAATTACAGTATGAACAAACAAAAAAAATAAGCCAACTTTAGTTCTCAATGTCGCTGAGTTTGGGGCGGGAGGGCGATTTCCAGACCGTTCCCGCCCCGAACTCGCAGGCTCTGCAGCAGCCCCCACCACCCCGGGCAGGGGCTTAGCATCCTCCTTGTCCTTCCCCCGCTGTCACACTCAGCCCAGGTTCTGGCCCCAGGGAGCGTGGGGCTGCTCCATCCCCTAGGGCCAGACTTTGTGCCTGAGGCAGCAGCCACGTGTGGCGCTGCTCCTCCTGCAGGGGGCATCCTCCCCTTCTGAGCCACCTCTGGCAGGGCTCCCAGGTTGCAGAAGCCCCTACAGCGGGTTCCCTAGGCCATGATGCTTCCTTAAGGTGGACAATGCCTCCTTAAGGCTTAACCCTTTCCTGGGGCTGGGTTATGTCAGTGACCAGCAGCAGCCTGGAGGTGTTAGCTGCCTTTCAGCACTGTGTGCGGGCAGGAACCGACAAGAGCTGCTTCCAGCCACAGTGAAGGGGGGGGGGGGGGGAAGGGATGATCTCTGCAAAGACATGGGCCAGGACATCCCTTCCAACCTCCCCCTGTGGCTGGAAGCAGCTCCTGTCTCTTCCCTCCCACACAGCGCCGAAAGGCTGCTGTTGGCCATGTTCTGGTGTGAACCCTGGCAGAAATCTGACCCCTGACTCCCTAGCCACCATTCCAGCACCGGTGTTGCCAGGTCAGTGCAGCGTGATAACAGAGGTGCTATGCTGGAGGAAGCGATGCTGGTAATGCAATAAGGGTTGCTCTTCCCCTCTATGTCACTGATGACTCCAGTGGCCCTGACATGGTGCTAGAGGCCACTGTGCTGTGGGAAATGCCATCTCTGAGATGAATTGCGACACTCAGCTCCTCATCTCTTATAGTTAAATATCCCATGAAGCTTTTGGTGAGGGTCTGAGTTTTTGCCATAGTCCTGAAGCTATTCCAATGTAGGTAATTGGACTGGGCTTTTCTAAAAGTCCCCTTGTGGTTTCAGTTAGATAGAAACAGTATTTTTCATCACTGCCTGTCCTAAAGTATTGTTGCTCTTAAACTTCTGCCTCATTTCATTCCATAGGTGGCTGCTTTTTGGTAACGAAGCTAGTCCTGTACATGGACCGTAGTAAGTAAGTTTGGGACACTCCAGGGCTGGAAGGCACTGGAGAAATTCAAGATACTGTTATTATACAGCACCACAATGTTCATGGTTGTAAATCCTGTCCCAGCACTCATGGCAGTGATTGGGGTCCCACAAGATCTGGGGGCCCTACAGGAGCAAGGATTAGGCTTCAAGGCTTTTTGTCCCCCCTGTGTCTGACTGGCCTATTGGGATGAGTGGGAGAAGCAGCAGGGGGAGGGAGGGAAGCTGCCATATCCTCACACTTAGCGGCAGGAGATTCCTATGTTACCAGGCTGCAGGAAAGCAACTGGTAAGTGCTTTGAAGCCAATCACCTGTCTGCCTGCTGTGCCCCCGGCATCTATGGCAGCCAGCTGCAGGATCCACACATGTGAAAATGCAGCCACACACTCGGGTCACAGCCACCTTTCCAGCCATCCACACAACAGATCAGAGACACTAGTAGACAGGCAGGTCCAGTAGAGACAGTGAGGGTGTGGAGACAGGGGCACAGGTTAGGAAGGACATTTTGTGAGGGGGATGAGAGAGGCAGGGGGGCGAGGGGGATGCTTCAGCGCTACACAGGATGTTTTGAACTGGCATTTGGGGACCCATATGATTTGGGTCATGCCCTTGGTAACAGATCACAGCAGGAACAATTCTTTGTTATCTGCTGTTGGTATCACTTAAATCTAAAGAAGGGCCCAAACCAGAGCCATGCACCTGCATACCCCAAACTCTGGAGAAGCTGCGATCCCAGTCCAGATGGAAATAGTGTGACCAGATAGCAAGTGTGAAAAATCGGGATGGGGGTGGGGGGTAATAGGCACCTATATAAGAAAAAGCCCCAAATATCGGGACTGTCCCTATAAAATCGGGACATCTGGTCACCCTAGATGGAAACGTCATGGCTGTGCCTACCCCTGCTTAGTGCAAAGGAAAACAACAAAACCTGGTGGTGCTCTGCCCCGTGCTGATCCCCCTCTGGGAAACCCACCTCTCTCTCCTCAAGTCCTGCTTTCCTTTCCCTTGCAGGGGAGAGCCAGTGGTAGCAATTTAGTTTCATTCCACACAGCTGGGGTATAACAAGGGCATTTCACTGCACCACGGCGACTCCACCAAACCTCATGGTCATAGGCTGCTTTATTCAGCGGTTCCCTCTGCACACACTCTGTCTCCTTAAAAGACATTGTCAGATATAGGAAAAAAATGAACTGCGAGAGGCTGTGTAAGTATCAATCAGTGTTACAATCCCCTTGGGAGGAAAGGTTTAGTTCCCCTGCAGGAACAGCAGTCAATAAACACTCCACATGCTTTATCTCCTGTCAAAGCGGCCTTTTCCTATTGACAGAAATGACACAAGCCCCATGTCCCAGGGATGGGAGAATAGTGAGGGAGCCCGATAGCCCATCGGCAACCTACTGTTTCCATTTTCTTTCAGACTGAGCAGAGCTCCTGTCTGCCTAAGGCAGCTCTTGCATCCTATGCTTGAGTGGCAGGTGCTCCTTGGAAGGGTCTTTGTCATCCCATGTAGAAGAGCACAAGAGATCACAGACAGGGGAGAAGGCCCTAGTGCCAGGCTGACATGGCATTATCACATTTAGGGAGGGAAAAGGACTTAATTAGTCCAATGTTGCCTGTGTCTCCCTGATCAACGAGGGTTTCCCCTACAATGTTTAGATACACCAGTTTACGTGTCCCAAGCAATGGAATTTCCACCATGTCTTTGGAGGAATACTCAACAGTCTAATAGACCTGATGAGTTGGGTATCTCAGCACAAGCATGGCATGTGCAGGAACTCAGAGATTCAATGTAAACTGTGTGGGAATAACTGATCATCAGCTGCTGGGCTAGAGGGTGCATACACTACTTGGGCTGCTCAGCCATGCTTCTGTGCTCCCTTATTCTCCTCTTTACATCCATGTGGGCCTTTACATGAAACTGACAACAAACAGATCAACCTGCCCTGTGGGAGGCAATTCAGATTTCATTCCCAATACTGGTTCCTTTACTCCTCAACCTAGCAGGAAATCGTATCCTGTGGAGATGAGGGAATTCAACAGAGACCTCTCCAGGTGACTCAGTGACTGACAAGCTGCACTGACAGGCTCTCCAGCTGATTCTGTCCATTTCTCAGATGGAACAATAGTGGCTGTAGGAGGTTTCAATCAATGGGAGCATCAATGATCCAAAAAAGGTTTTAACTGACACCCATTAGGTGGGAGATTTGTTTGCAATTGCACAGACTTCAGATCACCAGCTTTGTTTGGGATTTTCACACTGAATACCAAATAGGTGGCTAATTTAAAGGAAATTTCACTCCACTCCAAAAGGCCATAGAACAGAAAGCCATAGACTGTTCTGCACAGCCCTGTCACCAGCCAGTGGGCTGCATTCAAATCTTTTCACACGGAGCCCCGAATGGATGTTTCACTAAATGCACTGGCTCCATGATGAGTATTTCCCAGCTATCACTACAGTATCATTTGTTGGCATTTGAGGGAAGGAGCAGACCCTGAGCACAGAGAGAGACTTGCTGTACACTGCATTGAACTGCAGGCCATATTGTACTATACTGGTTCTTCTCCACAGTGAGGCGATTTCAAATGGTATCCGTGTTCGGGGTTAGGTAGAATGGGCTTCTCATTTCAATCATACACACATCCCCTTTCCCCTGACTGCTGCGGCCTCACAGAGGGGCTATTGCTTTCACCTGATGTGCAGATGACTCGTGCCTCACTGCTGACATGCTTTATGAACTCCTCCTCTATGATGTCTTTCCAGTAAAATCCTCTAGAAGCGGATGGGATTTCCTCCCTCTCTCCATCAATCTGAGCATTCCTTTCCCCTGTCTGCACTACTGTTTTAGCCACCCCTCTGCTGGTCCATGTGACACCCCTGCTTGCCCTGCACCGCAGCATTAGAATTGAAAGCTCATCTCCTTATAATGGGATACTGTCAGTTTTGTTTTATGCAGGATAGCAGGTTTGATGTCTCTTCACTGTCAGCTCCACAGAAGGCAATGCCGGCTCACGTGACAGCCAGAGGCAAGCTGCTGCAATTCAGTCAGCTCCCATCCTGCATAGTGTGAGGGTCTGGGGCTTCTTGTTAGAAGTTGCTGGAAACTTAACAATGGCGGACATGTAGCTGTTCATTAGGTGCTGTAAGGGAACAGCTATGTGGGCCATTTTCCAGAAGCATCTGGGGGGATATAATGCACCCAGGAAGGGGCAAGGTCAGCAGACGCGACATGGAGAAGTGGTTCTCACTGCCAGCAAAAGTGGAGTGTTGAAAACATTTTGGCAAGGGGCTCCCAGAAGAATATTTCCCTGTCACCTGTGATAAACCCCGTATCACAAGGGTTTGTGGTTGCAGAGAGTGGGGGTTGGGGAAGCTATTCATTTGTCTCCTCATTTAAACAAAAACTCTTAAAACCGTAACCAAGCAGACAGGCAGCCCCGCTGGACAAGCAAACAGATTAAAGTGCACTTGCTGGAAACAGCTACATTTTGTTTCTGTGTGAAGTGCATTGATAGTACAATGCAGCGTTTAACTTGTGCTGCTTGAAATAAGACAGCTTCAAATGAAGGGTTGAAAACCATAAAAGAGGAGGTCTTGGTCTCCTCCCTGGGAAACAAGCTGAGAATCCCTGCCTCTTGGTGCAAAGTGATCTATTCCAAAGTAAACATGGCTTTCTGAGTAACTTTGGCAGCGGTGGGCATGGATATGAAAATGTGGACAGCCTGATGTCTTATCCCTAATCCCTCGATGCCAGGGAGAGTTCACCATAATCCAGGGGGGGTAACTTCACCACAGGCAGGAGAATCACTCCTACCCTCCCTTCACTTGTGGCAGAATTTTAACCTGGTTAACCTATCAGCCTCATGAGAGAACCTGTTCTCTCCAGGTAGCTAGATACAAAAGGTTTTCAGGTGCTTAGAAAACTTTTGGGGGCTTATCTGAGTCAAACCCCCAGCCATGCTGCTCTGACCTCCAATTCATTCTCCTGCTCTGGATTTTAAGGTCTGTGTGCAATAAATACCTCACTCCCACAATGAATTTGAAAAGCTTCTCTGGCTGCATTCTCTCCAATAGCCACACATGTCACATGTGTTTAGGATAGTGAGGAGTCAGTAAAAGACTGAGCAGCCTGCACACTACAGCAAAACCTGGGCTAAAACAGATGATTCTCCATGATGGGCAAATGCTACCTAGGGTAGGGAAATAAAATACTAGAAGTTATACATGTGCCCTAGTCAAATGAAGCATCACGCCTCTAGCCAGGGTAAACACCATCTCAGGGGCATGGACGTTTCAGAGTCAAGCAAATCCCCCAAAGTCCCTCTGCCCCATGCAATATTGTGGAAATAATTAACTGCTCAGGACTGAGACATTACACATTCAATCAGCAAGTGAGTTTGCTCATCCAGTGCTCTAGATAGAATATCTATTGGGATACTGAACTTGCCTCCCTTAACACTGCCACTAAGTTATCTGTTGATTCTGGTGTCACTATGGGGAGGGCAAGCAGCTCACTTTAGTGTCTGCATTGCTGCAGCACTACAAGTGTACATGGGCTTGTCAGATATGTGTGCAGGTGATAAATCCCTGACCCCAAGAGCTTACCGGGTAAATTAGGCAGGGCACTAGGAGGGACATGTAACACACTGGCCACAGCAGTAATGGAGTCTGCACATTGCCCAGAGAGTTTGGCTTTTCTGTTAAACAGAAAAGTAAACAAATAGTGTCCTACCCCTTTAACAGCCACAAAAATCTAACAGGGCTTCTTTCAACCCAAGCAAAAGGAAAAGGATTAGGGGATTCAGCAAAGGTCTAAAGTGGGGCTCACTTCAGCCATGTTCCCAAGCCTGCTTCCTAGAGGGTCTTCTGCTCTACCACTCCCTTAGTCCCTACCACATACAGACACCCCTGCCTCCAGCACCTGCTGGCACCGTACCTTTTATAGTGTGCGGGAGCTTCTTTAATCCCTCCCAGCTGGTCCAGCCGTGCTACCCTACAAATCCTTGCCCTCAGGGTAGGCAACTGGATCCACCTGTTAGGCAGCAGGAGAGAGTTAATTTCCTCCTGTATCAGAGGAGTAGCCGCGTTAGTCTGTATCTACAAAAACAATGAGGAGTCCAGTGGCACCTTAAAGACTAACAGATTTATTTGGGCATAAACCTTTGTGGGTAAAAACCCCACTTCTTCAGATGAATGGAGTGAAAACTACAGATACAAGCATACATATACACTGGCACATGAAGAGAAGGGAGTTACCTTACTTTCCTCCTGTGCAGCTCTAAATACCCCACCCTAGGGTGAAAGTAAACAAGGCTGTAGGAGAGGGGACTCAAGTGAGATAAGCCTATTATGTACTATCCTGCCAGTCCTTTCTTAGGGCCAGATTTTCAAAAGTATCCAGCACCCATTGTTCTCTGGGGGGTGGGGAAGCTGGGGAAGGGTTCTCCATTGTTTTCAATGGGAGCTGCTGCGTACTGGGCTCCTTTGAGAATCTTGGCTTTATATCTGGATAAATGAGTTTGGGCCACTGTCCAACATGAAGGCCAGGAAAGGGGAGGTCAAAGGCAAAGATTTAAAGTGACATCCATTCTGTGACTGATGTGCGTTCTTGTGGATAAACCACTGTGACCCCGTGACACAAGTTTAGCAGCACAGAGGTCCTTATTTCCAGAGTAAATTAAAAAGTTTCCTGCTAATTTCTGTGGGCTCTGGGTCTATAGTTTCCCCCCAGATGCTTAGCCTGCTGAGTTCTCATTCGCCCAGAATGACTTGGGCAAGGGACAGGCTGCCTAGGCGAATGGCGATGCTATTTTGCATCTTTTGTTTTCCCCTTATCCGCCTGGCATGCATCTCCTATTCCTGCATCTTTTTTGACCCCGAACAACCAGGCAGTAATGTCGTTAGGAAAGAATCAGATCAGCCCTGGACTAGATGCCCAAAATCATGCAAAGTTTTAATAACCTCTTCTAATTGTAAAGGACAGGCTTCTTCAGAAGACTTTAAGGTGCCCCAGAGTAATATTAAGGTAACTCCCCCCATCACCCAACTGCACCCTCTCCCCACACACACCATTGCCTGTCATTTCTGAAGCCCCAAGTTCCCTCAGCCCCTTCCACGTACTTTGTCAGCTGCTGCATATGCTGTTTCCACAGGTCATGGGGGCAGTAAATATTTGCACAGCAGTGGACAAGGAGAAAGCAAACAGGGTTCACTTATTTATGAGCCTTGGCACCAGATGCCTGGACAGCTCCAGACGGTGTTTCTTCTTCCCTTGGCCAGGCCTCTTGGAACAAAGACACAGCCAGGCCACAGAACTCCCCAGCTTCCATCTGTGGATTGTGCTCCGTGCCTTCTCTCTCCATTGCACATTGTTTCATGTCTGCTGCTCTTAGGGGGCAGGAAGGGGGCAGCAGGAGATTTTGGTGGGGGAGGCACGTGAGGGAGTGGAGTGTGTGGCTGGGAAGGAATGTGTGTGAGAAGCAGGCTGAGAGTCGAGGGAAGCAGGGGCTGGCTGTCGTGGAGACACTGCAGGAGGGTTTCTGAAGCTGTATTTCTTTTACCTGGGAGCTAAATGTGGCAGACATGGAAGCATCTGCAGCTCTGGCTTCCTCAGCTCGAAAGGGTCTTTCTTACTATTACTGAGCAACCTAAACTGCAACCAAGAAACACAGTCTCTCTCCAAGTGTGTCTGCACTGCAATTAAAAACCCGCGGCCGTCCTGTGCCAGCTGACTCAGGCTCACGGGCTCAGGCTACGGGGCTGTTGAATTACAGTGTATATGTTTGGGCTCAGGCAGGGGCCCAGGCTCTAGGACCCTGTGAGGTGGGAGGGTCCCAGAACTTGGGCTGCTGCCCAAGCCCGAACATCTACACCCCTTAGCTTCTTAGGCCTGAGCTCCGCAAGCCTGAGTCAGCTGGCATGGGCCCGTCGTGAGTGTGTGATTGCAGTGTAGACATCCCCTAAAAGAGTTCAACACTGGGACTCTGCTCTTCTCTTCAGATGAGATCCCTCACTCTGAGGTGCCAAGAAGGTCACTGAGAGTTACGGCTCTCTGCACACGTGCACACAGTTACAGCGCTCTGCACACGTGCATAATCAGATGCACGCAAATACACACACACACAGATGCAAACCTGTCCAGACACACACATACAGTCATTCACATGCACACACATACGGATGTGCACACGTAGAGCTAGGCACTCCCAGCTACACAAACAGGGCGTTACTCTCGTGAATGCACATTCTCCCATGCAAGTGCAGGCAAATGTGCACAAACCATTGGCTCCTAACTTGAACGGATTCGGAATTATGAAGAGCGACCCATGAGACAGCAGGGCAGTCGGGAGAGACACGGGTTCTCGGGCTGGGAAGTCTGTGTCTACTTCATGCGAACAAGGACTGACACGTCTACCAGGAGCAGTGCTCTGCCCTGCCGTGTGCTGCAGAGAAAGAAACTGTGAAAATACCTTAGAACAGCTGGGTGTCCCAGACACACCTCATCTGCTTCATATCATCCACCCACAGGCTGATGGGGGAGGAGCTGAGGGTTCACTGACCCCTCTTTGTGCTGACTGTCTGGGTTTAGGAAGGATTCAGACTCATTACAAACCTCCAGAGTTGTTCCTTTCTTAGATCTCTGTCATGTCACGAGAAGCTTTACTGGGCTTGAAGGGGCAGGAACATGGATCTCATTCCATCAACTCCTCTGAGGCCAGGCAACCACAGTAAGCCGGGGGTCCTGAGACCCAAACCAGGCTGGAATAACAATGCAAAAGAAAGGAGAAGAAAAGGAAAAAATCGGGGGGACAGCAGGATATTGGTGCTTTCCTGTGGGTTCCTGAGAGGGAATAAAGAGGAGGAGGAAGGTTTGATATTGTTGCAGTGGTGCTCATTGTGAGGTACCGTATAAAGTCCCTACACTCCCTAATGGGGTGAAGGGATTCAACCCTGCGGGGCCCTGGCAGTGGCTTTCCCAAATAAGCTTCATGTTGCCCACACCCTTCCCAGATCAGTCATGCTGGCTAACACACTGCATTATCAATATGCTGGTACAAAAACAGGGCCAGGCCTTTCTTCAGTGGTAGCAGCATCACGTGTCTCTAATGAGGAATAGTGTGGATGCAGGAATTGGTGGCATCCCTGGGATGTTGTCCGCATGGGTCAAGATTTTTTCCCTGGTTTCCTTCTTCTTTGCTTCATCTAACCCCCCTGAACCAGCTGTGCTCTCCCTAGCCATGGTACTCAGCTCCCTTCACCTCGCCGGGTAGCGTATGTTTGCAAATTCAGACGACTTTCCTTTCAGCTCAGAGCGGGGAAGCCATCACCTGAGCAGGAAAGTCTGCGAGAATAAACCCTCTTTAGCTGCGACAAAGAGTCCCGTGGCACCTTATAGACTAACAGACGTATTGGAGCATAAGCTTTCGTGGGCGAATACCCACTTCATCAGATGCATGCAGTGGAAATACCTCTTTAGCTGAGGCACTGGGTGGCTTCCTGGGTATTCACAGCAGCCAGGAACTGTGTCCCAGAGGTGAAAGGCCAAGGCCAATGCACTTCTCACTACACACCACACACGGCTTCCCTGCAGGCACCTTGGAGCTGACGTTCTGGATGCCATCAGCTCCAATATCTTTGCTCATTAGAGAGACAAAGTGGAGCTCTGTCCCAGATGTCTCTGCTGCTAAGGAATGGACTTGTCTGTGCACTGGTCTCAGGACATTTGTTATGAAGACGGATGCTGATCTGTCAATCCAAGTAGCAGGGTGTTACAATATCCCTCTGAACAGCACTGTGACCAGCCCGACTGGTGGCCAGGCACTAGAGGAGAGTTAATCCATTAGCAATGTCTCCAAACTGGCAGCCAGAGAAACTGGGCCTGTTCCTCCATTGCCTGCACCCTGGGTCATTTTTACGCCTGTGCAAGCTGTAAAACGCAACTATTCTGCTTAAATAATATTTTATAGTGGTGTAAATGACCACACAAGAGGAAAGGCAATGGAGAATCAGGCCCCCCATGTGTATGCCCTGTTTTACCCCAGCCAAGACTTGAGCAGGGGGCCTGGCAGGTCTCATGGGCAGCAGAACAGCCAGGTGACTGCTCCAGATGCTGTGCTTGGCTCAGCCAGCAGGAGTCATTCTAAGCTGGTCTTAGCTGGGAATTGCCTCCTCCTGATTGAACTGGTGGCAGACATATTGAGTTGGTTCAGTGGGAAGTCCCCTCCCCACATCCAGGTTAATAGGACTCACACTGTGATTTGCCATAGGTCATGGGAGATTTTCTGGAGTAACAACTGAATAAAAACAGAGTAAGGAGCTCAAGATTTGAGCCTCTTCTCCCCTCCAATCCAAATCTGTAAACATGCAGCAGCCTCAATGACCCATTTCTGCCAGAAGGAGTGGCTGGGGGCAGACAGCTGCCCCATTTCTCTCTTGTTATCTCCATTTTTTCTTATGGGGAATGTAAATTTCTCTGAGGAAATAAATTGTCACTGACTTATAGACACCATCTGACTGAACCCCTTGGAATTTCTGGGATGTGTTTACAAAGCTTCTAATAAACATCCCAGACAGGGATTCAGGAACAATGCCTGTAAGGAGAGGAGTTATACCATACACATACACATTGTTTATGTATGTCATTTTCGAGGTCTCCTTGACACAATAAAGCCGCTCTCCGTGCGCAGAGTACAATGCCTTGCAACAGCACTGCCAGCAGCAGCACTGCCAAGGGTCTGGCATCCAGGAGCCTACCCTTCCCATGAACCCAGCCTTCCGGACTCAGATGCTGTAGGAAGGCAGGGGAGGACTTCCTTTTTAACCCTATGTTACCTGAGGGGGACTTTCCTGACATGAAGTCTGGTTACTAACGTGGCACCAATGCAAGTGGCTGATTTTTATGGACGTTGTAATTATTTTTTACAGAATTGATTTGCTTAATGCTAAAGAGAGGCCAGAAAGCCCTAACTTTCATGCTGCAAATTCACAGCACCTATAGCAGGAATCAGCAACCTTTGGCACAGGGCCTGTCAGGGAAATCCGCCGGTGGGCCAGGACGGTTTGTTTACCTGCAGCGTCCACAGGTTCGGCCGATTGCAGCTCCCACTGGCCATGGTTTTCCGTTCCAGGCCAATGGGAGCTAAGAGAAGCGACATGGGCCGAGGGATGTGCTGGCCGCCACTTCCTGCAGCCCCCATTGGCCTGGAACGGCAAACTGCGGCAAGTAGGAGCTGCGATCAGCCGAACCTGCAGACGCCAGGGCCAGCGCTCCCACTAGGCCACCCTGAGCGGTCGCCTAGGGCACCAGGATTTTGGGGGCAGCGACTCCCGGCGACGATTCGAAATGCCGCCAAGAACACAGCTTCCGAGGAGCTGCTGCCCCTGCCACTGGCGAAGGTGAGCTGCCATGGGTGGGGGGGCTGGCTGCCGTGGGGGGGTGCGGGTGGGGGGCCTCTGCGGGTGGGGAGACGAGCCCGCCGCGGCCCATGGCCCGGCAGGGAGCTGAGCCTGCCGCGGCCCGTGGGCAGGTGGGGAGGCTGCCGCCGCGGCCTGCGGGCAGGGGGGCTGAGCTGCCACTGCGGGGGGGGGTGGGGAGCCGCTGCGGGGGGGGAGTTGCCGGGGGGGAGATGGCTACCGCCGGGGGGGAGGGTGGCATTAGCTGGGGGGGTGGCACAGGAAGTTTTGCCTAGGGCACGAAACTTCCTTGCACTGGACCTGGCGGACGCTGCAGGTAAACAACGGGCCACGTGCCAAAGGTTGCCGATCCCTGGGTTAGCATTAGGAGAAGCCTCTGCACACAGAACTGAGGGTAACTGTCCGTCTAGCCCCCAAATGCCAGCTTGTTGGCAGGATATGCAAAATGACTTCCAGTGGAAATAGTGTTAGCACTAGGGTGACCAGATGTCTCGATTTTATAGGGACAGTCCTGATATTTGGGGCTTTTGCTTATATAGGCTCCTATTACCCCCCACTCCCTGTCCTGATTTTTCACACTTGCTGTCTGGTCACCCTAGGTAGCACACTCCCTTGCAACTCCTCGGACAATCCTACTCACTGGGGAGTGAGATGCTGATGTGCAGTGGGGTGTCTCCATTTTCATGGGAAGACAAACGTCAGGTTGCCAAATCTAGCTTCTGGAAAATGCAGGGGGAAATGGCCGGTATTAGGTGTCATCGTTTTGCAGGAAGAAGCACACGTGCAGCTCTGCTGGTGTCAAATCCCATGACATCAGCTCTGTCCCCTTTATTTATAGCTTAGCTAGCACTACAGCAGTCCAGGTAGCCTAGGGCATTCCTGGGGGAAAAGGTACAAATACAGGTGACACAGCAGAAATCTTTTGCTCGTATTCTCTAGAGGTTTCCTTGCTCACGTCTTCCTTTTTCCAGGAAGAGGCGCACTGAGTTTACCCTCTAGGTTTTATGCCAGCAGGAGACAGAGAGAAACATGAGAAGTCACCCCTATCTCCGCAAGATCAATTCCAACTCCCTCTCTGCAGCTGGGATACATTCCTTTGTGGAGCTGTGTGTAAAGACACCTGCCCCCGTGAAAGTTTTTGGCACTGATAAAAAGCAAACCCGTGTTTTCACCTTCGTGTTGGGTTTGTCACACAAGCAGAAGGTGATTTGGGGCAGTGAGGAAGTGGGAATCTTATGCAAAAAGTGTGAATTTTCTACCTGCAGCAAATTCAGAAGTTTTCTCAATTTTGTCCAAGAATTTCATTGTTTTTACCCTGAAAAGCTCGGTTGAATCAGGGGAAATGGTGAATCATTCTTCGAGGCCAAGTTCACGAATGGCTGTGAAAATGCTCACTTTGTGCTTGTTGGGTACTTACAGGGTAAATATTGGTTGTTCTAGCAATCCACAGGCCAAAATCAGTGAAGTTCCACCAGGACTGTATTAATATGTTACACAGGCGGTCAGACTGGATAATCACAGTGGTCCCTTCTGGCCTTCAAATCTCTAGATCTGTGTATCCCATTGTTTCAATAAAGGCTACCCAATGGCATGGTGAGTAAACACAAAAACCTTCTAACAGTTTGGGATGCAAACTACTTCTTTAATTTGCACTCAGCCTGTGCTGAGTCCACCCCTGACAAGGATTAGCTGTGACCCCGCAGTAGTGGAATGCCAGGCCTGCTCAGCTAACCCCCAAACATTCTGGCTCTGCAGGCCTGGCTGAGCTTGAGACAAAACGCTGCAGACCGCAGGGTGATCCAGTCTTTTCCAGCCCAATCCAGTGGCTGTCACCTCTCCTTCAAATCAGTGGGAATATGGAAAGTGGCTGCTAATATTGGGAGTCTCTGGGCCCTAGCTCCAGCTCAGGCATCTGCTGTTAGCAGAGGAATAAACATGGATTTGCATGCACAATGCACGGCCTGCAGGAAACTCCCGTGGCATATCCTGTCACCTGTTTCTTCCCCATTCCTCCCCGAACGCTAAAATAGTTATGCAGAAAGTAGACATTAAAATGTAGAGGACGCTAAATGGAAATTAAACTTGTGTATTTTGAGAGGAAATGAGTCCCGTAAGGTGAGCTCACTGCCATACACTGATGATTGATGTCAGTTTATTTATCTGCTACCGCAAAATCCTGGCAAAAGAAAGGGAATGAAATACAGTTGAGTTCTTGTGAAGCTGGTGATCTCAAGCAGTTAAGGTGACACCCAGGACGGGAACATGCAGGGTCACGCTGCAAAGCATGATAGGCAGCCATGGAGGGTGAACCAATAAAATAAAAGCTGAACCAAATCTTCTTCTTAACCTCAGAATTGAACGCTGGATGTTTCACCCAGAACTCAAACCCAAATCTTGGCCTAGACTATAACAGCTGACAGTTCCTCATTTATGAAAAGACCAGTTGGCTTTATTTTGGGGGACAGTGGACTGAATGAGGTACTTCCCTGTTACCTCCTGATTTCTCCTGGAAGTGGTAGCAGCAACCCCACCATCCCTGAGAATGTTATTCTATTCTATCTAAGGTCTAATACTGTCCTCAACACTACTACCAAGACAGAACAAAGGGATCCAGATAGCATCTGAATGGATCCTGCAAACTTAGTGAGAATTATGAATCAACCAAGGGTGACATGATTCAAAGAGCTCCAAAGACCGTGTCATTACATAGAGAAGTATCTTGTTCTCCTCTGCCTAGAGATTTGTGGAGCCCATTAGCTGGCTCGGTTTCCTGTTTCTTACAAGGCTGAAGTGCTGGCCTGGGTACTATTTGCATAATGTTACCCATAATTACTTGAGGAGGAAATAATTTCCTTTCCCTGGAACTGGGAACTTTTTTTTTTTAATTTATTGATTCTATCTATCTATCTATCTATCTATCTATCTATCTTCCTGAAAGCGATATACTTACAGCCACTGGAAGCTGCAAACCCCTTGAAATGCAATCAGAAATCTCCACTGCTCTGGTTTGCTGATTCCTTTTAACATTTTTTAAAAAAACCCAAGAATTGTTGATTGAACATTGGTGCATTAGAGAACATTGTTCACATGGCCCTGGCTATTTGCTAATGGATTCAAGGTTACGCAGGGGCTGTCTCACCCCTATATGACTAAATTCTCCTCTTCCCCATTCTGCACTTGCTTGGGAAGGGATTTGTGATGTGGTGTACTAATATTTGACACCCAAGAAAGTGCTGAGCATTCCTTAATAGTTGCTAGGTAACAGTGTCCTCCTGCCCTCAGGTTATGTTCAGCCACCTGTGGCTTGAAGATGTAATCCTGTCTGGTCTTTCATTGGTGGAATGTGATGTCACTCAATATGCTGTGGAAGCGGTAAGTAGAGTTCTGTGAAAACCAGTCTGGACTGGTGTCTCCAATGTAGAGAAGATTCCAGCTCTCCCTGCTTGCATAGTGCAATTTAGCTCTTAATAAAAAGCAGTTGTTATTTCTCTTGATCCTCCCCCAGACTCATTATTCATATATCAGTACTCTGTAAAGAATATATGTGGTGCCCTGAGGCTGGTAATGTGGGGACATTTTTCTCATTTCAGGTTTACCTAGAATAGTGTTGCTTTGCAAATGGATGGTCAGATTATACAGTAGATAGATAGATAGATAGATAGATAGCCCTTAAATGAGACCCTGCCAAAAGAAGTATAAGGACATGGGGCAAAATGCTAATGTGTTACAGAGATTGATTCAAATAGTTTGTTCTATGCATGCAGCACTCTAAGGTTTTAGGGCAAGCCATTCTGAAAACTTCACAAAAAAGCACTGCTTTTCTTAGCCCAAATTCATCAAAGAGCCATCTCCTACAGGGAGCGGTGGAATCCCCATTCCTTGTGACAGTACAAACTAGACTAGTGGACAAAGCACTGAAGGGGATAATCTTGCACTGGCCAATGCATGGACAACACAAGACAATGTCTTTTCCAGCTCTAACTCTAGTCTGATTCTATTCTACATTGTTGATTATCTTGTAAAACCTGTTTCAGTTCCCCATGGGGGAAATGCAGGTTGATTTCACAGGAAAGCAGGAAACAGCCCTCCTTTCGGAAACAAAGGACGTGGGTGTAATCTCTTTGACTCCAGTCCAGTAAACTGGACTCCACCCAGAGTATGTGTGACTACAGTCCAGTGACCCACAGCATCCACTCCAGAGTTTGATTAGGAGCCTTGGGTAAGCACAATAGCTTATCAGTGCCTTGTATGCAAGCAGAAAAGCAAGTCCTCCTGTGAATTATTAATAAAGTGAAGGTTTAATGGTTAGCACACACACACCCACCCCGCTAATCTCTTCTATCACTTACAATAAAGAAGCATTGCAGGGAATTAGGGGAGATTCCCCACATCGGCTTAGCCAAAGAGCCAGTGGTTTGATTGGAAAAGTTTAGCACAGTGCACTACCCTAAGCACTTGATGGATCTCTCCTCCGTCCTGCTCACCAGTGCCCGTGCAGACAGCTCATTAATATAGCTGGGATTCCTCGGGGTGGGGGTGAGGAATCTATCCCCTTAGCACTGGCCTTGCCTTGGCACAGCTATTAAAGAAAATCTGCAGCCCTTATAACTCCACTTAAGAAACTCAAATCCTATTTAATGAATGATCATTAACTGGGGACACTTCAGATGAGAAAATTGTTTTAGGAATGAGCAATTAGATCTTAATGCTTAGGCCACGTAACTCATTTCTAATTAAACTCACTGTAAATTATAGCAATGGTATTTATTTTTTAATGAGAAATAAAACTGAAAAGAAATTGCAAACCTTCAAAAGGAGAGAAAGAGAGAGAGAAGGAAGAGAGGAAAGGAAAGAATAGGGAGGATGGAGAGGGGGCACAAAAAGAGAAAGAAAATAAGCTATTACAAACCTCCCCATCTGATCCATCTGCAAGTAACATAGCAGTAACCTACATTCATCCCTTCCTGCTGCTTGGGAACCTCTTGCGAAATCAATTCAAATTACAGACTTTTCCCCAAAGGTGGGTGAATCGCAGAAGCTCAGGAGGTTCAGTCTGGTTATCAGGATTTCCCACCAGGAATCAGAACATCTTCCTTTCCCCTCCAGACCCAACTGCAACATGACAAGTACAGACGCTATCCACAAGGAGACATGTTAATGATCACAGGTTCAAAATGGTCACAGAGGGAATCTGCTACTCTCCGAGCAAATATTAATCACATCCATCACAGAGCTGCCCTTGGTGCAGGTTGGGGAGAAACAAGGAGGCTGCCTGCCTATCTGTCACAGGAAGCAAACGGGGAGCTCAGAAATGGGGAGGGAAAGGAAGATCTCAGATAAGAGAGGTGAGAAAGGCTTAAAGTAATATTAACATGACTTGTGTGGGGACTGTGATAATAAGTCATTAGATTCGACTGAGGCTAGGCAAAGGGCTAAGAGACTGCATTACAGTGAGTTAATATCTGCATTACAGTGAGTTAATATCTATTTTGCCCCAGGAGTGCCAATAGCAGCCATTCCGAGCTCTTTCTTGTCCTAACAGACTTGGCACAGTCAGACTTCTTGTCTTGGGTAGGAGAGGAACTTTGAGACCTGCCAGACCCTGTGTACTCTATCTCAGAAATACACCTACTTTATGATACCAGCCTGGAGAGTAACCCACCCTCGGAGTTAAGGAGGAGCCGTGTATACAGAGAAGGGCTGCTTCAGAGAAAGGAGGCTGCGGTATCCAGGATATGTCTACTGCAGATGTAACTTACAGTTAATTGGATAGTTACTGCATAGAAAATATATTCTAAGTGATTATTACAAACCCAGTGAGGTTTCATAGCTGCGTAATAAACTTCCATATACAAACTTGTATCTATGACCTATTGCTAATCCCAGTAAATAATCCTTTCATATTTAGTTCACCAAAACCCTGGGGGCCTATTGTGCTGTGCTATAACAATACTTCTCTAGTGCCTTTCACCCAGTGGTCTCAAAGCACTTTAATCAGACTCACTGGCCTTCCTGTGACCTTACTATTTCTATCCCCATTATACAGAGGATAAACTGAGGCACGGGAAGGGATGTGATTTACCAAAGTCTCACACACAGCCAGGAATGGAACCCCAAACTCCCGACTCAGTTATAGCCACTGAACAAGCAACCCCAGTTCTGTTTTCCTCTGTTCCCAAGGGGCATCACCAAACACAAAGACCTATCCTGTTGCATTACTATTTTTAAATGGAAGTAGAAGCCACCATATCAAGGAGGGGTTGAAGGGAGATCCCAGTGCCCAGGACAGGGAGCTTATTATTAGGGAAGGCCAAACTGGTCTGGATGAAATAACTGATCCAAACCTTTGCCCACAAATCCAGGTTCACACCAGACCTCCAGCCCGTTCTGAGGATTATAAAAGCGTGATTAAGATCTTTTAAAAAATGTTTTCAGCTCTCTCTGCGTTGTTTGATTTTGGCTGGGCTTGGAAGTGGCAACACACTACAGGAATGGCTGATCTATGTGTTCCCGGCCCAGCTGGATGCAAGACATTCCAGAAGTCTCACATGAGGTTTCTGGTTCAATTTTGCAGACCCAAGACCTTTGGAGAGTTCAGGTTGGCTTTAAGGAACCACAGTCTTTAGGGTGCCGGTCTGAAATTTTGTTTGAGTTCATCCACAGTTAGCATTTTTAGCTGAACTGGATAAAGATCCCCATCCACTGAGATGGTCTGTCCCTGACTGGAGAGGGGATGATATGCCTGATCCTGCAACTAACCTGGGCATTATGGGGCACTGCTTACCCTAACAATCTATGCCTACCGTGTTACCTGGGGGTGTTGGCTGCTAGACACCTTTCCTGAGAGAATATAACATTGTCACCCTGAGTGGAGTTGCTTCTAGAGCAATGCAAATGGCCAGCTCTCAATGCCAAGCCAGCATACTTGCAGCAAGTATGCTATTTCTCAAAGCTGTGCTGGACCTGAGCAAGGCCAGCCTCTCTCTGCAGAGCACCTGATACCTGTGCACCCCTTTGGAACACAGCACTGGGAACGTTCTGCAGCCTTCACTAGTTCGTCCCGTTAAAAGCTGGTAGAAAATGGGAACCTAAGCTAGGAGCGAATATAAGTCTCTCTTCCTGGAAACATTGCCCCAAGGCCTCTTGGGAGCCTTTCCTTTCTTACTGGGGCTGTTTAAACAAGCACAGTGCCTTGACACATTTTTGCACCCTCCTTCTCCAAAAGCCTCACTAATGACTTTTTAGAAGGGGCCCTCGCCGCCTGTTAAATCAGCGTAGGATTTAGTCTGTGTTGTGTGGCTTGCCAGCTGTCTGCACATGGATTTAAATCTGATCTGCGTGGAACAGCGGCAGTTAGAGTGCTGAACTTCGGGACAAAAGTAATGATTATTAACCTCCTTCCTATAAACCACGCTTGTGTCCTCGGGTTTTCTGGCAATGAATCGCTCACAATCTTGGGCTTTGCCTTATTCTCAGACCCCACTGACACTATTTTTGAAACATTTAGACATGGACTCACATTTCAAACGCAGTTCTCCATAACCGTTTTCTCCACACATGGAGCCGTGCCGAAAATATTCTCACAAGTGGTGGCTGCTCTAGGTCAGCATTGGAGCAGATTGGCTGGGGTATGGGGGAAGCTTGCCTTATCACTGTTCATACTGTACATCTGTTCCATGGATGAACACAGGACTTCAATCTCCACAGCTGTCCAAGCAGCACTTTTGACCAGCATGAAAGTCTAAGAAGAAAGAAGGAGCCCTGGGTTCTAATCCTGGCTCAGCCGCTCACCTGCTGTGTGTGATCTTTGGCATGTTATGCCACCACTCTGTACCTGTTGCCCCCTCTGTCTTATCTATTTAGATGATAAATGCTGGGGTGGGAGGGTGCATAGGACCTAGCACAATTGTTCTTGACCTTGGTTGACACTTCTAGGTGCTATTTTAATACTAACAATGAGAAAGAACCAAGTACCTTTAGCAACTAAGGAAGAATTCAAAACCCTATAGCAAGAACACAATGGTTATAGAGAGAATAGAGTCTCCTGATGTAAAATTTTCTACCTAAATAATCACAATGGGTGTGCTCCTGTGTGGTGCTGAACACCAGGCACTCGTTAATTTGCAGGAAGCATTAAGTCAGATCCAATATTTGGGGAATCTCCCTGTGAGCCTAATAGCAAGTCAGTGGCTGCTGGCACATTATTGTCATGATAGATATCCAAAAGGTGGCATGTAATATATCATCAGAAAACTAACAACTCATTGACCATTAATATTCTTGCATGAGGTCTGCACAGTAAGCCCACAAAGGACTTTGTAGACATGTGTTGCAAATATTTCCTTAAAATGCATTTGGAAGCAGTGTGTAAGCCATGCCTCTTCCAGACAGAGGAATGTGGTTCTGCCTGCTTGAATATGTCTCTGATGTAAATTAAGCCAGGTGTGACCAAAGACAAAGAAAAGCACTTTTACATGCAAGGTAAACAAAGCCCTCAGGATAGCAAGGTGGGGAAAGATGAATGCGTAACAATCGTCATGGGGGATGGAGATGGCACCCCCTGGTAGCCTGCCTGCCTCTTGAAGCAGGATCAATGAAGTCTGGAGAGATATAGGAGAGAGGAAAAGGCATTTTGGCATCCATCACTTGAAGGACTAAAGGGCCAGAGCTCTTGAAATCACAGACTGTTGGATCCTTCAGACAAGGGGGCTGAAGTCTCTGGGGACTGTGTTTAGGTGATAAATCTGCTTAGGCAAAGATTGTAACTTGCTAAAATAAAGTTTTAGTCTTAGAAGCATATTTTTGCGTGTAACTTTTTCTGTCTTTATTCCTTATACTTAGTATCACTTAAATCTACAGGGTTTTGATTAAAAACTTGTTTTACCATAAACCAATTCAGTGCAATGATTGAACTAGAGAGTTTATTAATTGCAGTGAAGGTAATAATAAGTAGCTGGGAAAGGTCTCTTTAAGAAAGCAACAAACTTAAGAGCTTCTCTTGGTATTCAGCAAGAGGGCTGGAAACTGCAAGGCAGATGGTTTTGGGGAAATTCAGTATTGGGGTCACCCTGCAAAAAAGTAAGTGGGCGGTGGAAGCCAGGCTGTGACCTACATGCTTGTTTCTGTCAGGGCTGTGAGTCACAGCAGCGTAGCACTGAAGGCACCCAGAGTTGCAGGGCAGGCAGTGACACAATCCCTCGCTGGTCTGGAGTGAGCCTCAAATCATCACACTCCCTTCCCCACATCACACCACAAAGGTCACTCAACATCCAGTTTTTATTATATCCCTTAGAGCACTGAAGTTACATATCTGCTTAGTTTGCTGCTGTGTTACTCTGACCTGGGCTGGACAGAAATTCAGAGAAAGGCTTGGACTCCAATTACCAATCCCCTGAGCCACAACCTCCTTGAGAAACATTTCTTTTTTAATATCTGTTTATTTGTATTTTCAGAAACTATTGACAGGTAGGTACAAAGGAAGTTACCCAGATGGATAGGCACATACAGAAAAAGGGAGGCAGGTGAAGGAAAGGTTATCAGTTGATAAGTGACACACTAGTCTTCTGCTATATGCCATTTGTTATGCAGCTCACTGGAGCAGACACATCAAGGCAGAGAAGCATGTCTCTGTGCAGGCAGCATACATGTATTAGATAGATAGATAATGATAAGTATTTTCATCATAAAATGAAAATTAAAATATTTTGTCACCTCAATTTTTTTCTTGGAAACGTCCTAGTTGTACAATGAAAAATCAAAAAACTGAAACATGATTGTTATTCTGGTTTTGGGTTTCAGAAATGTTCAGGGTTTGGGGGTTGTTGTTTTTCTCATCAAAAACAGAAAATTGCTCAGCAGAATTTTTCAACCTAAAAATATTGACCAGCTGTAATGAAAATGTTCATTGCAGCACTGGTATACATAGACACATACATAAGTTGATATTAAAAATGATGTTTGTTGCAGCTGCTCTCAGTGCATCTGTGACTGGGTAGGTTTAGTTAGTCTGGGTTTCAGTATATATATGAGGCACTGACATCTAGTTATCTGGGTGTGCTACACAGCGTAGCTTTAATTTGAGATCATTGTTGTTTGTCTTGTTTCTTGTATGTTGTGAAGAAAGTATTAGCTAAAGCCCAACAGCCTTCAAACCTAACATGGGACGGTCTGATTCAGCCTGTGATTTCTTCCATCACTCGCATGCCCTTGTATTTTCTTTAGCCAGATCGCAAGAGTTGGCCTCTTTCATGACCCATAATCTGGTGATGTGCCCACCCTCCCCCAAAAGGGTAAGTATTTTGCACCACCACTAGTGTTGATTGTTTTGAAAGCGTGTGACCAAGAACAGTGATTCTCAGATTTTTCATAGAATATCAGGGTTGGAAGGGACCTTAGGAGGTCATCTAGTCCAACCCCCTGCTCAAAGCAGGACCGATCCCCAATTTTTTCCCCAGATCCCTCAAAGCCCCCTCAAGGATTGAACTCACAACCCTGGGTTTAGCAGGCCAATGCTCAACCACTCAGCTATCCCTCCCTCCAAAACGGAGCCCCTCCCACCCCATTCCCATCTAGCCAGTAACTACCCAGGTGCTCTCTCCCATTTAGCAGTATAAGAAGGGCAAAATGACCTCTGACACCTCTTCATAACCCCCTGGGGATTGTGACCCTCAGAACCTGTGACCTAGTCCTAGAGCATAATGAGGTGGGATTTTATCCCAATCTGTGTCTAAGGTTTGCTGTCGGTTTTTTGTATGTGTAACCAGAACATTCGGCTCTACAGACTGGACCAGAAGATAAGTGTGAGGGGGGGAGGGGTGTGTGTGTGTGACTGATTTGCCTAACGCCCCTGCAGCAGAGGCCAGGGCTGTTGAAGTTCTCATCGACTGGATGTAAAAGTAGTGCATGTTAACGTCCCATGAATGTTCTCTCTAGCAGCAGTGTCCGGGGGTCGGGGAGGTGCATTTGGGATGCTGTCTGGTTCTCACAGAGTCTCAAAGAGCCTGTTTTTCAGAAGGGAGATTTACAAACACCACTCCCACCCTCTCTCTCAGCCTCCACCTCCCCAAAGCTGATTTGATCCCTTCCCGTTAGATAATGTGCAATTTTAACACCTGCAAGAATGTTTTTGTGATATTAATTATTATTATGCACCATGCTCTTTAAAACACATTGAGACATTCCCAGTCAGTTTAATCTATCCCTCCCCTTCCCCTCCTTCCGATTTCCCACTCTCCCTACGTTATCCCAGTTCATCAGGAGACACCGACTGGTCCATTTGTAAGATAGCTGAGTTGGCACTCCAGCTGCCCAGTTTGGTCCTGCTGTTCCTATTTGAAATGGTATGTGCATATGGTGGAGGCTGGGCTGTTTAACCAGGTCAATGTTAAACACATGCCCCTTTAGAAAGATTATTTGGAATGCGTTTTCCATGGCTTCGGACAGCTGTGCTCTGGCAGTATCATCTGTCTTTTAATGGTGCCCTGCAGAGTTCTAAAGTTGCCACAACTTAGACGAGAGAGAACCAAACAAAGCAAGAAAAGGAGTGGAAAGGAAGCAGCCAGCGCTAGAGGAAACAAAGGCGGCACCAGGCCTTCCGACCGTGGCATTTGCGAAAGATGTCCTATTAAAAGCTTGTCCCTGGCCAGGCCTGCTTCTGGTTATTGAGCCTTGGGCCGAGGTCTCACATTGCAGGTGACAATCGTAATAATCATTAGTGGGGGACTAGAGTTTCCGCACTTCTCATCATCTCACAACATGAGAAATGCCTCTGAAGAGCAGCTTCCCCCCGCTAACCCAATGCTGTAACCCGATCAGAGGAAAGAGGAGAGTTCAGGCTGGCGTCTAATGACTTCTAACTCCAGGACTAAGGAAATGGCAATCAAAGGGCTCGTTAATGATATAGAGGGCTACTGTGCGGCTGCAACACCCCCGGCTCTTGGATTGCTTTGCCACCTGCCCGGTAAAGAAGGAGGAGCTTTGGAGCAGCATGGGCTCACACACTGCCTATGCTCCCATGACTCCATTTGCAGGAGCTGGGGTCCCTGAGGTTAGTGCTCCACCCTGCTACAAGGGAGACACCATTTGAATACCTCTTCATGTGCCTCACTCCATATTCCACTGGGAGGCGGTGGGGAGAGGACAAATACATGCTCAACCCCTGGAGAAAGGCAATAGGTGCATGCCCTAATGAAGAAGCGGTATATGCAGCCCCTGAGCCAGAGAAACCACTCCCTCAGGGACGGCACTTCCACTAGGCAACCCTAGGCGATCGCCATGGGTGGCAGGATTTGGGGGACAGCATTTCGCTGCCCTCAGTGGCATTTCAGCGGCAACTCCTTTTTCCCTCTTCGGTCCATGGAGGCCTTTCGGCGGCAACCCCGCATCTTCTCGGCGGCGACTCCTCTTCTCGGCGGCATTTCAGCGGCAGCTCCTCCACTGCGGCGTCAGGTTTTTTTTCTTTTTTCCTCTTCGCCGCCTAGGGCGGCAAAAAAGCTTGCGCCAGGCCTGCACTCCCTGTCACTCAGCAGTGACTCCTCCAGGCAATGTCGGGGAACTGTACATTTTGCCTGTCTTGTTCCCTGCAGTGACTGTAACTTGCTTGCTGTTAGAGCCAACCCATGTTTTCAGGATTATGTTTTAAGAGGATATAATGAACTCATGGAAGAACAAGGCACCTGGAAACTCAGGAGAGGTTTAAGCCTAAGGATGTTAAAAGCACAAATGGAGTGGGAGGTGGGACTGGACTAGGACATACAGAAATGGGGCAGGATCGGCTGGGAGGCAAAGGAATCATCCAGAGACCTGGAGACAGAGCAGGAATGAGAGGGGACACAGTAAGTCAGGGCAAGTTGGCAAGTCATACAGACATGGTCCCACGCTGGAGAGTTTGTATCCAGAGTTTAGGGGTGTCTGTATCCAGGGTTTTGTTTCTGCCCATGATGTTTAGGTCCCGATCCGGATCTGATCTTCCCCGGCTCAGGCCTGTGGTGGTGGTTGAGGCTCTGCATAAGCCAAAGCCCCTTGCACTGACACCCAAGCCACCTTCCCACTCAGTAACACTGACCATCCACGGCTGTCCCTTGAATCCCCTGTGTGGAGGTAAGGGGGCCTTCTGCTGCTGTATAGAGCTGCCCTGGATAAATGCCTGACAGCTGAAACAGGGGAAAATGGGGCTAGTTCTTTAACTGCCAGCATGAGCCAATACATCACATCAGCCCTGGCACCTCTTTTCAGAAAGAAATCAGAGGGCTCCTTAGTGAGAAGGGATGGAATGACAGGTAGAAAGGCCAGAGGATAAATCCTGATGCCTACTGGGACTGTTAAATATTAGGAGAGATTAGTGTCTGACAGGGGAGAGGAGGGCAGCAGCTCTGCTAAATAGCCAGAGAAATGCATGGAATTCTCCTCCTTTATCAGTGTTAAAGCAGAACACTTAGGGTGAAAAAATACCATTGATTTAAATTAGGAAAGAGCCTGTGCTCCAGTCAGATCCGCACTAAGCCCCTTCCTGGAGCCAGCTCCTACCAAGAGGATACCGTCGGCCTGGCTGTCAGTTGTGCGGCTGAAGGCGTTCTCACTCCTGTTGCTGCTGCTGCTGTCCCATGATGTGTAGCAGCACTACAGTGAGGAGGCCTGCAAGAATTGTGCCTGCCAATGAGATGGGCTGATGCTCAGTTTCTCCACTCCCTCTGTTGGCTTTGCCCCAGCAGCCCACCCCCCTTTCTGCCTCTGAAAGTCTTCTGCTTAGATTGTCTGCCCTTTGGGGCTGGCACCTTGCACAATATGGGCCCTGTATAAACAGAAGACTAGGAAGGAGAACTGATGCTGCAAAATGCACACATGACACACACCTGCTTCTCTTTCTCTTCTAGTATTAGGACTTCCCCACTTACTCAGAGCTCCCTTCAGGAGCTGTACAGAGGCTTCTTGCTTGAAATTCTAGGTTGATCCCCATGCAGAACAAACGTTTCACTTCCCTCTCAACAGGTGTGCTCTGTGATCCATAAGAAGTGTGGGAAAGCCCAGAAGGCCCCTCTGTCCAAAGGCTTTGCTTCCAAGTAGCACACAAAGCTGTTGGCAAAGGAAAGACCAAGGAAAGTGCCCCTTGTGACCTCTCTCCAGTCTCTCCTACTCCTACTCAGTATTCCCTAGAGGAGCAGTCACTTTATCTCACTCCCGCTAAAGCAGGTGCATCCTAGCAGGAATAAGAGCAAGGATGCATCTATGCTGGCAAAATTAGGAGCCTGGTTCATCACTGGTGCAGCTGCTCCAGAGGTAGCAACACTGGAAGCAGTGATGTAGACAGGACACAGGGCATTTTGCCACTGTCTAACCCCTGTCTATAGGACAGATTGTACAGATGCTACCAGCTGTCGAGCTGCACTGGCGCTAAATTATAGGCCTTGATTTTCCTGTGGACACAAGAATAGAGAGCAAAGGCCCCAGAGAGGCAAAGGAAGGAAGCATTTCCCACCTGCACAGCAGCTCCCACAGCCTAGGACAGACATTCTGAGGACCAGGCATTCCTTGTGATTACCCTGGCTTCTGTGTTTGCCACCTGTTCTTTTACTTTGGGGACCATCCCTCCTTCAAGGTGGTGATCCTGCCTCCTAACTGGAAGGACACCTCTAGATCTGAGATACAATTCCAGGCTCCTGCAATGGCCCATTATGATGTCACATTTCAACACGTGTCACTGGACGCGAGCTTGCCCTTTAGGAGAGGGTTAATAATGTTGGTCGCTTTCTCCGGTGCACTGAGCCTCCCAACCTTCCCTCCCTCCTCGCTCCCAACCCCTTTTAATCTTTCTCTCCTCTCCTGTGCCTCCCCTCTATTCCACACCCTTCTTCTCCTCTCTTTCCACCCGACCACTTTCCCCCGCAGTGCGATGGTACCTTCCTCACTGGAGCCATGGCAGGAGAAGCAGGGGCTGTAGCTCAGGAATGTGTGAGTGCGTTGTGGGAGGGAGGATGTTACAGTGGAGATGGAGGGGGTCAATCCAGCTCAAGGGAATTATTTAGGATGATAGTTTCCACGTCCTTGTTACCGACATCATAAAGCACTTTGTACAGACCAGTAAAATATATGTGATAGGCCTTAAAATATTAAAAAACTGGCCAATTTTCATACTTTAAATATCTGGCATGTCACAGTTTATTAGCTAGCTGAGGAGCATGTGTGACAGCGACAGGTGAGAATGTGTGTGTGTGCGCGCGCAGGGGGAAGGAGAAGTGTGTGCTTGGGTATCTGTAGAGGGGGCACACAGGTGAGTGAGAGTGTATGTGGGAGTGAGAGGAAGGGTTGTGTGTGCCTGCAAGGGGAGGAAGGACTGTGTGTGTGTTGTGTGTGTGTCAGTGGGGAGTGAAAGCCTGTGTGTATATGTTGGTATGTGTTGGTGCGAGAGGATATGTGTAGCTGTGCGTCATCTCTGAGGAGGGGTTCGCGCGCGTGTGTAAATTGTTTGTGTATAAGTGTTTGTGTGTAGCATGGGTGTGGAATATGGGGAGGGGGCTGGAATTGTATGGATCTCACGTGGGATATTATGAAGTAGCAGCCTCATCCTCTCTCAAGCAGGAAATCCTCCAGCCTGTTTCTGGATTTAATATGCAGTGTTGTAGCTGTGCTGGTCCCAGGATATTAGAAAGACAAGGTGGGTGAGGTAATATCTTTTATTGGACTAGTTTCTGTTGGTGAGAGAGACAAGCTTTCAATGTAAGCTCACAAGCTTGTCTCTCTCACCAACAGAAGTTGGTCCAATAAAAGATGTTACCTCACCCACCTTGCCTCTGGATTGAGTGACAGTCTTTTCTGGTTCAAGGCCCTGACACTGCAATGTCTCAAGAGCCCTGCAATTAAGATAACAAAGGGCGCAGCCTGGGATTCCTAGCTACAGTCCCATTCTGGATCATGGCATTCCAGCTACTGTGCCCGCTAGAGAGGTGACAGACTCCTTTGTTACCATCCTATTCAAAAGGAGAATCAGATTCTCTGGCAATGAGCTACTCCTGATCTCTCCCAGGGCTTTCAGTGGTCAAAGACCTAGAAGAGCTGATTATAGAAATTTGGGTATTGATCTACCACAAGGATGGCCCAGGGGCTCCCATGCCAAGAAGCAAAGGTGTCCATGGAGTTCTAAAGTGTGGGTCTGATGCTATTCTCATTTTGCCCACATTGCACAGTGAATCAATCACTGTCTGAAATGGGAATAGATCCAAAGCCCTACCTATCATTCTCCTGTTCACACTGACACTGAGACATGGGAATAGAACCCAGGAGTTCTGACTACCAGTCTTGTTCTCACATCACTAAATCCCTCCCAGAGATGGGAATAGAATGTAAGAGTCCTGACTCCCAGACCCGTGCTGTAAATAGTAGGCCACAGAAAACCTCCATTTCCTATGGGCTACTGAGGAAAGGACCCTTTTTAATGTTTACAGCTAAATTATAACTGCATAGGCCAGTTGCAAGAAGAATATCTGTTTCCAGACAGACCACATCATGTGGTAAACTCATGGCCAATCCATACTAGAGTGAGCATGCTGCATAAGGAAGACAGAATGACCAGGGTCATCATAAAAAGGTTCCATTGAGTATGTTCCTGTGGGGAATGGGCACACCTGGAATCCATGTTGAATGTACCACATGTGCCCACTGTAGCAGTACAAGGTTGTTAGCCATTGCCTCTATAGACACAAAGGATGTGAGACTGAAGCTATCCTGCTCAGAGTCCCCAATGAAGGGGACAGCTACTGAGAGCAATTCTTCCTGCTGGCCAGTGTGTCAGCCAGAGGACAGGACCCAACCATCTGTACTGTATTCATTGGTTTTCCAGGGCACTTCCTTCTTTCTTATGCAGATGGGCACAGTGACTGGCAAGTAGCAATCTATTTGGTAGATACACACACCTCCCTGAAAAAGAAGCCAACGTGACCCACAGGGACAGGCAGGGTTTTCCCAACTGGGACTCTAAGTACCATGGACAGCTACCCCACCTCAGAGCCCTGGCTCCCCCTCACCGAAGCACCGTCCCCTCCTCTCCATTGGCGGGATGTTCTCTCTTATGGTAGCTTTGGGGGGATATCTGTTCCCTGTCTGTGTCTCTCCACATGAAGGTTGTGGAGAGAGGTAAGTGATGCCTGAATTCCTCCTCCTTGTAGTGGTGGCATTGGAAGGTTCTCCAATAGACAAAACCTTTAAAAACTCACCAGGGAGCTCCACCCTCTCTCTACACAAGATTCCATCTCCCACTTGGGATCATTTTTTCTGGTTCTGTTTCACTTGTATTTCTAATCATGTCCATTCCCTTTGTAGCAATTTCATCGAGATAAAGCCGTTTCACAGGTAACACTGTGCTGGTACAATGCTCCTTCTCCCTCTTAGGGCTGAAGCTCCTGACTCCACTGGGCACTCTGCCAGGACCCACAACATGTTAGTGGAAGCCCAGGATACTCCCAGAGGCCACATGGGAGCTATGAATGCACTTCACATGGCCACACTCTGGAGAAAACACTAGATATTTCCTTTCCAGTGTAGATGCTACTCGAAGCTGCACAATGCTGAGGAGAGGTTGCAGGGGGTTGGACTGGTATTGGTGTCATTTTGGGATAAGGAAAAGTTATTTACTTGTTCCCATAATAGAAGAACTAGGGGCTACCCAATGAAATTAGTGGGCAGCAGGTTTAAAACAAATAAAAGGAAGTTCTTCTTCACACAGTGCACAGTCAACCTGTGGAACTCCTTGCCTGAGGAGGCTGTGAAGGCTAGAACTATAACAGGGTTTAAAAGAGAACTGGATATGTTCATGGAGGTTAAGTCCATTAATGGATATTAACCAGGATGGGTAAGGAATGGTGTCCTTAGCCTCTGTTTATCAGAGGGGGGGTGATGGATGGCAGGAGAGAGATCACTTGATCATTAGCTGTTAGGTCCACTCACTCTGGGGCATCTGGCATTGGCCACTGTCGGCAGACAGGATACTGGGCTGGACGGACCTTTGGTCTCACCCAGTATGGACATTCATATGTTCTTATGTTCTTATCTTCAATGGCCCAGCCAGTAGCATGACAATAACTGAGACACAGTCCCTGCACCCAGCCACTGGCGTGCCCTCGTGATCTCCTTGGGAAGCAGAGGCATCTCTATATGTCCTTGTGTCTCTCTGCTTTGGATTAGGTGTTCTGGCTTTCAGAGGCTATGTCACATCTGAGAAAACAGGTAAAACAAACACTGCCATTCTCCGCAGCTGGTGCCAGTCCTTGAGGGGAGCAGAATCCTCACAGGAGCTGCAGGCTGGCAGGTGTGCCATTGTCAGCACTGGCACTGCCAAAGTTATCTTTGGATGCAAATCCTGGGGAAAATTGAGTGCTTAAAAGAGGACAGGCTCTCCTGGGTCATATTAGTCATTCCTCGTTAGAAAAGCACTGTTGGGTTCTTTGTTTCTCTCACTCTCCAGTGTATTTAGATAAATACATTTTCTAATTCTCCAAGTCCCACTGAATAAAAGAGAACTGCAAGGTGAGAATATTAAAGCAGCAGATTATCGAGTGCTCCCTGTGAATTGAAACTCTGGCAGAGACATGATTGCGGGGGCGGGAGGGGCAGTATTGTATGGTTAACTGCAGAGGCAGAGAGACATGGCGGGAGGGAGTGGAGTGAAATGGGGAATGAGAAACAGAGACAGAGAGGGAAGGAAGAAGAAAGAAAGGGGGAGAAACGGAGACAGGGCACAGAGAGGAAAAAGGAGAGGTAGACTGATGAAATGAAGAGGTAGAATGAAAGAGCGCTTGTGAGAAGAAAGAGAGCAAGAAGAGAAAATAGAGAAAGAGAGGAGAGCCTGGGAGAAGGATAATGGAGGAGAGGAGGAGCATGGAAGGGGGGAGAACGGTGCAGGGGAGAGGTTTGGCAGCTGTTGAAAGTGGTACGCGTTTCAATTTTTAATGATTCAAAAATACAACCATTAACATGTCAGACGCAGAGGTAAATGGCAGGGCTCGTTTACAAGCCCTAATGTCTTTGAAGAACAAATGCCACATAAAAGGAGAGCTTAAAAGCATTCAGGCTGGGAAATGCCGCCCGCATCTCTCCTTTTGCTGGGATCACTCCCTATCAAAGATTTCCAAGGCCAAGGTTGTTGGCGTGATTTTATTTGGGGTTGCTTTCTTCTTTTTTTCCCTCCTCTCCCTGCAGCTTGTGCCTCCTGTTTGTCACATGAAGCTGTGAAATCCAGAGTGTTCTGCTCTTCACTTCCGACAGCCGCAGGCAAACGGATTTACATCAGGTGCAGACAGTTACAAACTTCACGTCGTTGTTCTCAATTTCAGCCGAGAAATTCCCTTGCTGTCTCGGTGATTTAACTTGCTCTTCTCTCTGTCTGGATCTCTCCCTGCAGTGTCTTTCTCTGCTTTCCTCCCTCTGCCCATGCCACAGCAACGTCCTCCATGTAGACAAAGAGTGCATCACAACTCAAGGCCTGGTTGTCCCCGTTGGGAGTGTAAAAAAGCTGTAGGGGGAAAAGATGCTCCAGAATTTCCTCCAAAATAGGAACCTTCTCATCCTATCAAGCCCAGGGGAAGTTGCAATATAAGCAGCGGCCAGCTGGTATGGTTTCCATTTGGGGAGGTCTTTCCTTTGACAGAGAGACAATACGACACTCAGCAGATTGCCTATAACCACAGCAATTGGCTCCCATGCATGACCTCCGCCATCCACCGTACATAGACTGTGGCAGTGGATAACATCAGCAGAAGTAGATACACAGACACCATAAGTGTGGAAGAGAGTGAATAATGGGACTACAATCCTTGATCACTAGAAGGTTAGTTACTGTTAAGAAGTGAGGGGTATGAGAAGGAATGATTAGTTGACTTGACTTGAAATATGTGCAGATACTGCTCCATGCTCAACTCAGGTCGCTGGGAGTGGCAGGGGGAGTGAATGACAGGTAGCTCCAGGACTCAGCTTCTTTCCTCCCTCCGCCCCCCAGTTTAACTGTCATTGATGGGAAGGGCAAGTAATTTCAACTTGCCTAAACGCCTCTTCCTTGCCACAACCACCCCCATTAAGTGCAATAGAACGAATAGCATGGTACGCAGAGTATTAATTCTACTCTGCCCTTGCATTCCTGAAGTTCTCAAATGAGTAAGGCATGTGTTCTCACGATGTACATACAACAGGGATGATCCAGGTTTAAAATCAATGAAAATGCAGTGTGCAAAACAATGGAGAGGTGAGGATAGCTATTGCAGATAGTATTCTTTACATAACAGTTAGATAAATGGACATCTAGGAGATGAGGTTGAACATAAATAGGGGGACAGACAGGGTTGTTTGAAATGACGTGTATGGTTACATTCAATCAAAAAACTGATCAAGACAGAAAAATGGCTCTACAACAAATCTCTGGCCACTTGGAGGCAAATCTGTCATGGGTCCAGGGTCCTAGAATTCATTTTTATCCACCTGAATCTGAAGCAGCCCAGACAGGACACACAGCTTCCAATACATGCATATTGTCCATGTCACCTCAGTGTGCCAACCCCTTCACAGATGAGTCACTACACCAGTCTCCAAGCCATTCTACAGGTCTCTGTAGTCCCTGAAAGTGTTATGAGTCTGCCCCAGCCAAGATTGGCAGCTGTCCCAAGCCCAGACTGGAAAAGGTGCAAGATAATGATACTCCCAGCCAGCTTCAGTGCATTCCCTTTTTGTGCCCTCCCTTTTTTTCCATGGTTTTTGGAGGGAAACACACAGAGGAAGTATTTGGCCCTGGCCATGCCTCTCGTGTTTCCTGTCTCCTGACTGACAGGTACATGGCATCCCTTTGGGTGTAACCAGGGTTTCTGAGAGGACTGAATCTATCTGTGCCCTTTTTGCCAAATGTACATCACACCTGGATGGCATGATCTGGACAAAGGGTTACAACAGACCCTGATCGTTACCATGTATTATTATCAATTATTTTCAGCATTGTCAATAACACGACTGCATTTAGACAGCTACTGATTTTTAGTTTGTCCTTATTCATGGTAATTCCCTTGTACTGGCCCTATTCTCCTCCATGGGAGAAGAATTGGGCCCCAGGAACCTGAGTTATGGGAATGCAGATCAAACCCCACCATTTTGGATGGAGAGAGGAGAAGCAGTTCCAAGAGGTTACATCCCCCCAGCGATTCTACATGAGGCACTCAGATACTATGGTGATGAATAAAGAGAAAAAAATTTGTATACAAGTTATTCCTATGACTAAGAAGCCTTTTCAAGTCCAATAGAAATTGACTCAAACCTGTGCATAAAATAGAAAGTGGCAGCAAACTGAACTGGTTTAGAGGACAGAAAGGAAGTTCAGTTTGCTATTTTCGCACCACTACCAAGGTTATTTTTTGCTGATTCTGCACTTTCTGGTTCCAGCTGGGTTTGGAAGTGAAAGTCTCCAAACACATGAAGAAAGACTGTTCTGACAGCATTCCCAGACTGCTCAGGAGCAGGAAATAAATGGAATCTGAGGAGACCAGGCTTTCTTGGGAGAGACTCCAACCCATTTATACAGACCCAAGATGTTCTAAAAATTCTAGACGTTCAGAGAGAATCCAGACTTGTAGTCACTCACAAGATCAGATAGAAAGATAGATCGATCTTTGAATCTTTTGAGATTCCTTTCTCACTCAGTCCCAGACTGAACGCAACTTCATCTTTTGTGGATTTTCATTTTAAAGTGGATAAAATATCCTTTTTAAAAGAAGAAACCCTACTGTTGATGACACGAACAGCTGTGGGAAAAAATATCATTGGAGTACACCCAGTCAATATCCCTCCATAGGAGTCCTGGAGAATCTAACAGCTTCTGACTTTCAAAATGACTCCAAATGCAAAAGGAATTTCAAAGAGAAGACGAAAAACCTCACCCGTCCTTTCAATCACATCAGCCACTCTGCAGTCTTCCTCCACCTCTCCTTCCCCAGCCTGCCCTGGCATCTTCATCTTTATTCATGGAGCTGAGTTCAGAAGCAGATGCTCTCACCCCCCATGCCCTGGGAAGATAGGGAGGGGGGGTTGTCTCCAGTTTTCATGAACACATCTTCAAAATGTTAGGTTTCCAAAGAGTACACAAGATATAGCTTTTCAAGCCCCCTTTGGACCATTATTGAGTTTGACATGTGTTGTTCCACTCCTGATAGATCCTGGCCACTGGAATAGCCATCTGATAATAGAATAAAATAGCCAAGCCCCCTGCGTGCTGCATATTTCATATACTACGCCCCGACTTCACATTGTTTAGACTATTAGAACAATTTGTCATCCAACCCCTGCAGCTTAGCAGGATTCTGCCTGCTCCAGGAGAAAGCATGTCCTTTCACTGCTGTCTGAGCTCCAAGCAGAATAGACAGCCGAGAAGCAATGCTCAGGGGCTGCCCTGAGTGCTATTCATTATTATTAAAAATCGCCTGCATCACATTTCACTTTACAAAACCTAGAGGAAAGCACATCCCCTGCCCCAAAAAGTCTACAGGCTAAGAGAGGCAGAATAGCCAGGATATAGGAAAATACCTTATGAAAAGCAGGGTGTGCGGATCACCATTAATGGTAGGAAGGACTCCTGGAAGAAGTTGGATCTGAAGTAAGAGAGAGGGCACCCGATGGACAAAAAGAGAAAGGTTGTTCCAGGCATGATAAAAGGCATGTGTGACAGGATGCAGGGGACCAGTCTTATCCCTGGTTCACAAGGGTTAACTCCAGCTCTACTTCCTCCTCTCTTTACTCAGGGAACGAACTATGACAGTGGCTGCTTGGGTGACAGAGCAGGGAGGACTCCTGTGGAGAGGTTCCTCCACACTCGGGCCCATAGACGTGAGCTCAACCCCAAGATGGAATTAGGGTCCCGTATGGGACTTTCTCGTTATAAAGACAAACTCTTGAGGCAGAGCCCCTTCTAGCTGCAGCTGTGTTTGTCTGTCACGTCATCCTGCCAGCTTCAACTTGGTGTCAGGGGCTGGACAGTTTCAAACTTGTAGAGAGACTGTAGATAAACTGACAGCAGGGAGCAGGAGACCTTGGTGAAAGGGACAGTGGTGGTTCCAGTTTTATTTTCTGCTAAATTGTTCGACATTTTCCAGCAGGTTTCTGAACGCTTCTGAGAAATGAACAGAGCCATTTCTGGCTGAGACATATTTGCACCAATGCTCGCAGTTCAGCCAGAGGGAGGTGACTCCCAGCCATGGCATCTACCAGGCTCAACAGAGAAAAGCTCCCTTCTGACTCTATGTGATAGACTGGCTGGCTCCCTGGATCCACAGGCAGGATTCAGCTGTGGTAATGTGGAGAAGGTCCATGTGAGACTGGAGGAGGGACTCCGGTAAGTTAAATCTGTTGGCCAGGCAGTTAGATCGAGATAGACTGCATGCTGCTAGCTCTACCCCTTGATTTTTGCATTGGCTGTTTAGCTCAAGGCAGCATCCGCTATAGCTTTATCCATGCTGTGGGGAAGTGAACAAATGTAGGGATGAATACCATGTATCCACTCCCCAGATGTCCGATCAGCTCCATTTTGCACCTCTCTTCCCCCCACACAGTAAGACCATAACGCACGTTGCCAATGTTTGAGTGTACCCATTAGCAAACCACACAGCAGTGCAGATGCTCCATGTTTTCCAGCACTGCTGCTAAGCCACCCCAAACCTTCTATCATATTCCAGGCTGGGAAGGATCCCAGCATTAATGATGATTATTATCATGTATACGCTACCCATCTTTGCAATACCTAGGAGCCAACACGTACGTGTACACAGCCGGCAGGCATGCAGTTTAGCCGTGTTTGACAGCATCTGTCATCTAGTCCGCCAGTGACCTTTGGCCAGTAAGATTTCCTCTAGCTGCCAGTGCTAAGTGTGCGAGCCGATGCCTAACTGCTCTGATTGTTAAACTCACTTAAATCTCCTGTCCTGGTAAATTACCTCTGTCTGACAATCAAACACAATGAACTGTAGGCTTGAATGGCAGAGCGGACCCTCCCAGCCTGAGGTGAAGGCATCCCAGCCATCCCTCCCTGGCTCAGAGCTACGCAATCTCCAAGCACCAAAGGTACATTAGCAGGATGGCAGCCGCCATTCTGTGACATTCTGAATAGGCAGGTCATGGCAAATAGGCAAAATAGGCTTAATTTGCCATGCCTGATTATTTGTGTTTCTCTCCCAAAGGCATGGCTGAGTAATGGTGCCTGTACAGGTCCCTAGGGCATAGGGATATTCCTCCACTGGAATCCCTCTCTTTGGTTCAGTAACAGGCTTTCCACCTCACCTATCACATGGGTGACAGAAGTCTAGTGTCACCACATTTGTCAGCTATTCGCCTCTTGCGTTTATTCCGTGATGGAGCTGACTGATGCCAGGGGGGAGGGCATGCATTGTAAATAACTCTAAACCATCTAACTATGCACATAGCCTGTCTATGTAACCACATGTTCTGTAGCTCAGATAAGGCTGAGGTAATGTTGGTAGGTTCAGGGAATCAACCTGAATATACAGTGGGATGATATGTGCCCTTGTTAACGAGCGTGTGGGCCTGTAGTTTGCTATGAGACTCTGTAGTCAGGAATTCTTGCTACATCCTCAGCTTCTGTTGGAAGACCCTAAAGCAGTAGCAACCAGGAAGGCCATTTTTCCATCTCCACCTTGGCCAGAACCCTACAGCCATTTATTCAGATGG
Source organism: Chelydra serpentina (assembly GCA_037349315.1). Lineage (NCBI taxonomy): Eukaryota > Metazoa > Chordata > Testudines > Chelydridae > Chelydra > Chelydra serpentina. The sequence goes on along the minus strand of JBAIAC010000028.1, from coordinate 18,864,446 downwards.
AACCCTCACTACCATAATCCACACCTGGTTCTTCTTAAAATTAGACTCTCCCTTCAGGGTGCCCTACATGGCAGTACCTGCTAAATCAACTCGCAAACTGGGGCTGGTGCAGAATGTAGCAGCCAGCTTAATATCTCACCTTTGGCCTGTTGCAATACTACCCCATGATTTGTATGGACCCTCAGCTGATTTGGGGTGGAATTGAGGTACTGTTATTGACCTATAAAGTCCTACTTGGCCTATATGAAAGATGACATTGTCCCTCTGGGATGGTGGTTAGCTGGTGCTGGAGCCCCCTTGGTCTGAAAGGGAGATTGCGACTGACAGGGTGTTCTCTGGGAGGAGCCCTTCACTTTGGCACTTAGTCCCCCTGGAGTTCTGGTGATGATGATGGGGAAGTCTGTCTGACCTGGCATTCCTAGCAGGGTGGCTATACAAGGTTAAGCATTCACGCCTACATGGCTTAAACAGAACAACCCCATGGAGCTGAGCCCTAAGGCCCTGCTTTGCACCAAGATGATGGCTCGCCTTGTGTTTGCATCTCTCATCCCTGAGCCTCCCACTGGACAGCAGGTATGACTGCCTACAGACCTGCATCCCAGGCAAAACAGAAACCTCGAGCTTTTTCTAGCTGGCTAAATGAGTCCCCATAAAACCTCTGAATGGAAACAGAAGCTTGTGTTATTAGAAGGGAGAGAGAGAGAAAGAGAGAGAGAAGCCCCCAGTGAAACAAATGCCCCCTTGCACCTGCCATATGCCACATTGCATCACAGTGAAAGGAGTGAGTTACAGCCACAGACCCCATGCTTAGCTCCCCTCGGTGCTCAGCCCCTTCTGGGCCAGACACACAGACCATTCATTCTTACTGCACTGCTTGCATATAGCACACAAAAGGGTTAACTCTCGGCAGCTGCTCCCCAGATGCCGGTTCTGGAATTCACATTTGTGTAATAATAAACCTCAGGGTGAGTGGGGGGGCTGCTTTGTCCCCCTTCCCCCTCCTTCCCCCAATAACTGCTCTGCTGCCAAACGCCATGGGAGGAGGCGAGGAGCAGCAACCCAGGTGCTGTGGGATCTCTTCCGACGGACTCACAGGGAGATGAATTACTGGGCCGCCAGGAAAACCTGGTTATTTTTCATGTTGCTTACCCTTGCAGCGTTAGCAGTGGGGCGGGATAGGGAGAAGAGAGCTCAATCCACAGTGCAGGACCAGAGTATAATTTGTTTCAGGAGAGAGCAGTGAGGAGAGACAGATGTACATTTTATTTAGAGGCTTTCTCCTTAATAGCCCCCATCATGTGGCAGGGCAGCACACCTGCTTCCAATCGCCAGCCTCCACTTAGCGCTAGCCCGGCTTGGGTTTGAAAGGAGAAAGGGCTGCTCCATTATTGAGTTTGCCGCTCCCTTCCTTCCATGGAACACTGATTTAGGCTGAGAGGTCTGCGTGGGCTGGAGGTGCCGAGAGGGGAAAACGAGGAAGGTGGGGGAGAGAAGTTAACTCCTAATTCAAAGGGGCTGCAGATGGATGTGGTGTGAAACATGGCACTTTCCCTTCTCCCAGACTCGTGCAAATACTTCCCCCAGTCCCAGTCTGGGTGGAGATTTGAATGAACCTAAAATCTTGAGTACAAGTCAAACCCAATGAGTTTCACCTCGTATTGTAAGGAAATCACTATTCAGTCTGGATTTGCCTGAAAAGGTCACAGACCTCAACAAGCCTTGTGAGCAGAAATGGTCTCAAGCCACAAACCTGAACATTTCCCATGCATGCCCAAGGGTGTTTGGATTCATAGACCCAGTTCAGGACTCTAAAGGTCCTAGAGAGTTTGACGAGAATGGAGAGGGATCAGAGGTAGGGTGGGGTGGAGTTGGGAGGGGTGGGGGGAGCCTATCTGGAATTCTGATTTGGGCCCATCTCTACCAGTGATGAGTTTAGCATGAAACCCCAAACCGGGTAAGTATCGTGTGCTTCTACATTTCACTGAGAACATCTCATGCAGGCCAAGGTGACTTTTCCCCCAGCATATACCAGCAGCACATTTTGCACCATAAGGAATGAATGGGGAGGTTTTGATGAGCTGAGGAAGCCTGCCATTCTCTTAGAAATCTCTGTTCCCCACGCCAGGCCTGGGCTCCTGATTGCTCCCACTGCCACATGGAGAGTGGGACCCAGCATACGTGGCTGTGACTGTCGACTGAGCCGAGAGAAAGGTGGGGTAGATTTCACACCTTGACTGTGAATGCGCAAACCTCACTATTCCGTGGCTCAAGGACTCTGCTCTCTGCCTCAGCTGGCCAGCCCCAGTCTACGTGGGTGGGTTCGAGTTCCTCCTTCGGCCCTGTGATCTCAGAAATGTAGCTCTGGAGCATCTCTCCTTCCCTATCCCATGGCGAGGCGGGAGGGGCTTCTTCTCATCTCTTTTGATCCACATTTTAAGAAGGCCCCATCTGTTTTGACTATTTGGCAGCTTCGCACCCAGCCCGCCCCTGAAGAACGGACTGTACGGGAAGTGGTTGGTGAGAGCTATCAGGCTGGGAGATCTTTTTAACACAAACAACGAGTTGTTTAGATGTGACACACGGTACGTGGTATTTCTGTACAGGAACCCTGACTCACCAAGACTGCAGATGCAGAGAAAACATCAGAAAACTGCCTTGTTTCACGGACAGCAAAGTGGATTCACATAGACCCCAAGAGGCTTGAATGAGATTTTCCAGTTTTCTATTTGATGGAAATAGAAAATGCTCAAATAACCCACAGGAATGTTCCAGTGAACTCGGCACATCTGGGACAGTCCCCGGGAGAGGCAGGAAGGAAGCACTTCCACAGACTGAGAGTGTCCTGGCACAGCATAGGCCCAGGTTCTCCACAGATCAGACATGTGGTGGTGTAGGCATGGCCAGGAGAAGCAGCTATTTCCACTTCTAGAGACCTTTTTTATTTCAAAGCCCTCCTCTTCCCTTGTCTAAGCTGCCTCTCCCCACCTGCATTCAGGATGCCCTCAACTGAACCTCATGCTCAGATCATGCCTTGCCAGCTTCCAGATAATACGTGACCTGAAAGCACCCAGCTCCCCCAAGTGCAGCGTAAGTAATGAGTTGGGAAGGAACAGGTGCAGCTTGTGTTGCCGGTGTCAAATCTTCTGCATGGTGGTTACTGAAGTGTGGGAACATTTGCCGGCATTTCCAGAGGCACTGCTCCTTGTTCAGAGCTGTGGCACGAGCTAACTGTACCAGCGTGAAGGGGAAACTGCCTTCTCACCCACTTGACCCCCCCCTGGGTTAAGTAGGTCAGGTCTGTACAATGCTAGGGAAATAGGAAGAACCACGTAAGTGCTAAGTATTCGTGTTAGTATGAATATTGATGAACTGGCCTGGAAAGTGGAGCTGCCCAAAGGCTTGCACACTGGAAGCAAAACAGGTGCAATGGGGCCTCTTATTCACTGGCTTTCGAGACACAGAACGTGTCATTTGGAAATCCACCCCCCCACCCACTCCCCTGTCCCGCCTTATTTCCACTGCTCTGATGTGCACAGAGCTGTATGCAGGGCGTGACTCACCACAGCTCTCTGCACCCAAGAGGCTCCAAGCTCACTCACAGGAATAAGGGTTTGGGGTGAGGGGGGGGGGTTAACTTGAAAAATAATTCTGCGCAAGAAGCCCATGAACTGTGTGCGCACATCAGAGCTGATTTCACAGGAGAAGGGGTAAGAGGCATGGAAAGACTACTGGGTGGGGAACTCGTTCTCCTGCCTCTCTCTGTGTCTCCCCCAAGCAATGCATTTATTTACTTAACCAATACTAGAAAGAGCAGTTTGTCCTGGGGAAGGGCTTAGTAGACTAAAGGCAAGACAAGGAAATACCCTATCAGACTATCAAGTGCCTCTGCGACCCCTGACCAGGATGGGATATAGAGCCATGATGGGAGATGGGTCAGTGCTAAAGTGATGATGGACTTGAACTAAGCCCAAAGGCCACTCCCTCTCTCAGTCCTCTCTTTCTTACATGATTTGAATACACACTCAGCATGACCGGGACTTGTCTTGATTCTCTTCATCACATGGCCCTTTGTCACCAGTGCCCAAGATTATTCCCCACACCCCTTCAGAGCAGGTTGTGATTCTGGATAATGCCACCTCCTCTCTGCCCCCCCACCCCATCTTTCACATCCTGATGTCCACTATCCGGTTCAAACGGGGAAGGGCGGAGTGCTACAATCTAGCTTTGTGTCTTATTCAACTGGACCTTGTAATCCGTTAGCTGTGCTCTCTATGGATCAGAAAGGATGGCACAGCTGCACAACGGTTGGAAAGCTCTCCCAGTAGACTCCACAAGTTTGCATTCTGCCATGGTTATTTCCTTTCTCAAGGAAGATTAGTTGAAAATCATGCTGTTTACAGTGTAGGGCACTCTTTTGGCTAAGACAGTAAATCTGAGCTACTCTCTGCCCGTGTGGCACTGACAATCTGATAGCACTTCTCATAGGAATAGAGCTGTGTCTTGGTGTGCCTGGACAAAATCTCTCCCCTCCTTCAGCATCTGCAATGCCTTGTACTGGCTGGCTGCTGCTTTCCACCCCAGAAGTGGCTGCATTGTAGTGATGTAGTCGCTGTAAACCCCTTTGGGATGAAAGGTGCTTTGTAATAACGTCTGATATGATTGTATGGCAATAATATTCATTTTCTAACTTGGCTTTTTCATGTAGATCATATGTTTTGTATCGTATATAATGTCTGCTCGGCTGTTTGTTTTGGGAGAATGGTAAGAATCCATTAACCTGTTATTGCCTTGGCAAAGAGCATGTTTATAAAGTCACACACCCCCCCTTGCAGAATTTAGGCTCAATTCCATTGAAAACTCCAGCAGACACACACTTCCCCCAGTGCTGTGGGTAAACAGGCTGGGGAATTTATTTTGGCCACTGGAGGGCTCCCATATTGTTCCAGGAAGGTAATAGAAAGACATTAAGTGATTGAAAAAATGTAACCAAAAAACCAAACCTAAGAGCTATAGAGTTCAAAGTCTGTTCTCTAGCTCATGCACATGCCAACTATCATGCAAATCAGGCTCAATTTAAATTCCTCAACCAAAAAAAAGTGCAAGTAAAATGTGTCCTGTCCTTCTCCATAAATATGGTATGGTACCCGTTAAATGTGTGTGTGCTGTTAGAGCAATTAGGTCTGTATAAACAGCCAGAAAGAAGAAAGCTGTGAGACCTGAATCCCCAGCGAGTTTAGTCCTGGATAGATAAGCCTCGTTCACCTCTTTATCTTACTTGGCTCGGGTCCCTGGCACTCTCATTATGTGGCACCTTAGAATTCCAGTTCTGTTATCTGTCTCTCTCACACATAGTGATTCACCATTGCCCTGCATCTTGTGCAGTCATTTATATCAGTACAAAGTAGGTGTGAAACACTATCACTTGGATTTGGTGGGATTTTATTCTCACTTCGCACTAGTGTAAATGTCAACCCAAGCTGCAAGGCAACAGAGAAACACGTCCACACATTATTGATTCTTATTAGACAGGGCTATGAATAACTAATCATGTCAGTAAACTCTCAGCCGGCCCTTCCTTAGCCCACAGGGTGTACAACCCATCAGTATTAATAGAAATGATTCCTTGACCTTCTCAGGTTCCTCTGTACCAGAAGATCACAAAGCACTTTACATGCTCTAATAAATGAAGAGTCCTGACTTCTGGCCAGTAAATATTGTTAGCCCCCTTTTACAGATAAGGACACAGGAATACGGAGTTTAAACCCAAATTGACAGCCTCAAAATATGTGGCTCAATTTACAGAGGTGCCGAACACGCTTTCATTGGCTTCCTTGATGTTTGCCCTTGGAGTGGCTCTCGGGCCTGAAGAATAGAGTCCAAGGAACTGGAATTCAGCACCTGCCCTTTGGAAAGGCACAAGCTTGCTTAGCCGATGTCATCTCTCCCTTGTGTTCCTAATGCGCAGCAGCAAAGGGAAGGTGGCCAACTGGGATGATTGGAAGAGGAATATGTATTTTTCTCTGATTCCCTCTGAATGATGTTTCCTTTGAATTTGCCGCTGCTTCCCCTATGCTAAGTGGTTTCTCTAATATAAAAAACCCCTCCAAACGTATCTTTAAAAGGGCCCCGTTATGACTATTTTATTCTCTGGCTTCAGCCCAGTCGCTGTCTGTGCTTTCTCACCAAAGGGCCTTGATTTCATCAGGCCTTCCCACCCCCCGCTCTCACAGGGAGGGGGGGGCTGGCCTGGTTCCCATGCTCTGGACTCAGAAGGGGACTGGGTTTCCTTTGGAAAGCACTGTTCATTTACATGAGAAAATAATTCACAATTTTTTCTTTCTTGTGTAGAAACTGATTCTCCTCACACGGCATCTTGAAAGCAAAGCCAGTTAAAAACACGCCCAATGGGCCAAATTTGTCCCTGGGGTAAGGCCATAGATTTCAAAAGAATTACACCAGGGATGCATTTGGCCATTTAGTTTTCAAACCCTCCATGGACTGACTCCAGCCAACCTCTGGGACCTTGTGTCCCTTTCTATTCCCCTTCCAGTTCCCTCTGCTTCTCTGGCACTGGCCTCCACAGCGTCCTTTCCACACAATCGCTCTGGTGATGGTGCAAAAGCCTTCTCCTCCTCAGCTCCTGCTTTGGGATCAGCTTTCATATCAAATCTCATCTGAAAACATACCGTCTCCCTTTTCCAGCACATCTTCATCCCTCTCTGCCTCTGCCACTGCAGCTCATTTAATCCTGAAGAGAGTGTCTAGGATACAAGTTAGTGTGACAAAGGTATTGCAGTGAATCAGCCCAGAAACTGGTCCTGGACACTTCCAGTGCTCTGGGCAAAGCTGTATGAAAGGCCTCTCCCTGCATCTGACATAATGCCTCCTTGAGGCTGTTCAAGTGTAGATCTCCAGTGTCACTGGATATCTAATCTAGTCTGCCTGACTATGGCCACCTATCTATCTTCATTCCCTCCTAGTCTGCCACTCTCTGTGCATTTTAGTGCAATCTCAGGTGTGGCAAGACCCTCCCCCGCCTTTCACCTCTGCACAAGACTGTACCAAACTTCATCCCATCCTGAGCATGCCTGGATTTCTGTTCACTTAGGACAGACTGTGAAGAAAAGCACCAAGGGGAGCGAGAAACATTCTAATGGGAAGTAAAATACAGGGGCAGTGGGCAGGAGTCAGCGTTGGAGTTCAGAGGCCTAATCTTGCTCTCAGTCACATGAGGGTAGATCAGGAGTAACTCCAGTGAAGTCAATGGAATTACACTGGTGTAAATCAGAGGAGAATCAGTCCCCAGGAGTTTGGTTTTATAAGGCACTTGTTTGTTGATTGTTCCGAGTTTATATTATTCTTAGAAATAGTTTTATCTCATTGGTTTAAAAGCTTTAAAGTTATTAGACAGGAAAAATAAATACACCCTTCCTCCTCTCTACATAATATATATATTATTATTACATCCCAAAAACGACATTAAAGGAATGTTAAGTTTACGAAGTCAAGAACTCAAAAGTTAAGCAATGCCAAGATTAATTTGATCCCCTTGTGCATATGCATTATGATACAGCCTTGACATGATCACATGCTATTTTTTCCACAGAACCCCTTCCTCATTCAAGTCCTCTGCACAGTTCTGATTCATTCCCAGAGCACAGTCCCTCCTGAGCATTGAATGAGGCAAGGGGCTTGTGGGGAAAATAGCATGAGCTCATGTAACTAAGGAATGTATCATAATTAAAGCTGTGTGGATAACCATTTTTTTAATTGGTTGGCCAAACAAAAAAAAATTAAAATCATTTCAGATTTACCTGAAATGGTTTTTTTGAGGTGAGGAGGGGGGAGAGGTTTGGTGAACTAAAACATGTTAAAATAAGAAACTTTAAAAAAAAAAGTTTCAGGTCAATCAAAATGGTTTCTTCAACCCAAAACAAAATGTTTCATTTCATTTTCAGGGTTCTTTAATTATTTGAAATGGTTTCAAACATAAAATTGAGTGAAATTCCAAAACAAAAAGTGGAGACATTTCATTTTGGAAATTCTATAGCACGCCATTCAAGATTTCCAAATTGTATTTATTTGTTTAGCCAAAATAATTTGCCAGAATTGACCTGAATTTGTGAATTGACCCAAATCTGTGTTTTTCAGAGAAAAAATGTTTTGCATGAAAATTTTTGCTCAACTCTAATTATAATGCATACACGCAACAGGTCCAAAGTACGGTTGCACAGACAACCTGAATTCAGGCATTTCCTCATTTTTGAGTGCTTGACTTGTAACCTTAACATTGTTCTTCTAACATAGTATATATACTATGAGAGATGTCACTCACCTCTAACCTGAGCTGGCACTCACCTCTGAGAGATGGTGAAGAGCCAGTGGCTCCAGCCCATTCCATTCACGCCCTTCCTGCCCATAGTATATATATATATATACTATGTTAGAAGTATATATACTATGTTAGAAGTATATATATATAAAAAAAAATTGCTGGGAGACAAAGAGATTTCTATTTTATACTAGAGTTAGAAAGTGAGAGCAGGAAAGAAGGAGCTTGAGGCAAGGAATGGAAACACCACAGGAGAGCCAAGAGCAAGGCTCCCACTGCCTTCGGGGGCTAAGAGACAGAGTGAGCTGGAGCAGCCTTCATCATCCAGACTCCCTCCTCTGAGAGATGGTGAAGAGCCAGTGGCTCCAGCCCATTCCCTTCACGCCCTTCCTGCCCAGCATCCCCTTTTGGCTGATTCCAAGCTCAGTATGTTTCTTGTTACTTTGCATTTCTAACTAAACTTGATAACACTTAATCAATTGGCTAACTGGGGACTGGCAGGCTCAGGGTAGTGGGAATAGGATCTGGTGACTTTCACCTCTGGGTCACTGGTTTAAATCCAACCTGAGCTGGCACAGACTGAAGGTGGTTACTATCAGACGGCTTTTTGGTGGCCAACATGAAATAAGTTGTTCTTCATTCACTTCCTACTGGAAAGAGTTCACATCCTAAAAACCCTCACCTATTAACAACGGGTTGGGTTCTGCGGAATGACACAGACTGAGTGGGTCATGGGGAACGAGCTCCTCCTGGAACGGAGACCTCCAGGTCACAACCAAGGACCATTTGCTGGAGCAGAATGTGGGAAGCTTGTCCTGGCGTTATTAGTGCTGTCCATGCTCCGTGGATAAGCAGCGGATTCAGCCACCATCACTGTCAAGCCAGTAGTTTTCACCAGTCTGAACATTTCCTTTTACGCTTGTATAAACTACACATAAGGGTATGTTAAATGCAGCCTGAATGAGACAAGTGTCGTAAATTAAATGAATGCCATATCGATTATCAAGGATTTGTTCCCTGAGGTTTAACAAGTTTGTAATAGACACAGATCTCATTGAACATGGCCATCGTTAACACTCACGAAATCCGCTTTAATATTTAATGGATAATTTAATAATTAATTAGCATTTAACAAACACACAGCACAGGAGCCTCCCGTCTGCCCCCAAAACAGAACAATAAAGACAAAATTATGGCAATGTTTTGCTAATCATTTTAGTTTCGCTTGATTCTGCAAGTTTGGCTTAATCAGACTAAGTGCCCCACAGACACTGCCTCCACCCCCAGTCCTCCTACAAACCTCCCCGCTGTTACAGTTAGGTTGTTCCATCAGACCATGGAGTGGTAACTTTTGCTCCTGCTAAAACCTGCAGGCTATGGCTGTGATGAGGCCTCTGCCAGGGACACATTTCATAGCAGTATATCTGGAAGGAAGGATTGTAAATTAATATTGTGGCCATAGAAGAAGAGCGTATGGGAGATCTATAAAGATAGCTAAGAAGAGTGATAATACATTGCTGACTAGATGCAGGGATCTTGCAAGCTGGGACCATGCAAGCTTCCCCATGCATCAACTTGGCCAATGCTCCTAAGGCCACAACACCCCTCACTATTCCAGTCCTGCCCCCCGCCCCAGCTTTGCTAAAGCATCTCACTTATAATCTACAATGCCCCAGTCCTAGTAGCCCCATCCTGCTCTGCCAATGCATCTCACTCCTGCCTTGCAGCATTCCCTGCTATTCCAGTCCTGGGACCACTCTGACACACTCACGCCAGACCTGCAGCAACTGCTATTCCAGTCTTGCGCAGAGCCTGCCAGTCATGTTATACTGCACTAAAACACATGCTGGTTTTGTAATATGAAGTAAGATCTCCTAGAGACTAAACGTAGCCACTAAATTTTGTTCATATGTCACAAAGCCCAAACAAGTACTCAAGTTTCCAGAAGGGAATAGCAAGTGCATTCACCTTTGGTGTCACCTGCACCATACACCCGACCAATGCACTGATGAACCCTTTGTGCACCGTGCTGCCACGCTCCCATTCATACTTTATGATTATTAATGGATATGGTATTTGCTGCTAGTGTTCCTGCTAATTGCTTCAATTGTATATTAAACAGGCACTAATCATTTTGTAAATATTGACCTATTTTTAGAATGGCACTTTCACTTAATGACTGACGTGAGTAAATGTGGCCACATACGGACGGGAAATTGCAGTCACTGCAGAGGAGAGCATGGGAAGCTACCAAGAACAATCAAAACCAGCAAGTAGGGCCCAGGCTCAAAACTAGAGAGGAACTGGAGTGCAGGGAACCAGAAACCACCATGAGCCACATTCAGTCCTGGTGTAAGTCGATAGTCAATTGAGTTCCCCCCACCCCCGTGCCCCATCCCAGATCTGAATATGGTTCTGTGGCCTACCTCATTTAATACTGCTCTTTTGCTATGCTCTTCCCTGCCCCTGAAACATCAGAGGGAGGTATGATCATTAAAGGCGTTGCCCCAGCAAGAATGCTGAGGGTATAGAGAACTGGGAAGAAGAGGATCTCTTCAAACCGTGGGGTCCTCATCTGCTGCCCTGGTGGCCCAACGCATCAGACAGGTTCTAGGACAATCTTACACAGCTGCTTTTTGCTAAAGCACTGGGAGGCTTTTAGTCAGCCTTGGGCACTTGTAAATTAAAGGCTTATTATTAGCAGTACTCGAGATGTACATGTTCAGTCTCCCTTGGGATGTTCATTTCTGCTGATTATCATATTTTTTTAAATGTAATGAATTTATGGAGATAATTAAATCCCTCTGACTAGGAGTGTGTCTTACTTTCACCACCAGTGAGGACGCTGCATGTATGTAGATAGAAATCATCACTTTACATTTTTGTAGTGCTTGTCACCCCAATTCTTGCCTTGCAAACTGTATCTGCTGAATATATCCCATACCCTCCCACCCTCACTGGAATGTAGCCTCCCTTGAGGTGGAACCCAGAAACTGTGTAACTGTACAAGAAATTTAATCAGATTAAATAAGTACAATTATAAGTCAATAAAGTAAAGTAAGTTCATTCTATGCAAATAAATAACCAAAAGCAATAAGCTTTGATGCATGATCAGAGGTTGGAGTGAAAATCAGGAACACTGTTTTTACCATAACTTATCAACAAGAGCAAACCTTCTCCCAAAATCCAAGTTCCCCAAGATGGCTGAGGTAGCAGAAGAGATACATTAATCATTATCAGAACTATCCTGGCGACAGGACACCAACCTAGACAAATCATTGGTTATGCTATGGCAGCTCTTAGTTCTGTCTTTCAGCAAACTGTCACACCTTTCAATGACATGAACCTAGGCAAATATGTAAGAATCGTGACATCAGTTAGTACACACTTTCTTTTACTGGGAAGGAGGCGTTTGTGTGCATGGATCTGTTTGTGCATTGGGGCGGGGGGTTGCTTGAATATGTATGTGTATGCGTATGCATGCATATTCGTGTGTGTGCCCGTGATGTACATGTGTGTGCCTATATTAAGAACAGCCATACTGGGTCAGACCAAAGGTCCATCTAGCCCAGTATCCTGTCTTCCAACAGTGGCCAATACCAGGTGCTTCAGAGGGAATGAACAGAACAGGTAACCATCAAATGATCCATCCCCCTATATTCGTATGTTGAGAAGTGAAGTTGTTTTTCCAACATGTCCTCACATTCACTGATCCCTCTTTGCTTTTTAATAGATAGCTGCTTTCCATTATTTTCTCTGGATATCCTTTTCTCTTCAATCACATTTCCTTTCCTTTCCCTCCTTCCTTTCTTGCAGACAAAGAAAAATCCCTGCCACGGATGTCTTCATGCACCCATAAATCTTTTGCGCAGGTTGAAATAGTGTCATTGAAAAAAGATCCTTTTTTGTACAAATTTCAATAAATGCCAACGGAACAGTGCAGTAAATGATCCTGAAAATACAAGAGCAAAAGGGAGACAAAGTAATGGCTGCTGAGGGGGGAAGAGAGTGAAACGCCTGGATTTAAGGCTGCCAAACAATGCATTTAAATAATTCAATTTGCAAAAGCAGAAAAGAAAGAAAAGAGGGGAAAAAAGGAAAATGCAGCTTGTGTAACAACCCAATAAATAACATCTGAGAGAGCAGGAGCCTGGAAGTGCAACAGGGAGATAGGCCCTCTCCTGTTTAGGAGAGTTTTCATTAAAATGTCAGCAAAAAAATATATTTTGATGGATGAAGTCTGTAATTTCAGTTTTAATTCCTGCAGTCCCCACAGAGAGCACGCTGATGTCCCTTCCCTGCCTGCGTCCTAGCACTCAGAGCTTTCTCTTGGCCTCTCCCTGGATGCTCTCAGCAAGGCTTTTGGGATAGTTGGCGGTTTGAGGGCACATGGAGAGCTCATTGGCTAGCGAGGGTTCCAGCCAGGCAGGTACCTGGCATAACCACATGGTTTGGGGCCTCATTAGCCAGTGCTTAAAAAACAAGGTAACAGGCAGCATTTTGCAGAAGTGGGGACATGTTTGAAGAAGTGCAGCTGCAGCAGCTTGAAACAAGGCAGCGTCAGTATGCAGGAATCTTAGGGCCCCTCAGGTTTCCCCGCAGGAAATACTTCCTCCCAGCACTTGCCCTGCTGTCCCACTGTTTACTGTTGTCTCTCCTAAATTACCATGGTCAGCAGTCATGGTTATGTGTTGTGTTAACTAGGTAATTTAGATTGCAAACTCCTCTGGGCAAGGACCTTTACTTCCTGCCAGTCTATATGTGCAAAGCACCATTTATGCCAATGGCACCATAGATACATCAATAATTAATAATAATAATAATAATAGGAATTCATAGCTTGTTACTGCTTAGTAAGGGCTCAATCCAAGGCCCATTTAAGTAAATGGGAGTCTTTCCACTGGCTGAAATGTGTGTTGGATCAAGCCCTTAAATCCTTTTTATCAGTGGTGCTTCCTGGTATACAGACAGGGCCCCAGGGGCATAGCAAGGGTCAAGTCGGTACCATGCTTGAGATTTATGCCACCCGACCATCAGTGCAAGCTTCTCCAACACCATCCTGCCAGCGTTCACATGGGGCACCCAAGAGGAGCCACCTCTGCGGTGAAAGGGCAGCTCGTTCTTCATGGCCCAGTCAGTCTTTGGTCTCTCTGTGGAGATTGCATGCACTTGACATCTACCCACTGTAACATGGAATGGGACCTCCCCAACTCATTTCACCCTAGCTACAGGACAGCCAACGAGTAGCAATGCCTTTGGTTGGGACTAGTCAGTGCTGGCTACAGTTAAAAGGCTCCACATCTGGGTAAATAGTCAATGGCAAACAGGCCCACCAACAGCAATCCCAGGCCCCCCCAGGGCAGAACAGTCACTGGGTGCTCTTCCAGCATGGCCAGGGCTTCCACATGCCTGCCCGGCTGCCTTCGCCGTGGCTGGTACCACCCTGCGCATGCCTAGGAGCCTTGTGGCCCACCCAGGTGATTTAAAAGGGCCCAGGGCCCTGGGCAATTGCTCCCTTTGCTTCCCCCACCCCCTTGTCAGCGGGCCTGATAGCAAATAATTTATCAGATGAATTTGCCTTGAGTAAATAATTATTTCTTGAATGGATTTGTTATTCAGATCCATTTCTGGGAATGACCTTGTGGCTCGTTCTTCGTTTCAGTATTTGTTACTCAAAATTGGGATGAGTTTGGTTTCTTCTAACTGGACATAAAGGTGACATGGTGATTCTGGTGCTTGACTGGGTGAGTTTCTCCTAGAGTCAGAGTTCTTGTGCAAATAGCTGAGTGTGTGATCTGTGTTCTGTGAATCTCCTCAGATGTTTGCTCAAAACTGTTCCTGTGATTTACATTGTTGCCAGTAACTCATTGGCTAGAATGTTGGAGGAAAGGAAACAAATCAAGGTTCTTTTAGCAAATACATTTATTTTACGTTTCTGAGGTATTTGCTTAATTTTATCACTGTCCCCTGACGTACACATGGCCCCCTGCTGGCAGGGCAGTGACATTGCTAAAGAGCTCTGCAAAAGGTATGGAGCAAAAGGAAATCTCCCACAACATAACTAGTCATTGCACTAAGACAAAGGCAAGAAAGACCTTTTGGGTGTGAAAACACCCCAGGCCCACAACCTTTGCCTCTGACGCATGAATTCCTCTTCTGACTGCCAGGGGAATGTGTTCAGAAGCTTATTAGTGACTCTCTCTGACCCACAATTACTGCTCCGCACACCATCCTCGAGGAGAGTTAATTAAAACTCCCAGCCCAAACTCCCCGGGGGATCACTCTCAAAACACAGTCTAGATTCCCAGGAGAGAAACTTGCTACAGTGAGTCAGCTGTACATGACAGACATGCAGCATGGAAAACATGCATCCTCAGTGTGTACTACCATCCTATGTGGAACCTAGGGGAGGAGCAGGACGAGAGGAGACGTTTCCCTGATATGCATACTGTGCCACATTTCCATAATATCTAGGGCTGGGATTTCAAAGTTATGCACTCAGCTCCCACTGAATTTCAAAGGGATTTAAGTACTTTCTTGGTCGCCTTTAAAAATCCCGCCTAGATAAATGAATGGCTGAAAGTAGAGATTGGCCTCAAGCAAACCACAAATCCAAACATTCCCAGGCTCCGGGTGGGGGGAAGGACATGCCAAAATCTGGATCCCAAATGGAGCTACCCCACGTGTCACTGTGACCTCTGACCCAAACCCAGGACTTGGGGGTTTGCTTTAGCCCCTTCTCAGCTGAAAGATTTTGCTTACAGGGGTGCCGAAGGATATTCTCATTTTGTAGCCTATGGAGTCAGAGAGGGCAGAATCTGACCCAACACACCAGCAGCACCACTGAAGTCACCAGTGTTGTATGGCACTTGGCCCATAATGAATAATTTATTCAGAATAGTTTACTTTAAAAAAAATCCCAACTTTTATGACTAGTGTAGATTCTGGAGTCTTAGCTGCTGCCAAAGTTTCCAGCAATGCCCAGATTGAACATTCCTGCTTTGCTGCTGGATGCCGTTGTGCTCTCTAATGTCCCAGATAGGACATTACCTTAGTGGAAATTCTGGAAGACTCTACTGGAATTCTTCATCTGGTCTCTGCTGTGTTCTTCTGGAGGAGCAGGAACCCCAAGAGATCCATTGCTCTCTCCTAAAGCCTACTTGCCACATGGACCCAGTGTCAGGATCCTGACCAATGGTCAGAGCAAGGGCAAACCTGAGGCTGAGAGTAGTGGAGGAATTCATAGACAAGTTCCAGGCCAGAATCAATACCAAGGATCAGCATCCAAGTCAGGTTTCAGGGTCCAGGTCAGGAGGAGAGGCGCTGGGGGGGGCAGTTGTTTGTGGCACAACACTGTGGGGAGGGTGTTTCCGTGGGTACTGTGGGGGGGTGGGCGGCAAGCCCGGCCACGGCCCCACTCTCCCAGCCGGCCAGAGCGCCGGGGGGAGGGCAGCAAGCCCAGCCGCGGCTCCACTCTCCCGGCCAGCTGGCTGGAGCAAGGGAGGCAAGCCCAGCAACAGCCCCACTCTCCCGGCCAGCCGGAGCGCTGCGGGGAGGGCGACAAGCCCGGCCGTGGCTCCGCTTTCCCGGCCGGCTGGAGCGAGGGCGGCAAGCGCGGCCGCGGCCCCGCTCTCCTGGCAGGCCAGAGTGCCTGGGGGAGGACAGCAAGCACGGCCGTGACCCCACTCTCCCAGCCAGAGCGGCAGTATGTTTAAAAAAAACCCAAACACACACCTGAGCGCCGCGCCCCTCAAGATGCCACCCCAAGCACGTGCTTGGTAGGCTGGTGCCTGGGGCCGGCCCTGTCTACAGCAGGTTATGGATATTGGAGCACAAGCTGGCTGTTGCTGGGGGCAACATGGAGATGTTTGCTGCTGGCAGCTTTCCAGGCCCACGTTTGAAACCTGCAGGGCCTTACACCCTGTAGAAACAGTTGACAACTTTTTTCCTGGAATTTTGCAGTTGTGCACGTTCAGTGCTGTTGCATTTATCAGCACACTGCAGTCTAGAACTGGCCTGACATCCACAAGCACCACCTTCCTCATTCTCTGACCCTAAGGCTGCCCTGGAAATCACCACGCAGCCGAACTGAAGTTCTGAAGAGGAAAACAAAAGGGTGGGTAAGGAAGATCCCATGAATTTGTTGTCGTCCTCTTCCAGCGTTCTTCTTGCCACAGTCACCCAGCTAGAGCCTCTTCCATCACATTCTACCAGAGGCTTTTCAGTGGCCTACACACTTAGCCTCACATTCACCCCAATGATGCAGAAGGAAGTTGGGGTTTTCTTTCAGGAGGGGATGGGAAGTTGTTCTTTGTTGCATTGAATGGTTTTGTTGGTACCTTGTATTTGGAAAAATGACATCGGGATCCTCCAATAATTATAACATCGGGAACTATATAGGATGGACTGGGAAAGCCACAGCTAGTTCCCACACAAACACAGACCCTTGCACACAACACACACTTGCCAGTGGGGTGTGGGGTCCTATTTAATTACTTCAGTTACTCTTCCACCTCCTCTGACTTTTCCAGTGGAAACCAAAGGAGAGCGCTTCAGCTCTGTTCTGTGCAGAGGGGAGTGAATGAGCCCATGCACGTGTGTGTATAAAGCATTTGTCAGAGGTCCAGCGCTAAGAACATCTGTTCTGTGGAAGTCTGCCGCAAGAACTATCTCCAGTCACACTCCCTTGGCAGTTATTAGCACAGATGCTTCCACCCTCCAGTGCAAGGACAGCGGTTGTGTTTTGAAATCTTTCTAACATCCTTACAAAGCCTTGGCATTTGGGACTCTGGGAGTGATCTCAGCTGGGAGAGTAACACTATTAGCCAGAGCAATTGGCAGCAGCAAAGTCTAGCAAATCCTCTCAAACATCAGGTGAGGAGGAGCAGAGACGATTCTATGTAACATAAGGATCCAAGACAGCTACAACTGCAAACAGAACAGGTTAATGTACTTTACAAAACACATTGCACATGTGTTTAATATTTATAATACAGGCACACTTGAAAACCATGGTGCCTTTTAAATAGGTTGTGTCAGATGGTATATTTAGAATATATTAAACCATGAGGATGTATTTTTAATTATCTGTTTAATGCTTAAACCATGTTAGAAATATTATTCTTTAGAGGAGGAGAGAACATGACATCTTCCATTCCCTGGGGAGTAGGGGTTGTTATCCAGAGTTTATACACACCTCTATATTCCTCTACACACTTCTGTGTTTGTCACCAACCCTCGCAGTCTACCAAGACTGGAAAATGAGATAAAAGCCCAAAATGAGGGTCACAAGAAAAACATGTGCCTCACAGACGCCAAATCAATGAGAGATCTATTTCTGGATATAGCTCTCTGCTGTGAGTAATTACCAGCAGAGATGACCCCCAACTACAACCCCAGAATTGAACTCCACAGTCTTTTGGGAATTTCCCAATCCAGATCTGCACCCCAAGGTTGTGCCTCCCACCAGTTTCCAATATGCTGCAATGAGCATAGACTTATAGACTTTAAGGTCAGAAGGGACCATTATGATCGTCTAGTCTGACCTCCTGCACAGCGCAGGCCACAGAATCTCACCCAACCCCTAATCTATGTCTGAGCTACTGAAGTCTCAAATCATGGTTTAAAGACTTCAAGGTGCAGAGAATCCTCCAGCAAGTGGCCCCTGCCCCATGCTGCAGAGGAAGGTGAAAAAAACCCAGGGCCTCTGCCAATCTGCCCTGGAGGAAAATTCCTTCCCGACCCCAAATATGGTGATCAGCTGAACCCTGAGCATGTGGGCAAGACTCACCAGCCAGACACCCAGGAAAGAATTCTCTGCAGTAACTCAGATCCCATCCCATCTAACATCCCATCACAGGCCATTGGGCATATTTACCGCTAATAGTCAAAGATCAATTAATTGCCAAAATTAGGCTATCCCATCATACCATCCCCTCCATAAATTTATCAAGCTTAATCTTAAAGCCAGATATGTCTTTTGCCCCCACTACTCCCCTTGGAAGGCTGTTCCAGAACTTCACTCCTCTGATGGTTAGAAACCTTCGTCTAATTTCAAGTCTAAACTTCCTGATGGCCAGTTTATATCCATTTGTTCTTGTGTCCACATTGGTACTGAGCTTAAATAATTCTTCGCCCTCCCTGGTGTTTATCCCTCTGATATATTTATAGAGAGCAATCATATCTCCCCTCAGCCTTCTTTTGGTTAGGCTAAACAAGACTAGCTCTTTGAGTCTCCTTTCATAAGACAGGTTTTCTATTCCTCAGATCATCCTAGTAGCCCTTCTCTGTACCTGTTCCAGTTTGAATTCATCCTTCTTAAACATGGGAAACCAGAACTGTATATAGTATTCCAGATGAGGTCTCACCAGTGCCTTGTATAATGGTACTAACACCTCCTTATCTCTACTGGAAATACCTCGCCTGATACATCCCAATACTGCATTAGCTTTTTTCACGGCCATATCACATTGGCGGCTCATAGTCATCCTGTGATCAACCAATACTCCGAGGTCCTTCTCTTCCTCTGTTACTTCCAACTGATGCATCTTCATCTTATAACAAAAATTCTTGTTATTAATCCCTAAATGGATGATCTTGCACTTTTCACTATTAAATTTCATCCTATTACTATTACTCTAGTTTACAAGGTCATCCAGATCTTCCTGTATGATATCCCAGTCCTTCCCTGTATTGGAAATACCTCCCAACCTTGTGTCATCCGCAAACTTTATTAGCACACTCCCACTTTTTGTGCCCAGGTCAGTAATAAAAAGATTAAATAAGATTGGTCCCAAAACCAATCGCTGAGAAACTCCACTAGTAACCTCCCTCCAGAATCAGAGGGGTATCCGTGTCAGTCTGGATCTGCAAGAGTGACAGTAGCACCTTATAGACTAACAGATATATTGGAGCATAAGCTTTCCAGAATGACAGTTCACCTTTCAGTATGACCCGTTGTAGTATCCCCTTTAACCAGTTCCTTATCCACCTTTCAATTTTCATATTGATCTCCATCTTTTCCAATTTAACTAATAATTCCCCATGTGGAACTGTATCAAATGCCTTACTGAAATCGAGGTAAATTAGATCTACTGCATTTCCTTTGTCTAAAAAATCTGTTACCTTCTCAAAGAAGGAGTTCAGGTTGGTTTGGCACGATCTATCTTTTGTAAAACCATGTTGTATTTTGAACCAATTACCATTGACCTCAATGTCCTTAACTACTTTCTCCTTCAAAAAATTTTCCAAGACCTTGCATACTATAGATGTCAAACTAACACGCCTGTAGTTACCCGGATCACTTTTTTTTCCTTTCTTAAAAATAGGAATTATGTTAGCAATTCTCCAGTCATACGGTACAACCTCTGAGTTTACAGATTCATTAAAAATTCTTGCTAAAAGGCTTGCAATTTCATGTGCCAGTTCCTTTAATATTCTTGGATGAAGATTAGGGCCCCCCAATTTAGTCCCATTAAGCTGTTCGAGTTTGGCTTCTACCTCAGATGTGGTAATATCTACCTTCATATCCTCATTCCCATTTGTCAGCCTGCCATTATCCCTAAGCTCCTCATTAGCCTCATTAAAGACTGAGGCAAAGTATTTGTTTAGATATTGGGCCATGCCTAGATTATCCTTAACCTCCACTCCATCCTCAGTGTTTAGCGGTCCCACTTCTTCTTTCTTTGTTTTCTTCTTATTTATATGGCTATAGAACCTTTTACTATTTAATTCCTTTTGCAAGGTCCAACTATACATGGCTTTTAGTCTTTCTCACTTTATCCCTACATGTTCTGACCTAATAAGCTAGCTTTCCTTGCTGATCCCTCCCATCTTCCACTCCTTGCAGGCTTTCTGCTTTTTTCTTAATCATCTCTCTGAGGTGCTCTCTCATTCAGCTTGGTCTACAACTCCTTCCTATGAATTTTTTCCCCTTTCTTGGGACGCAGGCTTCTGATAGTTTCTGCAACTTTGACTTGAAGTAATTCCAGGCCTCCTCCGCCTTTAGATCCACAAGTTCTTCAGTCCAATCCACTTCCCTGACTAATTTCCTTAATTTTTTAAAGTTAGCCCATTTGAAATCAAAAACCCTAGTCACAGATCTATTTTTGTTTATCCTTCCATTCAGTTTGAACTGAATTAGCTCATGATCGCTTGAACCAAGGTTGTCCCCTACAATGTGGCAACAGCTGGCCAGTTGGGGTAGAGGAAAGCCAGTGTGGGAATCAAGCTGCTTTTCCGAAGTGGAATAGGTCCTCTATAAGCATGTGCTGAGGGAATCCTTCTGATGTTTATCATGGGGCAGCAGGGGACTCAGGAGTATGTCAGGAGTGCAATATGAGGGCAAGACCTTGCTCCAGATAAGAACTAGAACTGGGCCCAATCCACCACATTTGGACCTGGATTTCAAGCTCCCCAAGTTCAGGAAAGTTGGACCAGGGTGTGCTTTGGGCCACTATAAAGTTAGGGGCTATTTGCTCAGTTCAGATCCAGGTGCAGATTCTGAACACCCCTCACTGCTAGAGGGTTCTGTTCCGACCCAGGAGTCAGGTTCAGGCCCAACTCTACTAACAACCCCATGTTGTATCCTTGGCCAGCAGAAGAATGCCAAGCAGGGTGAGAAAAGCACCGTGTCCTCCCCCGACCCCCCAACACAGAGACCCAAAGCAGAGAGTCTCCTACCTAGACCGAGCCACCATTTCTGTAGGGATTTCCCTCAAAAGTTACCTGGTGAGGGCTCAGATGGGGCACCAGAGACACCCTACAGATTTCACATTTCTCTCTCTAGAGACTCTGCAGACCTCACATTTCATGCACCAGATGTTAAAGTATTGACACACTCTGTGTCTCACTGAATTCCTACAGAAAAGCCCGTTCCAGGACTGTGAATCTTGAGAGAACTGGGCCGATTCATTCCTAGACCGCGTACTGGAAACACCAATCCGCTGCCTTGCACTCTCTGCGCTCCCTGCCCCTCTAATCAGCGGGCACTTTCTTTGGGATGACTTCTCCAGGATTTCCCATTACCCCCCTTAGCTGATTGCTCCTTAAGTGCATGGCAGTGAGATCACAGACATCTCCATGTGATCACATGCCACAAAGCCCTCACAGAGACTGGACCAAGGAGCCAATACTTGAGATGCTTTGGACCAAATTATGGTCCCTTTAAAGTCAATAGAAGTTTTGTCAATAGTTTAATGGGATTAGGATTTCCCTGTCAGACTGTGCCTTTTAAGAGATTATATTTGGGCAAAGATCTATCTGTAGTATGCAGGCAGGGAGCTCTGTTGGCACCAGGAGAAGGAGGATTCTCCTGATGGATATAATCTGGGGTTAATCACTGCTAAATGTTTGCCATCCAAGCATATACTGAGTCATGATCCTTCGTTCAAAGGGTTGCAGACATATCTCCTATTTCTGGAGTCTCTGAGATGACATTTCCTGAGTTATCTGCAGTTTAACTGGAGCTGTGAATCTTCTTTTTGGTTGATGGGGGATTAGTCCACAAGCAGCTGTGATGCTTTGAGTCCTAAAATACCCTCCAAAGAGGATCCTGACCCTAAAGCTGTGCTCAGCTAAGAGGTCTCAATTTACTGTTCATTTTAAACCACCCTCTGCTGTAAAATGCCATTAGGTCAGTTTATAGGTGGCTTCACCCCAACACGGTTTAGGTCTCTGCTACCCTGGGTAGATGAGGGGCCCAGTTCTCCGCCCACTTACACTGCTTTTGCATAGGTGTAATGCCATTGACTTTCGTGATGATTTGCGCCTATGTCAGAAAGATCAGAATCAGGCCAGGGGAGTTTTCGTTTAAAATCTGCCCACCAAAAGATAGGCCTGAGAGGGAACAGTACTCACATCTGCTGCCCAGTTAATTTAACATGAAAAAAACAGACAGGACTGGAGGGTCTGGCCTATTGATCCTTAGAAAACAGTCACACTTGGTTTGAGCCTGAAACCGAGATGCCAGCTTGACAAATAGCAGAGCATTCTTCCCTTAATAAAGTCATCAGTGTCTCTCTTTCCATTGCAGAACCACCCGGAACAGGGGCAGCCAGGGAATGGAGCCAAAATCGCTTGTATGTTGGCTCTGCAAAGTTGTCCCCTTCTGGAGAACAGGAAGGAAACAAGTGACCCCTTAGGGTGGAGAGAAGATTTGCCTTCCTTATTTTAGCCAAACCAATCAGCCAGGGCCTTGCTACTATCCATAAACCTGGGAAACATCTCCCCCTAGCAAGAAGGTAACATCATCCATCCTCAGTAACTGAACTGATTGAATTACAGCCCCAGATCCAGAGCTCCAGCTAACAAGGTCTAGGGAGGGTTTTAACTCCAGCAAGACCCTCAAGGGGAGAAGGAAGAGAGACCTCCCTCTGCAATGGCTGCACAGGACCTAGTTTCATCCTTTATAGACTGTTCTGTAGCAATGAGAATTGCCTCTTTCTATTATTGCTGTTTCCAGTAAAGAGGGAATATTTCCAGATGGGGAATTCATGATGGTAAAGCACTTCCACTAAAACTAAATAAATGCAGTTAGAAAAGCAAATAGAATTGAGGCTGCTGCTATTCATTCAGGGACCTGGGGATATTCTACAGGCAGCACATTTCCCTCCTTCTGTTATTCAGCGCAACACAGGAATTCGGAGACTTGCAAAAGTGAGGTACCTCTTAACATGTGAGCGCGCACCTGTGTGCCCTTCCTCACACGGCCCCAAGGGGCTGATCCCCCCAGTGATCTCTGCAAAGGTGAAATCCTGTTCATCTCATTAACACATTGGGACTTCAATGTAAAGTTAGTGGGACTAAGTCAAGTTGGTGATCAGAGCAGAATGGCTCTTCTACTCACGCACAATGTACCACTTAGATACAATCTCAGCAATACAGCCAAAAAGCCCGATTCTGGACTTCCCCAAAGTTCAGGGGCATTTGGATCTGGGATGTAGATTCAGGCCTATTTATTCTCCATTCCATCTCATGGCATTCTCATCCCCCCAGTGCCCTGTCGTCACTGCAAAGAATGGTGTAGATGAATGGGAATACTCTTGACTCATCAGGTTCAGCACCTAACTACAGACCCTACCAGGGCCCCGGTTTGAGTCTCTGATGCAGTAGCATGTAAGTCACACATGCGGAGATTCACACATGCACACATACATACTGTTGCTCTGTCTTCCAGCCCCAGAGAGTTATTCTGACAGCAGCGTCACCCCTCTGCCCAAAAGAGGCCTGGCAGGTCATCTTTGCAGTGAGAAATCAGTGACCTGCAGTCTGGGTATAATCCACATGTAACTTGCTTTATTTACTCCTATACACTGGGTCCTCCGGAGCTGGACAGATCATACATCATTAAGGCAATCCCTTCTTCCAGGAATCAACTCTAGTGCCTGGTTCCCAGGGAGCAAATGTGCCCCAGAACTTTAAGCAAAGAGCAGGGCAGAGAACAAATCCTCCTGAAGTTGGTTCTGCTCCCTTTGCCCAGAACTTGGAAGACTATGTGTAACTGTGCCACCTAGTGACATTTGCCAAAACAATGCACATGCTGGAGTGAAACTCCACCTGTAGTAACAATGAGGGGATGACTAGTCTAGACGGTGCACTGGCGATCTATCTAGCATATTGCCTAACCCCGCTGAGCAGGTCTAGACAACCTGGTATTTAAAATGTTGGTGGCTGCCCTTTGCTTGTCTGCCGTAGTGCTAATGCACATCCTACCCAATGGGACTGAACCAGGGGTAGTAACTGTGCAGACAAAGCTAACTGTTTACATCTGCTCTAGCATCTGGCCAGCAGTTGGCAGACATACCACTCAGCAACTTCCTTTGAGCTAAGGAGAGGATAATGTAGGAGAACAAAAAAAGTCCTAGACCCATATGAATTTTGTGCTTTAAAAGCCATGTTCTTGCTGTTCACAGTTTAGTCTCCTGGCAGTTCCCCTCATATTGGACTCAGACAGACAGTAAAGCAGGATAGGGTCCAAAAGTCCTCCCTAAAATGTTGCTGCTAGTGAGGAGTCATAACTCAGCCTGTGTCAGCAGCTTGATTGGTCCTGCTCTGGGACCACCCAAACTGCTGATTTCCTCCATTCTTCCCTCTGCTGCTGAACCTCTCCCCCCACAGCCCCAATGGGATATGAGCTCATCGATTATAACTCAATAGGACCTGAGTCGTAGCTCCGCCATGGCCTCTGGGCTCCCACCAATCAGCAGACTTCAGAAACTTCATCACATAAAGTTGCAGAGAAAGTCTTTGAGAGAAATGGTTCCCACTTATTAAAACAAATCCGAGGCAGCAGTGAGGTCAGGCGATGCCAATAGTTCTCTGTGATTCGCAGCACCAGTGACTGATACCTTCCTGTGAGGTGGGCAAAGCCTCAAGCCTCTTGTCATCTGCCCAAGAGTTCTGCCTTGGCCTACAAATCTCCATTCTGGAGTTCCCAGACACTGACAGGGAAGTGGAAGGTGGTGCATGGTGGTTGTGGGGATTTTAATTACATTCACTCCCTCTGTGTCGGGTCCAGAATTGTCCTGATTTGCTTGTATGCTTAAAAAGGAAACAAGCAGAAAACAACATTCAGGGTAAATTTCTCCATGGAGCATATCTATGATTTTAGTACAATCTCCTCAGACTGGCTTCTCATTCACATCCAGTAGAACCTCTGGCAGTGAGTCAGCCTTTGGAAGTGCTCCAGATTCACGGCCTAGTTCTCAGCTACATCCCAATGCTCTGGCAGGGCAAAGGAGCCCTATATGGATTGGAAACAGCTCCCTGAGCATATCCTCCAATGCGTCCTTGGGAAGATTAGAGCTGGTATTAGGGCTGCATGTCAGACCTGCTCCTAGCTCCTAAAGGCTTGTCAGGAAGGGCAAGGGGAAGGGAAGGAAAGGGTCTGATTGACATGCTCTCTGCTATCACTATTGTCTGCGTCCTAGGGCCTCTAGGGTAGCCACAGTAAGCAGAGTGTAAGTTAGAGCAACCCTGAGGAGCTGAAACAAAGATCCTTGTGCTAATGTCCCTTGAGATCGAGAGAGAGGGAAAATTGCTCACATACATTCAGGAGTGTCTCTAAACAGAGTGAGTCTTAAGATTTTCCAGCTGGCGCCAGATAGTAAGTATTTTTAATATGTGCTTCATAGAAAATGAATTGTGCCATTAGTGTAAGAATTTATCTATAAGCCCTGGCTGTCATTTTTTCTTTTGGTTGTTGTTGAATTAAACGAATGGAGAACACTCTGAT
This sequence comes from Chelydra serpentina, assembly GCA_037349315.1. NCBI lineage: Eukaryota > Metazoa > Chordata > Testudines > Chelydridae > Chelydra > Chelydra serpentina. Next base: position 18,838,881 of record JBAIAC010000028.1, on the reverse strand, counting down.
TTTGTTTTGAAATCACTCACGCTGTTCTCTGGCTTCTGGGGAGATCCCAGGAGCCTAGATTTCTTACAAATATGTTAGCCACACTAGCCCATCATTGGGAAGTCTGTTTCCCCATTAGACGTCACTCAACCTGATCACTTTGTGCAGAATGCAGCAATCGGGGGAGAATGAGCAGAGCAAGGGGAAGAGAAGGGAGCTGCTATAAAGGGATTGGGATCCTATTGCCAGGCCAGGTAAAAGGATAAGACGAACTCTAAGTCTATGGAATGCCACAGTGTCCTATAAGACAATACATAATCACTATTATTGCAGACCATCTACCCATGCACACACTCTAGTCATTGCCTATAGTACCTGGGCCTGCTTATCATCCAACTTACATCAGGTTTACACCAGTATAACTCAGCTGACTTCGGTAGAGTTACTCCTGATTTACGTTGGTGCTGCCAAGAGGTGAATCAGACCCTGACCTCCACAAAACCTCTCTTCTTCCTCCTACGTGCTAAACAGAGAATAGGTGCCTCGAAGTTCTGTGTCAGTTCAGCTGCATTCAGTACTGTGTACCCAAGTCCTTACTGCACAGGGCTACATACTGCATTAGCTTTAATGGGCTGCCATGTGGGAATGGCACAGCACCCATGCCTGAGACAGAACTGACCAGCAATTGCCATCAGTGCTCCCTTCTTCAGCCCAAGTAACTTCGCACTCCATGGAAAAACCCATATGTTGATAGATAGGCTGAAATCTTCCCAGGGTGGGTGAGTAGTTTGTTGGGCCTTTGCATCAGGTGCTGCGTTCTGGGAAAGTTTCTGGGGGGTGACAGCTTTGGATGGACACAATTCCTGGCAACAGTGTCTTCTTTTCCAGAATGTTCTCTACCCTAGCCCTGAGCCCGGGACTGGGAACCTTGTTTATTACTTGTTAATCTGTATAGTGATGACCTCAGGCCACATAATACAGATCCAGATCCCAATTCCCAATCTCCTAAAGTTCAGGGCTGTTTGGATCCATAAGAAGATTGAGTCCACTTACTGAATTTGGATCCAGACCTGGATTTTCATCCACATTCTTTCTTCTATCCCGACCCAGGACATTCCGTCTTTACAGCACACTGCGGTGGTGATGCTAAAAGTGCTGGATAGTTGTAAGGGCTAACTATTCCCATTACATCCTGAGGAGAGAAAGTCCCTTCTTCTACATATATTGTGGATGGTGTCAGCTGCTGTCTTACCCAGGAACAGCTGCCTGCCTCCACATATTGAACATCCATCTCGAATCTCCTGCTTGGAGATGGTGGCTGGCCTTTAGGATTTAGCATCTGAACAATCTGCGTAATTGTGCACTTCTTTCACATCTAACAGGATTTGCGTCGTAGGCTAATGATGTGCCAATAGCTTTTACTACAAATCCTCTCGGAGGTCTCCCAGACGGCTGGTTGATTCTTGTGGCCCGCTCTGTATGTTACATTATGGAGCTGCTACTAATCCCGCCATAAATATGTTTTTAATGTTTAATTTACATCTCACTCACATTTAATAACTGCTCTGGGAAATCTAAAGTGCACCTTAAAAATGGAGCGCCAATAATTATTGTATATTAGATACCATCATTGGAGTATTAAAAACATATTTCTATACAGAAATAGAGTTTGAATACAAAGTACAGTGTTGTGCCACACGCATTATACAAAGATCATGAAGAAAATGGCCAGCTTTGTATTGCATTAATGAGAACAACTTGCATTTCTGTAGTACTTTCTGCCAGAAGGATCCCAAATCACTTTACAAATATTTACAGTATACGCAATAGAGATCTCCCTACTGAAAAGTACCATCTATTTGCCAGCACTCACCAACCCTACCAATAGAGTAGACAGGAAACAAGGGGTCCCTGATCCAGCTGAAACAGCAGAGGAATTTTGGGGAGGCAGATTACAGCTACCAAACTAGAATCTGGCCAATCAGCTGTACTAAAACCCCTTTGTGGAATGTGTCATGAAATCTCTAAAGCCCACCAGGGGTCGGCACCTTGGCTTTATGTCTCATTCACAAGACGAAATACATTTTGGTCCTGATTTTCAGAACTACATGCGGGCAATTGTGAGCTTAATTTGTATGTTTATCATAATTGTGTGTGAAAATCTATGTGTAAATGGCCATGTAGATGCACTCGTGAGCCATGTTACCTGATTTACCCCATTATCACAGTAATTGCACAGGCAACTGAGGGTTGCAACCAACGTTCCCTCTAATTTTTGACAGGCCGTGTGCGCAAAAAAATTTCTTCTGTGCAAATTTTTGACAGACCATGTGCACAAAAAATGTCTTCTATACAAATTGTTGTGCTTCTGTGCAAATTTTTGTGTGCGCAGTATTTCGCCGTGTGCGCAGGGTTTAGAATCTGTGTGCGCGTGCACACACAGCTTAGAGGGAACAGTGGTTGCAACTGAGTGTGCAATTTTCAAAATCAGACCCCAATTAGGTCTATTCTCTGCTTACTGTATATATTTTAACATCTATAATAAGGTGTATCAGATGCAATAAATATATGGAGGTGCATATGAATTTGACATGGGGTCCCACAAGCATCCAAAATTAGTGAGTTAATGTGTGAATAGAGTTAGTGACTATTACTTGCGCATTCTAAAACATTCCGCCTCTTATGGATGCAGTCAAGGGAATGGCATGTCTCTGTAAGAAACCTCCTCGGTAATATAACTCTATGGTGTTTGCTCCCCCACTTCCAAGCAAGTTCAGGAGAATCAGCACATCTATTGATCATGCAGAACTTTTCTATCATCAAGTAAAACTCAGTCGGAACAACCTCTCACCTCCAGTAATTATGGTCACATGGGTGAGGATCACAACTCCCCATTTGCAATATATCATCACTAAGCAGACATGCAGACACTGTCGTCTGTCACTAGGAAACTTTCAGACATGATGAATCAATTATATCAAGTCCTACACGCAGCCTATAAAATAACGAAGTGGAGAAGTTCATAACCACTCCAGACAAGCGATAAGTAACAGCTGTGTCCATCCATCCCTCCCTCCCAATTCATCTCCCATTTTCTGAACTGCAACTTCTCTACATACACTCCTGCGCTTTCTACAGCACAAACTCACACATGTTAGCCCTGGTGTTTAAAAGGCATCTGGCACTTGTATACATACAACTTTGTGTGCACACAGCCATGTGTGTACATTGCATGTGCTTTCACCAGCATACTCAGGTGATGGATTCCATCACTTGTGTGTGCAGGAAATAGCAGCTCCAGGCATATGCAAGTGGACTCTCTTGCTCATGTGTGGAAGAGACAGTGCATAGGCAACTGTGTGGATGCACAAATGGAGACCAGGGCAAGGCTTCCCTTAAAATCAGGCTCGTTACTTACCAAGCATCTGCAGCCATTCAGCCAGTCCCATCAGTCAGCTCAGTGAGAGTTCTGCTGAGTGTCAATTGCATGGCATAGGCGGGCAACAAGTCTAATGAACTGGGTTAGGCTTACAGAGAGTTACTAGGTTCTAATCCTGGCCCAAACACTGACTTGATGCGTGATCTTGGGCAAAGTACTTCATCTCTCTGGGCCTCAGTTTCCACATGTGTAACATGAGGACTTTATATATGGCTAGGTACTTCCACAGTCCCCTTCACCATAGTATCAGACTTGGAAAAATGTTAGTAGATTTATCTTTGTATCCGCTTTGTTAGATAGGGAAACAAGAGGATTTTGCAGGCAGAAGCATAAAGAAACTAACTGATTTGTCCAAGAACATACTACGTGTCTGTGGCTAGGCTAGGAACAAAACCCCGTTCTTCCAAGTCCTAGTTCAGTTCCTTAACCACAAGACACATCCCTCCTCTCCACACAGGAGGTAAAGGTTAATTAGTTGCTGTTGTTTGTGAAGTGTGATATCAGGATGAGGTGTTAGTGCTGTCACACACTCAGTCTACATTGTGACATAAAGGCACAAGTTTTGCAACAGTTATTTCATTCTCTAACACAAATGACAAGGCAGCAACAAGGGATGGACACAAGCTGAGAAGTTCAGAGACTCCATCTGGGTGAGTCCCCACAAGATCAAATACTTTTCCAAAACTTATTCAAAGCTTATTGGGACCTCTGGGCCCCCAGGGGCCTAGGTGGGGAATGTGGTGGGAACAGACTGCTTTCATTCTATTTCAGTACCATTATTTCCAGGCCTGGCCAGAACCTTGAGCTTCATGAAAATAAAAAGTACTTATCAAAAAGCACCTTTCAGAACCTCTGAAAAGTTCAGTTCACGTTTGGGTCTAGAAATAAGCTCAGGCTTGGGGCTGTTGTCACAGTGTACTCATCCCCACTGCTATTGGGAACATTACACTCCTGGCAGGACCCTGCCCATCTCTTTGGTGCATCTTCAGCCACTGCTGTTACAGTGGTCCCTTACCTTCTATCGGCTCTGCATCAAACACTCGCACACAGAGCAATATAATTGAATGAAATTTAATACTAGCCTGTCAGAGTCAGCCTGCAAAGCTGTCAGGGAAGCTGAGAAATCAGAGTTTAAAATCAGCATGTTTTGTGGGACAGTGGGCACAGACTGCCCATATGTTACCCACACACATCACCAGTCATCTGGGAAATGCATACATCTGAAAGGCTTTCATTTTTCCATTTTTCCCTGTTTGACTTGTCAGAGAAATTTCCCTGCCAGCCCGTATACCTTCACACAAAGGGCATGGCTCAATCTTTCACAGATGGGCTTCCCTCCTGTCTGAGCTTTGATCAGGGAAGGAAACCAGTAGGGGAAAGTATTGCCCCTAAAATGTGTCTGTGTGCACGTTTGGGTATGTGTGTGCATTTCTGAATTATGTACATATGTATGTATGTGCATTTGTGCATGTGTGGGTGCACACATTTATGCAGGCATGAGTGTGCATCTGTGTAGGCAGGAGGTTGTGTGTAGCTTCTGTGTGCATGTGTGTGTGTGAGAAACAATCTTTTATTGTAGCACAACCATTCCATTTTACAAATCAATTGCCCGTGTTACCAGTACATATCATTACTGTCAGACTGGCATTACAGGCGTCAGGAGTGAGGTGCACCAACACATCAGGGGTCTGGGGGGAGGGAGCCCAGGACTGGAATAGCAGAGAGTGCTGCAGGTCAGGACCGAGGGGCATTGACAGAGCTGTGTGAGGAGCTCAGGACTGGAAAAGCAGGAAATGGGGGCTGGTAGGCCAGGACCGAGGTGCTGTGGCAGGACTTTTAGGAAGCTTACCCAGAAGCTAGCTGCGCTATGCTGGTTTATTCATGCTTCCCTTTCATGAGCAAGGGAAATGAGAGGGAGCTCGCTCTTCAGAAGGAAATGCCTCTGTTTGGGGGTGAATCACAGCTGAAACCCAAGCCTCGCTCCTTCTGTTTTTCCTTCCTTTTCCATGGGGGATGGACTGGATGGAAGTTCTCAGGATGAAGTTATCCTTGGGAGTGTCAGGGCTCATTTTTCTTAATAGGAATGCTAATAGCTCATCTCATCTCATCTCTTCAGAGCGGCTGCCTCATGGGTCCTGGATTAACCGTGTCAGGAAAAGCATTGGTGTGATTCCCAAAGGCACAAGGGAAAAGATTAGAACTGACAGGACACCAGCTACTGAGGGTTAGGTGCATTAGGAAAGAAAACAGTGCCCATGTCTCGGGGATCTCCCTTGCTCCAGAGAGGTCATAGGTCACCCTACCGTAGTGTGGGCTGTGTCAGAGCAAGCTCAGCAAATACAGCATTTCCCCCCATTTAGTGTCTGATGCACTGGCATGATTAGATCATTTGGAGGCACCCTCACTTCTAGGATTTAGCCTTAGATGGAGTTTACCACCAGCTTTGGGCTGCATTCCCAAGCAACCCGCCTCCAAGAAGACCCCGTCCCGGCGCGCCGGGGGCCGCACAGCCTCACACTGTCCACGGGCTGTGCCTCGATCAGAAGGCTTGCGGAGACACTCTGGAGCAAATAGGGCAGTGGTTCTCAAACTCTGGTACTGGTGACCCCTTTTCACATAGCAAGCCACTGAATGCGACCCCCCCTTATACATTAAAAACATTTTTTATACATTTAACACTATTATAAATACTCGAGGCAAAGCAAGGGTTGGGGTGGAGGCTGACAGCTTATGACCCCCCCCCAATGTAATAACCTCATGACCCCCCTCAGGGGTCCTGACCCCCGGTTTGAGAACCCCTGAAATAGAGGCTCCCTGTTGTCTGATTGTGGGGCTCACTTTTTCCCTGTATGCTCTGGAGTTCTGGGGTCCATCACTGTGGATCCGGAGCATGTAACTTGTCACTCTAGGGATCTAGCACCTGTTGTGTGCCATAAAGCTGTTCTGGGATCCCGAATCTTTTGTGTTTTCTAGCAAAGCAGAATCAGTGAAAGGAGGCTTTGTAAAGGAGACAGGAGTGTGAGTGCACCAGCCCAAATACCCAGAGGGGGGAACCTTGTACCTGGCCACCCTGGCAACAAAGACCCCAGAGCTGGGGGACCAGGCATTCTACTGCTATCAAAAGCAGATTCTCGCTGACCCTAAGTTATGGCACCAGTGAGAGACTGGGTACATGCTTAACAACTGAGGCTGCAGAGTATTGCACTGGAGCTTCAGCAGGAGCAGAGCTTGGAGTCTGGGGTAGAAATCCCATGGGGTTGGAAATGAGCTAGTACTAAGGCCGTTGGATGCCTGGGCCAAAAGGACCCATAAATGCAGAGAATTCTTTGGGTTATTATCTCTCTTTTCCTGCCTTCCCACTCCCACCCTGGCACAAACGGCTTTGCAGTGAAGCTTAAACTTCAGCCTCCTTTGCCCTCTGCCCTGCCTATGACACAGCCACAGCCGTAACAAGCAGGCTGAGTTGCTGTGAGCCTTAGAAATCACCTTGGCGTTAGCCTGTACTGAAAGGGCCCAGATAATGTGTGTGAGAACCAGCCCCTCCTCCCGCTCCCCCTTCTCCCGGGGGCGCCAGCCCTTCACTTGAAGGTGAGCACGACTTGTCATCCTGCAGCCAACAGCCCCATCAGATTCCCCGGTGCCCGTCTCCTACGTGACGTTCCAACTCATTAATTTACCCCATTAGATGCTCCTCAGAGAGCTGGGGAACTTGGGTGTGATTTTTCTTCCCAGATTTCAGCCCTGGAACACATGTGAAGAGTAACACAGATAGCCCTTCTTCCCCCTTCTCCCTCCTTCGCCTTTTCCCTCATCACCAGCATTAGGGTTTGGCCTTTTCCTTTTTGCCCTAATTTTGGAATAATGTTTAAAGTGCATGACCGGACTCCTGTCATTCTTCAGCTATGATCCACTTTACAAAGACGATTCAGTGAGCCAAAGAAAACACTGTGTATGGGACCTAAGCAAGAAATACCAGACCTGCTCTCACTAGCCTTAAAAGCAATGTGCATTTTGGACCATACGTCCTGTCTGACAGAACTGTTCCAATTTCAAGCATGGGAGAAGAATGTCCTGGGAAATACCCAGAAGAAATAATCCTTATTTATTACACCCCACCCCCCACTCTGATTGCTGAGATAAAATTCTTAACTCTAATTAGGTAAAGGGAAACTATTTTCCATTGGGAACTTCAGCTCAGCATAAATAGCCATTAATCAATAGGGAAACTTGTGGTGACCAGAATATTCTGGACTCCATGTAGGCTTTTCATGGCACCATTAATGGCCAATTCAACACCAATGGCCTTTACTCCCAGATGGGATGCTGGTGTAGACAACTGCATAAGAGTGCATGAAACTCCACAGTTTTAAACAAACAAAATAGCTCCTTCAGAATGACTTAGGAGAAGAGGTCACAAAGGGGAAGAGCCTCCAGCTAGTAGACACACCTGCAAACATCCTGTTGCCAGAAAACAGGAAGGAAAGTGGTAATTGGTACTGGGATTTGGGAGACTTGGGTTGTATTTCTAACTCTGCCAACAACCAGCTTTGTGACTTGGGTAAGTCAATATGTCTGTGCCTCACTTCCCTATCTAAAATAGGGATAATATTTACATATCTCATGGGGTAAGAGTGGTGAGTCTGTGGTGCATGTGAGGCTTAGTTCATTAGCATTTGTAAGGTGCTTAGAGATCCTTGAATGGCAGGCACTGCAGCACAATGGCAGATACTGTTGTCATAAATCCTCTTTAGCCAGAAAATGCTCTTTAGCCAAATGGGTGGGAGTGAATCCACCCACCTTTTTTATTGTTTTGATTTATTTGTGTTTAAAACAAACACAAGAAAGTATTTTTTCATGCAACGCACTGTCAACCTCTGGAACTCCTTGCCAGAGAGTGTTGTGAAGGCCAATACTATAATGGGGTTCAAACGGGAGCTAGATAGATTCATGGAAAATAGGTCCATCAATGGCTATTAGCCAGGATGGGCAGGAATGGTGTCCCTAGCCTCTGTTTGCCAGAAGCTGGGATTGGGTGACAGGGCATGGATCACTTGATGATAACCTGTCTGTTCATTCCCTTTGGGGCACCTGCCATTGGCCACTGTCAGAGGACAGGATACTGGGCTTGATGGACCTTTGGTCTGACCCAGTATGGCCATACTTATGTTCTTATTCAGATGAATGTGTTCCTCAGAGGAATTCAGTGTTTTAATCCTTCTGCTCTGTTACTTTAAAAAGAGCAAAAATTGGGTGGAAATTGCCTTTTTTTTAAATTTAGTTAAAGTTATTGAGCACTTTTTCAGGCTTGTGAGAGACTGATAGCAGTGAGTAGAACCAGACAACCATGATGAAGGCTTTCACATGCAGCTCTGATAATGCCTTTCTAGCCTGACCTGCACTGTTCCAGTCCTGTCCCCTCATGCCACAGCTCTGCCAATGCATTTCAATCCCAACTTGCAAAACCTCTTGCTATTCTACTCCAGTCCAACCTACCTGCCTACCCCCTACACCACTCTGCCAATGTCCCTCCATGAGAACCTACTGGCCCTCTGCTCTCCCAGTTCTGTTAGAGATAATAACTGGCATCTAATATCACATCTGAAGCCAATTAGTGCTGGCTAACTGGGTGATGTAATCAATGGAAACTCTATGTATCATTTCCAGGGGCTTCTGCTGCTGCATCTTTCCAGAAATGAACATCAGTTCAAAAAGCTGCTAGACGGGCCTAGCATATACCCAGGGGAGCAGAAAACCTCTGCAGATGTCTGCGATGTTCAAATGTGAAGATACCTGAAACTCACTGAGCCATTTCATTTTTTTGTAAGTAGCACTTCAGTCTGGACCTGCATCTGGGCCTGCTGGCGCCAAGGGGTTAATTGTAGTTCATAAAGTTGTTTGCAGTGCTCCATCTCACAGCCACAATCCCCTTCTCCCTCCCTCTGCAGCCCCTCCCTTTCTCCTCTCCTCCCCCAGCTTGGAGCTGAAATATGTTTTCTTGTGCCCTGTGCGCGCACACACACAATTCTAAAGTATCAAGGGCTCAGAGATTAAAAGGCACCATTATGGGAGTCAAACATAAATTCTCTTTTTATTAAGCAGAGTAAATGTCATCAGTGAAAAAAAGCAGAGGAGGATGGAGAATGGAGGAGGATTTCACTCTAACTTCCCTTTACTTTCATTCCCACTCCAAGCCCTGGCTCTGTATGGTTGTTTATTTAAGAGTCCAGTAAGGAAAGCTCATATCTCAGCTGATTTCTATGGGGATTTTCAGCACCATTACAGAAGTACCGTAATGAACAGTCTATAAGATATCAGTGTGGTTTGGTTTGGGTCTTTAGTTCTCTCTCATTACTGAGATTGTTGGTTGCAGGAGTCGGTATCAATCCCACAACACATAAGGGGACAGAAAAACATATTAAGTGAGAATCTGGCATCTGTGCAGATGTCAGTGGGTAACTGTCTTACCTATGGTGAAAGATGGTGGTTTTAAGATCAATACCAAGATCTGGGCTTATACCTAACTCTAAGGCAGAAGGGGCTGCCGTATTGCCAGAAGTTCTATCCTCTGGGTGAAATATTAAACCAACACCCTTTTTGCTTCTGCTCTGGTGAGAGGTTCAGTTGGGATTTAGATTCCCATGGCCCTTTTGGAGACTAGATCACCCTGGAGTCCTCCCCAATATTCCCCTCCCAGTAAAGCAAATACTCACACTCTTGAGAGGTTTCTGAATACATATCAGCTTCTGCACTTGTCTACACCATCGCTATGCAGCTGGGGCCGAGCTCTGGTTTTATAAATAGTTTTTGAGTAAACAGCTTCTCTTCCATGAATAGCTCAGTGGCTCAGCAAACCAGGCTGCTGACTAGCGATCAGTAGGGCAATGACCATTCCTTTTCTAAAGTAACAAGTTTAGGCAAGAAGCAACCAATGACCTTGCGATTAAAATGCAGGACTGGGACTCAAAACTCCTGAGTTCTATGACCAGTTCTGCCACTGACTTCTTATTAAGTTACTTGGCTTCTCTGTGTCCTGGTTTCCAGATTTGTAAAGAGGGGACAACAATGAACTATCCCATGGCAGGGGAGGGGGGAAAGAGAGATTATAAAAATTAAAGTGGAGTTTTCAAAAGCAACTATGCTGCTTAAGAACACAAGTCCCATTGAAAGTCAATGGGACTTAGGTACTTCTGAAAATCCCACCCTTAATTAGTGTTTGTAAAGTAGGGCCAGAGGAAGGCAAAGTAAAGTGTTATTCTGATGGTCCCAGACACTATCAGTAAGATAAGCTATAGGCTATGAGACCATTACTGTAGAACACACTTTTGGTTGGTTGTTTCTTGTTTTTCGGAGGGGGGGGGTTAGAAATGTGTTGTTTTGTGTTTACAAGGGAACCTTTAACAAATCCATGGAATTCAGCAGTATCAGGCAAATTCATCCCTGGTCTGAAGTTTGGCTTCTTGGAAGACAGTTCTCCCCCATCTTCAAGTGCTGGACTACCACTAATGGACCCTCAGGGTATGTCTACACAGGGATTAAAAAACCATGGCTTGCCCAGGTCAGATGACTTCAGGCTTGGGCTCCGGGGCTGAAAAATTGCTGTGTAGACATTTGGGCTTGGGTGGAGCCTGAACTCTGGACCCTATGAGGGGGAGGGTCCCAGCACTGCAGCTCCAGCCTGAGCCCAAATGTCTACACAGTCATTTTTAGCCCCACAGTCCAAGCCCTGTGAGCCCGAGTCAACTGATGCAAGCCAGCCACAGGTCTTTTATCCCTGTGTAGATGTACTTTTAGTCCACCTGCTGGCTCCATCAGACACAGACATCCTGACTGTCTGCTTACTTGGGGCAGATGATAACTATGTGACAGAGGGTGTGGGCGCTGAAATCCCCTTCATGTCAGGAGCTGTGAAGCAGTAGTAGCTCCCCAGGCCTGACCCATACTGTACAATCCTATGCTGCCCGAGATGCTCTCAGTCTTAGACTGGGTGATGGGAGAAGAAGAAATGAATCTGACGGTAATAACCTGAGGGCCCTACATAAAGGCTTGGGCTGGAATGCAAGTGAGGATTCAGATCTGTTGGATGATAAGAGTCCTGGAGCTGGGATTGGGGCAGGGTGGGGGATATTCTGAGTTCAAAGGCCAAAACTCTATCAGGTGAGCTGAAAAGTTTAATTTAACTTGATGAGACAGCACCAATTTGTGTCACATGCTCACCTCTCCAAACCACTCTGCTATGGGATGGTCTCCAGCCCCCTGGAGCCAGCACATGGATCTGAGATTCTCCCAAGCATAGCATGTGCTAACAAGACTGTTCCTCAACACCTACAAATCCCTGGACCTCACTCATGTCCTTTAGTTATATGCTGTGGTGTTGTAGCTGCCTCGGTCCCAGGATATCAGAGAGACAAGGTGAGTGAGGTAGTTGGTCCAATAAAAGATATTACCTCACCCACTTTGTCTCTCGCATCTCCTTTAGCACATGCGTTTGGTTGAGATCTTAGACCCTTATGGAACACCCCACTTCCAAAGCTCTCTCACATGCAGTACTACGGTAATGGCCCAACGCGTGACAGCAGTTGTACTGTAGAGGAGCGCGTATTGTGGCATCTATTGTATTTTTTCTAAGGGGCAGACAAGGAAACAGGGAGTGCCTGGGAAGTGTTTTCCCTTTGTCAGGTTTATTCTTTGTCATGTACTTGTCTGAGATGGTTTTGTTCATATACAGCAGCAGAGAAATGGCTGAACAAAAGTGCTCCTTGTATTTATTTTTTTTTAAATACTTCTTGTAATCTTTGTACTGAGGCGTGTAGTTGTGTTTAACAGGCTAATTTTTCCAGCCGTGTATATGTGAGTGACAGTGAGAGAGAAAGAGAGAGAGACTACAGAGCCTGCAAAAACGCATGCACAATAAATACTGCACGGTGTGGTAATAGCTTAATGCTTAAGGTGAAGTGTTTACTTAAGTGGGCTTCACAATGTGGAGGGAGCGCTTAGGACACATCTTAAACAAATAGCTGCGGTGAACAGTAAATCTGCGGAGGAGCAGGTTTATTTCTCTGCCAGGTGCTCCTTCCGAGAGAGATTTCCATCCTGCTGCATATAACTCTGATCTTCTGTAATTTGGGAGAGGAGGATTTATTTTTGCACCAGGCCTGCTAATCATTGCACTTCATCAGGTGCCATATGTGTGGGCTTGTATTGATTTAGTGGGTGTGTGCTCTCATCCTAGCATCTTACCAGAGAGTTTTGTGATAGCTGCAGGAGCTGTGAAACTTAGCTGCTTGACAGCTGCCAAATGATCGAGATACATCCCAGCTAAGACACGCCTACTGCCTCTGCCTGTGCCAGGTATGACCAGACATCACCTGCTCTACTGGTGAATCCATCTTGATTTCCTTGCAATGTCAGAGGCCAGTCACATCAGTGGGCAGCCAACTGAATTGTGACAGGTGCCCCCTGTTGGAAAAGAGCAGCATTTTTCTTCCTGAGCCATAAAACCTGTGAAAAAGAATCTCCAACTCTTCCTCTCCTTCTCTTCTGCATTCCACCAGGGCCCTGATGTTCCCCTCATGACTTATAGATGTCTTAGTCCCAGGTCCAGTTCTCCATACAGAATCTCAGCCAGTGCCCTTCAGTCTCTGTCATATGGTACCACACTCTTTCAAGAGCCTCTCATTGTTGATCTAAATGCTTCTAAAGCTATTACTCAGCATTTCCCCCTTTCCCCTTCTCTCTTCTTCCCCTAGACTATCTTCCCCTAAAACTAGGTGTGGTAGGGGTACCCCAGAGCTGGTTAAATGGATCCTGAATCCAAAGCCACATACCTGAGAATACCCCAGTTGGCTCTGCTAGGCAAACCCCTTGGTTACGTTCCACGGCCTTTACGGAGGCAGGAACTAACCCCTGAAACAAATGCTACACTCAGAAATGAAACAACATGTATCTGAGCTGAGACAGACCCTCAGCTGGTATAAGGAATGATTTGAAGGGATAACCTATGCAGAGTCACATGTACAACCACGAACACCAGCAACAGTACAATGCATCCAGTGCCTGACACCTAAACATATAGATCAATACTCTCTAAACCAATTAAGAGTCCACACAGGCTCCCAGCCCTAGACAGGGTACCTTCTTCCCCTTGCATTGCTCAAGGGTGCTTGGGCCTGGTGTGAGCTCAGAGTGCAGAGTCCTGTCTGTGGCTGCATGCTTGGCATCCAACCCCATGCTTCCCAATGCGCTGGTCAGGACTCCTCTGCTAGAGCCATGCCCCAGTTCTGCTCCCTGGCCCAATCCCCTAGTCCCAAATTTTGGCTGTGCTTGGGCCTGCTCCTTCCAGCAGCAGCAGCAGCAAATAGCAACACGTGCTCAGACCTCAGTACCTGTGTTCTCTTTCTAGCACCAACTCTGTGCCAGCCCAGAGCCAATCACCTGAACCTGCTTGGGAGTCACATGCTTCCCCTCAGTAGGATTTCCTCCCAGCTCTCCTTTCTGCCCATACTCTCATCAATGCCAGCACCTGGGGATAGAGCCAGTCCTTCCACACTGTGTCTGCTCCCCCCAGGGCTGATTCTGCCAGTCCTGAGGACAACTGACCACACCTGGTCCCCTACACATGGCTATGTTGAGCTCTAGACAGTGGAAACCACACCCACTCAAAACACTCTGATCTATCTGGATACTGACAAGGCTTCCATGACTACAGCATCTGAGCACCGCCCAAATAATTTAAAAAATAAACAAATGCAAAACTAAACTCTCTCCTCCTTCACTGTTTGTAGGAGAAAACTTGACGCGGGATGTGAATTATTATTGTTTTGAATGAGTGCATTTAAGAGGGTAAGCCTGGCTAAGCATATGTGTAAAGAGCTGTTGAGGAGGAATCAGGACTGTGGGTTGGTTATATAAATGGTTATTATTAAAATGTCATCAGAGGGGAAGAGAAAAGAGACGAGAAGAACATATTAAAAAGGGGAAAAAATGAATGTTTCATCCTTTCATTATTTTTATAGAATAGAATTTGTTTTCTCTGGTGTCTTTCAGAATCAGACAAATGCCCTGGGGAAAGACACCTCATGAAGTGGTTGGACAGGTGGATAGACAGATTGAACACAGGCTTTAACCCACCAGATCAATCCACTGGTCCATATAGTCTGGTATCCAACCTCTCATAGGGACTAAACATGGTGCTTCAGAAGAATGCAATAGCTAAATAATCATGCACTGCAGTAGATGGGATCGAATTCCTTCCTGATCTATCAGGAAATCAGCTTTGTAGCATGAGATCTGGTCACTTTTACTCTGATCTGTGGCTGCGATGTCTGTTAGCTGTTTCCACTCAAGAAAGGGATGTTGGTATTGCAGATAGTTTTCTGAAAACAAAGCTAACAGAATGTTAGGAACCATTAGGAAAGGGATAGAAAATAAAACAGAAAATATCATAATGTGATTATATAAATCCATGGCATGCCTACATCTTGAATAATGAGCACAGTTCTGGTCACCCCATCCCAAAAAAGATATATTAAAATTGGAAAAGGTATGGAGAAGGGCAACAAAAATGATTAAGGGTAAGGAATAGCTTCCATCTGAGGAGAGATTATAAAGACTGGGACTTTTCATCTTGGAAAAGTGTTATGGGGGTGTTATGACAGAGCTCTATAAAATCATGAAAGGTGTGGAGAAAGTGACTAAGGAAGTGTTATTTACTCCTTCTCATAACACAGGAACCAGGGGTCACCCAATGAAATTAATAGGAGCAGATTTAAAACAAACAAAAGAAAGTACTTTTTCGCACAATGCACAGTCAACCTATGGAACTCGTTGCCAGCAGATGTTGTGGAGGCCAAAAGTATAACAGGGTTAAAAAAAGAACTAGATAAGTTCATGGAGGATAAGTCCATCAATAGCTATTAGCCAAGATGGTCAGGGATTCAACTCCCAAGCTCTAGGGGTCCCTAAACCTTTGACTGCCAGAAGCTGGGAATGGGTGACATGGGATGGATCACCCAATGATTGCCTGCTCTGTTCACTTCATTCCCTATGAAGCACCGGGCATTGGCCACTGTCAGAAGACAGGATACTGAGCTAGATGGACCATTGGTCTGACCCACTAAGGCCATTCTTATGTTCTCATGCTCCTGAGTTGATCCAGCCAGTGCATTTGACATTCTAACTGCCATGTAGTCAGCACTCCATTCTATGACTGCTTACGTGAGGCCAACACTTAAGCCTGATCTACACTTGAAATTTAAGTCGACATATCTATGTATCCATATCCTTGAGTGCCATAGCTATGTTGACCTAATGCCTGGTATAAACGACCTAACTACCATCACTCATGGAAGTGGAGTTCCTACAGTGATGGAAAAACCCCTTCTGTCACTATAGTCTGTGCCCACATGACAGGGTTACAGCAACATAACTGTGCCACTGTAGTGCCTGTAGTGTAGACGTGGCCTTAGGCAAAGCCCCTGTGGTAACACTAACTGCGGTCCTCAGTCTGTGAGCTAGAGACTTATGGAAAACTTACAATGGCATAGCTGCATCTCTCAGGGGTGTGAAAAATCCACATGCCTGAGAGGG
This sequence comes from Chelydra serpentina, assembly GCA_037349315.1. Taxonomy (NCBI): domain Eukaryota; kingdom Metazoa; phylum Chordata; order Testudines; family Chelydridae; genus Chelydra; species Chelydra serpentina. Next base: position 18,822,878 of record JBAIAC010000028.1, on the reverse strand, counting down.
GTAGCTAAGCCGACCTAACCGCTGGTGTAGATAGTGCTAAGTCGATGGAAGAATTCTTCTATCGACCTAGCTACCGCCTCTCCGGGAGGTGGATTAACAACAGCAACGGGAGAGCTCCTCCTGTCACAGTAGCAAGTGGCTACACTGAAGCGCTGCACTGCAGCTGTGCCGTTGTAGCATTTTAAGTGTAGACGTACCCTCAGGGAGAGCTACAGGGCAAGTGTGAGTCCTGTAGCCTCAGTGAAGAATCCCGTTGTCTCTACTACCCCTCAGTCCTGACTCTTCTCTATCATGAAGGACAATGCACTGACCTCCCCTAGTGGTGAATCCCACAGGTCAACCCTATGCTGAAATGTGTGCGTCCTTTCCTTGCTATGCGTGGCCGTCTGCCCACTTCCCAATCTTCCGTACTCTCTCAGGCTGAAAGGGAGACACTCGTGACATTTGTCCTTGGCACTTGAGACTGGAGAATCTTGGGTTCCTTTGTGTATTTTTTTTCTTCCAGTAATGAATTCCTCCAGCTCCAGTTTACCCCCCTTCCATCACTCTCTCACACAGATGCACGTACAGCTTCCTTCTGTTATCTTTGTCAGCGAAGAGAAACTGATACAGTCCATTAGCCTAGCTCTGCTCCCCTGATGTCCCCCCACTGAAAGGGAACATGACACTGCAGTGCCAAGCACAGATGTGAGCTGTCCATCGTGACAAACATGTGTTGAGAAAGCATTTTTGACCGAGTTCCATAGCCAGAGCTAGTGTCAGACAGCAGGGGTGGAATTAAGGGACCTCTTGGCTTCAGACACTGTAGATAAGCAGCAGCAGAAAGCAGGAAGACAAGGAGGATGCTAGCCCCAGAAATTTCAGAGCAAAGAATAGTGACACAAAATAATTGGCGAAGGAATGTAGCTTGATTATAGATAGTGGGGAGAGGCTCAGATCTTGTACTGAATGAAAGACCAAGATAATGGCTTAGGAAGAACATTATCAGGCAAGTGGGAATGATTTATTCAATTGAAAGGATTAAGGGTCCAAAAGTTAATGTGTCTAATGTGAAGTATGAAGGCTGAGGAATCCAAGAAGGAAGGTCCAGACAGGGTGGGGGTAGCTGCAGTGAGACAGTAACATTAGCCATGCTTCAGTGGGCCAGGATTGGGGGTGCAGTGTACCATCCCAAGCTCTCCCTCCTTTACACACTTACTCTGGGGGTTGAATGTTCTTTCCTTGTGTGTGCAGAAGAAGCTGGATTGCTCTGTGACTCAGCGCAAAGTAACCCACCGAAATTCAAGGTTGGCTACGCAACACAAGTCCAGCGAGTCCCAGTCAGAAGCCTCTGGGGGTGGGATCCTGGAGCACAAGGACTGTTTGGGGCTGACATCTGCATAGGGAAAGTAGCCAATTTGCTCTCCTCTTTGCATTCAAGACCTCTACTTCTGGGGTCTGACCATCCTCCCAGTCAAATCAATGGGAGTTCTGTAGGTGTTGATCTCTGGAGCACAGGGGCTTTTCTGGGCTGATATGTCCATTTCTGCTGCACATGACACAGAGGGACTTCCACGGACTGAAGAGAGAGAGAGAGAGAGAGAGAGAGAGTCCAAAACAACACTCCCCATACAAGACACTATTCCCCCACACCACCTCCTCCCTCCCCTGTCAGCCAGTGAACAATGGGCCAAATTCGCTACCGACACAACTCCACTGAGCTCAATGGAGTCCCGCCAGCAGAGTTTGGCCCAGGGTTTCTTCATAGTTCAGTTTTTCTCTCTCCTTTTCATCTCTCCTCTGCTCCCCTGCTCCCAAGGGCCCAGCCAGACACAGGGAGGGAAGGAATCCTGTCAAATGCTAACACAAATATTGTGCATATCATATTAAAATAAAAGGCAATTGTACTGTTTAGGGTTTATTGGAGGGGTTTCTTTTTATTTCTTTTTCATTTGGCTCCCGCATCCTTTTGGAGTGTGACTGCCAAAAATGAAATGTCCGGAGATGATGACCAGGCCCGGTGATGCTTCTAGTGGCCTCTCTCCCACCAGCTTTCAGATTGTCTCTTTCTTGCACTATTCTTCCTCCAAACTGCTTTCTTCCTTGTCTGTGCCCCATCAGACCCTTCCGCTCTGCTCCTTTTACCATTCTTGCCTCTGTTTTGTCTCTTTCCTCCTTCAGAGTTCCTCTGGTTTTACTCTTTCCCTTGCCTTCAGTGTGGCACACATTTTTGCCCTGACACACAATCACACCATTCTGGAGGCCTGAGAAGCCTGCCTTGTGATTCAGGGGAAGAGCAAAACATTTGAGGTGATCCTTACACTCACACGCCACCCCTCACCTGCCCAGGCACACATGCATGTACCAGCCCCCCCATGCACAGTCATACCACCTCTGCATGACACACACATACATACAAGATGACGAGAAGATGAGATTTTTCCTTGAAGAAATTTGCCACACTGCTCTACATTTTCTCATGCTTTTAAAAGTGAGGCTATAAGGGAAATCAGCACACTGTATCCAATGCTTCACTTCTCTCCTTCTCACACTCCTAATCCCTGGTTTTCAGCCCTTTCTCTAGTCTGGAGTAAGGTGGTGCTCAAAACAAGGGGCTGAGGGAACCCTGGAGTCTTCTGAAGCTAGGAGAGAGAAGGAAGGAACCAGTTACCTCTGCCATAGGCCAGCTGTATTAGGAATAACGATATTCCTTCAGGACTGTTCAGTGGGTGACACTCAGAGTGTAGAAGACACTTGTTAGAGCTTGTGTGTTATGCTGGTGTAACCCACACACCTCCTGGGTGTGGTGTTCTGTCCTATCTAGTGGCACCGAGACCATTTAGAGAGAGAGAGAGAGAGATTAACGAGTCTGCTCTACAGCCTTAGCTAACAGCCAGTTGGCTTTTAGCTCATGCAGTAGAGACTCATGAACTAAGCTGCAAAGGTTCCAGATTCAATCCCGCCTGCCAATGACTGGGGTCTGTCAGCGTTACAAGTGGGGGCTCGTCCGGGATTTCAGCTGGGAAGTCTTTGAAGCTCAGGATGCATTTCCTCAGCTAGGGGAAGTGTGAAACCCACAGACTTCGTGGGTGTGGTGTTCTGTCCCATCTAGTGGCACCAAGACCACTGAGAGAGAGAGAGAGATTAATGAGTCTGCTTTACAGGCATGTGGCTTTTAGCTCATGAGGTAGAGGCTCATGCATTTAGCTCTAGAGGTCCAGGTTCGATCTCGGCCGACGACAACTGGGGTGTGTTGGCGTTACACTGGAAACCCTCCCACAGGAGAGTGATTGTAGCTATGGAGAGGAAAGCAGCAAAGGGAATGAGGTAGCTGCTGGAGATACATTTTTTCACAGGCAATGGGGTCACGCAGTAGGGCCCATCATCTGCAAGTAAGGTAAACCAGCGTAAAGGGGACAATGCAGGGAATGAGTCACTGGAGAAGGTGAATGAAGCAAAGGCTTTGTTCCTGGGGGAGGAGGGTATAAAATACTGTCAGTCGTTTCTGTGGTGCTGGATTGATGGGACAGGGGGCAACACAGGAAAGTGGGGGAAATCACCACCTTGGGAAAAACAAAGCCCATTGTCATTGCAGTGGCAAAATTATGCAAATAGGGGCTGAGGCTTTGCAGTGTTTCCCAGGGTGAGGATCTGAGTGCAGGAGGGGAAATCGCCCCCAGTGTCTGAGGGCAGAACTGGGCTCTTTGGGTATAGCTCAGAAATGGGCTGCTAAAAACGTGAGGCACCTGATTGCTCCCACTGCCCTGGATCTGCCAGAACCCATCTACTCCACAGGGCCCTCGAGGGCCCATCTGCACAACGAGCGGCAGCCTGCACCACTGAGTCTCACAGCCAAGTCAACAGACTCAGGCTCGCGCCATGGTGCTAAACCCAGCTGTGGAGATGTTGTGGCTTGGGCTGGAGCTCGGGCTTTGAAGCCCAGCCCCCCTCCTTCGTTTTCAGGGCCCGAGCTCTAGCCCAAGCCCCGAATGTCTACATAGCTACTGTTAGCACAGCGGTGCGAGCCCTGTGAGCCCAGAGTCTCAGGCTCTGACACTCGCTGCCAGGGGCTGCCGTGCCCTGTGCAGATGCACCCTAAGAGCCTGTGCACTGAGGTCGGCACAAAGTCCCAAGTCTCCAGTTAAAAGGAAGAGACGGGAAATAAAATGACAGTGACTCTGGAACAGCAGTGTACTCTATAACATCCATCTACAAGTGTGATCCAAGGCACATGGGAGGTAATCAAAGGAGCTTATGAAAGGCTGGACAATTGTCAGACTCGTGTGGATGGGCGCTCTTCCTAGGACAGTGTGTTTGTTTGAACCTTACTGTTTCGCAGCCCTCTCTTTAGGCCAGATTCTGATACCTTTGCTTGAGGAGGATCTTACTACCCAGGTAGTCTCACTGGAGCTACTTGTGGAGCAATGTACTAGAATCTGAGCAAGAGTGTCAGACTCTGACCCCTTGTTCGCTACTGCACCTGTGTTTTGCCTATGTGCCTAATCAAGTGAGATGGGGCCTTCTTGCATTCTGCTCAGTTTAAAGAGGGAGGATCTCAATATTTGCAGTCTGGCTTTCTCCTTATCCCCAGAGCACTTTAAAACAGAAGTCTGTTTCCTTACATTTTCCCCTCTGTCACACTAGTAAGCACACAAGTTTCTTTTTATGGGACTGCTCATGAACATGGGGCTTTGCATGTCAGATGGTTATTGCAAGGTTGCTCATGACTGTGGGACTATGTACATTGTTTTATTATAGTAGGGTTGGCTGAAAGTTTTGGACCACACCCACTCATGATTTTATGGTTGTTTAGGGTGCTGGTCCATGCATACTGGCTTATTGTTACGCCACATGTGTTGGGCTGTGCACACTGGTTTGTTGTTGTAGGGTTGCTCATGGGAGTGGGCCACACAAACGTTCTGGTTTATGTAAGGCTGCTCGTGAATGCTGAGCTGTACATGCTGGTTTGTTATTGTAGGATTGCTTGCACATGCTGGGTTGCACACGCCGGTTTATTATTGTAGGGTTACTTGCGTATGCTGGGATGAACACACTGATTGTTTTTTGTTGGGTTGTCTGTGTATGCTGGGCTGCACGCCCTGGTTTGCTATAGTCAAATTAGTGCTAAGTACTGGGGCTGCTGGCATTTTTATCATTTAATTATTTTGTTATCAAGTTAAATGGTGCAAATTCCAAGTGCTGTGGGGTTGGTTTTTTGTTTGGGTCGTTGGTTGGGCCTTTTGTTGTTGTTCTTTTGTTTTCATCCTAATGAAAACACTGAAGCATTTGTGAGGCAAAAGCTCTACAAAGAATTGCATCGCCCATGCAGATATTTTAAAAAACCCAGTAGATTATTTTTCATGAATGAGCAAACTTCCCTCCCTGCAAACAGGAACCTTTCTCTTTGGAAACCAGCCCTCTGTCACTCAGGCCCAGTGTGCTGAGAAGACAAAAGGCCGACTCAATGGGACATCGAGGCAGAAGGCGGCAGCAGCGGCTGTTGAACTGCTGTGGAGATGTGTGAACTGTGGGAATGCCGCAAACCCGCTCAGCAGCAGCCTGCAGTGGAATGCCAGGGCCTGGCTCACATTTCAAAGTGGTTGTTTTGAAACTGAACGTCCTCTTTTTTAACATATTCAAGGCCAAGTTATGATAAAAATCTGACACAGAGCTGAGAGCAAGGGCTTAAGTTTCAGTTTGGCAAGGACAAGTCTCATCCCTTCTGCAGAAGGTGCCTGGCCAGTGCAAGGCTTGTTTCTTTGTTTCATTTTGTTTTCATAAATGTTAGGAGGCTGGGGAGGGTTTGGATGAAACATCCTGCCAAGCACTTACCTGTGACCAGCACAGGTGGAACCTTCCCACTGAATGAAGAGACAAAGGGAGAGTCCTTTCCCTGTGGGACACTTTGTTAGCTGGTGGGGAAAGTGAAAACCTGGTCTGGATTACTGTGCTTGCCTCTCTCCGGATGGACTCCGGTTGTGCCATGTTTGGCAAGGGTCAAAAACAAGCCCAGCAAGCACCCAGTACAGGCTGATCCTTGGCCTTTTGCCATTGCTCACACTACTTATATTGGCCCTACCAGCTCTCCTAAGATCATTTGAAACAAATGACAGGGCTATCTGGGATGGTACTTTGTCTTCATGTTTCTTTCCTTTCTCTCCTGTTGCACAGTGGCATGCCACTCTTGATCAGAGGGAAGTGGTTGCCTCCAAAATTTGTTGCCAAGATTTGCTGTCATAAGCACTCTGATCTCGTCCCACTTGCATATGTGCCTCCATCATGTTCCTTCCCCCCCCCTGTGAATATTCTAGTGAACATGTTCACAAGCAGAAATGTTCACAGACACTGTGAAATTCAAGCAAATTCTGAATCTGAGTATTTGCATCAGCGCCACTCAGGGAGAAGAGAGACACACTGTGAGTGAAGTGTGAAATCAAAACTAACCTACCCCGCTAAACTTCAAATATGAACTATTCACACAAAGCACTGGTAAATGCAGAGGAATTATTCACCAACAAGATTCCATGAATAGCTTCAAATAATAAATAAATCCAGGAAAATCACAAGCCGTTCTAGTGACAAACAGAAAAAGAGATGAAGTTCAGTAACAACTATTTACTCAGCTCTGCTCAGAACATCAATGCTACTTGCAGTGCCTTAGCAATTCAGACCAAGGCTGTCCAGAGTTGACTTGACTCCATTAGTCTCTAAGAGACATGGGTTAAAGTGTTATTAGGATCTGCTGACACTCCTCAGCTTGTCCTTCCCTATGCTGCCTGACCTTACTTGACTTTTTCCAAAGGGGGTTTAGAACTGGCTATCCTGAAATCTCTTGAAATTCTCTGTCTCAGAGAATGGATTCTTACTAAACAGGCTCCAGATTCTCCGTGTGCTGGTGAAATCCAAAAGCAAAAGTCCCTACCTTTTGAGCTAAAGGAGAATCTCTATTGTCAGCTAGCAGCGTGAGCCCAATGACACACTAATGAGCAGTTCTAGTTCTGTCCAATAGAGGGCAGTAGTACCCCAACACACATGCCAGTCCATGTAAAATATAATTAGAAGTAGTCAGTCCGTTAGGAACTTTGGGCTTGTTATCTGTTACTCTTAGAGGGTAGGAAAGGGCTGAAAGCTAGTACAGTTATTACAAGTATAATTTATACAGGTGCTTCCAAGGCTGAACAAGGGGGAGAAATTAGCTAGTCTGTCGCGATGAGAGTGGAGTGAAAGTGGCTTCCCCCAAAAATGGGGATGTCAAGATTCTGCAGCACTTTATTGCCGTCCTCCTGAAATACAGGAGTTGGTCAGATGGGTCTATCATACAACAGTGCTCGGCCAATTAGCAAGTGAAAATTCCTCCAACTCACCTGGCCCCTTGTGAATATTGTGGGGGGAAATTCCTTGCTGAATCCAGGAGGCTATCAGCTTATACCCCACAGCACGAGATCTGAGCACGCTGATAGTTTGCTGGTGGGCTCTGTCTCACTGTTCTTCAGTCATGAGGACAACTCAGGTCCTGGGGAAAGGTCATTTCCCTCAGGAAAGCGCAGCACAGGGACAGCAGTTACTTGGCAGTGATGTTCTGCTATGTTTTTACCCCAATATCACAGCTAAGCTACCTCTAACATGAGGCCTTGCTCCAGTACCATGCAGCCATAGCAGATTTGAACTGAGGGTCTAATACTAAACTGTATACCAGAGGGACTTACAGCTGTGACTCCTTTGACACAGTCCATCTTCAGCTCTAGTTATTCAATAGGAAAATAACTCCCAGATCACAGCAAAACACCAATTGGCCAAATCCATCCTGGATGTAACTCCATTTACTTTAGTGGAATTGCCCCAGGCATGAATTTGGCTCATCACTATCTCGGCTGATACATACAGGATCTGATTGGAGAGGTCAGGAATAAATTCAGTCTAAAGAACAAGGGTCAGCCTCTATTACAGAGACCCTAAAGTGTTTTCCCCGCTGGGATGGAAATATAAATTGCCCTTTGCTATGTGAATTCCTTCCTCTTTATATGGAGCACAAACCAAAAATCTTCAAATGGGAATGGCCAGAAGAAACTCTGAGGTTACAGAAGCCCTAACTAGCTGTGCTCAATTGGGGCAGCTGGGCAGGGTGATGCAGAGACATAGAAAGACCAGTGTTTCTGAAATCAGCAAGAGCCTTTGGCAGCATTTACCTTTGTAGAATTACCCCCTCTGTGGAGGGGCTGAGAAGGAGGAAGGAGGTAACATGGGAATGGACATCTCCCACCATTGTCCTCGGAGAAACAATTACCTACCCTGGCCCTGTGCACTCAACCCTGGCTGTGCAGCTATGACAGGGCAACAAACACAATGAGAAGGAGCTGATCCGGCTCTCAAACTATTACTGCTTGGGGAAATCCATTTCTATTAAACTGTCAAAGTGTTTGGGCAGGAGAAGGAGAGCAGGGAATGGGAGCAGAGATTTAAGTGACACTGCCATGTGAGTATATACTGCATGGTTGAGTTACCAGCTGTGATTAAAGTTCCAAGTCCTCTCTTGGAGGCTTAATTTGGGTTCAGACAACAAACTTTGCCCTCAATTTCCTTTGCAGTGGGATAGGCAAGTGTCTGTGTCAGAGAAGAATCCCAAAGCATACAAAATAAAAAGCCAGGGGTATGAAAGAGGAGACTCAGAAAAGCTGAGGTAAAACCAATCTCACAAGCAAAGATGCTCTTCATTTTCTCCCTGTGGAGAGAGAAACAGAAGAGAAGGAAAGTAACAGTTCTAGGAGCACATGGCAGACAAGGCCACTAACATGCTATCTCCTCCTTGGAATAATGCTGACAGAGGGGGACATAAGATTTCTTAGGGCCTCTGTGGCGACAAAGGTGTTTCTGCACTGAAACACTGCTAAGGCCTTGCATAAGGGAACCCAAGCATCTTCCTGGCTACATGAACCCCTTACCAAGCGCTCACCCATTTTACTTCAGGAGTAGAGTACCCTGCATTGTGGCAGTGCCTTCTACTGCCACCTACATGGTCACACAAGCATTTTAACCCAAATTGTGTCTGAATCCAGCACTGGTGAAAGGTGCTGTCTGGTCAGCCCTGGCGTCTGACTCTCCAGTTTAGCCACAGATTGGCTACCGCGCAGGCAGTAGCAAGGCAAGCTTCCTCCATGCTACCCTGCCAATATGCCAGAAAGGACCTCATCGGAGGGTAAAAGGGGAGATCAGTCTCCATGGCTCATTCAGCCCTTTGCCTCTGTGTTGATGGGGTCAGTTATCATATTGTGGTGTCAATTGTTATTGTGTGTTTTTTCTAACATGAACACCTGTCTGATGGGGTTCAGGCAGAGTCATCCAATACATTTCACAAAGCCACCGAACAGCCAACAGATGGTAACAACTTTAGCAGCTACTGACACAGGTTGGATTTGAAATGACAAGCAAGCAGTGAAAGGCTCCATAACACAGTAGTGTGTTTTTTTAATTCACTGTTTCTGAGCCCATTATACAAGAGGCAATTTAATTACTATTATAAATAGGACCATAGCAGCATGTTGTGGCCATTTATTTCACCCAGTGACATAGCTACTAAACTTACTTTGTTCAACATCCTTCTCAGTTATACTCATTAGCAGAATAAATTAACAGCCATCACAGGCACGGGGTGCCACATGTCCAATCCCCAGAGCTGTGTTGCAGGGAATCGTCCTCACACATTCCCATTCAGCTCACCACCAGACGAGATCATTTCTGTAAAACATTCATGAGCAAGTTTAAAATAATAAAAAATTAAACAAGCTTTGCTATAACGTATGAAATATTTACCATGCTGCTGTAAGCTAATTGCATACAGAAACTACAAAGTGCCTGTGTTATAGGCTAAGTGGCATCATCAGCACCTGTGGCTGAAGTCTAAGGTCACTGCACCAGTTACTTTACCGGCAGGACAGAGAGCAGGAACAGTGGTAGGGAAGAGAGGCAGAGGTTCTGTTCCAGATTCCCTTGAGCTCTGCTGCCAGGGACTGCAGAAAGTACATTGGTGACATTTATCAGGAGATAATGGTGTTCACTGAGAATTCTTGAGGCCCATGTGGCAAACCTCAAAAAGTGCTAGGTTTGGAACCTGCAGTCTGATTGGCCTCCACCAGTTTGGATGTTCACCCAAACTCCCCGGTGCTTGTCAGACTAAAATCTCATGGGAGGTTCTCTCATGATATTTGTCACTTTTGCTTCTAGCCCCCACTGGAACCAGGAAGTGCAATAATGGAAAATAGAGCTCGGTGAATAATTCTATATAGCTGACAAATTTAGCCTCTTTTTATGCTCACAGAATATCTTAAATCATTGGAATTTTCTCCAGTTTGCTTGTTATGTAGAAGTATTTAACACATTATTTGTGTTTTGTTTTTGCTTGATTGCAAACAGCTCACCGTGGATGTTCAGCAATTGCTCAGATAAGTCACATGGCACTATTTCTGGTCCCCAATTGGATATGTGAACAAACACTTCCTGCATGAATACTCCTGCAGGGAAATCTAAACTTCAGTTTCTATGATCACTTACAAGTGGAGGCTTTGAAATTCACTTTCCTGTAAACATTTATTCCAGTAAAACTCAAATGCGTAAATCTTTGCAGAAGTCAAATACTACATGGGTGGGATGTGGCCAAAGAGAATTACCCTTTCCCACCCCATCTCTCCCTACTAGACCCCCACCTCACCTCCATGGTCTGCCTGTCTCTACCAGACCTCCCACCCTCAACCCCAGTGCACCTCCTGCCCATTACTGTACCACCAGCAATAAAGCCCCAGTTCCAAGAGATCAGAAAAGCACCAGATCATGCTGTTTTCATCACTGAGGATAAAGCCCCTTAGTCCTTCAGGGCATTAAAAGGTCATTTTGCTCCCTGCTGCAGCAGCTGGGATCCAAGAGAGCAGAACCGGTGAGAAAGAAAGAAAGAAACAAGGGAAACAGAAAGTATCAGTTCATGCCATTATTATGGGATTTATCTTCTTCATATACAGGGAATGTTGCTTAGCAACACAAACTCTCCTCCACCCCCACCATCTCCCCCCAGCATAGCCCAAATGAGCCTTGAACTGCATGGAGCCTTCTCAGGCACAATCATGAACTGAGTGGCGTGGACTTGGTTAGTGTCCGAAATATGCATTTCACCTCTATCAAGCTCAAATTTATTCTTTCTTCTTTCCAGTGGCAGGTGCCCCTCATAACAGGTGGAGTTGGCTGAACCCTCTTCCCACAGTTCACAGGAGAGACCAGAAGGTAGAGGTACAGGGTGAGAAGCATAAAATCACAGGCTGGTTACTGAAAGAAACTTTGGTGCATCTCAGGGTGATGCTAAGCCAAGTGCCGACATTTGGAGGCAAGGCCCCAAAGCACAATCGCTGGGTTGTATAGCAATGATGGACAAATCACGGGTTCAGAAATTCCACTGGAATAAACATCAAAATGCACAGATGATTTCCTGAAATGTGACAGAGCCTCCAAAAGCATCACTCTCCCCTTATGGAAAAATCCTATTGGATGTCAATAGGGTCTTAAAGACTTTTAATAAGGTCCCTAATACACATTCCTTCAGTGGTTGTCGACCTGCAGCCCGCAGGCCGCTTGCAACCCAATCAGCACATAGCTGTAGCCCTCAGGGTCATACAGGTAGTGTATCTATTGTGTGGCTGCGGCCCCCATAACACAGAGCCCACAATGATAAATAGGTTGAGAACTATTGCATTACTCTAACCCCTCAGAGAGTTTACAGAAGATGGGGAGATCCTTTCTGTAGCCTTTTTGGGCCATCCTACAGAAATCTATAGCAGGGACAGAATTGACTATTACATTCTACAGGATGATCTAAAAAAAACCTTCCATAAAAGTTTATTATTTTCTATTAAATAGCATAGGACTTTTCCATAATAGCCCCAACACCCCCAACCAGATCTTTCCCATACTCTCACTCCTAAGTCCCCCTGGGACCTCTTTCCCACCCCTCTGCTCCTCCATGACTCCCAACAGGCCACTCTGATATCTCATCAGGGAAAGGATCTCAGGTTTTTTCTCTCTCTCTGTTAGGCTTTTGCTGGCAGCTGTATTCAAATCTTACATGTGCTGAGGTTTCTTCATAATGCAGTATACTCTCCCTGACCCTAGAGCAGCCCCAGATTTTGTGAGGTTTGGAAGCCAGGAGAAGAACCTCTCTCCCCACACTCCCAGGGGCAGTCCAGTAATCAATAGGCCCCAGCTGCTTTAACGACTACACCCGGGTATCCCACGCTACAGCACAAAGCAGAGCAGATCGCTAAGTGCTGAAGAATCCAAGCCCAGGGAGTGAGAGCCTGAGAGAAGTTTCGCCCATAGCACTAACAACTAGACCACTGGCTAGGCATTCTGACAAACACACACACTTTAGCACTTCCAAACCCTCCATTGCTCTTGGCTCTCCCACAGCTCACAAACAGCCTTTTTTGTTACACTGACATTTTACAAGTGAAGTGATTAGTTCAGAAGCTAGACAGACCCTGTGGGTATTTATTAAAAAAGAAAGAAAGAAAAGAGAGATGAAAATATCCTGGCTCTGGTGAGCAATGGGAGTTTGCATTACAGCAGCTGCACTACCTATTAAAAATATCTTTCCAAGTTCCTCTCGCCCCAGTATCACAGCAATGGATTCAGAGTGGAGACAGCACTGAATGTGAATTACACACCGGGCCATAAGCTATCAAATCAATATTAGGCATTTTAAAGCATTTTATTTATTGAGTGTCCCAATGGCCTGAGCCAAATTAGGAAAGCAGGTACCATGGTTACTATCTGTCTAGGATGGAGCTAGCTGAGGAATCTGGGGTGTTGCCCTAACAATACCAAGCACTGAAACTTTACTCTGCATTTGGCAGAGACTTCATCACTCTCACATCACATCAAAAACCTGAATACAGACCCCGTCAATGGTGATATTTGTACTTAAAATGTACAGGATTTCTTGTTCTTCCTCTTCTCACTTTTGTACTGAAGAAACAATATCTTCCAGCAATCGAAGCCTGATCTGCAGGACACTTTGAACTCAGTCAGATCTGCACATTTTTTATTGAGGTCGTTGTTATTTTTGCTTTTCAATGCAAACATCACAATGCAAAAATAAAAACAGAAAAAGAACATTTTAAACTTAAAATTGCCAGCAGTAACACACAGCATATCATTAACTTGCCTATGCCAAAACCATTTTAACAACCTTAACATTAAGCTATAAAATCAAATAAAGCAATACTTTATTACTAATGGGGAGACAATGCAGACAAGGCAGGGAGGGGAAGTATGAAAGCTGCGCAGGGGAAGGGGAGGGAAGATTCAAGTGGGAGGAGGATGGGAGAAGGAACTCTGGCCCAGCGCCTGGATATTCCTTAGTTAAGTGTTTCTATAGATGGAGCCCAGTGTTCTTCAAACTCGTGTAGTTGATCGCTGGGGCTGAAGGTGCCCCTTTCTTTGGCCGCTAGGTCAGAATTCAGATCTGCATATTAATAAGTGGCTGGACTTTGTTCAAACTCCTAAACACTTTTAAATTAAGAGGTCTATTACCTGAGCCACCATGATGCCACTGTGGGTCTCAGATACTGCAATGACAAGGGCCAGATAGATGTGATTCCTAACTTTAAAATTACTAGAGAAATGGTTCCTGCAACTCTGCCACTTGTGCCAATGACTGTCTTGGTGCTTTTGCTTATGAACCTTAAAACTCAGAGCTCCCTTCTGGCTAGTGGGTCTATAAACCCTTCCTTGTCCTGTCCATCCCTATGTGAGTCTTTCTGTTTAGATTTCAGTGTAGTAGCCGTGTTAGTCTGTGTCAGCAAAACAAATAAGAAAGGAATACTTATGGCACCTTAGAGACTAACACATTTATTTCAGCATAAGCTTTCGTGGACTTCAGTCCGCTTCGTCAGATGCATAGAATGGAACATACAGTGGGACGATATTTATACATTCAGAGAAACATGAAAAGGTGGAAGTAACCATATCAACTGTAAAAGGCTAATTAATTGAAAGGAACTGTTATCAGTAGGAAAGAAACTTTTGAAGTGATAATCAACATGGCCCATTACAGACAGTTGACACAAAGTTGTTAAGGGTATTTAAGGTTTCAGTGTAGTAGTATTTAACTGGGGGAAATAGACTATCCAGTCCCTGCCCTATCTGAGTTAAGGAAGCTGAGGGAAAAGACTGAGTCAGTTGAAAGAGCTGAAAGGGTCTGTGCCGCACATCCAGAGCCCCTGGGACGTTAGGGGTTCTGCAGGCTTTTGTGAACAGGCTAGAGATCTGACAGCAACCAGCAGCACCAGAAAGCCTAACATGACTGCATGCCGCAGTTTGAAAACTTGAGGCTGGGTTGTTCCTATAAGAGAGAAGGACTCGGGGGTGGGGGAGGAGCAATGCTCCAACAACAGAGGGAATTCAGGCGCGAAAAGGTTAAGTGCAGCCAGATATTTAAGTGGGACAGAATCGTCTGTGAGAGCAATGGCAAACAGTTTGTTGCAAGGAAATCTGATCCAAGGCCATTCACAGCACAAATCTAGAGACAGGCTAATGCTCCCTCCCCACACTCCCCTTTCACTCCATGGGCTCTGGCAAGGACAGTGCTGGCTCAGAGTTCATAAATTCTTCAGCAGGGATACTTAGATACTTAATCAAGGGCTTCTCTGTTACTCAAGAACAAGTTTACATTATTAAACCAAAAAAACCCTCTCCATTCCTAAATAAAGAGATAAAGTAGTATGACAGGATAGCAATAATGGCTTTCAGGTGTATGCTCTGCATAAGATTTCCAGGCAGTTGGTTTAGTTAATGGATTCCCTTAATCTTTCAGCTGTCAGCGTGCAATACATGGTCTACTGTTTCCTCCACACTGTATTTACACGGACAAACTCAAACCTGTATCAACAGACAGGAGTATCTATTGTTGTGCAATGGCAGAACACAATGGGAGTTTGTAGCTAATATATCACAGCTGTCAGGGATGACAAATGCTGTAAAAGTTTGAAGTTCTGAGGGGGCAAAAACAAAAGGAGAATTGCTAAGGATGTGAAGGTGTTAGGGAGTGCACCAGTGAGGACTGCCACTTGGAGAGCCGGGGAAAGGAGATGGGAATAGGGTACAAAGGGGTGCGTGTTTCAGGGAACTGAAGCAGCAGAAATAGGGAAGGGAAAACCCACTCAGATAAGGACAGAACCAACCCATCCCTTCACCCAAAACTCAAATGGCCTCTAAGCCTCAAACTGCCACTGATATGCAGGAAAGACAGAAAACTTACTACCTTGTTATTGCTCAGTTTTGCTGCTGCCTGTTCTCCATGTCCTGGCTCATGTGGAGATGATACCAAGAAAGGCTGCAATGCTGTGAGAAAGGCGGACCAGGTGATAGATCTGCCCCAACATGAAGAGCCAAAAATCTCCTGAGAACAACATGCCCCACAAGATTGCCAGTCCAGCACTGCTGAGCCAAGAGGTTCAGATAGTGTGATGAGCCTCAGAGAGTTTGGGTCCCACATCCCACATGTTACATCTCTCCGATAGGATGTGCATTCTGTTTCGAAGTGATGTTCAGTACACAGTATTTTTGGATAGGAAGTGGTGGAAAGAGCTCCCAGTAGCCCTTGCGCTGAGGCTGGTGCTTTTTGACAATCAGCATATACATCCTGCCACATACACCAGGAGACAGTTGAAAAATTATTTCAATCCATTGCAACTTCATTGAAATATTTCTGTTACTTAAGATACAGTGCCTGGCAGCAGGACCTCTATGTACTTAGGTTCTGTGATGATGGATGCTATAGATCAGCTAGATTGGTCACAGGGCCAAACAAGGTGGAGTTGGGAGGTGGAACTTCCTAACGTGATGTCATTTAAGATCGCATCTCCGTAGTCTCAAAGTGCCTACAGGTTGATAAAATAGTCACGGGCAACCTCACTCAACCAGGTCATAGTCCAAGGAAATGTTGACAGGCATGAGATTCTAACAGCGTCTTGCAGCTGCTAGTACAATAAGAATCCCCAGTATGAGACACGAGGTGCAGAGTTAAGGAATTTCTGCAGCTATGTCCATTTGGAAATCATCTGATCCGCAAGCCACATGGGTCATCCTGGGCTCCAGTCAGCGATGATCCTTGACTCATTCTGTGACCTTGGCAGCATCCTCTGAGCTCTGTGCCTTTATCACCTGAGTAGGGAAGTTGTATAGAAACCAGAAACCTTCTGAACACCAGAGGCTGCCTCTGAGTTTGACTTTCCTGAGTAGATAGGGAGACAGATGAGGAGGAAGGAAGATAGGTGAAAGGACACTGGGGTAGAGATTATTCAGGGGCAAATATGTTTTATTTTTATCAAAATTCTTTTTCCCTGAATTGTTACTACCCATCTGTCACAAGAGGAAAAGAACTTATCTCTACTTACAGGGAAGAGAGTCCCTGGGCAGGAAAGAATCCCAGCATTTTAGTGGCAGCAGAAAGTGCCATCACTTTTCAGTTTGTCTGGGGATTTTATGTTTGGAAGCCCAGTAAAAGCTGCTGAGTGGAGCGGGTTTGCAGAGCAATGTCCCAACAACATGGGTTAAAAGTCTCAGATATCATAAAAACTCACTAACAGTTTATTTAAAGTTGCTCCGGAGGGGCCAGTAAAATGTTCCTGCAACTTTATTGGATTTGGGAATGAGCTTCTTTAGCAATTAGATGGAGATCTCAGCCAAGGGATTTTGTGTCATTGCTTTTTCCTGCATGATGGAAGGGCCCCAACCCAGTTAGGCTGACCTTCCCTCTTGCCTCCAGTTTGGTGTCCACCAGAACCACTGTACTAGACCAAAGGCAGAAGAGTGCACTGGATAGAGTTCTGGGTTCTATGCAGACTCTGTCACTGACTTTCTGGGTGACCTTGGGCAAGTCACTTCCTTTTTTGTGCCTCGGTTTCCCCTTCTATAAAATGGGGATAATGATACCAACCTCCTTTTTAACAACCCTTGAGATCTACTAATGTAGAGCACTAATATGCACTATTGTTATTACTAGTCTACTCCAAATAGACTCAGAAATCCTCAGGGCAGCACCCAGAAACCATTCCAGGCAGGCAAAGAAATCCTCATCTGATCCTTCTCCTACAGAGATGAGCAAATCACTTATGTGACAAATTCCTTTCTTTCTTTTCCCCAATTTCCCCTGAGCAGACTGTGGAATCATGAGATGCATTCATTTTGTTGCGTGAAATTGTCTGGGAAATTCCTGAGTGAATAATTTTTGGCTCATTCACAAACAATTTGTTATGCATATTCACAATCTGTGCTGTTTTAGTTGGTTATATACGGCATGTCCCTGATTGGAAGGCTTCTGTGACTAAACTTTGAGCCAGAGAGTGTGCCTTCTTATGTCCAACACCCACATCAGCAGAATACAAATACCAAATAATAACAACAACAGAAAAGAATACCATTTGATATTTACATCTGGCAAGTAGCTGAGCATTTGGAATAAAGACTCACTCTTTGCAGCTACGTGTATTAGTAAACTCATGCACTCAAATACCAGTGGAAAGTAACCATAAAAGAGTTGTCACCATAGTCAAATCCAAATTCACTTCCGATTATGAACACATTTGCAGAAATTATTTTTCCTCATTTGCCCCGCTCTGTTCTCCAATCTCCTCCTACAAGCTACCCCACCGCCCATGTCAGGTGGGCACAGAATTCCAGTTCTGGGTTTTTTTCTTCTCCCAAGGCTTGCACTGGGAGTCCGTTCCAGGAGGACATGGGAAATCAGTTCTGATTCTGCACCTCCTTCTCCCTTCTTCAAATTGGTAAGCAATGTCCCAGGAAGCAAGTGCTGTAACATAAGGTATAGATCTCGGCGCATCTCTGAATTGGGGTTACAGGGACGTTTGCAACTGACTTTGGTCACATGGCAACACAAAGGCAATCTCTTAGCTAGAAAGCACAGAGGACATTTGAGTTATTTCTGGAGACACACTGGGCAGGAGAGAAGAGCTGGAAAAGTCTTCTGAACTAATACTGCTTCTCTGTTAGCCAGAGAGCAACAACAGCCACATCCCATCTCCTGGCGGATTGAGTCACCTGTGCTGGGAAGCAAATCTGGATTTGACACTTGGTGAGTCAGTGCACTACCTGCAGAGCCACAGGCCATCTGTGCGAGCCCTAAAGGGTATCTGCAAGTGAGGCTCATCAATATGCATCTTCCATCCAGATTGGCAGCTCTGGTACAGTCTATTCCAACCCATGTTTGGCACTGAAGAGATCAAAGGGATCCTGCAGAGCATCCCTTTTGCTTGGCACTCACGTCCCAATTGATGGCTACAAGTGACAAGGGTATGTGTGTTGGATGAGCAGTGGATGGCAGCCTTAAGCTCCCCGGTAACCACAGTGATTTGAATATATATTGAAAAATTTCCCAATCTATAAAAAGGGCTGGAGTGGGGAAAAGGGGAGAGAGGGAAGATGATGCTAGGGAAATGAGAGGGGTGTCATTTGCTTATCACTATTCCTACTTCTGAAATAAATGTAATTAGCCAAAAGACACACACACTTCCAAAGGCGGTGGAGACCCAGAGTCCCTGGGGAGGGTCAAAGCAAGAGAGTGGAAGAGAAGAAAGTCTAACGGGAATGAATGCAGAATGAAGAAAAGATAAACAGAGCAAGAAAAAACCAAGGCGAGAGAAGGGAAAGAAAGGTTCATGCAAAAGGAGGAGAGAAGATTCTTCACTGGAGAGGCAGCTAATGGTTTATTAGGAGGAGATGGGTCAGGAAGCCATCAGGCCCTGCACAATTATGGCACATATCCGAGGTCTGGCTCTTCCGGACACAACTCATCGCTCTCCAGAGTATTACAGGCTGCCTCATGCACCTGATCCCCCATTAACTCTGTCACAAGCTGATGATATTGTCAACTGGAGCATAGCCTCTAGGGGAACCGAAACGTTAACCCTCCCTGCACTGGCAGCATGAGACGGAGGAGCTCTGCAGTATGCACGTAGACTGGTGACGGGGTGTCTTTTTGGCACTGAATGAGTTTGTAGTAACTAATTCGGGAGGAGAAGAATGGATGTGGGGAGAGGAAACTGGTCCCCATAAGTCTGTGTCAAAGGTGACAGCCTGGGAAATATACCCAGTGATGTCTGTTACTGCACAATTAAATGTTGCCCAGTCCTCGCCAGCTGGAGCACCCAAAGGGACTGGGTGAGAATAGGCCATCTCTCTGAATTCTTAGCAATATAGCCAGGCTAGACTCACACTGTGCAAGCCTTCCTCTGCATTTTGCCACCTACTGGTATTAACCCAGGAAACCAACCAGGTCCTTCCACCTGCATCTTCATGTGATGCCACCGCAATGTCACAAATGGCTACAGCATCATGGGATAAAGGTAGGACATTGTGACATCACGAGGCCTGAAACAAATGTATGACTCTTGTTCTGAATATGGATTTACAGGTCTAGGCCAATCGGGACCATTGTACGCATTCCAGGCTGGGTGATGTCCAGCTGGAAGGAGGAAGAAGGGTACACATCTCTCCTGGTGGAGCTAGGACTCAGAGCAGCATTAAATGACTTCCTAGGGAGTCACATCTTTGGCACAGGGAAGCTTTACTGCAGGGGTGAGGTAGATGGGAAGGGAGAAAGGGGGTCCAAAGGAGAATACAAGGAGCAAGCCAAACATTTTAATTGTCTCATTATCTTGCAGTTCTCCTAGGATCCCATTCCCAGCCTCTGAATAGCATCTACCCTTATTGGCTGAAAATCTTTCATATCATCAATCCATCATCTCTCTCTTTCTCTATCCATCTATCTCCCTATCAACATTTTCTAATATACCTGACACCATAGCACTGAAGCACCAGCCATCATCCTCCCACACTTCACTCTGTCATCTACAAATGTAGACCTCCTTATACTGACATTTGGTACCTCCGTCCTTGGCCCAAATAAATAACCGTTCGGGTCCCAGAAAGGCACTTGGCCTACCTTCCCTTCTTTGTCACTTACGATAACCTCCCTTGCTGCACTAACCTTCCTTTTCCTGAATGCTAGACCTGGGGGGCTAAAACAGGGTGTGTGATTGTAACAGGGTAACTGAGTTACAACGAAAAACCTGACCACATCAGAAAGTGAGATTGCTCAGCCCTGTAGCACACACCTCATCAGGCTATGTCTAGCACTCTGTAGATACATCCCTCAGGGGATCCATTTGTGTGGCCAGATTTGCATGCAAAGGTTTAACAGCATTGCTAAGATCTCCTATGGATGAGGAGAATGAGAGCAAGAGAGCACTGATTTTAGAGTACCAAGCCGCCTGTTTAATTGAACATTCCCTTCTAAATCTTTGTTTTATTTGAGGCTGGGACAGGTAACTAAAGCATAAAATTAAAGTGGGTTCCGGAGTGCGAGCCAGAACAGTGTTCTGGAAGCAGCCTGGTGTTTCAATGTGTTCATTCTTATTCATTACCTGCTCCAGAGGCAGCATCTCCATATCCCTCTAAATTGTTGTTCTCTTGCTCTCCCTGATTCCCCTGCCCCCACATTGTATCTGGTCTGCAGATGACTCACTTGACTCACTTAAATCAGTTCCACTGCTGTCCATTAAGCTTTTAACACTGTGCATTTCCTGAGAATGGCTGGGATGAGATTAAGGCCCCTTAAAAGTTATTTAGATAGATAGATAGATAGATAGATAGATAGACTGACCAGGCAGAGGTGCATTAGTGGGTGATTATTATATGCTTCCAAGGAGAGGGGGTAGTGTGAGGATTTTTGAGGCTGAAAGGCAAGATGGAAGGGCCATTATATAAGCAATAATTGCAGGGGGTTAATTACTGACTGGGAGTAGTTGATGTCCTGAAGTGATCCTAAGGGACAAAGTCAATCATTTACCCTGAGAAATGTTGTGCATTGAGGTGGTTACGATTGTAGTTATAAGATGGAAATGAACAACAAAGCATAATGGACCCATGGACTTTCTCTTTTTGTAAGATTACATCTGTGCAGAGCACAATGTCCATGTACCTTAGCAAATCATATGACTTGAATCATCTCGCAAGAGTCCATCACAGGAAGTGTACCAACCTATGACTGGAACAGGAAGTGGGAATCAGGACTTCTGATTCTACAAGGGGAGAGTTGTTTAGCAGTTAGAACAGGGGCACAGGGAGTCACGACTTCTAGCTTCCATTTTTGACTTGGTCAGATTTGCTACGTGACCAGGGGCAAGTCACTTTACCCTTCTGCACCTCAGTTTCCCCATTTGTAAAAAGATCATGGTACTCTCCTACCTAATTGGTGGCTTGTGACATTTAATTGATTGGTTTCTGTAACATGCAACTTCTTACAGAGAGGATAATGGGAGCTTCTTCTAGTCACATGGGCCAAAATGTTTGAAATTCGATGTATAGTTAGACATTTAGGGTGTGATTTTCAAAACTGCCTCAGTGACATGGGACTTGTGCGCCTAAATCACTGAGGGCTTCTCTATACTGAGACCTAGTGCACAGCAAGCTAGGATGTAGATCTACACTGCACAGCGTAGATCTATGCTGCCCGCAAACTGGCTGAGAAACACACAATGACTTAGTGCGCGGCAAGCTAGTACACTATGCATTCACACTGTGCACTTGCTGTGCACAAAGTTGCCATGTAGACAAGCCTTGAGGTGCTATTGGAATTCCCACCCTTTTATCCTTCTTTGGGCAGCCAAATAAATGGCCTAATTTTCCGAGGTGCTGAGCACCCACAAGTCAATGGGAGCTATGGGTGCAGAGCACTTCTGAAAATCAGGCTGGGTATTTAGGTCCCCAAACAGGGATTTAGATGACTAACTTTAAGCACCCAATATTGAAAATTTAGCATTGGGAATAATCATGTTTGAGATCCTCAGGCCTTGTCTACATTAGGAATTTGCCCCAATTCCAGCAATCATAATTGCACTGGTGCAAACCTCAGGTGTAGACAAGGAAAGCTAAGATTTGCACTGAAGCTGCCCATTGGTTGCTGCAATCAGGGCAAATTCCCAGTGTAGACAAGACCTATGATGATGATGCAATTTATATTACACCCCAAAAATTACAGTAAAGGAATGCTAAGGCTTAAAAGTCACACCCACAAAAGTTAAGAAACTCTGAAATTAAGATTGCTTTGCAATCTTATTTTGGCCCCCTTGTGCATATGTATTATGATATAGTCGTTAATTACATGATCAGATTTATTTATGCTGCTACCCATCCTGTTCCTAGCCAACCCCCAGGAGAGACAGTCTTTCTACTCTCAGTTACTGTGCCCAGCACCACAGCAACCCCTGGCAGACAGGGGGAGCAGTTACAGGGAACGACCTGAAACCCTGGACTGGAACCTGTTCATTTGTTCTGTGGGCAGGGCCAGCTTTAGGAAGTGCGGGGCCCCATGCCAACAGTGTCTACGGGGCCCCGCCGCTGAAACGCCGCCGAACAGAGCAGAGGTGGTCGACCTCCCACCAAAGACGGTGGCAGTTCACGGCGGCAGCGTTTGAGCTGCCGCCAAAGAGACGTATGTTGTGGGGCCCTCTTCGGCGCAGGGCCTAAAGCAAATCGGCCTAAAGCCGGCCCTGTCTGTGGGGATGGTGAACATGCACATTGAGGTTGTGAGGGGAGAACATTCCGCCGGACAGAATTGCTGGAGGTATTAGCTGCCAAATGAATGAAAGTTTTCAAAACTAAATCAGCCTAAGGCAGACACCCAGCATGGAAAGTTTCAGCCCAAATGGTTAATGTTTAGCAAAGTTATTAACAGCTGAAAACAGTGTCTTATAATGGGATCGGTCAGGCCACCTTAACTATAGGAGGCTCTACTTGCACTGTCAATAATACATAGAAAACATTCCTGGCATAGAGCAATGCCCTTTGGAAAGGACAAAGGCCATCAGGATCCTCTGTATATTTGAAGTCAATTGTTTTAATAAAGGTAAGAGGAAGAAAAAGCTCCAGTTAAAATATGGGTAATTAGTTATTAACTGTTATGATGCAACTTGCATTGCAAAGACAGTTTTATAAAGCATCCATGATGTAAAGAGAAAATAGCACATCCAAAAGGCTGGAAGAGAGTGTCCAGAGGCTGGTCTTTACTCCAACCAGCTTTAGGGTGTTAGTGAGCTAACATCCCATCCAACAGCAATTCCTCCTGGCAGGTGTGGGGAGCTCCGTGTGTCTCTATTTGAGATTAACTTCTTGCTCATTACACTGTCTGAAAGCAGCCTCTAAGCTGCTCCTAGCCCTGCCCTTGTTCCCCCGAGCGAGCAATGGACCTTGGGAACCTGACATTTGTTACTCACTCAAGCATGGCTCGGAGTGAACGGATCAAGAGCAACTGGCCCTCCCATGGCTCCACGCGGAAGAGATTGATTTACTTATGAAGGGGTTTGGCTGGTAGATTAGTGGAGCCATTGGACTGTGCTGTACTCCATGCGGCATGGTCATGGCACAGAAACAGCACTGAGCAGCCGAACGGCTTTGCTAATCCGCCTGCATTGATCTAGCAGCACAAACATTTGCAAACATGTTTTCATTTCCATTTCCATTTCTGATTTCCAGCTAACAGGGTGAGGAGCAGGGAAGATGCCATTTGTGTTGTGCATAAGCTATGCAGTTGATACCATCCTTGAGGAAGACATTGTGCCACCCATGCCCAATTCCTCGTCACTTGGGTCTGATTCCTCATCATCCGGGCTTGATTCCCAGCCACCACGCATGCCTTGGCAGAAACGCTGACTTTTCTAATGTGGAGCAATTCTAGGGTGACCAGATGTCCCGATTTTATAGAGACAGTCCCGATTTGGGGGTCTTTTTCTTATATAGGCTCCTATTACCCCCCACCCCCTGTCTCGATTTTTCACATTTGCTGTCTGGTCACCCCAATTCCCCTCCAGGGCAACCTGCCCCACCTCTATCTATCCCGAGACAGTCCTTGCCCAGAGCTCAGTGCTAATGCACCAGGAACACTGCTGTGCTCTGCCTTGGAGCAGGAGAGGCAGCAGACTGGGGAAACTTTGTGTGATAGGACCCACTTCCAGCTGATTGCCCCTGCTGGGACAAGCAGGAAGCTCCATATGATTAAGTCAAACCTCCTCCCCCTACTTGCTACCCTGTGCATCAGACCCTTTCCTGTGTGCATGAGAGAGAGACAGATGGACCTCAGCTCCTTCTGCATGAGGGGAGATGCAGGACTGGTTTAGAGTCACTGATACCTGCATGCGTGTGAGCGGAGGGGTGGGAGGAGAGCGGATGGTCAAGGAGAGATTGGGCCTGTGCTGCCCTGCCACGGCCCCTCCGTGGGGGAACCTGTTGTTCCAGAGGCCTCTCCCAGCAGAGCCTCCTCTGTGTTTTCATGCTGACTCCCCTTCTCATCCCCCCACCCCTGCCGTTGCCTGCTGCCTCATTGTTAAATATTCTCAAAACATAAATGACAGGCAATTTGTGCTAATCCCTGCCCAGTCCCATGGCACTGACAGGACATTCAAAGCCACAACAATTTTCATTTCAGTCACCTCAGAATTGTTAATAATGGTGTCACTGCTCTTGTAGGTAAATGGCTCCCGTCTGGCCCCACTCCGAACACATCACCGTAGATTTCATCTCCACTCTGACAACATGGCTTGATGCCCCCTTATCCAGCCCCCCACCCATCCCCAATCCCCTTAACCCTCCTTGTGTCTCTGTCCTCTCCCCCGTCTCACTCCAGCACCCTCACTTTCTCTATACCCTCTTTTCCTCCCCCTCTCCACGCCAACTCTATTTATCAATGCCTCCCTCTCTCCATCTGGGTATTTATGCCACACGCGTCTCTGTTGTATCACATGTTGACAGTTTACACACACAGCTTGTCCTCCTGTTTTCTTATCTTCTTTTGCTCCTTCGTATTTGTGTTATCCCTCCTGATACTGCATGTAGACTCAGAAGGGAGCCCCCGGGGTTTCCAGGACCAGGCAGTAGTTCTTAATTCAGGTGTAGAGGGGGCACTGGTGCAGAATCCTCATCTTCCATCTATGAATGCAAAGGAGTGTTCGGTCGACAGGACCCCTCCTATGCAGAATCTGTACCTAACACAGCCAAGTGCAAGGGGATTGTCAACAGATTTGGCATTTTTCCAAATATAGCCTCAGAGGAAATGCGCAGTGGGGCAGGGTTGGGGAAAGACCACAGTGTTGTTCCAAACTGGCCTGACACCTTCTTTACCCTCCATCACCAAGATGGAAAGCTCCCAGTGCCGGAAGGAGGGGAGTTGCATCTCATGAAGTGGTACCTGTAGAGTAGAACTTCCTCTTTTAATCTGGGCAATGAGGGGAAGGGGGAAGCCATGTGGAAGATGCACTGCAGGGAATGACAATGTCTTGAATAACTGGTGTTGTTTAACTTCCTAGTTGACCCACAAGACATTTCCCAGCATGGGGAAATGGGGGAGTTGCTGACAGAGCTGAGATGGGCGAGTTAAGCGTTCCACTCAGCCTTTCCCATTCCTCTTGCTCGATTCATTACATCACTGAGTAATTATTAAGGATCAAAGAGAGACATTTGCAAAGGTTGCACAGGCAATGAACCCTAGAAGTATGCTTCAAGAGCAGGCTGGGCTTTTGTGTCTGCATCTCAAGACGTATGTGAGCATGCATATATGGGCACTTCTGTGTGCATGCATGTGAGCACAGAAACCATGTGCATGTAAAGGAATTCATGTGAATCCCAAGTGCCTAAATACCAGCTTTGTGTAACCAGAGAGGAGGAGTGCATAATATGTTAATGACACATTCATTCTGCTGTCTGATGGCTACAATAGCAGCCCTGCTTGGGTGTAAGCAATTTGATTGTCCTGATTAGTGGCTACTCTACAGAAGATACAAGCCCTAATACTAATACTTCTAATGAGTGTCACGTGCTTTGAATTATTTGAAGTAGCTCAAGTGGCAGGGCCAAATGAAGGTCCTACTCTGTGTGTGTGTGTGTGTGTGTGTGTGGTTTAGCTAGTATCTGACTTGTAACTATGGCATGGGCACATCAAAGTAAAATTTGCCTCAAATATTCATCTCCATCCCTCCCAATGTGTGTAAGAGAAGTAATAGCAGTTGGAGAGCTGAATATAGAGGCAGTGTGGCCTAGTAGAGCACTGGACTGGCTCTCAGGGATTTGGCTTCTATTCCCAGGTCTTCCACTGGCTTGCTGGGTGGCCTTGGGCAAGTCACTTCACCACTCTGGTGCCTCAGTTTCCCCATCTATAAAATGGGGATGACAGTGATACTGATCTCATTTGTAAAGAGCTTTAATATCCTTGGATGAAAAGCTCTGTATAAAAGCCAGTATTATTTGAGAGCCACTGCAGGCAGAGCTGAGATTCCGATGGGAAGCCCAAGAAGCTTTCAGACATAAGCCATAAAGACAGACCTATGTTTGCTCCTGAAATGGAAGAGTCAGGACTCAGTAATGACATGCTAATGAATGTCCTCCATAGGGAACTCCTAGGAATGTGAAGAAGGCAAGAGAGGAGAAGAAATCTAGAGGCGAGACGAGAGTAGGAGAGTCAGGCTTGGCCCGGGCCCTGTTTTAGTTTCAGGTTTGTTTCCCCACTGAGTCACGGCGTGATGACTTCCCCCTCACTATATCATTCTGTCAGGGAGAGAACCATTCCTGAATGTGCTTCCCAGTTTTGTCCCAAGTCAGGAACACGTCCCCATTTTGGAGAGGTTCTCAGCAGGGCCGTCCTTAGCCATAGGCAGAATAGGCAGCCGCCTAGGGCACCACTAGCTCTGGGGCACCACACACTCTGCCGGTGTAGTGTATTAAACTGCTCCACGTAGGAATGTGCTACAGGTAGCAGGTATACACAGGCAGCCCACAGCTGGGACAGAGGGGAAGCAGTGGAGCATGTAAGAGCAGCGCTGGGTCCTAGAGAGAGCTGAATGCCTGCAGCACAGTCTGAGGGAGGGGATTGGCGGCTGGGGTCTCTGGGAAGGGGAGGGGAGGAGAGGGGATGGGGTGGGGGAAGGAACTCACCTGTGAGTGTGAATCTTCCCTGGCGTGAGGTGAGGTAGGCTCAGCGGCTCTGGCAGTATTATTCTCCCCCCACCACGGAGCACCCCCCTCTTTCCCCCTCCCCCCCCCAGAGCACCCCTTTCTCCCCCGTCCCCTCCTGTAGGGCTGGGTTGGGTGAGGTGCTAGGGGAAGCAGGGGCTGGCTGGTGCTGAGGAATGAAAGTGAAAGTAACTCACTTCCTCTGCAGCCAGCCAGGATTGGAATGGTCACACACAGCTGGATGGGCTGGGGATAGGGTGGTGACCAGATAGCATGCGTGAAAAATCAGGACAGGGGGTTGCGGTAGGGTGATCAGATGTCCCACTTTTATAGGGACAGTCCCAATTTTGGGGTCTTTTCCTTATATAGGCTCCTATTACCTCCCCACCCCCTGTCCTGATTTTTCACCCTTGCTGTCTGGTCACTCTAGGTGGGGGGTAATTGGTGCCTATATAAGACAAAGCCCCAAATATTGGGACTGGCCCTATAAAATCAGGACATCTGGTCACCCTAGCTGGGGAGTGCGTCTCTCCCCCGGGCTGGCAGCGATCCATCTCATCCAGGGGGAGCTGCGCAGGGCAGGATGAGTTGCTGTGGCTCTGTGGGTGCCCCGTCCCTGAGATCAGATGCTGTGCTAACTTCACCATGGTCCGTGGTGCTGGCAGTGGTGCCCAGTGATGTGTGATAGGACCTGAGGGTTTGCTGCTGCTGTTGCCACTCTGCACCCCAAGAGGTGGATTTTGTGGTCCTGCAGCTTTCCACCTATCTCCTCCTCTACTGCAGCTGTTGGACCAGCAAGCTGGGGCGGGGGTGGGAGAGAGAGAGAGGGGTAAACCAAGCATGGAAGCAGTACTGTGTTGCCATTTAGATTGTCATTTAACAACTTTGTTTGCCAAAAGTGCTTGCTAACAATTCTGAATCCAATTTCAATATTTTTTAAAAAAAATCAATATCTTAGCCAAAACCAGAAAATTAAGTTATTGACAATTATTTGTGACAAGTTTGGTTTGGGGCAGGGAGTGGGCCAGTTTTTATCAGAGAAACAAAAAACGTTGACTGGCTTTCCTATAGCCCTGTTACTGCTAAATAGAGCCCTCCAACAACTGTAATATGCTCATCTCCTTCCTAGTGTATAGAGTGACTATATGTTGTACTAAGATTCTCTTGCTTTTTTTCCCCGTGAGTCAGTATAGCTTTTGCCAGCCCAGAGGTTGGGCAGTCAATGTCTTACATTTTCACAATGTTTTGTCCAACTTTCGTAAAGTAAATACATGGTTAATGTGAGTTAAAAAGGCCAGGGACACTTCCTTGTGAAAAATCTGTGCAGCAGATCATGCTAGAGCTGTGAAAATATCAGATTTTGATGGAACTTTAGAGGCAGTGATTTATCGTGTATTTCTAGCAGTGCCCAAAATGTGCTGTTATTGCTACTGTCTTTCCAAACAAAAATAAGGCACAATAGGACTTCTGTAACATTTCTGTGCTACCTTCATCTAGATGAGATGATTCTGTGCTGACTTCATTTTGGTCACTTTGTGCTTTAGCTAAGACTAAAACTAGGGTTATATTTTCCCACTGCTTGGAAACCCAGCTTATTAAACTGGATAATGCCACTGATCTATTTACAGTATAAGGTAGATATAGAGTTGTAACTAACATTAAGACTGATGCCCATTATACATTTAAAACTAAAAAGTGGCTTTGTAAAAAATGACATGGGTTTCCAACTCTACTGTGTCTGAGTCAGGGTGGAGCACCTTGTGAGGTGTCTTCACACTAGCTCAAGGTCACAGACTCACAGCTATCCTATATTAGTTATTTTAAATAATATTTCTGATAATCTGACAATAATTTAAACAGTTATTTCTTTAAAAAACACCCTTATAAGTTATGTTGCATCGAAAACAACTTTCCGGGTCACAAAAAGAAAACGGAAAGATGAAATAGGATTAGCGATAAAAGCACAGAAGAGTTCTATACTTAAGTCTGTATGTCATGAAAACAACAAAGGTGATCAAGATAATCAAGTAACTGCCGAAGAAAATATTTATGCAGATGAAGCTCAAGAAATGTAACAACACAGAGAACAATTATTTGAAACAGATGCAGACACAAAACAAGAAATTACAACAGTTGAAACTGTACTAGCATGAGATATAGATGACATTGGCACATGGCCGCAATCTTTAAACAGAGAATTCCGTGCCCTTATACTTGAGAAAAGCCCTGTGAGAATAAAAGGTCTTGAATACTGTATCCTAAAGACATTAGAGATAGGAAATTCACAGAAAATAATTACTACAAAAGACTTTCTAACGGTGAAATTGTCAACAGACAGTGGCTTGTGTACTCTAAATGCAAGGATGCTGTATTTTGTTTCCCATGCAAGATTTTCAATAGTTGCAATTTTAAGATTGCAACCAAGGGTATTAATGATTGGAAAAATCTTAGTCACATATTACCGCAACATGAAAAGGCACAACACCACATTGAAAGTATGCACAAATGGTGTGAGCTGAGTGTAAGGTTAAAAAATCAGACAGCTCTTGATGCCCAAAATCGAAGATTGCTGGAGTCAGAGAAGCAGCATTGACATTGTGTTCTTGAACGTCTATTATCTATTGTTGAATATCTATCAGCAAACAATCTTGCTTTTAGAGGAAGCGTTGAGAAATTATTCCAGCCCCAAAATGGCAATTTTTTGGGCCTTGTACAACTTCTGGGAAAATTGGATCTGGTGATGAACGAACATCTCCGAAGAGTAACTGAAAATGAAATACATGACCACTATTTGGGACCAAGAATTCAAAATGAACTGATCATGCTAATGAGTGATAAAGAGAGAAACAAAATTGTTTCATTGGTTACTTTGGCAAAATATTTTGCTGTAATTCTAGGTTGCACTCCAGACATAAGTCATCAAGGATAGATGTCGTTAGTAGTGAGATTTGTCGACATTAGTGATTCAGCACAGATTACAGTTAAGGAATTGTTTATCACATTTTTAGAAGTAGAAGACACGTTTTTAGAAGTAGTAGAAGAAATTTTCCAATACTGTAAGCTTATGTTTGTGTTGCTAAGAGCAAGTCAGGCATAGGGGCACCAGTTTAATAATCCCGCCTAGTGCACCATAAATCCTAAGGATGGCCCTGGTTCTCAGTATCAGAATCCAGTTCAGTCACAGCCTAGGATTTCCCTGTGACTATCATCGATGGAATGGGTCCGCGTGGGAGAGGAGAAGGGGGAATGAGAAGAGGACTCGATCACATTTTGAAGTATGTCCCTCTAAATTCTGCTTCCCAGTTTGACAGCCAGAGGCAACGTGCTGACTGGGGCACTTTTGACTTTTAAGTCTTAACTTTGTGATAATCACATGCTGCCTTTTCCTCTCCTGCCCAGAGACATTCACACACACCTGCAAATTTCCATGTCATTTGGGGATGCAGCGCCTTTAAAACAGACTTCCAGCCAAGAGCAGCTCCGTGCTGCTCCCACTGGCTCAGCCAGAGAAGACAGCTCCCCGCTCAAACCATCTCAGTGAAGCTCCTATCAAGTTGGCCAGAGGGGGATTCCCGCTCCCTGATGAGACCAGATCAGCTTGGCCAGGAGGAGATCCAAGAGAGTCTGTCCATGCATGGCTCCTACCATCTCAGCCAGGGAGAGGTAGGGTAACCAGATGTTCCATTCTATAGGGACAGTACCAGTATTTGGGGCTTTTTCTTCTATAGGTGCCTATTACCCCCCACCCCAGTCCCGATTTTTCATACTTGCTATCTGGTCACCCTAGGGAGAGGCTGTATTTTGTCTCAGTTAGTAGAGCTGCTGACTGAGACCCTTGAGTCCAAACTGAGCTAATGTGCATGACACAAACTGAGAATCTGGCTCCCTGATGGGAGATTCTGCTAATGGGGACACTCTCCTGTGACCGTGAGTTCCACAGGCTAGGTCACCTCTGTCAAGGAAAAGAGCCGAGCTCGTAGCAAAAGGCCTGCCCTAGGCAGACGTTCCTGGCTCTCTGGCTCTAGCGAAGACACGAGCCTCCCCTCCTCCCACTCTTGCTTTCACCTTTTGTCCCACTGAAAAGGTTAGGCGGTAATTCTTGCTCCACTGTCCATTGATCTCATGCGAGAACAAAGAGGTTACACACACAGGCCCTGCTCCTGGAGACAGAAGAGAGGGCTGTGTAATGAAACAGGGCACTTACTGGAAATACCTCGCCAATTAACACGCTGCTCTTTCCAGCAGCTGGCGGGGACTGCGCAAGGTACTGCCGGAGAGGAGGGGGGAGAGAGCCCTCTGAACCTGGATCATCGGCAAGGGCTGCTCAGAGGCAGGTGTTTCGGGAGGAAAGCCTGGCAGGCATGGCAGTGAGCAGAGGAGCCAAGGAAAAGACAGGGAGATGCAGCAGCACAATGATGGAGGGAGCATGTCGGTGCGTGGGAGATGCATGGAGGTTTGTGTGGCAGAGGAGCTGCCCTTGCTATTACAATAATAACCCCTTGCCCTGCCTTGTGCCCTTTCACCTGAATAATTCAAAGCACGTGACACACATTAACAGAGTTTCACGATCTCTCTGGCAGGGAGAGAAGGATTTTATGATCCTCATTTTACAGATACCTACACTGAGGCAGAAGAGGGTGTGACTACACTGCCCACTGTGGGACCCAGGCTTATGAAGTTGGTGTTTCCAAGCCTGTGCCTGAGCATCCACACTGCACCGTAAACCTGGCTTTACAGTTGCTGGACCTGGGTCTCACAGCCATGCTAATGCCTCCACTCTGCACTACGCAGCCCGTCTGACTTGTCCTGCATCCGCAGTGCAGAATGACAGGGCTTGGAGCTGAGGTCCAGAGGGACTCGAGCTCTGATCCCCCCCCACCTTCAACAGGATCCTAGGACCTGGTTCTTGAGTGCTGGCTAGCCTGAGGCAGATTGATTTGTGTATGAACAGAAGGGGGCTTTGGCACAGACCTGGGGCTTAGCGTGTGCAGTGTAGACATACCCAGAGAGGCTAAGACACTTGATCCAAATCACACAGTGAATCAGTGGTAGCATTCAGTTGACAGGGCTCCTTGGTTTTATTCCTGTCTCTTGCATGAACCACTAGACAACACTCCCTCCCAGGAGTGGGAATGGTTTCCCAAGCCCATGTCTCTCAGACAGCCATGCCAGAGCTCTGTAAGCTCTAAGTGTAAATTCACATTTGCTAGGCCTTGATACCATCCATCAGCCTCCATCCCCTTGATCCTGGCATGGCTTTGCCTTCAGACTTTCTACCTGCCTAAAGCAGCCTCTGGCAGTCAGGTCAAGAGGAAGGGAGCATCCTTGCCATAGATGGCATAGGTCACATATCATGACTTGACTCTTGGTAGAGAATACAGTGCTTGGTGCTAAGTGCTCCATGCACTAATGTAATTCAAGACACATACATGATGCCAGTGTGGCACCCAACCCTAGCAAATGGCATCATGTCAATGATAAAATGTGCATGAAATGTATGGGAAATATCATGCAGTCCTAGAGGACAGCCCCCTATCAGGGCTGTGCACAGGGGTGTGGCAGCATCTGCTTGAACTCCCCATCCTAGTGGGAGTGCTGTGCAGACTGCAGGTCCAGCAGCCTAGTGGTTGATGCTCAGCAGTGCACTGGCAGGAACCTGAGTTGGGCTCCTGGTCCATGTCCGATGCTCTCTGTGCTGAGCTCACAGATCCTGGATGAGGCAAGTTCCCATCCCTACTGCTTTCTAACACCCCAGCTGAAATTATATACTGAGGTTTAGCTGCTGGTTGGGTGCTGCCGGGGGAGTGTACACAGGACAAATCTCTCCTGGGTACAAAGTCAGTTCTAGCCTCAGTTCAAGCCCTAGCATGTATGCCCCAAGAGAAACAAGCCGTGACTTGCCTTCCCCACCACGAATTGGCTTCCCCCGTACAGTCACTCTCCCTTGCAAGAAATGGAGCGTGCTTTGGCTGCTGCTTTGGCGGGAATTCGTGCTCCACTAAGTAAACATGGAGGCAGTTGATACACACCTTATAATTAGATCGCTCCACTGTGCAATTATTACATTTTCCAAGCTACAGCTGCTTCCTACTTATTATCAGGTTAAGAAACTTCTCCTGATAGTAACATCGCATTAACCCTGTAATTAAGAGGCAGACCACCCAGCGAGTGACTGCAAAGATGGGGCTTTCTCCAAACAAGAAACAGCCATACCTGAGCCTGGAGGATGCTTTGAGTGATACAAGGAATTAGTTTTCAATCATACAGACAGCAGCTCCCATTTCTCCCCCTCCCTTTTTATAGGATGACAGCAGCTTGCGCATGAACATGCCACTGACGGAAAGATTAGCTAAGGACTGTGACTGCGGTATCGGCTAGCTATTGCACTTCAGAGAGAAAGGGAGCGCGAACAAGTATCTTCAGCATCTTCCCTTGGACCTGGGTGAGCAAATCATTTTTCTGATGAATTTCACTTTTCCCATTTGCGAGCTGTGATTTTTTAATGAAATTCTTTGTGATTTGAAATGGTTTTTCCTGGGACCCTGTCTCAGCCCACTTCTGCTTGCAGATCATTTGCTGTAAACACTCAATGACTCATCATTCATTATTGGTACTCTGTGATTGGTCACCTTAGTCACATGGTTTTGTTTCTGTCCCTAGTTTGGATGAATGAAACTTTTATTAACTGTGGAGGAGGTGCTTGAAGAAGTTACTTCCATTGGGAGCTTTGGTAGAACCACTTGTACGAGGACTCATACAACTCACTGCCACATGCACACAAAGGCACATGTCTCTCTTGCTTTCAGGGAATCTTTCTCCTGAACAAAAATGCCCCCATATGAGCATTTGTGGAAAATAAATTTAAAAGATCACAAGTAACATCAAAGTGACCTCAGGAATCTTATTTGAATAAATGTACATGAATAACTTCTTACATGTTCACAAGCCTAAGGGCACTTGAATTGTAGGGGAGCTGTTGGTGTAACAATTCACAGCAGATACACACACGCACTGAAAGTGTTGTCAGCTAACTGCATGCAGGTGTCTTCAGGAATGAAACTTACAACCTCCTGCTGCACGTCAAACCACAGACCCCTTCTGCTGAGCTAAAGAAGCTCAGCCAGCTCAGAGCCATATCCTACCCATTAAAGGTGCAGTAACATGCCCATATGTGTACACACATATACACAAACACCATAAAGGGACATGGTCAGGCCAGATACATTCCTTGCAGCACCAGACAATGGGCATGCACAAACCCATATAGTACATCGCAAGGAGATGATCGGGCACCTGTAGTTGTTTACGTCTCTGAGAAAGTTCATTTCCCTGGCAGAGGAGAAGAACTGCTAAGAGAGCTCAAGAAATAACACTGATCGTCTGGTATTTAAAGGAACACTCACAGCTGATTATATGCAAAGATGGCAGATGGGCCAGAGAGCCTGCAGGTATAAGAAAGTTCTTATCACACCTCAGGAACCTGGCAATGTTCTTCCTTTCATGCTCCTGACCTGGGTCCAAATCACTGTTCAGTTCTGATCTGTTTATAACAGAGATGGGCCTAAACTACAAAGTGCAGCTCTGGATTTAGAGCCAATAAAGTCATTATGAAGAGGCTGCAATTCCGTGCTAGGTACTAGGTGGCATGTGGCTGAGCATCTTGTCCCAGACATGGGCATTTGACCATAGCTGAGAAGGGGCTAGCTGTTCCAGCCCTGCTGCAGCACGATCCCACACCTTACATTCAAGGAAGTCATAAGGGCAAACCAAGGTTTCAGACAAAAGCACCAATGCTGAACTGAGCATGCCCAGACTTTTCTCCATGGATTGCCGGGTAGAGCATGTTGTCTAAAAGAGTGTGGAGCTGAGGCACTATAAACTACCCCTCGGTCTTTATTTAGAGATGAGGCTAAGCCCTGTGTGTCAGTGGGGCTGCTGTGGGCAGGAAGGCTTTGGGTGGTGTATGCTGCACTGTTCCCCCTGCCAACCAGTGGGTTTCGCTCTCAGCACAGCACACAGATGCTCTCCCTTGGGCTGGGAAATGAACCTGGGAACATCTGTTTGCTAGTGCAGCTGTTGCCACACTTGAATGTGTCTAGGCTCTTGCTATTCTTCCTTGGGAGAGGTGGCTATGTGCCTCCATAAGCCCACAGCCCTGAACCCCAGGTAATACAGGGTAAGGCAGCTAGGTGGAAGGCTGAAATGCAGGTCCCCAGGTTTTTTTCTGTCCAGAAGTGTGAGCTCCACTGGCCTTGGCACTGGGTATTGGCACATCAGCTGGGCCACCATGAGAACTGAAGCAAACCAGACATGTCAATGTGTTCAGATCAGGGTGGCTAAGACCCTCCCCACGCCAGTACCCTGTACATTGAACTGCTAAGCTTGGGTGCCCAGCCACTCTGTCAGCCTCTGAACAGGAATTTCACATGAGCTGGGTTCTTTAAAGGGGAGATTCATTACAAATGAAGGACTAATGGATCCAAAGTGTAACCAGCCCCAGACCACTCTACACCTTGTATGATGGTCATTGAGTCTATTTGCACTATGTATGGGAGCTGCATGGACAGACAGTGGCTGTGCTGTGAGCACTCCGACTTGGTAAAGAAGCGGATGAGATCTTCAAGAAAAGTAACAGAAAGGAACTCCTCAAGCACACACAAAATCTCACTGGATTCCTTCTCAGGCTCACCTGTCTAGCAGCCACTGGGCCCTGACACTGGGTTATTTCCTGTGTGCCCCTGGAAGCACTGTCAAATTGTTGCCATCTCAAGCCTACAGGAAAAGTGCTTCAGTGCAGTGGGACTGCCCCAGCACCTCACTGAGTAACCAACCTCCTGCCTAAGACACTCCATGTCCACGTGAAGGGAAAAGACGTGATGGAACTCAAACCAACTAGAAGGAATTTGGTGAACGGCAATAGAAAGGAGGAAAGATCAAAATATGGAGAGCTAAATCTGTCTAAACTGGCTAAGCAATGACAGGAGGACAGGACACCTGATAGTAGGCTGCAAAGCTCTGAAGGGTGTAGATTGCAAGCAGGGAGAGGTGTGCGACTCGGTGGGGTAGAATGAAATTATGAAGGGGAATGGTTATGCGGAATATCAAGGAAAACTTCCTGTCAGAGAGACAGACTAGTTTGAGTACAGCCTCCTAAGGGAATGGGTGGGAGCCCCATCACTTGGGACATAGAAAACTTGACTGGACAAAACCTTTCTGTACTGTAGGGAGCAGCCTACACTGAGGTGAGACAGGCTGGATGGTTAATTAGGTCTTCTCCATATTTAACTGCTCTGAGCTAGTCTCTCCTGTTCCTTGCAAGGCCCTGCTAAGAACTGCCTGTGTTTAAATCATAGACCATTTATTGGTTTACCCGGCAGCTCCATCCCTCCCTCAGTCTGATGTAACAAAAGGCTGCCTGGGAGGCTTCACTGTCTGGCACCAGTGACTAAGCAGGCCTGTGGCCATGGGTGTTTTATAGGAGTGACCGTGGCAGCACTCACTTCAGAAGCTCCCCCTCTAATGGGACATTTCCTGTGTTATCCTGACAGCTCGGGTTTCCAGGTAGTTTATCACCCTACTAAAAATGATGACAAGTCACACTGACCCCATGACCAGGAAGAATAAATTGGCCCTAATTATCATGCAGGCTCCTCATGTGTCGGAATTTTAGTCAGGCAGTTTTAGCTCTGGAGTGGTCCTGCCCTGCGACCTTCCAGAGCTGTATTTCTTTCAGCTGCCTTCATTTTTTCCTTCTCCTGATTGGTGCATCCACTGCTGATGCCACATTCTCTGGTCTCTGCAGGGGTCCTTTGCTGCCCCACAACGACCAACAGAGTGGACCCCAGGAGCTGTGCTGTGAATCTGAGCTAGGAGCAGGTGCATTTGCTGCTACCGAGAACTCCATTCCTGTTGTTATCTAGGCACTGTTGGGATTCAAGGGGAGCTCTGGGTGCTCAAGCCAACAGAATCCTTGTATTGCACGTGGGGTGGCCCATACACAGCAGAAGAGGAGGGAAGGTCTGGTCTGGTCTGGTCTGAAGCATAGGATAGGGAGTCTGGACTCATGGGTTCTAGTCCTAGTCCTGCAACAGGCTTACTAAGTGACCACAGGCTACTCACTTCACCTCTCTTCCTCAGTCTCTCCATCTTTCAAATGGGGATAAATTACACCTCAGAGCCTGGCATGATTAATTAAAGTTTGCAACATACTTTGAGATCCTCAGATATATAAGGTGTTATTAAGACTAATCAAAGTCCCGCAGAAGCAACTGCAGGGAACAATCCTGCTCTGTGATTCAGATAGCAATCCCAGCCCTCTGCATTTGCACACTTGGGCTCCCTCCAAGGTAAACTGGGGGCATTTAAACTTGCCACTTCTCCCCACCCTGGTTGCTAGGGGCTGATGAGAGCCAGGGGTCTGGCTCCTTTCAGGATAATGAGACATGTAAAAATAAAACCCCAAGGAAAAAGAATGTATGCTTCTTCCAGTGGCCCTTCAAGTACCTGTCCAGCCATGGACTTTTCTCCCAGGCTTTTATTCAGACAGTAGGGATAATTTATGTCATGCAATTAGGTTTTGTCTGTAATCTCTGGGGGCAAATGCAAGTGCAAAGGAAAAGGGGTGAGTTGCAGAGTCGAGTGAATTGAAAGAGAAAAAGCAAAGGCTAAAGCATGCGTGTCTTCTAGGGTGACCAGATGTCCCGATTTTATAGGGACAGTCCCGATTTTGGTGTCTTTTTCTTATATAGGCTCCTATTACTCCCCACACCCTGTCCCAATTTTTCACACTTGCTGTCTGGTCACCCTAGTGTCTTCCCCATCTCCATCCAAGGGAGGGGAAGAATGAGGGAAGCGGGGAGATTACATTCAGGATACCACAGAGAGAGGGAAGGCATTCCATTCCAGGACTAGCCAGGTCTCACAACATTCAGACCAGACAACCAATGGGTCTGGAGCTTGTAAGAACATTTCAACCAGAACAAAAATTTTGATGAAAAGCAGGGGGAAAAATTGTGTCTAACTCTAGTGGGGACAGTGCAAATACCACTGGAAAATACAGGCTTGGAAGACGATGCTGCTGCCTCCATCACATGTATCATGAACAATGGAAAGTGTGGGGTGATAGGGGAACTGCTTCACGCTACAGCACAGGAGACAGAGTGTGAAATGAAGGGACTCCCCAGGTTTGCAGCCGTGTCTCTCCAAATCCCTGGCAATACTGTGTCTAGCACACCGAGC
Organism: Chelydra serpentina; assembly: GCA_037349315.1. NCBI lineage: Eukaryota > Metazoa > Chordata > Testudines > Chelydridae > Chelydra > Chelydra serpentina. The sequence continues at coordinate 18,784,607 of JBAIAC010000028.1, read as the reverse complement.
AGATGAACGTGGAAGTGTTTTGCGTAACTTTCTCCATATAAAGTGTTATGAGATTCAGGGTGCCAAGGACTCGTTTAAGAGACCTAGAAGGAGGTCAGCAGTAGGCTGTGAAGACAGTATGGCTACTGATTAGAGCAGAGGATTGGGAGCAAGGAGCCATGGTTTCTAGTCCCAGCACTGCCCTCGACCTTGCAAGTCTATGTTTAATACACTTCCTATGAAATGCTTTTGCATTGAATTCACCCACTAGGCTCTCTCTCCAGTGACTCCTGAGGCGGGGAGAAGGGTGGATACATTTGAGGGATGGAAGCATTTGCAGTGTGGTCCATATGACTTCCCCCCCCACCATTTGGGTTCAATGAGTAGGGTATGGCTCTGTGTAATTAAAGTATATTGGCTTGGGCTAGGAGTTAAACAGCTGTGGGATGGTAGAGGGAAGAAACTGAGGCTGTCACCCAGGGCTGGGATCCATCGTTCACGGCAGGAGGCCACAGAAATTCCACAGAATAACCAGCAAATGCCAGGGAAGGGTGACATCTGGCTTTTTTGCGAACAGGGGCTGCTAACAGGGAGTTTTGAGAGGGATTTCTCCAGGTAAAGCAGGAGCAAATACAGGACCCTTGGGCCAGAGGCAGAGTGACCAGGGGAGCGGAGCGGACAGGGGGCTGCAGACAGGGGAGTTTGAGAGGGAGAGCAAGAGATCCTGCGGCTGAACAGGCTACCAGGTGAGAGTGAGTACTGGCTGTTGGTGGGAGTGTGTATTTGACTGTTTGAATTTAAATTTTGATTCTGATTTCAGGTGATTTCAGTTTCAGCTGTTGTGCCAGTTGGGACTGAGTGCCTGACCCTGTTCCCTTGATTGTTTGAGAGGGAGTTTGACAGAAGGAGGCCTACGATGGTTAGGAAGGCCCGCAACACCTGTGCCAGCACTGCTTCTGTCTCCTCCACCTGCGCCTGTAGCCAGACAGAGCGCCTGAACATGAATGCTTCTACCCAGATCCTGGTGTGGTTTTGCAGGGACTGTAACTTGCAATTCCCACTTACTGATATCCAGGCTGGGGGGACCATCCAATGTGACAGGTGCCTGCTGGTGGAATATCTCAGGCAGCAGGTGGGAGAGCTGCAGGAGGAGGTGGCTAGATTGAGGAGCATCCAAGTCCATGAACAATTCCTGGACAGTGTCCATGTGGAGACAGCTGAGGAAGCTGTCCCAGTACACAGGACTGCTGACACACCACTGGTGGAGGAGGAAATGGCTCAGGGTGGACACTGGCAGCTGGTTACTTCTGGCAGCAGGCAGTGCTCCACCCCTGCTCCAAACCCTGCCGCCGTGGTAATAGGAAACCATTATGCTCTTCTTGATACAGGAGAGAAGGAATCTCCCCCTACAACAGAGGAGGATAAGCCTCGTACCCCTAAGGCTGGGAAGTCTGCTGCCACCACTGCGAATAGGAAACGTAGGGTAGTGGTGGTCGGAGACTCTCTGCTGAGGGGGACAGAGGCGCCCATCTGTCGCCCTGACATTTCATCTCGGGAGGTATGGTGCCTGCCGGGGGCCTGTATCCGAGATGTTACAGAGGCATTGTCAAGGATTATCCGGCCCTCTGACTACTGCCCCATGCTACTCATCCATGTGGGCACAAATGATACTGCGAGGTGTGACACTGAGCAGATCAAGAGTGACTACAGGGCTCTGGGCATACGGGTGAAGGAGTTTGGAGCGCAGGTGGTATTCTCTTCGATTCTTCCTGTCAAAGGTAGGGGCATGGGCAGAGACAGGTGCATCGTGGAGGTGAATGCTTGGCTGCGAAGATGGTGTCGCCAGGAGGGCTTTGGCTTCCTCGACCATGGGATGCTAATCCAGGAAGAACTGCTAGGCAGAGATGGCGTTCACCTTTCGAGGAGGGGAAAGACCCTATCTGGATACAGACTGGCTAACCTAGTGAGGAGGGCTTTAAACTAGGTTCGACGGGGACAGGTGAGCAAAGCCCACAGGTAAGTGGAGAACATGGGAACCTGGGAGATGGGTCAGAAATAGGAGGGAGCGTGGGCTCAAATGACAAAGAGATAGGAGGGTCAGGGCAAAACTGGGAGGCAAGGTCAAATCAGTATCTTAGATGCCTGTATACAAATGCGAGAAGTATGGGTAATAAGCAGGAAGAACTGGAAGTGCTAATAAATAAATTCAACTATGACATTGTTGGCATCACTGAAACTTGGTGGGATAATACACATGATTGGAATGTTGGTATGGATGGGTACAGCTTGCTCAGGAAGGACAGACAGGGGGGAAAGGGAGGAGGTGTTGCCTTATATATTAAAAATGTACACACTTGGACTGAGGTGGAGATGGACATAGGGGACGGAAGTGTTGAGAGTCTCTGGGTTAGGCTAAAAGGGGTAAAAAACAAGGATGATGTCATGCTAGGAGTCTACTACAGGCCACCTAACCAGGTGGAAGAGGTGGATGAGGCTTTTTTTAAACAACTAACAAAATCATCCAAAGCCCAAGATTTGGTGGTGATGGGGGACTTCAACTATCCAGATATATGTTGGGAAAATAACACGGCGGGGCACAGACTATCCAATAAGTTCTTGGACTGCATTGCAGACAACTTTTTATTTCAGAAGGTTGAGAAAGCTACTAGGGGAAAGCTGTTCTAGATTTGATTTTAACAAATAGGGAGGAACTTGTTGAGAACTTGAAAGTAGAAGGCAGCTTGGGTGAAAGTGATCATGAAATCATAGAGTTCACAATTCTAAGGAAGGGTAGAAGGGAGTACAGCAAAATAGAGACAATGGATTTCAGGAAAGCGGATTTTGGTAAGCTCAGGGAGCTGATAGGTAAGGTCCCATGGGAATCAAGACTGAGGGGAAAAACAACTGAGGAGAGCTGGCAGTATTTCAAAGGGACACTATTAAGGGCCCAAAAGCAAACTATTCCGCTGGGTAGGAAAGATAAAAAATGTGGCAAAAGACCACCTTGGCTTAACCACGAGATCTTGCAAGATCTAAAAAATAAAAAGGAGTCATATAAAAAATGGAAACTAGGACAAATTACAAAGGATGAATATAGGCAAACAACACGGGACTGCAGGGGCAAGATTAGAAAGGCAAAGGCACAAAATGAGCTCAAACTAGCTACAGGAATAAATGGAAAAAAGAAAACTTTTTATCAATACATTAGAAGCAAGAGGAAGACCAAGGACAGGGTAGGCCCACTACTCAGTGAGGAGGGAGAAACAGTAACAGGAAACTTGGAAATGGCAGAGATGTTTAATGACTTCTTTGTTTCGGTCTTCACCGAGAAGTCTGAAGGAATGCCTAACATAGTGAATGCTAATGGGAAGGGGAAAGGTTTAGAAGATAAAATAAAAAAAGAACAAGTTAAAAATCACTTAGATAAGTTAGATGCCTGCAAGTCACCAGGACCTGATGAAATGCATCCTAGAATACTCAAGGAGCTAATAGAGGAGGTATCTGAACTTCTAGCTATGATCTTTGATAAATCATGGGAGACGGGAGAGATTCCAGAAGACTGGAAAAGGGCAAATATAGTGCCCATCTATAAAAAGGGAAATAAAAACAACCCAGGAAACTACAGACCAATTAGTTTAACTTCTGTGCCAGGGAAAATAATGGCGCAAGTAATTAAGGAAATCATCTGCAAACACTTGGAAGGTGGCAAGGTGATAAGGAATAACCAGCATGGATTTGTAAAGAACAAATCATGTCAAACCAATCTGATAGCTTTCTTTGATAGGATAACGAGTCTTGTGGATAAGGGAGAAGCAGTGGATGTAGTATACCTAGACTTTAGTAAGGCATTTGATACGGTCTTGCATACTATTCTTATCAATAAACTAGGGAAATACAACTTAGATGGGGCTACTATAAGGTGGGTGCACAACTGGCTGGATAACTGAACTCAGAGAGTAGTTATTAATGGTTCCCAATCCTGCTGGAAAGGTATAACGAGTGGGGTTCCGCAAGGGTCTGTTTTGGGACCGACTCTGTTCAATATCTTCATCAACGACTTGGATATTGGCATAGAAAGTACGCTTATTAAGTTTGCAAATGATACCAAACTGGGAGGGATTGCAACTGCTTTGGAGGATAGGGTCATAATTCAAAATGATCTGGACAAATTGGAGAAATGGTCAGAGGTAAACAGGATGAAGTTTAATAAGGACAAATGCAAAGTGCTCCACTTAGGTAGGAACAATCAGTTTCACACATACAGAATGGGAGGAGACTGTCTAGGAAGGAGTACGGCAGAAAGGGATCTAGGGGTTATAGTGGACCACAAGCTAAATATGAGTTATAAGGGTGAGGCCTGGGTGAGAGAACTGTGGAGCACCATTGAGATGAGTATAACCCTAGCAGGAAAGATTTTCACCTCTGTGCCACCAGCTTAAATTCAATACCAGGTGGTTAGGGACTGAGCACTCGTTGCCATCTCATGGCTGGTCCACTTTATGAAATAACTACTTAGATCTCGGTCCAGTTCCTAAAGGACAGTTCTCCATATCACCAATGTTATCCATATCACCAAAGCACCATCACATGTGGCACTAATCACTCCCACACACACATATGTCTCAGCAGAGAGGGTAAGGCCTAACTGGACTGTACAGAGGTTGTTCTGGTCCCCAAGTGATAAGGACACTATAAATGCCTAGATTGGGGGACAGTATTGAGACACACTTGGTGGAGGGGGTGTATTGGGCAGATTCAGACTGCCCCAGGGTACAGAAGTCTTCATTCTTTAGAGATATCAGAACAGAACCTTTCCCCTGCACCACATGCAGTTTAAAACGGAGGGGAAAAGTAATAGTTAATGGCTGCTTCAGTCCCTGCCTCTCTGATATTTTTGTCCTCCTTGAGCTCCTGTAGAGAACAGCTCTTTGTACTTTGAGCAACAGCTCTGCTGCATGAACTTTCAAAGGGCAGAGTTGTGGGATAACTCCTCCTCTTGACTTGACATTAGCAATAAAAATCTGTAGGGACTCCAGTCTGAAAGCTGCTCCTAAGCTCCCCGCCCCCACTGCAGGGCCCTGCCAAAGGTTATAACACTGCAGTAGGGACAGAGAGACTAATTTATCCAGCTAATGTGCACCCTGTACTGTGCACCATGGAAAATAGATGGCTGTTCTGGGGATTTCTGTGCAAAGAAGTCGTAAAGCATGAATCCCAGCCAAGGAGAATCTCTGGGTTTCTTTGAAGCAATTTCTCCACCAGTGAGAGACCATGCAAGATAAAAATGATGAACAGAATCCCCTGGCACTTGTGTTGGGCCGTGGGCTCGTGCTGTCGAATCCATTAGCTGGAATGGGTTGACAAGGACCACCCACTGGCATGCAGAGCTGCAGGTTAGGGAGCAGACTGCGCCTGGCCTCTTCTGATTCTCTTTGCCAAGTCTGTGCTGCTTCTAAACAACCTACCTTAATGGTATTGTCAAATAGCCAAGAGCGTGATGGGAACACAGTGAGGCTGGCCCAGGCCAGTAGCTCAATGCTAGGCATGATGTTTGCCAGCCCAAGTAAAAAGGGAGCAAGCACCAATTTTCATTGGCATCTGTTAAAACAGGAGAGCTTCTCCCAGCTGAGAAAGGTTCAGGCAGCCTGCTAAGCTGTTTGCTCTATAGATATTATCCAGTCAATAACACCAGCTCTGAGCATCATTCCTGCTCTCCAGACACATGCACAATTCCTAGAAGCTGGGGCATAGAGGACAGAATAGGCCTGAGGTGTAGGTGACATCAAGCACAAATGGGTTAATTGTAAAGCCTGCATCTTTCAGCAGTTGCTAGGTAACAGTGTCCTGTCCTCAGGATCACAGATCAGCCAATGAAAATTTGTTCTGAATATGTAATACTTCCCTCCTGTGTTCAACCGGTTGAATGTGTTGTTACTCTATACTCTGTGGGGAGAAAGAGAAACTTTTGTGAGAAGAGATCTGTGAAAACTGGCCTGAACTGCTTTGAGAATGCTTCCATCTCTCCTGCTCCAGAATTACCCTCTCTTAACAAATACAGTTGTTACTCGTCTAACTCCTCTCCAGACAATCCTGTGTTCCAAGATTCTTTAGAGCACCAATATGTTTGCAGCAGAATAAAAACAACACACAGAGCCCAACAAATAGTGGAAAATATTTCCTGAACGTTAATTTTGATTTGAAGAAAGTATTGATGGCCCATTGGTTCTTGCTTTCCACCAAGCGCTTGAACTTTACTCCTGAAAAATGCATTTTTAGCTCTAATGTTAACCAGGGCCCATTTAATTATACATAATATTGTAGAATTTGTGGTCTTGGCTAGCCATGTGGTATTGTTTCTGTTCCCTGATTGACTGACGCTTAGCCCTAGTAGTGGACTGTATGCCCAATAGGGTTGCCACCTGTCCTGATTTTGCCAGCATCATCATTTTATTGAGATAGCTGTCCTGGGAAAACTGTAAGAGTGCTCAGAACACATCGCCAGCTCTCCAGTTTGATGGTCTCAGGATCATCCCAAATGCCATGTTTTTTTGTACCTTGGAGGTGGCAACCCTAATGCCCAAGAGGCCTGGACAAGCGAGCAGGTCCTGTATCTTCTCAGGGCCCTGAATCTTCCCAGGCTTCAACAGTTAGCGAGGTGAGGGAGACCTGTACCCCTGTGCTCCCCCTTAGGGATCAAACGCAGATGGATGAGAGAGACCTGTATGCCCCTTCTCCCTTCACCCACGGCTTGTACCTCCCTAGCAGCCAGAGCCAAGTTGGGCGAGAGGGCTCTTATCCCTACTGGAAGCCAGGGACCAGGTAGATGTGGGGGACTCATTTCCACACATACACACCCAGAGGCCAGGCCCGCTGGGTGAGCAGAGAGGAATGCACACAAGAAGTGAAACCTAGAAGAGGATGAGGCTGCTGTTCTCTCTGTGTTGCTGTCTGTCTCTCTCTCATCTAACCGTGACAGGAAGAGCATCAGTCTAATCCGACACGCAGATGGTGCCGAGTGGATTTTCTTTCACTCCGGTGCTGGTGCCTGGCCTGCTACCTCACATAATCTCTGCATTGTCACAGTTCAGTGGCACTTGGGGAGCGGGAGGGGCCGTGCTTGAAGGAGCAGGCTGAGCGCGGGGACCTAATTCAAGGGGATTTAAATGCTAAATGTGCATTTGGAAAGTTTTTTCTAACAACAAGAGTGGGGGAGATAAATGCATCTAGGATGCCTGTCTCTGGCTTTGGTGGGAAAATTGAGACGTTCGGCACCTCCCAGGAGTCCAATCTTGGGGAGCAAAACATTTTAGTGAAATAGAAATTAGGTCACATCCCCTTGATTGTCGGCATAAATGGGACAGTGTGTACATTTTATTTACCTTCCTACAGGGCAAATGTAGTAAGCATGTAATAAATCATTTCTGCAGCTGCCGGGCGAGCCTCCTGCTGCAAACCCAGCAAAATTCATGCATACTAAACCTGCCCTAATTACAGCTCCCTCTCTGTCTCCCCCCCCCCCCCCCCCCGCCCGCCTCTCTTCTCACTGATTCACTTTACTCCGATGCCACAACTGACTCTCTCCTTCCTCCTCTTCCTCTCTCCTTCATTTCCCCCTTTATTAGCTGTAGAGCATCTCCACGTACATGGCACTTTCCAAACACACACAAGACAAGGCCCTTGCCCCAAGAAGCACAAAATCTAACTGAGACTCAGACACAGGCAATACAGCTAGACCAGACCAGAACTGACATGTGGGGGACTGGAAAACTTTCAAGCTGTTTTGGGGGTCCCATTTGCTGGAGCACGTGAACTTTGTGTTCTGTAGGATTTTTTTTCAAGGCACAATTAGTTAAAGAATCTCCCTTGTTTTCTCCAGCTCTGTCTTGGTTGAAGGGCAGTTTGGCCTGATCCCCTCCTTTGAAAGAGTCCCCAAACGGAGGTATTGCAATCTGATGCACAGGGTCATAGCACAGATCAAGTTTGGCCCGGCTGCCCCTCTGTCTCCATCCATGGAGGGGCAGACAGGCCAACCCTGAGTGGAGCTGACTTCCACTTTAGCTATTTGAAACGTTGGGAGGGATGACGTAGGGATGTGAAGGGGAGGCAAAGAAGGGGACGGTTAAGAGGGAGGTCCCAGATCAGCATGGGGGAGAGGCAGAGTAGGGGGAATTAGAGTACAGGTGGAGGCCAGGGGGCCAGGGTGCAGTCCTCCCCCCCACACCCCCGCCTGTCCCTTTTTCTGCTGCCAACAGCCCCACAATCCTGTCCTGCTGGCCGTGCTCAGTGAACGGTATTGGGGGCTGCCTGCTGACTCACTGTGCCACACACTGTCAGCTGCAGCCCCTGGCTTCTAGGTGCAGTTCTCAGCTTGTGTCTTGGAGGGCCCAGGCTGGGTGTAATGGAGTCTATGCTGTCCAAGCACTGTGATCTGGCAGGGCGGGACTGGAAACACGCTTCAGGCTTAAAGGAAAAGATAGCCCAAGTGCATAACAGATGTGTCTGGGGCACCCACAGTCCCCACGGTGGGGGGAAGGAGAGAACTGAACCCCACTTCACTAAACTGAGCCCTACTTCACTGGTAACATACTAATGTCTATCACTTCTCTAACCTTAACCCTAAGATTCCCTCAGCTGTAAACATGCGCATAACACACATGTTGTTCTTGCCCTCGTTTCTTGCTGTTATTCAAGGAACACATGTCACAGGACCTCCAGGACCTCAAAATAATCCAAAAGAAACAAATGAAAAACACTCTGGAACTAAAGATATAAACACATCACGGGCCTATTCTGGTCTATTCCTCCAGCAGATCTGTGTAAAAGAGAGAGAGGAGGTGACATAGCTGGTCAAATTAACACCTGGTGTAACGCCACTGAAATCAGTGGAAGAACAGACGGTTTCTTCCCTTATCCAGTTTGCTCCCGTCAGAAGGAATAGCACTTACACATTGCCGCACAGGGGATGTGCCACACCCACTGTGATGTGCATTCCGTACATTCTTCTGTTTATATCAACCTTGCTAAAATATCGCCCTTGCCCAGGCAGGGTGGTCTGGGTGGGGAGGTGCAGGTGGTTTACCTCAGGTAACTCTGCCAGTGACTGTTTGGACCCAGGGCACTAAAGCTATAACACTGCCATGATATCCCCACCCGACAGGTTCAGGCTTCTCTTTTGTACTGGGATTCAAAAATATGCACAACAAGCTTGTAGTTCTGGGCTCCAGCTGTTCCTAGAGGGTCTCCCACCCTCTGTGATTCATTTAATCCAAACTAGCATTAGGTACATCCCTTTAAGGGAAGAGCTACCTTATGAAACTGGAAGAAGCTCCAAGGCAAATGGTTAATAAAAGAATCCCAGCCAGTGTTATGGAGGAGTTAAAAAAATAAATAAAAGCAACTTGGTCACTTGGCAGCTTTCACTTTTTCTAGCTGTTTCCCACCTTAGCCCAGGGTAAGGTGAGGGGACCCTAATATATCAGAAATTCTTCCTCGGTCTCCTTTTCTCATCTCTGGGTTCAGGAATTAATTCTCTGTTCTGCTCCTCATTTCAACGACCCTTTTTTTCTAACCCCTTCCTTTATCGTTTGCGCTATCAGCAGCATTGGAGTCTCCAGAGATGTTGGGGTTTTGGCATCAAAGGAGAGAGAAACCCCCTCTCTGCAATGGGAAAGTAGGACAGTGCCAGCTCAGAATCACATGAACTGGACTACACCCCTGCTTCCAGGCCAGGGCTCAATCAAAAATAAGACCAGAGTTCAAATACTATCTAAGGCAGGGATCGGCAAGCTTTGGCATGCAGCCCATCAGGGAAATCTGCTAGCGGGCCGGGACAGTTTGTTTACCTGCAGTGTCCGCAAGTTCGGCTGATCGCAGCTCCCACTGGCTGCGGTTCGCCGTCCCAGGCCAATGGGGGCTGCGGGAAGTGGCAGCCAGCACATCCCTCAGCATGCACTGCTTCCCACAGCCCCCATTGGCCTGGAACGGCGAACTGCAGCCAGTGGGAGCTGCAATCGGCCGAACCTGCGGACGCTGCAGGTAAACAAACCGTCCCGGCCCATCAGCAGATTTCCCTGATGGGCTGTGTGCCAAAGGTTGCCAAACCCTGATCTCAGGCCACGAGTGAAATAAATTTTCTGTATCTCAACTCAGTGCTTTCTGGACCCTTCTCTACATCATGGGACGCTTGCCCAATTTATTACAACATGGCGGGATTAGCAGAGACATCTGAGGATGGCACAGAGGGATTCACTATAGGTCAGGACTGAAGGGCACTAGCAGAGGTGGGGTGTCTAGCAGAGCCAGAGTAGCAGAACAGAACTACTGTGCTAAAAAGCACAGTAGTGGATCTGCTCAGGGCTGGGATCAGTATGGGGATGCAGAGGGACTGAGGCATGAGGGTGAAGCTGTGGGGAAGATCCCAAGATGGCAAGCAGTGCTGCAGTTCAGGGTGAATTAGCAGAGCTGTGGACGGGAAGCTTGCACAGCAACTAACTCCACAGCGGTTGGCTCTAGCCGGTGCTGTCGGTCCTTATTTTCACGAGCAACCAGTTCACCCCACTGTTCTTCCCTCCCTGATAAAAAGAGAGAAAATGATTTTCCTTCACATGTAGTTAGTTCTTCAGCATCAAGGAAACACTAGTAAAGTCACATGACTGCCCTTTGCATAAAGCTAAAGAAAACAAGAGCAAAGCATGGCAGCTCTGACAGGCAAAGGGTTGAAGAGGGGGCACTAGTGAGCGAAGGCTGGAGGCAATTTCCTATCCTCAAGGGCAGCCTCCCAAGATTAAAAACAATACCGTCTCCTCCACTGCCATGTTCATTCCTGGACTGCAGCTCCCTGTAGAAAGAACCAGTAGTTGGAGGGGGTTGAATCGGGTCAGGAATGAATGAGTGAACCAAAGATGATGTTGAAATGCAGCTTCCCTGAGAGTGCCCAGTAGCTGCTGGAGATGACATCTACCTCTGAATCAATACACATGGAGAACCCTGCTCATAAATCCAGTGGTGTTAGGGCCTGAAAGGAGACAGACAGAGAGCAGTCCAAGCCACAGGACATTCCATTCCCACAGATCCTTCACCACTGCAGCCCAAAGACTTTTCAAGGGAGGGTGGGCAGCTGCCATGGCTGGCATGGTGTTTGGCTGACTCAAACACAGAGCTGAGAGAACAATGTGGTTTGAGGCGGGTGAGAATGCAGGCATTTTGGTGCTGAATGTCTAGTTTAGCAAGAGCAATGAACAACAGTAATGAGAGACATACAAAGTAAATACCATCTAGTAGGACATGATAGAACCCAGGGGAGTTTCTCATACTTATATCTCACGCAGAAAATGAAGGTTTTACAGTAGAACCTCAGCGTTACAAACACCTCTGGAATGGAGGTTGGTTGTCACTCTGAAATGTTCATAACAGAACAAAATGTTATGTTGTTCTTTCAAAAGTTTACAACTGAACATTGACTTAATACAGCTTTGAAACTTTACTATGCAGAAGAAAAACACTGCTGTCCCTTTATTTTTTAGTGGTTTATATTTAACATAATACTGTACTGTATTTGCTTTTTCTTTCTTCTTTTTTTGGTCTCTGCTGCTGCCTGATTGTGCACTTCTGGTTCTAAATGACATGTGTGGTTGACTAATCAGTTCCTAACTTTGGTGTTCGTAACTCTGAGTTCTAACTGTATCGCTAAAGCCTTGGAGATCAGGGCAGAGAAAGTCCAAGCAGCAGGCAGAGGTTTATACAGTAGGCAGTGTCATTTCTTCTTTTGCATAATGGTTATGGGGTTACAGCCACTGGTAAAACCATTACTCTGATATTTCCTTCCCACACATTGCTCCTGCTAGTTCCCCAGCCTTGAATGAGTTCCTATGCAGTGTTACTGAGGAAAGTCCTAGCTGGAGCAGCCCTTAAGGAGGGAAGAGTGTAAAATTAGAAGTTCCTTAAGAGGAAAGAAACAGCTTTAATGCAGGGACACAGGGTAGGTTAAGCCCAGCAATAATTCTTCAGAAGTGACATTCTTGTGGCAAGAAAATTCCTTCTCTTAGGGGAAACCACTGCCCAGAAGCACTAGTTCCAGAGGAGAGGACACCCTTCAGAAGAAGTAACTATTCAAAGCCCAGTACAGATAAGTAAGCAAAAGGCCTTCCCCACAAATCCAGGCTATGTCAGAGTAGCTGCTGGATGTGAGATGCCCTTCTAGTTTGCTAACATTCCTGGTGCTTATTTTAAGGCAGTAATTGCTGAATCTTGTTTAAGAAATGTCGACATCAGCGCTCCCTTCCTTACACTGACAAAGGGAAACAGATCTATTACTATTTTTTCAGTAAATGTTTTTTCTGGCTATAGGACCCGCTGGTTCTTCAAAGGCAAGTGAAAATTTGGTTCCATCCAGCTGTTCTCATGCATTGGGAGCAGGAGAGAGATCGGGAACTGGGGATCGCCAAGCTGTAATAAAGCAATAGGCCAGGCGACGACATGCTCAGGCACAAAATGCATAAATCACTCCGCAAGGGCCTTTTCTTCCCCCAAATCTCTCTTCTTGCCAAACTTTCAGCCACAAACCAGGGACCTCAGAGCACCGAATCAGCAGTAAACCTGAGACCTCCAAAACCCCAATGTTTGTGCAGAGTAGGTAGAGATGGAAATCTTATCCATCCTGTGGTGAATGCAGTGTTGGCTCAAGGTGCAGGCTTTGTCATGAAAGCCCCACTCAGGCCAAACCAAAGGCTCAACATTTAATGACACATGCTGGATGCTGCCCATGCCAATTTGTGTGGGAAACAAATACCCCATGTGACAAACAGGGCATCATCTCCTGCAATATCCTGGATGAACCTTACTGAATTAAGTGTAATACCTTTGGGGTCCGTTGTATTAAAAATGCAATTGTTTATGTGTTATTGTGGCCAGGGAATGTATGTATTTCCATGGGAAGAGTGAATATGGCTCTTCCAGGAATGGAGTACAGTCAGGGGTAATTAGTCAAAGTCACTCAGGTTGCAACATCTTCAGAGAAGCAATACTCCTGGAGAGGTTCACATACACTGGTTCAAACTGGATTCACCAGGGACAGAAAGGATTTTAATTAAATAGCCTGGTTGTAAATGGACTCATGGCTTTCTTCCTGGTCTAGCAAACAGACAGGACCTCCAATCTCTGGAGGGCCCCAATCCTTAGGAAAGGGTTGGAAGAGCTTTAGCCTACTGGAGCCTGAGAAGACTGTGATTTTGTTCTGAGCAAAGAGGTTTTATGACCTGGAAATCACAGGAAAACCCCTGGGTGGGGTTGAAGCACTGCTCACTTGCCAGAGCACAGGCTGGAGTTGGGGTGATCTCTGGTAAGCGTATTAACGTGTGTAAGCTCTTGTATTGTTGTTAATATGTTTTCTCCATAATACGTTTACCTACAGAATAAAATGTGCTTGCTTAGAAAGGGCTGTATGGTAGAGTAACTGGGGTAATTACACTGTTAACTGTCTCAGAAAAGAAGGCAAAAGAAGCCTGCTTAGGCAACCTGTCTTTTGCTGGGGAGGTCTCAGGATAGGCATGGAACTATTCATCCTGGAAATACTCCAGTCAAAAGGTAGAAAGTTGTATGTCTCCACTCAAGAGAGGCAATGGCCAGGGAGCCTGATGCCTAGACTGGGTGCCCTTGCTGGACCACAGAAAGGGAGTACAAGCGCAGCTGCCCTGAACTGTAACCCATCAATTAAGGAGTCTCATTTGCATTTGCTTGCAAAGAGATTTTCACTTGTTGGATGCTCTCTTTACACCAGGTGGTGATCACTGCTCATTTGCTGCAGGTATTCACTCTGATCTTGAAAGCAATTTATGTGAGGTGCCTTTGCAAACATTTCATCAGATGAGGTTTACTAGCAACAATGCTCATACAAAGTGAATTGCAAACTCGCCTATTGTTATATTTATATTACATTGGCACCTCGGGGCCCCCACTTAGAGCAGGGCCCCATTCTAGTAGTCACTGTATGTGCGCACAGTAAAAGATAGTCCCTGCCCTGAATAGACCAAACAGACAAAGTTAGGAAAGAGGAAGTATTATTATCCCCATTTCATAGCTGGGGAACTGAGGCACAGGAAGATTAAGGGATTTGCCCAAGGTACCGTAGAAAATCTGCGGTAGAACTGGGAACTGAACTCAATTCAATGCCTTAACCACAAAAACACCTTTTCTCAAGCATCCCTTCTCTTTCTCATCTGCATGAATATTCATGGAAAGTCAATTTTAAACAGATCAGTAAATGAGCCAGACAAGGATCTGCCCAGATCTTTTCCACCTAGAACCAGGCATGAAGTTACTTTGTGTGACTGTGATGAGAGAAAATTAAATGCAAACTCTGCACTCAGCCAATAAACCTGACAGTGACCTAATGATGCTAGGAAAGATGCCTTGGGCCAGGCCTGTAGGGCCAAGAAAGGAATCATTCTTAAATGTTCTAAAAACCCCGAATTCTGCTCCATCTCCCAAGGCTACTTTAATCCTCAGGAGCGTCTCCTGATTACACTCAGCCAATCGAGGAAGAGAAGCAATGTGATGTGTCATCTGAGACCAATCAGATCTAAGCAGCACAGCTGTCATTTAAAATAGCGACTCTTCTCCACAAACTGCTCATGGTCAGATGTTGGGCAGGGAGTGGGGGGGAATAACACTGAGAAAAACTCCAGGGATTGAACTTGAACAGTGAGTCAATTGGCGGCAATGGGCCATGCCTACAGACATTCCTTAAGTAGGAAAGGAGGCTGGATTCCCCGTGTGACTTAGGCATTTGGAAGGAACAGTTTGCTCAGTTCTTCTTTACACCTTCTACCCCTCTGGATCGCAGACCCAAGCTCTCCTGGTGCCCACATACATCACACTATCTAGGTCTGCTACTCCTGTCTCTCCATTGGAATGATCTCGCTTTCTTTGGCATTTGTAGTGTTTCATTTGCTCTTTCTTTCATCACTTTGATACTGCGCGAATGGTGTTTGGAGAGAGATGCTGCCTAAGCACTGGACCGGGGGCCAGGCTCTCCTGACCTCTACTCCCCACTCAGACACTGACTCCCTGTGGGCCACTCGCTTCCTCGCGGCCTATAAAACAGGGATGCTAACATTTACCTGCCTCCCCGGGGAGCTGAGAGGATGAATGAATCGATGCTTGCGGAGCATTTGAAGATAAGCAGCACGCAGGATCTGTATATTTTTACTGTGTGGCGCTGCGAGCACTTCAGCCAGGGGATGGGAGGCGCTTTGTAAATACCAGCATTATTCTTGTTATTACTTGTGGGTTGGTGATCCCAGAGTGCCATTGTTCCTCCTGCCTCTGGGCATTCTGGGGCTGGTTCTCCGCAGCTAACATGTATTTTCCAGCAGGCTCACCTCCATTACAAGCCCCCTCCCCCTCCTCTCCATGCTCTCCCTGCTGTGCTTGCTACACCACAGAGCGAGCAGCCTCCATCCCTGAGGGGCTGCTGCCCTTTACCAGGCCAAGTGCCTTCCTGCAGCAGCCGAGCTCTGCCCTTCCGCCTTGTCCTAGAACAACCTCTCCTGACCCATGGCCACTCCAGTCCCTGGGGGATGCAGCCGTTCCGTACAGGCCTGCTATTTCCATCGGTCTCCTTGGAGACACGGGGGCGGGAGGGGTGTTGGTTAGTTACTGTATCCTGAACCCACATTCCAAGATGCTGCCACACAATCATGCAATAATTACAGTATCAGCTTTACAGTCCAGAGTCTCTTGGCAAGGGAAAACACATTGCACAACGCTGAGCCTCCAGGAGCAGCAAACAGGGTTTTTCCACAGCACACAGCAACCTCAGTGCTGTAAAGACTTGTTCTACAGGTGCTATCATGATCAAGAGGCATCCTGGGCTGCTCAGTGCAAGCCAAAGGCCATGCTAGGCTGGCACAGCCCTCATGGGTTCCCAATCACACACCCAATGTGTACATTCCATGCTGCTGATGCTCTTTAATTTAAATAGAGCCAAACCTCACATGCCTTTCTCACCCAGCTGTTCTCCCTGCATCCATTAACACAATCCTGCTCCTGTTATGGCCAACGGGAGTAGTTGCATGGGGAAGGTAAGCAGGATTTGGCTCATGATGCTTTTTGTACCAACTCTTAGTGGCAGGTTAATAACATGGGGCCAGCTTGGCCCCTCACATAGAATAGCACAAGGTTCCCCTATAGTTTCCAACAGATTGTTCCATGCGGAGAACATATCCCACTGGAAGAAGCAGAGGGTTCATTCAACTTTCTTCCCACAAACTCATGGATTCGCTGAGATCCACCAGAGGCCACATCCTCTCCGGCAATATGGTTCCTGAGGACTCTCCTTTGTCTACCCTTGGTCATAGACTTAGTCTGCATTTAGTTTTGCACATATTCCCCCTGGGCTGTTGGGAGGACAGTGCACTCCCCCTCTACCGTGGACTATCTTCATTCGTCTCCATCTGCTGGCCTTAGGGAGGTCTCTGGGGAAGGGGTGGGCATGATGCTGTAGTGGTGGGTGATTTGCAAGCTTCTGCTTTCAGTCCCCTTTAACTATCTTGTTCCAGCCTGGTACAAAATAATGTTAATTGGACCAAGCTAATGTGAGTGCCTCTAACCATGCACTCCAAAAGAATCTGTCAAAGGGTAATTATTGGAACCTCTAAACAGGAGAGAGGAGAGAAGAGCCAGAGTACCAGGAACATCACAGAGCAGGAGAAAGGGGCTCTGTATCAGCAGTAATAGTTTGGCCTGGAGGAAGTTAGGAGAAGTTAAAATGCCATGAGCTCATAAGATGTTAACCACTAACCACCTCTTAAATTGAAAGATAACTGGTCTCAGTGAAGCTGAAAGCCATTATGTGAGCAGTCCAGAAGACGCTAATTATTAAAGAGAAGCTGCAGCGATTAGTTATAAAACGTCACCCAGATAAATATTTACTAAATAAGAAAATGCGGCTTTATTACCACACACTGAATTGAAACAAAACAGCTTTTAGAAACCCTGATCATGGTACTCTTTGTCTGTCTCCATTGCTATGAATGGTGCTCCGGCCTCTCTCAATGGGAGCTGCCATTTTACTGATATAGCCTAGCCAGAGATCCAAACTGAGATGGAGCCAAACTAGGGAGAGGCTGCTCCTATCTGAATGCAGAGCAAAACACAAGGACCAGACTGTACTCTGTGTGTGTTTTTAGACTGGCTAGCTGAGTCGTGATGTTAAACAGACTTAACATTTTAAATGTATAGCTTACCCAACAGCTTGGACAGTCTCTGACTCCTGCTTTTTCATGAATCCAGGTGCTGAAATGGAGTCCCTGACTCCCACTCTGCATTATCAGACTGGCCAGGAGGCAGTTTCCTACTTGATTATTAATTATTTTTCTATATAAGGCTTTAAACATTTCATGCAATTTGCTCTGCCTTGTAATTAGATGGGTGATTAAACTATCTCTTCTGTTCCACTGTGCTTTTTCTTTGTGTGTCCCACCCCTCAGGCTTTTAAAGGATTACGAATTCAAGCCAAAGGCAAAGAGGTTTGCCTGACAATTCTTGACCAGATTTTCCTGAATTAGTGAACCCCAAAAGTAAATCTAGATCCAGATCAGGCCAGCTGGCCTGCCCAGGAAAGACGAGTTCATGGATCCTGCTGCCTCTTATTCACATGCCATGGTATCTCAACAACAAACAACAGCGATCAGCAATGAAGTGTGAGAAACTAATCGGACATTTAACCTGCCACAAACATACCCAATCGTGTGTTTTAGCTCAATAAAAGAAAGGGCTTACCTCTCAGCTGCAGTCACCTCTAGTAAATCCATCACTATGATTGGATATTGTCCATGTGCCCAGTTTCTTGCTGCAGACAGTTCTAACTTTAAGGAACACTTGCCTAGATCCAAATTTTAGATTTGGTGATGGGAGGATCAAATAGTTAAAAAAGATAATGTGAATGGAAATGTTTCCTGATTGGTTTGTTTGTTAATTTTCAGTGAAAACATTTTTGAGGGAGTTAAACTTTCCCCTGCATTGCTTGAAACCTAAACACAACAGCATCCACTATCCACCGGAGAGTGGAAGTGACTGTTGTTATTTCCTGCATGCTAACAATGTGCTCAGGGCCTCGTGCACATGGAGGAAGTCACCCAAGGGTTGACGGCTAAATTCTACAGTCCCTTGAAGTTAATGGGAATTTTGCCTGAATAAGGATGCTGGTCGCCAGGCCATTATTAGACAGATATTCCAAACTAAACTATTGTACATACACTCCAAACACATATGCTTAGAGCAGCAAGCCCTTTATTCAGCAAATACAGTGTTTTATGCTGCACCTACATTATTTGCAAACAGACTTTGATTTTTATGCATTTGTCCATTATTCAGAATGAGTCAAATATATTCCAGGCTCAGGGTCCCTCCCAAGCTGTTGGCTGCAACTTACACAAAGCAAACTCAAACAGTGTTTGCTTTGTGTAAAACTGTACAACTGGTCACTTGAGTCAGCTGGTGTTGATTGGATGACTCCCAAATTCACAGGAGCTCTCAAGATGGCCTCCCAAATGCTCAATTGCAAATAAACATTCACATGAGTGTTTGCACCACTCTCTCTTCCTGGGGACATTCTAGCCAACAAACTTTTGCTTGCACAAATGTTCATAAAACGACAATGAAAAATACTTTACTCCTCCATCTCCCTGCTCCCAAATTCTTCTTGCTCAAAGTCTTCTCATGCAACTTCTCCACAGTGCCTTCCAAACAGAGCCACTTTACTCCTGCTGCATTTTAGGCCTTGCACATCTAGGTTATTGGGTGATGAAGCCTTTGGCCCTTAAAGAAAAGACTTGGGCGTTTGGGGAGATTAGAGAATAGTCCAGTGTTTCTGACACACAAGGCCAGTGATTCCAGAACACATCTCACATAACTTCATCCAGAAGAATCACAGCTTCACAGCAGACCTAAACCCAACCCACACTGTTTGTATCTGAGTCTCAGCTTTCCCCATAAACTGATCCCTGGGTTTTGGTCCATCTGAACTTCAGATTAATGTTAGTATTAGTGCACCTTGCCTGTATTGCCATTCATGTCAGTGTTTAGCAGTGTTCACCATTTCAGCCATCCAAACAAATAAATACATTCAGATTGCAGACTTGCCCTATCCCTGTGACTAGGAAATCTACACAAAATGTACGGAAATGTTTTAGTGCTTTTGATTATTATTATGGATGTTTTACCGACAGTCAGTTCAGGGTGTCCCTATACTCCTCTTGCAATGTATTTCAAATACAATGGCTCAGAGTGGGAAGTGAGAGGAATGCACAAGCTGGAGCCCTAAAGGGTAAGAATTTGAACTATTCTCTTCCAGGTAAGGAGCTCCATACAATTGGGATCCTCAGCCATCCCAGGTATGCAGTCATGACATGATCCCTTAATACTTCAAAGCCTTGGCAGGTCTATATATCTGAATTCCTAACCAGAAGAGCTTGGCTAATCCAACTGATTTATGCAATGGCTGACCGGGGGTTCCATTAGTCTCTCATCTGGAGGTCTTTGAGGACTGAGGCATGTTAGAGTTTTACTGCCATAAACATGGGAAGTGATGAGATGCTTGCACAGCCAGTTCAGATGAAGGAGAAACTTGAGGAACTGGGATGTCTTGCCAAGGAGCAGATGAGCTTCAGACTGGAGTAACCAAGCTGCTCACTGGCCTATTCCCTCTAGATGAATGTGGTTCTTGGCTGGCACATGAGAAGTCCATTGTATCATCCCCTCGCTACTAGTACTGCAGAAGCCTGTGCAATGCAGTTATGCCAAGACTCAAGCAGTGTGAAGAGGTAACAGTGGAAAAGGACTTGTATCTCCTTTAACTTTCCGCTGTTTTGAAATGAAACTAAAATGGCTGGCCAAAAAATTGCCGGAACACTGGTGCTACTCATTGGTAGGTAACTCACTTAATTTAACCCATTTAATTTAACCCATCTTCCCTGTGATGCAGAAGGGAGAGTGTCTTGTAGATTGCAAGTTTATTGGGGCAGGGAGGGACCATCTATAGCCCTGTCTTATACAGTACCGAGCATGTGCATGCTGTTTAACAAGTAGATTATAATACTAGTGAGGTGGCACTACCTTCATTATTTAATGGAAGAAACTTACTCATTTTAATCAAACAGGACAGCTGAAATCTGTCTTGTACACGAAAGCCAAACCATATTGCCCTCAGAAGTACCCTTTTACCATTTTCAGACTGAGAACATGTACTTACATAGGCCAGGTATGTGCACCACTTGGTGGTTACAAATCATGTGAAGGTTTGGTTTATTTAAAACCTAAATACCAGCCAGCCACACTGGTCACCTACCTGGCTATTATCAGTGGGTGGTTTCCTGTAGGCATCACAGTAGAAGTGAATCTTGAGGATGGACCTGATGGAAAAGAGGGTGGTGACCAAATGTTTCCCATGGACGCAGAATAAGACACAAAGACACTTGTGGAAGAAGCAGACAAGACTGGTCTCATAGATAGATCAGAGGAGATGGGAGGTTACAAGAGACAAGAGCAGACCGGTAAGGAGGGACAGAGCTATGAAGAGCCTTGAAGTTGAGGACAAGAAGCTAGAACTTGACATGTTTTTGCTTTTAATCCAAGCCATACAAAGATCACCCAGGTACTGTGATGAGGCCATATAACTACTTGTGCACCAGTGTGCATGTGCCACAGTGTGTGTTTGTGCTTGGTCATCCATTTTACACCTGCACATGTGGGATTGTGCCTGCACAACTGGATAGTCTGTCAGAGGCCCTTACAAAACTGCTGATTCCTCACATACAACTTGGAAAAACCCCTCTGTAGAGACAATTCTGCTTCCATCGTTCAGATGTTTCTGTGTCTTTCCCTTTCTTTTTATTATTCAGTATATATGCATGAAAATGAATCCCATGGGATTTAGGATTCCACCAGCCCTTGGCCTTTATTACCCAACCTAAACTCCTCTGCTTGTGGCATCATGCTTGTTTACCATGGAGATGATTATAACATCACAGATGGAAGATGACAGGAAAGATTCAGCCCTGACATAACGGGGCATAGCGCCCATTAACTGCAATGCCAGGGACCATAACTGGAGCTGCGACACTTGTGTCAAGACTATGTTTGGTCCAGTGACTTCAAATTGGGAATAGGCAACAAGAACAGAGGAGACTCCAGAGGAACAAAAATCCTATTCTCAAGTAAATGTCTCCACTCATAAAAACAGGAGTTTCTGGAAATGTCCTGCCTAGAGCTGGGTGTGAAATTGTTCTCTCATCCCAGGAGAGTTTTTCAAATTTAAAAAAAAAAATCACAAATCAGGATAAACATTCAAAATCCTGAACATTTTTGTGAATTGAATATCCCCCCACAATTCAGAGCAGCGCAATTGAAACATTTCATTTTGATCATTTCAAAATTTGATCATTAGTTTTAAGTAAACTCTTTTAAAAATATAAATTAACTAAAATTTCCAAATGAAATGTCATTTAAACCAGAAAATGAAACTTTTTATTTAGAAAATACCAAAGTGGGGTATTTCCACAATTTCAAAACCTTTTTACAAAACATTTTTGAAATCAGATTTGTCAAAGCCAACTCTTTCCCACAAGCAGTTTCACTCAACAAACTGTCACTGTTTTGACAAGCAATGTTTTGTCAGAACATTCCTGACCAGATCTAGCATGGATCTCAATATGATTATTAAAATCCCCTAGCACTTGTCTCCAGTGCAAGGTCATTACCTCCATTGTCCTGGCCATACTCAGGCTGGGGAGATTTGTTTTCCCTAAAATGCTGCATGCATTTTCAGAAGAACAAGCATCAAAACAAACTTCTTCACTTCCTGGGTTAACTTGCCATAGAGTGTTGCTGTATGCTGTTTAAATAACTGCCACATTCCACCCCAGTTATGGCTACATATCATCGTTGGATGAATTGATCCCTATGTATAGTTTGCACATTAATTTGTAAAGCTCATTGGGATCCTATGGGATAAAAGGCAGTACTACAATGTAAGATCATTATCATTATCAAAAGAAACACAGAAAATCCCTGTTATAAAAGCAGGTTTATCTGTATATAGAACGTTGTTCAAAGTTCTCCGTGAGGCTCTTTAATAAGGTGGCTGTTATATGAATAAACTTCAGGAGCCTTTTTTCACACTGGGGAAAACTTCCAAAGACTCAGACAAGGACTCATTTGCCTTTCACATCTGTTTCATAATTTTCCCTGGCACTTTTGACATGTTATCAAAGATAATTGCTGTAAAATAAAGGGATTCCTCTCTCCCAGCCCTCCTGAGTCATGCTTTGTTGAAATCATAATATAGGGAGAGTGACACAGCAGTCATTTTCAGAGAAATGGACTGGGGAGGTCATAAACACAAGATGAGGGGCCTGATTCGGATCTCACTTGTTTGGTTTCATGGAGTGTTAACCCTAGTGATGTTGACAGAGTTACTCCGAACTCGAGGGTAAGTGAGAGAAGAATCAGGCCCCATGAACTCACTGCTGGATCAAGCTAATAGCAGCTGTGGGATTGTGACAGGAGAAGCTCTTATTCAAACACACACATCAGAGCAGCAGGGGGCAATGCAGCTGGTTACTGAGAAAATAATAGCCTGGGTTTAAATGTATAAAATCTTCCCTCTATTTCAAATTGGTTCTACCGTGGAAATTCTTCTTCGAATATCAGTCAGCATTTCCTAGTAGCTTGATGTGTTGAATGAAACTGACACAATTAGGGGCTGTCAAATGATTACAATTAATCCCGAGTAATTGCGAGATTAAAAAAATAATCACGATTAATTGCGGTTTTAATCACACTGTTAAACAATAATAGAATACCATTTATTTAAATATTTTTGGATATTTTCTACATTTTCAAATACATTGATTTCAATTACTATACAGAATACAAAGTGAAGAGTGCTCACTTTATATTATTTGTATTACAAATATTTGCACTGTAAAAAAGATTTTTAAAATAGTATTTTTCAGTTCACCTCATACAAGTACTGTAGTGCAACCTTTTAATCATGAACTTATCGCAGTACAGGATGGGGAATTACAGGTAGGACCCCCGTAAATGTAAACAAACTTGTTCGTCTTAGCGATTGGCTGAACAAGAAGGAGGACTGAGTAGACGTGTAGGCTGTAAAGTTTTACATTGTTTTATTTTATGAGTGCAGCTATGTAACAAAACCAAATCTACATTTGTAAGTTGCACTTTCATGATAAAGAGATGGCACTACAGTACTTGTATGAGGTGAACTGAAAAATACTATTTCTTTTGTTTATCTTTATTACATGCAAATATTTATAATAAAAAATAATATAAAGTGAGCACTGTACACTTTGTATTCTGTGTAG
This sequence comes from Chelydra serpentina, assembly GCA_037349315.1. Classification (NCBI taxonomy): domain Eukaryota; kingdom Metazoa; phylum Chordata; order Testudines; family Chelydridae; genus Chelydra; species Chelydra serpentina. The sequence goes on along the minus strand of JBAIAC010000028.1, from coordinate 18,761,244 downwards.
TAATTGAAATCAATATATTTGAAAATGTACTAAAACATTCAAAAATATTTATAATAAATTTCAATTGGTATTCTATTATTAAAAGTGCAATTAAAACTTAGATTAATCGTGATTAATGTTTTAAATAGAGCTAATTTGTTTTGAGTTAATCGCTTGAGTTAACTGCGATGAATCGACAGCCCTAGACACTATTTGTGCTGGTAGGCAGGTCCTGTACAAGCATCCAGACCCAGTTCTGCTAATGCATCGCAACCTGAAATACTGCACACAAGTACGGCCATCAAACATCTCTACTGATGCACCTTGTTCTGACCTGCATGACCCTCCTGCTACTCCAGCGCTGGGCCTGTCACCCAGCTCTGCAGATGCACCTCAGTGTTGACCTGCAGCGCCCCCTGCTATTTCAGTTCTGTAACCCCCACCCAGAGTCCTCTCAGTGCCCCTCACACCTCTAGTCTTGAACACCACCACATTGTACAGAAACATTTGACTCTGCGATCACGGGTGGAAAGACTTTACGCACAAATCATGTTCCCCAGGTTGGAGGGGCCATGACAGCTTGTTAAGAGGATCGTGTTGTCTCAAAACAGATTTGGATTTCTGCACCAAAGGCATCCACCGCGAAGGCTCAGACTCGGAGCTGGCTGCTAGGAATTTGGGCTGGGCAAATCTGTTTGCGCCTGCAGGATGCGGAAGAGTTAACACGCTTGAGGTACCATATTTTCCAAGAAGAATCAGTTCTTCCCACACAAGGTCAGTTCTTTTTTGAAACCAGCCTCCCTCTTATCCACAAGAAAATCTGCTCATAATTATAAACCAAGGAAGAAGAGGTTTCTGGAAATATTCATTTGCCGCTGAGCCATTTACACCCCGGCACACACAGAGCGCACTTTCCTCTTTCCCATCTGTTCTGTTGGTGCCGAGAGCAGGGGAAGACTTACAGGCTGGTGCCAGCTGGGCACGGACACCTAACATGGCAGATTCCAAAATGAAAACATAACATGATGGTGTGGGGGTGGGATCTGGAAAACGGGGGGGTAACTCAGAATTTTGGCACTTACCAAAATGTTAGCATCACATACGGACAGCTTAGCACAATAAGAAACAATCCAAGGACAATAGAGCAGAAGGAGAAATATGGGCATCATCTGGGGTCCCCTAAGAAACCATGGGGCAAATGAAAAGACATGGTACTACTGGGGACACTAGTGCATCGTGGGATAGAGCCATGGGGTGCACTTGAGCCTGTCCCTTACACTGCAGAAGCATCAAATCACAGGCGTAGATCACCCAGCCCATCTCCTGGCTAAGGCGGGGTTGCTCCATATTGTACATTGTCTGGTATATTGCCCAGTCTAGTTTCTAATATCTTAAGCAGTGGGGCTTTAATCCCAATAGGGCTTTCGCCCCTTCTCGTGGGAAAGCACTCTGCAGCCTGATACATCTTCCTGATATTCAGCCTACATTTTCCCCTTCTTAATTCCATCCTACTTGCACCACCATAAGTGATTCATCTCCTTCCTGGGTGTTCAAGTATTTATAGATTGTTACCATGTCTCTCCCACACACCCTTCCCCTCAGGTGTCTCCTCACCAAACTATGTATAATCTCCCCCTTCAGCCTCCTGATCAGCTCCAGCCTCTTTCTGGTAACATGATGCCTATAACTGAAGGCAATATTCCAGGACAGTTACACCAGAGCTCTACAGAGAAGGACCATTATCACCCATCTCTGGGATATGATGCTTTTGTGTACACTGCTCGAAAGTGCATTGGCCTTTGTAAAGTCCTATCTAATTGTGGCTCACTGTCACTCAGAGGTCTCTTCCAGCCATTGCTGCTTTCCAGGCTTCACCTTTCCACGGTGCGCGTACTTCTGTTTCAGTTTATTTTTACCAAATTGCAAATGAGAAAATTGCAAGCTGCTTCCCGACAATTTGCAAATGGAGAAGTGGGCTTCATTTGTTGACAGAATCTACTAGCAAATTTTCACACTGTATCACATCTCGCCCCTGGCTGGGTGATCATAACACATAGAATCAGATTTCAAAAGTCACCTTCTGCATACATATTCTCTAACCTTCACTTAAAATTCTCCATTTCTCCGGCTGTCCCTGCCTGGCAGCTGGTTCCTGAACATGCACAAAGGGGGCAAGGACACGGTCAAAGCGAATTCATTATTCTCTCCAGCCGAATATTTGCAAAGAGCGTTTTGAGGTATTTGCCCCGCTCTGTTGCAGGTGAGGCTGATGTGCATTGGCAGGGCTGGCTGGATGCCACTTGTGCTGTGCCTGCCTCTAGTCAGCACTACCCACGCCTGTCCCTCTCCTTTGTGAGGGCTAAAATTCAAAAACACAAATGAAAACAGCTGAAAGGACCTGCTGGGGGGAGAGGGGAATTGAATGTGCCCAACTTGGCACACACTCTGCTTCCAGGGTTGCTTATGTGAAATTTGGTTACCAACCAGGAAAGCAAAGTTCATCTTTAAAAAGAGAATGACAAGAGGGAAGAAAGAGACTGCTGAGAGAAGCATGTGTCCTGTAACCAGCCTGGCCACAAGCAGAGTAGCAAAATCTACTAGAGTTTATAATTTTCTGTGATGAAGTCGCCTCAGGCAAAGAAACCCACAGTGACCACAGCCGACTGAGCCATCAACGGGTTGGGGCTGCTGAGCGCCTGGATTAAAGCCTGTCCATTGAGTCCCGTCCCCGCGCTGGAATAACCAATGAGATAATTACAAAAACTGGCTGGCTAAACATCCAGCGCGAAGCCGCTGTGAGCCGTCAGAAAGGCTGCCCGGATTTAGAAAGCTAAAGATGGTTTTTCCAGTCAATGGATCAGACAAATACCCGCACACACAAAAAAGCCACTGCATCAGCACTAATGTGCTAGTGCATCAGGAGCACAAAGGGAGACAAGGTTAGGAGGCACTGTTCAACCTGATAATCAGTACAGTAGGAGGTGCACAGTACAATAGGATCAAGTGGGTCAGGGAGGGGGCTTGCTTGGCAGACCAGACAGGGAAAAAAAGAATATCAGTAGCAAAAGCACTGAAGCAGACCAGGGGATTGCAAACCACCCCTCCGCATGGCGGATGCACCCCAATCCTGACTTGCAACACCCCCAGTTATTTCAGTCCTGAGCTTCCAATGGAGCTTTGCTAATGCCCCTCATTTCTGAACTGCAGCCTCCCCCCACGCCCCACCCCCTTCTCTTCCAGTCCTGGGTTCCCCACAGTGTTCAGCAAATGCACGTCTGTCCTTTCCCACACTCCCTGCTCTTCCATACCTGAGCCTCTGCTGAGCAGATGCTGCCTGTCATGCCTAAGTCTGTGTGTGTAGGGGGGCGGGGGTCTGTGACATGTGGGCACTAGTCTCCAGATTCCATTATTATTAGGGACTATTATTCTGAAATAACTGCGGAATTCTGGACAAATACCAAGTGACCTGATTGGCTGCTGGTGATGTCATACATATACCAATAATCCCCAGTAAACACATAGGCCCAACACAGCTTCACAACTCTCCATTTCCTCCATGGCAGGCAATGAATGTCTAGCAAATTATTAGGCTTCTCGGGTGGATAACCATCTCTCTGCCTTTGGCCTTGTGCGGGACAGCAATGCCACCTGAGGTGTCAATGTCAGCACTGCCCAGCTAAGCACTGCCTGCCTGCTATGTGGGATTGGAGGAGAGCTCTGCTGGTTTATTAGATTTGTTTTGGTTTAATGGGTAGGCGATGTATCCACTGAGCAGGCCTGTGTGTCTCTGAGGGACTCCCCACCCAGTGTCCGTACCTCCAGGATGAACACCTGCTCACGATCCGAGTGGGAAATTTGGCTATAAAAAGCTATTGCAGCCCTGTGGAAGTGGCTGCCACCTCCACTGATCTCTGATTTAGAAAAAGGTTGTTGCCAACCCCACCGAGGCATTGCCCTCTTCCTTTGAGAGCCATGTACAGAGCCCTGGGACTCAGATCCTCTAGCAGCACTTAAAGGACAAATCAAAGATGCTGCTCCCCGGGCTGAGATTATCACCATGAGGCTCCTGCCCCAGAGGGAAGCTGAGTACAATCCATCCCATAGTTCATTGGCTCATCTCACTCCACTCACTCCATTATTTCCCTAATGCAGCTGGTTCTCCCATCACCCTGCTGTGCTCAGTCTCACTGCAACACTTTTTGCTTCCCCCTTTTGCACTAGCTCCTTCCAAGAAACATCCCCTCCCAGTCCATCCTATGCCAGTCCTCCACAAGAGCATAACCAACTGCTTCAGTGTTTCTCTTCATCTCCCCTGAGCCCTTCCACTCTTCTGCCTGCCTCAGGCATTTTGCCACCCCCTCACCATTCTCCATTCTCACCCTCCATCACTTGACTATGCCCATAATTTCCTGGGCATCCTATGCTGTCCGGATCTCCTATTTATTTATTCCTTAACTTTGGTGACTGGCAACAGACACTCTTCAAGCAGACATTCTTTTTGTGCTAGTAGAGACTGTGATTGGCTGGCAAGTCCCTGTGACACTGAATGACTCTGGTTATAAATACGTATCGCAGAGTATCCTAGAAGTCACATTAATTCCTAGAAAGTAAAACCATAACAGCAAAGGCCATACATGATGGTTCATTCCTTTGCCTTGTGTTTAACTTTTGCTATAGAGAATGTGAGCTCCACATCTCTGCCCTTGATTGCGGTCATAGGAGCACAGAGAGCTGTTTCTGCTGTTCCCCATGGGATATTTCACCAGGAGATATGGGGAAAGGAGGGAGAGGAGTGGGACTGATTGTGTGATGGCTACATTGTGTGATGGCTACATCTCTATTGAGACACAAATTGCTTCTAGGAATTCAGACGTCCAAACAATGGAGGCTGTAATTATCCTTTGGCCCTGGCACAAATTGTTAATTTGACTTCAAGTGCCAATTGCTAACTTGCTGGCTTGGTTTGGAAATGGGGCTTAAATCAAAAGGTTCCCTTCGGGCGTTTGCGGGAGATGTAGACAATTAGATTCGAGCCCTGAAGTTTTACAAGCCTAATAAATTTCCCGGTAGCCTCAGGCTGCCAATCCCCTATGAAAGTCAGGCTGGTGGACCTTGGTGGATGAGAGCTAACATTTTTCAAGACCAGAAGCCACGCCAGTCTAACATAGATCTGCTGCCTTCCACTGGGATGATTTTCTTGACTCGTGTTCATCTAGTTATTGCTGTTTTCTGTGTTGGATGAGCCACCTGGGATCTGTGTTTGCTTGTTCCCTACGCTGCACCTGGAATTACCTCACTGAGGGCTCAGTGGGCAGCCAGGATCCTCACACATGCCAGTTGAGCATGGTTTACAATAGAACTCAGTTTTATGAAGCATCATCCATACCACTGCCTCACAGTGCCCAGCAGTTCTCCCAGAAGGGAATATTGCATCATGGAGGTGTGAATGGGAGCAGGAGGGGACGGTCAGTCAGGAGAGGCAAGAGAGCCTTCATGAGGGGAAGTGGCTGGCTGCTCACTGTCCATAGACAGCAGGGAAGAAGTGTGTGTAGAGCTGTATTTCAAAAGGCATGTAGAACTGCTGAAGAAGGGTGGGGAGGGAGGGATAGTTGCAGAGAGCTGGTGCAGTGGCAAAAAGGGATCAGTCTGCAACAGAGGTAAGGAAGAAGTAGAGCTCTGAGAGGAAGCCAGTAATGGCAGAGCAGAGGGAGTGCCTGGGAGAGATGAGGTCAAGGTGTTGAATTCCCCCTCCCCTCATTAAAACATGACATGCGGATGAGTGAAAGGGGCTTATTTGCATCCCCGGCATAAGCAGGTGCAGCTCCACTGACTTAAATGAAAAATGGAGTCACGTGTAGCCAAGGAAGATGAACTCAGTCCACACCTCAAACAATGGCCCAGCTCCCTTTCTCCCCTCAGGGTTTTCTTTGTCAACAAAGATTCAAACCAGCAGAATACAACCCCAACTGCTCTCACTGCCCCCATCTCCATGGCTTCACAGTCCTTATAGCCCTCCCCATAGAGCTCCCTGCTAGCAACAGATGACAGCAACCTGACCCTGGCTCTCCCTGCACCCTGTCTACTCCTCTACCTAAGTAGCAGGAACCTTTATATGTGATTTCCTTCAGGGCACATGACTAGGAGCAGGCATGTGACCTGCAACTCCAGCTCCCAGTCTTAAAGGGTCCACAGGCTTTACCAGGTAAACCGGTGCCCTGCTACAACCCCCTACCCTACTGATGCTTCCAAATGCCCAGTGTGATGTGCTAAAGCAGCCAAGCACTGCCAGGCTCTAATATGGAGTCTTGTCAGAGGACCCCCGAAGAGGCAGCTACACGCCCAGTTCTCTCCTTTTCAGTCTCTGATGGGTCAGTACCTATTGGGTGGGGTAATAGGGGGAGGAGGGCAAGCAGCCACGCAGGTACACATGACACAACTAAGGTACTATGCCTCATGGCAGTACAGCCTCTGATTCCTTTGCTAGGGAAAGAGAAGCACGAAGCTCAGCGTAAGAACCTAAACAGAACAGTGTGGGGAAATGCGGTGTGCTTGGAGACTCTGTCTCTCTATCTGTGGTTCTATTTACAGGGCTGGTATCATCGTAGTATCCAACTGCCTCGTGGCCATGAGGATTGGTTGAGGGGGTAGGAAATGCCAAGGCTCCTCCTCTGCCTCTTATTTATTTAAGAACTGAGAGAAGTATCAGTGCTCTGAGCCCCTGACCCCCGCTGCTCAGAGCTGTCTAATGGACATGGGAGGATGAACAGTATGCAAGGCTGACCAGCAACATCTTCTGGGAAAGATCCCACCTTCTGTCCTCTCCTGGTCCCAGGTGCTGTGTCCATCAACAGTGCAACCAGATGCCCCCTTTACCCACCATCTGTCTGGGACTTAGGGGAGGAGATGATGCTGTTGACAAGTCCCATTGCCCCCTTGCTGTGCTTCTGTGAGGCAAGTTGATCCTGATGTTGCTACCCCAGTACCCGTTGCCCCTCTTTGCTACGTCTGCAGCAGGAAAGCACACCTAGGCTCTGCTGCTCTCTCTCACTGCCGGCAGTGGGGTGGTTTTTTTTTAACATAATATTACTATAAATTACATATTCCTCTGACATGATGTAAAATATGTTTTATGCTCCCATTTTCCCTCCATCTTCCTGTTAAACCTTTTTCTTTTCCAATTCGAGCTGGGTACACTGTGCTGGGGATAAGAACAAACTTATTTAAGCAGCCAGTCAACTTTAAAACACTGCTCATAAAAGCTGGAGGTCTCTGTGAGTCATTTTCACTTGTCACTGGTGGCTGTAAATCCCCATTTCATGTGGGCCTTTCCCCCCCCCCCCCTTTCTTTCTCTTTTTCTCAAACTGGCCCGATGAGGGACATAAAGGGAATCTGCGGAGCTTTGGCTGTGAGAGAACATCCATTTGTGTTCAATTGGAGCTCAGCAGCACATGAAACAAGACCAGGCATATTTTAACAAGGTCAATTTCTCCTACAAGACTTAGCAACCAGATGGTGCTGCAAAGAACTGACTGTGGAAAAAAATATATCACAGAATTTTTGCAAAAGCAAGTTTTGTTTTGTTTTATAAAGAGCCACAACCACACTCAGCTTCTAAAACTCATACTATTTCCCTGAATTACCTGTTAAACTGTCCTCTACCTTATTGGTATTTCTCTTCCCCTTGCGCTCAGGCACTTAGGGACCTGAGTATAAAGAGAAGTTCACTTTCACATAATTAGGCTTCCTCCTTGCCATCCCCCTCAGTTCCTTGCATTTTCAGCCCCAGGTTAACACACCGCTCTGCCATTGAATTTCATTCCTGATTTGCTGTATTCCCTCCTGTACTTTTCTAGCTTTAGGTCCCCCAACAGTGCTGCCAATGTTCCTCAGTCCTGCCTTACAGAAATCTATGCTCTTCCACTTCTCTTCCTGGATCCTTCCTCACAGCTCTGCTGATGCACCTCAGTCCTGACCCCTTGCTATTCTTCTCCCTGGCCCCATCTACAGAATTCTGCCAGTGCACCTCAGATCTGCCACACCCCCTGAAAACCTAGTCCTAAACCTCACCTGAGCAGAAACAGACAATAGTACTGATCTGTGCACTAGTTTTTATGATATAGTCCAATACCCATGCAGGAGTCATTCCATCTGTGCCTTAAAAGGGGCAAAGCTGCAAGAACCAGACCAGATTTCAATCCCCACAAAAGACCGTGATAGGAGTGGAGCTCAGCTCACAGATAGAAGGGCCAGGTGTGAAATTAGGGCCTGCATCTGGTTCTCATTCCCGGCTATTCAGACCTGTAAATTGGGTTCAGGTTCAACTCCATTTGTGATTGGCACCAGGATTTGAACCCTAATCTGGAGGTGAAAGACTAATACACTAACTCTTACACTGCACCACCTAGAGTCCAAAGTGAAATATTGCAAATTGGCCTCTTGCCTTCCTTGTTCTTGCTAAAAACATATCTTCCCCTTTGGCTCTGCAAAGGGAGCTCTGGCTTGGCCCTTTCCCTGTGCCACATGCCAATAAGAAGCAAACAGTCTACTTGGCACAGCATGGCTACAAAGGGAGGGGGGCTTTGTTCTATTTATGTAAAGGAACTATTTCCTTCCAGGGACTTTGCAAACCTCTCATCCCAACAAGTCAAATTCCTCAGTTCATGCTATGCTAGTAAAGTTCTAAACAGAGATTTCACTCCAGAAGAATTCACAGCACTCAACCCGGTGATGCAGCTGAGATCCTGTCTGGACTTTCCCCAGTGTTTGTATTTTGTCTTATGTTTCTGGATGGGAACTGAAGTGTACAAGACACTGGCAAAGAGCAATATAATCCAAACAAGTGGTGCCTTGGCAGACCTGGTGTCAGCTGCTCTGGGCCACATCTGGGGTAACTGGCATGAGACCTGATGGAAGATTCCTCCTCCTCTTGGTGATCAGGTAGGACTAAAAGTAAAGGGGAGGGTAGTGCACTGGGGGATGGATAATTTATTGTCTGCAAAAACTCTTCCTCCCAGAGGAAAGCTGGGTGTCATACCCAGAGAGGAAAACAATCAGATATAGTAGGATGAGACAACCCTGCTCCTAGGATCTGGTGATGAACAATAAGGCCTCCAGGTGGAGGAAGAATTCAAAGGGGATGTAAGTGGAAATATATCACATGGGCAAAACCCAACCAGGAGTGGAATAGCTGCAGGGGAAGATACAGGTCAGGATTGGGGTATATCTGCAGAGCAGTGTAGGTGGAGCCTGGGCCTAGGCGGAGTTGCATGTCAGGATTTAGGTGCATCAGCAGAGCTGGGTGCAGAGGAGAGCTGGTATAGACTTCCCAATTTGCAAAATTTCAACAATGTTTTTAGTCAAAATTTCAAATTGACTCAAATTGACTAAATTGAGAAAACAAAAAACGTGATGATTTTTTGTGTGAAAATGTTCCCAGTTTTTGACAAGTACTAATGCGAGAGGCAAACAAGAGTAGACTTGGAGGGGTGCTGTAGGTCAGGATTTAGGTGCATTGGTAGAACTCAGTGGGGGAGACCAGGACTGGAATAGCAAGGGGCTATTGGTGCATTGGCAGAACTCAGTGGTGGGGAAGGGCCATAGTTAGGAAGGAGAGAAGTGTGTTAGCAAAGCTCTATGGCCTTCTCTGTCTCCATCAGTTCCTCACTTAACAGCCATATTTATAAGAACCCTCAAGATGGTTTTAGTGCCACCCAAGAAGTACTTGTACTCAGATAAGACTGTAAATCCTACAGCGTCATCAGGCGTACACGTCCCCTCTTGCCTTCAGGCAAGCATGATTTGTGCAGAAATCCTGCTGCCACTAGTTCCAATTCTGGGCCACATTCACCTCCCTGGTGGAATTCCATTAACGTCAATGGGGTTTAGACTAGGGAGGCATTTGTGCAATTATTACTTTTCTTGTTTTACTGTCAGTGGGTCCTGATCCTGCTTTCATTAAAGTCAGTAGTGACAAGCCTAGTGACATCATTCGAAGCACTACAGGGCCTTTTAAAAGAACTATCTTCGTGCAGATGGGAGAGGAGCACGTAATGCAAATGCTCATTGGGCAGATTCACCTGCAGTTGCCATGGTGACGCAGACAAAGGCACGGAACTGTACAACACACCTGGGAGCGCAGGGCAGGGAGGGATGTGAGAGATCAGGAGAGGGGCTTGCTTTCTGCATCAGGGAGGAAGTGAAGCCAGTCTCTCCCGTTCCAGAAGCCAAGCCTCCATGTCGCATCACTCCTGTGAATGGGTATTGTTCATCCACTCATGACGCTAGAGAATCTGTTTGTGTGTTACGCTTGTTCTCCAATCTGTTGGCTCTTCCTAGGGGCAATCTCAAGTGAGCTAACAATAGGCCAAGCACAAGATCATATGGGGTTCCCACCACCTTCAAACAGGGGATCTTACATCCTCAGGAAGACCAGGATTCTATTGCTAACAGGGAGGATAGACACCATGGGCCAGCCTAGCTAAAGAGCATTGACCTTGGGTCTGTGTAGAGCTTTGGAGAGTTTAGGGTTTGTGCTGGGAGGGAGGAGAGATTCTGTGGAGAGTCCCCTGCAGAAGAGCCTTGAGGGTTTATTTGTGTTTGCGAATTTGAACCTGGGTGAAATGCGATGATTCCCCCCAGTGAATTTGGTCAAAACACAGCCCCTCCAAAGGCCCTACATAGACACACGAGCAACCCACCGGCAACCCACCCCACACAAACTCACCCAGACCCATACACACACACCCTCTACCTTCTCCGGAGCAAATCATGAGTGTTTCAAGGCAGGACCGTTTCCGTTTTCCTAACGCAAACCCCTTTTTGAGGTGAAAGAAGCTGCTTTGCTTTGCTGCGGTCCTGAGGGGACGGACACCGCCATTCCGAGGCAGGGGAACAGTTAGCTCCATTTGTGCTCTGTTGAGTCCGGTGAGCCTTAGTCTGCAGGGCCTGAATACACATTAGGGACTTAGGCATTGTGACAGTGAAAGTTTTAATGCCTAACTTTTGGGTGCCTGGAAAATGACAGGAACACACTGCAATGCACAAAGCCTGAGTTAGGCACTTACACTCCTTATACAATGAATGGGGAGAGACGGGGGCCTCAGAGTGGGATCCACCCAAAGCCAGCACACTAGACGGAGAGCTGCCTACCTAGCCAATGGGAAATGCCAATCAGAAGGGTTTGTGCTACGCCCCCTGCCTCTCTCGGAGTTCGGCGCCTAAGTGTGGGCTGCACAGAGATGCCTAGCTCTGCTCATGATTCATGAGCCGGCATAAATAAGCATTCGCTGCCTACGTCATGCAGGAGGCCCAATCTGCGAGGTGTGCTCAGAGGCCACCTAACTCCACACGAGAGCTGGGGAAGGAAGCAACAGCCCTCCCTTATAACCTTGTGGACAAGGTACTCACCTGGGATATGGGGGAGGCCCCATTTCAAGTCCCCCTTCATCCCTGCTTGATGAGAAGGGATTTGAACAGGGATCTGTCACCACTCAGTCCCTGTACTATGGAGTCATTCTTACTCTTTCTCTGAGCCAATTAACATTTAATTATTTAATTAATGGGAAGAGACTGAGGGAGCCCCACTACAGACTATCCTGTAGCCCATCAGGTGGGGTGCTCACCTGAGCTGTAGCAGATCCCTGTTCAAATCCCTTAGCCCTATCAGGCAGAGGGGGGCACTTAAACTGGGTGGGGAGTGTCTCTCACTCCTGGGTGAGTGCACTAACCACTAGATTATGAGGGAGGCCCCTCCCTGTGGCTGTGTTGTGTGGAGTTAGGTGGCCTCTGAGCACATCTACCAGATCAGGCCCTGGACAGGGCCGGCGCTTCCACTAGGCGACCCTAGGCAGTCGCCTAGGGCGGCAGGATTTGGGGGGCGACATTTCGCCACCCTCGGCGGAATATCAGCAGCAACTCATTCCCCGGTGGCGTTTCGACGATGATTCGGTGGCAGCTTTTTCTCTGGGCGGCAAGAAAAGAGGCCGCCGAGAACGCAGCTTCAGAGGAGGAGCTGCCGCTGAAGCGCCGCCGATTACTGAGGAGGAGCGCTGCCGCCTAGGGCAGCAAAAACCCTGGTGCTGCTCCTGGCCCTGGACACAATTTATGTCAGCAAGCACCTATCTTTCCATGGTTGGTGGATCAATCTGGAGCTTAGGTGAGAGACAGATGCTTGGGCACCTAGAGCAGGGGTCTCCAAACTACAGCCCGTGGGCTGGATTCGGCCCGTGGCTTCAATATGTCCGGCCCCCGAACCAATTGCTTCTGCCGCCTCGGCATGTCGGCAGAAGCGAGTATTTCGGCGGCAGCTCAAACGCTGCTGCCACTTTGGCAGCATGTCGGCGGCAGCTTAAATGCTGCCGCCGCCTCGGCAGTATTTCAGCGGCAATTTAAAGGCTGCTGCTACCTCGGCAGCAGGGCGCAGAGGGCGGACGTCAGGGGCGCCCCCACCGGTCCCAGAATACCCGCCACCAAAGCCGTCGCGGCTTGCCTGCGGGAGGTCTTCCCCCTCCTCCGAAGCCGCCGAAGCCATCGCGGCTTGCCTGCGGGAGGTCCGCCGGTCCTGCAGCTTCAGGGACAATTCGGCGGAGGGTAAGCTCAAGAGAACGGGCCGGCCCGCGAAGCCCCTTGAAAAATGTAATGTGGCCCTCGTCTCCTAAAGTTTGGAGACCCCTGACCTAGAGGAAGCCAGGAAGGTGCTGGGAGGCAGAAACACATGCCCCTAGGGAACTTTTACTGCAAAAACTTAGGCAGCAAGTGAGTTTATGGAATTTACCGCATTAGCCAGCCGCTGAGTGGGAGTTTTGTGGATCAAAGTGGTGCCTAAAACCAGGACTTGGGTGCCTAAGTACCTTTCTAGATCCCAGCCTAGGTATATGGATCCCAGCTCTGTGATAGGACTCAAGCAATTCCAGACTAACTCATAGTGCAATGGCAGCTATTGGGCCAGATCTTACTCCCACTGCTGTCCATGACATGGCTCCCTCTGAGTTCTGTGGGAGAAGGACTGGGTGCCTGGCTGATAACTCCTGCCGACCACACAGCAAAGAAGCCATAGGTGTTCTGAATAGTGGGAGGTGTGGGAGCGTTCCAGAGAGACACAAACGGGGCAGGAAATCTCTATGGCTTCTCTGCTCCTTCAACACACGTGGCTCAGAGAGAGAATAAAAATGTAGTCGAGCCATCCATTGCTCCTGTCATGCTACCAAGGGGCCTGCAGGGCAGCAAATCCTATCCCACGAGGGCTCAGAGGGAAGGTAATATCCCCAGAACCCGCACTCCCTGCTTGATGGGGTGATGAGAGCCTGCATCTCTCTGTGCGTTGGGAGAACATATTTATTGGACATTTCCATTGCTTGGCTCCCCGGTGGAGCTGCAATGGTGAGGCACTCATGCCCACTCCACCAGCAGCGAAGACAGGCCCATCATATAGTCTTTGCTGTCCTGGTTTAGCAGATAAGTGCAGTGCAGGGAGAGACACCAGCGGGGAGGATAAGTCCATGTCCTGTTTATAGACGGATTGGGTTTCTGGCTCCCCCTCACTGGAATGAGCCTTCATCCTGACCTCTCTTCCTCTCAGCGAGCTCCCCTGATGGAAGGATCCCAAGCAAACTGATGGGGCTGTGCGTGGATATATGTAAATCTCTTCAAAGAGCATTGTGGGCCTGCTAGTGGAAGGAAAGGTTAGCTTCCGACCCCCTTTCCGCTACCTCCCAGCGACCAGGGCGAAATGTACCAAGCAGCAACTAAGAAGAAAGAGGGCTGGGTAATGAGGGAATCTTGTCACCATTGCTTCCCCCCCCCGCCCCCCCGTGCGCCCAGTGCACACACACAAAAAAGTCCCGGGGACATGTGTAACTAATTAAATGGTACAGGGAGAAGAAAAACACAGATTTCATAGAGACTTTGAATTATGTCTGGAGGTGAAAAAGTCAGCATGCTCAGGGGATAATTAATCACCCAGAGGTGAGATGCCCCAGCGCGCCGCACAGATACGCACTTCCTGCATGCCAGGACTGACAGAGCACAATGCACAACTAGCACTGTCACTTGTTTGAAAATAGCCAACTGGGTTGGGATGGATGTAGAGGGAGGAAAATTAATCACCAAGAAAGGGAGAGATGAAAAGAAGGGCCCCTCGCAATAAAGGAGTGGAGTAATTGGATTGAGTTTAGCACAAGGGACCCTAATGAGGTTAGAGACGTACCTTGTGGGAAACTCTGTTGAGCTAATATTCATCCACAGGAGCTAGGGTATGTGCCTGGGGCTGGCGGTTACCAGCTCCCCATCTACTGCCTTAGATCTCTCCCTCCCCAATGGCCCCTGGTCCCACAATATAAGGAGGGATTGCCAGCAGAATCCAGCTTGGCATCGCTCCCCCTGGCTCAGCACTGCTTCCCTCAGCCCAGCTTAGCCAGGGTGAGGCAGCTCCCAGGTCAGCACAGCTCCACCCAACCTAGCTGGGGCAAGACATCTCCCAGCTCTGCATGGCTTCCCCTGGTTCAACTCTAAACTGGGTCAGCAGCACAGCGATGTCCAGGAAAACCCCCTTTTGGCTGACCTGATAGAGCAGCAGCCTGAAGTTCATATCTCAGCTTGAACAACATGCAGGGCACACCCAGCAAAGACTGCTGCTGGACACCACTGGGCTGTCTGCTCCAGTGTCGGGCCGGCCCATTAGCACACACAGCCGCAGATGGAGTATTTGGACATTCCCTGTGTTTGCTTTGCCCCATGCACAAAGCAATCCTTTGGGGGTGGCTCTAGAGATGCTCTTTCAAGTTAAATAATGTCAAGCATTCCCATTTCATGTGTATGAGCTCAGTTGTCCCCCCGTTCCCGCCCGCCCGCCCCCCCCCCACACACACAGATACAATTAGTCAAATGCTGTCCCTTTTACTTTGATTTTGGCCTTTTAACCTTACATGTGAGTGTGCCACCTTTGCTCTTCTTTTTCTTCTAATCCCTGCTAAAGCGCTGTGATACTGAGAGCTCAATAATGCCGAACCAAGACTCTGCAACCATTAAAGGAAGAGTCCAACCCAGTGTTTATCTGAGATCCAATGCACACTTGGAGCAAGATACCTTGGGAGAAGCATCCATGTCTATGGGGACAACCAGCCTTGCTGGGCTCACTCAGTAAAGCTACTGGTTCTGCTACCAGCATAATACGGAACCTCGGTGTATTTATTCCAGGCTCCCAGTTACGCTGAGCACATTCATTGCAGGCTTGTAAAAGGAGCACACATGCTACCCACCCCAGAAACACAAGACAGAATGGTAATGGCGTGGGAAGCCATCCATTGGGTATCCACTCCTGGGGCTGCCCTGCAAAAAAGCCAGCAGTGAGAAATGTTACTGTGGTGCTGTATAAAAAGGAAGGTGACCATTTATATCACTGTTGCTTCCACTGTTATACAATTGCAATGACTCTTGTATGAAGTATTTCTTGTAGGGTATCACTGGGAAAGTTATGAGCTGCTAAGTATTATTATCCTGTTTAAACCTGTGTATCATCATTGTATCTGAAGTTATGAATATGTGCTATATGTTTATATCTCAAACATGTTGTGTTCCTAGGTTTCACCCACAAGACAGATTTATATCAAGACCAGTCAGCTACGGCTGATGGACCATCAAGGAGAATCAGCTGTTCCAGTGGCCTCATCCTGAGGACACCTCAGAGAACACATGGACAATGGAGGCCCAGTGACTCAGCAGGGCACATAGAACATATGATCTCTGACTCCATGTTTGAGACAGTAACTTTCCATGCACATGGGCTTAGGCTATACATGGAGACTGTGACATCATCCCTTTACCTCTTTCCTGCTCCACATCTCTGGACTCTGATTTCTAACAAAGAAGAGCTTTGAACAATGGACTGAGGACCTCCATCTTTTGGGTGATCCAGAGAGACTTATTACAAAATGGCAGATTTAACATCATTGCTAGTATCCTGATCTACAAACTCTGAAATCAACTGTAATGTATATGATTCATTTTAACCTCTTAATAACTCTCTTCCTTTTTATATATATATTAATACATCTTTACTTTACTAAAGGATTGGGTGCCAGTGTGATTTTTGGGTAAGATCTGAAGTATATTTTGACCTGGGGTGTGTGTTTGGTTCTTTGAAACTAGAAGAACCTAATATATGTGATTTCTGGTTTTAATAGTCATTTATTACAGAAGTCTGGTTTGTCTGGGTGGTGCATGAGGGGCTAGAGGGGACTGACTGTGGCTTCATAATAACTAGTTATAGCAGTTTGGAAGCACACATTTGTTACTGGCGTGGTAAAATCTTATGGTAGAGTATACCACCAGTTTGGGGTACATGCCTGTTTTCTGGCAGTCTGACCTGAGATTGGTGCTCTTAGCTGTGTCCCATACCAGGCAGCGTGACAGTGACCATCAAGGTTCCCCACTGTTTCCTCCTTCCACCAACCCTCTCGCTGCAGAAAAACTAAACTCTTCAATGCATTGAGAATAACTGGGGGAGGCTGTGCTGACCCTTCCATTGCGGAGTATGGTCCTTTAGGAGGGAAGAGGATGTAAGAATCCTTCACCCCACCCTCCACCACATGTCACCTCCAAACGTTATTGTGTAGCAGAAAACGAGAGGGAGAAGGAAGTTCCCTGTCTCTGACCTGAGCAGCAGTCTTCCCCTTGGGATCTCATTCTTGGATGTGTTGTGCAAAGCAGACCTGACAGGAGAAATGAGGATGCCTGGACCCATGAGTGAAGTCTGTGAACCTGACATGCAGTTATGTGAAAATAAAAGCGAGATACCTGAATCACAGAGCTCAGTGATAGAACAGAGCTATTAACAAATCCAGCTAGTGATGCCCCCTGGAGTCAGTGCAGGATTGTTCTCCATTGTTTCTACATTGAGTGTTTTGGTCCTGTCTATCTGTAAATGTCCTGAGTGATGGGGCTTCCACCTCTTACCTTGGGAGATAGTTCTACAGCTGATACATCCGCTCTGACTGTCAGGAAACTCTTCCATTTGATAGTCTATCTTTTCCCATTCTTAATGTCATCCCCCTCCTCCTAGTTATAACCCCATGTATTGCACCCAATGAATTCCTTTCTCTCCTCTTGGAGTCAAATATCCATGGACCATTATCAAACCCCCTCTGCCTCCAACCCCTTTTATTCATCACATAGCCAATCTGTGCATAGAGCAGCCATCATTACAAAGACAGTGCCTCTGGACAATCACTGCATGGTAGTGTGTGAGATACCATAGCCATTTCTATTGTTTGGGAAATCCTAATACCTGGGAAACCACTACTCGGTGACTGCTGGCACATGTCGGCTTTTAATGGTGACCACTTAGCTCTTCATCTTCCCTTATAACTCCATCCCTTCTGCCCCCTGATCATTTTTGTGGTCCTTCTCTTCTCTGAGCTCCCTCCGGTCTGTGAATATCTTTCTGATGAGGCGCTGCCTAAAGATTGAAGTGTAGGGGAGAAGGGACCCTCTTAGACTTTGTCCATACTTTGCCCTGGTTTAACGTAAATTGATTTTTAACCAATTTAAACATATCCGTGCAAACCCCTGTGTAGGAACATTGATTTGGGGTAAAGAGTGGCTTGTTTCAGATTAGCTTAAACCTGTTCCTCATCGACTTGACCTAAATCAGTAAGCCAGGTTTATATGGATATGGAGCTATGCCTACACTCCAGGGACTATATTGGCACAGTTACAACACTGTAGCTATGGCCACATAATCCCACAGCACAGGCATAGTCTACAGCAACGGAAGGGGTTTTTCTGTTGCTGTAGGAACACCACCTCCCTGACTGATGCTAGCTAGGTCGATGGACACATTTGCCCATCAGCCTAGCTGTATCTACACCAGGGGTTAGGTCAGCATAGCTACAGCGCTCATGGGGGTGTGGGGGGGTAGATTGTTCACACCTCTTGAGTGCCGGAGTTACACTGACCTACATTTTAAGTGTAGACCAGGAGTGTCCACACCACCATTTGTGACAGGTTAACTCATTCACTTTTCATCACATCTTTAGCAATGCAAGCAGAGCAGCATTGTGTATGGACAAGCCCTTGGAGTTAGAGAGGCAGTGTCCAGCTGCCCTATCCTTGGGGGTAGTTAATGGACCTTTGATAATGGAGAGAAGAAAATGTGGGGTTAGACTGTGCAGCCACCTCACCTCTGCCCCTGACACAGCTCCTTACAGGCCTTCCCTGCAGTGCCCTGGAGGCCAGCCCCAGCACAAGGGAGACTGGGCTGTTTGTCTAAGTAAAGCTGTGAAATGTGATCACGTCTGGGATAAATGTGACAATTGGGTCTAATAGTGAGAAAATTGTCCCTATTTAATGGTATTTATTTAGACTGTAAAGTGGTTTTGTGTCATCTTAACACTGCATGGCAGGGAGAGGGGCAGATCCAGAGGAGACCCCCATAGGGAAAAGGAGGGGCTGGATTCCCCCAACTCAGCTGTCAGTGCTGGCTTTGGGAAGGGGTCCCAGTTCCTCATGGCAAAATAAGGGGGCCGTTTCCTCCACCTAAAGTTGGGCCCCCTCCCATCATCTTGTTTAGTGAGTAGATATCATGGTGACTGACAGAGTAAAAACAGGCAGTCATCTCAGAAGCCAAGGGCTGGGCTGTGTGCACACACCCTTCTGCCTTCGCCTGCTACCCAGTCCGCCTGTCCCAGTAGCAATTTGTCCATTTCAGAGAGGCCTCACAAGCGCTCCCCATCTCCCCCTCTTCCCCCCCATAACATGAGCCCCACAATATGCAGAGGTTTGGCAGCAGGGGGAATCCCTGCTTGGAGCACTGCCTGCCTCCTAGGCAATGGCAAAGACTTCACACCTCAGAGGAAGGTATGTTACTGCGCCGGCTTGAGGCCTCAGGAGACCACACTTTGCCGTGGGACAAGGCCAGAGCTCAGTGAACAGCTGAGGAGGGAATGAGAAACCAAACAAATTTAAGTTCTCACCAGACTGGGAGTGCAAGGGGTGTGAGTGTGAGTAGGTGAGAGCTCTGTCCATGTGCTGTGGGGGCAGCTCTGCAGGTGTGGCTATGTATGTACCCGTATATGTGTGTGTGTGCAGGGAAACGTGGCAGCATTCTGATCTGTGCATTGGGGTCTGAGGGGCGTATGTGTGCCTATGAGGCCGGCAACTTTCAAAACAGGGGATCCCCTTCTTGCCAAACTTCTGCACATTATAGAGCTCATGCTGTGGATGGAAGAGGATGTACATGTGTGCTCCTGTAAGAGGAGGACTAGGGTCAAACTCTCCATTGCTACAGTGAATAAACCCAGTTGATCTGCCCAGAGCAGCCCTTGGTTTGTATAGATAGGATATACTTGCATGGTGGCCTTGGATTTATTTGAGACTCACTAATGCTTATTATTAGAGAGAGAAGGTGGTGGAGGTAATATATTTTATTGGACCAACTTCTGTTGGTGAGAGAGACAAGCTTTCGGGCTACGCAGAGCTCTTCTTCAGCATAGCTATTATGAACTAAAACTGGATGGAAATTTACTGACAGAAAATTCTTATTTGACAAAATTTTTGATGGAAAACATAGACATGTAGAACTGAAGGGACCTCGAGAAATCATCTAGTCCATCCCCTGCACTGAGGCAGGACTAAATATTATCTAGACCATTCCTGACAGGTGTTTGTCTAACCTGTTCTTGAAAACCTCCAGTGATGGAGATTCCACAACCCCCCGACACAATTTGTTCCAGTAGTTAACTACTCTGCCAGTTAGGAAGTTTTTCCAAATGTCTAACCTAAATCTTCCCTGCTGCAATTTAAGCCCATTATTTCGTGTCCTGTCTTCAGTGAATAAGAAGATTAATTTATCACCCTCATGTTTATAACAACCTTTTATGTACTTGAAGACTGTTATGTCCCCCCTCCGTCTTCTCCAGACTAAACAAACCCATTTTTGTCTATCTTTCCTCATAGATCTGTTTTCTAGACTTCAATCATTTTTGTTGCTCTCCTCTGGACTTTCTCCAATTTGTCCACATTTTTTCCAAAGTCTGGTGCCCAGAACTAGACACAGTACCCCAACTGAGGCCTTATCAGTGCTAAGTAGAGTGGAAGAATTACTTCTGTCTTGTTCACAACGCTCCTGCTAATACATTCCAGAATGACGTTCCCTTTTTTGGGGCAATATTTTACATTGTGGACTCATATTTAGTTTGTGATTCACTATAAATTATCAAAACAGGACTTCATTTTGACTGTTATCATTTTGACTTATGGCCAGGATATGATATGATGGGATAAGATAGGATATGTTGAAATAAAAAGCACTTTGACCTTATTGAAATGAAACATTTCATTAGGCTTTTTTCTATATGTCCAAAATTCCAGGTATTTGTTTAGCAGGAAATTTCAAAATTTTGACTTTTCATTCTGATTTGGGATGAAGGAAAATTTTTAAATGTTGGAATTTCCCACAGAATGGAAATTCTGAGTTTCAATGAGCTCTAACAATAAGCCAGGGATGATGCCCAGGATGCAGCTCACCCTGACCTGAAGGGCTGCTAGGGAATAACTTCTGGCCACAGGTACATGTTTGGACGGGGTGGGGGTGAACTGATAAGTATGCTCAATGCTCCTTCTTCTTTATTTTACACACCTCCAGTTCCCCATCTGCCCCATCACTAAGTATCCTGAGCCACAGTAGATAAACTGAAATCTCTCTGGGGGAACCATCTCATCATCCCCAGGGATATACGCCATCCCCAAGGAGGAGTCCCACACAATGGCTCTCCTCAACAGAGCAGCCTGTGGCTGATGGCCATTCCACTTGGGTCGTGGTAAAATCAGACACCTGTTCATTTCCCAACAAGCTGTTCCAGAGCAGCAGTGAGGAGGGTCTGTAACTCCTGGGCCCTTTCAATTAGCATTTAGCTCTCCTGTTGTAATTGGCTATTAGAAGTGTGTCTAAACAGCACCAAAGGGGCCTTCCCAGCCCATCTGAAACACCATTTCCATTTCTAACCAAGGTAATTGATGTCCTATTTTCCTTTCATTCACATGCAAATGGCATGCAGCAATTCACATGACTGCAGAGCGAAGAGTCCGACTAAGGCAATGACCTGTCACAGATCATCACACCGCTGGCCACAGAGTCCTCTGTATTTGTTTTAATGGAATTATACCTAGTATCATTGAAAAGCCTAGAATGGGGGTCCTGTGGTGCAGTGGGCCAGCACGTGAGCTTTTCCAGACTAGTGGGACACCTGGGTTCAAATCCTACTCAGCTGCCAGGAAAAAATAGAGATGGTGCTGTCCATTTCAATCCCTAGTGGACATTTCTCTGCATCACTCTCAGCACTTGTCACTGCGAGGGTTTGCCATGGTACCCCTGAACTGAGTGGGAACTCAGCCCTGGGCTTGCTCCATAAAACAACAAAGACTGGAGTAGCATTGGCTGCTGAAGGTCAGGACTGAGGGTCATTGGCAGAGCTGTCTGGGGGCCTAGAAATGGCAGAACAGCTCTGCCAGTAGATGGAACTACACACACACACCCACACACATGCACACACATGCTCTTGCTCCGTCTCTCTATAATTCACACAGTCGCCGCGGCTCAGGGCTTTTATGAAGCTCACTTTGCCTTTTGGATGTCACCTCAACAGCTGAGGTTGCTGGGCACTGGCATATGAGCCAGTTACCGACAGGCAGGGTAACGTGCCACCGCATGATTTAAATGCGGTACCTCGGCCTCCCCAAAGTGCACTCTGTACCCTTAAGGGAGCATCTGGGGAGGGGGATCATGTACCCTCCAGCAGAGCTGGCACAGCCCCCCAGATTAGTCCATGTCACGCTGGAGTCTCCAGCACACAGTAGGGGTCACTTTCAACTCAAAGGTTTCCCCTCATCCTTTTTGACAGTTGGTTGCGTTGTAAGAAGGGGATTCCCATTCCCTGCTGCATGGGTTGCAGCTGAACACAGATGGGGCAGCTGGGGGGGGGGGGCTGCGGGAGCCGTCTCCCCCGTCACAGCTCTCTGGGACAGTGATGAATGACGCTGCTGCCCACATGACATGATGGGAGGAGGGGTCACTGGAGTCCCTCACAGTAGGTTCCCCAGGGGACAGTGATTGATGAGTGTATGAGATTTGAGAGAGAGAAGAGCAGGTGATAATGGAGCAACCCTTGAACAATTGCAGCTCGATGACATGAGGCACGGAACACAGATTATAATGACAGCCCCAAAGCAGCCAGCTAATAACCAGCCTGCCAGGGAGCAAGGAGAAGGGAGGGAAGGATAAATAGTGCCAACTCTGCAGGGTTCCTCAGTCCATCATAAATGTGAGTGTATGGATGGTCCTGTGCCTTTATGTACTGCTGACTGAGTATGGTACATGTGGGTGTGTCTGCATGTGTATGCATTTTGCATAGGGATATGTTCTGCATGCCTGTGTATGTGTGCATATACCGAGTTTGTGAGCATTGTGTGTGAATGTGTGTTCTCTCTATGTGTGTACATGTGAGCTTGCACTGTATGTCTATACTTGGTGTGAGTTTTGGGTGTGGCATTGTATGTATACTTGGAAGTACGTTGCATACACATGGTATGTTCACTGCATGTGTGTATTGTGTGCATGGACTGTGTGTGTGTGTGTGTGGCATGAGCACAGTGTTTTTGTGTAATTGAGGAGTAGCTTTCCATGTTCCACAAGATGCAAAATATGGAAAATAAAAAGCCAAGTGGGATAATTTGGGGGAGAAGGCTCACACAAGTATCTCACCTTTCTTCCTCTGCTTCCTTCTCCAAAGTCTCAGAGTGGTTGTGGCTGCCTCTGGCTGTCTGAAATGGATTCTCCAAAGTATATTGATACCATTATGATCCAGAGGGGGTGCTGCAGAGCACGGTGACTTAGCCCAGCAATGCTCAGAGGAGTGCCTCCACAGCCAGTTCCTACCCAGCCCAGGGTACAAGGTATCAAAGCCTCATGGAGTGAAGAAAAGAAAGAGAAAGAAACTGTGACATGCAGCTTTCCTCACTCAAAAGCCCAAGTGCCTTCCAGAGACATAGACTATATTTTCTCAGACGCAGCGATGGCTCTTGCAGCTGCACAGCTACCAGCCGCTCTCCTGGGAACACACGTTTACTTGAGCTAATTTCATTTTGGGGTCCTTTTTAAATAATTAAAAGTGACAGAGGAAGAAAAGGCAAAAGTTAAGGGAAAAATTACGGTGATTGAAAGTGAGATTCCCGAGGGAGCACGTAGCTTCATTGCAATGCACTTAAAATCTTCTCCCATTAACTAGAAAAGGCTTTTACAATGTGCTACATAACCGGAGGCTGAAATGCCAGAGACATTCTTTGGGAAGGGACGTGGGCTTTGCAAAGCCAGAACTTAGCTCAGCATGCCTCTCTTTGAAGTGGGGGAGGGATGCAAAGCCGTGTTGCGTGAGGAAAGACAAAGGTTGGCACAGTGGTGGACAAAGTGTGATTGCCCCTTAAGGAGCTTTACAATATGGTCCTCAGTAACCCTTGTCATTAATACAGGGACACAACCCACAAAGGCCTTGCATACTATGCTCCATCTTGGTTGCATAGGGGGACTTGTCGTCTCTGTGAGCCCCATCCCTGTATTAAAGATGAGGTTGGCTGCAGCATGGGCAATTTTATACAATTAAATGTAGCCCTCGAGGTGTCGGCATGTTGCCCTTGTTTGGACAAATGTTAGGGATGTCCCTAAGTGAACAGTGTTCCTGGCTTTGGTCTCAGTGGCCATACAGGTTCTGTCCTCACACGTCCAGGTGACCATAGCTTGTCTTTGTGTGTGTGATCTGGAGGCTGTCATCCCAGTCTCTTCTCTTCTCCAGAGTTCCCGTTAGTGAGGAGGACGGCTGGGCCACACAGGGAAAGTCACTCAGCATTTAGTGCTCAGCACGGCCAGGCCAGCGTCTCAGGCTTGATTTTCAGCTCTGGGCCTCTGGTGGCTGGAAGGTTCCCAAGGCAGTGGGCTCAGCCCCAGTGTGGAAGGGGAGGTGAGAAAGCCTTGTGCCACTGTTTAGGGGGTCACGCTGCTGTTTAGCTATCACCATACCTGGTGTCTTGGAGAGAAAGAGACAGATAGCACTGGCGGAAATCCCTGCCCCCATCCTTCCGCTGAACTGCTGGTGGCTACAATGTGGACTCCCAGCTGTGGGAAACCCTGACGGGTGTGGAAGGCCTCCATGAAGAAATGAGATCAGACAGCAAGTGGTCTCCAGAACTCTCTCACACTCTCCTCCCACCCAGAAGCTCTGTTCACAGCAGCGGCGTTTGGGAGGTGGAATGAGGGGCTTGCCAAGCTCAACACTGCAGCTAATTCAGCACTATCAAACTCATCCAAAGCGGGCCACGGAGAGCACTCCTGTGCCAGCATTTGCCCCACTTCCTTTCAGTCTACTTCTCTTGGCTTCTGCCTACCCTGTTCGTGTTGCACTTGCTTTGACTGCCCCCAAATACTTGCTTGAAGAGCCATCCTGAGCTGTGTGTAGGCCAGGAACATTCATCCCAACTTCAGTCAATGTGCTTCTGCCAGCTGGCAATGATTCCATGCTCCCTGAGTTCCTTGCTCCTCCTCGTTTCTCCAGTGGATTCTCAGAGCTCTCCTGAAACGACAGCTATCTGAACTCCCTACCTTTGCCTCAATCTGCACCAGCATGTTTGCTGCCACTGCTCCCACCAGGAAGCTCCCACCATGAGAGCAGCACTGAGCACTCACAGGTTGGTCTCTGCCATTAGGCTGATTGAGACAAACTGACCTCCAGAAACTATTTGAGAGCACCCCTGGCTTCTCCCCAGGCTTTGATCTCACTGGATTAATTTGTCCCTTTATTCTAGCAGTTCCAACTTTTTTAGTGAGAGCCACTGTTCTAGTGGATTAAGCCCAGGGACCTTGGTTATAGTCCTGGCTCTGCTACTGATTTGCCATTTGCCTCAGTTCTAAGAATTAATCTCTGTCTCATGCTCAGCTTCCACAATTGAAGATTGGAAAATAATACTGACCTAATGTACAGGGCTTGATTAGTTAATATTTGGGGTGTACTTTGTCCAAGCAAAGGCCTATTTAGGAGCTCAGGCTGGGGAATGATGATTTATTGAATTCTCCTCTCAGCAGATGAAGTTTGGAAAAGATAAGGCTGCTTAACTTCATTTTTGCTTCCCTGCTAATGAATTAAATGAAATGGAGTGTGTGCCAGCCAATCAGATTGCTGAAAGGAGTGACTAATCACTTTGAAAAGAAAAACCCATTCCAGCCAATCATAAACTAAGCTATTCTCCAAGGTGCCCAGTATAGGTTCAAAAGATGCTATACTGATCACTGATTGGCCAAAGCACACAATAGTGCTATTCTCTCATCCAATCAGAATCTAAAAGATCTAAAGTGTTTCTTTGAGTGATGGGGGCCCTCTATGAATTGGCTGTTAGGTGGCGGCTTCTAAATGAACAGCCCTTGACAGACTTAAGTCCTGTATTGCCCTCTCTAAGGGAGAGAGAACAGTTCAGTCTCCATGGTCCAGTCACTCCGTCTTTAGCCTCTCTGCTGAGATGTCTATCAACAGAGTCAATCAGAAACTATGCTGACAATGATTTTGGGGTGTGCCCACCGGCCAACTAGGAGTTGGACTGAGATCCCCGCCAAACAGCCATCCAAATTCCAGCCACTTCTCACCAGGAACACATTAATGTTGGTGAACCACTCTGTAGTCTGTTTCCAACTGCCAATCACCCAGTCTCCCTATCTTTGGGTGGGATTAGAACGAACCCCTGAAGGTGAAAAGCTGCAAATCTCACTCTGAGGCCCTGGATCTAGCCAGCCCTTACCTCTTGTTGCACTTGCCTTTTGTGACAAATAGAAAAGAATAAAAGGATCATTTAGTTTGCTTCAGTAATGCCTGAATCTTTTTACAACTCTTTTTTTCACGCCATCTCTTTTCCCAGCTGCCACTAGTTTCACCATCAAGCTTCCCAGGGTGCTCAAGCTGTGACAATTTAAACGAAGGAGATTTCAGAGACTGATGAGTGAGATTCTAAATGTCTCATTCAAACACAGGGCAAAATCCCTACATTAGAAGAGCCAGAAACTTTAAAACATGGCTTAAAAATTCATCTGGAACTCCAAATGCATGAGCTTCCGTAGTTTTGGTTTAGTTTCTCCTGCCTCCAGGCTCTCTTTTGTTTTTTCCTGTCTGGAGGCCCATCTATCCATAAGTCTCTGTTTCTTTCCTTGAAGGGACAGGCTTGGGTCTTCTTTTGTCTCTGAGACTGAGTGAATTAATGCTATCACCCAGAGGTACTCACCCAGAGTCCTGGTAATGCAGGGACATCTAATTTTTGTCTATTCCATTTCTCAAGAATTCTCCCACACCAGAGAATGCAAGAGCTCTTAAATTATTTTAGGGCTGTGATATTCCCTCATGACTTTATGAATAGTATAAGAGAGGCCATTCAGATACTCTTATTCACCCAGCCCTGGAATATGGTAGCAAGGAAGCGCTTAGCGAAATCCCAAAGCAACCAATTTCAGATGAATAAAAGGCAATGTTATTTAATTTCGCATTCTAATTAACTTATGGGACTCGCTGCAGCTGGATAATATTTAAGCAAATAGATAAGTAAAAAAATAAATGTTTAGACATTTTTGGCCCAAACACAAATGCATGTTTATGCATGCCCAGAAGTTGGGTGTGTTGTAGTTGAGCATGTGAATAGGTATGTATATGCACAAATCCCAATCTTACATGTATGCTTTGCCTGTGTGCATTTTAGTCTGTACACTTTTGAAAATATAGCACTACTTCTAATAATAGAGACACACATTTTCCAAAGTTTGAGCTTAATTTCACATGCCAAAATACCTCTGCATTTACACATGCAGTAATTATATGCACATGTGACCAATTAAGTGTGCAAATGACTTATTGTACTTGCAATTACTATAACTACATTCACAAATTATACATGCAATTGTGCACATATACTTGGAAAATCGAGCCCAGATTCTGTAAGGCCCTGATTCAGCACTTAGGTATCACATTAGTAGGTGCCATAGAAATACCTACAATAGGATAAAATTATGAAGACTACAGCCTTCATGCTTCAGGCTATAAACTGGTCACAAGATGGGTCAGGCAGTCATAGCTCCTTGGTACTATATGATACAAGTATGTGCCCTGTTGTGGTGTAGAGTGTTATCAGAGACTATAGGCCAGTCGAGATGGACCATTAGTCTGCTGTGAGATGGCTAAATCTATATTCCCAACAGAGTCCT
Source organism: Chelydra serpentina (assembly GCA_037349315.1). NCBI lineage: Eukaryota > Metazoa > Chordata > Testudines > Chelydridae > Chelydra > Chelydra serpentina. The sequence goes on along the minus strand of JBAIAC010000028.1, from coordinate 18,733,990 downwards.
CTTCCCCCTACGCTTTGCTGCAGGATGCTTTTTTGCACCAAAGCTGTCTCCACTTTACCCACTGCGAATAACAAGCCAACCACACAAACCAAAGGATGTAAGTTTGAGCGGCTGTGAGTGTTTCGGGCGAATTTGATCCTGCCAGATTAGGGAAGGCATTAGCGAGGCTTTGAGTCCTTGAATAGGCCTCAGTTTTATATATATACATGGTCACAGTTATGAAAGTGACATTGTAATACATCACACTTGCCAGCTGCAACCCGGGTTTCCTTGGCACCTGGCCAGGCAAAGGTAATTTTGTGCTGAGTGATATCAGAAGTTGAAATGAGCCCCACATACTTTGTATAATTCCCAGAGGCTGTAAAACACCTCGGCCGTCTCCCATCCAACATTTATGTGTTTTGCATTAAACTTCCCCAAATTAGTGCTAAGTGCATTAAAGTTGTAAAAATAGCCTGCGTAAAACCCCATTAAATTCTTAAATTTACGGATCCGGTGCACAGGGATCTATAATTTAGGCTTAAGTTCAGGAGCCCTGTAATGCACAAGCCCTGTGCTAAATACAGCCCAAGGTGGAGCGTCATGGCCTTTCACTGCTTGCTTTGTTGCTAGATAGCAGAGGCTTAATTTATTCGGACCATGGTTTTATAGGAAAGGTTCAGGCGGAGGTGAGCAACATCGCTTCATCTTGGGCTGATGGAGACATGCTGTCCCCACACCCAGGAGTTATAGGCGGAATTTTTCCCAAGGGGGGCTTCCTTTTACACGTCAGACATTAGGACTATTAATAAAGTTAGTGGAGCATTGGACACTTACAAGACAGACTGCAGGGGGTGGAGGGAGAGATAGTAGGCCAGAGGGGAAAAATACATGGTTGGCCCCGCTACACCCTCATCCTGCAGGATTTATAATGGGAGGGAAGGATGCCTGGGAGAGAAGGATCTGGCCCAGGCTCAGTTATTGTGAGGCAGCAAAGTCTCATTGCTAGGCTGGCTATTCCAGTGCGTGAGGCATTAGAGAGCAACTGCATTTCTGAGGGAGCTTTCAGTCCTGCCACCTTGTTAGCAGGATGCTTTGCCAAGGGTTCGTCTGGTTCTGTGTTGACCCAGTTGTGGTGAATCTGCCAATGGGGAAACTAGTTGGTGGGGTGGGTATAGCCTGACTTAAGAGGTGGGAAAGCCCCAAAAGATCACCAATCCCATTTCCAAGGCCAATGCAGGACTAGTCCCTATAGCACATTTTCTAGTGTTTTGTCCAGTTTGGTTTGATTGTTCCAAGCACAAGGGCTTCTACTTCTTCCCCTCAGAGACAGTACCTGACCAAAATACATCTCTCTGCTATAAACCGGCCCTGATATTTAGTCTAAATAGTCTTCATTTCATCCCATTTCTCCTAGTGATACCCCCTGGTACTACCCTAAACAAGTCCCTCCGTGGGGTTTACATCCTGAAATACAGGCAGGCTATGTCATGTCCATCCCCACTGTACTCTTCCCTTATCCCAACTAGGCAGATCATCAATCCCTCCAGCCCCTGTCCACCCTTGTGGTTCTTTTGCTGAGCTTCCAACAGTCATGCACCATCTTCCTGGCAATGTGGTGCCCGTCACTGAGCTCAGATTGGAGACTGGAGTTACCTGTTGTCCACAGCTCCCTTTGCAACTGTCTGGTAGTCAGCTCTTATCCTGTGGGACATTTGCTGGCCGTGGCTGTGCTACCAATATTTGCACACTCTGCTTAGGCATTTTGGCCCCAGTTCATTCAGCTCCCAGTGTGTGAGAACACAAACACCTCCTCTTCCTCCTCAGCGAACAGCACCTGAGAAAACAGCTAGCCTATTGGCATGCTGGCTCAGGTAGGATACTGTGCTCTGTGTGAACCTCCCCTCTTTCCTTAGAAGTGTTGTCCTGCGCTGTGTGAATCTCACTGGCTTGCTAATTAGCTTCCCTTCATTTCAATATGCTGAGGAGTCTTGCTAAAGTGAATCTAGTGGTGGGAAAGGTGTTGCACTGACAGATCTGGAGTGGGAAGCCTCTACCTGTGCCCAGAATGGAGGCATCAGATGTAATATCAGGGCAAGGTTCACCAAACATGCACACACCCGGACCTCCCAGCATGCTTCAGCCCTGCTATGGGTCAGCCCTCTGTACTGGACAAAGGAGAGCTCAAGCGCCCTGGGTCTCTGCAAAGGGCCCACTCAGTGTTACTTGCAATGATGAGTTTTGTGATGGGAGTGGTAGGAACCGCCACCAATTCATCTCAGTTACTACCAAGGAGGTCTGGGTTTGAACTGGTAACCTCGACGTGAAAGGCTCCAACTTCCATCTCCAGTCCCATCAAACTTCCAGTCTACTCTCCCACTCCACTTCAATTTCACTGACCTCTGCTGCTTTGGCTGACTCTATCCTTCCTAGTCACAGCCCCTGGGAAAGTTTCACACTTACAGGGAAAGTGGCCAGCTGGAGGTGAGGAAGGAGAGGACGCAGGGGACGGGAAGAGAGAATTCCCATCTGCATGCCTTAGAATCATAGAATCATAGAATATCAGGGTTGGAAGGGACCTTAGTAGGTCATCTAGTCCAACCCCCTGCTCAAAGCAGGACCAATCCCCAATTTTTGCCCCAGATCCCCAAATGGCCCCCTCAAGGATTAAACTCACAACCCTGGGTTTAGCAGGCCAATGCTCAAACCACTGAGCTATCCCTCCCCCCTCCTCCCTTGCCCCAACTGGTTCCATTTCTCCAGTCAGATTCCAAACTGGCTCCTGGCTGGAGAGAGAACAGAAATGTGAAAACAGCCACAGAGTCAGCCACATGCAATCGGAATAGGAAATAGCTTCGACCAACTGGTAGAGTAAATAGCAAATTATCAGCTCAGCCTGGAGTGCAGGAGAAGCAGAGCTAGGGCCAGAGATTTGGCCTCTCTGGTCCCATCCAGATTCCTCATTTGTGTTCCTCTGCTCCCCTTCTGAGCTCCCCACACAATAGCCACCCCTGTCTTCTCAGTCGAGTTCCAGAGACCCTCCCATCCTTCACAGTATTCCTCTTTCAATTGCCTTATTACCGTTTTAGCCCCACTCCCATCCTCATTGCTCTATGTGAGCTCCAAAGAGAGAGTTCTCCTCCCTTTAATTAAGTTCCCTGATTAAACTCTGGACCTGGGGCAGCTTCCCCAGTGATCTCTGAAGTCATTTCTCAAGGCCCTCTCCAAAGTCTACCCCGGCCTCTCTCCACAACCTCACCCTTTCCTCAGCACAATCCCCAGAGCAGCCCAGCCTTGATCTTCACACCAGGCCCAGGTATGAGTCTCCCTCTGGCCTGACAGCAGACGTAATATGGGAAGAAACAAACCTACAGACATGGTCAGTGCCTGCCCCTGGTATTCTTTTAAAACATTCGGTCCTGACAACGCATCCCCTCCTGCCCACTCTGCGTGTGTCACACCAGCCAGCAGAGCCTCACGGGAGGGGAACTCTCCTCTCAGTTGCCAAGGAGGCAACATTATTTGGCTAACGGCAAATCAATTATGTTTGCATGTCGGGAGATGAATGATGCAGCCACATATTTCACACAGTGTGCCGTTTGCCTGGGAGAAATTCATGGGCAACCTCCACTCCTTCCAGATGCTGCAGTCGGACGGTTTGCTGATCTCTCATGGTGATAATTACGAGCTGTTACTTTAACAGAGAGGGATGACTCCGTCACGGTCTGGTCCTGCTTGGTTTCAAATCTCTGCTTAGGAGAGAGGAGGTTTATTATTTCATCTGCTTTTGAATTTTTATATACTTTAAAACATTTCATTTCTTTTACTCCTTTCAAGTCCCAGATGCAGCCCCAGTTAGCACAGGCTAGAGAGTATCTAAGCTGCAAACGAGAGAGCTTCAAACAGGCTGGCCACACTTACTCAGACTCGTGGCCATTATCCTTTTGATTTTCCTTTAAAGGTACATGTCCAGTTTTATTACTGTCACTTCCCAAACCTTTGGAATCCTTCCCAAGACGTACTTATGGAATTACTGTTCCTGCTCTGAAAGAGAAAACAGCTAAAGCCTTGTTATAACTCCTTAATGTTAACATCTGAATGGAGGGATTATCCTCCCTTACAAAAGGCTGCATGTTTGTTTAAAGTTGTTTTCACTTGTTTGAAAGTGAATTTTATAAACTCTCTTCCCGCTCCACATCTCCTGGCTCTGAGCTTTCGCTCTCTCGCTGTCTCCTCCACAGATTCCTAGTAATGGAGCAAACCTCAGGCATGTCTATGGTTTGGCTCACGCAGAACACCTTTGTCCAAATGGATCGAGATCACGCTGGGGTGGAGAACTTGTGAGAACAGGTTTTTCCGTGCGATTCCCAATGTGCCTCGTTTTCTGTTGAGTCACAAACCCCATGTGGGCGTTATTATTAACACTGGTATTGAAGTAGCGTGCCCAGAGCTCCAATCAGGGTTGAGGCCTCATTGTGCTGCGCATTGTACACACACGTAAGAGGATGCACTCCCTGTCCCAAAGAGCTTACAACTAAGGGTCCAATCAAGCAATATGTAGTGTGTGGGTGGATCAGGGCCAAAAGGAAGAGAGGGGGCAAGGATCATGAGGGAATTGAAAATATAAGTCTGCTTTCTGGCTGTATTTCAGAGCTCCCAGGAGGCACAAAGGGGCATGGAAGTTGAAGGGGAAAGGGAAGGAAAGTTTCAAACTCTGAAAAGCTGCCAAATGGGTTTGAGTTCTGGGCTTAGCATTCTGGGCCCAATTCAGCATCGTCTCCTCCCCTCTGTGGAGTGGGCACTGGGGGATTTGTTCTTCCTCTCATTTTTTCCTCCACATGGGAAGGTGACAGTGTGTTCACTTCCAGTACAACTCCTCTAAAGTTTCAAGCAAGTGTGTTATTTTTTTGCAGCCACAATATTTATAAATGGTTGGTAAAATATTTATGTTCTGAGCCAGTTTGCCTTGTTGGTTTAAAAAATTAATATGACATTAACTCTTCTCAGAACCTTTTGCTTTTTAGAAATTGAACTGGAAATTAAACAAGAGTTGAATTTGTGGTGGGTGTAACATGCCAAAGAGAGCATTTATCACAGGCAAAGCTGCTCCTCTGCCAAAAAAAGCAGCATTTTGGGGTATTTTTATGCCCTGGATAAATATTCTCAACATTTTTGGAATAGTTAAAAACAATAATAATAAAACCTGGTAGGTAAAGAGAAGCCAAAGACATTGATGTGATTTTTTTTTTAAAAAAGAGATGCATCAAGATTAACTTTTATACTGGTCAAATATAGAAACTAATTCAACTGCTGCATCCCTTATAAGGCATTGTGCTTTTAAGTGTCTCTGACTCCTTCCTCTTTAAAGAACTGTTGATGCCTCAGGGAAAATACTGATAAACAATTTGTCTTTAAGGACAGTTCTGCTCCTATGGCCTAGATTTTTCCATATTTCTTTCACCTTTGTTCTGTAGTACTAAGATGTTTCCATGAACACAAAGCTCAAATTCATTCCTGGTATAATTCCACTGTACTCAAATTATTTATACCAGGAACGAACTTATCCCAAGATCTCTGCTTTGTTAGGAGTCCCTTTGCTCCTGCGATTATTCTCAGTGCATGACATCACAGTCATTTCCACAGCAACAAGGATGATGTCCTGGGGAGGATTCAGATTGGGGAGATGCAGACAGTGAAATCTCAACAAACTCCAATCCTGTTTCTATGCAAATGTCCAAAAAGAAAAAGTGAGCATGGGAGAAAAAAGTACAGTGTACCTGATGCCAGGGTCTGGACAGCAGAGCCAACAGGGAGGGCAGGGTTACAGGAGGAAGTAGAGGAGGCAGAAAATGAGGATGCTCGTGCTGCCCTAGAGAAGCACCTTTGGCCTCCAGACATTAGATCAGGGATCGGCAACCTTTGGCATGCGGCTCACCAGGGTAAGCCCCATGGCGGGCCGGGCCAGTTTGTTTACTTGACGCGTCCGCAGATTCGGCCGATCGCAGCGCCCACTGGCCACGGTTCGCCGCTCCAGGGCAATGGGGACTGCGGGAAGCGGCGGCTAGCACATCTCTTAACCCGCACCACTTTCCACAGCCCCCATTGGCCTGGGATGGCGAACCGCGGGCCAGTGGGAGCTGCGATCGGCCGAACCTGCGGACATGAGAGGTAAACTAACCTGCCTGGCCCACCAGGGGGCTTACCCTGGCGGGCCACAGGCCAAAGGTTGCCAATCTCTGCATTAGATGATGGAAGCTGAAATTTAGCCATGAACTTGCTTTGAAAAGAAAGGCAAAAAAGGCGAGCAAGGAGAAAGTGTTTAGGTGCTGAAAGGTATTTATAACTGAGTGACCCTAACTACCACTTCTCTGGTGCTGTTTAGAGCCAGTTCATTAATTCACTTAGCAATAACAGCCTACATTTTCAGAAGAGACTAGTGATTTTGTGTGCTCACCTGGAGACAACTGAAAGAGGCCTGATTTTCAGAAAGTGCTGAGCAGCCGCCCTCTGAAAATTAAAACTCCTTACGGCGTCTTGAGTTGAGCATGCAAAAATGGAGACACCCAGAATGATGAGTAGTCACTTTTGAACATCTAGGCACTTGTTCCTTGTGAATTCTGGAGTTTTTCCACTGTGTAACTATATGTGAATAGTATCAGAGGGGTAGCCGTGTTAGTCTGGATCTGTAGAAGCGACGAAGGGTCCTGTGGCACCTTAGAGACTAACAGAGGTATTGAAGCATAAGCTTTCGTGGGTGAATACCCACTTCTTTGGATGCAAGCAGTGAAAAAAACCTATATGTGAATAGACTTTTCCATTAATCTAACGATGCTAGGGGTGATAAAGCTAGCAATAAGATGTCCAAGAAGAAGAAAGTAGCTAGAAGAGAGCAAAGGAATAATGACTGAACCTTGTGAGACTCCACAGAGGAGAAAGGTTGCATGGGAAGACTGACTGGTTTTGATAAGCAGAATCACGTGGGAGGGTACCAAAGATACCTACACTTCCTGGTTCAGTTTAATTCAGTAACAAGAGATGTCAATAGCTAGGCTTAGCCAACCTTTTAAATCAAAGATTAGTACAGCGAAATACAGAAAGGAAGAGTATATACGTTATCAACCTATCTGGAAGGCAGCGGTGCAGTGGTCAGACTGCCTCAAAATCTGGGCTATACTTTACTTCTACATATTCTAGGGTTGAAGACAGCAAATGAGGGTTTCACCATTTTTTTTTTATTATTTCTTTAAACCTCCCATATCATTCTTATCTATCATCCTTGACATGTTTTTGGAAACTTTTTGCTAGCCTTGCACAGACCCTGTAGTAAACAGGACAGAGACTATAACTATCTTCTTTTGACCATAGCATTTCAAAAGTCAGCAAAACTTTAGTGACATTCTGCATTAGCTATAGCTTGGTACAGATGGCATGTTAGTTAAGCATTAATTAAATGTTTGTCTTGTCCTGTCTCTCCTGTCTCACCTACCACTGAAATTACAACACTTCACATCACCCTTGGTTATAATGCTTTTTACTTATGTTAAACTTTCTAAATATAATGTACTAGGCTTACTTACTGTTAGCTACTTTCTTATTCTGGTTACATGACATCTTATTTTTAATTACACTTATAGCTACAACAACGACTTCCCTGCTTTGATTAATACATGTTGCTTGTGAGTGCTGAATGCATCTATATTCTGGTAGCTAGCAATAAAGCAATTTACCTTCCTGGTTAATAATTCTGTTTGTGAGAGCTGTTTTCCCAATATATTCTGTTTACAAGAGTCGGCTTCACAAACCTTGAAAAAGTCTGTTCTGATCACCACCACATTTGACAATGTAAAATCTTAGCAAGTTGTGGTTTTACATTTTGCCTTTGGTCTGGCTGCAAAACATCATGGGACCTTGGCTTAATTCTGTCAACACTGCAAAGGTAGGTTGGTGGCCCAGAAGGACAGAGAGGCTCATGGTGTCAGAGGATGCACTGAGATCAAGAAGAGAGAAGATGGAGATAGAGCCAGAAGCAGCAAAGAGGAATAGATCTCTAACTATATGGCAGAGGAGTGGTTTCCATATGATGGTTAGAACAAAACCAACATGGAAACAGGATATTGTTATCTATGAAAGGAGATCAGAAAGGTGAGAGAAGGTAAATTCCTCAGTCACTGGTGAGAAAGAGAAGGTGAGAAATCAATAGAGGGATTGTCTGGTCAAAGAAAGAACAGTAACAGATTGTAGTGAGCCAGGGAAGTTAGCAGAGACAAAGTGTTAGGTGAGAAGGAGGTACCATCTCTTAGATTAGCTCACCCAGAGAACAGGTCTGTTCATGATTCCTGCACTCATTCGGTGCGGTGGTTACACGCCCCCAGGTGTCTGAAGGCAGAAATAGGTTACAACCTGTATAACAGACACTGTATAAGGTGAGGGTGGGGTTGCTTTAATTTGTCAATGACACACTTAGAAACCTTTTTAAAAGAGAAATAAATAGCAACCGATTTTTTTTTATTTCCATCCAGGTTTCAAGCAGCATAAGCTCTGAAGAAGCCAAAAAGATAACAAGGGAATCAGCCAGAATTAAGTGGAATACAATTTACAAGGCTGATCAATCCTTATGCGTCAGGGCAGATAGTAAGGAGTTCACCAGATGAGGTCAGGGAGACATTTCCCTTTTGGTACCAACTGGCAGAGGGCACGGGGGTGCATAACATTTCATAGGGTTCCCCTGGATCAGATGTGTCCATATAAGGTTTACCAAAGGGTGGCATGTGAACTCTCTACTAAAAACCAAGAGCCCATTAGTCATCATAATCATTGCAAAATGTATGTGTGGATAATGTTTAAGGAATTATATATCTGTATTGAAAATTACGTTCTCAAGGTCTGTGAGTAAAGGCATGTCACCAGACGGTGATAAACCTGCTCCTGTCAGGTAGGAGGGAAGAGACGTTGACCTCTCTCTGGCTGGTTATGTGTCCATTGTATATTGTCCACTTCACAACTGGAGGCCTGTTTGCATTCCTGAGCCTGATGCTAATGAAGAGATTGCGAAATCACATGAGAGAAAAACTGCAAGGAAAAAAACAAAAACAGCGGGGCTGGGTGGGAGGGGACACCCTATTTACCAGTAATGAGAACCGTTTTGGGGGGTACAACTGGATCCTTCACCAAGGAGACAAACTGTCTGTGTGTTCTGTCTTGCAGCCAACCTGGCTGGAAAATGCTGCAGAAACTGTGGGTGAGATAAACTTCAGTAGACAGGAAATTATCTTGTTAATTATGTCTAAGCTCTAGAATGTATGTTATGATCTTATTTTACATGTAACCATTTGTTTCCAATATTTGTATTTGCTATTTCTCGAATCCCTATTCTTTGTTAAATAAACGTATACTTGTTTTCATTACAAACATATCTAAGTGCTGTGGGTTAAGCAGGGCTGTGACCTCAGGTGAAACCGGTAAGCTGGGGACACTGTTCCTTTGGGAGCAGTAGATCTGTGAACACTGTGAGTGTCCATTGGGACAGGGGCTGGAGACTCCAGGGGACGCTCAGAGTGCTTGAGCGGTGGCGTGTGTATATCACTAACTGCAGAGGGCAGCAGAGCCTGCGGAGGCCGAGAGGGGAGAGTTTGTGTTGCCCATGGCCAGTAGAATCAGGGAGCTGATGCCCGGAAATCACAGACAAAGATTCTTCATGCTGAGGGCAGGTGGTAGCGAGGTCCCTCACAACCCTGGGAAGTATCACACTCCTCCGTGTTTAACATTACAGCAGTTGGTACATCATGGTGGAATTTAGGCCTTCTCTTCAAGCATCCGGCATAGGCCACTCTCAGAGACAAAGTACTGGATTTCATGAACCACTGGTTTGCTCCAGTGAGGCAAGGAAATTGCTGAGAAGAAATGTCCTTTGAGCACCCACCTCCACCTGCATCTCAAGAGGCTCTCCCAGCAAGTCTCCGAGTGTGGCCTTTAGCTGTGGGACAGGGACTGCCCCCCAAGTGTGAACTGCCAAAGGGAATAATTTAGTCTATTAGAGGGACAGCCCCATGGGTCAGACAGCGGCCCCACCCAGGAGAAGCCTGTCTAAATTGCTTCATTTAATCTATTGTTCAGCTGACTACATTGAAAATGGAGCATGTAATTGTTTCCCCGAATAGAGTCGAACACCATTAAACGCTGGTCTGAAGCTTTGCCATCTAGCAAATATTCCAGCTGGCTGGAGCTCCTCTGGGATTGGCTCCACGTCACCATGGTTACTGACTGTCCATGGCTTTATTCCTACGGTTAATTAAAAAGCCTGTTTTACTAGGCTGCTATGCCCAGAGGTATGCTGGTATGCTGGCCCTACTAATTCCAATCAAAGAACTTAACAAAATCATCTCATCCCCACTCTGCCTGGGAGATGTGGGCTGGGTGGCCATAGAGTTTCTCCTTAGTGACTTAGATCCTTAGATAGAAGCAATATAAATGTTAGTGTCAAGCAACTCATTGCTGCAATTTTCATTCATTGAGGTGCCGGGTTTTTCCTTCATGTGAGGAAAGGTCCAATCCTGCAGCCCTTGCTAATGAATACTTCTTACTCAAAGAATTAGTCCAATGGATTCCAATGGGACTGGTCACCTGAGGCAGGGTAAATAAGGGATGCAGGACTGGTCCTTAAATTCATGGATTTCTGCTACCCCCCTGTACCTATGCCCACCATATTCCTGATCTCACATCTAAGCACATGGATGCACCCTCCAGAATGTGCAGTGCTGTCAGACTCTGTTCACAATGGGCTATCTTTAAACAATAGAAACAATTCTGTTAGCTAGTTCTCTAGGTAGTAAGGGGCATGTAACCTATCCTTAAGATGAAGCAGGAACTGGAACTCAAGAGGGTGCAATGGGTAATGAATTAGTCTTTCATATCTGGAAACCTAAGTTCAAATCTTACCTATTAGCAAAAATGAGTAGATGCTCAGCCTTTTCCCAGCTGAAGTGTGTTTATATTACACAACTACAGCACTGGTTAGCAGCAGAGTTGAGGTGCATCAGCACAGCCATGAGGCGGGGTTCCAGCAGGGGGCGCTGCAGGTCAGGCATGAGGTCCATCAGCATAGTTTGAGGTGTAGAGGGACCTGAGATGGGAATAGCAGGAGAGGCCGGCAAGGGATCAGGATTGAGGTGCATTGGCAGAGCTGTGTGGGAGAAGCTAGCGTATATGGATTGTGACAGATTGTGTGGGAAACCCGTCCACCCCTTTCCCTGCTTCCTTCCAGATACACTAAGTTATGGAGTGCACTTCAAGCGCTCCCTCCTGCCTCTGAGCTTTCCAAGGTGAATTCCATTGCTCGAGGGAGAAGAGAATATTGTCCGCTGCACAAGGGAAGTGGCCCAGCAGCACAGTGTTGGAGGCTGAGGCATGTGAATTTTGTCCAAGGGCCCTGGGGTTCACCTACCCCCTTTCCACACTTACCCCGACAAGGCTTTCAGTGAAGACGGACTGGTAGCGAACAGCCCTTCAGGGGAAGGGACTGGGCCCAGTTATGTGGGAAATTACCTAATTAGTGCACAAAATGACCGAGCCACTGGGAAATGCAAACAAACAATGGCCTGAAAGGCCGGGCGCAAATTACCGGAATCAGCTCAATTAAGGGAAATAAGCCCCTTCAACGTACTCATTACAAATGATACCGACAGAAGGAGTGACACAGATTGATTTGCAGGCTTTGCCAAAGACCAGCGCAGCATAGGGGCAGCTCTCTGAGCCTGGGCCCACCCTCGAGTTCTGTAACAGTCTATGGAAAGCGAGGAAAAGGGTGAAAAAAGCAAGGGAGTAAAGAAAACATGTTCTGCTTTCATTAACCTTTCATTCCCACATCAAGCCACTGGCTTCTTTCATGGTGAGGAGTCAGTCGGGATTCATTTCCATGGGCTGCGGCTATTTTTAGTGCCATCTGGAGCTCCTCACAGCAAATTCCAAGGCACAGGCAGGCCTTCCCTTCCCCACCTCCTGTCTGGTACTGGACCTTTGGGGAAGTAGTCAGCCATTGGCTTGTTGATCTTCCAGCTCTAAGAGGAATCAGGAACATAAGGCTCCTGCTTCCACATGCAATAGCCTCTTGCATGTATGGTGTATCCTGTCTCCTGGCAGGGACAGGGCCCCAGTATAACGATCACAGTGCTTAGAAATAGAAAAGTCCTGCTCTTTTAGATCATCAAGTGCAGTAATTGCAAGATCTGTCTGCCTAACAGATAGGGTACGTCTCTGATATTAAATGCATGCCGCACGCGAGATCTTAGCTTCCAGGCAATGCTGGGCCTCGTCCCCTGTAGAAATGAAAAAAGTCTGAACACAAATGAAGCCTAATTATAATGACTGTATGTAGCTGATTATCAAAGCTAACGTTTAGAGCTGGATATCGAATGCCATCTGGTGCTGCCTGCAGCAGGCGGGGAAGGGACAAGAGAAAACAAATTCAGGTGAAATTATTCAAAGCACTTGATGTGGAGGGCTGAGTGAAAGGAGGAGCATGCAGAGTATGGGGGCTCTAGGTTCATGCGCTCCTGTCCTACCACCATCACCTGGGCAGCAGGACCAGTCATGTATGATATAAACAGAGCCCTAAGCACCCAGGTTGCATGTCAGCAGAGCCTCATGGGCAACTCTCCAGCCCACACACACACAGCTCTCTAGGCTATGCCAGCTGTCTCAGCAGCCTGCAGGTGGCATTGCGGGCAGCAAGGCCTTGGAGCTACCTAGTTCAGAGGGTGTGTCCTCCCTTGGGCTTTCTCAGACCTGCCTGGATGTGAGCTGCTGTCAGGTTGCCTGGGGATCCACTCTGGGTGGGAGCTTTGGAAACCTAAACGTTGTGTGTGAATCTTAGTGTTCATCCAAGCGAGGGGCTAATGACTGTACTTTATTGCACAGTGCAGGCACCTACCATCGAACCTTCCCACGCCTTTTGCCCCTGAGTGCTGGCACCCTCCAGGTACTAGCCCACCCTGGGCTCCCCCACACTGCTGCACCAATGGCCTTCAGTACTGCCCAAGGGCACCCTCAGCTATTCCAGTTCTGGGTCCCCAGCTGACTCCCAGCTTGTTGCATTATTTGAGTCCTGGGCTCCCCACACCGTTCAGCCAACACCCTCCGACCCTGACTGGAAAACGAAAGAATAAAGTTGAAACAAACCCTTTTGATCTTAACAAAACCAAACAAGAAAGTCAAAGTGATTCATTCTGAAGCTTTTTCATCAAAAATTTCATCAACATTGATCTGTGCTGTGAAATATTTAGATTTCAATGAACGGCATTTTCTGGTGGAAAACTGTTCTGTCAAATTTTTCAACCAGCTCTATTCAATGTGTAATGAATCAGCTGAAAGCCAGGAAAAGGAAGAAACTGTACTAGGCCCAGGAATGGCATTAACTCAACAGAGGCGTCTCCCCATCTAGCAGCTAGACTTTGTCTATATGCATCGTGCATATTACCATAAACAAGTCTTGCACCACGACCACGGAGGGGTCTGAAAGCATCTCCTCTCCTAGATGAGCCAAAAGGGAACCCAACATGAACTATTAGGAGCCACACTGAGCTGGCCTCGGCTGGGATTCATCTTCCCCTGACCAACCTCATAAGAGCCATGTTGAGTTGGTCATGGCAGAGAGTTGCCCAGTCTCCTAAACTATGATTTAACATACTAAAATCAAGGGTTAAGCTATGTCTCCATGGTGTTAAGGGGGGTTGTCAGTGAAGTTAAGCAAGCTAAGCTGAGCTAACTCCAATGAAAACAGGAACCTTTTTTTTTAGGCCTGGTCTACACTAAAAAGTTAGGTCAACCCAGCTATGTCACTCAGGGGGGAGGGGTAGCTCAATGGTTTGAGCATTGGCCTGCTAAACCCAGGGTTGTGAGTTCAATCCTTGAGGGGGCCATTTAGGGATCTAGGGCAAAAATCTGTCAGGGGACAGTACTTGGTCCTGCTAGTGAAGGCAGGGGACTGGACTCGATGACCTTTCAAGGTCCTTCCAGTTCTAGGAGATTGGCATATCGCCATTAAAAAAAAATTAAAAAACAAAAAAAAGGGGTGTGTGTGTGAGAAAGTCACCCGGAGAGATGTAGTTAAGGAAACCTAATGCCTGGTATAGACAGGGCGAGGCTGACGGAATTCTTCTGTCAACTGAGCTCCAGCTCCTTAGGCAGGTAGATTAACTATGGTGATGGGTGAACCCTTCCCATCAGCATGGGTAGTGTCTACACTGCAGCTGTGCCACTGTAGCGTTTCAAGTGCAGACAAGCCCCCCAGTCTAGTCGAGGTCTTAGAGAGATTATTCACAGCTATAGTACCGGTGAAAGCTCCTCTCTAGTACGGGTGATGGCAGCAAACTCTGCCCTGATCCAGCCCTCGCCTCTGCCTTAGTTCCAGCCCCCAGCGCACACTCAGACATAACACTCGCGTCAGAGCCATTCCTTTTCGCTATGTGCGCACACACGGTGGGAAGGTTGTTATTCTTCTTCCAGCACCCCAAAGTGTGCCAAGCACTTGTTGTAGCATGACGCCGAGAGACGCTCTGTGATTCCTTCAGCTCAGTAAATGGGCAGAACCTGTCAATTTGGCTCCGTCTCGTTAGCTTTGTTTTCATAGCAATAAAAAAATACCAAACCTGCAATCATTTTTCTTCACTTCATCAAATACTGAATTAGCTCAAACCTGGAAAAGTGAATGTGTCTCCTCTGGGACTGCTGCAACCTCCCCAGCCTGGCTGCCTCTCACTGGGCTGTTACAGTATCCCTGGGCTGGCTCCCTCTCACTGGGCTGTGGCAGGGTCACTAGGTCTGGCTGCCGCTGCTGGTACTGTCACAGCCTCTCCTGGTTTTTCTGCCTCCCTGGGATGGTTGCTGCCTCCCCAGCCTGGCTGCCTTCCCCAGAGCTGCCACCACCTCCCCTAATCTGGCTTCCTCCCCCATCCCAGTCATAGCCAACCTGGCTGCCTCCCCTGGCACTGTCGTAGCCTCCTCTGTTTTCCCCAATCAAAGGTGAAGGCTCAGGTTAGTGAAGGGCCTGAGCCATGATGTTCTGATCCTGGCCCAGACATCCCTGCCATCCGGGATATAAGCCTAAGGGACTTTGGCTCCAAGGTCTCATTTGGCAGAACTGGCTCTCCTCTGCCTACGTCACTGCGACAGTTTTTGCTAGCTGGGTGCGTCTGATGCAGAACCTCCACTTGAAGCAGCCACCGGACATGGGGCAAAAGGGAGCTTGGTTGAGCCTTTCCAAAGGACAGCCTGTCTGGTATTTCCCTTCACCCCTTATTATTGCTCCGTATGATCAGCACTGATATGGTACCTTCCCAACCCCCAAAGACGGGGCAGAAGGGAGCTCAGGCAAAGTCTCCTCCAAAGGACATTATTCTGAATAGCGATGGAATGGGGATTGTCAGTCTCAGTTCCTGTCGGCTCCCAGGATTGCCCACCCTCTTTTGATGCTGCTGCTGCTGCTGTTTGGAATAGTTTCTCATTTCATACTGACAGTGCTTTTGATTGTATTGTCATATTTGCGGTAGGTGCTCACTTAGCACCTTTTGCTGGTGGATGCACTTTAGAGCAAACATTATTATTGTGTGTGCATTTGCTTTATGTTTGAGTGATCACTGTGGTTATTTCACACCAATATTTCAGAGCCAGCTAAGCAACACACACACACACACAATTATGAGAGTAGAGGGGCCCCAGCTAGGGATTGGGGAGGCAGACATACCCGCCCCCCGCCCCAGGAACCCTTTTCACCCCCGTCTTGGCCTGTGTGTTTCACACAGCACTCGCTAGGACTAGCCTCGGGCTGCTTCCCCTCCCTCCTGAGCCTGGTTCCAGCCACTGGTGCTAAAATTAGCAAGGAGCTTCTGTCCATTCTAATACTAATAGCCCCATTTTTAATAATGATGTTTTTGCAGCAATTTCAGCCCATCGTGGTGTCACGGGGGTATTGATGAAAAAAGCTTCTAATCCCTTTTAATAGATTCCATTTGACAGTGGACGTGTCTCAATGTTCATTTCCAAAGGCCCCAGCAGTTTCGGTGTCACTCATGTCTGACCTTGGAGGGTAACTAGACCTTCCCTGGAAGAATGGCCCAATGTCCATCTGGGAGTGGGCTCCTCCACCCTCCCCCTCATCTTCCCAGCCTTCTCAGATGACTGGGGCTTCTCTGCTGATTTTGTACTTGCTCCCTGGCAGGGAGAAGGTCTATACTTGTAGGTTCCCTGTGGCCAGTGTATGATTTCTTACACCTTCCCCCGCCATCGTCCTGCACGGGATAGGAGTGGTGCTGGGCATAGAGGCAGGGACCTTTTTCCTCCACACACAGAGGTCAGAGAGGTGTTCTCCTGTCCTGTCCTGCTGCCTGAGGGAAAGAGCTGGCTAAGGAACAGTTTTCATTCCCCAGCCCTAAAAATGAGATGGAGTTTGGTGGCTACCAGGTCAGACAGCAGCAGAGTCTTCTTCCCTTGGCTCCATTGAGGGGAAAGGGACCCACAAGGGTGTCTGGGGACATTTAAAGTTCAGGTAACAAGACTGATTTGCCCTGAGCACCTTCACCAGGCCAAGCTCTGACACAACTTTCTCTACCCGGTGTCTATAGCGCCAGAGACTGTGATGACATGCATAGGTGCTATTCTCTACAGCACTTCCTTCTGGGAGAACGGGGACTTCAGAGAACCACCTCATAGTCAGCACTCCATGGGAACCCCTTTGGGAGACACTGGCTCTTGCTTGCTTGCGCTGGGCAAGCAGGACAGCTGGATGCCAATTGCAGACCAAGAACCTGGCTTAGCTTCTGTGAGCCCCCAGCTGAGGAAACTGACTGGACATTTACTGAAAGCAACCACACATTGAAATGTGACCAGTACATAGCTCAGCGGAACACCAGCAGCAATTCCAGAGGACCCCAGCTGTCATGGCCCTGCACGCTCATACACACAGACGGCTGAGAAGGGCACTCAAGCTGAGTTAAGCCATCTCAAGCTTTCACTCCCTGCTGCCTCACCAGCCCAAGCCTGAGTCACGTCTGCACATGCACAGACACCTACACGCACACTGGTTGGAAGATGCCAGTCTGCATAGAGCTAAGTCTAGAAGACTATGTACATTGGCACTATAGAAATCTTTAAATACCTAGTAATAATAGTCCGCTCTTCTACAGCACCTTCCATCTAAGAATGTCTAAAGAGCTCAAAGTCAAGGCAGACTTACAGTCCGCTCCCTCCCCCTGAAAAGACAGGGGAATAATGTTATCCCCATCTTACAGATGCAGGAACCTGTGGTGTTCAGCAATCACTCTGGGCCTAAGGTGCTTGAAAGAGATTCCCTTTCTTCAGAGATGCAGTTCCAACTGCCTCTGCATAACAGAACGTGGGATTCAACAGCGTCCTTCCCAGACATTCTGTCCCTGAAGCTAAGCCACTTAATGGTACAGGTCCCAGTACCACAGCACCATGGCACAGGGTGATGAAGTGAGGCCACCCATGATTTCTGTGGGGGAGCTGGGAAAACTACCCCAGAGTTCTGATTCCTAGACCTGTGCTTTAACCACTAGACCATGCTTCCCCTCTAAAATCGTCTCTCACCTGGAATAAAATTGATGCGCTCAGCTGGGGCCTGTTAGTGTTTTGCCAGTTATGCTAAGTGGGCAGGAAGTGTTCTCTTCCCAGAGCAGTATGGCCAGCCCCCCGGGGGAAAGAAATCTGGAACAGGCCTCATGGTCACAGAGCAAGGGAAACTCCACTCAGATCTAGCTCCAGAACTGTGCTTGTTTCTGCTAGGGCTGGAGAGAGAGGTCTCTCCCTTCTGTACCCCCACTTTCAGAATGGAACAACTTCGAAAGGGAACACAAGATAAAGGGCCATAAACAGCCACAGGACCCTGAAAAGAAAAGACACAATGGTATCTCCTTCCTGATCCCTACAAAGGCGCAACTAGCCACATGATCAGATTCCTACATGTATCCTGAAAAATCTGCCCTCATATTCCATCCCCATAAACCTAAGGGTCCCTGGAGCCCAGAGCTGACCTAGAACTGAGCATGAGATCATTCCCTAGATGTGAACCCTGACCTATCGTTTCCACTCCTCTCCCAGCCATTTAACCCATAGGTTACCCACTTTCATCTCTGCCCTGTGGCTTTCTCTCCTACTCCAGAGTCTGTCCTATTTCTTCTTTTCCTCCCTCCTTCACATTGTCCCCTCCTTTCATCCTGCACAGAAGGAAAGGGGAACTCTGTGTGTGTTCAATAAACCATAGAAATGAGTCATGACTTATGGCAGGGGATGGCAGGGGAGCTGATTTTCCTGGGGGGCAGAAGCAAGGGCAAAGTCCTGCTGTAGCTCACTGCCAAAGGCTGCCTTTCACTCTGACATTCCCAAGAAAAATGAGAATAATTAAAGGTAATTTCGTTTATTTCACTCCCCAAATAGGGGAGGGACAGACCAACAGATGGCATTTAACTTCTTAGAACCCGGAGTAAAGCTGAACAGAGAAGAGTGGCTGCAAAGTTTTCACTTTGCTAACTGAGAGAAGAAATCAACAAAAGGCCCAGAACTTGCACTGGATCTGGGGGCTGCACGGTGATGGCAAACACTTTCTTCTCTGGGAACTGAGTGGAATTGTTTTCTCTTACCAGGACATTGCTGCTTTCCAGCGTGGATCATATGGCAATGGCGAAACCTCAACAATTTCACAGTTGCACAGGTATTTATAAATTCCAGGGCTCTTCATTCAGCAACGCTGGTCTGGAAATCTCCTGAGCACTGCCTTTCTCACAAGATTTCCACTATTTCCACCTGGACTGGCAATGGCAGAAAAGCATCTTTGATGGTATTTCGTGTGTAATGCAAAGTGCATGGGCTGCATGAAAATGCAGAATGGTAACTATAAAAAAAGTCATTTGGACAATTTCAAACCTGCCAACATGTTCAGGGTCCAAGTATTTCAGGCAAAGGTTTGGACTAGTTTCTCCCAACTGGTCTGGGCCCATCACTAGTCACCATAAATTCATCACAGGTCTCAGTCCATGGGTATACTACTTCTGAAGATAGCATCTTTAATAGGAATGAGTGTCCCTTGGATGGCTCCAAGTTCCAGCTGTGAAACAAAGCCGTTCACAGTAGCTCAGCAAAGGGAGAATACCAGAGCTTCTGAAACAGGGTGCTGACCTGAGTTAGTATAAATAATAATCCTTTGCCCATTTCTAGTGCCTTCCAAATAAGGTTCTCAAAGCATTGTGCATTCATCAATTCCTTCTGACAACACCCCTGAGTGAAAGGGCAGTAACATTATCCCCATTTTGCAGATGAGGAAAGTGAGGCCAATAGGTGGGAAAGCACTGTACTCAGGTTCATACAGTTAGTCAGTGGCAGAGCCAGGAATAGAATTCAGGTCTCCTGAGTCCCTGATCTGTGCTTCAACCATAAGACCATCTTTCTTTCCTTGTGAGGTGAGTGTAGGACACATTGACAATGCCTGGTTATATCTATAAGCTGGAGATACCTTAAAATGGGTCCCATGTGTTATACACAGTGTAAAATGTGATGTCAATTTCAAATCAGACTGTACAACTGCAGTTTGTCAATATCTGTCCTGAAGGAAAGCGGAACATCAGTGAACCAGACAGCTGAAAGCAGTGACTTTAATTGGTTGTTAGTTACAATAATGACATGGACTGAAGTGATCTAATTGGCTGGCAAGGACGTTGAGCTATGTAATAACAAGACCATAAACCACACAGGTCAGAACTCCTTAAGCAATACATTCAATCACTACTTTATAAGCACAATAATACTCTGCACGGCATACCAATTACAGTCACATAGGCACTTCTTGGAGGCTGGAGGAACTCACCCTTCAGCCTTGGACTTCATAATCTCTCTGGTCCCTCCCTGGTTATCCAAGATGGAGACCCCCATGTGGCAGCTCAATTGAGAAAACTCTGCTTTCTATTATTTTAATGTTTATTACGTTTTCAAACATCATGAGAATCAGAGTTAGAAGCTTGCTCCAAACAGCTGCCTGGCATAATGGCACCAGGAAGGTTCAGGGCAACAGGGTATCGTGTCCCAATGAAGTTACAGACCTGAGTGAATAGTGGAAATACATTTCCATGAATATATGTTCACATTCAAAAATGATCCTTGAGTCAACCATGTTCTCAATCCCGTTGTGTTTGATCTGCATGAATAATTCCAGCATTCAAACTTTCCTAGTGCAAATACACATTCAAAACAAATGTTAAGCTTGAATATTCAACAACATTTTGAATTGTGTACTTGATTGCATTTGAAATCCACATTGTGCTGGTTAATTACACAAATCATCCAATCAGGGAAAAGAAGCAAAACCATGTCACTTACCTAAGTAGCCAAGACCGCCTGAATTTCAGACTAAATACTCAAACTGTTCACAAGCCAGTTCACAAAAGGGGGTAAAAGTCATAAAGAAATTTGCAGATAATTTTAAATTATGAACACAATGCAGAGTTGTGATCTGCTCACAAACACTCTGTGAAAGAGAGACAAAATTCTAGCAATAAATTACTTGTTTTACATTTTTTGCCCAGCTCCTTGTAACCACGACAACATGGATGGCTGCTTGGTCTCAGCACCTCCCAGTGCTCCTAGGGCATATTCTGTACAGTAACTGCACATCACATCATCATATAAGCATTTAATACCTATATGTGCTCAGTTCCCATGGACATTGCGTACAGTTTATAACCATAGGACCTTGATCAAAGATCATGAGTGTCAGCCTTGCTGTCACCCAGGGTTGCCATGGTTCTGGTTCAGTTAAGGGATCCGTCACCCTGCTCTCATTTCTGACCCAGTTTGAGGCTCCTCAGATGCTGTGTGAATGTGCTGCCCTTCGCCAGTGCCCTCTGCCTCAAGGGGAAGATCTGTAGGGGGTTGAAAACTGGCACCAAGCCAACTGTGCCCCTCCATTCCAATCTGCTGTGATTGAATGCAGTCCAGAGCCCCTGCTTTCTTTGCACATTTAACAATGAGTATCCGTGGAATCTGCAAGCCATTAGCTCTCTGTTATCTTTCTGGAGATGCTGAGGTGAGCCATATGGAAGCACTTACTCGTCAACAGCCTGGGACAGAGTTTGGTGGGGTGGCCAGGACTCGGCCCTTTGTGAACTGCAGAGAAGTTGGAACGGATCCATTGACCCATTTAATGAGCTCCGGCAAGGGGAATTTCACACTGTGCCTGGAGCGGCAGTAACCTTATATGTAGAGAGGGGGGGAGATAATTTCTAATCTTGTCAATCACGCCGTTGTGAAATCCACAGCAGGGTTCCTCATAGCGTGAGGGCCAAAGAGAAAGAAGTAGGTCCTGATCCAAGTTCTTGGAGAGCAGAAAAGCACAAGAAAGAGCCTTTCATTATTTTTCTTTGCAGTCTCCTCATTTCCTTACTGAAAAAATTATAATATATTTATTAACTGTACAAATATTTAACTGGGACAAAATGCTAAAATGTAAGACATAGTGACTTGCAATCACCTCACCCCAACCAACAGAGGGCCATCAACTCTCAACTCCTTTCCTCAAATGCCACGTCATGCATATGAGCGATGGCCCGGGTCCCAATAATCCCCACCTTTACCCCCTATGAACTATTTCCCCCAATCCCATCTCCCTTATAACTAACAACTACTGAAATGAATATGGCGCCCTTCCAAGGGGCTACAGTGGGTCTAATTCACCTCTCACACCAAGTGTACAATGGAGTTATTTCCTTGACTTCAATAGAGTTATTCCTGATTTACACCTGTGTGAGAGCAGAACTGGTTCCAATGAGTAGTGTCTGCTGGTTACAATGAGTAGCCCTTGTATGTCTAAGATGGCAACTACATTTACCCTGCGGTGCACAATGGATAAGGAATAGGAATAAAGGAGTCAAAAGCTCCCAAGTGACTTAGGTGCCTACATTCCATTGGCTTTCAATAGGACTTAGGTGCTTTTGAACAGTTTATCCTAGGTGTCTTAATAGGGCTTGTCAATCTCTAGATTCCATGGCAATTCTGTGCTATTGTTTTGGGGCTGCAATGTATTCCGTCCAACAGTGTCACTAAGTGAAAGAGGTGGGTGTTTGGAGTGTTCACACACTGAGACCACTAGAGGTCATCGCACACACCTCCCTTAAAAAAATGAAGCAGGTCAGCTTTGTCCTTACTACAGTGACATGTGTGTACAGGGAGATGTTAAGCTGATTAGAAGAACCCAAGGTCTGGAAACTCTCCCTCTGGAGCTAAGCATTTCCCACAATGCCATTCCCATGAGACCGTCTCTGTGTCTCATAGTCATGCCTGAAAGCTCTGTGCTTTGGAAGAGAGAGAAATTGTTAATAAAACAAGTGACAAGCTGGAGCTGTCTAGACACACAGACACAGTCCTCAAGGGAGGGGACTTCCTCCTGACCATCCAGCCACATACATGGCCTATACGTTTTTGCAGCATGAGTGACCGCTGGTCCCAACATGGAGTTGCTCTCTCTGTCAGCTGCAAATCAGTTTAAGGCAAGTGTTAATAGCAGTCCCACCCTGCAATGGGGAGGGTTTTGCCAAAATTGATTTTTTAAAAAGGTGAACTCGCTCAGAAAATTCAAGTCTGGGATCTCTGCAAAACAAGAACTAGCAAGTTGAAATATAAGGGAGCTTGTTAGCGATGAAGAACTGAATTCAAATCCTATTTAGGGCCAAATATGTCTGGTCTCGATTTTTGCTCGATTCCTAACAGATGCTTCCCCACAACCTCAGTCACAACTACTGTAACAGTCAGTACAATAAGCCAAACCTTATCTGAACTAGCCAAACCTCTTTAGCTTAACCAGCTTTCTTGCAAGATTTCTGGTACTTTCCGCTTCTTGCTGAATCAGAAATACCAGAAGAACGGTGTTTCTCTCAGTAGTTTGGTCTTCACTTCTGGTTATGGCTTGAACTAAGATTTTCAGGGATCAGTGAAAACAAATTTCAACCCTCCCCGCCCCCCTACCCATTAACCAAGCTTTTCCAAACCTCAGAAAAGATTCTGTGGATCATGATTTGGTTTGAGAATTGGGTAAAGGACAAGCCAGTTCTGATCTAACCTTAATTGGTGTACTTAGCCTTAAACTTAGCTAGTGATGGGCACAAGACAAAAAATTCAAACCCAGATCCAAACTTCCCAAAGCTGGGGGATGTTGGGTCCTAAGTTTCAATTCAAACCCATCTCAAAATGTAACCAACATAAACTGTGGTATGCAAGTCTGCTCTTTGCTTATTGGGTAGGTTTCCTCTGGTGTCACATCCTGTCCACACTCCACCATCCCTTGGGAGGGTAGAATTGTCTTGATATTAAACTGCAAGATAAAGAAATAATCAAAGTTTCTTGTTCCATTGTTTTTCCTGTTTGTCTAAGAAACAGACTTACAAAAACAATAAATTACTTGCAAGTGGGCCCAGGGAAGAGGCCATTTTGTTTGTGATTTTAATCAAACAGGCTTTTCAAATATAAAATCTCCTAAGTGCCAAATATGTGAAACACAATAGAGGGAGGTAGAGGATAAGGCTACATACCCTCTCTCCAAGTCCTGATGAATGGATTTTCACTCATGGTTACCAAGATGTTAAACTGGGGTAGGCAACCTATAGCACGGGTGCCAAAGGCGGCATGCGAACTGATTTTCAGTGTCACTCACACTACCTGGGTCCTGGCCACCGGTCTGGGGGCTCTGCATTTTAATTTAATTTTAAGTTAAACTTCTTAAACATTTTAAAAACCTTATTTACTTTACATACAACAATAGTTTAGTTATATATTATAGACTTATAGAAAGAGACCTTCTAAAAATGTTAAAATGTATTACTGGCACGCAAACCCTTAAATTAGAGTGAATAAATGAAGACGCGGCACACACACTTCTGAAAGGTTGCCGATCCCTGTGTGAGCATAACACCACAAAATGTGTCTGGATTTCTGGGCATGTAACCATATAGTGCACAGTCCAGTGGGCTTTGCCACATGTGATGTGTCCACACCTATGTTATATCTAGACATACATACAACTATAGTGATCTCAGCGCATGCAAAATCTATGCCCTGACACCAGTGGGTGCTGAGTGTGACCACTGACACTTCCCTCTACATCTCCCATATAAGGAGCAGAACTATCATTAGCCATCAAGCTTGTGATCTTGCGTCTTTCCCATATCCAACTGCAGCTGCATGTTAGCAGCCAAGACTGCTACTATTTCCTGTATCCTCTCTGCAACCCCAACTGAATGGAGGAAGAGAAAGATTCCCCCATGTGGGTGGGCTGAGGGATAAGCATGATCTATATGTCAGATCTTGACCCCTCTAAAAACTTGCCCTGGTTTTACAATGATAATAGAACAATAACTAACAACTAATGGTTTCATTGCCCCTTTTATCCCAAAGAAGCCCAGAAGGTTTTGCAAACATAGGAGCCGACTTCCGTCGGCTCCGCTGGGTGCGTCGGGGTGGAGCCCCACAACGTCGGCCAGCGTCGGGGGCGGGGCCCCGCAACGTTGCCTGGCGTCGGGGGCGGGGCCCCGCAATGTCGCCCGGCGTCCGGGGCGAAGGTAAGTGCTCCGGTCACGGGCGCGGGGCTGGCGGGGAGCTGCGAGTGGGTGCTGAGCACCCACCAATTTTTCCCCGTAGGTGCTCCAGCCCCGGAGCACCCACGGAGTCGGCGCCTATGTTTGCAAATACCACATTTACAGCCCCACTGACATGCAGCCACCTCTGGGGAGGGAGTACCTATCACAGCCCACTGCACATCAGTGAGGGGAGGGGACATTTTGAACAAGAATAAAGGAGCAAACCTTTGCTCTTATGCATCCAACGAAGCAGACTGTAGTCCACGAAAGCTTATGCTGAAATAAATGTGTTAGTCTCTAAGGTGCCACA
This sequence comes from Chelydra serpentina, assembly GCA_037349315.1. Taxonomy (NCBI): domain Eukaryota; kingdom Metazoa; phylum Chordata; order Testudines; family Chelydridae; genus Chelydra; species Chelydra serpentina. The sequence continues at coordinate 18,709,078 of JBAIAC010000028.1, read as the reverse complement.
AATATTCCTTTTCTTATTTTCTTTTTGCTGACACAGACTAACACGGCTACTACACTGAAACTTGGAGTCTTCAGCATCCATGCAGCACAGAAAGGGCTTTATGATCTAATCCAAAACACAGAAATGGGAGAAGATTTATTTTGGGTAAACACACAATATATTTTAGTTCCTATTATAGGAAACCTCTCATAATCATATAGCCACAATATCTGGGTTATTATTTAAATTCCTATCAGTTGACATCTTCATATTATTGGAAATCCACTGGAGGTCTAATATTTTGGATTCTTTCAATAATTGTAAGGAGGCCAGAAACCACGGCAATAGGACCTACTACTCATCAACCAATCAGTCCTGTCAGCAAAAATATTTGTTGATTACAGCTATGTGTGTATTTTATGTCAGGCTGAAATGCAGCCAGTCTAGCATGGCTCCCACTTGCCAATACCACGGGGGTGTGTGTGTAAATGGGTATTTTTTGCTCTTATTATTATTTATTTGCAGGTAATCTAATGCAAAGTGACTGACACAGAAACTAACACCTCCTCTCTAGGACTTTCGTGGGTCGCGCTTTCCCTGACAGACTCTGCCCCTCTCTGCTGGAGTCACAGACCCAACTGTGCTGTACAGTAAGTGGCCTCATCATTATCCTTGGTGTAACACAGGCCGTTTCTGTGGGTTCCTCATTTTTACGAGGTGTGATGGGAAAGGAATGTTGTGTGCAGTTTAATTAGGGACTAAGTGCCTTGAGAGAAAGTGGAAAGTAATGAATGTGCTGGGACATGTTGGCCAATAACTAGCTCTGAATACTCAATACACTATTAAAGCAGCTCCTTTGATGTCTGTTGTCGGCCTGCTGTAATGCGGCTCTGGTAACCTATGGCGAGGCAACCAAAGTGGGAAAAGTGGAAATGCAACCAATGGATAGGAGGTTCCAGGTGAGCCAGCTTGTTGCTATCCAGCTGAGCAGCAGCTGGACCTGGGGGTGGGGGGAGCCTATATTAGTGAACTGTCATCCAAAACATTTCCATGACCCGTCTCCACCATCACTGATTCTCCCCTCGCAGAACCAAAGCAGGCACATCTCGATTCTTCATTGGTGGCTGCATTGGGAGTATGACAGCTAGCTAGAGATAGACACTGAATAAGCCCAGGAGTGACGTCAACTGAAGGAAGGGAAACCCAGCCAGGAAAGAAGGTAAACAGCAAAGGGAGGAGACAGCGAGGGAGAGAGAGAGGAAGCAGGAAAGGAGACTATGCGAAAGAAATCAAGGCCGTGGGTTTCTGCGTGCTGGTCTGGGGGACACATGACACAGACAGGCTTGATGAAAATCCCTAAACCAAACCCCAAAGTTTGACATTCTGGAGGTTTACACCCTCCCCTTAAAGCCTCCAGCTCTGGTCACTGTTAGAGACAGGACACCAACCTAGTGGACCACTGGGTTGTACCTTTGACTTTCTAGCCTTTGTTCAGCCCCTATGAAAAGCTATTGGCTGAGGCTAGGCTTACATATGATGATGCCATATTTTTTTAGCTTCTTTTTCTGCCTTGGTATTTTGTCTGAAGAAGGAAACAGGACAAACCAGAGGTTCTTACAGTTAATAATGAATCCAGGCCAAATAGAAATGGGAACCAAAAGTGAGCAATACATGATGCCCATGGTTTGCTATGGGTGCAAGGGGCCAGGGGAGCCTGGGGAGGGCAGCAGTGAGGATGAAAGGTTGCCCTCAGAGATCTGTGGCACAAACGGTGACCTGCACAAGAGATTGGCATTGGCTACTCCTCGTTCCTCTATTGAAACCAGGAAAGGCAGCAGCAGGGTTTGGCTAATGGGGTGTTCTCGTTCTCAACACTTCCTTCTTCTGAGCCCCGCCCAGAAAGGAAATTCACATTAGGCCAAACTAATTTCCACCTGGGATCCAATGAAAAGGGGCAGAGTGACATTTGCTTCTGCCTACGTATGGCAGCGTGCAGGTCACAAAGCGAAGAGAAGCAAACGTCGAGTGGTACAGCAGTGTCCCACTCAGTGCCCATTTCCCCACCCCCTCCCCGTGCTAACAGCACCAAGAGCTACCGTGCTGATCCCAGACGGCTGGCGCAATCCCAATCCACCTTCGTCTTCCCAGATCGTTACATGTCATGTATCAACACGGGCAGCGAAGCAGAGAGTATGATGCACTGCTTGTAATGATTTCTTCACCTCCACCTGACTAACCGGCTGGGTGAGGAACATGAGGTAAGTGTAAGGCTCACCACCTCCAGACGTACTGAGACTTACACATATACTCTGCTGAGTCTGAGACTGAATCAGTGCCTGGAGGGCAGACCGTGACCAGTCCATGTGTAACACATTCCTTTTCCCCGTGTCCAGAGCCTGCCTGCAGGAGGAACCCATGCCCATCCCTGCTCCAAGTCCTTGATGCGGTCTGTTCTGTAACAACAGGGCGGGATCCGAGGAGCTAGCTTTAAGCTCTTTTTAGGCTTTTATGGTCAATATTGTTTTGTCAGAGTGCAGATCACTGTGTTACTCATCCCACCTGTGTTTCTCCATGGCCTGAAAATCCCTGAGAGACAATTTCTCAAGGTGTGGCTGGTGGAGTAGACAAGTTCCAGTTTGAGGAGGTGTGCTCTCAACTATCATTCACGGGTGCCTAGAAACTTGGGTTCCTGCAGGAGACTGTTTGCCATTGTGGAGCTAGAGCCTGACACTGGGCTTAGGCCAGGCTCTGGGGAACTGGATCTGGGTGTTGCCTTTCATTCCCACAGTTGGTTTGAAGTTCAGTGGAAAAATCTCACTTCCCTCCCTCCTGATTTTGTGCAGAAGAGGGTATTCTTCTCTGCTGGCAGTGTCACCAACCATCAGAGCGGGACACTTGGGAAATACCCCACCCATAAGAGCTTTCAGGCAGCAAATGGCCACCGCAGAAGGCAGCAGGGGAATTCTGACAACGCTCCACAAGCCCAGAGGGAGAGCGAAAGAGACTGACACAGAGAGGCAGGAGGGGGATCCCCCCTTCTTTCTCTTTCCCAGAAGCTGTTCATGAGTATTCCTAAGGAGCCCTTGCCAGGGCTAGATTGAATCTCTTTCTAGAATGGAAATCCAACTACTCTTCTTAGCCCAACAAGCATCTCTCAGCTTGTACATGGGGCTGGGCCTTGCAGCTGGGCAGTGCCCCTTCCATTCTCTGATAGGAATGGAGAGAATGGCTGGCTTTGCAGCTCTCAGATCTCCAGGCTGCTAAGCTTCTATGATATTAGGGGCTTTCTTAAATCAACACAGTCATTTGATAATGTACCTCAGTTTCCCCACCTGTAAAATACAGCTAGTGAGCCTGACTCTCCTGTGTAAAGGGCTTTGAGATCTGTGGATGAAAAGCAATACACGAGCCTGATCGGAAGCCAATGGAAGAGCTGCCTCTAAGAGTTAATTGGTATTCTTGCCATTAATAAACCCTCTTAGGATAAAGTCCCAACATATATGTAAGGTAATTATCCAGCTCCTGCTCACTGTAGTATCTGAGTGCCTTAAAATCTTTAACATATTTACACTCACTGCATGTCTGTGAGGTAAGGCAAGTGCCATTATCCCTATTTTACTGATGGGGAACTGAGGCAGTAAGAAGTAAAGTGACTTGCCTAAGGGCACCCAGGAAGTCTGTGGCAGAGAAGGGAATTAAACCCAGGTCACCCAAGTCCTAGGTTAATGTCCTTCCTTCCTTCTCATGACACACTCACCATCAGCTACTTTTGACTGGTCTACACTGAAAACTTACAGCAGCATAGCTACTCCTCAAGAGTGTGAAAAATCCACACCCCCGAGAGGCATCACTACGCTGAGCTAACCCCCAGTGTAAACAGTGCTAGGTCGATGGAAGAATTCTTCCATCAAGCTAGCTACTGCCTCTCATGGAGATGGATTAAACTACAGCGACAGGAGAACCCCTCCCATCGCTGCAACCAAAGCACTGCAGCTGGGCTGTTACAGTGTTTGAATGTAGCCAGACCATTATTAAAGAATAATTTGCCCAGTTTTTTTTTTAACTCTCCTTTGTTTCCAAAATTAAATAACCCCTGTAGAAGCCAGAAAAGACCTTCATCCTCATCCTTATCTTTTACTTGGGTTTCCATTTAGATTGCAAGCTCTTCAGTGTATGGACCAATCTGTTGCCCATTTACTGGACAGTATCTAACACTAGTGGGTGCTCTAAAATGAGAATAAATGCTGGCGTCATTATCTCTTTCCACTGATGGACCCCGACCCTGCAATCAGACCCACGCTGTGGGGCCCATGTACCTATCTGGAACCCGAATGAGCTCCTCAATGGTGCCCCAGCGCGACCTCCATGGGGATTCAAATGGGGAAGAGGTGTGCCTACATGCATCCAGCTGTAAAGTCAGGGCCCTGGACTGGACCCTTCGTCCCACTTTTGGCCTGCTTTTTCACCTGCCCCCTACACTGAAACACATGGCTTCCATTGTTCTTTGTGCATAGGCCTGGTGGTACATGTTGCTGGCAGCCACCTGGCAGGGTCTGCCAGGGAACTCTTGCTATGGGACCAGCAGGGGGAGCACAGAACATTGGGGATTTCTGCATCATCCATTCTTTTGCATGATGATTTTTAAAAAAAATTTCTTAGCATTGAGGTGCTGCATTTACAGTATAGATGAGATAGAGATTTAACATACCTCCACACACATGCCTCACCAGATTAGAACAATTTTTAAGTAGGTCAGAGTCTGGCTTTAAGCTGCTTGACAGTTCCCCTATAAAACATACCTAGTTTAATGCCCTATATATATTTTTGTGACGTGAAATCGGAGCAGTTTATAGGGGCAATGTTGGGTAACAGATGTTTTTTTTCATGTTGGGGGAGGGCAGCAGTGGGGAAAGTGATTGTTCTAAATGAAGTGGTGATTAAGGTCATTAAAGAGCACTAGGGTGGATAGGAGAGGGGGCATCCAGCCTGTTGCCTCTAGTAAGTAAAGCACCCTACAGCCTTTCCTTAGGGGCCAGAGCAGTCACAGCTGCACACAATGCTTAGTGCAGGGTCAGCCCTCCCACTGGGATACGTTACTGCTCCAACCCCTGGCTTTCCAGAGACTTGGCTGGGTTTTTCCTCCTCTCCCTTGGTTCTAGAATGTGAGATTCAGGCCAGGAAGGCTTCCTCTCTCATGATATTGGCAGGGGTGGGGGCGGGGTCTTAAAGCCACAGGTCCTGGAGCCCTGTGATTAGGTGATCATCTCAGCTTCCATTTTTCAAAACCATCTAGTTTTAGCTCTTGTGGTTGCGAAGAAAGTTTGAAACATGGCCTAGAGAGGCTTAAGAACCACAGGGCAAATTTAAAAAAAACCTCAGCACTTGAACAAATAATAATCTCATGCTTTTGAGGTCTTCCTCCTTGAATGCCTGGAGTTGGCAGTACTGTTGTCTCCCCATATCTGCAAGATTCCAGCATTGTAGCATAGATACACTACAGGCCCAATGGCAGGCTGAGGCAGTGGGATTTACTACAGCAGCCATTGCCAAGATACAGGCAGATTCTCAGAGATCACCTGAGTAATGGCTGAGTAAACTTCCCCCTCCCTAATGCATATCTCTGCCCTTGACTGCACTCCACTTGTGCCTCTGTGTTGAAATCTCTATTCTAGGGGAGGATGGGATGGGACTCCTACTCTGTATCCCTGTGTCCTTCTGCTCAGCACTCCCTGTGTCACTTTCCTTCCCCAAGGCAGACCTCATCAGCTCTCCACACAGGTCTCACTGGAGATGGCTTGGCCCTCTGGCCAAGTCACAAACAAACAACCCCTTTCAGGGTAACAAGAATCCAGCTAAAATTCCTAACACACAAAAAGGTTCTTCTGCCCTTCTTGGGCTTCTCTTCAGCCCACCCTCTAGACCAGGGATTCTTAAACTTCAAGACCCCAGGAGTGGGGACCGAAGCCTGAGCCCACCCAAGCCCTGACACCCTGGACTGGGAAACTGAAGACTGAGCTCACCACCCTGGGTGCGGGGGGCCAAAGCCAAACCCCAAGGGCTTCAGCCCTGGGGGAGGAAAGGCTGTAACCTGAGTCCCGCCGCCCTTGGGCTTCGGCTGCAGGCAGAGGGGCTCAGTCTTTGGCTTCGACCCTGGGCCCCAGCAAGTCTAACACCAGCCCAGGCAACTCTATTAAAATGGGGTCACAACCCACAATCTGAGAACCGCTACTCTAGACCCTGTTCTCAGCCCCTTTCTGAGCTACCTTGGAGGGTTTCCCCTGCTCTGGTATAGAGCGCTGGAACCTGCCCGCTCGCTATGGCTCCAAACCCTATGTAAGGGCCTTCTGAGGCAGCAAGGAGCACCACACCCCCGACTGAGCTCTCCCCGCCCTTTTTTGAGACCAGGTGTCCATTAAGCAACCACCTGATCCCTTTGGTCCCACCCCATCAGGCTGGGAAGCCGCTAATTAATTATGGCACAGGTGGGACTGGCCCCAGCTCTCTTTAAAGGGCCAGTCACCCTGCAATACCCTTGCTATACTCTGATCTGCTCACTTTCTATGTGAATTTCTCCAGGACCTCCAGAACCTTGCACAGAGTTACCCTGGGTTGTGGATAAAGGGGTGAAATCCTGGCTTCACCGTGGTCAATGGGACTTTTGCCATTGACTCCAATAGAGCCAAGATGTCACCCAAGATGACCACAGCAGCAAGCTAGTATTCCTGGGTTGCATAGATGCTAACCTGCTCACTGGGTATCAGACCGGTTTTGGGAACCCCAATCCCTCAGAGTCCCTGGGCACAGTAGCTTCCCTGGATCTCTGGGCTGCATAGCCCCTATCAGCTTGCTCGTGTGAAACAGGCTGATCAGTGATCGTGCTGATGGTTTGTGCCTCAACCTCTGGCTGAGGAGATGCTGCCCCTGGGCAGGGGGTCTACATTACCGAGTTCTGAGCAGCTCAGACTAGTATTTGATGGGCTTCTTTGGCAGGTGGCTCCCTTAGCAGGGGCTCAACATCTGATCCCCAGTAAAATGCCCTGCATCTGGCCCACTGGCAGTGGCCTGATTGCTAATCCACCTCCCTTCCCCCCTCAGTGACATACTTTCTGATGAGAAAGGAAAGAGGCATGATTTAAACGTGACCCCTCACCCCAAGCTGTGCCTGTAATCAGATGAGCAAACGTTAATAGGCTGAGCCAGGCAGCGGAGCCCAAAGCCCAGATACAACCCAGCCCTGACGACAATTCAATTTCCTTCCATGAGATCAACTTGCAGCTTTAGCAAAGCCACTTGAGAGGTCACTGGACTGAAACAATCTGGGCTGGCACGAATGGTTACGCTGCCTTCAGTGGAGATAAAATGAAATCTGAGCAGAACTCTCCACAAGGCAGCCCTGCTGCACTCCCCCGAGCCACCCACCCCGGTACCCAATCTGCCTCAGTGTCCCCTTGTTCCTACCCTGCCTTGGTGCTCACCTTGGACCTCAGTCTCCCTTCAATTCTTCTTTCCAACAAGAGACAGGCCCGTTAGTGTCCACTAGCATTATGTGGGAGATGTGACCGGGTGCCTGGGATGGACCACACTGAGAATGCCACACTCAGGGCAGACTGCAAGAAACAGGGCAAAACTGGTGGTTTATTCTGTAAGTAGATTCACCAAACAGTAGCAACAGAGCTTCTGTAGCACCACACTGGTTAACAGGAAGCAAAACACAATTCCCTTTAGGCATTCCAGCCCTTGGTTCCCATCCGGACAAAGTGGTCTAATATAGTGAGAGGTTACTGAAAACCCAATTCATTACATGTAAGGGTCTACCAATCCCAAATGATCAGACGCTTACCCCTAGGTCAATTAAATATTTCAGATCTTACCCAAATATTACGCTGTCAGCTAATCCTTAGTAAACTAATTAAGAATTATTAATAAAAGAAAAGAATTGAGTTATAAATGGTTCAAAGATCATATACTTACAAATGACTGAAAAGTCCTTAGATCAGGTTTGTATCAGTGATGGAATAGTCTGCTGCCTTGCAAAAGTCTCTCTGGTAACTTCCGAAAGATTGGAAGGTCCTCAGTCCATTGTTCAAAATACTCCTTTTAGTTGTAAATCCACAGTCCAGGGAATTGGAGCAGGAATGAGACAAAATGGAGATGTTTCAGTTGCAATTTATACTCTCTCCCACATGCAGGGAAAGTTACTACCCCAAACAATACTCATAGCTCATGTGCATGGAAAGTTACTGGCAAAGATGGAATTTTAGGTCACATGTCCATATCACATCCTTACATGTTTTGCTAAATCACATGTGTGGCCATTGGCTCCTTGCTGTCTGAGGCATCCTCAGGAAGAGGTATCTGGAGAGTTGATTCTTCTTAATGGCCCATCAAGCTTGAACAGTCCATTCACAATGGGTTGGCAAGACTGGGTGTAAACTACCTCCTTGGTGTCACCAGAAGAACAAACACATGTGAGATACAAATACACAGCCAATATTCACAATTTCAGATACAGTGATGATACATGGATTTAACCAGGATACTCATACCTGACAGATTGTAACCTGCCCATTGACACCTTACATGATATACTTTGTATAAGATTTGTTGCAATTGTATAACAGTGGTAGCAACAATGACACAAATGATTATCTTCACTCATACAGGGCCACAGAAGACCCAGGGTCAGTGACTGCGGTTTGATCACTTGGTTCTCATCCCGTGGGAGCACAGACATGGGGAACATGAGGACCTGCTGGGAGAAGGGTGTGTTTTGTAACGCAGCACTGCCCCCTATGGCTAAGTAAGGAGTGACATTAAGTGGCTTAAACCTGAGGGTGGCATCAATGATGCAGGACCTTGAGGGTGGGGAGCACAAAGAAGGAGGAGCCTTAGAGCTCAGACATGGATGCAGAGGACCCCCGCAAGGGAGGGAGGCTGTCACTATCAGTGGGGTTAGATATCTTATGGCCCAAGCACAATGGGCTCCTAGGGCTGCTAGGCACTACAGTAATACCAATGACTACTAATAGTAATAAATAACAACAGTCATTGGTCAAAGCAGATTGAAAGAGAAGGGGGCAGTCTCATGGCACCAGCCAAGGAGAAGGGGGAGCTGTGTGGAAGTGCTGCTTGCCCAAGCCAGGGAGAGGAGGCATCGCAAGCCTGTGGGTCTAACGCAAGCATTTAAAAGGGAGCAAAAATGAGTCTTTCCCTCACCCACCCCCAGCACTTGGAAGCCAGATCCACCCCTTCCACCTAGCAAGTTACAGAGCCCAGGTACGGAGCAGGAATACTAGTGGGCACGGCTGCGCTGGGCTGGGAGGAGAGCGTCAGCGGGTTTCCCTCTGGCACACACAGTGCCAGAAACTGTCCTGCACAGAGTGCCTGTGGTGCTAAAACCCCACTCGTCCCCGACCCCTGCGGAACCTGCTGTTCAGTGACACACTGGGGAGGGGAGTTTAATAGGGATGGGGGTGGGGAAAAGAGGGTGAAGATATGGGGGGAGATGTTTTCCATGTCACTCAGGAAATGGCGATTCCCATCGCTGTAGTGCAGGGGTCTCAAACACATGGCGGGCTGCAGGGAAGCGCTCCGCCAGGCTCCCCGCGTGCCCCCCCCCACCCCCCTCCGAGTTATGTTCCGAAGTTCCGCCACCAGAAGAGCTGTCTGGCGGCTTCGTGGTTTCTGGGAGGGAGGGGGGAGAAGGGGGGAGCCACACGCTATGGGGAGGAGGCGGAGAAGGAGCGGAGAAGGGGTGGGGCCTAATGGAAGAGGTGGAGCGGGGCGGGGGCAGTGAGGGGGCGGGGTCAGTGATGCGGCCCTTGGGCCAATGCACTAGTCCTCATGCAGCCCTCGTGGTAATTTGAGTTTGAGACCCCTGCTGTAGTGAGTGTCCCATCCACATGAGACAAAAATGATGCCAGGTTGTTGTGCTCACTGATCTTAGACCTGGATAATATGGAAACCTGGCTGGAGCTGGGAGTGAGAAGGGGGCTCTCCAGGAGATGGTTGAAGCATTCTGGTGGGATGTCATGGGGGAGACTTGCCCTGTCACTTCCTGCACTGTCCCTGTTCCTTGGATACCGGTCATCAATCTCCAGGCCTGGTGAGCCAGCATCTTTCCCCATGTAATATTGTAGACATTTTCACATTTTAAAATAATTCAGCAGAGAGGTTATTGAACACCTCCATCCCCTAGGGCTGTGCTGTGTGGTGGACCAAAGTCACCTGGTGCCTGGGTCTTTGTGACTTTGCACCTTTGTACACACGGACAGGCGAGGGGTGGAGAATGTCTCTGACATTGTATGTTGCATCCATCAGATAGAGGGGAACTGAAGTGAAGCCAAATGGGACAGTGCAGCAGAGCAGGCAGGTAACCAGAATAGGAGACCCTTGATTGGGATTGGGCAAGTCGCTCACAGGTGAGGCTGCAGAGCCCTTTCCATTGTGCTATCTGCCCAGGGCAGCCAGACAAGTGACAACCCTCTCATGGGAATGCTGTGCCACTTCCAAGGGTGGCAGTTTTTCCCCAGCTAAGCCGGTTGGATCAAGATCCCATTTGTTGAGGTGGGTTATTATTAAAGCATTGTCTAGTGCTCTGGGCCCAGGGACATTATAAACAACAGAAAATCTCGTAGAGTCTGGTCTCTCCTTACCCCAGCAGAGTCTCAGGAGTAAACGCCAACCTCTTTTAGGAAAGCCTGAGAGAAGAGTTAAGCTTTGCAGTATGCCTAGGACGTCTAGAGACACAATTCTCTTGGACCAAGGAGGCTACAAGTCCCCAAGGGCTCTTCCCAGCTTCCCCTCCCCTCCCTGCACCTCATCCTCCCACACACTCACTGTTACACCCGGTGGTTGTCTGTGCCAATACCGCAGATGATACCAAATGCCATCTGATTGCATGAGGCCAGAGGCCAGAGATGTTTTATCATTCTTAGTGCCAAAGGCCCGCAGTGTGATTGGGATTCCATTGTGCTAGGTGCTGTACATACACACCGTCACAGGGCAGCTCCTGCTCTGAAGAGCTTACAATCTACAAAGACAAGACAGAGGAGAGGGTCGGAGTAAGAAGTGTTGTTATCCCCACTTTACAGATGGGGAACTGAGGCACAGTGTGATTGTGTGACTTGCCCAAGGTCACATAGGAAGTTCGTGGGAACTGAATGCTGCTCTCCTGAGCCCCAGTGCCCTGCGTGAACCACAACAACCCCTTCTCCTAAATGCCCCACCTGAATGCTAGCTATCAGATACAGGGCTGCTCCTCCAGTGTTCCGATAGCAGGGGCTCTAGGAATGCAGCAGGTAGTTAGATTCAATTAGATATTGATTCTCCTCTCACCAGTGTAAATCAGCAGAAACTCCTTTGAAGTCAATGCAGTTACACCGTTGTAAAACCAACTTGCGTGAGCAGACAATCGGGTACATTAACTTCAGGAGGTCTTGCCTCCAGGCAAAGGATCCCAGCCCATAATTGCAATGACTGTACATATTTTAGTAAGGATTAAGCTCAGGAGTCATTTTTAACTCTTGGGGCGTCTCTGCACAGTGGGGTAATACATTTGACAGGGGTGTGATTTCTAAAGCGCCCCAAGGTGTTGTGCATTACTTGGTCACTACAGATCCTGCTGGTAACGGTACTACGTTAACGCACACTAAGGGACCACCAGTGTTACTGTGCACCAGCAGGGTCTACCCAGACCAGCTAATGAACAATGTTAGTGCAACTTTAGAAATCACCCCCCTGTCAACAAGCCCCTGAAGTGTTTCCCTCCAACATTCCCATTTCCATGTTTTAAGCTTCATAGATGGAGAAGCTTTGTCCTGTTTGGTTTTCAGCAGCAGGATCTGCTGGCATTGCCTCTCCCTAAGTTGCTCTACCTGCCTGGTTAACAGTGTCTCACCCATCAGAGCCAAAGGTTCTTCTGCACTCACCATGACGAGGGTCCCTTTTATCTTCAGACTGGAGTGGGCTGAGGCATTTCCTTTAATCTGATCAGTACTAGATGGCTAGCATTACCTTGTGCTATAACACAAGTTCAGCTTCCCCAGCAGGTTCCTTATCTGACCTATTTCTACATACCCAGCTAAGGCCTCATCTACACTGGAAAGGGTTTGCCAGTATAGTTCTACTGGCAAATCCCCCTAGTGGAGATGGAATTTATACGGGCTTTTAACAGTTCCCTGAATGAAATAAGCTATAGCAGCAAACGGAATTTTTTTTGCCAGTTTAACTGCATCTGCACTAAGACTTTTGGCTGGTATAAAAGTGTGATAAAGGTTCACACCCCTAACTGACATTATTATACTGGGAAACATTTCTAGTGTAGACCTAGCCTAAGGCATTGAGAGAGCACCATTCTCTGCAATATCTAGGCAGTTTTGTCAGCCACATTTATGGCCTCTTCTAAACTCTTAGGTAAATGAATTCTGATTTTACCACTACCCACAGTAACAAAATAACCCTGAATCACTGACTCTCTAGTAGCTAAATCATATTCTACTAAGCTTTCACTGCCAGGTGGCACGTCGTACCAAAAGTACTTTATGCATATAAGTGTAGTGAATAGAGCATGGAATCGGGAGTTGGGACACTGGGGTTCTCCTCCTATCTCTGCCACAGATTTGCTTTAAGACCGCAGGGCAAGTCTGTTCCCTTCTCTGTGCCTCTGTTTCCTCATCTGCAAATCACGGATAACAATCCCCACCTATGTAACGTGCTTGCAGATTCTTGGGTGGAAGGTTCTCGCTGAATGCCAAATATCATGTTATTCTTTTATTCTGCAGCCCCAGCTTACTGCAGCCTGACTCCAGTGTGCATGGATTGTAGGTTCAAATTGTTGCTTTAATGTCTCTTTTAACTTCCATAGTCACTTTTCCCCTCAGGTGGTAAATCTCTATGCACCTCGCTTTCTCATCCTCAGAATAACAGAATTAGAAAACATAGCGTCCTTCTCTCATTTCATCCATTTGCTTTTATAATTCAAACTGCTCTGCCCACACTATCCATTTGCCAGACGCTCTGCTGAATGACACTGGCAGAAAAAGCAGGGCTCTCAATCCACCATGCCGAGCCCCAGCCTCCTTATCTGTCATTTCAGTGCCGCTATTCCAGTACTGTAATTGCTCTTATTACGAATCTGCCCAATCCCACTAATTGCCTCCAGTTTGTAACTCACTGTAATCAATTTGTAACCCATTTCTCCTTGGTTTAGGGGTTGCTGGTAGTGCATTCAGATCCTTTGTTAATAAAAGCAAATGCCCACAAGGAAGCCTGCACCTAAAACTTAAACTTCAATAACCAGGAAAAGACTGACTATAAAAACAATCATTTAAAGTTCCAGTTCCTGAACCTTAGCACTCCCAGGTCATGTTCAGAGATCATAAACTCCCCTGGTTGTTGCATGTACAATTCCAACAATTCCAGTCTCAGGGAAAGAATTAGCTCTTAATTCCCTGAAACCAAATCAGGACACAATACTACCCATATTGTTCCAATTTACACCTCCTTAAGAGTTTCCCAGTTCCCTTTATAGTCTCAGTCTGCCTGTGTCCTGAATCATCCAAATTTCCAGTTGCTGGTTCTTGAACCTTGCAATCCTAGAGTCCCCTAGTTGCTGAGTCTTGCAACTTTTTTTTTTTTTGGACCCAACCTCTGGATACTCTATATGCAAATAAAGAAATTCTGATTGGCTGCTGTGAACAGCTCTCTTTCACATCCTCTTCTTAATCCATGCTCAAATTGCACAGAAAGCTTTCTCTGCTTCCCTTGTGCTACAGTTACCCAATCGTTTTAAGAGCTGAAGAAGTAAAATCCACACCACTGTAGGCCAACTTACCTTTAGGGAAGGGTTATGTCACAAAGACAATAACCATAAACCCAGGGGTCAAACTGGGAAAAGAAAGAATGCTATTGCTCCAGGCTCCACCCATGTGAGCTGCCAAATGAGACATTGCTCACAGTAAATTGTGCAGATCTGTGCACAATCTCCTTTCTTACATGGGGAATGAAATAGTTAACGATCCTGATATTTAAATTATCATTCTGGGTCATCTCAGTTAATTCTTCACTGAGATGAATGGGACAGTTACACCTGTCAGAGATGTCATTCCAGGCTCTTTGCAGACTCATATAGGCATCTCGGCATCAGTTACACTTGAATCACACTTCTGAGGTTTTCTTCCCAGCCATACCAACTACAGGCTTGCTTTTTAAAACAATGAGGGCTGAGATCTGGCAGAACACGGCCGTGGTTTCACAAAGCTGCTAGTATAGAATGTGGCGGCATACCGGCTGCTTCTGGTCTGTATCAACCCACCCCAAGAGTTCCCTGTTCCTTAACCCAAAGCACAAGTGCTCTGCAGCGCCATCTAGGGTTGTGGAAATGTGCAGATTAGAACCAAATTACTAGAGCCCTGACAGTGGCCCTACAACAATGGCAGCAAGAAAAGGGCTGGTCGTCTGGCCCCGACATAGTTAAATACACGAGATGGGTCAGTCCCGTGCTGGCCGGGTAATGGACTGGATAACTTTTTCGGCCTTTCCCAACTCTAACGTCTATAACTCCCTGATCCTCTCTATGGGTCGGAGGTTTCTGCCCCATTGCATCCAGAAGATAGAGACAGAAACCCGAGGGCGGAGAGCTGAGGATGGTTTTTAAACTTGCAGTCCCCAAAAGCCTCCCCTTTAGCTCTTCGCCTGTCTCCTCTCACCCATTGGCTGGCTCCTCTTCACTGCCACGCCCTGGCTCGCCGAGCTGCTGTCAGTTTGCATTGGGCACTCCTGTCTTGCTGACGGGAGAGTTAATTGGAAATATGCTAATCGGGCCAGGTGCGGACAGCCCGCCCAGCTGTTCATTTGGAAGAGGAGATCTGAGCAACATTTGGGCTGGAGCTGCACCATAAACCAGTTGCCTCTCCAGACGCTGAAGATCTCATTGCCACCACAGACAAGGCAGCAGAGATCAGATAACTTTGAATTCAGAGGGAGGGAACATGGATGGATTTTATCATTTATCAGTCCCCATTCCCCACATGCTACCCCATATCACATGCTCACATGACTGCTTAAAGGGAGCCCTTTCCTTTCAGTGATTCAGCTCCTTTACTAGATGAATTGGGGTGATTTGATGGGGTGAACCATCAAATCAACAAGGGAGGCCATGTACCTATTCCAGGAAAATCTCCTTGGATGCAATTCATTTTCAGATTCAATCGGCTACATTAAGGGATCTGAGCTGGTGTTTTCCACTATCGGGCTTCCCCCCTGCAATGCGAAGGTTCAGAAAAATGGTTCAGTGTCCTACATCAGGGGTCTCCAAACTACGGCCCGAGGGCCGGATCCGGCCCGCGGCTTCAATTTGTCCGGCCCCCCAACCAATTGCTGCCGCTGCCTCGGCAGCACTTCGGTGGCAGCTCAAATGCTGCTGCCGCCTCGGCGGTATTTCGGCGGCAGGACCCCGTCGAAATCAGGCCCCGCTCTCCCTAAAGCCGGCCCGCGAAGCCACTTCAAAAATCTAATGTGGCCCTCGTCTCCTAAAGTTTGGAGACCCCTGTCCAACATGAAGCCATCAACGTAGTGTGTCAATGGGAGAAAGGGGGTGCTCGGTCATGTTAGTAGAAAGAGCACAGAACATACAGGCTGCTTAGTAGACCTGGGATGCTGGCCAGCAATGGTCACCATCTCACAAGGGACGGGGAGATTGTTGCATCAGTACCACAGCTACACACACTGGACCCAAGTGGTCTGCACAGCAATGACCCTTTTGATACAGCTGCTGGACACTGCTCCCCACTAGGCTATTTCCCGTGCCCCTTACCCTTCACGCTGAGGTTACAGTCAGCTCTGGGCCTTGACGGTGGGACTAGAAAGATGATATACAAATATCCATCTAATCTCCCGCCGAGAACAGAGAGGCCTTGATACCAAATTGAAATATCACACGTTTCCTAGCTGCTGTTATCTCCAGGCACTTGAGCAGAAGGAAAGGGGGGAAGTTTGGGAAACCAGTGACCCTGCCAGAGTCTGCGGTATCCCATGAAAGTCCATTTAAACTGCTCAAGGAAGCATCTGTGAAATCAACACCGTATAGCGACTCTGCCTTTTAACAATGCTCCACTACGTAGCCCTATGATAACCTGCCCCATTCCAGAGACACATGGCCCTGGGACCATAGCCCAGCCCCATGGCATTCATCTCTAAGACATTGCTCACTCACACCTTAGCCTAGAATGCCATCAGCAGCTGGAGCAATTGCAAACAGCTAGATGAAATCCCAGATGCCTTCCATGCACTAATGACCAGGGACACGTCACGCCCCATGCCTCTCTCTTGTTTTCTTACAGCAGGGACACAAGCCTCATCCTTTATCAGTTGGTGTCACACGGGCACCATGAAACATTCTTTCTATAGAGTTCCGAAAGGCCAGTCTGACCAAGCACAACCATCTTGCAAAGGCTCTTAGTAAGGGACACTGACCCCTCATGCTGGCCGTTGCTGGGGCTCCATCCTCCTGGCCGCACAGTGTAGCAAAAGGGGGGTAACTTTATGGAACACCCTGTATTTCTCTCAGAGGAGCTCCCAGTGAATTGGACCAAAGGCTGTGAAGGTGACACTTCAACTCCCTTTTTCCCTGCCCTGAATTAATCACCCATGGGCAGCCATGTGGGGAGGGAAGCCATGTAAACAAACCCTTGGTTGTGGGGGCAAGGATTAAATAATTCTTCCAAGGGGACTAGAGAGCTGATCAGAGAGGCAGCCAAAAGCAGCCCATGGAGTTCTACAGTATGCTCTGCAGTTGGTCTCCTCTTGAACACCAGAGGCCTGTGGAGATGACATCTCCCATCATACAATGCTCCATCTTAGAGTGCTACATGCTGGATCCTGTAGTCTCTGCAGGCCACACCGTGGTGTCATAGGCGCCGACTCCGTGGGTGCTCCGGGGCTGGAGCACCCATGGGGAAAAATTGGTGGGTGCTCAGCCCCCACCAGCAGCTCCCCGCCAGCCCCCGCCGCACGCCCAGCTCACCTATCTGCCTCGGCCTCCCGAGGCTCTGCAGGACGCAAAGTGGCAGCCGCTTTTCTTGGCTCCCTCCAGCTGGTCGGCGGCGCCTCGGGGGAGGGGTACGGGAAGGAGGCGGAGAAAGGCCCTCCACCTCCTCCCCATACCCCTCCCCCGAGGCGCTGCTGACCAGCTGGAGGGAGCCAGGAAAAGTGGCTGCCCCTTCGCATCCGACGTAGCCTCAGAGAGGTGAGCCAGGCACGGAGCGGGGGCTGGCGGGGAGCTGCTGGGCCCGATGGGTGCTCTCCTGCTTCTCCCCCCCACCCACCCACCTCAGCTTGCAAGCTGGGGTTTGGGGTGGGATGCAGTGCTCCCAGGGGAGGAGGCGGGGGTGGGGATTTGGGGAAGAGGCGGGGCCGGAGGTGGAGTTGGGGCGGGGCCGGGGGTGCGAGCACCCACTGGCACCGACGAAAGTCAGCACCTATGCGCAGTGTTAGAGATGATGGTGGCTGTGCTCAGATTGATTTGATGCTTCTGACAAGCTGCCAACACAACAATCAACTGACCACTACTTAGGGCCCCCAGTTTGGGTGAATGGGAATATGATATAGCCATTCAGTAACCTGTGGGGCTCACTAGCCATCAACAGCTGCCCACTTTACCTCAGTCAGGAAGGAGGACTTGGGTGGGAGAAATAGTGGTGAGGTAGATTATCTCCCTAAGCAGAGAAAAGGGTTTGGGGAAAAGGTCATTGTCCAAATGAACATTTCCAGAGAGGGCTGCGGGCAGCCAGCATGTTGGAAAGCTCCTGACCAAGGATACTGAGAGTCAAGCGGAGACAGTTTATTTTTTGCAGAGCTAACAGAAACCTACCAGGCTAATTGGGGTGAGTAGGAGAATGACGTCGCTCCCTCCTGGAGAAAGGAGACCTACTAATGGGAACCAGGTGGCAATGCCCCCTCCAGGCCTGACCCCAACTCTCTCTGGAGTATGACCTTGTCTATGGGATGAAAGGAGCTATCCACTGCCTCTGCGTCACCCCAAACAGCTCTGTATAATGCAAACAGGTGTGGGTTAGATCCATCCCACACGAGCGCAACCTCCCTACAGGCCAGGCCCTGGCGTAACAAGCATCTGTGTCCTGAGGCCAGGGCACACTTCCCTAATGGATTCCAGGACAAGCAAAATTGCCAAAGGGTCATGGCCGGAGACAGGCTGAATGGTTGTGCTGGAATTTCAAGGACAGGGTGGACAGATGGTCTGTGTCAGTCAAAGAACAACCTCAGACCTTGGCCCTCTCCCCCCAATGCTGGGTAGAGAGATTTTCTTTCCACCCAGACAGCTGCTGTATGAACTGCAAGCTGCTTCAGAGCTTGAGAAATAGCTGCTCACTACAGCATGGATGGGCTCACCCCTGCTCCTAATGGACAGGTGGCCACATCTCGAATCCCATTATGATCATTAGATCCCTTGTTGTCAGTCTCAGCAAAAAAATCAAGGACTGAATAGATCATACAATACAGATAGAACTCCTCTCCCGCCCTGAGGGGGCGTCAGGGGACACCTTCCAGGGCAAATGTAACAAAACACTTCTCGCAAAGCAAGCCCTTCAAAACATCCTGCCTTACTGTAGGTGCTCAGATATCCAGGAGAGAGAGAGATTCTATCCCTCTATTTGTCTGAAAAACTCAGGTGGAAGCTTCAGGCAGGACAGACTTGAGTGAGGTTTGCCAGATTTCTTGTGCCAAGTCAGGCCAGGCTGGAAACACAGATGCTTTTCAACCAGCAGAGGCTTTAAGATAAGGTGGCAGGGGTCCCAGTGTATCAGTGATTAGAGGGGCAGGCATTTCCACTGAGCCCAGTGCTCCCCTTCCCATAGTCCTGGGGCCTAATGTTACTGAGAAGGAGGAAGTCACCAGTCTTCTGGTTTTATTCCAGTCCTTTCCCTTTGGTACATGTTATTCAGTAGGGAAGAAGGGTTGCTATTTCCCCGTGTCCCGATGATAGGCACTAGTGTACTGTTTTTACAGTTGCCCAGAGTATCCTAGCAGTCAGTGCAATATGGGCCCAATCTGAAGTCCATTGAAGTCAATGAGAATCTTTCCATTAACTGCAAGGTTTTGGATGTAGCTTTTGCATCTTCCTGTGTCTGGAGACCTGAGGTCCATGCTCTATACCAAAGGGAATTATTTCTGTTTATTTCTGGAGACTCACTGTTTGGTTTAGAGCTCTGACCCTCACTCTCCCTCTTCCTCTAGAATGACTGCTCTGGCTGCTGAGCGAAGGGAACTCCCTCCAGACCTCAGAGACTGTGAGATGGCGCTGAACCAGACTCCGTTCTGCTCCCAGCCCTTGGAGCTGTGGGTAACTGAAAAGTGCTTTTCTTACCACTATTCCTGCAGGTATAATGCTCCAAGAATAGCATTTATGCATAAAATTGGAATCCTTAATATGGGCTATATAATACCAGACCAGCAACCAGCACCATAAATCAGGCCTCGTAAATCTCTGATAATGCATGACCTGCACTCCAGCTGCAGAGCAGCTACAGGTAACTCAGCTCTGAGAGGAACCAAACTTGGTGACAGCAGAGAAATTACTGGTGGAAAAGACCTAATAGGGCCAGCCCCAGGAGCCATTGTAGGCTCGTTCCCTCCCATTACTCCCAACCAGGGCTTTGTACAGACTAGTCTTTTACCTCCTCACGAGCAATGGGTCTTCCACCCCTTCCATGGAGAGACTGCTCCACAGTCTAACAGTTAGGAAATATTCCCTGCTATGCAGCCTAAATTTTCCTTGGCTCAATGCCACCCCATTTCTCATGATCCACCCTAACTAACTCCCCTCCCTCCTTGGTGTGCATCCTAGGGAAGAACTCTGTATCTGCCGTGTGTCTATTTCCCTCGCTCACACAACAGTCACATCCTTCACATATCTGCAGATGGTTAACACATCCCTCTTAGTCATTTTTCAGCCAGTTGGGCAAACGTAGCTCGTTCACTCTTTATTACTCCTAAATCCAGTCTCTTGGCCCCTTAATCATATGTGTTGCTTTTCTCTCAATTACTCTAAATCTGTTGGTCTCTTTCAGGTGCAGAGGTGCGCAGAAGTGAGCTCTGTATTATGAGTAGCCTCACCAGAGCTCTACTGAGATGCACTAACCTCGATGCCTCTGCAGCCCCAAATTCTCTCTCACTGCGCTCAGATCTAATTTCATATTATACCAACCTTCCAGTTTTGTACCGTCTAAAAGACTAATAAAACAAAATAAAAAGATGCTAACAAGATCCAGCTATAACAACAGCTTAGCTCATGATCTTTCACCAGAGGATCATTCACTCATACCTCTCCCCCTCCCCTTTGCTCAGTGTCATCCCTTCCTCCCTTATTGCTCAGGCACAAGCTCCATAAAGCAGGGGCCTCGCATTTTTGGGGCTGTAAAACTCCATGCACATGTAAGGCACAATATAGTTTGCTGTTAAGTATCAGATTAGGTCAGAGAACAGCCGCAAATGGAACCTCTGAACTTTCTCTGAGTTTTAGCTTCGATACTGGTGTCCTGGCCAACTCCAGGTTGGAATTCTACTTTCCCAGATTGCCCCTGCAGGCTCAGTTGGAGATGAGTCTTCTTTACTCCTTTCCCTAAGATGCTGTGTAGTGATGTTGAGCACTGTTAAACAGCCATTGTTCTGCCCCCTAGAGGCAGCTGCATTTCCCACGTGGCCAAGGGGGAGCACAGTATGCCAAGTGCTTCAGGTTAAAGGAGAAAGATAAATCAGATTCATTACTCAGGGCACAGGTCTGTCCAGCAAAATCAGGAGCGGTGAGGAGGGCTGCATACAGCCCTAGCCCCTGGCTCTGCTCTCTCAGGACTTGAAGAAGAGATTGTAATGGCTCTGTTGAGCTTTTGTCTTTTGGATTATCAGTGCACTCCTGTGTAGTTCCTCTGTACTTGCTTGGCAACTATAGTCCCCATCCTTCAGTAGTAAGGAACATTTAGCCTCGCTATTATTATTATTATGGCTCTGATTTTATTTTTGGAAATCCCTCCTGCAGCTCTTGGCGGTCCCTGCAGCAGCCTGGCTCTGGAACTTGGCTCCCTGTATTTCCACAGGGGGCTCGCAGGGCTGCTGTCGTTTGCCCTCTTCACACGTGCTTGCCTGTTACTTTAATGAAGGCAGGAGGTGCAGGAGGGCCATTGGAGGGGAGGGCTGGTTTCATGGTGCCATTGGAGTCTGGAATCAAGAGGCTGCTGTTGCTATTGGGCTGGCCAGGTGTGCTGCTGCTATTCCCATGCGGTAGGGTGACCATAACAGGACACCCCACAGGCTGGCTTGAAGCCCCCACCCCTCTCCCACATGCGGGCCTGGCCCCGGGCCTCCCTGCCTCCCACCCGCATGGGCCAGCCGGAGCCCTCCCTCCTCTCCCCACACAGCTACTCTCCCCTCCATGCGCAGGGCTGCTCCTAGCCCCCCCAACTTCCCCTCCTTCCCTCAGTGTGTGGGGCCACCCGAGCTGCCCCGCCACCTGCCCATGCATGGGGTCGGCCCGAGCCCCCCTGCCAGCCTACCCGAGCTGCTCTCCCTAGCCCTCCCTCCAGTGTGAGGCTGGCACTGCCACTCACCCCTCCTGCCATGTTCCCCTGTGCCCTACTGGGGTTGCACCCCACTTTTGGGGCTAAACTGTGCATTTGCTCAGTTTGCTCTTGCCAATTGATGATCAGTTGGCAAGAGCAAACTGGTCAAATGCCCAGTTTTGCCAAAAATGTCAGGACAGCCGGGACAGGGTCTAAAAAAGGAAATGTCCTGGCCAAAACGGGGCATATGGTCACCCTACCGTGAGGCAGCCAGTCATGATCAGGCTGCAGAAACAAACGCTGGTGAGAACAGAGGAAGGGCAGGTACAAGAGAGAAGGGGTGAGATATGGAGGAAGAACAAAAGATATTGAAAGGAAAAGCTGTTGCAGTGGCTCCATGGGATGCCAGAACTGCTAGGCTCTAAAGGGAAGGAGGGTGCTCACCTCAGCATGACTCTTTGCAAACCACTGCCAGATGAGCAATGGGTCTAATTCTTGGCCACTTGCCTGTCCCCCTTGCCCAGCTGGATAGGATCTAGGGTTTCTCTGTGGTTCTACCAATAAGGATGTTTCTCATAAAAGAGAATTGGGAGCCCTTGGAATGGGCCTTTGTCGGGGACGAAAGAGAGGACTCATTTTTTTTCCATTCGCTTCTGATTCCTGCTCCCGCCCCAGCACTATATATGTCTCTGGCTATGAGTAGGATGCTGCAGACCTTTGTTTCATTTGCCTGCATAGTGGTCTTGCCTTTTGTTAATAAAATGCCATGGGAACAAGGACATGCTGGGGAGTGCCAAGAGCAGGAGGTCTGGGTGAAGATGCTAAGCTTACAGGCCCTGACTCAATGAGGGGTTCACCATTCCTGCTTGTAAAGTAATTCCAGAGCACTGGCACTTCCATATGGCCCTCTCAGAGGGAAAGATGAGGGGAGTTTTCAAAGGTTCAGTACAGAGAAGCATCCAAAATCTCAGGGGCCCATTCAGAGCTTCCTCTGAACTGATTTGGTCTGGAAATTGTGCTTGGAACCCTGTGATATTTCCAGCCATATCAGAAATACCATGAGCAAAGCCTCCCCCAGCTTTCCAAGCTGGTGCTTGGGGTGGCATCAAGCATGGGACGGCAATCTGTGCTCGCCGCGGCAGCAATTCGGCGGCAGCTCCGCCACTCTGCTCACCGCGGTGGCAATTCGGTGGCAGCTGCTTGGGGCGGTCAAATTAGTAGAGCCGCCCCTGTCCCCCAGGACATTTCAGCTTCCAATCAGAGCCAGGAAACATAGGAGGGGGGATACACGAAATACTCTTCTCCAGACATCAGGGAAAGGCTCGGGTTGAGTTCTGAGCAAGGGTTCTGACCAATTTCAATCTTCCCTGCCCTCCGCATTGCATGCAAATGACTCCTCCTTGTTCACTGCCCCTGTTTTACTCTCCTTATGGAGCCTGCTCTGCAGCTCTTCCTGAGGAAACTCACTCACTGATGGCTGGGGAGTTTGGCTTGGGTAAGGACTACGAGGCCAGATTGTTCGTAAAATGAAGAAGGATCACGTTATTCCCTCCTGATTTCTCTTCTCCTGTTTGGCTATCACAGATTTTCTTCTCCGGTGTTATTCTTATGGGTACAAAATGGACATGTGCAGATTCTCTTCCTTTTGTTATATCCTTGTTGGTGCCCCAGCATAGTCAGTGATCAGTTTTTCCAGCAGGGCATGTTGCAGAACTGCTCCTACAGGCCAGCAGGAAAAATATCAGAGCACAATGATTTGCTTTTGTCTAGGTCCTACATATAAACATTGGGTATTATTTTTATTAGTTTCTCAATACAGTAGAACCTCAGAGTTATGAACACCAGAGTTAGAAACGGACCAGTCAACCACACACCTCATTTGAAATTGGAAGTATGCAATCAGGCAGCAGCAGAAACAAAAAAACCCACAAACAAACAAACAAAAAACAAATACAGCACAGTACAGTGTTAAACATAAACTATGGACAAAATAAAGGGAAAGCAGCATTTTTCTTCTGCATAGTGAAGTTTCAAAGTTGTAGTAAGTCACTGTTCAGTTTTAAACTTTTGAAAGAACAATCATAATGTTGTTCAGAGTTACGAACATTTCAGAGCTACAAACACCTCATGAATAGAGGTTCTGCTCTGAGGATCTACTGTAACTCAGTGGTGGGATTTTGTATTAGCCATGAGGAGTCCAGAGGCCATTCCCTAGCACAGGGATTCTCAACCTTTTCCTTTCTGAGACCCCCCAACATGCTATAAACATTTCACAGTCTGCCTGTGCCACAACAACTGGTTTTCTGTACAGAAAAGTCAGAGCCGGCATTAGGGTGTAGCAAGCAGGGCAATTTCCTGGGGCCCTATGCCATAAGGCCCCCCACCAAGCTATGTTGCTCAGGCTTCGACTTATGCCCTGGGACCCACTAAGTCTAATGCTGGCCATGCTTGGTGGACCCCCTGAAACCTGCTGTTAGGGTTCCCTCCCCACTTTGAACTTTAGGGTACAGCCGTGGGGACCCACATGAAAGACCCCCTAAGCTTATTTTTACCAGCTTAGGTTAAAAACTCCCCAAGGTTCAAATTTTTTTTTGTATCCCGAAAAAGATAACCACTGCCACCACCAAGTGATTTAAACAAGAATCAGGGAAAAGGACCACTTGGAGTTCCCCTTCCCCCCAAAATATCCCTATAAGCCCATACACCCCCTTTTTGGGGGAGACTTGAGAATAATCTCCTAACCAATTGGTACAAAGTGATCAAAGACCCAAACCCCTGGGTCTTAGAACAGTGGAAAAATCAGTTAGGCTTTTAAAAGAAGGATTTTATTAAAAAAGAAACGTAAAAATCATCTCTGTAAAATCAGGATGATAAATACTTTACAGGGTGCTCAATTTTCAAACTCAGAGGATCCCCCCTCTGGGCAAAACCTTAAAGTTACAGAAAAATAGGAATAACACCTCCCTTTTAACACAGGGAAAATTCACAAGCAAAACAAAAGAAAACCTAATTGCAATGCTTGACTAACCTACTTGTTGTAATATTGGAGATTTGGTTGAGGATGGGTTGGAAGAGATGGATTTCTGCCCCGGTCCCTCTTAGTTCCAAGAGAGAACAGAAACACCTCCCTTTTAACACACTAAAAATTCACAAGCAACACAAAAAATAACCCCTAATTGCAATGCTTAACTAACCTATGTGAAGGAAAATCTGGGGGGCCCCAAGACTTTGGCCAAGCAGTGTGGGCCTTAAAACTTTGCATAAGCTTGTGTACAGGCTGTGCTGAACTTTGGTTCAGCTTGTGTCTGTGTATAGGAGGAAGGAGGGGGAAGCAGAAGTGGAAAAGTCCCCAAACAGAACAATTTGAAATAGCAGAAGTCTAAGAAATAGATAACCACAGTTAGGCAAAAGGGTAGACAGTGAATAACAGGAAAAGCCTAAATATGGAAAATGTTTATTTTGCTGGCTTTGCTTTTGACCTGCATTGAATTTGCAATTATTCCAAATAAGGTAATTAATACGGAAGTATGTGTAATTTGTCTGCGGTTTTAACCTTTATAAGCTGATTAAAGTTTAAGGAGGGCAGAGCAGCTTGCCACCTTGCATGGGGCTATGCTGACTCTCCTTGCATATATGCTCGTATAAAATAAAGGAGTCTCAGGCGATTCTGATCCAAACGCAATGTGTGGCTTATTTTCCACAACACCTACTTGTTGTAATATTAAAAATTTGGTTAAGAATGGGTTAAAAAAATAAATTTCTGCCCCAGTCCCTCTTAGTTCCAAAAAAAAAAAAACCCCAAAAAACCACAAACAAAAAAAACAAACAAAACCTTCCCCCCTCCCAAAATTTAAAAGTATTTTCTTTCTTCATTGGTCCTTTTGGTTAGGTGCCAGCCAGGTTATTTAAGCTTTTTAAACCCTTATAGGTAAAAAAAAAATCCTAGGCTACCCTTAGCTATATGTTTATAACACCTGCTCACAGCCCCCGATGGGGCGCCGGACCCCTGGTTGAGAACCACTGCCATAGCAGACCAGAATAATGTGAAGGTAGGTCAATTTTTCAATCTTACCTTCCTAACAATACACCTTTTCAAGAAGAAAAATGTATCTCCCAGTGATGTGTGCAATCGCATTAACAATTCATTTTGATTACACATTTTGACCCCAAAATCTGCCTCACACCTCACATACGGCATAACGAAAAAGAGGGCTTTGTGAGCAATCCCTGGGGCTGGCAAATGTCCCCTTCCCCTCACCAGCCACATTCAGACAAGAGCCAGCCACAGGCATTTAGTATGGTAATATGGTAATAAGACTCATCGATAAACAGCCATGTAATACAAAGCGACGGTTGCAACTGGACCAAGTGTCTCTGGTGACATCATAAAGCAGGAGAGTGGAGCTCAAGGCACCAAAAGCCCTGGCTGGAATTTCCTTGCATTGCACTGTTGCACATATTTGTTATTTTTTATAATATGAGGTTAGAATGTTTCCATTCTGGCTTCCAAAAAAATCACATTAGCATCGGCAGAATGTTGCGGTGGGGCTAAGGGGGCCGCTCAAGCCGCTCAATGGGAACTTCCCGAAACTGGAGAGCCTGTAAATATATTCTGTACATATGCGTGTAATCGAGTTGCACTCACAGTGCTCCAGGTAAAGTCCTGTCAGCACTCCAAGAATAAAGACCCAGTGGCAAAATGCTTCCTCTCAGACTGGAGATTGGGATAAGGGTTATTGGGAGCTCAGGCTTTGGATTCTGCAGGTACAGCCTCCCCTCAGCAACATCCTCCCTGTACCCCAGCCGGTACCTTCCTACTGGGGAGCATGTGTTACAGCTCCCCCTCCCCAATAATGAATTTCATTGTGCTAGCTTCACAAACATATTTTGATTAGCAGGATGGAATACAGGCACTCAGGATATGACAGCTGTTTGGTGACCAATATGAAACGAGATGGAGTTTTTTCAGGGCTGGCTCTAACTTTTTTGCCGCCCCAAGCAAAAAACAAAAACAAAAAACCCAAGCGCCACCCCGCCAAAACAAAAAAAACACTCCCCCCCCCCCCGCACACCGAAACAACCTCCCTGAGCGCCGCCGCCCCGCCGAAACAATCTCCCCCCTCCCCAGTGTAGTGCCGCAACAACACCCCCCCCCCAGCGCCTCTCCCGCCCAAAGTGCCGGCAGGGAGCGTGGCATGCCCACAGCCCCGCTCCCCCGGCCGGAGCGCCAGCGGGGAGCGTGGCATGCCCGTGCCACCCCGTGGCAACAACCCCCCGAGCACCCCGCCCATGCCACCCTGCCAACAACACTCCCCGAGCACCGCAACATCCCCCCACAGCGCGCAGCCAAAATAAACTCACCCCTCCCAAGAGCGCCGGCCCTCCGAAGTGTGTTTAAAAAAAAACAAAAAAACCCTGAGTGCCACCCCGCCCAAAGGTGCGGCCCCCAAGCATGTGCTTGGTCGGCTGGTGCCTGGAGCCAGCCCTGAGTTTTTTCAGTCCACTGCCCCATGCACGTAAGTGTCAGCCCAAAAACAGCATCCAAATGTTCCTCTTTGTTGGCAGCCTTCTCAGCGAGACCAAAGGCTGATGGGGCTGCTGCCCTCTCCCTCCTTTCGGGAAGCCTTCCTGGTCAGAGAGACATCCTCAGGTGTTAGGGTGGGGGTACGCGTGTGCTGTCACTGCCTGTGTTGTAGCTGGTAGCTAGTCTCTGGATAACAAGAGGATCCAGTCTCCAGTGCAGTTAATCTGGTGCCTTCCATCAACACCGAATACATTTTCCTGCCCAGCTGAGCTCTCTAGATGCAGGACATTCTGCTCCTGTCTAATGTGTACATAAAGCACAGAGATGGAACGGGAGAGTAACACACTTCAGACAGACCTGCAAGCTCCCTAAGAGGGGAAACACACAATCGTGGGGTGTTGGGGAGTCTGGGATGGGGGTGGATACATTTATTATTCTTCCTCCAGGCAAATAAACGGACACTCGGAGTGGAAAATTCTTGGCTTCTTTGCCAGATGTGCCCCATTCCTGTTATCATGTAATATTAATCAGCAAGGCCTGTGTGTAATTTTGGAGTTTTGATTAGAGAAATCTCCCTTACAATAATAATCACGCTGGGGCCTGTATAAATACCAACGGCTCCAGGTTTGTTGGCTGGATAAAGTGGCATGTTGATTGCTGCGCTCGCCTGTTCATCAATCATTCAACGTTGCCCCTATGGTAGTCATCCTCCCGGAAAACTCACTTCTTCCACACTCCCTCAGTGCTTGTCCTTTCATTAATAGCCTTCTTCCTCCTTCCCCTCCACCTCTATCCCTGCCTTCCTTTCCCTGCACTTTTTTCCCCGTTCCTCCCGCCTCCCCCGATCCCTGCATTCATCTCGGATTATATAGTTTGGCTGCCTGGAGTAAAATAAATTGCAGGTTTTTGAAGGGCTGGGGCCATGTATATTTTTACGGTTAATGAATCTTCCTGTTTGAGTTGGGAAGATGGGAACATTTCTTTCTAGCTGCCATGTTCAGCTCAGGCCAATTAAATCCATTGGGGGAGGGGGGCATGAGGGTGGAAATATTCCCCCCCACGCCAGCTCAGAAAATCATTGGCTGACTACAGCCACCCTGTTCCTACCAGGGGCCATTAGCAACATACTTGTCACACAAACTGCCCAACCACAGAAGAACAGTTCTGATGCTCCACAGCAAACTCTCCATTGCCATAAAATGAGATCAATGAATAAATAGATTTCTTCTGCTGCAACCTATTTTTCCTATCCTGCCACATGGATCAAAAAAGTGCTTGCAGATATTCAGCCAATTGTGTAATTGTATGAATTCAGAATATACATCATTCACCTGTATACCAGGTGTATCCAGTGGCTTACTAAGTCAGCACATTCGCAGCACAAACATGATGGTGTCTGTGCGCACACAGACACACACACCAGTGTATGGAATCATACCTGTGCTAGCATTTGTAATAATGTCACCCGCTAATGGGTAGAGTTTCACTGAGGGTAAAAGTCCAATGTGGACAAATAATTCACAGTGACTCATTTATTTGATGCATTTTACCTCTTTTTCCATTTTTGACTGGTCTGTGGGCAGATTGCAATTTTCTCTAATTTATTTAACATTCAAATTGATTCACCACCTACTTTTTATGACTGATTTCTTGGCCTATAGATTGTTCGCCTGCAGTTTGTTGAGTATATTTGACATTTAAAAGTCAAGCTATGTTGGTTAGTTTTGATTGGACACATGCCATAAGTCACATGGTGTTGGTTCTGTTCCCTGACAGGCTGAGTGTAATTCAGAGTTCTGGTGTGAATGCTCACACTTCTGAATTCAAAATTCGCTGTCTGGAAATATTTCCCACTGTTCTCTTAGAATTCACTCTGCTTCTATGAGCATTCCGCTCACTGCAATATTCATGGGGAGTGACACAGTCAAAGTGAATTTATTTAAAAATGCTAATGACTAACCACATAAAACTAGGGCAGGGGGTTGGGAATGAAGATGGGAAGAATTTGCCAGTCCTGCAAATTGGAACTGCTTCCTTCCCCCAAATGTCTGAACTGTAGCGAACAGTGGGAAGTCTCCTAATGCAAACTTCACCCTTACTGCATATACAGTCTCTGTCCCATTGCTGGGCTCCCAGAGACGGACTCCAAGAAGACCCTAGGAGTATACTGACCTGGCAGTGAGTCCATACCCAGACCTGTAGCTACTTGGACTCAGTGCAAACTGGCCTCTGCCATGTGACATATTGGATTGTGTAACCCTGATGCAGACCAGGAAACAGAATTCATTCTCCTATCAGCACTTCTGTGCCTCACACCCTTGTTACATTAACCCCATTAACACATACCAGGGACAGACAAACACAAACACAGAAAAAGAGTGAGAGGGTGATATGTTCAGAAAATATGTATTTGTTTTTCAGATTCTAAACCAGAATTGCATCCAGATGGGATTGGGGTCATACACCCTGACATTGGCTTCCCATTACACTGGTATTCGATGCAGATAGTTTTGAAAATTATCTATATAAAATATAACACATAGTTGTTTGGGGTTTTTTTAAATCCACTTCCCTAGTCGCTCTCCATTATGATATACTTCCTATATCTCAGGTTCCCTGCTCCTTTTCTCCCTCTTATTCTGTTGTTCCTGCATCTGGCTCCGTGCATTTTCCCCAGATGGACAGTTTAATTTGAGAATGATTTCCTTCCCCCTAAATGCCTGGTCAGGTTATTAGATGTTGCTGACTCTTCTAATTGCTGTGTCAGTGACAGTATGTTTCGCTGCCTTGTTGTGTTGTTTTCGGACATCGGAAATGTTCATATTAATAATTGTCAGGGAAAGAACATTATTTAAAAAGCAAACCAGATTTCTGAGCCTCCGGCATTATTTGCCAGTCTTCAGGGATAAAAAACAAAACAAGAATAATGTAATAATATGGCCAGATTTGTAGGGTTTAAGTACGATATGAAAGTGTGGCAATAAACATGTACAGCTATTAATGGTGTCATTCCTCCTCCTGGGGCTTCTGGTGAGTCAAGCCTTGCTCTTGTGTTTTATGGCTTTACCACGACACCTCAATGGAATTACTGGTACATTATAATAAAAATAAATAATAATAATAATGAATTTTATTTCTATCGTATTTCTTCTGACAGTCCCGGGGCGCTTTACAATTAGATACACGAAAAAGCAACATCAAACAAATGCTCTGCCATTTGATATACTCTTGAAAAGCCGAGCCATCCAATAGGTACTGCACCAGTAAAGGAGTCATCATCCCTATCTTATGTAGTTCCCTGACATCTCTTTCTTGTGACTATATCCTGGGTGCTTTTGCATAAACTGTTTACAGTCAGCTGTGGATTATAGAATGTGCTCCCCAGCACACCTCCATATAGGGCACTAAGACATTTCTTTATCATCCCGTAATTCTGGGCACAGGAATTCTATGTAGTAAACATTGTTATTTTAGGATTTGGAGACAGACCAATGCTATGGACAGGACATCTGGATGATCCAAGTTCATCTCCCTGGCTTGTCTACAGCACACCTATCAAAGTTTCTTAGGGCAGGGGGTCTCAGACTGTAAGTGCAGAACCTTTCCTGGTGCCCTAGAGAATGAAGCGCCAAGAAACAAGGAGGATTGGGAGCTGGAAGAGGATGCAGGTATGTGGATAAATCTCTTATTGGCTTGAAGAAAGGAAACAGTAACAATCATTGCTTACTATTGGACTTCTGGAAATGCCCGAAAATGTCACACCTTAATGATTTTAAAGTGGAAGCAATGCTAAAACTATATCATACCTCACTTCTTTCTACCTCATCCTAATCCAGCTGCTTCAGGACTTGTGGAGCTCCCAGCCTCTCTTAATTGAAATAATTGTCTCGTGCTTGTCTCTTTCAATGGTCTCGTGCTTCAAGATGCACCTGTTTAAACTAGCATTTCCCCAAACCACCATGTCATTGGAAACCAACTGCAAAAGGAATCAAGTGCCTCCCTCATTACTGCAGGACACCAAATTCCGGGGAGAAGGGAGGTGCTCTGCTTTCTAAATTTACTGACGTGTGTTCAGTTCTTGTGAGAAGTTCAGATACAATGGAGATGAGCACAGCTAAGCAAGTTACTTGTAGCACATAACTTATTCAATTGAATTTGCCTCCTTTTCTGTTTGTGAATTGACTGTGACCAGAACAATCATAGAATCATAGAATCTCAGGGTTGGAAGGGACCTCAGGAGGTCATCTAGTCCAAACCCCTGCTCAAAGCAGGACCAACCCCAACTAAATCATCCCAGCCAGGGCTTTGTCAAGCCTGACCTTAAAAACCTCTAAGGAAGGAGATTCCACCACCTCCCTAGGTAACCCATTCCAGTGCTTCACCACCCTACTAGTGAAAAAGTTTTTCCTAATATCCAATCTAAACCTCCCCCTCTGCAACTTGACACCATTACTCCTTGTTCTGTCATCTTCTACCACTGAGAACAGTCTAGATCCATCCTCTTTGGAACCCCCTTTCAGGTAGTTGAAAGCAGCTATCAAATCCCCCCTCATTCTTCTCTTCTGCAGGCTAAACAATCCCAGTTCCCTCAGCCTCTCCTCATAAGTCATGTGCTCCAGCCCCCTAATCATTTTTGTTGCCCTCCGCTGGACTCTTTCCAATTTATCCACATCCTTCTTGTAGTGTGGGGCCCAAAACTGGACACAGTACTCCAAATGAGGCCTCACCAGTGCCGAATAGAGCGGAATAATCACGTCCCTCGATCTGCTGGAAATGCCCCTACTTATACAGCCCAAAATGCCGTTAGCCTTCTTGGCAACAAGGGCACACTGTTGACTCATATTCAGCTTTTCGTCCACTGTAACCCCTAGGTCCTTTTCTGCAGAACCGCTGCCCAGCCATTCAGTCCCTAGTCTATAGCAGTGCATGGGATTCTTTCGTCCTAAGTGCAGGACTCTGCACTTGTCCTTGTTGAATCTCATCATATTTCTTTTGGCCCAATCCTCTAATTTGTCTAGATCCCTCTGTATCCTATCCCTACCCTCCAGCGTATCAGCCACTCCTCCCAGTTTAGTGTCATCTGCAAACTTGCTAAGGGTGCAGTCCACACCATCCTCCAGATCATTGATGAAGATATTGAACAAAACTGGCTCCAGCACCGACCCTTGGGGCACTCCACTTGATACCGGCTGCCAACTAGACATGGAGCCATTGATCACTACCCGTTGAGCACGACCATCCAGCCAGTTTTCTATCCACCTTACCGTCCATTCATCCAGCCCATACTTCTTTAACTTGCTGGCAAGAACACTGTGGGAGACTATCAAAAGCTTTGCTAAAGTCAAGAAATAGCACATCCACTGCTTTCCCCTCATCCACAGAGCCAGTTATCTCATCATAGAAGGCAATTAGGTTAGTCAGGCATGACTTGCCCTTGGTGAATCCATGCTGACTGTTCCTGATCACTTTCCCCTCCTTTAAGTGGTTCAGAATTGATTCCTTGAGGACCTGTTCCATGATTTTTCCAGGGACTGAGGTGAGACTGACTGGCCTGTAGTTCCCCAGATCTTCCTTCTTCCCTTTTTTTAAAGATTGGCACTACATTAGCTTTTTTCCAGTCATCTGGGACCTCTCCCGATTGCCATGATTTGTCAAAGATAATGGCCAATGGCTCTGCAATCACATCAGCCAACTCCTTTAGCACCCTCGGATGCAGTGCATCCGGCCCCATGGACTTGTGCTCATCCAGCTTTTCTAAACAATGTTCTCAAATGTATTCATTATCCAAAATGATTTGGAGGCCTAATGCAGAGTTACCTTTCTGTTGACTTAAATGGACCCTTAATAATTTCTGCAAATAATTCTTGGCCTGTGTCTTATTCACAAGCAGATCACTGCAAGTATTCAAAATTCAAGCTGTTTTATTAGCTACATAGGTCACAGGATGCTGCTTCTGATACCTGGCTGATGAGCCTCTCTCTTAGCATTGGGTTTCTGGTGCAAACACTTCTGACTATAAATTCAAAATTTGCTTTCCATTAACATTCTGTGAGATTTACTTAAAATTCACTGTTTCCACAACCCTTCCTGCCAGTAGCTCATTGCTCTTGTTAGAACAGTAGTCAAAGGCAATCACATAAGGGGCACAAACACAATCCAAGTGAGTTTGTTTAAAAATCGGAATGATATGTGTGAGAAAGGTTCTGCAGCAGTTGCCCATCTCCAGTGATGAGTGCTTTAGAAATGTTTAGGAAAACGCTCCCCATTTCTACCCCATTTCCCTACCCCAACTACAAACCATCTGTCAACATTTTATTCCAGGAAGAAGAAACAGTAAATTATTTTCAACTGTTAACATGCTCCATTCTTCTTAAACAGAACAGGCAAAGTTGTGGTTTACAATACTAGAAAACTATGTAAATCTGAGTCACTAGGGAGCTGTGGTCCTCTTGTTTACCTTGCAAATAATCTGCTATTATTAACACTATACCCATTGAATATACTAGTATGCACCACCTACACTCAAATTATACATGCATTGCAGAGTATGGATGTACATGTATTGTCAATGATCTTCCACATGTCAGTGTACAATGCAAGACAGTTATTTCCATATGTATGCACCCCTCATCTCCATCCCTCTGACTTTTCCACTGATGGATGCATGAAGAATAGAGAGCTAACAGTGGACACTTGTCTGTTGGACTCACCTCTATTGAGAAGGTCTGTAGCTGAATTCAAAGCCATCTAAACCCACTCCAGATTTCTACCACTTTCCATATTCTAGAAAGGACACTGATTGAAAGGAATGGGACCAGAGGGGCAGGGACACCATCCCAATCCCAACACACATTGTAGGAGACAGAGTCCTTGGGAATGTTACCCTATAGCCACCTTTGTCTTTGTCTTGATGATCTTAGCACAGACCTTATTGGCTTTTGATCTGGAAGAGCTGCCCCAGAGCAATATTCCCAAGGGCTCTGTCCCTTATGCCGGGGGTTTAGATTGGGAGTGCAGTGGGAGGGGAATCTAGTGGAACAAATATCTGAGTTGCTCCTAGACCCTGGGACTGGTATTAAAAGTCCTCTAGGCCTTCCCGGCCATGCCCATGTTTGTCATCTTACCTAGGGGAACAGGAATTGAACAGAAAAGATACTTTTGATTGAATTCCCCTCCTGGAAGGCTAATTGGTAGGGGCCATGTAGTGTACAGGTAGGAAGCTTGTATTGTTGCTTCCTGTCCTGTAATTGTTCTGGGGTGCCGCTCATAGTCATAGCAGTGCAAATCCAGAATAACCCCATTAACATCAGTGGATTTACTCCAGATTTACACCAGTACATGAGAGGAATCTAGACCACCGCCTCCAGGCCTGTCAAATACATCACCTTCCCAAGAATTACAATTCACTTTATAAAGCAAACAAAACAAGAAAACACATGTTTCGTCCATGTCATTTAGTAAGGAGCTGAGAAACGACGCAGCTCTCTGATTGATGAAATGTGTACTATATTTGGACTAAAGATTCTAATAGATTCTGATGTGATTCTTTGATTCATACCAGGCCATCTGGATTTGTTTCTATGAGATGCTGTTTTAATACACTTAAAATTTCCCATTGCGTCTCATGCACCAAAAAGAGAGGGAGGCAAAAAAGCAAATTTAATATCGGAAAGACCTGAAATCTATTAAATATACATTAAAATACATTTGGTTTCCCAATGGGTGCAAAATGCCATAACGTTTTCCTGGGTTTATGATGCTGGCAGAGGCTCTGAATGAAAATGGAGCAGAAAGCCCAGATCCCTGCTCAGTAGTTCATGGTAGGGAGAGAGTCGTCTCCAGTTTGCTAACGCAGCAAAAATGGGAAAGGCTTCTCAGATAGGGCCACAGAGGACACATTTCACATGTGTTTCTCTTAAAGATGTGCACAAAACCCGAACAGCAAGAGACATCCAGGTTCTCAAATTATTCAGGTTTCTCTCACCTACTCTCCCTCTCTACAACCTCAACCTAGGCCCCCAACCTTGTCTCTAGGGGTATGTCTACACTGCAATTAAAATCCCCCGGCTGGCCCATGCCAGCAGATGGGCTCGTGAGGTTCGGGCTAATGGGCTGTTTAATTGTGATGTAGACATTCAGGCTCAGGTTGGATCCTGAAAGGTGGGAGGGTCCCAGCACTTGTCCCAAGCCAGAATGTCTGCCTGACAGTTAAACAGTCCCTTAGCCCAAATCTCGCGAGCCCGAGTCAGCTGGCACGGGCCAGCCGTGGGATTTCTCCATCACACCCCTCCTCCATGCGCCTCTCTCTTTAAGAAGGCTGTATTGCAGCACCATTTCCTTAACTAGGCAGTGTTATCTACTGGTTAGAGCGAGGGGACTGGAGGGAAGGACTCCAGGCTTCTGTTCTCAGCTCCAGGAGTGAATGGGTTTGTGGTAGAGAAAGGGACTAGAAATCAGCACTACTAGATTTTATCCCTGACTCTGCCAGTGACTTGTGGTATCATCTCGGGCAAGTCAGTTACTTTCTCCAGGGCTCAATTTCCCCATCTCTAAAACAGATTCTGAACATTCAGAGAACGTGCTACAGTTATCACTGGACTGTCTCTGTCATGTGCTGATTGGCTGTTTCCTTCCTTAGTCTCTTTACCTCAGTTTCCCTCCACACTTGTCCCTCAAATTGTCTTCTCCCCTGCCCCGTCCCCCTCACCCCACTTCCCTTTCCATTTCTTTCCATGTAGGTGGTCCCCCTAAAGTAAACCACCAAAACAAGAATATGGAACTAGCATGGTATTTGCTGCACTCACATTGTTCACTTTGCTTGTGTCTTAATCCCTCCGCCCACCCTGTGTCTGGCCAGTCTGTTTAGACTGTAAGCTCTTTGGGGCTGGGATCATCAACTCTTCTGTGTTTGTACAGTGCCTAGCACAACGGGGGCCCACTCTCGGCCGGACCTGAGACACTACCATAATAAACATGTTTACTAATAGTATTATTAAGCGATTATATATTTCCTGCTTTAATAATAAGACAATCTAAGGTCTTTGTATGACAAAGCCGTCTCAGTGCTAGGTTTGGTTACTAGTCATTTGTGATTCGCATTGCATTGCATATCTGTCATGACAAGGAAGGAGACAAGGTGGCCACCCAGCTGTGCCAATGCCCTTCTGTCCTGCCCTGCAGCCGTTCCCCCTGGCCCTCCCCACGTTACTCCAGCCTTGGGCTCCAACACAGCTCTGCCAATGTGTCTCAGTCTTGAACTGCAGCCTCCAAAGCTGCAACTCTTCACAATTTGGGCAGGTCTACATGATGGGGTTAAGTTGACCTAAATTACGCAATCCAGCTATGTGAATAATGTAGCTGGAGTCGACGTAGCTTAGGTCTACTTATTGTGGTGTCTACACCGCACTGGGTCAACAGAAGAAACTCTCCTGTCAATTTACCTTACTCTTCTCGTTCCGGTGGAGTACCGGAGTTGATAGGAGAGCGATCTGAGGTCAATTTAGCGGATCTTCATTAGACCCGCTAAATTGACCCCCAGCGGATCGATCACCACAGCATTGATCAACGATAAGTGTAGACATCTGATTATTTGAAACCACATTGGTCTAATGCTCCTTTCCCAATCTCGCACCCTAACACACCAGGCAGGTGTACAACAGGGTGGAGAGTTGTCAGGCAAACTCCATCACTGCACAATAGCTGCTCCAATAGCTGCCTTTGGCCCAAGACTGTTACCTTGGTCCATTGCCAATGTTTGGGTTTAATTTATATTTGCACATCAGATGCCAGTGATCCTTCACCTCCTCTCCATGTAGGGATTTCATTTCTGAAGTGGTTGCCAAAGGTTAAGAAGTGCAGCAGCTTCATTTTTCCTGCACACTTTGGTATTAATCTGTGAGCTCCTTGTGGGCAGGGACAGGTTCTTACCCCATGTCTGTGCAATACCATGCACACTGTTGGTGCTTATTAAATAGCAAATTATTATTATAATAATCAGCTCACTGGACCCAATTCATATTTGTTGAAAGTTCACTGATTTCAGTGGTATGCCAAAGATTAGTTTGGCCCATTGATTTTGGTCTTGGGGCTTCGATTCTAAGTGTGCCAGGTGAGAACAATTGCTTTCTCTAGAACAATTCTGAGAATCACTGGAAGTTTTGGAGAGTGGATCTTGTGTCCCATATTTGCATCCAGGCCGGGGCAAAGTACTGGCAGTAGGGATGGTGAACCACAACATGGAGTTGCCATGTGCATAAGCTACTCACAATACTGAATTTTAATTGAACTATCCTGAGCTTTGTAAGCACCAACACTGGGTTGGGATCTCAAGAGAGCAGACTTATGGTATTTCAGTCCTTCTGCTTCTTGTCCAAGTCACAACTGGAACGCGCAAATGTGCACAGTGAAAATTAAGGTAGTGAGGAAAATTTTGCCTAAGCTATTTAGGACTTCAAAGGGAAAAAAAGATTGGTTTGGGTTAATTTCAAGCTTGAGTCACTAGGTATTTTACCTGAACCATCCAGTTCATCCATCCAGAAGCTAAAGGAGACCAACTCCACATTGTGCTCCAGAAAAACAGTACATGTGCTGTGTGTTCACGTGCAAGTCTGTGTGTGACTCAGTGAGTGTGCATGTGCATATATTTGTGTTAGTTCAGTGAGTGTATGTGGATTTTTGAGTGCGCTAACTGTGTGTGTTCTCCTTTTTGAACATCTCCAAATGTCATAGCTGGTATGCAGCCCAGCTAACACTCCCACTGAATGGCAGATGTTCAGCGTAGACTGAGCCAGCATCAGGCCAGCTTTCCATGCTGCGAGAGTCTCTTCATCCGCTACAGTCAGGGGAAAGTTTCCCCAAAGATAGAGTCAGCCAGCAGCCTGGAGATAATGGGAAGATGTTAAGGCAACACAGCTGGTAGCCATCAGTGCACCGCTAATAGCTGCTGAAGTCCATCGCGTCATTGTTCTAACAGGAAGAGAAATGCTGACCTCTGGCCACCTTCAGATCCAACTTTCACTCAATGGGTAAAGAGTGCAGGAAGCCAGAACTGCACAGGAACCGGATGGGCTTCAAAAACAAGACCAAATGCAGCCCTGATTGGTCACAGATGGCTAAGCACACTGGGAGCAGTTCTCCCAATTTCAACACCTACAAGAATCCCAATACTAATGAGCTGGTGGGTGAATCCCACCACATTTGAACCCTAGTGAAGGTCTGGATAAGAACCAGACAAATGTTTTGAGTTTCCAGAGCCACATTCCTTATAAACTCCATCTAATTTCACCACTGTCTTATGGATATTTTTTTTTTTTTGCAAGATCACAACTTTCTGGGGAGAGGGTAGAAATGAATTTCCAGGATTCACCCTCTTTATCTTCCCTTCTTGCACAAGTCTTACTTCAAGCTGATCCACAGTTCTAACAAGGCAGGTTTGCTGCTCACAAACAGGGAAGAAATAGTAGAGGAAGCAATAGTGGATGGGAACCTGGGAGGCAGTGACCATGAGATGGTCGAGTTCAGGATCCTGACACAAGGAAGAAAGGAGAACAGTAGAATACAGAGCCTGGACTTCAGAAAAGCAGACTTTGACTCCCTCAGGGAACTGATGGGCAAGGTCCCCTGGGAGAATAACATGAGGGGGAAAGAAGTCGAGGAAAGCTGGCTGTATTTTAAAGAAACCTTATTGAGGTTGCAGGAACAAACCATCCTGATGTGTAGAAAGAAAAGTAAATATGGCAGGCGACCAGCTTGGCTTAACAGTGAAATCCTTGCTCGTCTTAAACACAAAAAAGCAGCTTACAAGAAGTGGAAGATTGGACAAGTGACCAGGGAGGAGTATAAAAATATTGTTCAGGCATGCAGGAGTGAAATTAGGAAGGCCAAATCACACTTGGAGTTGCAGCTAGCTGGAGATGTTAGGAGTAACAAGAAGGGTTTCTTCAGGTATGTTAGCAACAAGAAGAAAGTCAAGGAACGTGTGGGCCCCTTGCTGAATGAGGGAGGGAACCTTGTGACAGAGGATGTGGAGAAAGCTAGTGTACTCAATGCTTTTTTTGCCTCTGTCTTCACAGACAAGGGCAGCTCCCAGATGGCTGCACTCCGCAGCACGGTATGGGGAGGAGGTGACCAGCCCTCTGTGGAGAAAGAAGTAGTTCGGGACTATTTAGAAAAGCTGGACGAACACAAGTCCATGGGGCCGGATGCACTGCATCCAAGGGTGCTAAAGGAGTTGGCCGATGTGATTGCAGAGCCATTGGCCATTATCTTTGACAAATCATGGCAATCGGGGGAGGTCCCGGATGACTGGAAAAAAGCGAATGTAGTGCCAATCTTTAAAAAAGGGAAGAAGGAAGATCCGGGGAACTACAGGCCAGTCAGTCTCACCTCAATCCCTGGAAAAATCATGGAACAGGTCCTCAAGGAATCAATTCTGAACCACTTAAAGGAGGGGAAAGTGATCAGGAACAGTCAGCATGGATTCACCAAGGGCAAGTCATGCCTGACTAACCTAATTGCCTTCTATGATGAGATAACTGGCTCTGTGGATGAGGGGAAAGCAGTGGATGTGCTATTTCTTGACTTTAGCAAAGCTTTTGATACAGTCTCGCACAGCGTTCTTGCCAGCAAGTTAAAGAAGTATGGGCTGGATGAATGGACGGTAAGGTGGATAGAAAACTGGCTGGATGGTCGTGCTCAACGGGTAGTGATCAATGGCTCCATGTCTAGTTGGCAGCCGGTATCAAGTGGAGTGCCCCAAGGGTCGGTGCTGGGGCCGGTTTTGTTCAATATCTTCATCAACGACCTGGAGGATGGTGTGGACTGCACCCTTAGCAAGTTTGCAGATGACACTAAACTGGGAGGAGTGGTTGATACGCTGGAGGGTAGGGATAGGATACAGAGGGACCTAGACAAATTAGAGGATTGGGCCAAAAGAAATCTGATGAGGTTCAACAAGGACA
The DNA here is from genome assembly GCA_037349315.1 of Chelydra serpentina. Taxonomy (NCBI): domain Eukaryota; kingdom Metazoa; phylum Chordata; order Testudines; family Chelydridae; genus Chelydra; species Chelydra serpentina. The sequence goes on along the minus strand of JBAIAC010000028.1, from coordinate 18,669,044 downwards.
AGTGCAGAGTCCTGCACTTAGGACGGAAGAATCCCATGCACTGCTACAGACTAGGGACCGAATGGCTGGGCAGCAGTTCTGCAGAAAAGGACCTAGGGGTTACAGTGGACGAAAAGCTGAATATGAGTCAACAGTGTGCCCTTGTTGCCAAGAAGGCTAACGGCATTTTGGGCTGTATAAGTAGGGGCATTTCCAGCAGATCGAGGGACGTGATTATTCCCCTCTATTCGGCACTGGTGAGGCCTCATTTGGAGTACTGTGTCCAGTTTTGGGCCCCACACTACAAAAAGGATGTGGATAAATTGGAAAGAGTCCAACGGAGGGCAACAAAAATGATTAGGGGGCTGGAGCACATGACTTATGAGGAGAGGCTGAGGGAACTGAGATTGTTTAGCCTGCAGAAGAGAAGAGTGAGGGGGGATTTGATAGCTGCTTTCAACTACCTAAAAGGGGGTTCCAAAGAGGATGGATCTAGACTGTTCTCAGTGGTAGAAGATGACAGAACAAGGAGTAATGGTCTCAAGTTGCAGAGGGGGAGGTTTAGGTTGGATATTAGGAAAAACTTTTTCACTAGTAGGGTGGTGAAGCACTGGAATGGGTTACCTAGGGAGGTGGTGGAATCTCCTTCCTTAGAGGTTTTTAAGATCAGGCTTGACAAAGCCCTGGCTGGGATGATCTAGTTGGGGTTGGTCCTGCTTTGAGCAGGGGGTTGGACTAGATGACCTCCTGAGGTCCCTTCCAACCCTGAGATTCTATGATTCTATGATTCTATGATAAGCAGGGAAATAGCAAGTAAGAGTCGGGAAGTGGTATTACCCCTGCATATGGCATTATTGAGACAAAACTGGAATAAGTGTGTCCAGTTCCAGTTCCCACACTTCAAGCAGGATTTTGAAAATTTACAAAGGATTCAGAGAAAAGCCAGAAGAATCGTTCGAGTAATGGAAATATGCATTGTAGTGACAGACTAAAGAAGCTCAATCTATTTTGTTATGAAGGAGAAGTTTAAGAGATGACTTGATCAGAGCCTACAAGTACCTACATGGGGAAGAGATTTCTGATAGTAGGTGGTTCTTTAAGCTAGCAGAAAAAGGGATAATGAGCTCCAGTAGGTTGAAGCTGAAGATAGACAAATTCAGATTAGAAACAACAGACCTATTTCTAACAGTGAGGGTAATTAACCACTGGAACATCATCTCTAGGGATGTGGTGGATTCCCCATCACTATAAGCCTTTAAATTGAGACTGGACATTTTTCTAAATGAGATGCTCTAGCTCAAACAGAAGTTATGGGCTGATGTAGAATTTACTGGGTGAGAGTATAGGGCCTGTATAATTCACGAGGTCAGAGCACATGGTCAGAATTCTTCTGTCTGGCTTTAAAATCTATGAATTGTGCCATGCTTCTATGATGTGGACAAAAACTAACTAAGGACTAGGCTGAGACACACTTAATCCATTTGCATTTGTCACATTCAGCAACAAGATTTGCATTCAGGTTTCCGGTAGGCCAAGATTACTTCTGTAGCCTAGTTCGCTGCTGAGCCCCTGCCAGACTGCACTGACCTGTGACCCATGGAAAACTAGGACAGTTAACGAACAAGACAGGTAAGAGGTCCAACAGGTACTATGCTCAGGAACCAGTTGGATATTCCATGAACTCCACAGAAGACTCGAAGGGCTCCATTGTGGCCTCACAGTTGCCTGCCAAGAGAAAGAGACCCAGGTGTTTAAAGCCCGTCATGGGCTGGGGAAAGAAGCCACTATCTCAGTCAGGCTTTTTATACAAGATGGACTACCTGAGGAGGAGGAAGAGGAAGTCTGAAGAAGGCTGGTAGTCCAGGCCTGAGAGAAAGGACCTTGTGACACAGTTGCCTGCCCAAAGTGAGGTAAACCCAGATGGAAAACCTGCCAGGGCTGGAAAAAACAACTTTGAATGGCTCCCTTTTAAATTCATTTAATTCCATTTTAATAGCAGTTTAAAGGCAGCCTTTAGCCAGTAACAAAAGGAGCTTTAAAGTGTCTAGGAACACTGAATGCTATGAAAGAGGCTGGAGAACCCAAGGGACTTCATTAAGAATGCCAAAGACAATCATAAACCAGCTGCCAAACACAGCTTGCTGGCCTGTAGGGAACAGAGCTTTACAATGAATTTTGACCCACCAGAATTCCTCCTTATTCCTGTACCTGCCTCCATAGCACCAGAGTAATAGACATGGGTGTGAGAATCCACGACATGAGAACTGACAGTCCTCAGTGAAGGCTTCCGCTCAGCTTTGCTTCTACTGTTAGAACTGAATCCAGTGTTTGTGACAGTGAGACCATTGTTGTTTGGAGCAGTGGTTATGCAGACTATGTCTAAGATTTCCAAAGGGGTCTGCACCTCCATTTGAAACTGTGTAGGGGTCTGCAAATGAAAAAAAAAGGTTGAAAACCACTGGTCTAGAGCCAGGCACAGCACAGGGTGATGCTAATGCTGCCCTTCTCCACACACACCTCACTCCAGAGCTCCAGCTAATTAATATCCCAAACCCACCTTCACTAGTCCAATCCTGGTTGCCTACAGAACTCTGCCAAGCCCCTCACGCCTGCCCTGCAGTGCCCCTTTGTTCTACTCAAGCCCTGAGCTCCCCACCCAGCTCTTCCAATGCACCTCACTCCTGCCCTGAAGCACCTCACCTGCAGCCCAGGTTTCTCCCTGTAGATCAAGGCAGTTGGTGGAGCTGCCTGTACATCAAGGCAGTTGGTGGAGCAGTTTTGTGCCCAGACCAGAAATAATGTATAACTGAACTGCTCTCCCATTGAGAAGCTTGTCTTCAGACAAATCTCTCTAAATACATTCCAGTGCCCTGGGGTCATATATCTGACAGGTTTGCATTGTATAATGAGATCACATGACCATTTCTACAGCATTAAGTTCCAGGCACATCAGCAAAATATGAAAACAGCTGAATCTAATAAACAATCTCAAGGCTGGGGATAACGTGCAGCTACAGATAAGGAGACTCTCAGATAAACACACAGCATATGTATACATAATGCTGCTCCACAGAAAAAGAGCATTCCTGCTCTTGGCAGCTCCCCCAGACTCAGTAAGATCCAAAGAGCTCTGAGCACTAGCTGCCAAGCCCACAGCCATCTTGATAAGAACAGGTCATTTACATACAAGAGCCCACTAGAGCTCCAACCAGCCCCTGGTGTGGATAGGCTCTTAGAACCCCACTCAGAGATATTTGGCCACTGATATCACCTGATGGATGGATGACTCTGCTGGGGCTCAGTGAAGGCTGAGCTATTAAAACACCAGCCAGAGCACTAGTGAAAACTACCCTACAGCAGAGCACTGTCTATGGCATGTTGCTAGAAGCCGCGCTACAGGCTGTTGCTGGACAGTTGCTAGGATCACTGCAATTGGCTTATCCTAGATAGAAAATATGATTTAAAGGGCAGGCTCTCAATATTCTTCCCCTCCAGGTTAGAAGTTTGAGTGGATTTCTCTGTGTAAAGTGTCCACATCTGGCCTTAGATACATGCTACAATTTCTACAGTATTATCCAGTGACAGTCTTTGAAAAGGAAAGGGATCAATGTAAGAATCATCGAGTACACACTACCGTGCCTAATCAGACACAAAGATAGATTTGCAACCATAATATATGGAGCCAAATTCAGACCTGCTTTAACACGATTGATTATGGAAAGACAAGAGATGGATCTGGCCCCATCAGCTAACGGTCTCTAGACATTGGAAACATTATTAAATTTTTGGCTGATCGCCACAGTCTTTAACTGCATTCATTATAATTAAAATGTCTACAAAGGAATCTGGCTGTAGACCAGGTTCACTAGTGATATCAATGACTTTCCAATACATTTGATAGCTTTAGCCAATGCCAGCTCTAAAGTCTTCCCAGGTCTGCTTTTTAGAGGGCAGAATCAAACAGCAGTGAGGTCAGAAACAAAAAATAAGAGATTGTCAAAGTGGACAGGACCAGGAGAAGTAAAATAACTGTAACAACTCTTTAACCAATAGGCTGGCAGTGTGTAAATTACTGAATGCAAACTGTGTGCCAATTGGCTGACACACCTCGATGTCATAAATCCATCTATAACATGGATGGCAATACCCAGCACTTATCTAGCCACTTTTTCCTTCAAAGCGTTTTATAAATATTAATTAAGGCTCACAGTCCCACTGGGAGATAGGTATTCTTCCCATTTTACAAACGGCGAAACTAAGTGACAAAGAGGGAAAGGCATTTGCTTAAAAGCACAGTCAGTGTCACGGCTTGGAAGAGAACTGGAGAGTAAAGCTATATAACATTTTTTGGACAAAAAACATTTTTTCAGTGGAAAAATCAGATTTGCATTGACTGAAACATTTCACAAATTAATACTGAATCTGTCAAATTGTTTCAGCTGAAAACACACAAAAAGTCCAAAAAAGACTAAATGACTTGTTTTGAATTTTACTTCCATTTTATTTTTGTAAAAGGTAAAAGGCAAAAACACTGAAAACTGAACAAACTATTTTGTCTTATGCTGAAATGAATTTTTTTCTGATTTTTTTTTCATTTGGCCACTGAACCAAAGAAATTGGTTATTGGCACAGCTCTGCTCAGGAGTCCTTAAAACCACTTTCCTCTTCAAGGCCGGAACAATAGCTGCTCCAGAATCATGTGTCAGAAAACAAATCTTAAAATGATTTTCTTCTGTAGCAGGAAATTTCTGGTGAGTAGAAGCCAAGAAAACATGCCTAACGACGAGGTGAAGTGCATGATGAGGCCCAAGGACTGTGGAAAGAAATGGGCTCAGGGCATTTTGTGGCCAACATTTGTTCACTCACATAATAACAAGGACATTATAATAACATATATCTGCAGCACATCTCACCATCTCAGGAGCTATTGTGGTGCTGCCCCCTCTGGAAGGAGGCAGTCAGATAACCAGTCTTTAATGGGTCTTAAATGTTTAGGCAGAACTAACAATGTTATGGTCTGTACTTGCATAGCACTCAGTTAGTCTAAATCAGAAGGACAAAAAGCTGAGCTGCCAGTCCCTGTCAATGTTCCAACAAATCTATAAAATGTCGGGAGACTGACTAGGGCTCTGAGCATATCAGAGTTCTAGGCTTGCAGTTTTACTGATCACTATATTGTGCAGCGGTGTGCATACCTGAATGCAGGCGGTGTGTGTGCGTATAATCCCAAACACTAATACTTAGAACTTCTAGGGCACTTTTCATCCACAGATCTCAAAGTAGTTTTCAATGGACTGTTACTATCAGTGTCCCCATTTTACAGATTGGATGCCCCTGTGCATGGGGATGTCTATATGCATGCATGTCGTTTTCTTTTGTGCACCCAAATACATGCCAGGCACCTTCATAATATAAGTGAGAAAGCAATCCCAGTCCCACAGAGTTTACAAAATAAATGCCCCCTGACACACAAGCAAAGATCACAAGGAGACAAAAAAGAAAAGAAAGGAAGGTAAGTAAACAGGGGTAATTAATATCAGATGCTTAATCAGTGAGGCATGGATACATCTGGAAGTTTCCAATAATTAACTTTTAAGTGTGTGTGTGTGTGTAGTTATTATCTGTATCAGACCCTAAAGTGTTCCAGGTGCTTCCACATAAAAAAATATGTGGTTCCCCCCCATACAAAATTGGGGGAGGGGAGGAGGAATAAGTGATGTCAACAAACAATGGAGTGGCGAAAGAGAGAACAAGGATAAATAAGATAATATTATTCAGTCTGTTACGAGCACATACCACAGAGTCACCTTTCTCTCCCCACCAATCCTAGCACTGTATTCTCTTTAACTCATTGCATCGGCTCTGAGTCTCCATTCTCCTTTTTTGCCCCCAGAGTTGCACTGAGGTTTGATACTTGTATCATTTGCTAAAGAGCAGTAGAAAGACATAGCAAAAGCAGATCAGCAAACACTGGGGTCTGCTTAGGAACCCATGGTACCTCTGGGCTCTGTGCAAGAGGGGCCAATGAAGTGATGACCAGCTAGGGATGGAACTTGTGGATTTATAATGACAAAATACAAAGTGATTTAGGATGTTTGGGAAGGTTAATACAAACCGGTCATAATTCCCATCCCTGGGAGGGCATCGATCAGCCCCGCCTGAAATTGCAAATGCACTCAGAGGCTCTTTGGTTACACTGGGGCACCAGTTCTCCAAGGATATGAAATGCCCAACCAACTAGCCAGTGTGTGAGCCATTGCAGCATGGTTGGTGATGGATGTGGAAAGTGCCTGTGCCTCAGTTGGGGAAGACTGTGGAGCCCTTTGACACTCAAGGGTTGCTCGGTAAGGATGTCAGTACTGCGATCAGTCTCCCCTTCCCTTCTGACAATTCTTTTATTTCCTCCAAATTATTACTCAGTGGTTAATTTCACTCTGCCCTTCAACAACAAAGAGGTTTCACATCACAAGTATACAAGCCCCGGCCCAGTGTGGTACTGTTAACCTGAAAGCAGGAGGCATAAAACTACTTTCAGCTCCAAATACAAAAGCAAAACCAACATTTACATGAGAACATTTTTGTGGTCTCCAGAGAGGCAGAAAATGTCTCTCAATTGAGTTTTGTGGTTTAATTTGGGCTTTGTGATGAAATGTGTGGCATGGTGGGTTTTCTCTAACAAAACCCAAGGAAGTCCTCACAAAGCTCACTTTCACTTCAGTTTCACCTTGACCATGGTGGTTTCAAACAAACCCTATATTTAAAGTGAAACACCTCAACTGAACCTGTTGCAATGTTTGCAGAAATGCAGATGAGCTGAAAGCAGAAATTTTCTCATGGCCTTAAACACTGCATTTCAGGGGTAGTATGCCCAGAGGGAATATCTGACCCATAATAAAGTATCTGCATTTCAGGGAAGATTTGGGGAAAACATATTTAAAGTTCCCATTACTTGTCCCCAAAAGGAGGCACTGCTAACCCCAATTTCTTGGCCAGCTTCCAGCTCACTGTCCCCTTCCTTACTGCCACACTTTCCTTTTCAGTTTCCTTTGAGTAAAATCTCCTCTTTTAGCCCGGCCCTTCTCTGCAGTACTGCTGGTGACTGGCTGATGTTTCACCAGGGTGAGGGAGGCATTTCACTGCAGGAGGTGAAGTGATCCCTTCATGGGGCATATTCTGCCATCATTTTACAAAGCAGACTCCCATTGAACTAGGGGTGGGATGTGGGCATGACCCCATAATTCAGAGCCTTCTCCAGTTCACTGAATAGCCCTAGATTATGGTGTTTGTCTCCACTGTGTCTTCAAATCCCTTTATTCCTGTTTCTAAACGAGGGGGCTTTCTGGTTTCTGCACTGGTGCTATTTTTCTAGTCAAATCCCTTCCAGAGAGCTCCTTTCAGGGAAGTCAGATTCTCTCTCATTCCTGGCTAACCTTTCCAGTCCCCGTGTGTGCTCAGCCGGGCCTTTTATTGCTCATGTGTGTGGAAACAACACAGCCCACATCAGAGCAAAGTCAAGTCTCCCGTGAGAGTGCTCACAGGAGAATAGGAGGAGACGGGACGTCTCACCCCGCCCATGGAAGGGCGAATGGAGACTTGTCACATGCTTCATTCCATTTATTGCACATGGATGGGACAGAGATCTGGCCACGTCGAAATGATCTTATTTAAAATACACAACAGGGCACTAGAGGAAATGGCATCTTTGTTCCAAGCTACAGCTGCATCTCATCCCAAGGGGATTCAGTTGATGTTTCTGAGCCATCTCCCAGAAGCACTGGATAGAAAAGCAATAATGTTAGGGGTTGGGAGAAGCGGTTTTTGTTGGGCGTTTATCATAGTTTTGCCAAATGAGCCTCAAACATTGGGGGGTTTAATTCAGCTGACTCAGCTGCACAGCATCATACAATCATAGAATCATAGAATCTCAGGGTTGGAAGGGACCTCAGGAGGTCATCTAGTCCAACCCCCTGCTCAAAGCAGGACCAATCCCAACTAAATCACCCCAGCCAGGGCTTTGTCAAACCTGCCAAGCCATCATCACATCACCTTGAGACCCAGGAAATCGCATTTGGAGCATGGTGTCATCACACTGTGATGCTGCCCTGCAGGTGTTTCTCTGCCGCCACCCCCCCATCCCCCAGAGTCTACCGCGAGTGTGGGTGACAGCTGAGGATTATCCACGGCTTCCACGCGGATAGCAAGCCAAGCAAGAAGTGCCCTGTGGTGCCGACTCTTACACTGCCCTGTACTTTGTGCATCATTCTTACACGTTCAAAGTAAGTGCACAGCAGCTATAAAACGCTACCAAACGCCAAGGTGCAAGGCCGTGGAGAATGAGACTCAAGAGTCTATTCCAGCAGCATGGGAAGGAGAGGTCCAGGCACAGCCCCACCAGCACTTCATTCCTGGTATTGTCCTCACCCTTTCCTTACAGACCCCCAGTACCCAGTACATTGTTGGGACTGGGGATACGGACAAGCCCATTACTTAGGGGGAAGGGAGAGGAGATGAAAGGCTAAGGATCAACTGCTCCAGATCTAAATGAAGACGCAAACTTTTCAATAATTCAGGCCTTCTTGCATCTAGGAAGGACCTAATGTAGCGCTCACTTGCTGTGCCCTTTGCAGTGTGGCACAATGGAGCAGGAAGAGCAGCACAAAAATTAGTGGAGCAGGAAATTCCAAATGATGTGGAAATGATTGTGGGGAGGGAGAAGTCCTGGACTTCAGTGACACAGGGTCTCTGTGCTCCTGATATTACGTTAATTAGGCCAAGAAGAAGTAGAACACCTTAGAAATCCCCATGCAAAATGGGTGAGTGGCCATGAAGAGGCAGAGAGAGTAAATGCAGGATGAAACTCAAGGTTGGGAGGTGCAATCTTCAACTGTTCAAGCCGATGCTGTGCAAGCTTCCACCATACAGCTCTGTCAATGCACCTGGTTCGGGCCCAAAGCACCATCTGCTTTTTCAGTCCGCACAGCTCAGTGAATACACCTCCATCCTGCTTTCCAGCAGGGATCCCTGCACAGCTCTGTGTCCTGCTTTTCCCGGTGTGGGCCTCTCTCCATGGGACTGTCACCCATGCTCGCTTGTGCTGTGGGTTGGTTTGTTTGCCATCCAGGGACGATGAGTGTTCTTTTAACACGAGTATTATTCAACCATCTGACAAATGCCCGTTTTTATCTTCTGGCTGAGAAGCCGGGAAGCTGACGGTGACTTTTAAACTCAGGTCTCTCGAGATAAAATATAATGTTTATAGCCCACCCTGCCTAGCACTCTCCCCATATCTTCCCACTAATAAAGCTGGCAGCCCCTTCGCCTTCACAGGATTTTGCCTTTCTCGGGACATTTGTCAAATATTAAGTTTTAAGGCTGTGGTTTCCCCTTGACGCACCCCCACATCTCTTTGCAGGTGGGTGTGGTAGGATGTGTATTTTCATTGTAACTGCAGGGGGTACATGCAACAAAGGCACAGGCAGCTCATAGACATTAAGGTCAGAAGGGACCATTATGATCATCTAGTCTGACCTCCTGCACAATGCAGGCCACAGAATCTCACCCACCCACTCCTGGAATAATCCCCTCCACTCGGGGAGGAAACAGCCCCATAGTGCCTCATTTTCTTAATCTCTCTCTAGGTAGTAGCCAGAGATAACTAATCACCCACTAATTATTAATCAGTTCCCTGTGACTATATCTTAACTGGCCTCTTTTCCATTCACCCTTCCCCAGGACCTTAGGCCAAGATCCACAAAGACTTCTAAGGTCCATTCAGGTCAACCCCACAGCCCCTCATTCCCCACTAGCCTCCCCGCCCCATTCTTACCCCGTAGCCTTGCCCCTCCTCCCCAACATTAAAGTCTCCATTTTTGACAGTGTGGCTAATTGGCCAGGCCCGGGCAACCTAACCCCCCCCCAAATTGCTTTCACATGGGCTGCCCACTGGCTCCAGCTGCAAACAGAAGGCTGGGCGCTGCCCCAGCACTAACTATGTTTATTTAATAAGGCTTAAAAAACTAATTGAGCTAAACTGAAACCTAACAGCCCGCAGCTGGGGTGACAGCAGCTGGTGGGGCTCACCCAGCGCCCCCTTTTCTCTCACTTCCCCTTAACCCCCCACCGGTCATCGGGGGAGGAGGAAAGTTAACAGCCTGCCCGGCTGTGGAGAATCGTATTGGCGTGTGTAAACCCTGCTGGTGAGGCTGGTCTGCCTGCCTGCTTCTATCTCACTGTCACCCTGGGTGTTCCCTGGCGAACAGAGGAAGGGAGGCAATGAAGAGATTGCTGGGGTTAACACATGCCCCATAGCCAGGGACATGAGGTGGGCGCTCGCCCCGCTCTGCCTGCTGCCAGGGCAGCACTTTTAGCTGGGAGCTCCTGGCTGGAGAGAATGGAAAAGGAGGAGGAGAGAAAAGGGACTCTGTTGAGAGGGGAAATGAAGAATGGATGGAGCAGAGCGGAAAGGAGAAATGAATGAAAGGGAGTGACGAGGAGCATGGGGAAGGAGGAGCCAGGTGTACACAGCCGGAGAGATGCGTGACAGGTTGCAAAGAAGAGAGGGAAGGGGAGAAAGCCACGACAAGAGAACAGAAACTAGCAGCCCGGAGAAAGTCAGGAAATGGGGGAAAGAAGCATGCGGGTGGCCTACAGCTCCCACAGCATGGCCAGAGGCTCTGCTCTCACTGTCTGCTGGGCAATACTCCGGTCCCTGCTTGCTCTGGGTATGTCTACACAGCAAGCCATGATGTGATTGCAGCTGGGCTAGGTACTTTGTGCCCTTGACATGTGTGAAAGAGACGCTGCTCCCCCAGAGCAAGGCAGCTAGAGAGAGCGGCTGATTATTTCCCAGCATGAGCAAGTAAAGGCAGAGTTGGATAGGCCAGCCTGTCACTGGAGATGCCGGCCTGTGTCACTGCGGTGTGCTCTACCATGAGTCCAGCTGCCAGAAAGTGATTAGCCAGTGGGAGTGATAGGAGAGAAAGAGCAGCTTCCCATTAAGGAGCTGCTGTGCTGGCGAGGTGGCAATGGAGATGGGAAAAGGTACCTGTAAAACAATTAGAGCCATCAGATTCATTTGTAGGCGCAAAGCTCCTCTGGGCACTTATCTGCTAATTTTATTTGCCTATAAAATGCCCTGAGTGCTTATGGTGTAGTATGAATAATAAATCCAGACGCCTAGTCGCTAATAGCTACTCATATGTCCGGTCTGCCCTGGGGAATAGCTGAGTGCATCGTGCCTTTCTTTCAATCCCTCCACTGACTTTCCCTTCTGCACCACATCAAGTTCAAGCAGAACTCTGTAATTAGCTGTCCTGGCCTCTTTTTGCATTGCTCCTCATCCCCTCCATTCTGCCAGGCATGCCAGCCCTGTCGCCCTATTTGTTCACTTCTTTCATGCCAATTCCCATGCATGGAAGGCTGTTCCCAAGCTGCTACTCCAAGTCACCACGCTCTCCTCCTTCAAATCTCTCCTCTAGACACTAATCTTCCTTGAAGCCTTCAAGAAGCAGCCAGCGAATAGAAGAGGCTGCAACTGAGGATAGGTCATGCAAATAAACAATCACGGTGAAACTCTTACTCCTGTGCCAGCATCGTCCTGACCACTCTGTACAATGCAGCCTCTACCTCTGTCACTCCATTTCGTCTTTAAGATGCTTGGGACAGGGACTGTCTTCATGTGTGTCTGTACATTGCCCAGCATAACAGGGCCTCAGTGCTGAGTGGGGCCTTTGCGTATTCCTGCAATAGAAATAACCCTCAAAGTAACGATAAATTGCATGGATCTGGCTAGTGAAAACTCCCGGTCATGTGTTTCAGGGCTGGGGGGCATTTCCAGTGCTGCAGAGCTCCAAACCACTCATGAAGTAGTGGTCGTTGGAAGCAGACAACTAGTAGCCTGGGATCCTCGGGTAAGAAAGGGGGACCCTGATTCTGAATGGCATGGTATTTACTCAGTCCTGGACACAGACCTTCAGCTACGATTGAGTAACATAGGAAGTGTGAGATATATGGATACCTTATACCACGCACTATATCCGACATACAGTCAGTCAGGTTAGGGAGTCCCCCAGAGGAGGTCCACTATTCTGCAGTGGGGCCAGCCCTGAGAAGCATATGCTTCCACCGAGAGAGATCACAGCCCCATACCCGGATTGATCCTTCGGTACATCCTACGTCAGACAAGGAAAGGAGAGGGTAGGGACATCACCTGGAAATTGCTACATTGGGCTTAAGTTCTTTCCAAAGCCCTTACATTTGGCTGGGGATTGCATGCAATACAAGGTAAGAGGCAATCCTTGAAAAAAATCTTTTAACTGATTTATTCCTATTACAGGTATTTCAATGCATTGGCTGTAATTAAAGTTAAACATCTGGGGGGAAATAGGAGGAAAATCTTCCAACCACTTTAAAGAGAGGCTTTCAGTGAGGAAAAGCAATAAAGCTTGCCATGTTTAAACAAATCCTTTTTACCTTTCATCATTTCCCTCCACAGCCCTGGCTAATTATCAAAGCTATCCGTGTTCCTGGGATGGGCTGACGTCCCTCCTGGGCCCCTTCTCCCATCCTTCTGTGTAATTGTAATCCTGAATTTATGGCATCCCGATCAGTTACAAGGAAATAGGAATCATGTCAAGCAGGGTTTATCTGATGGTTATTTGGTGGCCTGTGCAAAAGGAGTTTGCAGAGTCTCAGGCCAGTTCCTAGTGGACATATGCCCACATCACAAAAACTACCAGTCCGCTTGGCACCAACTGGCTTTTTTGTGGGTGTGTTTGATAGCCTGAACAACAACTAAATGGGTGCAGGAGAAGCAACTCCCCGCTCCATTGCTTGAGAGGTTCCTTTTGGGAGGAGGTTTGGCATTTTGGAGAGGTAGTGTGTATGGAAAACTTGCACTGCCGTTCTTTGTGCTCTCTCTCCTGTGGGTAACAGAGGCCTTTAGTCTCTGGCATTGTCAAACTGGCACTTTCCAGCAGCACAGAATTCACCCTAAAAATGTTTTTTAAAGAAAATAAAAATGAACAAAGAAAGGAATCTGACCTTGCTGCAGGGCATAGCAGAAAGGGAAACTAGACAAAAAGGCTGAACAGCGCCTATTCATATTCCAGTCTGTGGGACAATTCAGTGTTGAGGAAACTACAGTTGAATTAAGCTGCCCTTTTGGTGGTGTGGCCTTTTTCATGTTTATCCCATGTTGTAATGGGCTTGCTCACACACTCTTGTGTGGCTGGAGGGCTGAATGAAACTATGGCCCTGTCTACATTTGATTTACTTTCTTAACATTTCCCATTGGTGCACTTCCACCCACGGTAACAACAATGGATGCCCAACTGTAGATGTCTACCTGTATTTTAACCTCAGGTTTAGAAATCATGATATTTGAAAGACTGATAGCCACCAGCACCTTGTCTACACTAACTCTTTCAGCATTGCTATCAATTGCAGGGAATATATCTAGTGAGTCTTGTCTACAGACTCACTACTGGCCAAAGGAGATTCCCATTCCCACAAGTCCTAGAGTGGATGCTCCTGGATTCAGTGGTTCCCGCTTAATGGCATGAAAAAGTTTATCTTTGCCACCTGTTCAGATCACAAACTCTACCTACTTGTATGTTCCACATAAGACATGGCTGGAAAACTGAGGAGGGAAAAATTAGTGGTATTACTAAAATAGTGATAAAGTTAATGCAGTAGCAGGCAAAATGATTTTCAAATAGTAAAAAGTGATCAAGTAAACCAGTTTAAAGGTCTTGTTGGGGCCTAGGTTTTCCTCTGGAGATCCCAGATGACACACACACACACACACTGTACGGACACCTCCTAGAGGCATACAAGAGCTGAAAACAGTGCTGTTTTTTAAAAAAAAGAATAGTAATTTAGCAAAAAGGAGGTGATGATGGATTGAAGCTAAGGCAGGGAATAGGTTGGACTATGGAATGAAGCAGTGAGAGGAGGCAGTGGTGTACTGTAAATCAATGTAAGGGGGAGCTGGAGACATTATTGGAGAGGAGGAATCTGAGGGTATGTTCATAAATGAGATTTGAGGGGGGCGAAAATGGCAGTATCTAGGCTGATTTGTGTTTCCTGGGCCCCATGATGGGCCAGATGGTCTTTCCAAGCCTTAACTATGTTGCTGTGTTCTCATGTAATCAGCACTTTGTTCCTAATCTCAAGGGAAAGACAAAAGGTGGGGGGAGGGGGAAATGTTCTATGAAATTTCCCTTTGTTCTTAAAAACAGAAACAGCTGCTGTGATTTATGGGAGGCTGATTGGCCAAGGCAGTAGCTAGGGCGGAGACTTCACCCTCAGAAGGAGGAGTTACTGCAGCCAATGGGAATAACTGTTGAGAGTTTGGCAAGAAAGAGACACATAACTCAAGTTGTCAAAACAAAGAGTTGAAAGGGACAGGGAAGTGGAGAGAGAATGGAATTGCTATTGTAAGTGAAGGAAAATAGCTTTACCCTTGGTGCAAAACGATTCTTGAATCCATCTCTGGCTTTTGGAGCAAGAAGAGCTACCCGCAGGATGAAGACAAAGTAAGAAATGTTTTAAAAATGTAAAAATCCAAGTGCAATATTTTCAGAATCCAGCAGCAGCAGCAGCCGCCACCTGCCAGGACTCTAGGGATTTCCAGAGTCAAACGCAGGAATTACCGATCCCCTGGGAAAGCTGCTTATATTCCACTCGGGTACACATTGGCCCCAATGACCCATGGAATGGCAATGGTAGCACATGTGAAGAAGTGAGAGAATACACGACCTTTACCTATTGAGACCAGGGTTAATATTAGGGATGGGAACATCCTTATCTCACTGTGCATGGGAGGCAGGCTTGGAGTAGCAGCGGGTGCTGAGACTCAGGAGTGAAGTGCATTGTCAGAACTACAGCAAAGGAAGCTTGCACACTGTCTGCCTCCCCCTGTGCACCTTGTAGCTATCAGTGCTCTCAGCCCCACACATTTGCCATAGTTCCAAATTCATGCCATGCTAATCAAACATGCCAGGATCAAGGAGATTTTGGAAACACAGAGTGGGCTGACAGACTCTCCTTGATGGAAGAAACGAAGGAGCAAGGGAAGTATGGCTGGAGGTGGGAGGGAAGCTCATATTCAGGGACCAGGTCCCACTCCTAAAGCCATTTACAAATGAAATAAAGTAAATGTAGCTTGCAAGGAGCCCCTGCTGACTTCCATGGGGTTCGCACACAGTGTAAACTAGCCCTCCTCATGCTGCTAACTGGAGGCCTGAATTGAGACTGAGGACAGGGAGTGCCCCTCCCTGCATGTGACTCCATTAGGGCTGTGGGAGGGGAGGACAATGTGCTGCTGCAGGCTGTGTGGACACTAATCCTGCTTGCAGTCGGATGCCTTTACCCAGGCCTGGAATTGTCTCTCAGCAGCAAGTGCTCACTTTCAGACGGCACCATCTCTGCTCATTACCACGGACCCTCCCTACCAGAGGGGAGGGGCTGAACCTGCCTTGTCTTCTCCTCCAGTCCCGCTGTCAGGAGGAAGCTGAGCCAGGTCCTCCTACCAGAGGGCAAAATGGGGCTCCCCATGAGCTGAAGAGCTACTATTGGGTAATTAAGCACCCAGTGCTACCTACTTCTGCGGCTTTTCCTGCCCAGCCCTCATCTCCTGATCACGTCCCGCCAGCTCATCTGCCCTGACCTTGCCTATTCATCCATACGTAGCATAGCTCAGACACACTCTGCTGCTGTATCCCCACTGCTGTGCCATTCACCTCCCGCCCCCAAGCCATGCCTTGCCACACACCTTTAGCTGTTCAGCCCTAAGCTAAAATTGCTCTTTCCACTGAAGCAGATCAGGGCTCCCAGGCCTGCAGCCCAAATGCACAGAGCAGAAAGGGAGGAGAAACGCTGCTCTCCAAGTCAGCACGTGTGGGTGGTTTCTTGTTTGCAGCACTAAGAGACTTTTGGCAGGTCAGCTCTGTGGACATGCCAGCACGACAAGCCGCTTGCCAGCTGTGCACTTGCCACTGGCTGCCTCCTGTGCCTTCTGGTTTTACTTACCCAGGCTGGTCACATTCCAGTGTAAAGTGCATTTTTCATCCCTGCCCACCCCCTGGGATTTAGTGCTTCCGAACAGTTGCAGGATGCAACCTCAGAGCCTGGGGGCTGTGGCTCAGATACAGAGCCACTAAGTGGGGAGCACGGCTCATGCTGGGCTACCCTCTCCCTGGTGACATACCTTCAGCACAGCCAGAAAGCAAAGAGCTGGTTTAGGAGCAACGTGAAACAGATCATTTTCCACATACACTGGCACCTCAGCTTGTTTGCAGCGAACCAACTGCATCTCCTCACACTGACGCAGGTGTGCAAAGCCATGCAAAACTGCAGGGCATCTGCTTCATTCAGTGACTCACTCGTCCTGTTTGTGCCCAGATGGCACAATTTGGGTGGCCCAGCGTGCTTTGTAAAGCAACAAATCACGTTGTGCAATGCAGTGACTCTGGGAGTGAACAAAGCCACTGTTCTGGGCCCAGTAGCAGCATGCACGCGGTCTCAGGTGTTGAGTACCATTTTATTGAGAGAGGGGGTATTAGGCAAGAAGTACGATTATTTCCTCTAAACTGTCCCGGAAATGGCCTGGCATATTTAACCGCCACTGGAGTCAAGATGGTGCAAGCCAACATTGAACTAAATTGATGGAGACAAGCCCATGTTCTGGTCCAAGGCTTGAACTCTCAAGCTTCAGACCACACCACAAGAGAAATCATTAATGACATTGTCTGGGGGCAGATCAAGCCTTGTGACAACAGCTCCAATGGGAGAGGACATTGGGGGCTTCCAAAAATTCTGCAGTACCTGAGAATGTCTTTTCTGGTGGAGCCCCACCAAGGGATTGTGGTATTTTCCTCTTCATTCCAGGAGAAAAGTCCATATGACAGACTTGCTGGGACAAAGCCAGTGAAGATGGGATGAGGAAACAAGCCTGCCAATAATAAAATTAACTGACAACTCTCTGTCGAAGCACAAACCAAAGCCATTCTCTAGAACTGGGGTCATGTGAGATTATGGACAATTATTCATGAAATTTTCCACCACTTAATCTCTCCTCTTCTTGTGTGTCCAACATTTTGAGATTTATTTTTTTTCAAAATCCCACTAAAACTATGGGAACTTGTCTGTAGAAATGTAGGAAAGCAATAAAAATGACCTGTGCCTGCAGTGAAAAAAACTGAACCATGACCTTATTTATAAAATGAAGTTTGCAAAAATGGGACCAATTTTGAATGGGCTTAATTTTGAATTTGCAACAAAATACATCAAAGCTTATATTTGGAACATTGCAGCAAATATTTTGCCTCCTCTGTCAGGAGTCCTTTGTGTGCTTCCAAAAAGTTTGGGTTAATGCCATCTGCCTTCACCAGGTCATTGTAGTTCCAGGGCCACAAACAGCTGTACAGAGGAGACTCTCCTTGGCCTGGATGGAAGCAGGAAGTTCTGGCATTTTTCTTTTCTCCCAAGTGGGCCCATTCTCATGAGATTTCCAGCTCAACTTTAAAGCCACAAGAGGTTGGCAAATTCCAAAGAAACAAACGTACGTTGGGGTGTTGCTTCGCGCTGTTTGAAATTCAATCGCCCCTAAGGAAAATATGGAGAAACTGAAAAAGAAGGGCTAATGCGAAAATAATAAATTGCAAACATTCCTGTGGTGGAAGCGGATTCCCTGCCTCCTTTTATCCCTGTGTATTGTCTTCTCAGCAGTCATCTGTGAAATTATGCTGTTATTGAAGTTATTCTGGGTGTAATTAGAGTTAATAATTTGGTATTTTATTTCTGTCCTCCAATTACTGCAGGGGAAAAAAAATCAAAATCCAGGCAGCAAAAGCATTTTTCTCCTTTTCCTGTAAGAAATATCCCTGTCTGTGTCAGATCCCTTGGTATGCCTAGCACTGCATCTCCCCTGCCCCCCTCAGATCCCTTGCTGCGCCCATCCCTGTGCTGACCACTGCATTTCCCCCCGCCCCTCCCCAGGATCCCTCGTGTGCTGACCCCTGCACCCTTATTGTGACAACCCCTGTGCCCCCAGGATCCATGTCTGTGCCCACCCCTGCAACTTTGCTGCATCCAGGCTTGGGCCCATTCCAATCCCTCACTGTGCTGGCCCGTCACATGCCTGGATCCCTCTCTGTGCCCAGCCCTGTGCCTGCCCAGATCCCTCACTGTGCTCACCACTTACCCTGCTGGTTCAAGTTGGAAGTGACAGAAAGTCATTCTCCTCTGACAGCTGTCCTGAACGAGCTGGTGGGTTTCAGTCCAGTTCTTAGTAGGCAAGTGTCCCCATCTCCTAAGGAGCGTTATGTGGCGCACAAGTGTGCCAATGCTGGCAGTCTCAGCAGAGATGCCAGGCACCAACTGGGCCTGGAGCCTGACAGATGTCTTCTCCATGCTGGCAGGATGGCGTGTAGGGACCTTGCCCTGCTGCTGCCTGTGCAGCCTCTGTTCTGGTGATACACAGAGGAGGTTAATCTCCATGGCTTTGCAAAGGCAAGAGGTGGGCAGAAGGTTTCAGTGATACCAGTGGGTGAGGAGCAAGGTGCAATGCTTTCTAAATTCCCCTGTCATTTGCCTGTCAAGAGCACATCCACCATTAGTAAAATCTACCCGAGTTAACCTGTTAGCAGGGTTAGCTGCTGGCGGTCTCCATCCAGCGAGAACGTGTGCGGCATGCACATTGCTGAACTCAGCCTCCATTCTTCAATGGCGTTTCTAAAGTGCCCTTGGCTATTCTTGATTTTATTGCATTTACCTGTTTGAAACATTAAAGAACTTTTCTGTTAAATTATTTTGAATTAAGTTTGGCAGCTGAGACCCTTAGGAAATCAGTCCAATCCCGCCCGTGTGAAATGAATTTGGAGGAGACTCTGTCTGGTTCCACAAGCTAATTATCCTGCACACTAATTAAGAAGTCATCAATTTGGGGGATGAAGATGGGAGGAAGAAGGGAGGTGAGCCCATGCTTGGGGGGATCTACTCAGCCCTAAAGCTGGGCTTGGCCTTTCAAAACACGGCTAGGGCAAGAGACACACATACAGCACAGGAATTATTAGAGCAGGAAATTTCAAATGATATGGAAATAATCTTCTGAGTGTGAGTTTATTTTGGAACTTTAGATTTAATAATTCAGCACTTCTGGGATTTGGAAAGTGAAATGACAAAGATTAAAGGCATATTGTGAAGTTCACAATCCTCTATTTTCAAACACCATGTTTCCTTACCTGGCTTGCACACACCGTGGGATCTCATTCGTACTTCACTAATTCCCACACTCCAAGATTCACATGGACAAAACCTCCATCTCTCCCTGCTGTGCAGCAAAAATGGAATAGCTGGGACAGTGCTGTAGTGAGGTCTCAAATTACTACAACTAAAATATTCTTCAGAACATGTGCTAGCACATTATGAAGTATAATCATAAATAATTAAAACTTAGCCACACTTGTCAAATAAATGAACAAAATAAGTCTTGTGATGCATTATCCTTGTTTTCCCTTGACTGTGTTTGTCGCTCATTATTAGAGCTGGGCAAACTATTTTTACCAAACAATTTATTCTAGCATTTTTTTTCCTGTTTGTGAATTGTTTGTTCACGAACACACTGATTCCTCACTAATTTGTTCACTCTTCATAATTGCTCAGAAACTGTTTCAAGCTGAAATTCACACGCACGTGGGTAGCTCACAAACTGTCCACCACATCTATTCACTCTTGTTATTCCCGCACTGGTTCTTTGCCACACTGTTGCCTCTTGGGCAACACCTGCTGCACAAAAGGACCATAAAGCCAGTTTAACTTGCTACCTGGGATTTCCCTTAACAGGAGGGGCTTCTCAAGTGGCGTGGTGCCAGAGTCGATCTGTGGGAGAAGGGGCCTCCAGCACCAGTTGAGACCCATTCCTCTAAAAGCTGTATGGACAAGAAACTGACTTCTGAGGCAGCCTCCCTCAGCAGATGGGACCCGGGCTTTGTTCAATCTCACCATGAGATGAATCTGTCCGTGTCCCTCCCCCACCCCATTCCATTGGGCTCCATTCTAGAGAGGAGTCCCCATCTGTTTATCTTCAATTTGAAAGGGAAGTCACCTAATCCCTGCCCATTCCCTGTTATTGGGGTCTGGCTCAATTCACCGTTTCTCTCCATGCCCACCCAGCGCAGGCGAGAGAGACAAAAAACTCTGAACTCCGCCAAAACTAAAGAGGCGCGTCCAGCCTGGAACATACCCAAGAAGAAAAAGCTTCCCCAGGAAGTCAAGGCATCTGGGGCAAGGCTGCTCGGGGGCAGCTCTGACTTGGACTTTGGCCATCGTCAGTGCAGGATTTTACATGACCAAACAGTTGTTCTTTGTGACTGGTTTTATGAGCAAATAAGTGGAACAAGCTACACAAAAGGGGATTTCAGAGCAAGCGTTTAATATTCACGTTGTTACTGTTTCAGTGGTTGGTTTCTTTGTTCATACACAATGTATTGCCTTATTTATTTTTTTTAAGATTCACTTTAACAGCAGCATTTCTGTTAGCCCACTGCCCACCAAGATCCCGCATGTTGTAAGCCCACTTTGCAACAGGGCAGGAGGGAGCCCAAGCTCCCAGCAGATAAAGGTGAGTAAAAAAGACACCCACCAGCCCGTTGGCCTCACTGCACCATTCCCCACAACACCCCCTCTGCCAGAAACATGACAGCACCAGAAAACTGGAGGTATTTGGCACTGAACCCCATACCATAGCTGGCAATGCACAGATTGCTGGGTTCGGATTAGCCTCTCAGAGGCCGAGATGCCCATCTGAAATATATGGGAAGCATGTTAGCCTAGACACCTCATGTGAACTGGCTTCTACACCCACCAGGTTTCTGAATTTCTTCAAGGGCCAAAGCACTACAAGAAGAGCCTTTCTATATGGTGGCACCGAGGTGCAAGGATGATGAGCATGGCTGAAACACCAGATGGACCTCCCAACAAGAACAGACTGCAGCTGGGCTTTATTTTTAGTTTTAAATTTAGTGGGTAAAAAAACAACAACCCAGAATGAATGTTTGAACTGTAACAATTTCCAGCCAGGGATCAAAGCCCAGAAGAGAAATACTATAGGTCGGTGGTTAGGACAAATTGCAGCAATGTTCCCATGGGCACTACGTGCATGACAGCAACTCCAGTTCCCATCTGTCTGAGGTGTGCCCAGGTAGAACGGGCCATTACTCTGTGCACCCATCACACCAGCAAAACTCTCTCCAATTCACTGAGCATGTGCCAGCTTCCACATGGGGGATAAATAAGACTGCAGCACCTCATAACCATACTTGTTCTACTGGCAGAATGCTTTCCATGTATTCACCAAGAACAGGCACAAGGGAAAGAAGGTGATACTGATTCTAGTGTGGAACAAGCAGAGGTTTTGCTTAGACTATTCAGACACTTGGAAAAAGACACAGAAGAGCCTAGAATGGGTTTCTGTGTCCCTTGGACTCTGGGTGAAGGTCCGAGGAGAAGAGAGAAATCTGAACCTGGCATGAATACCAAATGGCCTCTGGGAACTCAACAAATGACTAACCAGCTTTTGGTCCAAACCTACCATTTAGAAGGAGAGTATTTGGGGAATGACTACTCCCCAAAATATGATTACAAAAGTTGGCATCACTTATAGCAACAGCCAATCAAAACCCTGACATCACTTCCTGAAAATACCCGTTTCAGGTATGGAACTTCCTGGTGTGACCTCACTCAACATCATCATGGGCCAGTCTAGAGATAGGCAAGACAATCAGATATCAACACTGCCCACCATGATCTTTTTCTCCAAAATCAAGTCAGCCTCTCTCCAGTCTTGATAACTGAGTAGGCCAGAAGCAGCTCACATCCAAAGATGGAAGGTGACTCAGTAAGTACTAAGGTGTCCCTGCCTCACCTTGCACCTTGGGGTGCAATGGCTGGAATCTTTCCGGCTTGGAGGCTGTGATGCAGGGGTTGTCCCAGGCAGATAATCCAGGAGATAACCCACTCACCAACCTCCATTCATAAGAATGCAGCTGGAGGCAGGAGGTGACTAGACAGTAGTAGTCTGACTGAATCGACCCCAGACATCATGTTGCTGACACACCCAGACCTTGGTTTCCGGCCAACGCCGTGCCCAAAAAAAGACAAAGAGCCGGGGAAGGAATTTGGCTGGAGGCCGGTGTCTCATCATGGCCTAAGCAGTCTGGCCCAGTCTGGTGCCGGCAAGAGAAGCACCCAACCAGCAGGAGAAATTTCCAAACAGAATAGCAGCCAGATCACCAGAGGGCATCCAGTTCCTGATTAGTGCTGCCTCGCACATAAGTACAGGACAGGAAGCTTTAGTTTGGGTAAGCAAGGAAACAGTCTGAGTTGCTCTCCCACCACCTCCAAGTTCTTGTCCCAGGAGCATCCCATACTAAGATCCTGTATTCTTCTGCATCCCTCCTTATAACTCTGATAGCACCCTTCCCGTCCCCCGCCCCCACCCCTGTATGCAGTTCCAGGATTACAGCTGTAATGCTGTTGGTATCTGATGTGTTTTTTGCCCTGAAGGTTCTGGGGACCTCCCAGTTCTGTTCCAGGTGTGGTTAGTCAAGGAATTCAGTCCAGTCATCTCAGCTAGTTAATATACTTACTAACTACACTTCAGCTGGGAATTTCCTGCTCTGGGGATGGGAGAGGGCTAGAGACATGTGGGGATGCCAGGAGGGAGGGCTGGAAGTTCCTTTCAATCCAAAACTGATGGCAGAAAAGGAGAAGTGTTTCACTATCTAGCTGAGATTTGATTGTTTTAGCCTTGCCTGACACAAAGAGCAAGTGAAAACTAAATAAAAAGTTATTGTTAAAACATTTCAGCATTGCCAGCTCGAAGTACTCAAAAATTATTAATCAGACCCTCCTCCCCCTGCCAAAATTACAAGATCGTCTTAAAAATCACCAGATTTTAAAAATGGATTAAAGTACAATGCGCGTCTTTTTTATTGCTGAGTTTCTGAGACTTTAGGGTGTCTCACTTCACATTTTCAAGTTTGTCTCTGCACCACAAGGGGAATTTTTTCTTTTTTGGTGGCGAAGGCTGAGATTCCCATGCAATCCCTTGGCTCCAGAAGCTCAGGCTTTAAGAGAAACATCAAATATCTCTAGTGTTGCAAGATTTGGCAACACTGCAGTTATAGAAAGATGCTAAAACCACCCAAATGGCAGGCAGAGCAGACACAAGTAGGCTTCACTGGATAGCATCTGTTTGAGAGCCCGGGTGACTCCATCATGCTTACAATGAGCTGCTGCCTGAGCAGCCGTCCCTTTGCACCCCTGAAGACTGAGGACTGAGGTACAGCATGGACATCAATAGCCCAAACTGTCCGCACAATGTTCTCAGCCAGTGTCAGTGGCGTAGCCAGGTTTAGAGCACAGGGGGAGCGGAGCTTAAAAAAAGGCACCGGGAACAAAAAGCGTTGGGAGCAAAAAAAAGGCGCCGGGAGCAAAAAAAAAAGCTCCCCTCTGGCTGCAGCGTGGGAGCAAAAGGTGTCGGGAGCAAAAAAAGGCACTGCTTCTGCTCAGTGGGGGAGCGGCCGCTCCCCTTGCTCCCCCCCGGCTACACTACTGGCCAGTGTCCCTCCACCTTATCCAGAATATATCCCCTTGGCTCCATGGCCTGTTCAGTCATTGGCTTCTCTCCCAGATGACCCACATGGGGGCCAATTAGAGCCAATTATTGTAGTAAGTTTTGTGATGTGGACAGTGCTCGCTAGGAGATGGGCTGAGACCAACCTAATTTCACTTCCTTTCAGGCACTAGCCTCAATTTTAACTAGTAGCCTAGAGATGAAAAGCTCCATCTTTCATTCCCCATCCCTCTGAGCCATCCTTCCCTCCATCCCCCAGTGACCTCTGATTCCTCTGCGTGAGCATCAGATGGCACTGAACCCCCTCAGTAATGCACCTCACACGGCCTTTCTCCGGCAGTAATCCTGCACTGGAATTTTACAGGCATTTTTCAACATCTCTGGTCTAACTGAGAATTACTGAGGGACTGTCACAGACAATGCCTTGCCCTTCTAGAAATTGGGGTTCAGACTAGAGAGAGACTCAAGCCACAAAGGAACCATCCAGATCTCAGATTCCCCAAGGTTCAGACCTGGGGAATTGCATCAGCCCATTATAAAGATATGGGGCTAGTTGCAAAATTAGGCTCCAGGTTTGAGTTTGGATTCCAAACCCCCCTTATGCTCAGCGATATTTGAGCCAGAGTGTTGGCTCAGGCCCTCTCTAGCTAAAAACCTGGATATGAGGTAGGAGGTTCCTGGCGTCATAGTCCACAGGGGCTGTTTATCCACAGCACAAAACCACCACAGGCTGTAGAACACTTAGCCCATCTCTGCTCAGGGCTGGAATAATACTGAGGGCTTTTGGAGGATTTTAGACCTTTCTGTGTCTTTTCCAAATGCGGAAAATGAAGAGGTACTTAAGAGTCTGCTGTTTATATTGAAAGCTAAAATCCCTTTAGAATTTAATCTCCCCGTGATGGATTTAAAACTGTTACAGACAGTCGAGTTCTTATTTCATCACTGGAGTTGTGGTAACGCTTTGAAGCAGGATTTTATTGAAAGCAGCATTTTCGTTTCCAAGCCCTTGTCGGTGAGATGTCCATGCTTGCATCTGTCTGATAGATATTAACTGGTAACTTCAGGGAGGGAAGTCCCGGTCTAGGGAATTTCTGTTCAGTGACACCATAATGAGGTGAGTGATCCCACTTTAGAGTAAATTCCAGCCCAGGATCCTACCAGTAATAAGATTGCTACAGATACATGGCATGTTTCATTGCAGCTCACTTGACATAATATACCTACCCAGGAATCAATTCACCCAGCTCTGTGGCCCATTCCTGTCTGACAGCACATAGCACAACCGCTTAGGGCAGAAAGTAAAGAAAGGGGGACTGAAGGAGAGAGAAAGGCGTTTCCCAAACTGGAACTTGGCCTGCTCAGGGGTAAAGTTGCATGGGTCCTTTAAATGGCCACAACTAGGCAAAACCCTAGTTTTCCACTATATCCAAAAGCCAGCACTTCCAGCAGCATAACACACCTAGCACCGCACTGAGGCATTGGTTTAATTCGGACTCAGAGAAGAAAGCACCACCCACTGAATCACCAGCACCAGTGGCCGCAGCTCCCTGGATGCTGCTTGCTGGCCTTCCATCCTGATGCTGGGCTGACCCAGGTCCTGCTTATCTTGTTAGATCTGGCAAGATCACAACCCATCATCCTCTTGTAGCAGCCATAAACCAAGCCGGGCAAATGGCTCTAAGACAAAATAAGGGGAAGGAAGAGGTGAAAACGTGAAATGTTGGCTTATATTAGCTTCAGGAGAGCGTTTACTTGGCTCTCCCCGGTGGCTGAAGCCTTTCTTAGGGCTATCTCACCTAGAATGCCCTGAGGTGGAAATGTCCAGGCAACATGCTCTTTCACCCAACATCGCTCTGTCATTTGCTGCAGCAGCTTTTGTAACTGAAGAAAGAGATGAGCTCTCCCAAAAGCATCCTTTAGTGACAACTAACAGGTGATTTGTCCCAGAGAAGTACCAGTGCCTCCAGCACTCCCTTTCCTAAGCAAGCTACCCACCTGGAGGGATCAAAGCCCACAATCTCTCAGTTCTCCATGATCCTACAAGGCAGCACACAGACTACTTCACAAATGCACACGTCTTCCCTAGTGTCCGTGCAGCAAAAGCAATGCAGTGCTGGCGAATGCAGATGGCAACTAGGTGCCACTGGGAGTGTTGGGCTGCTGGGGCTCACACCCACAGGGTGCCAATACCCCAGGAACTAGCTGATGTGGGTGCCAGGCCAGTGCCAATAATCTTTCCTCAAGAGAAACCAGGAGAGTGAGTATGGAACACTTCTGTGGGAGGATCCATGCTGGAAAGGGGCTCCTGGCCCCTACTTCCATCTCTGCCATTGACATGCTCCAAACCCCTGGGCAAGTCATGTAATCAAGCTTAAGTCCTTGATCCCATCCCTGACTAGGCCACGGATGCTGGCTTCCTAAGTGGGAGAGGCCAGCTATAAAGTTCCCTAGATCCCCACATGGGACTGGGGCCAACCCATAAGAAAACAGTGGCTGTGTGAGGTGGAGTATTAGTAATATTTGCCCAAATTGATTTAAAAGAGGAAACCAGATGCCATTTCTCCTTATCACTCACCTTCAATCTACAACGTAAAGTAGCTGCAGAATGTAGCATCCTAAGGAAGAAGAGCCAGCTGGTGTTACTGACCACTGTACATAGATCATGCTGGGGTGCCATGGGTTAGGTCAGAGGCAGGCAGCAGCATCCCATTTCCACCTGCTGTCCTGGCCAGTCAGAGGGGTTGGAGGGAGCAAGGCTGAATCACAGAATCATAGTACTTGAAGGGACCTTGAGAGGTCATCTAGTCCAGTCCCCTGCCTCATGGCAGGACTAAGGGTATGTCTACACCACGAGACTAGTTCGATTTTTGTGAAACCGAACTTGGCAACCTGATATTGCCTGGTCGATTGTTCGAATCCACATCAGGGATCTTAATTAGAATTTATGAGTCCACAGTAAGGGGGCAAGCGTCGACATTGCAAGCGGTGCACTGTGGGTATCTATCCCACAGTTCCCGCAGTCCCCGCTGCCCACTGGAATTCTGGGTGAAGCCCCCAGTGCCTTGTGGGACCGAAATTGTGTCAAGGGTCGTTATACGTAAATTTCGTTACTCGACCCACACTTCCGCCTTCCCTACGTGAAAGCGCCGGCGGGTAATGAATTCGCGCCCTTTTCCTGTGGCTGATAGCTCGGACGCCACAGGACAGAGAGCATGGAGCCCTCCGCGATTATCGCTGATGTTCTGTCCGTTGCCAACTCCTCGCGCCTTATAGCGCACCTTTTCCAGACTCAGATGCAGAGAAATCGGGAGAGGAGGCAACGGAAGCTCCGGGAGTACTTGAACTCTGAGAGGGGCATGGACCTCTTGCAAAGCGCTGGACCCCGGCCCCTAGACATCATGGTGGCAATGGGTCACATTGATCCTGTGGAACGGCGATTCTGGGCAAGGGAAACAAGCACTGACTGGTGGGACCGCATAGTGGTGCAGGTCTGGGATGAGTCCCAGTGGCTGCGAAACTTTCGGATGCGTAAGGGCACTTTCATGGAACTTTGTGAGTTGCTGTCCCCTGCCCTGAAGTGCCAGGACACCCGGATGCGAGCAGCCCTGACTATCCAGAAGCGAGTGGCCATAGCCCTGTGGAAGCTTGCAACCCCTGACAGCTACCGGTCAGTAGCGAACCAATTTGGAGTGGGCAAGTCTACCGTGGGGGTTGCTGTGATGCAGGTAGCCCATGCTATTGTTGACCTGCTGCTCCCCAAAGTAGTGACCCTTGGAGACGTGCAGGCGATCATAGATGGCTTCGCTGCGATGGGATTCCCAAACTGCGGTGGGGCCATAGATGGGACACACATCCCTATCCTGGGACCGGACCACCAGGGCAGCCAGTACATTAACCGAAAGGGCTATTTTTCTATGGTACTGCAAGCATTACTGGACCACAAAGGACGTTTTACGAACATCAATGTTGGGTGGCCAGGCAAGGTTCATGATGCTCGAGTTTTCAAAAACTCTGGTCTGTTTAGACGTCTGCAACAGGGGGTTTATTTTCCGGACCGCAAAATCACTGTTGGGGATGTGGAGATGCCAACAGTGATCCTAGGGGACCCTGCCTACCCGCTAATGCCATGGCTCATGAAGCCATACACGGGAGCCCTGGACACTGAAAAGGAGCTCTTTAATTACCGCCTGAGCAAGTGTAGAATGGTGGTGGAGTGTGCCTTTGGCCGTCTGAAAGGTCGTTGGAGAAGCTTACTTACTCGCTCCGATCTCAGCCAAACAAATATCCCCATTGTGATTGCAGCGTGCTGTGTTCTCCACAATCTCTGTGAGATCAAGGAGGAGACGTTTATGGTGGGCTGGGAGGTTGAGGCAAATCGCCTGGCAGCAGATTACGCTCAGCCAGACACCAGGGCGATTAGAAGATCACAGCGGGACGCGCTGCGCATCCGGGAAGCATTGAAAGCTCGCTTCCAAACAGAGCAGGGTAACCAGTGACTGTTACACTTCCGTAAACAGATACTGAACCTTCCCCTGTGTCTTTACACAAGTTCCGTTGCCCATCCTCTCCCATTTCCAACCCCCTTCCCCCTCCTTCGATCAACACTTTAAAGGCACAATAAAGGAATTGTTTTTTTATTTGGACCGTCTCCTGTACTGGTTTGTCGGTTACGGTTTTAACCGTGTACGCATACCGCGGTTGGGGAGCGGGTGGAGTGTGGGAAAGTACCCTTCAAAGGGGAATGACATGATCCTGCCCACAGAGCAGTCCTAAGTGCTGGACTTCTTCTTTAAAGGGACCATTAACCTCTCCTACTCGCATGTGTGTGTGGTGTGGTCTCTGTGACTTTTTCGTTGTGAATATCGGCTACTGATCCCCCGGTTCATTGATCTATCCGGCAGGCTATTGCCAGCCGCTAAAGATCAGCGGCCACCCTCCCCCAGCAGACAGCGAACCACCCAACCACCAACCCCACGTAGAGAACCTTGAAACCTACACACAGAATGAAAGGTGTGCTTACTGCATGCAATTTTTACTGTGCCTGTCACTGCATCTGTTACCCTGTCTGCACCCTCGGTTGTGCCTCAGTCCTCTGCACTTACAAACCCCGTGAACCAATAACCAGAGAAACAAACGGACCCGTTTAAAACACTCTGGGAAAAATCAGAGAACCAAAAAACCAGTTTTATTAAACAGAACATTAAGTTAACATGGAACCTGGGAAGGGAGGTGTTGAGGGGTGCGGCTGGAGGGAGGGGAAGGAAAATTCTAAGGTTTTGGCACTAACAGCCTTCTGCTACTGGAGCAGTCTGCAGGGGTGGAGTAAATATTTCCACGCACCCTGCCTCCCCTTGTCCTAGTGACTTTTGGAGAGTGAACCACTGGACTTTGTGGCGGGGGAGGGCGGCTGGAAAGAACATATAGAGGTGCTCTTTCCTCCTGTCTCCTGTCCTGGAGAACATCCACCAGGCGCCGGAGCGTGTCGGTTTGCTCCCTCATTAGTCCCAGCATTGTTTGGGTCACCTGCTGATCCTCCTGCCGCCACCTGTCCTCGCGCGCTTCAGCACTCTGCTCCCGTTCCATGGCTGCTCGCTCGTACCGTGCAACGTCCTCTCTCCGCTGTGCCGCCTCCCTCTGTGACAACATCATTAATTCAGAGAACATGTCATCCCGGGTTCTCTTTTTGCGCCGCCTTATCTGGAGTAGCCCGTGGGAGGGAGAAGCACGGGTAGGGCGGGAGACACTCGCAGCTGCAGGATGAGGGAAAGGGAGTGAATTCCTCAGAAAGATACTTTTTGCAGAACAATGAGCATACTCTTTCACCGTGAATAGGACCAAACACAGTGCCTATCACATGTAAACGTACTACAAGGTCAAATAGTATGCCTTAAGGCTGAGTGTCTGGGGTCCCGGTATACGGATCCCAGAAGCCTTGCCGTACAGTGAAAATCACCTCTCTGAAGACCATGGTAAGGTGATGAGTTAGGACTGCTGAGAGATTGCTTCACAGCAGTGCTCTACTCCCATGTCTCACTCACTGTTCCTGGCGGCGGGCAGGAACTGCTGCTGGCCAAACCGCTAATTTACAGCGGCTTTCCTAACCCCACCCCCTCCGCGTGCCCGCTCCCGGTAACCTAAAGTGCCCGCAAACCGCTCAGCATGAACGGCTCGCCTACCCCTCCCCCCCTCTGCGTGGCCTTACCCGGGAACCAAGATCGCCCGCGAACCGCTGTGTTTGAACGGATGGCCTACCCCTCCACCCCCCCTTCCTGTGGGCGCTCCCGGGAACCAATATTGCACGAGACCCGCTGTGTCTTAACGGCTCGCGTACCCTTTCCCCGGCCTCGCGTGGCCGGTCCCCGGCACTGTCCCTACCCGCGCACCGCTAAGTAGTAATGGTTTTGCTCCCGACTCCCTACCACCACGCGTTAACGGAAACAGCCGGGTGTCTTTCTTTAACGGGAAAAGGAAGCATTCACTATACTAATTATACCACTCATTCAAACCAGGACTGCATGACTGATATCACTCTGATGAGGATTACAGACACAGAGAAAAACTGCATGCTGCATCAATGCAAGCAAACCCCGGGGCCATATGCTGCCATGCTATGCAAGGCAATGATACCAGAGTACCTGCAGCTTGCATGGCGCGGGAAAGTATCCTACCATGGAGGAGACAATAAGGCTGCTCTCCCAGTGAACGTGCTAAACAAGCTCTCACTGTACCTCCAGGAGAGCTTCGCGGAGCTCTCATATGGGGATTACTCCTCTATCCCCATACATATTGACAGACTTTTCGATTAGTTGCACGGGAAAGCGACTCCAAGGTGAAGCGCATAAGGCCAATTAAGCCACAGTTACACAGTGCTAACACACCATACCTATTGTATTGCAAATAAATGTCTAACACACTGACCTGATGATCCTTCGCCTGATTCCTGGTCAGGAATGCTGCCTTGGGAGTGTTCGTAGGGCAGCTCAGTCAGGGTGAGGAATAGTTCCTGGCTGTCGGGGACATGACGAGTGAGACCGCTTTCTAGTACCTCGTCCTCCTCCCCTCCTTCCTCTTCTTCGCCGTCCGCAAAAACATCCTCCGACGTGGCCGTAGAATGGACCCCGTCGTCGGAGTCCACGGACAGTGGTGGGGTAGTTGTTGCAGCACCACCGAGCATGGCATGCAGTGCCTCGTAAAATCGGCAAGTGTGTGGCTGCGACCCGGAGCGTCCGTTGGACTCCTTGGTCTTCTGGTACGCCTGCCGCAGCTCCTTGATTTTCACGCGGCACTGCGTAGCATCCCAGGTGTATCCTCTCTCCGTCATAGCCTTGGAAATTTTCTCGTAAATCTTTGAATTCCGTCTTTTGGAACGGAGCTCGGCTAGGATTGATTCGTTGCCCCACACAGCGATCAGATCCAAAACTTCACGATCACTCCATGCTGGAGCTCTCTTTCTATTCTGCGATGGCATTGAAACCACTGCTGTAGAGCTCTGCATCGTTGCCAGTGCTGCTGAGCTCGCCACGATGTCCAAAGAGGAAATTGGATTCAAAATGGCCACACAGGAAAAGGGATTCAAATTTTCCCGGGGATTTCTCTGAGTGGCAGGTCAGAGCATCCGAGTACAGATTACTGCCCTGAGCGTCCACTGAGTGGTGCACTGTGGGATAGCTCCCGGAGCTATTAGCGTCGAATTCCGTCCACAGTACCTCGCTTTCGACATGGCCATTTCGAATTTGGCGCTACTCCCCTCATCAGGGTGGAGTACAGAAATCGATTCAAAGAGCCCTTAATGTCGAAATAAACTGCTTCCTAATGTGGACGGGTGAGGGATTAAATCGAGTTAACGCTGCTAAATTCGACATAAAGTCCTAGTGTAGACCTGGCCTAAGTATTATCTAGACCATTCCTGAGGGGTGTTTGTCTAACCTGCTCTTAACAATCCCCAATGATGGAGATTCCACAACCTCCCTAGGCAATGTATTCCAGTGCTTAACCACCCTGACAGTTAGGAATTTTTTCCTAATGTCCAATTTAAACCTCCCTTGCTGCAAATTAAGCCAATTGCTTCTTGTCCTATCCCTCAGAGATTAAGGGGGGAAAATGTTCTCCCTCCTCCTTGTAACAACTTTTTACGTTCTTGAAAACTGTTATGTCCCCTCTCATTCTTCTCTTTTCCAGACTAAACAAACCCAATTTTTTCAATCTTCCCTCACAGGTTATGTTTTCTAGACCCTTAATCAGTTTTGTTGCTTTTCTCTGGATTTTCTCCAATTTGTCCACATCTTTCCTGAAATGTGGCACACAGAATTGGACACAATACTCCAGTTAAGGCCTAATCAGCACAGAGTATAGTGGAAGAATTAATTCTCGTGTCTTGCTTACAACATTCCTGCTAATACATCCCAGAATGATGTTCGCTTTTTTTGCAACAGCGTTACACCGTTGACTCATATTTAGCTTGCGGTCCACTATGAACTCCAGATCCCTTTCCACAGTACTCCTTCCTAGGCAGTCATTTCCCATTTTCTGTGTGTGCAACTGATTGTTCCTTCCTCAAGTGGAGTACTTTTCATTTGTCCTTATTGAATTTCATCCTATTTACTTCAGCCCATTTCTCCAGTTTGTCCAGATCATTTTGAATTTTAATCCTGTCCTCCAAAGCACCTGCAACCCCTCCCAGCTTGGTATCATCCACAAACTTTATAAATGTCCACGTTATGCCATTATCTAAATTATTGATGAAGATATTGATCAGAACCAGACCCAGAACTGATCCCTGTGGAACCCCAATTGTTACTTCTTTCCAGCATGACTGTGAAGCACTGATAACTACTCTCTTGCAATGGTTTTCCAACCAGTTTTGCACCCACCTTATAGTAGCTCCATCTAGGTTGCATTTCCCTAGTTTATTTATGAGAAGGTCATGTGAGACAGTATCAAAAGCTTTACTAAAAATCAAGATATACCACATCTACTGCTTCCCCCCTATCCACAAGGCTTGTTACCCTGTCAAAGAAAGCTATCAGATTGGTTTGACACGATTTGTTCTTGACAAATCCATGCTGACTGTTACTTATTACCTTATCTTCTAGATGTTTGCAAAATTATTGCTTAATTTGCGCCATTATCTTTTCGGGTACAGAAATTAAGCTGACTGGTCTGTAATTCCTGGGTTGTTCTTATTTCTCTTTTGATAGATTGGCACTATATTTGCCCTTTTCCAGTCTTCTGGAATCTTTCCCGTCTTCCATGACTTTTCAAAGATAATCGCTAATGGCTCAGATATCTCCTCAATCAACTCCTTGAGTATTCTAGGATGCATTTCATCAGGCCCTGGTGACTTGAAGACATCTAACTTGTCTAAGTAAACACCTATCTTCCCAGCTCTCAAGGGAAACATGAGGGATAATGGGCAAGAAGAAGTGAGGTTTTCAGAGAGCATGAGGAACAATGGGCAGTGGAGCAGGATGAGATATAGTCAGAGCCAAGGAAGGGAGGAAGGTTCAATGGAGGTGAGACTGTGTGTTGGAATCTAAGGGCAGGTCTACACTATGGGTTTAAGTCCACCTAAGTTACGCAACTCCAGCTACGTGAATAAAGTTTCTCCCGTTGACTTATCTTATGCTTCTCGTTCCAGTGGAATACCGGAATCGACGGGAAAGCAATCTGCGGTCGATTTAGAGGATCTTCACTAGACCCGCTAAATCGACCTCTGGTGGATTCATTGCCACAGCATCGGTGCACCGGTAAGTGGAGACAAGTCCAAAAAGGGGCAAGGAGCTAGGTGCTGCAAACAGGAGTGGGGACTAC
Source organism: Chelydra serpentina (assembly GCA_037349315.1). Taxonomy (NCBI): domain Eukaryota; kingdom Metazoa; phylum Chordata; order Testudines; family Chelydridae; genus Chelydra; species Chelydra serpentina. The sequence continues at coordinate 18,635,617 of JBAIAC010000028.1, read as the reverse complement.
GAGTGACATCATGATTACTGAAAACTAGAAGAAGGGAGACTGGCAGTGTGACTCTAAGGCCAGAAGGGACCATCATGATCAGGGGAGGGGACTTAACCACAGATGAGCCTGTCAAGCACAGTGGAAATGGAGGGTGGGGGATGTGAAGGATTTTTACAGCCCTTACCTCTGCGTCCTTTATTCATCAAAGAGGAGCCCACCCTGGAGCTTGGCCTCTGAACATTCAGATCCAGGTGCTAATTCTCTAGCTGGCCCCACTTTCTAACCCCAGCCCCCTAGAACCTGGGGACATTTTGGATCCCGAGTGGAACTTGGCAGCTGAGGTGCATTTCTAACTCTCAGTACAGTCAGTTAGTTTGCACTTTCTCTGCATTCCTTCCTCAGCCAGGTAGAGGCTTAGGGAACATCCTGCACTACTGCTGAAATGTAAACCTGGAGACTAGCCCTCGCTCCTCCCCGTCGATAAAGCTGCCGGCAGGAGTCACTGACCTTGTCCCCGTCTTTCAACTGCAGTTTCAGGAGACTCAAAGGGGAGACACAAGGTCACTGTCTTTTGCCTGAAGCTGGCTGAGTAGCTGTTTCATCACCATGGAATAGCCTTGTGCTGAAGAATGTCTTGGCGCTGGGAGAGGAGCTGAAAGATTGGCGGTATGCAACATGCATGCAGCGTGCTGGGCAGGGACGCAAGCAGGGGGCTGGGAAAGGATGGAGGGCAAGTCAGCTTCAGAGAGAAGGATGAAAACTGAGACCCTTTTTCTTTATCAATAGGCCCCTTTACTTCCTGCCCCGTTGTTGCCCCTTTAATGACTTGGAGGGACCACCCTGTCCTAGGGTGCAAGGGGCTTCAATCTTCACAGCAGCTCAGTCCCCGCCAGGCCTCCTGTGTGTACAGCCAATACCTATTCTACCAAGTCATCATGTATCCTGAGTTTATATGTGAAAGACTGAGATGAGGCCATCAAACTCACCCACTTTAGCTTTTCCAGCACAGCTCAGAGGGCCAGAATTTGCAGAGATGTTTTAATAGCCCACTGCTTGCTGCAACACTTTCCTGATAGTTTTATCACTTTTAATTTTCATTAATATCCAATGCCTTAAACCTTACTCTGTCCCAGCATCTTCTACATCATGCTGAGAAGTCACTGAGTCATAGGGCACAGCACCTTCTGCTTGTAGATAGATTTCTTCCTGAGTGACAATTGCTGGAGTCACTAAAGAAAGTGTTTCAGTGTAGTAGCCGTGTTAGTCTGTGTCAGCAAAACGAAAATAAGAAAGAAAAACTTGTAGCACCTTAGAGACTAACAAATTTATTTCAGCATAAGCTTTCGTGGGTTAGTACCCACTTCATCGGATGCATGGAATGAAACATACAGTAGACAGCTATTTATACAGTCAGAGAAACATGGTAAGGTGGAGGTGCATAGACCAACCTTAAGAGGCTAATTAATTGAGAGGAACCATAACAGCAGGGGAAGAAAAACCTCTGAAGTGATAAACAAGATGGTCACACAGGTGTGAATGAGGATTGTTAACTTAAGGGAAATAGATTCAATTAACATAATGGCCGAGCCATTCCAAGTCCTTATTTAATCCTGAGGTAATGCAATCTAGTTTGCATATCAAAGAAAAGTGTATACACCCTTAGGAAGGAGCCCTGAGCTGGAACCCCTCACCTACTCTGACATCACGGATAGTCTTGATGAGTTTTGGCCAGTGAGGTTTTCCTTGTATGCAGGGAGCAGATTTTTGAGGTCAGACAACATTGTGCGTGTGGTTGGTTTTTGACTCTAGTGCTCCTGCGAGTGAATAGAGACCACCACTTTTGTCTTCCCCTCACACTGCTCTGCCAGGGCACTTCAGTCCTGAGTGGCTGCACCCCCGGCTATTTCAGTGCTGGGCTTCTTCCGTGCAGCCCCTACCGTTGGGTGCTGTTAGGGAACATGGGCAAACAGCCACTAATGGACTGAAATAAGACAGTCAAACCCCCCAATTCGCTGTGACCCAGTTAGGATTTGAACACTGACCTTCTGCAATGAAAAGCTAATGCGCTGATCCATTGCAACACCAATGCCCTGGGGCAGCATGGCTATCATGGGGACCTGTCTGAGAAAAGCACCAAAAGGGGCACAAATTGCCAGAGATTGTGAGCTCTTTGGGGAAGGGACCATGTCTTCACATACCTTAGCGCAGCACCATGGTGCCCCATTTCTCATGGGAGGCCCTGGGAGCTACTGCAAAACCAATATTCTGCAATAAAAAATAATAATTGTAAATCTCGGTTTAGGAAAAACCTGGTCTGGAATAGCAGGAGGAGGGAGCTGTGAGCCAGGCTGGGGATGCCTGGCAGAGCTGCTTCTCTGCACAAAGCCTGCTGCTCCGTGACCTGTGCTATGATCCCCCTCCATTTCAGGAGCATCAAGTTCATCCCTTACTAATTTAAAAATCATAAACGCAGCCGTCATTCCCATGGAAGAAGCTCCTGAAACATTCACTAAAAGAGCCGGAGCCAGAAGAGCGTGCGGCACCACCTGAGCTTAGAAGTCTTTTAGCAGCTGTCATCAACGACAGAAAGAAATGCTCAGCATAAAAGCCTGTTATTTGATAACAACCACATTAGAAGTTAACCTTCTCCCCTTCCCCCATTCATGGCAGCAGGATTTGTGGAATGCTAAAAGCCTACGACCATGCAAAGGAGAGAAGCCTCCGCTTCCTATTGTCTGGGAGCTGCACAGCGAGGCCTCAGTGTTTCTGCCCTGCCAGCATTCTTTGTGCTTACGTTCTCGCTCGCGCTCTCTTTCGTACCCCTGACTTTCGTTCTGCTCTGGTGGTGCTGCTGACAGAGTGGAGCTGTGTTACAGCGGCGCCTCCGAGGCTGGGAGCATCAGATAATGCTGGCTGCACACTGACCGCTGAATGTGTGGGGTGCACCCTCCCTTGGAGGACTGAACCTGCCAATGCTCTGCCTCTTTAGGCATGGGTTCACAGGGCACAGGACACCTAACAGGCATCCAGACACACAGCGTGAGATACAAAGGGTTTGCCTTCACGGCAGATGGGGTATAACAGGGGCATGGTCACAGAACTCAGAAATCCAGGGAAATCTTGTAAGTGAATTAGTTAAACTGAGCCTGACGTGCAAGAACTGCTATGACCGCTGGGCCCTTAAAAACTTGGCTAGTGCTTAGGTTAAGTGCTGGAAGACAGCCTGTCTAGACCCTAGGGTGGGGAATGGGCCCTAATTTTTACAATTTGGTATTTTGCAGATGTGTCCCCAGGGTCCTACTTAACTTAAAGATTCAGGCAGAATGTGACTTATCGGGAGTCAGTGTCTTGGCCTTTCCGAACAAGGAATGTGGGTGTAACTTGCATTTTACAATGCACCCAAGAGGCACAGGAAGTAGAGCTGGGGAGCAGCAGGCAGAGCTGGATTAAGGCAATCTGGGGCCCTAGACACACTATGAAATGGAGTTCCCCAAGATTTAGCCCTGCAGATCCACCCCCACATCATATCCCCTACCCCCCCTAACACAAGCACACCCCAGAGGCATGGGTGGCACTATAGGTCTCCCTTCTAACTCCTGGAACCTCTGGCTCCTGACTCCCCTCTCTCCCCCCAGAGAGGTAGGGGTCACAGCAGTGGGGCCCAATGGGGATTTGAAGCATCCAGATTTCTGAAAGGTGAACCAAATACAGCTAAGGAGGTCAAAGATTTTCCTATGTCACATTCAGGCTAATTTCATTACATCTACTACTACTAATACATCCATGAGTGCTTACAATGTTCTAGCACCTCTCACGTATAAAACACAACACAAGCCCTGCCCCAATGGACTTAAAATCTAAAAGGCAATAAAACAGATAGCAGGCGTGAGGCAGGCCACAATGTAGAGGTAAAGAGGTCAAGGTGGAGATTGGCCACTTTGGTGACTCAGTGAATTGATAACACAGATCCAGAATGTATAGAAATCACTTCGGATTCACTGTACTTATCAACAAGGAGGGACTATTTGAAGTCCTCAGACGAAGAAAGGCTCCCAGGGCACAGCAATGCAGGGGTGCCAGACTTCAAGGAACCCAATTTGAGGGATATAGGGAACCTACTGAACATGCAGCAGTTGGAGGAAGTATTAAAATATATTAGTGTGGAAACAGTCTGGAGAATCCTAAAAGATACCCCAGTAAAGGGATATGAAGTCCCTTTGTAAAAGAAGCAGAAATGGTCAATGTGTCTTCAAAAGGAGCTGCTCCGAGGTCGGCAGGGAAGAAGACTTTATGCACAATGGGAAAAGGGTGAAGAGGAAAAGAGCTTTGACAAGTATCTTAGAGGGAAAGGACACAGAGAGAAAGCAGATCATAAGAACTGAGGAGGGAGAATCATTTACTAATCATTCTAATATAGCTGAGTTATTAAAACAGCAGAGGCATGAACAATGACTGTAGCTATTTAAGAAGTAGGTGTCAGCTTGCACGCCTCCTGTTGTGTTAACACTTTCCATGTGCAGGCGTGGTTAGGGATCTGTGCATCCACATGGCCAGAGAAGTGTCTGCCTAGTTGTGTGCACACTGCAAAAGGTCTAATTGCATGAGCACAGGCAATACACTGCACACTCAGAAGTAGGTGCAGTCCTCAGGCCTTGGTTTGTGAAAGTCAGGAGCAGAAAGTAATGAAGACCTGGTTGTCAGCACAGCTGTAGGTTGCGGCACTGGATGGCTTGTAGGCTTATTAATGGAATTTGGAGCCTTTCATCTCAAACTCATCAGTTCAAATCCACTCCAGATCAGTAGTGAGCAGAAGTTGCTACCATCTGGCAGTGCTTTGTAGCGAAATGAACTGGACTTTTACCCCAGTGGTTGGAGGAGGGAAGAGTTGTCATACAAACAACCATCAGCATGAGCACTCACTCACCATCCTTGACAGTCTCAGAGAGGTGAGTAAACTTCACTCTAACTCCTACAGCTGGTCCTTCCAAGAAAGCGTTGGGGCACATTGGCAAGGGGTGATTTGTAGTGTTTGTGTTGCGACCATACTGTGGTCAGAGAACGTCAGTCTCCAAGGGGAGTCATTTTGGCATAGGGTGACCAGATAGCAAGTGTGAAAAATCGGGACAGGGGGTGGGGGGTAATAGGTGCCTATATAAGAAAAAGCCCCCAAAATTGGGACTGTCCCTATAAAATCAGGACATCTGGTCACCCTATTCTGGCATCTCTCACTTGCAGAGAAAAATCACTCCGAATATGCTGATAAACTGCATCCTAGGGTGGGATAGCTGAAAAAACATCCCGGGGAGAGGGTAGCCTTGCAAACCCTGAGCTATGGAACACGCAGCCTAGAAAGAAACACATGCGCTGGGTGAGCTTTCACAGGAGCACAGCTCGCCATCTGCCTCCCTTCTTTAGCAGAGAGTGAGTACCGAGGTGAGGAGCCATCAGTGACTCCACAGCAACTTCACACAAGTGGGAAGGGGGAATAGCAAAAGGCATGAAAGGAACGCTCCAGCAAGGGGCCTTTGCTGGGCATGCGGTTCAGCTTCTTTGTTAGCAGCACTCTGCAGAAGGTCTCCCTGTCACTACCCTGGCCCTGTTTCAACAGAAACAGTCACAGCTTTTTGATCTCAGCGACAGCTGCTCGCCTCTTATCTGGTTCCTGAAAGTGATTTTGAGCCGAAAGGTCAGTCAGGTACTTTTAGCCCTGTCTTCATGGCAAAGGAATGACAGGGCCTGTTAAGTCTCTGCCTGCTCACCTGGGCACTAGCTCATTGGAGGTCTCTGCTTCAGGGTAGCCGCACTTCCCTGAGGGGAGGTTGCCAGTCACTTGCAGGAAGAGAGGTGGACTAACATCTCCCACTACAGCAGTAGCATTTCCCAGGGATACCTTTCCCTTGCCTCCCCACTGACCAAGGCAAGTGAAAAACTATGCCAGCCCCAGAAAGGAAGTAGAGGTGTGTGTGGGTGTTAATCCATGTTAAGCGGTCATCTGAGATGCAGCTAGTTCTAGTGCCACCATGCAGGATAGGAAGTCTGGAATCACATAGGGTATCGTTATTTCAGGAACATACAAACAGACCACGCATCAATAGGACCTGACCACTAACTGACCTGATCTCTTCAAGGTGCATGATGCGATCACTTCAGGGTCACACTGTTATAGGATCCAACAGGGCCAGGGGCATGCAGCTCTGGGGCTAATGACAGAGTGTTCTGACTCCTCAGGAGCCAGGGCCCTGGCAGCATAAAACAAATGCCGGAAGCTCTTAGGGTACCGTCACTCAAGACTGCTTTTCCATGGTGGCTTTTCCCAACCTGAATGCACTGAAAGGGCAGGCAAGATTAATCTTGCTCCAGAGAGGAGCAGGTGGAGCCAGACTGAATGAGGGGACCTTCGGCATGTGCTTCAGCAGAGGAGGAGGAGGAGGAACTGTTCCCTATTTGCTTCATGGAATAGGGGCTAGGCTTGAGTTGTCCCCTGCCCCCAGAGCAATGTACATGCATTGACCATCCCCACGGCCAGATGGATGAATACACCCAGCCCGAGGTCTGGTGATACTGCCTTGTCCTGGTACAGATCACAGCCATTTCTCAGAGAAGTCTTTTTGCATAGAAGTTACTGAACTAGATCGTTTCCCTCTTCCCCCCAGTCTCTCTGCCCTCAAGTGAGCACCCTTGGTCACACTCCCCAGCTCTCCCCTGTACTGTCTAGTAAAGTGCTTCACAAGCATGAAGCCGGTTATGCTGCACAGCCCACCTGGCAGGAAGGTCATTATCATTGTCCTCATTTTACAGATGGGACCACTGAGGCTAAATGAAGGGAAATGACTGGCTCAAGGCCGCACAGTGAGTCAGTTGCAGAGCTGGGAACAGAACTCCCAACCCCCTGCTCTAAACACTAGACAGCATTGGTGATACCAAGGTAAGGGCCAGGTTTGCACTGGGGCTTTCGACGTGTGGGAGGGACGATCCCCACAAGCCAGATTTATGACCTATTCACACTTCCATTTAGGTCGTTCCTTTATGCCTATGACTCTAGCATCAGAGAGTTGCCCCACTCCCCAATGCATTTGTGGATGGCGAGTGGCAACATACACACATTCCAGTTTCTAGCTATATATCAAATATACTCACTTGGAAACAGAGATAATGCAGCTAGGAAGAGACCTGACTAAGTCCACAGTGCTCTCTGCTCCTGCATAGAGATGTTAGTGTGGGATCTGAATCTCCCCCAGCTCCCATTGACTTCAAGGGTAGTTATACGTTCTCTGCAGGGGCTGAATCAGGCCTGTGTTAGTTACATCAAGCTGACAAGGTTGTGAATAAAGACAACTGAATCCCATGACCCCAACTGACTGTGTCTGCTCCCTTCGGCTAGGGTCAGAGTTTAAATCACATGCAACAGGGCAGTCTCCAAGCTGTGTGAGAGAGCAACATCTTCTTGCTCCTTTAGGTCTGATCTGTGCAGCAGAGATGCAGATTATTCATCGCCACCTCATCAAAGATGGGCACAGTTGTTATCAGATCGTTACTGTCATTGCCAAAGGAGACCAGCAGCAGTGCCCAAGTACTATGTGGTGGTGGTGGTTGGTGACTCAAGAACTAACCTGCCTCCCCATTTATCACCCCTACTGCACCAGGACTACCCTGCTTACACAGAACTTGGAGGGTGAGGGGACAGCTGTCCTGCCAGTTCATATCTCTGAGCAACTCCCAGAGAGCTCCCATGTGATCCAAACAACAGTGAGCGTACGGCTGGATCAAGGCATCACCCCGTCTGTACTTCATGAAGGCAACACTGGTTGCAAGTGCAATTGCTCTAAATTTTCTCAGTGCTGGTTATAAGGTTTCTGCAAGTTGGGATACAGTCTGGGCTTCTTGTAGCTCCCCTAATCCAGTCTTTTACAAACCAGAGCAGTTTGGATTAAATTGCACAATGCTTTGGGTTATGTTTACAGACTGTGATTAAAAAGCCCGCCCAGTAACTGCATGGCTCCGCACAATGGTGTCTTTGTCTCATCCAATCTGTAGATCACAGAATGAGGGCTAGGAAGAGGCTGGCTATTGTACCAGCCATACACTGAGTGAGAAGTAGCTCAACCAGCTCCATGAAGGAGAAGAGCGAGGAGCCTTTCAATCCTTGACTAATGCTGCCTGTGCAACCCACTCACCGTACCAAAGGTTTCCCTTTGGCCCAAACACAAGTGATCCACTGGGGCCTCAAGAACTTTGCTTCCTGCTGGATATTTTTATGAACCCTCATGTCTTTCTGCTTCTGTAAGGTACCTTAGCACACCACTGGGAGCGGTAACAATCATGAATAATCAATGTGGCCCAATACTTTGTGTTGATATATTTCAGCCTATGGATTCCTCACAAATTATTCCCTTTCAAACACATCTTCGACTATTTGTTATTCAGGATGTGATCAGTAACCTAGTGCAAGTCACATGAGAATGTTTCTGGTCCCTGATTGGATTATCTAAACTTGTACAAATAGAGGGCGGGAAATCAATGAAACTTCAAGGTGGCCGTGCAAGCCCTTCACATTGCAACCATTGTGCAAATCTATGTCCGCACAAGACTTCCACTCGTGAACAAGCCTTCCAAAACGTAAGAGATCCTTGTCAAGAATGGTCATAGAATATGAATAAAATGGGACAGAGCTGGAATGAATTTATGTTCTGTATTCAACTGAATCCTCACTAGCGCTTTTTGTACTATTCATCCTGCTTTAGCTGGAAGGATGGAATCAGCCTATGAGATGGGTCAGGATCTCAGATTTCCCCCCACAAAAAAAGAAATGCAGCACATCATGCATTTACTCCTGTGATTAGTTTCTTTGCCAGTCCCTCACGGTCTCATTATATACTTGCTTGTCAATAAGACTATATCCATCCTTTGTTAGCCCTGCTCATGGTGACCCCAAGAGGACTTGGCATGCTTCAGATACACACTTAATTCTGACTGGCTCTTACAATCACACAAGCCCAAAGTCACTGGTGCCACTTTCCTTCTCCTGTCAGGTCCTATGCCCAGTTCCTTTGCAAGCTGATAATTACATTGTACTAGATGTGATAGTCGTAATGAGACCAGGTGCTGGTTTCCCATCTAAGCAATTTACACTGTGGATCCTCCAGAAACAGATGAATCCCACCGAAGGATCTGGGGTAATGGCTGTGTGTGAGATAAATGCACAGAGGGTCAAAGCAAGAATAACCCCTCAAGCAAGGAAGAGACAAGAGAGAGGAAAGGAAAGTGGGAAAGAGGACTGCAAAGAGGAAGGAAAGGGAGAGAAAGAAAGAGACAAAGGGTGGGATGAAAAGGTAAGAGAGGCAGAAAGGAGAGAAGGTAATAGAGACATATGAGCAAGCTAGAGAAAGAGAGACATTGATAGATGTTATTTTGTGGGCTCCTCATGCCTAAAGCCCTCTGGCGCCTTAGCAAAAGGAGCTGAAAATAGAATTCTAATAAACAGAGGCCATATGCCTATAAAAATACCAAAGCCAGAGAGTTACAATAAACATAAAAGCCCAAAACAAAGGAACTCAAAAGAAAACAAAAGCATCTCAAGCTGCACCCAAAAGATACCTCAGAGATGCCCTGATAGATGTGGAGGGGGCAGCATTCTGTAGGGAGAAGGGGAGGAGAGAGAGAGGCTACTGAGAAAAGACACAGAGGAGAGAGACAAAGAGAAAAGGCAGCAGATAGGAAGGGCACAAGACTTAGTGACCTAAAATAACTTTCAAAGTTCTGTTATTAGGGGAGGAAACTGATTTAAATTGTTTCTTTAAAAAACAGAACTTACACCAATGCTGGAAGTCACCACCATCCCTGTCAGTCCACATACTGGCTGGCTGGAGCCCTCTCCAGTCCCATCTTTCCCCCATGCCCTCAGGCCAAGCAGTTCAACTCAGCACTCAAGGGCCTGATCCTCCTGCACCACTGAAGACAATGGGAGTTTGGTCATCAACATGAGTTGAACTGCTTGTTTCTCCAGTTGTCAGCAGACTGGACTTTCTGCTGGGAAAAATCAGTAAACTGGCAGCTCCCACTGTGAGAGATGTGCACCAGACACGGTTACAAAATGCATGAAACTGCAATGGATGTTCCTAAAAACTGCTTGGGGGGGAAAGTGCTGCCCAATACCTTGCCTGACCCTGGTGCCCACCATCTGAGGAGGTCAAAACGCTTTACACACACACACAAGCTAATCAAATCTCCCCTCATTACCCCATACTACACTGAGCAGAGAAGGAGGAAATCACTTGTCCAAGCTTACGTAGTGAGTCTGTTGCAGAGGTAAGACTAGGTCTCGGGAGTCTGAAATCCCAGGTCTGTTCTTTAGTTGTAGTTAATATTGATTTAGCTCTCCAAGGAGAGAGAGAGAGAGAGAGAGAGAGAGTGTGTGTCGGGGGGGGGGCCTTCTGGCTGAGGTTTCCTACAAAAGCAGCTTTCTTAGGAGCTGGGTGTCAAGATCATACCTTTATCTCCAGGAAAGTGAGAGTTTACTCAGGTTGTGAGTCTCACTCAAGAGGCTTCACTTCCTGAACCGTCCTCTTTGAACACCACTCCTCTTATGCATCAGCTATTGTTCTAACCGAGTCAGGAGACCTGTTTACAGTACAGTTGTCCTGGTTTTAACCTAGTTACAGAGCCATTGTAAGTTCTCATCTCCCCTGTACCTTTGAACCCTGTCTTACCTTGTCTCTTGGCTCAGTTATAGTTGTAATGGCGACGGTGTCATGGAGGGAGCTGGCTGGGCCCCTCTCCAATCCCATCTAGGTTTCCATGACACCTACAGGCTTGCAGCTGCTGTAAACTACTAGGGAAGGATGCTAGTGGGAGAGGAAAGGGAAATAGCCTTCCCCAGCAGCAGGGGAGGGGAGGCGGGGGGCTGATGGTGGTTAGTTTGCCCTACTTGGCTTGCAAAGCAATGGGGAGACCCGAGGCCACTTGCAGGCGAAGGCCTGTAAAAGCCTGCCTCCCTAGCTATCACCATGGCAACCATTCACACCTGCGCTCAGCTCTAGCTCCGCCAGTGGAAGTGGCAGCTCCCATGGTGGAGACCCTTGGGGCAGGACAGAAAGCAGCAAGCAACATCCTGCTTTCTCCAGAGAGACTCTGATTTGGGTTCACTGATTATGGAGCACTAACCCGTGAACACGCAGTCACTGCCCTTTATAAGTTCAGCCTTTCTGCCTGTGCTCAGTGAGTTGTGTTGGGTGTGGGGGAGAGAGGTTCTTGCATCAGAGTTTCAAAAAAACATGGCCATACGGTGAGGCACAACTGCAGTTTTCTGCTCGAGAGAAGCCCAGGACTGGGAGAGCAGGAGGGCTGCAGGGCAAGACTGCGGCCCTGGGCAGAACTCGGGGGCTGGGGAGGATGGGATTCACAATGGGTGCTGCAGGTAGAGATTGAGATGCAAGGCAGAGTTGTGTGTGGAGCTCTGGACAGGTGATAGGGGGTGCAGGTCAGGGATGAAGGGCATCCGCAGAGTTATGTCATGTGTGCACACACATGGGTGTGGGTGGGTGGATCTGGGACATTTGCTGCTTGTTAAGTTCATGCAGCAACAAGTGACAAACAAGGTTAGCACTTGTAACAGAAAATGCAGTCTGGGGTGGTGAATGTGCCCTGAGCAGAGTGGCGCTTGGGCAGCTCTTAGCATCATTCTGCTCAGATTCTTCTCCTACAAGTTACCTGATTCCAGCTCTTGATTAGTGGCCTGGCATTTTACACAAAAGCTACCGTAAGCCAAATGTTCTGTTCAGCTCCCACCTTCCCCCTAGCTACTATGCTTGTAGTTCTCAGAATGGGATTGGGATCTCTGAGGAGTCAGGAAGACCCAGACAGAAATAAAATAACCAAGTGATCTAAATGTTAGGGGTGGGGGAGAAACATAATAAATATGAATCTATTTTTGTTGCATCTGCTGAAAAAGAGCTTTAGGACAGATGCTTTCTGTATCCTATTTAATCTTGATGTTACTGTAATGAGCAAAGGTCTGAGCTGATTGTCTCCAGAGGCAAATTCTTAATAATAGTGAAAATTCTGCTTCCAGCCAGACAGGCAGCTATTCCTGGTTCCCTTTCTCCCATCTGCTGGAGAGTATGGGACTTCAGCGCACTTCAAAGAGCACCCCCTGCTGCAGCAACTAGGACAGAGATGGAGGGAATTCATCTGTTCCTTGCACCGCTGGCAAATCCAGGCATTTGAACACAGGACAAGCAGGTGGACTTTTCAAAATTTGGCTGGGTATTTAATTGCTCAGAAAACACCTCAAACAATGATATAGAAGGGGAAAAGACAGTGGCCAGGGAGAAGTTCAAGGGAGAGTTCAACGCTAAGCTCTAGGGCAGGTAAATAAACCACCCTGACTCCAATGTCATTGCCACACTGATGAGCCTCCTAGGCTTGTTATGAAAGTGTAGAGACCAATCGCCCTCTTGCAGCTTGGTGCAGTAGTGTTAGTCTAAGAACAAGGCCCAGTCATAGCTCATTATTCCAGAGACCCTACTACTACACAAGAGACACCAACATCAGTCAGTTAGGAAGACTAGCATAAAGGTCCCACACCTGGCCTCTTTCCCAGTACTGTGCTGACACATGCATGCATGGGCCTGGTTGTGGAAGCCAGCAAATGGTAAAGAGAAGAGATAGGACCAAATCATAACCCCAATCCAGCCATGCTGCTCCATCCCCTCTTTGAGCCGAACTTTCTCTTTCCCATCTGATTCTTTCCCCCAGTTGCCAGTCTTTCTCTCCCCTTTATGTCTCTACTGTTTAGTGGGCATAGTTATTACTCTGGCCTTAGAGGCTTTGTTTCTAATTTTGTAAATTACAGCATAATTTAGACTAATTATTGCTTTGTCCCTCTGATCTTATTAAACCTTTAATCCCCCAGAGATTCCCGATCCAGCGCTCAGTCTGGTTTTTTCACATTCATTCCTGAGCTGGAGCTCGTTTTCCCATGAGGGGCGCCTCCTCCCTAAGGCAGCCTCACCTTACACATATTACAGCTCCCCAGGATGGGCACACTGCAGCTGCTCTGCACTGGAGTACAGCTGGGTGGGAAGGATGAGGGCAATATGTCCAGAAGTCTCTTCCCTTTGGCTCATGTCAGAGTGAAGTCTCCATAGGTAGAAAGAACTGACCTCTGCTGCCTTTAGAGACCCTGCTCACTGTCCTTGGAAGCCCAGGGACATAGGACACAGACAGCAGAATAAATGACTCCAGAGAGACACTAGAGAAAATGTTCTGTCCCTGTTAAACTGGTGAAAGGCTTGATTCCCATTCCCAGACCCCCCCAAATCAACCTGTCCTATCCCCTGCATGCTCTGCAGACCCACCACCCTTTTGGCTTTATTACCAAATATTTTCCACCATTGCAGTTCCACCAGGGGGAAGGCTCATTTAGGTACCAGTGGCTGAAGGTATTTCTATGTAGCTGACCTATCCAGCCCAGCCGGAGCTCTGACTATTCCTCTTCAACAGGACCTGGAGAGAGATGAGCGACTGCTGCTGTTCTCCAAAAGCCTGCACCTGCAGAGTGGCACAGGGACACATCCTGTTGCCTTCCCCTGTCGACCCTCTCCTGTTCTTTTACCAGGCCATCTCTGTTGCTGCTCTCCAGTGATGGTCTAACTCAATGAATAAAAAGTCTCATCCCTTCTGGAATGACAGCACCTGGGACAAGAACGAGCCTTGGCAAGAAAAGTTCCCAAGCAGCTTTGGGAATCCCTGCCTCTCCCCACCAAACACCAGTTCCTGTTTCCCTGCCTGCTGACGCGCCTGGTATCCTCCCTGTGTGAACCGAGTCAAATCAAACCCAGACTCTAACTCACATTTACCCTGTCCCAAAGGCTTGTGTTAGGAACCCCCGCAGTGTTATTGTGTTGGCAAGGGAAATGAATGCACTTTCCCTGCGCTCCTCAGGCTCCTGCAAAGCCCCAAGTGACCCCGTTACCGGGCTATGGCAAAACCACTTTGCATAATAAATTGCACCCCAATGCGTGTTATTAGAGCCCAAGTATTCATTAAGCAGCAGAAATGAGCAGAGAGCAAATCTCTGGGGCGTTCAGGGATCATTAGCCCTCCCCAGAAGGGATGAGCAAGCAAGAAATAAGGTTCAAAGATATTGGATCAATACTGGCACGTATCCTACAGCTATCCCAGTCCTCGGCCCCACACAGCTCTGTCTGTGCCCCTCAATCCCAACCTACAGTCCCCTCCACTATTCCATTCAAAAGCCACCACTCAGCTCCACTGAAGCACTTCAGTCCTGACCTGCACCCCCTGTAATTCCAGTCCTGAGCCTTCCCTCTGACATCTCTCCATCCAGACCACAGTGCCTCCTATTGTTTCCATGCTAGGCACCCTCCTGAGCAGAGGCTGGTGATGACCTAGCCAGGCTGCAAAGTGGGTTTTCTGATGCAGACAAATGCCTGAGGATAGAGCTGGATAAACCCATTTTCATTGTGAGATACGGAGCTGGGGTCTCGCAGGGCGGGAGGCAAGTGCATTATCCAGCCCAGCTGTACCCTGTAAGAGCGAGACCCCCTTACTCAGGTGCTCACTTAAGTGCATTTCAGCAGATCCAAAAATCAATACAGCTAAGAATCCAGCTGTGAAACTCTCGTGTTAATTTGCTTGGGCAAAACAGATTGTAGAAATGTACTTTTTATAGCTACCTATTTAAAGGATTTTCTGACCATCAGCTGCAAAAATCCCCTTAATGAAGCCCCACAACTCTCAGGGGCTTTGGGAAGAGCTCTGCCCCCCACCCCTTGAAGTATTGTTTCTGTTGTTCATCTCCTGCCAAGAATCTCTTCAGCTCTGCAGCTGGATTTGATACAGGGGGGAGGGGAGCTTAATCACAACAATAAAGAGAACGGGAGAGGAGCTGTTTGGGGGAGTCTTTCAAGGAAGCGGATTTAAGAGTCCCCAAGTGCAAAGGGGGATCCCAGATGTGCTACTCAAAGCCACAAAAACAGAGAGGCTGAACAAAACCTCTCCCAGCCCTTTTCTGTCTCTAATTTATCCCAGCCCCAGGATTCAAAGTAGGTCACTAAAGCTGCTGCAGGGAATGGGGGGGGGGCACACGGGTAGCACTGTTAGTGTCTATTAACCAATGGTAAATCATGACCCACAGTCTATATGGAAGCTCACACTTTCTGGAATTGAGCCTAATTTACAGCAGAGTGTGAGATGTGCCACAGCAGGATGGAGTCCCAGAGCAGCAAGGGGAGAGCTAGGAGAGAGATGGGAAGAACAAGAGCAGAACGGGAGGTAGGGAGGAGGGGCAGCTATTACCTCCCTCCCTGAACCAACGCGCTCCTGCTGAAATGGAACACGAAGGGCAAGACGAGCTAGAGAAACTAGGAGACATGAGACCTGGCTGCTTTAGGAGAGAGGGAGCAGAACGAAACCCCAGGAGTCATTTTTCTTAGTGGAATTTATAACAGGATCCTGCTCCTTCCTGGGCAGGTGCCTCTGAGCCTGTGCCCCACCATTGACTGTGTCCCTCCCAGCCATGGAGTGCAGCATCTGCTATGGCCTGTATACAGCTCTGACCTCCGGGCATCACAAACAACAACATTTCATGGGCATCTGATTCCAGAGAGACTGTGGCTCTGGAGCAGAACTTCCTTAATCTGCTGCAAGGTGTCAAGACGTGGAGGCACTGAAGTAAAAACGAGACCGAACTGTTTGGATAAAATAAGAGCCAACCCATATCTCCAGTCCTAGGGTAACCAGATGTCCTGATTTTATAGGGACAGTCCCGATTTTGGGGTCTTTTTCTTATATAGGCTCCTATTACCCCCCACCCCCTGTCCGGATTTTTCACACTTGCTGTCTGGTCACCCTATCCAGTCCTGAACCGTATTCATTATGATTAATGGTCACAATTAGTATTTGGATGTGGGTAGCGCTGAGCAGAAGCAGGGCTCTATTGTGCTGAGCTTTGTAGAAACTCTGAGGAAGTTCTTTGGGATTCCAAACACTCGGAATGCTGTTATTGTTCATTTTTGTGCTGCTTCTGCACTTCCTGGTCCCAGCAAGCCTGAAAGTGCCAGAACGGGCCAAGAAAAGCTGCTTTCCTGGTATCTTCCAACCAGCTGACGTAGGAAGTTGTGGAGATCTTATAAGAAAGCCAGTTCTCCTGAAATTCCCAACCTAGCTCTGCAGGTCTAACCTTCCAGATCTCCTCAGAACCTCCCAGAACAGCTTTTGAGCTATCTAAGGAGGCGTGACTAGGAGCACTGCACATACCCAGGTCCCTCCTCACATTAGATGATAGGCCTCCAATAAAATGAGTATAGATGAACCCTGGCAGAACACCTGAATCCAAACGTTCTCCAAATATAAGGGCGCTGGTATATGGAAATATCTCCTGACCAGAAGTGTCCTTCATCGTGTGATTTAATAAGATGTCCAATAGAGACTTATAAATTGAGGTCTCTGAACTTTTTTCACTTTTGAGCCAAGGCAAGATACTAACTCTTGTCTCCTGAAGGGAAAGGTTAGGCTGTGAACCCACCTCTCCATGAAGCCTCCAGCTTTCTATCCAGGTATGTAGTATACAGCATAGGTACACAGAGCAGCAGTGCATGCAGGTCATGGGCTGATGGTGCGAAGGGGCTGACTGGTCACCATTAGCACAAGCACTAACTTGTCTGGGGGCTTTGCTTGCCAAAGACAGATGCTTGTCCCATGTGCTGAGCTATGAACCTCAAAGCAGCTTCCTGGGCCCTGCAAGCAAATAACCCAGTCAGAATGGTTAGGGAGGTAAGTAACAGGTAATGGCCCTGCAGGTTCATCTCATAGTACAGAGAAAGCTTGAGTCATCATGTGAAATTTTGCCCTACAAAACCCTTAAAGGCCAATGGAAAAACCATCCCTGGAGAATGGTAAAGAGTCAGAGAACCTCATCCATATTGGAAGTCACATTGTTTGAGGCATTTATGTCTGGAATAGAGAATGCTCCGTAGGAACCAATCTTGCACTGGCCCTTGGGTGAAGGAAGGGTTGGATGCAGAGAGGACTACATGGACCTTCATCCTAGAGGACTTTCCCAACTCTGATTTATAGGGTTCTAAATGTTCCTAAAAATTCCTTATTACACTTTAGTTAACAGAACCGTTTCCCAAACCAGCCCAGACATCCTTTCTCCCACACACGTGCCCCCTCCCCCTTCACGACAGGCTGAACCTGTAGCCAGACCCCCCTGAGCAACATTGGGTCTGAAAACAAAATATTGGCAGGAGACTGAGCTGGGCTGTTGCCTGTCCCATCTCAGCTTTGGTGCCACAAAAAGCACCACAGTCCAAACCACTGACAAACAGGCAAAAAGCAAGACAGCAGCTTGCTGGGATACCCTAATAGGGACATTACAGCACTAACACACTTCTGGACATATTGCCTTCATCCTTCCCACCCAGCTGTACCCCAATGCATTCTGCCTCTGCTGGCCTCCCAATAGACTGCAGGGCTGAGCCAACCTAAACCATCTCATGGTGCAAGGATCCTCCCACATGAGGAGATTTCTCTCACCCACAAAAATCTGATTTTCATTTGTGCAAAAAGGATCGAGTTGGTCGTGAAATACCCTTCTCCCGGGCCCACATGCAAATAAGCACAAGGAATCATGTGTGCATGCAAGAAGCCTACAAGAGACTCCCCTGCTTTTTGCATAGTGTGAATCAGAGCATTCACAGCAGCAAATGAAGTGAATGTTGGGACGTTGCAAATGATCCCATGCTCCTGAAGATCAGAACAACGCAGCTCCCCCTCTTCCCCCTCCTCCCCTGCAGCCACGCTGTACATGGAAGGAATCCTTGCAAGTGTTTCCAATTACCATCTCGGGAGAGTCAGAAAGCAAGATACACCTGCAATTACCAGGCAAAGCGCCTCTGAGCACGAAGGACAGCAAAGCTCACATTGCTCCCGACTCAGCACAAAGAAGCCCTTACATCAACTCTGCAGCCGACATGCTTTGGAGAGGGGGAACAATTATATTTTTATGCTCTCATTTCGGCTCTTATTAACATTCCATAACACAACAGCGGAGGGCTGAGCTGGAGCAGACGGGCGTGGTTGAAAAGATAGATAGATACATAGAAAGGCAGACACCAAAAAGCCAAGATTCTTTGACAGTCTTCCAGAATGGTTATGATCTTCACCGACTAATCCTCTGCAAAATCACAGGTTCCAGTCGCGGGGAGCCCATGCACCTGGCCCTTCCTTCCCCAGCTCCCTGGGTGCAAGCTCTCCTCCATCACCTGCTATCCAGCCAAGAGAAGGCCTCCATCCACCTTCCCAGGTGCAGAGACTCATTAGCGGTGTGGGGTCACATTCACCCAAGATGTCAGGGGTTTTATGTATTGTCCTCACATTCTGTCACCTCCCCACAATCTCCCCTCTGTGAGGGCGAGAGCCTTCTCCTCTGCATCTCCTGCCTTAAGGAACAGGACAACCTTATCCCCGTCCGTTTCTCTGACTTATCCACTCATCAGATCTTTCCTCTCTCACACATCCTGCCTGCCTTCATCTCGCTCCCTCTGATTGGCCTTAGGTCAGGATGCTGTCATTTGTTCACTGCGCACATGCTCTCCTAGTTTGCACTGCAGCCTGCTGTGACTCACATCATACAGTGTCTGCCCTGTATTGTCAGACTCGAAGTTTGGATGAAAACTGCTGTTCAGAATAAAGCTCTATTGGACTGGGTAATTCAGGGTCCACTTCGGTTTAAGCATCTCCCAGCCCCAGCTGTACAATACACTGTGATAAACATGCAGCTCTTCTCTGGAAGGTGACTAGAAAAACCCCTTAATGATTTCTAGGTCAAATTTGTTTAATTTACAAGGCACTCATATTGTGAGTCCTCAGCCCTGCAGCTCACCCTCGTAGGTAATGCCTCAGGACGGGGCACAGAGATAAAATTTCTAGACACATTAATGACCACTTCTTGGAGCAGCTAGTCCTGGAACCAGCAGGGGAGAGGCAATTCTTGATTTAGTCCTAAATGGAGCACAGGGTCTGGTCCAAGAGGTGAATATAGCTGAACAACTCAGTAATAGCGACCATAATGTAAGTTATTCCACTTTAAGTACATAATTGAATAATGAAGTGTGAATTGGGCCAGAGATAGCTAGACTAACTCTACACCCTAGTGGTTAGGGCACTCTCCTGAGAGGTGGTGGCCAATCCCTTAGCACCATCAGGCAGCGGGGAAGGGGGACTTGAACTGGGGTCTCTCACCCTGGATGAGTGCACTAACCACTAGGTTAGAAGTTATAAGGGAGCTCTTCCTCCTGCCAACCCAGCTGTTTTGTGGAGTTAGGCAGCCTCTGAGCACATCTACCAAATCAGGCCCTGCCCAGGACAGGCATTTGGCTGCCTATCTTCCCTGGTTTGTGAATCACACACAGAGCTAGGCACCACCTGGAAACCCAGACTTAGGGGCCTATCTCTGGGGGAGGTGCAGGGCTTAGCACACACCTCTGACATC
Organism: Chelydra serpentina; assembly: GCA_037349315.1. Lineage (NCBI taxonomy): Eukaryota > Metazoa > Chordata > Testudines > Chelydridae > Chelydra > Chelydra serpentina. The sequence continues at coordinate 18,616,119 of JBAIAC010000028.1, read as the reverse complement.
AGCATCTCCCATTGGCTAGCTTCGGCTTGCACGCTGGGCTTTGTGGGCAGCAGTAAAAGGTACATCAGCGCTCAGGAAATCTAAACTGTCCTAACGTCAATCCATGTTGCAAACAAGCAACTTGCTGCAGATCCCTGAATCAGCCGTTCCCGAGCCCGGGGTCTGTGTGCTATCTCCAAAATCCAACCGTGTAGGAGCGGCTGTGTCCAGCCCATTGGGGCAGTCCACAACCACAAGCATTTGGGCTGGTGGCCAGCAGGCTGAACTGCTTTCCCCAAAGAAAGAGGCCAGCAGGCTCTGCGGGCAGCCACGCCTGGCACCGCGTCCAGACTTGGTTCCACTGAATTCTGCAGAATGGACTAAAAACAAACAAACAAACAGACAGAGCACAATAGTCCCCTAAGGGCCTCTTCCCGACTGCCTCCCAGAGCATGCAGAGCTCCAGGGGTCACCAAGTGCCTCCATTTGCTCAGGGGCTCCTCTGGCAAGGGAGACTTGGCACCACAATGCTGCAGAAGAGACCAAGGATGGGACACTAAGCAGAGCAGCTGCACGGGGCCCTTGAGCCTGCATAGCACCAAGCTGCACATTAAGGAATGCAGCAGGCTGCAGACAGGCAGCTCAGAGAAATGCCAGTGAGAGGGGCAGCATGAAAAGCAGAGGCTTTGGATGGGAAAGGGCAGGTGAATGACCTGTACGGGTCATTGTGGGCAGCACACCAGCAAGGGCCCAGATATGCCTGGTCACATACACATGCCCAAACTCATCATTATGGCATTGACATACAAAGCATAGCCCCAGCTAGAGAGAGAGACTCATGCACACCCCTCAGTGCACAGAGTGACACGCACACCCAGGCACTCTGACGCGTATACACAGCTATACACAGATACCATTTGTGTAGGCACACTATGCTCACACACATACCTGGACATGGTACATTATGGAGTCTCTCCATCGGTGTCTCACTTGGGGCTCTTGTGCAGGGTGACTGCACACTGTGGCCTGCAGTCTGGACCCAGGATGGAACATCATCTACCTTGTTTGGAGGCCCAGCCAGAGCCAACTAGGAGTGTGAGCATGGCCTCACCCCTAGGGAAATAGAGGCATACTTATACCTGAGGTCTCCCTGGAACTCTTTATTGTCCAGCACATGAGAGCTAACTATGGTCTTGAGTCAGAACCCTGGATCTGAATCGCCATCCTCCCAAACCAGCCTGCCTCCGAACAAGGTGACCTGGGCCCACGTCCGCTCAGAACTAAAACCCTAATGGGCTCTTTCCTACAGACTGGCAATAGAACAGCTCACAGGTGTGTCTCATTCCGGTCACTGCCAACAGAGCTTCTGTTTTATGGGAGCAGTTTGGAATAGTGACATTTTCCAGCATGAAACAGATAGAAAATAGCATACTTGCCTTTGACCAATGATGGAGAATGGCACGTTCTCTCCATGTGTGCGTGGAGGACCTCAGGGCCCGTAGATGACCAATGTTTATCAAAAGCAAGCCTTGTGGAGACAACACTGAGCAGTGGGCACAGGGTGTGTTGGATGCACACGGATTGCACTGCGTGTTATCATCTCTGTGCTCCTAAAGACTAAAGGGTGCAACACAAAACCCTGAAAGGAGGAAAAAGAAGTGGGGGTTATACTGCTAGTCTCCTACCTATAAATCATTATAAAAGGTGGCCTTTTGCATCAGCTTTAAAAGCAAGCACAGGTTGGAAACCATCTTCTGCATACCATGTACAGCACTGCATGGGGCTTGAGAGCTACCCTGACCTTCTACAGGCTCTTCCCTTCCCTCCATTCCCCTCAGTCTTTTCACCACATGCTGTGGCTCATGGACGATTTCTCATCTCCAGCTCTCTTTGTGCTTGGAGATGTATGCTGAAGACACGTGGCTGTCACTGTCATAGTCTTACCTGTGGCCCTGGCAAGGGCCTGTACAGGAACCAGTCACTGAGCTGCAACATGGTGCCATCTGGTAGTTCCCATGATTTCCCTTAGGCCATCTTGCTGAAAGGTGATGTCACATCTGACCCCAGCAGTGGAGGGACAGAGAGCAGGCCTGGCAGGGCTTGGTAGCCAGCCACTCGGTCAGCGCAGGAGCATCTTTCCTGTCATGTCACGCAAGAGATTTCCACTCAGGGGGATGGTATGTATCTACACACTCCTGCTCAATGACATGGGGGGTTGCTTTGTCACACACACACACACACACACACACACACAAGCATGGGACAGAATTCACATAACTACATGTTTCATGCGTGCTCACAGACATGTCCATCACCTTGACGCTCATTCATGTGCGGAAAGCTGTGACCTGTACATGATTCCCATTGCAGATCACCTCTCCCAGTTACGCTGCAGTGGTGGGACTGGTTTAAGAAGAAAGTCTCCCATTAAAACAAAATGCTTGTAAATGCTAAGCGTTAAATAACGCCATCTGACTCTGAACCCAGAATTAAAGGCAGGATGGGAAAAAGGTTTCCAGTTTCTGACCCTGGGGGAGCCCCCCCTCCCAAACACTGTTAGGGTCACCACTCAGGAAGGTGGAAGCCTCCAGCAGGGGACTGTGAAACAGACCCTTTTCCCCCAGCCCCTCACACAGTTTACTCCTGGTGGGAAGCGCTGCCCCCTTCCCCTCCTGCCACTGTCAAGCTGCTCTGCTGAACAGAAGGGGCGGGTTCCCTCTCAAGCACAACTCTCAGATGCTCAGGGTTCAGCTGATCGCCATATTTGGGATCGGGAAGGAATTTTCCTCCAGGCCAGATTGGCAGAGGCCCTGGGGGTTTTTCACCTTCCTCTGCAGCACGGGGTACGGGTCACTTGCTGGAGGATTCTCTGCATCTTGAAGTCTTTAAACCATGATTTGAGGACTTCAATAGCTGAGACATAGATGAGAGGATTATTGCAGGAGTAGGTGGGTGAGATTCTGTGGCCTGCATTGTGCAGGAGGTCAGACTAGATGATCATAATTGTCCCTTCTGACCTTAAAGCCTATGAGTCTATGACTTGAGCAAACTTGGAGGGATGGAGCCAGGGTTACACAAAGAGCCATTTACTGGGCTGTGAAGTCCCTCCTGACTCTATTTGCTGTTATTTCTGATCTTCGTATTGAGTCACTGCTGGTCTCCCTCTCTGCCTGGCTTCTCCTGCTGCCAGAGCAGGCAGTATGATCTCACTCGCCTGCCCACATACATGGGCATGGAACAGCACGGACATGGACAGACTCAGAGAGGCATAAGACAGCATGGACATTGGTGTAGATACAAGAGCAACATGGACCTGCACATAGACGCACCTTGGCACAGAACAAGCAAGAGTCCTGGAGCAGAGGCCGTTGGTGTTCTGGGGGTTGCCTTCCTCTTTCAGACTTGGGGCCCTGGACCCTACCTAGGGGTACGTTCCCTATCCAGCACCCACCCCTGCAGCCTCGTAGTTCCTAGGCTATGGTTTGCACCTAGAGCCAATCCTCCCTGATGAACCATCTCAATGCTGCCCAAAGCCTCACTGGGCTGGCAAGGAGAATCCAGTGACTCCTCCCCAGGGGCTTCTTCAGGGGTGTTACTGAATGTGCCAGGCTGCAAGAATATTTAGATTTCACCCCTAGCTATGGCCATCTTTGAGAGTCACAAGGGAAAATACGTGAAGGCTCTGAATGGGGCAGGTGCCTAGCTGGGCGACCCACTGCATGTGCCAGGATCCCCAAACTTAGGGGACATTCTGCTGCCTGACAGGAGGCTGAGTGGGTAGGGTGTAGTGTGACTTCCTGTTCTGGGTATGACTCATAATAGTTTCCATGACCATCAGTTGTGATGTCACAAGCAGGCAATGGGCCACAGGAAGAGATGACTTAGAGACAGGCCTGACTTAATCAGTAGCCAGGGTCCTGCTTTGGAGTTCACTACAGAGATAGTGTGGATCCAGTGTATAGATACAATGGCAAGCAATGAGGCAGCTAGAGAGACTCCTCCATGTCCAGGAGTGTTTGCAGCTGGGGTTCACTTTAGGTCCATGTCTCCTGTCTATGGTGCGATGGAAGGGGAAAGGCAGAAACAGTAGGAAACAGAAGCCAAATTGTTCCAAACAAGGCCAATTCCCCTAGTTTTCCAGGTGGTGCCAGCTGCTTTTTCCAACAACCCCCTTTCATTTGCCAGCCAAGCGAGAGAGGCACTTCTGCTGGCCTAACATGTCTCTGTCACAGAGCCCCTTCCCCTCCTCTTCCCTCCCCCTGCCAGCGAAGCTTAGCACTTGTAACATTTCTCAGGCAAGGCTCCTGCTCAGACTTAATATCCCTTCCATTAAGGGAGTGAGGAAAGGAGGCAAGTCATGGAGATGGGAAAGAGACAGAGAGATGCTCTTCCACATCTGGAATCAGCCTGCGACACTGGTGCTCATTTGTCGTCTTGGTGGCAAGGAGCCCTGGTCCTCTTCCCCTCATCTGTCCCCAGTGCTCTGGGATGGATGCTGGGTTTGGCCTGTTGGTGGAAGGACCTGAACTGTTCTAGGCTTGTAGACTGTGATCCCTGGGGGCAAGGGCTGTCTCCTCATTAAGGATCTAGCACCTTGTCAGTGTTAAACAATAGAGACAAATTGCTGGCTTTCTGTGCCCTCGGCACTGGTGTTTGGAGTCCCGGCCAGCTGGGCTCTCCATGCACAGCACAAGAGCAATTAAAGGTTGCACGCGCACGCGCACACACACACACACACACACACACAAATGCCATGAAAACTCACGGCTTGTAGCCATGCCATTGCTGCAAGAGTCATGTCTGCTATGAGAACAGAGCAACTCAGAGGGAGGGCGACTTACTAGAGAGTTGCTAAGGGCTTAGGCAACACATCCAGTGCCCCAGTAAGAAGTGTGCACAGGAGGCCCAGGTACTGAGCCCAGGAGGAACCGAGGGGTTGCGTTCAAGGCTCCTTGGGAAGGGGGATTCTTCAGCAGGGGTTGCACGCCAGCATGGAGGAGCCGAGAGCAAACAGGCGGTGGGAGGGGCCGTGGGATTGGGTGACTGACAGTTCTTTGTAAAGAAGCCATTACTGCATCACACTTGTTAAACATGCACAGAGAGTAAATCTGCCAGTTCTCTGTGACACCCCAGGGCCTGGCTTGTCCCATGCTGGCTCCGTTTCACTACACAGGCTTTCAGCTGGGAGAGCCAGCCGTGGCAGCTGGGAGCCCTGTGCCCAACCGCAGCTCCATTCCAGAAGCAAGCCAGAGCCCTCTCAGTCCATAGCGGGGCTCACATTCCAGGCACTGGGTGCTAAGGTCCAGCCGCACGATGCCAGGCGGTTGCTTCATGGGAGTTTGGGGGTGGGATAAGAAAACACTTCAGAATAAAGAAAGAGACAAAGGGGGACTCTCCACCCTCTGTCCCACCGACTCCCCCTCTTCTCTCCGAATCACAGCAAAAACAGTCACGATTGATGGAGCAGGCAGAGGCATTTCCTAGTCCCTGCCCCATTGCTCTGCCCACAGTCACCATCTCCCTTAATCTGACCTGACAGAGTCACCACATCACCACCAGTGGCAACCCAACCATCATGATGACCAGGTGCTGTCACACAACATCCTACTGAAAGATAATTTAGGGCTCCCTGAACAGCCTGCAGGCCTGATGGGATGGAGAGAAAGCAAAGGAGCCAGCTGGGAGCATTAGAATCATAGAAGATTAGGGTTGGAAGAGACCTCAGGAGGTCATCTAGTCCAACCCTCTGCTCAAAGCAGGACCAACCCCAACTAAATCATCCCAGCCAGGGCTTTGTCAAGCCGGACCTTAAAAACTTCTAAGGATGGAGATTCCACCACCTCCTAGATAACCCATTCCAGTGCTTCACCACCGTCCGAGTGAAATAGTGTTTCCTAATATCCAACCTAGACCTTCCACACTGCAACTTGAGACCATTGCTTCTTGTTCTGTCATCTGCCACCACTGAGAACAGTCTAGCTCCATCCTCTTTAGAACCTCTTCAGGTAGTTGAAGGCTGCTATCAAATCCCCCCCTCACTCTTCTCTTCTGCAGACTAAATAACCCCAGTTCCCTCAGCCTATCCTCGTAAGTCATGTACCCCAGCCACCTAATCATTTTTGTTGCCCTCTGCAACTCTCTCCAATTTGTCCATATCCCTTCTGTAGTGGGGGGACCAAAACTGGACACAATACTCCAGGTGTGGCCTCACCAGTGGCGAATAGAGGGGAATAATCACTTCCCTCGATCTGCTGGCAATGCTCCTACTAATAAAGCCCAATAGGCTGTTGCTTCTTTGCTTCTTGGCAACAAGGGCACACTGCTGACTCATATCCAGCTTCTCATCCACTGTAATCCCCAGGTCCTTTTCTGCAGAACTGCTGCGTAGCCAATCGCTCCCCAGCCTGTAGCGGTGCATGGGTGCACCTAAGTGCAAGACTCTGCACTTGTCCTTGTTGAACCTCATCAGATTTCTTTTGGCCCAATCCTCCAATTTGTCTAGGTCACTCTGGACCCTATCCCTACCCTCCAGCATATCTACCTTTCCCCCCCAGCTTAGTGTCATCCACGAACTTGCTGAGGGTGCAATTCATCCCATCATCCAGATCATTAATAAAGATATTGAACAAAACCGGCCCCAGGACTGACCCCTGGGGCACCCCGCTTGATACCGGCTGCCAACGAGACATCGAGCCTTTGATCACTACCCATTGAGCCCGACAATTTAGCCAGCTTTCTATCCCCCTTATACTCCATTCCTCCAATCCATACTTCTTTAACTTGCTGACAAGAATACTGTGGGAGACCATATCAAAAGCTTTGCTAAAGTCAAGATATATCACATTCACCACTTTCCCCATATCCACAGAGCCAGTTATCTCATCATAGAAGGCAATCAGGTTGGTCAGGCATGACTTGCCCTTGGTGAATCCATGTTGACTGTTCCTGATCACCTTCCTCGCCTCCAAGTGCTTCAAAATGGATTCCTTGAGGACCTGCTCCATGATTTTGCCAGGGATTGAAGTGAGGCTGTAGTTCCTGGGTTCTCTTTCTTCCCTTCTTTAAATATGGGCACTTATATTTGCCAATTATCCGGGACCTCCCCTGATCGCCACAAATTTTCAAAGACAATGGCCAATGGCTCTGCAATCACATCAGCCAACTCCCTCAGCACCACAGGCGCCAACTTCCGGTGGCATCGGGGGGTGTGGCCCCGCCCCCGACGCTGGGCCCCGCCCCCGACGCCGGGTGACATTGCGGGGCCCTGCCCCCGACGCTGCTGCAACGTCGCCCAGCGTCTGGGGTGGGGCCCCGCAACGTCTCCCGGTGCTGAGGTGAGCTTGCCGCGGGTCCCGGGGCTGGCGGGGAGCTGGGCACGGGCCCCGGGGTTGGCGGGGAACTGTCGGTGGGTGCTGAGCACCCACCAGTTTTTCCCCGTGGGTGCTCCAGCCCCGGAGCACCCACGGAGTCGGTGCCTATGCTCAGCACCCTCGGATGCATTAGATCTGGACCCATGAACTTGTGCATGTCCAGCTTTTCTAAATAGTCCTTAACCTGTTCTTTCACCACTGAGGGCTGCTCACCTCCTCCCCATACTGTGTTGCCCAACGCAGCAGTCTGGGAGCTGACCTTGTCTGTGAAGACCGAGGCAAAAAAAGCACTGAGTACTTCAGCTTTTGCCACATCATCTGTCACTATGTTGCCTCCCCATTCAGTAAGGGTCCCACACTTTCCCTGACCTTCTTCATGTTGCTAATATACCTGTAGAAACCCTTCTTGTTACCCTTCACATCCCTTGCTAGCTGCAACTCCAATTGTGCCTTGGCCTTCCTGATTACACCCCTGCATGCTCAAGCAATATTTTTATACTCTTCCCTAGTCATCTGTCCAAATTTCCACTTCTTGTAAACTTCCTTTTTTAGTTTAAGCTCACCGAAGATTGAGACCATTCTGCAAATGCCAGGTCAGGTGAGAGTCAGCAGCAGGTGAATTTCACAAGACTGGGCTCAGAGAACCCTAGACGCCCCACCCCGGGGGGCCCCTGCAGGCCTGAGACCCAGCTGCCCCATTCTGGTGGGGAAGCCTGCAGGCCATGGGGCCAGCTGGTCATATCTGTTAGCCAGGACCCATTGAACAAGGTCCTCCCATTCATAGTGCTGGGTCATGCAGCATAAGGACCTCCCCTTCCCCACAAGGGACGAGCACCAACCCACCCATCCCTGACCCTTTTCATTATTTTGAGCCATCAGCAAATGACTCTTTCCTGCAGCCTAGCACAGAAGAGTGGGGGGAGTGGGGATGGTGAGCTCCGGACCCCTGCACTTACCCTAAGCAGCCCCATTATATAACATGGCTGGGATGTCAGGCTGAATCACATCAGCGAGCACCACGGCTTCCCTCCAGGGAGGAGGCAGCAGCAGCTGCCAAGTTACATTAGGCAGCACTGCATGAACTTGGGGGAGCTTAGGAAGACGAAGGCAGAGAGCAGGGGGTGGGGACTTAAGGAAAGGGGGACCCATGCCCAGGGCAGGGGAGGGCTGCTCCATCTCAGTCTGAATCCTTCTCCTCTGGGGTCTTACGGCCAAGCACGGTGCCACTGACATTTCCACTCCTTCGGTTCCAGCCAGCAAGTCCCCCCCGCCTATTTCCTCCCTACCCTGGAGAGAGCAATACCCCTGTTCAGCCCCCCGCACACCACTGCAGTGCTGCTCAAAAGCTGCATGGGGTTTTCTTGGCCAGGAGATGGTGCACCACTCTCAAAGCTCCTCCCTGCAGAGCCCAAGTCAAAGGTTTACAGGTCAGATGCCCTGCAGGTACAGGTTAGAATCAGGAAGAAAGAAGGCAACGCTCTCTCTGCAGTCACAATAATGCATCCAGCCAGTGCCTTTCCCTGCTGTCTGATGCCACACCCATGGGGAAGGATGTATCCTGATGTGACAGCCCCACAGTAATGCTGATTGGCTACATCCAGAAGTCCTGCCTTCCGGGGGGCAGGGCAGTGGGAAATGAAATCACTCTGCCTGTCTCTAGTGCCTTCCATTGGAGGATCACAAAGTGTTTTACAACATTAAGGATTAAAACTCACAGCCCCCTTGCAGGATCTGTCAGTACCATTATCCCCATATTACAGATGTGGAAACTGAGGCGCAGAGGGATTAAGTGAAATGCCCAGGGCTCCCTAACAAGTCTGTGGAGGAGTCAGGCCTGGAACCAGGAGGCCTGACTCCAAGTCCTTTGCTTCAATCACAAGATCTCTCCTGCATTGTTAAACTTGGATACAAAAACATTTTCAAAGTTTATAAAAATATTTTGCACCAGAGCAGGCAAAATCCCCTCTCCTGCCATAACCCTCCAGTCAATCCAGGGTGGGATGGTGGTGTAAAAACAAACTCCCTCCTGACTCACAACAAGGCTAGTGCCCAGCACAGGAGATGCAATAAAGGTCCAATCTGTGCAAACTAAGTGAGACCAAAACGAACTATCACTAACAAATGTATGCCCAGCCTTTTTCTTAAAAAAAAGAAAACTCCAGTGGAAACAACAGTTTGAACAAACAACTTTCCTGTGGCAGTGTTTGCAACCTAAAGAAGGCAGCACTGGGTTAGTGCAAGAGAACCTGGAAGGAAAACTGACTAGAAACTTTCATTATCCCATCTGAGAGAAATGAAAAAAGTATGTAGACAGCATCAAGACTGGGAAGTAAATCAGCTCTTTATGCTTTACTGAGGTGCTTAGTGACACAGGAAAAGGAAACTGGTGGGATTTTTTAATATATAGGATTTATAACGTGACAGTGTCTCTTTAAAAAGCCCATAGTGATTGAAAAGGGGGTCAAACAGGATAAATTCTCAGCTCTCTGCTTTCCTGTTTGTGAGAAACAGACTACGCTGGACTCCTTTGGGTCCTCTCCACAGCTCACATACACCCCAGCTAGCTCTGTAGTTCCCTCTCAACACCTGACCTTTTCCTCGAGAGAAGCACAGGAACTGTTCCATTTCTTGGGAGACATGACTGCGCAGGAGCAAAGGACGTGTGGGTGCCAGTGGGTGACAACTGTGTGCATGTGAAAGGTGTATCTGCTGGGGGTGTGAGCAAGCTGTGTATGTGAGAGAGTGTGCAGTATGATTGTGTATATACATGTGCTATGCTGTTTGTGTGGGAGTTGTGGGGCTGGGACATCATGCTGTCTAGTCCAACTCTCCCAGGCCCATCAGAGTAGTCTGTGCTGTGTACCTCAAGGCTAGTACCCCAGGGGATTACTGTAGCAGGGAGGTAAAGTTGGCAGGATTCGCCCTGCAGCATTTCGAAACTCACTTTACAAATTAAAAGTGATTCAGAATTCACTTGGTTCAGAGCTCTGACGAGACAGTGCGAACAACAATGAAACAACCTGCTGTCTGGCCAGCGTCTTCAGTGTGTGAGACAGGCTGGGGGGAGAAGGGGGAGTCGAGGTCTTGGAGAGCCTGTGAGAACCTGCCAAAACTCCATGCCTCACTGGCCTTTACGATGGAAACCGACACTGAGCTTTGGCAGTTCACACTGGAGCCCTCTCTCTCATTTGTTCGGTTTCCAGAACCGCCCCAGAAGCTGGAGGGGAGGAGAGTCACTCAACACCCAGGCACTGGCTTTGCAGATTCAGTGAATGATGATAAGCAGAGCAGAGATGGGCCCGATCCAGAGCGCTGGAACTTTGGGAGAACACAGGGTCTGGATCTGGATCCAAACTTTGTGCCTCAGGCCCATCTCTGCCAGATGACTGAACCACAACAGCAGATCCACATTCCTCAGCCTCTAGGACTTGGCCCATCTCTCTTTCAGCCCAAACCTCTGGTGAGGTCCCCTGGCATTTGGGGAACTTCATTTTGCCCTGGTATGTTTTTATTGTGGCGGCTGCCTCTGTGTGTCCGAGTTACAGACTAGCATGGAAGGTGAAGAGCTGAAATACACAAATTACTAAAGAATCTGCTCCCTCCAGCCCCAACGCCAGACCCCTGAAGACACTTCAGATCAGCCTCCAAATTGCAAAGCCCCAAAGAACAAGGAGAGAATATCCCAGAGAAATAATCCTAGACACAGAGCAGGCTCTTCCTGACAACAGTCGGGTGTCTGACTGGGACTGGACAGGGGAAAGGGAAAAAGTTCATCAGTGAGCTACAAATGGTCAGGGCATGTGCGTTTGGATAGGGTGGGGGAATCTTTAGCTGAGAACTTCATGGCTCTCGGAGGAACAGGGGAGCTGCCTGATGCCCTTAAAGAGATGGACTCAGAGAAGAACAGACCCCGCATTGCCCAGGTTTCTTTGGGGGCACTGGCTTCTGCCTGGATTCGGAGATGGGATAGTAGATGATAGAGTATAAAATTCCTACGGTGAGAGGAACACAGCCCACACTGTACAGTAACAAAAAAGCCACCAGTTACAATCAACGCAAATTAATTAGCTTTGATCTTACCTTATTCTGGAATTTTTATTGACTTTTGGGGGAAAAAGGTTGTTTCCCTCTCTCTGCCCAGATACGATACTGCAAGGGGGAAGGAGTAAAAATAAAAACAAGGGGATGGGTGCACAGCCCAAAGGATGGTTCGTGTTCATCATGACAGCCTCAAACTCCATTTCAGGCAGCTTGGGTGTTAGAGGATCTCCTTATACCAGGCCCCCTGAGGTGGGGGAACATGCAAGTCTCCACCACGCTAAAGGCCTCTTCTTTCCAGCTCAGGATTGCCACACCAGGGCTCACGTTGCTGCGCCACTCAACACAGGTACCAGCCTCCTTGCCCCCAAATCAGCCCAGCAGGCCTCTCCCAAAAAACAGTGAGAAAACCAAATTTGTGCCACTGTCTGTTTGGGCCTGAAGTAACAGGAGTAATGGAGATGCCGGGCCACATCAGACAACTGAGGCCTCTAGTTCCCATGCAGCAAGGTCTAGTACGGCGATTAAAGCACAGGACTGGACACCAGATCTGGCTCCGGTTCCTCACTCTGACACTCATCTCTCTGCATTTTTCCGAAGCTTTAAATTGGGCTAATAATACCTACCTCACAGGACGGGCGTGTGAGGATTAGTTCAAATGCCTCAGTGCCTGTAAAGCACTTTGAGATCCTTAGATTAGATGGCAGGTATTACAGAAGAGCAATGTGTCATTAATCCAGTCACAGCTTCAGGCCATATTGGATGGACACAGGCCCAGTGCTTCTGAAACCTGTCTCCAGCAGAGGCCAATAGCTGATGCTGCCAAGGAAGGTGAAAAATCCCCATTAATACTTGGACACTGCAGTCCATGAGGCAAAAATTCCATCCTGACCCCACAGACAATCAGCCCTGAAGCATGATATTTCATTGCCCTTATCATATTAGTTTGCACTGTGGGCATGAAATAAATCATCCAGCAACCTTATCACCCAGCTTTGAAGAACTAACCCTTCTATCCCACCAAGTTTGCAATACAGGCAGCTCAGGGGGTTGGTTTGAGGCCCCAGCAGAACTTTAGGAAAGCCATCTCTTTGCTCTACTCAGCAACTCTGCCAAAGACTAGAGGATTCGTTTCCCCTTTTTATTAAGGGCTAATTATCCCTCTATTAGTTTGGGGAAGGATACTGCCAATGTTTGTAAAATCAGCATTCATTAACCCTTTCACCCCAGACTGGGATTAATTTCCCCTTGACCCCATGCGAGGCGATGCACTTCCAATGGGAGAGCTGGCCATTGATGGAGACAGTGCAGGCTTTGTTCAGCTGCGCAGGCTGCGTTTGTTGACAGAGTATTGCCTTACTTGTCAAAAGTTCCAGCTCCACTCCTGGCTTCCAAGAGCAGCAAAGCCCAGCAGGCAGGAGGATTATTATTGAAAGTAATGGAGGAGAGGGCAGAGGCGTCAGGCTTTGGCAGGGTCGCTCTGATGGGTCTTCTCTAGGGGGAATGTGGGGTGGGGGCTTTAGTAGGTGTGAGGTGGAGAAGCAAGGAGAGAGAGGGAGCAGCGAGAGGGAGAGGAAAAGACAGAGACCATGAGAGGGATGAGGATGTGCGAAAGAGAGAGCAAAAGGGAGAAGGGAGAAAGGAGAAGAGACAGATGGGCTCAGAGAGGGGTGACTTGAGGAGGGAGAGAATAGTGGGTGGGGGGTAAATAGAGACAGAGGGGAAAAGAAATAGTGTGAGGGGAGACAGAGAGCTCAGCAGCCAACCCCTCAGTCCTGTATTTCTCTCAGCCTTGTTGCCAGCGGGCTGTCCTGAGCCTGGTGAGGGGACTTTCCCTCTCACACCCAGCCAGGATCACGTTTCTCATTTCTATTTCACCCAATGGCTGGCACAGAGCAGTTGTGACACAGGCCCACATTCATGCCCTGGAAATGCATCCCATGGCCCTAGATAGAACACACTACATGAGCCTGACTCCAGTCTCCTTTCACTATACTGCAATTTCACTCTCGGCACAAATTCAAAGTGGGGCTGGGCTCACTGCAATGAAAGGCCCAGGCCCATTCCTTACTCTCTGGCTCCTTTCTTCTCGGAGGAGGGAGCAGAGCTCAGAACGGTTCCCTTGTGACAGTTCTCCCCACCCTGCACAGTCTCCTCAGCTTGCTGTTCACACATCTCCATTCTACTCCTGCTGGGGAGTAGGGGGAGCTCATCCTTGCTTAGCCAGCAGGTGCCTCGTACTGGAGCAAAAGGCCTGGCTGGGTAGGTATTTGTGTTCTCTCTCTGTGCCTCTGGGGTATCCTGCCCTTGCTCAGCAGTTGCTCTGTTACTTGGCACCGCTCATGATGCATTCATTCATTACTCAAGGTCCCTTAGCAAGTTTGCCTTTTAAGTAAATAATTACTGGAGTCCAAATTCTTTATTGAATTAAGTAGCTCTTTGGTAGGCTGATCAGAGGCTCCAAGTCATGTCTTTTTTTAGACTCCTGCTACATAATATAACGTAATTGTGGAATTAATTCTACATGTCACTCCTGTAAGTCAGTATTTTATTTAGAACAAGTCCAAAGGTGCGGAAGGGAGTGGTGCTGATGATTCAGCAGGCGTCCCTGTTCCCTGTGAGATACTGTTGGCCCCAGCCCTGTGCTGTGGAATCTGGGGAGGAGGGGAGGTGACACTTGGCTAGTGGAGATGCTGTCTTAGATATAAAACTCAGGTTTTAACCGGTCGTCATGGGAGTTGGCACTTTTTGAAAGAGCACGTTAGTGTCTTGGGCAGATCTCATTCATTCTGCCTCCTTAAATGCCCTCCGCAGCTTCACTTCCCACCCTAAACTCTTAGTGGGTGTTACTTCAGGGCTCTTCAGAAAGGCTAAGATGCTGATGTGTATGTTTTGGTGTGTGCCCCGATTGTGCTCAGTGTCCATTTTGTTGCCATGGAACTTTGCTGAGGGCAACGGGGTAGGCCCCAGAACAATAGGACGTTGCACCCAGGGACCCAAGAACACAGTACACATTCCATGTGTCCCGGTATTTCAGAACGACCAGCAATGCTGATGGACCAGTGGTAATGTTTGCCCTCCACATGTATGGAGCCAGCCCTGGCTGTGAATGATTAGTAAGTTCATGAGCAAGGAATGTGGCAACACCACTGGGCAGCTGGCTGGATTCTGTGGAGGCAGGATGCGTTTCACCTGACACCTTTGCCCTCAGATCCCTGGACACTGAAGTAATACATCTGCTGGCTGAGCCTAGGAACAGGGCAGTTCCCTGACTGTTACTGCTAGGTGCATATCCCAGGTCAGTTCCGAGTCTCCATTCACTTGCGTGCTAAGGGAAGGCCAATCATTCACAGGTGACTAGACATATTTTCTACATACACCCAGACTCACCACTATCCCAGATGGGGACTTCATCATTGCCCAGATACTATGGTGATGGGCACAGTAATCCCCCCTATTGGAATCCGGGAAGTGGGTGGGCTAAAGGATCTCCCCCTTCCCTCCAGCTTAAGGGGAGGGATCCACAGGACCTGGACACCAAATAATTACAGGGGACAACAAATGAAAAAACAGGGGCAGGAGTGCGGTCAAAGGGTCAAACGAAGGGAACCCGATGGGGACACCAAGCAGAGAACCCCGGACAGCGCCCACTGCTTCTCAAAGGCGTCAAGGGAGCCAGTGGATGCTGACCAGAGGAACTCTGCCCGGCTATGTGAACGAACAGAGGATCGGAAATAGGCCCCACAGTCACAGGAGACTCCATCAGCCAACCTCCTCACCCTGGTTTTAGAATGGCCATTTTAGCCAGGGCCAGGAGGAGGTTGACCAGGAGGTCCCGCGACTTTGTGGGGCCATGGAAGGGGGTGCATAAATGGGCACAGTAATAGTAGGCAGAAAATCCTGCCACAAACTCATCTGTCTTGCAGAAGGGACTCTTGAGCAAAAAGCATCCTAAAGGAGACGGAGTTCCAGTGGCTTTGTCTGATTTCAGAGGACTCTGAACCTTTGGGATTAAGCGCACACACACACGCATAGACGGCGAGTTATATGGGCTTGTGGTGCTCATGCTCCACCAATATTCAGGAACGTGGGTCCGGCTCCACCAATGTTTGGGCTTATATTTTCAGAGCCATCCTGTCCATAGGGCAGACTGGGGCAACCACCCCGGACCCCGCGCATTGGGGGGCCCCGCGCTTCAGGAGGACACGGGGTCCAGGGAGGCCTGAGTCCCCCCTGCTCCATTTCACCTTGCCCTGCCCCCACTCCACCTCTTCCCCCAAGCCCCTGCCTCTTTCAAGCTTCCGCTCCCTCCCCTGAGCAACGCCGGGAGCCGGTGGGGTGGGGTGGGGTGGGGCAGGGTGAGGCGGGGCGGGGTGGACTGGGTCACTCACTGCTGCTGGTGCCAGGCCCCTCGCTAACGCCCCAGGCCGCCCTGGACCCTGCATCCCCTGAAGCGCAGGACCCCCCAAAGCGCGGGGCCCGGGGCAGTTGCCCCAGTCCGTCCTATGGATGGGATGGCTCGGCTTGGACCCGTTCTGGGCACCATCAAAATTATACAAACCTGGCGCCCACGAACATACGTACACATGCACAAAATGCAGACAGTTATTTCATGCAAGGCACTAAGAGCCACTTTCCTAGAGTGATGTGCAGCAGGGCACTGGCATCCACACAATGACCAGGAACTGCAGGAAGGCTTCCAGGCCCTTTCCTCTCATTACTTCAAAATGAAATAAACCACACAGCCGGCCGCCTTAGTGTTTCTGGGTATGGCTGAGCTATCCCATCTTATCCACCATTATCTCTCCCCGATTTTTTCCCTCTCTCTATTCTGTATCCTTCTTTCTTCCTCCCCCTCACGCCCTCTTTACCTCCCATGCCATGCACACTCGTTCATTTGGTTCTTTTCTCTCTCTGTTTCACTGCCATTTTTCTCTCCTTTTGCCTTTCACCTCTTCAGGCTGGATTCAATTTCTGATTTTTCCTCATCATCTCTTTCTCCTCCACTCCTTAACCACCCCCCAACACACACATGCTGCTTTCCTTTACTTCTTCATTCCCTTCCTCTCCACCCCTTGCTCTCTGCTCTGGCTTTCCCTTTGTCTGTCCCCTCTTTCCTTGTACAGATGAATGGGGGATGGGTTTTTGTTTTCCAAAACCTCATCTCAATAGAATTTTGCTTTTTCTGGTTCAGAGATGGTTCTGATCCAGGTTCCATTTCATCTGAACCATGATAGGGTGCCTGGGTGAGGGGAGAATAAGATCAAAGGTTACAGCTTGGGCCCATTGCTTTATTCCAGGGACGCACTCAGACCAAGTTTCTGAGGAGAGGAACATCTCCATTCCCCTCAGCACTGTTCTGGCAGCTTCTGAGGAGTGGCAGCTGTCCCCTGCAGCCATTCTTTCCCTGACACATGTCTTGGGATGGGTTCAGACAGAGTCTGAGCTCACTGTCAGGATTCGGGGCTATTTGCACCCGCATTAGACGCTGTCTGGACTGTTTTACAGCCCAGGGGGCTACCCCATCTACCTCCCCCCAACCCTGATGAAAGAGACCGGTGCCTCCCCAATGCCATTTCCTTTTGAATCGCCGTCTCTCCTTTCTTTCTGGCTCAGCAATGTTGCAAAGACCCCAGAGCCGCAACAAGAGCCAATTTCCAGCAAGAACCTGGCGCTCGGCTCACTCAGGAGGATTACACCAGCCTGCAAGAATTAGAAACGAAAAAAACCCAGCTGAAATCTAAGACTCCTTCAGTGCTTCCCACCAGGACTGGGGAGGGTCTGAGTCCAAAGGAAGCCAGGGTAATTACAGCTATTTGAGCCCAGCTCCCGTCTCCACCCTGCACATCAACAAAGGAGACCAGCCTCAGATGGATTTGTTTCCCCCCAGGGAATGGGTTCTGGGTGCCACCCCTGGGAGCTGGAATCTGGGTGCTGCCCAGGTAAATAACTGCCCTTCACAACTGTGCCCCAACCTCTGGGTACCAGAGTGGCTGTGCCCTGGCCCTGAGGGGGTGAAGAGAGGCCATCAGAGAAGCAGCTCAGGAGAGGCTTTGCATGATGACCACTCATAGGCAAGCACATCTGGTATCCTGTCTGGGAGCTGCTGGGAGCTGGGACAATAGGCCACCCTAGCCTGTTCAGTAGAGTAGCCCCTTATCTCTCAGGGCAAAGCATGGCCACAAAGGCAAGCGGGAGATTGGCACCAGAGGGATGTTCTAGCTGCAGCCCAAAATGAGTGACATCTATCTATGGAACTTTTCTGGTCCCCATCGCTGTCGGAACTGAGCACCCCACAATCTCTTCTGTATTTATCCTCGTGACACCCCTGTGAGGTAGAGTAGTGCCATTAGTCCCATGTTACAGATGCAGGACTGAGGCTCAGAGTGACTGAGGGCATGTCTTCACTACACACTTAAGTTGACAGGCCTCACCAGGAACACTTCCACCCACTGAAAAGGGGCAGTGTGGGGGGCTGACAGCCAGGGCTCTCAGCTCCGCACAGCTCCCCACCGGGAGCCAAGCTGCCCCCAGGCTCTCGGGAGCAGGAGCTGGGGGTGGGCTGCAGACTGGGCTTCTCGCCTCCCTGAGTGGAGAGCTGGAGGGGTGGGGGGTGGAACCCCAGGACAGCTGGGATCTAGCTGCCCAGTTTTCTTGACAAGACAGCCAGCAGCCAGTGTAAGTAATGCAGTGTCTGTGTAGACACAGTCTGTGTAGATACTGTGTCACCCAGATTACAATGACATAAGCCCTACACCTCTCAGGGAGATGGAATTATGATGTCCGTGTAGTATGGTACTTACATCAGCAGGACAAGGCTGTAGCATGTATACTGACATAATTAGGTCGATGTAAGCTGCCTTATGTCGACCTAACTGTGTAGGGTAGACCAGGCCTAAGTGACTTGTCCAAGATCACACATGAAGTCTCTGGTGCAGCAAGGAATTGAATCAGGGTCTCCTAAGCCCTAGGTGTGATGTTCTGTACCTCGAGGGAACACCCAGCACCCCCATGTTCACCCTTATAATATGATTGTGTGGTATCTAATGCAAAGTTTGTCATGTCAGGTGTCTTCGGAAGGCTAATGATGTACTGAGCATTGATGTTATAGTAATGTTATAGGTTGAAATTTCATGTATATAGTTATGAGACTGAAAATGTGTCCTCATGGCTTAAAGCAAGCCCAGGCAAAAACTCTCCAGAAGCAGAGGGGCAATTCACACCTCATAAGGGCCCAGCCTCACAGGAACAAAGGACACTGGCCTAGGCAACAACAAAGGATCTCTTGAACTCTCAAGTGAGTCACCCCCCTTCCTTTGGTCAGTTTGGGACTGCGATGAGGTAATGCTCACCTGACTCTGAAGGAGGGGGGCAAAGCCAAGAGGGAAGAAAGAACATGATAAAAGGGAGAGACATTTGCCATGCTCTTCCTCTCTCTCTCTTCCACCTACACCTACAGACAGCACACGAAGCAACTGAAGCGCTGATCAAAGTGGAGAGCTTGACTGAAGGGCAACCAGCCAGCCCATGGTGAGAAACATCTAAGTTTGTAAGGGCATTGAAAGTATTAAGAGCAGCTTAGAATGCATTTTGCTTTTATTTCATTTGACCAAATCCGACTTGTTATGCTTTGACTTATAATCACTTAAAATCTATCTTTGTAGTTAATAAATCTGTTTGTTTATTCTACCTGAAGCAGTGCGTTTGCTTTAAAGTGTGTTAGAGACTCCCCTTGGGATAACAAGCCTGGTGCATATCAATTTATTTGTTCAATTGACAAAGTCATACAAGGTTGCAGCATTCAGCAGGCATAACTGAACACTGCAAGACAGAGGTTCCTAGGGCTATGTCTGGGACCGGAGATATTGACTAGTGTCATTCAGTTGCACAATCCAAGGAGCAGCTTACATGCCAGAGGCTGTGCGTGAACAACGCAGGAGTGGGGGTTCTCACTGCAGAGCAAGGTAAGGCTGGCACCCAGAGTCAAGGATTGGAGTGACCTAGCAGATCACCGGTCCAGATAACACCAGAGGGGAACGTCGCGCTAGGTTTGTGTCCAACCACTGGACCATCCTTCCTCTCTAGGAAATGAGACTCATATACACCATGGCTCCCTCTACACACATACACCCCATGCCAAGCTCCTAGGCCTCCTCCCAGTCCTGGCCCCAGCCCTTTTGCTTCTAGTGACACACTTTTAGCATTCGTCTGAAAGCATGTACTGCAGAGGGGATCAAACCAGATGCGAGGAGAGCTGGTAGCGAAATGGAATGTCCAGCCTGCAGGGAATTCTAACATCCCAAAACTTCCTTCTATCCTGAATCAGGATGGAAAAAAATAAAATTTCAAAATGTACCATGGAACGGAGATCCTGAAATATTTCATTTCAGAAACATTGAAACAACTATCAAAATATTACATTTCAATAATAAGACTGAAATATTTAGATGTAAATAAGAACTGTGTGTATCTAGAGAGAAATTAAAAGTCTAAGAAATTAAGATAAAGTGAAATGAGAAGACCGATACCAAATACTCCATTTCAATCCTGATCATTTTGAAGTTTTTTCCATTGAAATCAATACATTCCTGCAAAACATTGTGGAGCAGCATTTTCTGCTAGAAAACTGTTCTGTTGAAACTTTGTCATTGTTTAGACAATAACAAAGACAGAACACGGCAGTCAAGGGGAGAACCCTGCAGGGCGCAGCCTGCTGGCACTACTGACATCAGCCATCCCTCTCCTCCATGCTTGTTGCAGGTATAGGGGCTGCTGGGAGTGGGGCCCCAGTCAGTCCACTGGCTCATGGGCTGGCTGCACACTCCATCTCCTGACCTCTCCACAGGTTCCTTGCCCAGCCCATATCCAAGTAGAGGTGGGGGGAATTCTCACGCCAAGGGAGTTGGTGAAAGATGCCAGATTGACAGTCCTGCAGACTGGATAGACCCACAGAGCAGGTGCAGCACAAACAGTGGCATGGCCAGCCTTCCACAAACACCATCCCTCTGCAACGTATCTCTTTGCTGAGCCAGGCCAGTGTTGACACTGGCTCAGGTTTTGCATGACAGTATTGATTCCGAGAATGCTCTCTTGCCTCTTGCCGGCCGTGCTTATAGGCCCTCGGCTACCATGGCTATGAAGATACCAACGTCCATAGACAGTGTTCAACATTGCATCATGACACCACCATATAACGTTTCAATAGACCATTGCATGATGATACATCTCGGTGCACGAGGAGGCCCCAGAGTGCAAGCTGTTAAGGTGGCTTCTTGCCCCCTGTGGACTAGGAGAGGGGAGCTCCATTCCCACGGCCCCATCAGTCCTTGGTCTGTTTGTTCAGACTGGCAGGGAGGAGGCAAAGGCTATGGCTAAAGAGATCATACAGTAGCATTGGTGCTGATGGATTGTTGCCTGGTGGGGATGTTGGTAGATGAAGTGCTGGTGCCAGCTGATTGGGGAGGCTGAAGCGTGGATGTCTTTGCCGATAGTAGTGGAGATAGTTGGCCAAGGTGATGTTAGAGAAGGGGTTATCCTTAGCAGTGTTCACTGTGGCTCCAGCATTATGGGCTGCTGGGATGTGGAGGGTCTCAAAGGCAGAGTGGGTGGAGACTGAGTTAGGCCCTCACCAAAGCCAGCACTTATTGGTGGATAAGGTCTTCTAAGGTATTCTTATTTCCATGTCGGTCCCAGAATATGAAAGAGACAAGGAGGGTGAGGTAATATATTTTATTGGACCAACTTCTGTTGGTGAGAGAGACAAGCTTTTGAGCTTCACAAGCTCTTCTTCAGGTCTTGTCTCTTTCATTAACTGAAGCTGGTTCAATAAAAGTATTCTGAGTAATTTCCCAGGAGCTTCTTCAGCATAGATTCCCTACCACATTCCCCATCTATGCGCGGCTCCTTTCTAATCCTCTCTCCCCTACCAGACTGTTGCTATCATAGTGCTCTTACTCCAGCTTAGAGGACAGGGAGGCAGCCTCTGTGTAGCCCAATGCCAGAAGCACTCTGGGAATTGCCACCTGTTCGACAGCCATTTACACAGGGCATTCAATTGGCACCTTCCCTCCAGAACCCTTCAGAAATCCAGCAGCACGAAGGAGGCAGCTCCTGAGCTTCGGGTCTCCTGCAGCCACCACTGCCTAAACAAATAAATCTTCAGATGGGCCTATGAAAAATAGCCCACCAGTGCATTGCAGTTATTACTCTAATTACTTGGCCTATGGGACTAGTTGCATACCACGGCAGGTCTAATGGATCTTCCAGGTTCTTCCTTGTGCGAGCTTGGAAACCAGGTGCAGCCTGGCTGGTGCAGGTTATAAGAGGCTTTGCATGTGGGAAAGGCACATGGCCTCAACCAGTGGAACCTGTTATTTATTCTGGAGATACCTCCGGGAAAACCAGGATAAACTTCCTAATCCCCACGGCAGCAGCTGGCCCAGGCAAGATTTATTAGATGGCATTTTTATTATATAATCTAATGCAGTTTAGGTTTTTCTAACGTTCCTTTTTGAGCTAAAGTAGAAACATTCAAAGAGGTGGCTGGACAGGGTAGGAAAGGCAGCCGCCTTCATGGAAAAGCAGGGTGGGTGGGGGTGAAATGGGTGGAGACAGGAGGGCTAGGCTAGCTGTGATGTGACTGAGGGAAGGGAAACCCTCAACACCCCAGAGTCTGGAATGAAGCAGAAAGGGGAAGAGAGAAAAGAGAGACGGGGACCATTGAACGTCCCTGTTAACTAAAGATTAGAAAAGCATTTTAGGTCAGTTGCTGCACACTGGTTGCTATGGTGACCCACTCAACCTCTATGCATCCAACGTCCAAGGCAACACAGGCCGTCAGTGCCTCCCAGTGAACCGAGACACCTTCCCTCCCACCCCCCAGCACCCGGAGGGAGGTGATTGTGGGACGAGGGCTGGGGGCAGTGAGGGCCTCCACCTGGGCACACAGCCAGAATTCTGTGGCACTCCCGCCACTGGTTTGTGTTATCCAACAAAGAATCTTCACCTGCCTTTGGGGCCCTCGCCAGAGCCCGAGAAGCTGAAGAATAAAACAAAGAAAGGAGAAGCCCTCAGGAGGGCTTTGTCCCTGGGACACAGCTGTCAGGAGTCATTGCTCAGAGCAGCCTCGCATACCAACACTTTCACTACATACCCTCAGGAGATTTGCCTTCTTTCTGCCCTTTTGCTGCTGCTTCTTGAGGATCTGGTTTATCCCTGCAGACATAGACCAGCCTCCACCGCTCACTCTGTCAGCAGAGCCAATGAGCTGAGGTGTGTGAGAATTTAGATACCCTGTGTACCCAATGCCTGGCCATCACGTGGAGACAGCATGCCAGGGCGGTGTGATGGGAAGATCAAGGTGCAGGGCAGTGGAAGAACGTGTCAACATTTCAACTCTTGGAGGCATAAGTTCGGAGCCAAGTCAGGGGCCTGGTAGATATTTGTCAGCGGAGCTTCTCAGTATGATCAGCATCTGTGCGTGACAGGGCCTGTTACAGGTCTGGATTGAGGAGCATTGGCAGAACTGCTCAGGAATGCAGAGCCCCTGCCCACGCTATGCCTGGTTCCAAGCAGCACTGTCAGTCCTGGGCTAAAGCTCATCCCAGCATTTTGGAAACTGACACAAGCTAGTGGGATCTCCAAGGGAGGCCACAGTTGTTGCTCAAAGCAAATAAGGAAAATAGACCCTGGGTGAAGCCACACTAGAGGCTAGTGAAAAAAACTCCTGGTTTCATGATGCTGGGGACGGGACCAGGTGAGCCTGTCAGTCCCACTCTGATTGCATCACACCATGTGTGAGGCGTCTCTTTCATCTACAGCCTGTAGAGCTTATCCCTGAAAGTTATGGAAAGAGCAGGGCTGTGAGCCCTAGCTGAGGTGGGTGCACATAGACATTTGCCAGGACATCCCTACACCCACAAAAAGAACAGTGCTGGTGATGCACAGCTACGTCCCTGACTACTAGAAGCCACCCTCTCTGAGAGTAGCCTCCCTGTCTGGGACCGGAAAATTACACATACGCACACACACACCTCTCTGAGTAAACTGAGTATTCCTCAGGAGGCACTTACATAAACGGAGAGATCAAAATACACCAATAACATCTGAAAAACATCAAGTCTCTCCTTGCAGTCTGCTTTCGATTCAGGGAGGTTACGGCTGGGTTACATGGATCTGCTGGTATGTGAGTGCATGGAGGCAGGGCCAAAGGTGGCCTGCGAAGGCTCTTTGCTTGGATCTGTCGCATTCATAATAACTTGACCCTTGTGGAAGTGCAGGTATGCACCCCATGTGCAACAAGAGTGAGGGTATGCGTGCTACAGCAGCAAAATAAATGAGCAATGCATGCAACATGAATAGATAGGCAGCGGAAAGAATGCACTCTGCATACAAAAGGCATTGTCACTCAGCTTCCTCTGTGTACTCTGCATGCAGCAGATATGGCCTGTATGCTCAGCTTGCAAGATACTGCACATATTCCTGCTGCTTGACACATGTATTAATACATTATTTGTTATTCACGCACCATAGGTGAGCAGGGTTCAGTCAGTACACTTGCTGGTACTTCCCGAGAGAGTGAAAGGTGATTTCCAATGAGTCTGAGCCAGCATTATCTTTGCTGTGACAAAAAGGAGTCTCAATGAACACTTTAGGCATAATCTGGGTGTGGCCACAAGCCACTAGAAATCTTAGCCCAGTTTCTTCTCAAATGGAAACTAGAAATGCAGATCTCCAATTCTCTCTTAACTCTTCCGATAGTCTGTGGGCCATTAGGGGCTGGTTTGATGCTTGGTTGGTTGTGCGCTCATGCACCCTACCACTCTTATTGCCTTCCACCCCAAGTTCAACCATGATTTAGAGTCACTGCCTGGCTACTTAGTACCATCTAATCAACCTATACATATCAGAGGGGTAGCCGTATTAGTCTGGATTTGTAGAAGCGACAAAGGGTCCTGTGGCACCTTATAGACTAACAGAGGTATTGGAGCATAAGCTTTCGTGGGTGAATACAGTGGGTATTCACCCACGAAAGCTTATGCTCCAATACCTCTGTTAGTCTATAAGGTGCCACAGGACCCTTTGTCGCTTCAACCTATACAATTATCTCTCATTCTGGGACATACCATTAACTCTGCACTGAACACTAAATAAACCACTAAGCCCCACACTGGGACAATGCATTGCAATTTAGAGGCTGCAAATGCAGAGGCATGATATCACAACCTCAGCTGGACAATGGGTTCAGTTTTGGGCACTTCATTACCAGAAACCTAGAGATAGAAGGATGTTGACAAATTAGAGTGTGTTTAGAGAAGAGCCACAAAAATTACCCAGGGGCTGGAGGAATTGATTTATGGAGGAAGGATTGAAAGAGCTGTAACTGTCCAGCTTGGGTACATGGGGGTGTGAGAACAGTGTTATGTTTACAGCATACACAGAAAAGTTAGATAAAAACATAAAATACCCTTGCTGGAAGGTTGCAATGTAACACTACATAGTGTCTGAGAATTCAGAATACCACTCCACAAGAACCCTAAAACAGAGAGAGACAAAGCAGACTGCTCCCAAAAGCAGAGATGCACAACTTGCCATGCTCTAGGATGGCGCTGCAGATGGGAAGCTCAAGGCCCAGATGGCACACAGCCTCCAGGCCTGCAAGCAAGACCAAGAAACCCTTTGCAAACTTAAAGTGATAGCTTGTAATTTTAACATACTTTTCAATATACCACGAACAAACAGTCTGCAACTATCTGATGGGTGCAAACACAAAGGAGGGAGATGAGTCATTTGTGGTGGTACAAAGGGTTGTAGCTTGAAGGAAAGGGATGGAATTTAGAACAGGAAAATTTAGGCTGAGTATCCAGAATAAGTCCTTGTGAGTGAGATGTATCAGGCTGAGGACGAAGTTGTCTCCTAAGAAAAAGGATGGAAAGCCACATAACCTGGAATGTTGAAAACTAGTGTAGAAATCATTATTAACTATACAACCAGTAACAACACTGCATTGGCCAGGAGATGGTTTAGAATAGATGGAGCCATGTAGGACATTTCTGTCCCTGACATCTACGATCAACAATGTGTGTTGGCTTCCTGGAATGGGAGAACAGGGAAATGAGTTAATTCTGCCAAGCTACATGTGAAGGGATGGGGGACAGTGCAGGGTGACTCCTCCAGCAGATCCCAGGTTTAGTCATGCTGGACATGAAAAGCAACTCTCCTCTCAAACTCAGAGGTAAAAATGTAACTGGGAGCCAGTGGTTTTCAAATGACATGAACAGCCTGTGGGAGCCCCAGCCCCATCTGACTCCCCAGTTTGATGGAGACCTTTTGACAACAGTTGTATAGCTTGTCATGCCAATAGCATAAAGGAGACAGATTGCTCAAGTGTTGGCTAGAGGTGTCTATAATTCACCTCAGTCAGGGCTATCCCAGGGCCCTTTGTGGTCTCCCTGAGTGCACGTCCGCATGTGTCAGGCCTTGTGCCATTACTTATCAGGGGTAGAATTCTGTGTCTCTCTCAGACCAAGCCCTGGGCTTACAGTACTCTGGACCCTATATTACCATGTATACCCGACAGATCCAACTGGATTCAGCATCTGCAGTTCTTCCCTTCAAGAGCCTGTGACCAGCAGTGAACAGAGTGACCAGACAACCGTCTTAAAATTAACTACTTTGGGTTTAACAGCTGGAGCAAAGAATTTGGAAAGAGAATTTTAAACAGTCTACACATATCTATCTTACCTAACTAACAGTGTATCATTCCCTGATGGTAACCTAGGCAGGGCTAACTTCTTCAGATATCCTACCAGGGTCCTGTGTCTCTGTCTGGTTCCCCATCCTCTTCCCCCTCTTGAAAGTGCTTCTGTAAAAATCTGCCACAGTCCCGTTGATCTTCAGGGCATTTGGCCCTTTACCTGGTATTGTCTCTTAACAACCCTCAAGTGTTTGCTGAGAAGTGGCTTATCTTGAACCACTGTTTCTCCTTCCTGTTTGTTTTTTCCTATAGCCCCCTATTAAAAACATATATGCATACAGTACACATACCAACAACCAGACCAACATACAGTATTAATAAATTATTACAGAGCTGCTTGGTTAGAGGTAGATACAACTTACCCTGTACCCTCTGTGGTTGGGGGTTTGACTCCTGTGTCCATTTGTCAGCAGCATCCATCCCTGATCCGGGTGCAGATTGCTAGCATTACACAGAACAAAACTTTTGTTCTCTCGCTCCTTTCTCCCTGGGATCAGACAGTTTTTCCTCCTGTTGGTTTTTGCTGAAAAGCCATTTACAATTCCTAATAATTTGGGAATGTCTCTCTCTTGCACTCCTTGTATTTTGAACATTGAGACACAAACACTTTCCACTTCAGTCTCTCCATTGTCAGAGTGGTTGCACAGTCTCCATTAGGGAATGCTGCTCATGCAGGACAGTCCAGGGAAATCTCATCCCAAGAAATATCCCCTCCCTCTAACCCCAATATAGATCCAACTAGCAAACACTGCTCCCAAGGGATGCTCCCAAAGGAATCTCTGCCAGGGATCACCCCTTCCTGGACACCACACAGAATAGGTAAGCTCTGTTCTTAGCCCACATCCTATGACCTTAAGCCCCTTCTGGCCACTTGGCTTGTCCTGTTGCTTCACACCCATGCACAGTGAATGCACAGCAGGTTCCTATTTTGGCTAACATCCAGCCACCGTGAACCCCAAGCTGCTCCCAGGCTCCTGTCTCGGCTCACAGCAAGTGCTTTGCATTCCCAGCACATACCCTGACTCTGACTCTCACACTTCCTGCTTCTCCACATTCCTCTCTGATACTCCACAGAGCCATGCTCCTTTCAGTCAGACCCATGTTTACCCTGGACATAGTGGGAGGTGGTTAAATTAGCAAAAGAACTGGGAAATGGCTGTTTCTTTACTAGATACAATCCCCCCTCCCCCCGCCTGCTATCCCTCCCTGTGCAGTTAGATCTCCAGTACATCCTGAGGATACATTCCACAAACATTCTATGAGTGGAAAAATCCCTCCCCAAGGGAGAACTATCCCAGGAAAATACAGCTCCGATTCTAAAAGGGACCCAGAGCAGGCAGTGACTGCAGGCATAGCAATTCCTAGACCAGGCCTCCCACAGGCTCTATTAGGGAGACATCATGAGGTTTCATTCTCATTTATTTCTAGAAGAGAACTCTATCTGTTAATTAATCCATTCATGAATGTGTTCATGAGGACACTTTTCTGCTGAGTCAGACCTGGCTAGAGCAGAGCCACAGTCCGCGGAGCTCCTGGCCCACAGGAAAACGTGTGGTCACGATAAATAGAGAATAGTGCTGATCTACTGGACAGAGTTAGCTGCCTTATTGGAATTCCGATGCTTTGTAGCAACAGCTGGTCAGAGATGGACTTCAGGAGGTCTCCCTAAGCTCTGTTTCTGTGCTGAAGGAACCTTCTGAGGTCAGTCCAACTCCTTGGCAGGGGTTCAAAGACTGAATCATGGCACTCAGTGATCCAGCTGCTCAAGGAGTTTTCTTGACATACATGGATCTACAGGATGAGAGGTATAGATGACAAGCATGACTGGAATATATGGTTAATAACTTAATTCCTCCTGACCCTCAAAAATCAGAAAAACTATCCGCCTCTGTTTAAACCAAAATAGGCTCCACCTAGTTTTGAACTCCACCTAGAAGCTAAAGAAAATAAGAAAACGATTCATTTTGTGTTACACACTTTGTCTGAGGAACCACAGATGAGATCAACTGAAAGGTTCCATCCCTAGAATAGAAAGTGCTCACGCTTACAAGGGGGCAACTGAACAAACTTTAAACCAATATATATTGATTACCTTCTCACCACCTACCCTAGAGGTGATTCCTGCAGGGAGAAGTCAGGCACATCGGTGGAGCTGGATGTAAGGGATGCTTGCACTCCACAGTCCATCTTGTACTTATGCAGTGTAAAGGGAACTTTGCAGTTCACGGTGGCATCTTTCTACAGTATGAAATTCACTTCAATCTTGTTTTTAGTGATCTTGTTTTAGTGATCTTCGCCCTCTCCCGGCCCCCCTTTCCCATTCATTGCTAATTAGCAAGGTCAATGTATAAAGACCAGCGCTTTCCTTTCTAACCAGCCTCCTCCTGCCTGGGTCATGTAGTGTCTCTAATCATGACATTATATTTCTGTGGAACCTTTCATCCCAGATGATCCCAAATGCTTCAGACTTCAAGTCCCATATGAACTACACTGAGGGATCCCTTCACTCACCCTGACGTCTTCTCTGCATCTTGGGAGGTTGCTGAGCCAGCAGATTTTGCTTATGGCATCTTTCCCAGTCAGAAGGGCCAACCCCAGATGTCCTGATTCCCAGTCCAAACCCCAGGAATATACAAGAGACCCTCTTCTAAGGTTTGGATTCATCCATAAAGAATCAGAAGCGAGCCCTTTCCCTTATGAGGGCTTCTGTCTTATGGAATCCCACAGGCATCTGCCTGGAGAGCATTAAACATGCCCCACCAGGAACTTCCTTCACAGGAAATGAATTCGACATTTCACATTCCCTTGGATCATTTCTGCAAAGATTCTATCTGACATAAATCACAGTCTTTGTATTTCACATCGAGTGGCTTTTAATTTAGCATATGGAGGCAAGCGGAGCAATGGCAGAGGGGCTCTCTGCACAGTTGCTAGGGAGCAAGGCAGTCAAAAGGTTTCCAAGTTCTCCTGAGTATACAGTCATCTCTGCAGGTTAGTGGGTGGAGGGAGATAGCAACATCCCTCTCTCCAAGTGGAATGGAAAGTGTAAGGATCTTCCATTTCTATAGTGCCTTGCAGATCAAAGGGTCCCAACTAATGAAGTACAGATGCCTCCGAGGTGGAACGTGGCTGAACAGAAAGTTGTATCTAATACATGTTCACAGTATCATACAGCAGTGCTACCCTACAGTGTAGGACAGGAACTGAAGACTACTAAAGCCAATCACCTGGGAAGTCCTAGTCCTGGACAGTTTTCCCACTCAGGAGCAGACAGCTCATTGTGCAGCTGGTTTCCCTATTCTCCACCCAGAGGGGAAGGGACCAGCATGTCTTAGATGTGCCAAGATGATGCATAGGCAGTGAGTACACAGACTAGCAATAGACTAGCACAGGAGGGGCAGCTACTGGTCTCAAAACCCACCCAACTTGCAGCGAGAAGTGACCAAGCAACGCAGAAGGGCTCAGTGGCATGGGGATCCATTTTGCTAATGCTTCTCATCCATTATTTATTGCATTTTGTGGTACTTTATAGTCATGTCAAATCCTATATTAAAGCAGGTTATAAATAGGCAGAGCAACAGCTATGGTGGAGCCTGCTTCAGAGCTGGTTATAGCACCATCTGTTAAGGATTTATTGCTGCCATTTCCCAGAATGACTTTTTAATAACTCATTAAATTAAGTTATATGGAGGAATGATTAAATAAATATCAATAGCGAAAGGGGGCTTGTGCTTCCAGCCACTGGGCAATACCCCCAGAGATGATGTACAATCTCAGGGCAGTGTCTTCAGCACAGGAGCAGGGTGCATGTGGTTCCTGCTCCTGCTACCAACCCCCAACTTCAGGCAGATTCTGCTGGCTGGGGTTTCACAAGGCTTCCCCGCAGCAGCCAAGTCCAATGGCCCCGGCGGAGGGTGCTGATCTCTGGTAAAGTATTGGTGCTAAGGAACAAAGATGCTGATTTCACAAAAGCATCCCGAGGGTAGTGAACGAGACACGGAGAGCCTGACTTGTTTCCAAACTGAAAAACCACTCCCAGTTCTTTGACGCGTCTGCGACTTGGTTTAATATTTAAGGACGCTATTCAGTGCTGGTGGAAGATGCTGGGCTGACAGCTCCAGTGACTGAAATGTTGTGTCTCTACAGGACACGAGCTTCCTCTCTGGCTGCCTTCTGCCAAGGTCCTGTAGCCCTACCTCAGGGAGAGAGGAGAGTTCAGTCATGGCACATTTGCTTTCTGGCTGAGACAAAATCCATTGGAACCATTTAGACTGGCCATTTTTATGATATGGATCCCTACCCCACTAGCACAGGACCAAACCTATTTACCAGAGGGCCAATTACTGATAGGCAGATAGAAAAGCTTCAGTGGGTTCTAACTTGGGCCTGATTCAAAGCAGTGGCAGTTTCATGTTGCAGTTAAGGCTGCAATCAGACTCAGCACTCCATTGTGCTTGGAGCTGTACAAACACAGAAAATGAGATCTCTGCCCTGAGGCGCTGATAGTCAAACAAGATAAGTGAGAGGGGGTTACAATTCGGTATATACACAACCATTAATGTGACCATTTTTTTTAACAGTCAAAATAAACTCTCTCCGAATGCTTCTCAGTCTTGCACTCAGCACCTCAAGGTCCTGCTTCATAGCCCATTATCAATTCCCTCAGTTAACCTGTTCCTGGTGCTTTTAAAACAACATTATTTTCAAAAGGAGTCTGGGACAGGAACAAAAACACACAGAAGACTGCTAGGTTTCCATAGGAAAAAAATCTTTTATTTAACAATATATCAGGTTCCATCATGGCTCCATGGAATTCAGATTCCATATTACTGATTATTGATGATATGATACTGGGTGAAAGCAGCTGTGTAAAAGGCAAAGGAATAAAAAAAGGAACATGACAAGAACAAAAAAACACATGGTTTGGGTGAGCATGGCCAATAGGATTCCAGGACTCTGGGCTGTGGCCCAGAAGCCAAACCAAAACTTAACACATGGATGGAACATGATTAGAAACCAAGAGATGATCAACCAGCCAGTGAGATGCTTGCCCACCGACTATCTTGCTCTAAGGCAGGGAGAAATACTCTGCACCTTGCAATTCATCATGAGGCTGGGAAGGGAACAATCATTCATGAGAAGAGGCACTCTCATTTTGGAGTGTTTCTCAGACCAAGTCACCTGTTGCTTTGCCAAGGAGAGGCGTGAGAGGATGGGCTCTCTCTGGAGAGGCTGTAGAGAAGGTGAGTACTTTAATTCTGTTAATGAAGGCAAAATGTGTAAACACTCATTAGCCCTGTGGCTGGAGAGCATCTGTACTCTCGGCATACAGACGAGGACATCGGTTATAGCAGCAGGGCAGCACAGCACTGGCAGCCTGACCACTAATCTAGTCCCAGAACATGTTCGTGAATCGCCCTCCTTTGTCTGGTTCACTGACCCTCCAGAAATGCATGAGGATGACCTGCTACCTCAGATCTTTTACAGTTGGGAGTACCCTGCTGGCAGCATCAGCTGTAGGGGAAAGAGCGAGCTTGAGGCGCAGGAAGGAAAGGCGAGAGCATGATCCAGCCAGAATGCCTGAGCCCATAACTGACTGTTACTGCTCCAGCATAGATGGGCAAAGGCGGACGAGGCAGCAGCGCTACTGGTTGATCACATGACTTAAGGAAGTCCCCAACTTAGGAAAATGGAAGGAAGTTTGACTTGCTGCTGAATACTGGATTGTGGTATTTAATGAGATGACCCAAATGTGCACATGGCTGTGATGCATGGGCTCATCTGTCATGCCAGGGTGTATTTGCATACATACAGTATGTACACCCCCCACGAACGTGTACCTGTTTACATCTCTGAAATGGGGGCGCACGCCACGTTACGGGGTGTGTTTGCGCGTGCACTGCCATGGAGACAAATGGGCTCTCTTGACCCTTTTCACCTCATCAACTTATCTTAACATTCCAGAGAACCTGGTACTGCAGCAACCACCTCGCATGAACTCGTTGTGTTAACGTAGAAGGTTTTTGGCATAACTAACTGACCAGCAGCTGTAATACACAGGGCAATCACCACAGACTCAGACCTTGGAGACAGACCGACTAGTCCTCTTCCATCCCTGAACCACCTGCAATTCGTGATGTGACAGCAGAGCTGGAAATGGCTTCTGTGAGGCACGTGCACATCTCCCCCCATGGCACTAACCTCTGGTGCTTCCCCACTCATTCACTTTAGCTAGGCAGAGTGCACTTCTCTAACATGAAGGCATCAGGCACAGTAAGGGGGGTGGGGAGAGTTTAGCTTTCACTTATCACTTAGAAAGAAGAGGGTGTGGGTTAACATCCCACCCCAGCGCTGACAACTCACACATCACGAGGTAGGCCCCCAAATTCATGAATTTGGCTTTAAAACTTTTTTTAAAATGGGGGGGGGGTTACCAACTTCTTTTAGAGCCTTTAGAGCAGTGGTTCTCAAACTCTGGGTCACAACCCCATTTTAATGGGGTCACCAGGGCTGTCTTAGACTTTCTGGGGCCTGGGGTTGAAGCCGAAGCCCGAGCCCCACCGTCCGGGGCTGAAGCCAAAGCTCGAGGACTTCAACCCTGGGCAGTGGGCTCATGTTACAAGCCCCCTGCCCTGGGGCTGAAGCCTTTGGACTTTGGCCCCTCACGTGGGGGGGTGGGGCTTGGTAGGCTCAGGCTTCAGTCCCTCCTCCTGGGGCCATGTAATTGTTGTTGTCAGAAGGGTGTTGCGGTGCACTGAAGACCCCATTCCCTGATTCTCCATGGCTCCACCAAAGTGCCCGCGCACACACACCCTTTCGCCAATGAGCCTCCTGAATTTGATCGCGGTATGACAATGTTTTACACCCGTTCTTGCAATTATTATTTTTTTTTAGTTCTCATTTGTTTTTCTAAGAAAAAGCAACCAGAAAATAATTCAGAGTTTATACAAAACATCTTTACATTATTTCTTCCAAAAAAGACTAGTATTTACACACAAACAAAAACAAAAACCACCTTCAATTCTTTCAGTGAAAAGAACAAAAGGGACACTCAGTTTTAGGACCCAGCAGACTGAGGTGCGCAGCAAGATTGCAGTTCAGATTTCACCCCTTGACATGGTTACAAGTTCTTTCAGCTGCCCACTGGTAGAGGAGTTAGTTACGTTTATGGGGGTTACTAACAAGCAACCAACATTCTGTTGATGATGGGTGGCTTTTCCCTTTCATTAGCAGTATACTACTAAGATTTTTAAAATCCCAGAAAAGCGGGGGAGGGGCAAGCAGACAGTCACTGCATTCAGGGGGCAGTAATCACATTGGAGAGCTAACAATAAAAGTTGGAATAATTGTATTTATCTACTTTTGGTTTAAACATCTGGCCAGGCCCCTTGCGTCTCCTCCTAGCCCTTCCCATCAAGCATGCCCCCAGCTTGACCATCAAAGTCTCAAACCACTGCCAATCACTCCTTTCCAGGCTGGGAGGTGAAACTCCTTGTAAACAAACGGTTCTTTAACAATGCACACAGGCTGGGCTGCTTCTCCCGCTTTAGGAATCTCGATTGTTTTAGTTGCACCTGGAAACAGGATGCTGATTTTTTGGGGAGGGGGGATTTCTTTAAGATTAGAATCTTTTCACAATTTTACACAACAGACTCCGCCACTCCACTGTGGAGTCCTAAAAAACCTGGAGCTTGGCCGACGACCTCAGCCAAGCAAGCCTCAAAGTGCACTCTCGTCTAAGCCCTTTAGAAACACCTTGGCAAAACACTACCCAGCCTGGCAGCTATGCGTACAGCACAGACCCCCGCAGCGGGGGAAAAAATGTGCATTTCAGGAGGGAGCAAAACTGAACGGTGCAAAATGAAACCTCTTTCAACCCTGCCATCTCTCAGGGGCTGGCGGCTGAACAGTGTCCCTTCTGCTGTGCCTCAGCCCAGAGCCCGCAGGGAGGGACAATGGGATCAGGTTAAGGTCCCTGTGATTCTAAGGCTCTTCTCCTCCCACTGTAAAGGCAGCCATGACTCTAGCTGGTTTATTGCCCTGCACTACACTGAGGAGGAGGGTGGGGGGCATTCTGCTTGTTTCCCCGTCTGGGACTGGAGGGAGAGGGAAAGGAGAATGCTGCTCTGCTCGACCCTGAGCTTTCATTTTTCCATTTCTAAAAAAACTGAACAATTGCTCTTTGATGCAGCCCGAGAGGTCATTTCCACAGAGCACAGTGCCCGCTTTCCCCTCTGGATCTCATTGGGCTCCACATGCCTCCTGGTTTTACAGATGCCTTATGGAAATAAGTGCCCTGGATTAGAGGGAGAAGGCACAAGGTCAAGATTCAGGACAGACTCCCTGGAATGAGATCAGGACAGTGGAGTCCCCCACTGTATGCTGTGCTTTGTGTTCCTTCTCCCTGCTTACTGGGCTGTACCCAGAGTTGGGCCACATCTCCCCTTGCTGCCTGCAGCCACATGCTCACTGCATCCTGCCGCATTGCACGGTGGTTCTCTCCGGCTGTGCACTTCCAAACAGCCAATTCTGGGGCCACCAGTAAATGTGAACAACTGAATTCACACCAAAGAAACATGCAGGGAAAACAGAGGGCGGGTTAGGGCACTAGGCCAGCACCTTAAGCAGAACCCAGCTTGGAGGCTGATGTGGGTGCTGTGGGCCCCTGCCATGTCCCGACGGCCTCTGGCTCCCAAGGTTGTTTAAGAAACTGTGCTCTAGCCAATTCCTTTCACGGATTTACAAATGGAATTCAGTAAACTAATGAGAAGACTAATCCCCACCCAGAAATGGGGCTGGGAAAGGCAGATGGCAGCAGCACACATGCTCTTGGGGGCAGCCTCAGGGTGAGTCCAGTGGACTGAATGACTCCTAAGTACCGGGCCCAACAGAGCAGGACTTGCATGGGGGTAGTGATGACTCGTTCCCCTGCTCCATACCTGAATCTCACAGAGAAGACAGGAGGGAAAAGGGACTGTCTGTCTCTTGGAAATACCTTCACTATTTGGTTCAAGGATGAGTTAAGGGAATGGCTTCCCACCCCAAGTTCTATCCCTCAAAGCTGCTTCCTCCAAAGCAGCCACTTTGCAAAGGAAAAGGCAAGGAACAAACAAGCAACTCTCTCACTCCCCACCCATTCTTACGCATGAGGTGGAGGCAGCATCAGAAGGGTCAGAAAACCCCCATCCCAGGGACAGACGCCAAGGCAGCCACACAAGGTCACAAAAGCACTGGCTCTCACCTTGTTATTATATCACACTCACTTAAGACAATTATTCTTCTAGGCCTCAGCTGGAGAACTGTGTCCAATTCTGGGCACCACACTTTAATAAAGATGTGAGAGTCCAGAACACAGCAACAAAAAGGATAAAAGGGTTAGGAAACCTGACCTATGAGGAAAGGTTAAAAAAATTGGGCATGTTTAGTCTTGAGAAAAGATGGCTGGGGTGAGGGGGACCTGACAACAGTCTTCAAATATGTGAAAGGCTGTTATAAATGGGACAGGGAACAATTGTTCTCCATGTCCACTGAAGTAGGACAAGCAGTAATGGGCTTAAACTGCATCTAGGGAGATTCAGGTTAAATATTAGGAAAAACTTTCTAACATCAGGGTAATTAAACTCTGGAATAGGCTCCCATGGGTGGTTGCGGAATTGCCATCATTGTCTAATGCAGGAGTGGCCAACCTATAGCTCCAGAGCCACATGTGGCTCTTCAGAGGTTAATATGCAGCTCCTTGTATAGACACTGACTCCAGGGCTGGAGCTACAAAGCTAACTTTCCAATGTGCTAGGGGGCGCTCACTGCTCAATCCCCTGCTCTGCCCCGACTCCACCCTTTCCCCCAAGGCCTCTGCTCCTTCCCCCGAGTCTGCCATGCCCTTGCTCCTCCCCGCTCTCCCCCACAGCCTCCTGCGCACCGTGAAACAGCTGATTGTGGTGGGCGGGAGGCGCGGGGAGGGAAGGGGAGGCGTTGATTGGCAGGACGGCCGGCGGGCAGGAGGGGCGCTGATGTGGGGCTGCTGATGTCTTACTGTGGCTCTTTAGCAATGTACATTGGTAAATCCTGGCTCCTTTTCAAGCTCAGGTTGACCACCCCTGCTCTAATGTGTTCCTAATAGTCTCTGAACACCTGTGAGGGATGGTCTAGATTTACTTGGTCCTGCTTCAGCAAAGGGGGCTACACTTGCCCTCTTGAGATCCCTTTCAGCCCTACATTTTTATGAGATGTTGGGAAATCTCCCTTCCCTTCCCAGGACAGACTGGGAATGTAGCCACCCACCCCTTGGGACAACAAGGTCAGCATGGCAGGACCATCTCAAAGACGCTCCAAGATCCCAGTCATGGCCTCAAACACTGCCACTCAGTCATGGTACTACTAGCTCTGGGGCCATAACTGCAAGGAACTGCAGTATTCCTGTGAAGGGTTCCTCTCTACTCCAAGAGAGGAACCATTCCCGCCCTGCGAGGTGGTACGCATGCATACATGGAAGGGAGCCAGACAGGGTGATCTGTTACCCAGTAAATCAGGAGGATGGGGCAGGGTCTTTGACTGGTTCCCATGCCATGACAACAGCAATCAATAGGGTCTGCTGAAGCCATCGAGGAACTAAGCCCCGCTTCTAGTGCTGAATGACTGGCTTTGCTCTTAGAGGCCAGCCAATCACAAGATTTGTTTTCCCCCCTTCTGCACAAGATTGCTGCTGTGGTAGCATGGAACAGACAGCTGCTTCCAATGCTAATAGGTAGAAGCCTCAGTAGTGACGATTAAGGGCTACTCTTTCAGGGTTAGGCTATCCCTCCTACCAAAAAAGTATCTGGGAGTGACTCAGCAATGGGTGGAAGAAAGCCAGCTCCCAGAACACAAGAAAAAAGGAGCCAGTTTGGATAAACCAAATCCTTCCTTTTCAGAAACGGAAGGGAAAGGAAATGAGCCAATTCAGCCATGAGGCTTGGTGCAGGATGTGCCACAGCAAGAAACTTAGCAAGTCTCTGCCTTCACCACCCCCAAAGGCCTGCACAAAGAGCACGACCAGCCAGGGTGACAGTACAATGGTTAAAACAAGCCTCATGCCTGGCAGTCACTAGGGAAAACCGACCAAACACATGTAAGAGTTCTAGAAACAAGAGGGTCAGCGGGAGAAGAGGCCCAGCTGCTCTCTGTGGAAGGGGTGAGGCTGCTGGGGTACATGGGGGCCTAGACGGCCTTACTCAGAATTCCAACCTCCCCAGCTCAGCCAGGGCCAGAACAGCCTAACTGCTGTGGCCACTGAATATCTGCCCCACCCTCAATATCGATGCAGTTTTCTCTCTCTTCCTTTTAGCCACCTTCCCCAGCTCTCTTAACACTTGCTCTAGCCTGCTGAGAACACGTCAAGTACGGGCTTCAGAGCAGGCATGATTCATTTTGTTTCCTGTCCAAATGGAAGCACTGTGGCCTGAACCCAAAGAGCAAACCAACTTCAGGATCTGCTGAAATGACAGAGCCAAGAATGAACCCTGTGACTAAGTTACTGAATGCTCCTACCCTTTTCTCTCAGCCCAGTCCCAGATCCAGCCTGACTCAGGCTATCAGTGAATGCTGTCCTACTGCCCTCTCCCTGACGTTGGAGAAACTAGCTCAGCCTCTGTCCTAGGAAAAGAGATCAGGCGAGGGACATGCTATGAGGAAGACACCCCTTTGGAGGAGTTCCCACAAAGGTTACTGTCTTGCGGAAGGGGAGGAGGCTCCTGGCTCTGGGTGGTGTGGGGTGGGGTAGAGCCCTGGAGTCTCTCATGCAATGACCATTTGAGTTATATTTTTCCTCTTCTCCCTCCCTCCATTTAAGCAGATAAACAAGAATCGACTGCTACAAACTGAACACAAAAGTTTAAAATGGCAAGGACAGCAGAAGATGAGAGTTCGTGTCCTGGCAGAGCATGGCCAGGGGATTGGCATGGCAGAGGGAGAAGAGCATGCCAGAAGGCTGCAGGTGGTGGCTCAGAGTCCCACCAATATTCCACAAAAATAAAAACGTTACAAAAGTTAAAAAATAATTATAATAATAATAATAGTAGGTTGGGTTTGTCAGCCTCCTCCCTGCACAGGGTCTACGTCCTTGGCACGCCTACGCAAAGTGCTGCCGCAAGATGCTCATTCCTCAGGTGAGTGGAGGTTCTTCTCTGGGGCCCACAAGTTAATCCGACTCCTAGGACAATCCTGGACCAAAGCAACAACTGGCACAGCCCCAAACACAAGAATACTTAACATAATATAGATGGAAAAGCTGAAAGGACATCCCCAAAACAAGAGGGGGCAGAGTTTTCTGGTATCGCCAGGGGCATTAGAGTGAGGAAAGGCACAGCGCCCACGCAGCTAGGGCCACATCACGGCTAGATGCGTCTCGAGCCAGGATGCAGTCTGAAGCAGGAGGAGGATGCTGAAGGCCCACCCTCGAGTCTTGGGATTACAAAAGCTGAGAACTACAAAACTAAATACAAAGGGGAAAACAGAGCGAGAGCTTGCGAGCGAGTGATCCACTATCTGGTGCGAGAACCTTGCGCTCCCCTGGTCTTGCCATGGGGTTCATTTCACTTCCTCCCTCACAGAGCGAGCACACTAGTGCGGAGAGCCAGCGGCTGTCCCCAGGGCCCTCAGCTCTCTAGTGCTCTTGCATTGGTAGGTTGCCGAGGCTGCTCCTCAGACCTTGTAGTAGATGTTGGCCGGGCTCTGAGGGGGCATCTCCTGGACAATGTAGACGGGGTGCCCATAGTCCCCGCTCACCTTCTCATAGTGAGGGCAGTAGTTATTTTCTGTAGTCCGTAAAGGGATGATGATATCGCTGGGTTCTGAACCTGCATTACCGCTGCACTTGGGACTGGCCAAGGTGCTAAGTGACAAGGCTGCTGCCCGCTGCTGGGTGTGCTTCCGGTGCCGCTTGCGGATCTTGATCAGGAGGACAACAAGGAAGATGATGATGAGGATGAAGATGACACAGCCAGCACCGATTGCAGCAAATACTGCCACCTTAGAGCTGAAGAATCCATCACTGCTACCTTGGGTGTTCTGCCCGTCTTGGTTAACAGAGCCTGGGGCATGGGGGAGAAAACAAGATGATTAAAGTGAGGAAATGACCTTCCTGCCCAAACATTTAGTCATTCTCCTTTCCATCTCGGGGAACCTGGGCTCTTCTCTTGCTTAAGCCACAAAAAGAATGTACATGGTCTCAGCCTAATCCCTTTGCTTCACTGCAAAGCCACCACACCCAATTTAGCAAGAGTGGTGGACGGGAATGGCAGGGGAAGCTGCAAGGCATGGATGAGGTACACTGGTAGAGCTTCGGGGAAGAAGCTTGTACGCCTACCAGCACTTGGCCCAGCTCCAAATTCACTCATCTGCATAAGGAGAAGGAAACTCAGTTCACTAATGTACTGCAATAGCAACTGAAAAGTAGCTATTATAGGATGGGACAGAAGAAAAGGTTAAGATACAAGACTGGGCAGAACCCAAGAGGCAGAGGAAGAGAGTTTACCGGGCGATTTGAGGGGGTAGGGTTGAAGTTTAGTCTAAGGCTTGGTCTATACTTAAAAGTTATGTCAGGATAGCTACAATGGTCATGGGCATGAAAAAAATCCCTAACCAACATAATTATGTTGACATAGCCCCCAATCTAGACGCAGCTATGTCGACAGCAGAGTGCTTCTGTCAATATAGTGAACATTGTTCTGAGAGGTGGTTTTCCTACAAGAGAAAACCCATCTGCCGGTGTAGGCTATGTCTAGCCAGGTATAGTCCCTGTAGTGTAGACAGACCCTATGCTGACACAGGCTACGTCTAAAACTATGGAGCCTAAGTATTTGGTTCCAGTACGACACCCAGATCTGAGGACACACCAAGGGGCTGGCAATACCTCAAGGGCCCCCACTCTGCTGTATTTGCATCTCCAACCCTTACAGTGGTAGTCAGCAGAACAGCCCTTCCTCTGAGTGAACTGAGATAGCAGAGGCAACAGTCCGGAGTGGGAGCATCAGACCCATTGATTCCAGGAGGAATGGGTTTATTTTGGAGAGACCCCAGCACAGCAGTGTTCACAGTGCATCTTCTTTCACTTTGCATGTAGTGGATTCTCCATGTACATAACCCCTATTACTCAGTCTCAAGAAGCAATGCAATCTCGGGATACGTTTATACTGTAAGTGAAGATGTGATCATAGCACGGGTAAGAATACCTGTGTTACCCAAACTAGCTAGATTAAAGCTAACAATAGCAGTGTAGACATAGTGGCACAGGCTAGCAACTAGAGTAGAATATTTGCCCAGGCGCCCTAGAGGACCTGTACTCTGGTTGTTAGTTTGTGTTGAAGCCCATGCCACCATGTCTACACAGCTTTGTTTGCTTTAATCTAGCTAGCACAGGTAATGCAGGTATGCCTGCCCATGCTACAATCACACCTTCACTGGCAGTGTAGACATACCGTAAGAGAGAAACCTTGGACACTCACAGACACTGTTATCCCATTGTTGCCCCCTTTCCTCACCCTAATCTGACATCCTCTCCTTTCACATTCCCGACTGGACTGGAGACAGATGGCTATTCACATCCAGTCTGTAATGCCCCCAGAAGACTAGAGAGGTCTACTGAAAGTGGGTTCTGATGCCTGTAGACCTGCCATATCCTGTTACTAGCCCCCACCTCCCTCTAACCCCCCAGTCCAAGGCAGCTCCAGACCCCTGAGGGGAGCAGTTTGGCTGCTTGTCTGTATCACAGATGGAGAAACGAGCAGCGTTCCCCCACTTCATCAGATTCCACTTTTCTCTCTCAGCAGGGACAGGAACTCAGGAAACCACCTTCAAAGGCCTTTCACACAGGGCTTGGCTCAAAAATCCAGACAACCTCTATTCTTTCAACCCCCCCCAACTCTGCCTCAATAAGCTGACAGATAACAACCAATACAGAGGACAGCAGCAGGAAAGTGCTACAGGAAAACTCCCCCTGCTTAAGACACTGGGGAACTGAAAAGCTCCAGGAACTATCCTTCAGAGTCCAAGTCCATTCTGCCACTGCTCTGGACTTTGGCAGCATCTCACTGTCTATGCCCCCTGCCAAACAGAGGCTGAGCAGTGACATCAGGAGATGCACGGTGAGGGAACCCCAGATGGTGAGTTTGCAGGAACCTGCGCAGAGAGCTTGCAGATGTCTGATCTAACTCCCTGCTCTAAGGTATCTCGATTTCCCTGGACTCTTAGAACTGAACTGGGCCTGGCTCCTCTGGCAATCGATAGCTGGTCCCGGCCCCACTTCCCTGGCCCCACTAAGAGCACTACTGTTTTTCCTCTCTTTCCTAAAATGCACAGGCAAACCTACCTGGCTTCCCAGGATCCTCCACCACAGGGACCTTGTGGCGTGGACTGTGTGTGACGATTTTCACTGTATTGTCAGATTCCTTGCTGGGCCGGCTGGTTGTCAGCTGCTCTGGGATCACGGCATTTGGATCTGTGAAAAAGAAAAACTGGATGAGAAATCTGCTTCCAGGTTCTAGATTACAACATCAAGAGCTGTAGCTCTTCCTCCATCGTCAATCGCTTAAACATCACTCCTTACCCTGGTACCTGAGTGCCCATGTCAAACGTTGTTCAGAAAGGTGGTGCAACACAGCACTCTGCGTGTGCACAAGTGCATTGTGGCAGGCGTCTGGGCTGGCCCTGTGCAAGGGCTACATGCTTGTACGGGCAGGAGGAAGGAATCACAGGTATAGGAGGCAAGGGATTGATGGGTAAGAGTGGGAGGCTTGGTAAAGAGGCTTAGGAACACTGGGTACATTTCCCTACTATGTATGGAGGGGCAAGCATTCCCCTTGGTTTTAAACATGCACTCTGATTCTCATGTCCCTCAGCTCCAATGATGAGTGCTAGGCTAACCACATAGAGAAAGGGCAGGGAGAACCAGAGTGATACAAGGCTTCTCTCCCTTGTTCAAACAACCAGTGTCCAGGACTCTGGGCCAGAACAGCCCCTGGTGTTCTATCACACTAGCAAGCATGATTCCTGGAGGCAGGCACAGGTCCTGCCTTGGTTTTGCTTCGAGGCACTTCCTTTTAACTAGAGGATGTGTGATGGTTTGAGGTTAAGTCCCCCATTTGAAAGTCATTCTCTAATCAGTCTCTGTGGTTTCCTCCACACTACCCCTTTACGCAGGGAATGCCCTCCCTGAATTAATCTGTAAAGCTACTACTGTTTCCTCCTTCTAATCCCTCCACTAGACTCACCTCTGCTGTGACGCCCACAAGAAACTAACCAGCCAACAACGATTTAGTTGTAAGTCAAGGAGAGTGATTTGCTTGAAATTTAAGACAATTGAGAATCATCAGGACCACCAAGTTGTGCAAGTCACTAACCTAATGTGAGGCATGATCTTATCTTCATTATGCTCCTCCCTCACATCATCTCCTCCTCAGTCACATTCAGTAATTGTTTACAGGGAGGGCTCTTTGAGGCAACCCTGTATCTTCTTGTGTGCACAAGGCACCCAGCACAATGGGGCCCCAATCCCAATTGGGGATTCTCGGTGTGCCCACAATACAAAATAGTATCAACTGCCTCACGAATAGACTGGAAGGTGGTTTCACACAGGCACTCCTTCCCAAGAGCAGCACATGTTAAAAGGTAGGACTGCGAGCTAGGTTGCGTTACCGAAGAACACTCAAACACAAACATTTCTCCTGAACTCCGTCCGGAACCCAGCTCCGCCTGGAGGGTTCTGCACCTCACAGGGCTGGCCCAGGAAGCTAATGGGTTACATGCCGCAGAAGCAAGCCTGGACTGTGCCATATCTACCCCTGGGGTAACATTACTGAGTTCAGAGGGCTACACCAGACATGAAACCGGCCCAGTGTGTTCTACACATGTCAAAGGTCACCAAATGGAGATGAAGAGAGGAGCAGCTCGGAGTTTTGTGGGGAGAGTGTGCCATGGGAGGGCACAGGGAAGTAAGGAGTAAGATCCTTCCTATCTGTTGCCAGAATGCAGGCGTTTCCATTAGCTTTAAATGCAGCCCATGGATAGCTTCATTTCACAAGTAATACAATTGTACAGTCTGGCCCCAGACATGTACAGTGTGCTGCAGAACTCTGCAGTACTGGCAGCACAGGCCCTGCCCTGAGGAACTTACAATCTAAGTGGAGAATGGCAGACACAATGCTGGGAAAACAACAGCAAGCAAAGAAGGAAGGCACACAAAGCTGAAATGTGGTCATAGCTGCTGAAATGACACAGGGAGCATCGCATCAGCTGCCATATTTAATGTAATTTTGTTGGCTTGAGTAGTATCTGTTATATGGGTCACTGTCTGAGGGCCTGTGAGCAAAGGTGGGTTTGAAGGCGGGAGCTGCAGGAGGGGAGTGAGGCTGCGTGTTGTAAGGCTCAGAGGAAACACTCCCTGGACAGCCTTGGAAACGGCACAAAGGAATTTTTAGACCGAAACAGAATTAGCAGAGGGTCCAAATAGGAGGGCAAGCAAGTGACCAGTGACTTGACATAGGTGGGGCTAGGACCTCGAGCAGAAGAGACTTTGAATCTGATATGGAGACTGGAGAGAGAGAGAGTATGGACACTGCAGATCATGGCTGGTAATGCTCCGTCTTGAGCCAAAGGCCTGTGCTGCTTTTGCATGATATCCTCAGACCTATAATCTCAGTGGTGAGCAAGAGAGACAAGCTGAAGACAAGCACCAGCAATCTGTTTCTTTTTAAGCCCATTAGGAGTGACATTGCCTGAATAGCTTTTAGTTTGGGGGAGTTTAGGCAATACCCTTGGCTTGATGGGTGGGAAATCCTGCCATCCCCTTCAAGGCCAGAAGTACTGGAGCAGAAACAGCCGTCAGCTAGAGAAACAAGAAGCCGAGGTAGATTCCTGGATGAATCCTATACGCACCAGAATCTCCCCTTTAAACAACATTACAAACTGCATTTTACTGTAACCAGTTGGGTGAAGCTT
The DNA here is from genome assembly GCA_037349315.1 of Chelydra serpentina. Classification (NCBI taxonomy): domain Eukaryota; kingdom Metazoa; phylum Chordata; order Testudines; family Chelydridae; genus Chelydra; species Chelydra serpentina. Next base: position 18,572,007 of record JBAIAC010000028.1, on the reverse strand, counting down.
GTGTGGGGGCTCATTGCCCCTGGGCCTTTTGGACCATAGTAATGCTTTAAACACTAACACTCTGTGACAAGCCCCATTAGGTATTTTGTTCCCCCAAAATGTTTCCAACTAGGGTTTAGGAACAATCACTTGAAGCTGGGATATTTTGGCTGTCCTCTTGCCCTCCCCAGAAAGGGAGCTAATAAATGTGTCCCTCCACCCGCAGTTTAACATAGTCATGGAGTTTTAAACCCTTGGGAATATCACACAGAAATGAGCCTGTCATGGGTGCTGCTGGGAGAACCCAGAGCTTCAGACCCACCTCCTGCAGCCTCCAAGGCATTTGTTGCTCATTGATGAATATTGCAAGTAGCTCCCCTGGTGGTAGCAAAATGTCACAGAGCAAGGAGGGCATTTGACAGAGCAGAACAAGATGGCTTTCTTGGTGCCTTGTTGGCAAGATGATGGTCTGTTCAGCATCCGTGGAGGGCGGGCAACACAGACAAGCCAGCTTCACCCTAGCTGCAACCATATCCCCCATCCTTCCCCTTCATGTCCATCTGATTGTGTGCCCAATTTTACATTCTAACGTGACCACATCAAACACAACACTGGAAGTAAAGATGCTTCACCTACTCTGGCTGGAACTCTGCTAACAAGCAGACCAAAGGCATGCATGAGACTTGACTGAGTGTGGGAAACCAGCAACAATCTGAGAGCCGAGCAATTCCTGTTACTGCTCCCCTGGTCTGGGAAGTGTGACATGATGCAGAAAGGAAAGAGGCCAACCCACAAGAGTTACCGAAATAGCAACATCAAAGCTGGTCCACTCCTCAAAGGAGCATTAACTAAACAGGCAACAGAACCAGACTAACTGCCAAATGAAAACCACGCAACTAACAAGCCATATGCTAACTTCAGCTTCAGTCAGGGGCCTGCTGCTGCCTCTCATCCCCTAGTTTGCCGTCTTCTATTTAGAGCAGGGATCTCAAACTCAAATCACCACGAGGGCCACCTGAGAACTAGTAAATTGGCCCGAGGGCCGCATCACTGAAACCTTTTCATACAATGATATAAAAGTATAGTCAAAAATGAAAAAAATGAAGAGTAATATAGTATCCTATTAAAAGTCAATGTATTAACTTTTTAAAAACTGTAATGCAAAGAGGGGTTTTAATAAAATACAAACACTCAGTAATGTTTGGAGCTTGGCTGCCAGTGGAGTTGGCGCCTATGGCGGGCCGCAGGAAATAACTCCGCACGTGTTTGAGACCCTTGATTTAGAGTGTAAGCTCTTCAGGACAGGGACTTTGTCTGCCTCTTTGCCTGAAAGGCATCACTCTAGAAAGCACACATGAAAGGGCAGTCATAAAGTAGCACTGTCTTTAAGGTAGAGCAGAGGCATGGAGGGGGGAGGGGCTGAGAGAGAGGAGTTCGGGGACAGTTTGGAACATTTCAGTACTTTGGGGGTTAACAGTTTTTGGTTGGTGTTTTTTTTAAGATTCCTTCTGAGCTCCAGTGCATAGGTCTGCGCATATTTCCAACAAAGGCAGCTGAGCGAACACAAAGGAATCTAACTTTCCAGGGCAGCGGCACTATTCCTTTTGTTTTGTTATAAATACTGGCTCCAACAACATCAAACAAAATAACAAAATGCAGCCACGATGAGCTCTACATCCAGGGAGTGAGCTGGAGTCGGGCCTGTGGCATCACTGGGGCCCAGAAGAACTCCATAGATTGGGGAGAGGATGTTTTCAGAGCGCTTTGGCCATCAGAAAAAATTACACAGCAGATCACATTTAAAGGACTGAGACAGGTCATGGCTGCACTACAATCCCTTATTCTGGGGGCATTTCCCAAGGAAGCATCAGATGTCAGAAAGAATTTGGTGCCTCGGCCCTGTTCCCACAGCTGCCCCTTCTCCATTCCAGGAGCCATGACCTCCTTGTAGAATCCCAGCATGCACTTGGAAAGCTCATGGAAGGCCAAAGAGGCTGGGACACGTGGTACCTCTTGGAATTAAATTGCAGCTCCAGAAATGCCATTTGAATGAAGCTGTGATATCACTCCCAGAATATTTCACAGCACAGAAGGTGAAATTCATTAGTATTAGGGGCAAAATCGCTCTTCCATGAACACACTGAAGGGTCCAGGGCCACAAAATCACAGACTGATATTGCCTACAAAATGGGGGCTGCTCAAAAGAGGGTCAATAGGGGAACAGCCATCTATGGCTTGGGTGCCCAGGGCCCTTTGCAATGCAGTGGGTTTTGCAACAAGACCTACAGCCACCTTCATTGTTAATTTTGATGAGCATGTAGTGCATTGTGTTGGTAGATGCATTATCACCTTTAGGATCTATTCCACAGAGAAGATAAGGCTTCTGCCAGTTCTCTGTTAGCTCAAGCTGTAGTGACCTGAACTGTTGACACTGAATGCCCAAAGTTCTAGTTGTAGCTCCCTGGGTCGGCTATTGCTTGAGGGAGGCCTATAGAAACTGCAACTGCTAGAATGCAATTCTTAGTCTGGGCAACGTGGCTTCTAGGACCTCTATTCCTGACTGGTTGCAATAAATTCCATTACTACTGGGTTTCTGGCAAATTGCCAACGTGCCTTTTGCCTGCTAAGGTTTGAGGGATCCCTGCTTGGAGCTATTTCAGAGGGAAAGCCCCTAATCTCTAGTTCTCTCTTCTGATGGCCATCTCTCTCTCACTTCAATAATAGGACAGGTGGGGAGAGACAGGAAGCGCCCATTTTAGTTTAAGAACCGGATTTTCTTGCAGAAAGCAGTTTTTGCCATCTTACTTTGGAGCAGAATAGTTCAGACTTGAAAGTTGTGTCTAGTTTATATATTAGGCAGGAACTGAGAACAGGCCAGTTCAGCACAGGCTAAACAACTTCAGCTATTTCTAGAGAGACCTACAGCATCCAACATTCAGATTTGTTCTTCCAGCAATGGGGAACACGGCAACTCCATTTATGTACTGCACTGAGGAAGCTGGAGGACTCTACCTGATCACAGAACAAACCAGTTTCAGTTGACCATCCATCTCAGAGGCTGAGCTTGTTTCCAGCGGAGTCATAAAACCAAGGTGGGGTGGAACTGACACTTCCTGTAACCTGGGCTCATAATGCCATGTGTGCACAAATGTTGGCCAACAAGGGGCCCTAAACCTCAAACTCTGCTGAACAACTGGGAAACGTCACTGCTCAAACAGCAATTGCCCTGCTCTCCCTAATCAACATGCCAGACTATAGCCAGTAACCCCACTTTGGGCCTAGAGAGGAAGACGTTGCTATAAGAAGTTACTGGAACTTTCTAAAGTGTTAGCACCAAAGGAAGAAAAAAATTCCACCTATATCTCTGTTTTGGAGACCACCCCCTTGTGGTAAAGTAATGATGGAACATTCAGTAGATGGAAACAGCTCATTCCATTAGCAGCCAATCAAAATATCTGTTGCATGGGCCCCCCCAGACAAGGCCACGAATGCTTCAGAATCTTGAACCATGAGTGGCTGCTAAACTCAAGTGATTTAATCCTCTTCATTGTCTAAATGGCATTCTAATCATTTGGGGCAGGGGTGGGGAGTGTTCACAACCAGAGGTGGCAAGTCTGGGGCACTGGAAAATAAAGTGTAGGAAACAACCCTGCACTGCCCCCTTGATTACAGGGGACGTTCATAGGTCTTCTCTCTCTCTGTTTCTCCAGTATACCTGGAGCAAAGATGGGACAACCCAAGGGCAGCATCATCACCTGTATTTTACAGCATCAAGTGAGCCAAAGGCTTCTGGGCACCGTAACATTTATTATAAAATTGATCAACATAAGTTAGTAATCAAATAAAAAGACATCAAACTAGCTCCTCCCTCACCCACTCCCCACACGATGTCACAATTAGGATAAACAACTCAACGAAAAGACACCAAGTCTTCAGGCCTGCCCAGCTCAGTCCCTTCATGAGAAGCCTCCTGTAGTGTTGAGTTTTAAACCTGCTGTCCCAATGGTACTTTGTCAAGCTCCCAAGAAGGGTTCACTAGCACATCTCAGCAAGCCTGGACTGCACAGCCCCTATGTAAAACATAGCACATTTCATTTCAATACTGATTTCATGTCCAATGGGAAAACTCTATAGAGGACTGACTCACCCTGCCCCACTTTCATGACAATCTTCATAGAGCGTGTCTGGCAGACTCCACCTTCTCTGTTCTCCAGGCCTTCCAGAGTCCCATTGGAAGTGGCTGCAGGGAAAAAGAAGACTCGGTTAAAGAGCATTTATTAAATGGAAGGGTCTTCAAGAAGGCAAGGAAAGAGACATAGATTAACATGGGGGAGGCACCCCGAAACGAGTGGTTCAACAGTTACTCTGATCTCATGTCTGTGCTGAGCTAACCGAAAGGAACGGGGATCAGTTTAAAGAGGATTGCTTGTGTCTCTGCAGAAACACAGGGGGCTCCATGTCTCTTCAGCTGTGTTCTCTTTGCTAAGCAGTGGGATGCAGTGCTTTAGACCTTTGTTCAGTGGTTGGTCACCTCAGGCTAGTTGTTCAGAAAGGTCCCAAGAAAAACCATGAGGACTTCTCCTAACATTACCATCACAAAATTCTGTTTACAAACATCAGAATAAGAGAATGAAACTGAACAAAGGAATTCAGGATACATATCAGGAAAACCTCCTGAGAGCAGGAGACAGTTAGGCTACGAAATAGTATTATATGAGTCCTAGTAACAGTTTTTCCATCTCTCTCCTGTCGTGCGCATTCATTCCACAATGTTCTCACCTCCCTCCCCACTTCTAGCCTTGGGCCAGGATATTTATGGGCTTCCTCATTCTACAGTCCTGAGCACACAGTAAATGTTTAATACACCGAACTCTAGTCTTCTGTAGTCTTCTCCAAATCCCAGCTGCTCCACCCCCCAATCCCATTCACTCAAACCTCTAGCCCATTAAAATAGTTATCCTGCTGCTTGAACTGGTTGCTGAGCTGCTAATTAGATTGTACTCCAAGGAAAAAAGAGAAACCAAATCTGACAAAGGCCAAGGCTCCCACTCCACGGCCACAGCACAATGAGGATAAAAGCTGAGGAGAGGCAGCCAGGGCCCTGGAAGAGAGGAATGTTCTGGAGGCTGAACTTTCCAAGCCATAAACCAGCAAGATTTTCTCCATCACTTTGTCTCCCCTTAATAGGACGCTTGTTAACCCCATGAGGACAAAACATGAAACATTCTTTTCACCAACCTGTCGCCCTCCCCCTCTTAAGGCTGGTTAATGGCTTTCTGAGCAGCCTGGGGCACTAGCCTAACACTTAAAGGGGCTGCCACTGCTCAGAAAAGCTGTGGCAGTTGATGGACAGACCCCAGCCGTCTCAGGTAATGGGGTCTACAGGCCTCTCTCCCCTCCTTGTTACGCTGTCTCCTTCTGACCCATTCTCCTGCTCCAGCCCCATAGCAGCTTCTCCTCCAAGAGGCACAGTGCAGCACTTGCTGAGCTCAGATGATGTCTGGAATATGGGCTGCTACAGCAGCACAGATCAGTGGTCTGTCTAGAATTTGATTATCCCTCCTCCTCCTCGCCTCACTTGATAAGACTGGTACATCTGTGCAGCACGGCTTCAAGGAGATGCCCCAGAGGAAGGAGACAGTTCTTGCTCACACTCACTCACCTCTTCCCACCCATATTAGAAGGTTGAGGGGAGATTTCTTCCTGCCCCCAGCAGCTGCTGAGTTTATGCTCTGAAGCCTGAGGTCTTACAGCCCTGAAAATGTTTGTCTGAGAGCATGTCACAGTAGATGCTATTCTTACACCAAGCTTTTCCTTAATTTTTTTTTTTAGGAGGATTGGGGGAGGCACTCCACACATGAATCATAAACAATTCAGCATACAGTCAGGAAGGATGGGATTTCAGTTAAAAGCACAGGACTGAGATGGAGAAGATCTGGGTTCAGGACCCAGGCTCTGCCACACAGACTGAGGGACCACAGCAAGTTCCTTGATCTCTCGGAATCTCAGTTCCGCATCTGTAAAACAAGACAACATCACCTCCTTTCTCCTCACTTTATCTGTTTTGCCTACCTCGGATGCAAGTTCTTTGGGACAGGGACTGTATCTTACTATATATCTGTTCAGTGTCTAGCACAATGAGACCCCAATTACAGTTGGTTTCTACAGGCTCTACCATAATGCAAATCATAAATAAAAGTATCTGGGAGACATTTTTATTGCCAGGAATAAAGCTTTGCTGGTTATTTTTTGTTCCGCAACCATTTCATACAAATAAAGTACAGCACACACAGGAATTACTTTACAGACCACTTGAACGCACTCATCTCTGAGTGCAGAAGAGAAAGTGGCTGTTTAACAGCACACAGCAAGGCCAGCCAGGGCCACTTAAAAAGACAATGTTTCCCATGGTAAGGAACAGTTCTGAACCAGGCCCTTCATCACCCACACCTCATCCTCAAGGCTTATGGGGCACTTAATTGCCCCCTCTACCTCCAGTGAATAATTCCCCTTACTCCTTTAGGTGCGTGATAGGAACATGTATGTATGCACAGTATAAATTATACGTATATAATTACACACTGTGCATCAAAGAATGTAAACTCAGAGCTCCACTGGGTTCGAATGGCTATAATTTCAGGGCAGAAGTCAGTTAAAATTACATTAACTTTCTTTTTTGTCTGTGCAGATTTTAAGTCTCTTTTGTTCCTGTCAGAGTGAAGTAAGCCACACACCTCTTGCTGCTATGGAGGAGAAAATGACACATCAACATGCTCAAAAGCCCCCTCTCGTGACTGGAGCAGCTCTGATATGCCTGCCTGTGTTGCGGCTAGGACTGGGGGTCATGTGTGGTTAGGCGCTCGGTTAGACTGTATACAACCTTAACGAGCACCATATAATTATCAAAAGAGAAACGCCATGTCTGAATTTAGAATGGTGCCCCAGGATAATCCTGGCCCTCCAAGAGTGGATGGGAAGTGGAGTCCCTTGATATGGATCTTTTCACCCTTGACTTCTGATCCCCGACCCGTCTGTTATATGGACGGCGCCATAGTAGTGCAAAACAGAATTTGCCCAGGATATCTGGGCTAATCCCCATCCCTAACTCCTGCACAGAGCACCATCACATATTTAATAGCCAAAGAACAGGATAGGAGGTTTGTGAAAGGCCTGAGTCCTTTCCTCCCTCTGTAGCACAAAGTCTTATTTTAAGGGGAAACACAGGAAACTGATGACATGTGGCTGACTGGAATAAACGCAACAGGAACGCAAGGGAATCTTTAGTGTTACAAATCTGTTCTGTCTCGGCTAGGATGTTATGGGTAGCAGCAAGGGCCTGAAACAAGGTCTCTTTCCTAGTGACGCGACCCAAACAAATAGGGTTCCAAGATTGTTCAGTCTGGTGCCTTGGTCAGAGTCAATAAACAGTGATTCACAGGCCTTCCTTAGTGTACCTAGTTAACAGTGCAATGCTTTGCACAGAGAGGGGGAACTTCCCGATGAGCCACAGGACTCTGCTGATGCTCTGAAGCAGGTGATCAGATACTTCCTTAATATGAAATAACTACAAATGTTACTAGTGATCAGAAAGTTATCCAGCCACAGGGTGCCTTGATAACCCTCCCGTGGCACCAATTTCCCAGGCCACCAACTCCTCATTGCCTGAAGTCTTATTTCACTGTGTGTTTGGGATTCACAGGCTGTTAGTTTCATCAGGTGCTCTGTCACCATCACCCTAAGTCAACGGGATGGAGGGGCCAGGGAAGTTTGCCTTTGAGAACCATGCTAATTATTTCCATCTCTTGGTCAGGCCCTGAACTCAGACCCCTCACAGCAGCATTTTAGGGAGATAATTCCTCTGTCAGGACAAAGGGGTAGCTCTAGAACAAGCAGCGGTTCTGGTATTAGTTATGGTAGGCGTGCTAAGAGTCATTGAACTGAACTGTAAACCCTGTATATAATGGAATCCACTTCAAGCCAAGGGGTGCAGCAGCACCCCCAGTCCCAGCACCTATGGGAGTTAAGAGAGATATGGTTCCCTTTATGCCTTCTCACCCTGCCATGTAAATTCAGGTCAGGTCTTTATCTGCTTCAAATTTTCTATGTTACCGGCCTCTAGCCCACTCTTACCAATTTACTATCCATGGTGAGAACTGTCAACTCAGTCCACTACTCAACCTTTGCGTATCAGAAATTACAATCAACATACACAATAACATCCTGTGTTCCATACACAGGACTGAATAAAACAAAGGGTCACTAGTGAGACAAGTACTCTTAACGAGTACTCTTTGTTGAACTGATGAGCAGGCAAATGAGAGAACGGTGTAGGCGAGTTAGGGAGAGCTGTTCATTTCCCCTCAGAAACAGCAAAAAGAAAGCCCTTTAGATACAGGAGCACAATGGCCAGAGACAGCTGCACAAGACGGCACCCACCAGAGCCAAGGCAGTGGCTCTTGACAGAGAAAGAGGCTCACGGAAAAGATGGGCGCAAGCCATCTCTCTGGAACCAAAAAGAGCATTGGCAGGCATGACAAAAGCAGGAGCCAGAGCCCGAATCGCCCCACTCCCTTCCTAAGAAGCACCATCAGCAGCCAGTAGGGGAAGATCATCAACCTGACCTGCCGGTGTAAACCACAAACAAAGAGCTAGTGCTATGGCAGAGAAGTGCAGACCACAGAGTATTTCTAAGTCGTGTGGACATTCAACTACATGGTGCGTTTGTATGACTCTGCTGTGATGAGCATAACCACCATGCCCTCTCCACAAGAGTATCAGTGCCACATTCTCAAGCAGCAAAGCAGCTGTGATGAAGAGACTGGATTAGTATCATGCCCCACCATGTTTTTTGCTGCAAAAGGCAAAGGTCCCTTAATTAGTATAAGCAGGAGCTCAGCAAAGCCAGCCTGAGTGGCACTGGCCATACCAGCATTTTCTTGTAGCCACATCAATTTCTGCAGGATTTTTCCTTCATTTGCTAGAGCAGGGAGTGGGAGCCTCCTCTGTGCAAACTCTTTTCATGGACTTAAAGGGAGTTCAGCATTTGGTTTTGAGAGTTGTTAGAGGTCTCCATTCATCTCAAGGGAGAGTTAACCCTCAGACCCAGTGATAAGAATGTAATGTCAATGCTGTTAACTACATCACTGCTAGTCAATTTAGGAGAAACACTCAGCTAATACAGAACTGTGAGCAGAACTTGGGCTGTTGGTAGAGCATGCTTATGGCTTCTAAGCGTACCAAAAATGGAATGTTGAGGGATGGCTGAAGCTCACCAATTGACTAGTACTTGGGGTATTAACATACCAGGTGGAGGTTTAGGAGAATCCAAATACACAGGATTCTTCCTCTGTGTCCAGCTACTAGCAGCAGAAATGTCCTCTGTGTAGGGCCTTTCCCTGAGCCCCCTCATACCAGCTGGTCATGTCTTGCTCTCAAGTGTAAATGCTTAAATGGCGTACAACAATTCGATTTTGGAGGATCTGAAGCCATGGAAGGCGTACCTGTTGGCAGACAGAGGCGGGGGTCTTTTAACTGGTCAACTTTGGATGGAATAAGATGTTTGATTTCTCTCCTGATTCCCTTTAGCAGGTCTCTGTTATGATTTGGGCCCCAATGCACAATCAACATACTGAGACTGTAGCAAATCCAAACAGTTTTTCTTTTATTATTCTTAAATACTCTGCCATCTGTGTACAACAGCCTGACGCCAGGTGCAGCCAAACACAGCACAGATACAGTATGCAATCTGGCTCTGCAATCCCTCTTCCTCTTCTCCAGAATTGTGTGTCCAACATTCAGGAGCCCTTATATAGCCTTCAGTTAGGGCCTTTGCTTTCAGTCACAATGTTTTTCTTTTCTTTTTAAAAAGGTGATTTTTTTCCACCCCCTGGGCAGAGTAAGATCTGATGAGCTCCCACCTCAGAGAGCTTAAGAGAAGCTCCAAGTGTAGGAACATTAGGCTCTTCAGCCACAAGTGGCCCTGAAGTTTGGGAAGGGGAGGCTGGGGCAATTACACTCCAAGAAAAGAGTCCATTATCTAGCCAGATGCTAAGAAGTAAGAAGTAGATTCCCCAATGCTAAGCTCCTATTGATCTCATGGTTAAGGGAAAAAACAGCTGCACCACAGCATTCCCACCGCCTGCCTGCCTCCCTGCACCCTCCCCCCTCCATTGGTTGTTCTGAACAGTGCGAGAGCACGTCATGGGGAATTTAAAAAAACAAAAAAAGACGCGACTCCCAACTACACCCCGACAAGGACAAAACCCTCTAGAAGAACTTGGGTTGTGGTTTCGTTGTAATTGCAGGGTCTGGGAGAGTCAGGATTGAAATTCTGCCCTCTTAGGGAGAAAATCCATATACATGCTTCATCAGTTCCACAGGAAAGCCTGGGCCTCTCTATACGAGGCAGCTAATGAGCTAAGGACAAGGCAACAAGGTGGAGACCAGCCCTTCACCAACATCCAGAGGGAAGTGGAACCAACACACTTTGTCTAGTAATTTATCTTTACACTTTTACTAAATTATCACAGATGGCTATTGTTTCAGCAATAGGTTCCTTCTGTCCCATCCCACCCATTAAGAGTCCCCCCCACCTCCCCATCTGCCCCTCATCTGTGCCAGTCTTGCCCATCATGCCAGTTTCCCTCTCCTTCCCAGGTCCTCCCCAGACTTCCTAAAGCTCTATCGGGAGGGGAATTTTTACTGTGTCTTTACTACAGAGTTTACCTAGCACCCAGGTATGAGCACCTGGGTTAGCCTACCCTGGGTGGAGTGACAACATTGCAAAGCTCTGCCTGAGTTATTGTGTCCTCATTGGTGTTGCACTGTGTGTCACTAGGACTTCTGGGGGCACAACCCACTGCTCTTTGTGCTGCACTAAGAGGAGCTGCTCTGTTTCTTTCCCAGTGAATTGTAGGGGAACTTATCTGTCCTTCTGGGCACATGGGGGGAAATTGTGGGAGGCGCTGGAGAACTACCAGCAGGTTTAGCCTCCACTCTCACTACAAAGTGAGCAGGTTACTAACCCAACTGAAAACAGCACCAGAGCTCCAGCCAGGCTGGCTACCCCAGGTTCAAAGCACCAAACCTGGGTGAAAGGGTTACATCTGTGTGGACAGGGAAGAAGGTTAGAGACAACAACTGGGTAAGAGCCCAAGTTGACCCTGCAGTGAAGACACATCCTAAATGTCTCAGATGCACATGCTGATAGGATTCTATGCAAACCCACAAACTGCGGGAGGGTTTTAGATACAAATCTACTCCTACATCTTTTTTAGCCACTCCTTTTGCCTGCTCCTCCCGCTCCTGGCTTTGTACTTTCTTTCATGACACTTCCTTCATGCCCTGGAGACCAGGGCATAGCTACCAAACTCCTGCTGAGCCCAGGGTAAGAGATTAGATGGATTCTCCACCTCCAGTTCCTATGACCCAAGTTACTTGTCGCTTTCACGGCAAGCCATGATGCGATCTTTAAGGATGTTTCCAGGTCATAAAGCAGAGCCAATCATGTGTACAGGAAACCACAAAGCTTTGTTTGAAAAGCACAGCTGATCATGAAGGCATTGCATCCTCTACCCCTGTAGATGAAGTCCCATTTCCCCAGTGTTACCTGGATGGTACTACCCCTCCCTTACTGCACATAGCAATAACTGTAGAGGCTATTTCATTTCTGGGCTATGCTGAAGGGAAACACAGCCTGATGTGTACCTGATGTTTTGCTCTCCCTCTCCCGACATTGCCACCCCTCCTCCCTCCCCCTGCAGCACACATGCACACAAGCCCCTTCCATCAGATCAGGAACATTTGTTCAATTGCCTGCCCGAGCAAGTACAGGGAGGTTTGTGCATGGTCTGGCAGGCAGGGGACTAGGATGCTGAGCTGTCACTCTGTCAAGGAGTTTGTGAACAACCTTTCAAACTGGAGAGGCAGCTGCACTGGGAAGGGGACTCTAAAGCCACAGAAAATGTGCACTGAAGCCAGTCCAGCCCTGTCCCAACCCCATATTAGTGCAGCACGGGAAAGGCTAGGGTTTCACACACCCTCATGGCATCTCAGGAGCAGAGTCCAAGTTCACTTTCCAGTCTGGGAATCTAAGGAAAAGAGAAGCCAACCTCTCTCTCTTTCTCTGCTTCCATCTACCTAGCTTTTTACATGCCCCATATCAGTATGGCAACCAAGAGCCTCTGTCACCTTCAAGAAGGCTCATTCTGTACTGCATCAGGCAGCCTGTGTGTTGCATTTAATACATCAAAGTCTTCATTTCTCTCAAGACGCACTTACCTCATTACTCACTTGGGAACCCTAAGCTTTCCGTAGCCAAGGCTAGCATCAGCAGCTCAGCAAGTGACCAAGGCTTGTATCTAATGTATGTTAAACAGAGCAGACTATAGCCTTCTATTGTTATTTTAAATATGGAGAGGCGGGCTGGGGGTCTTCAGATCCCAGCCTGCAACATCCCATTAAACAGGAAGCAGCCTGACGAAGGCAGTGCTTGTAGACCTACCCCTTCAGAGCAAAGACAAAGGTAGTTGTCTGATCTAATCCGAGGGAGACTACATTCCAGAGCATGCTAGTTCTGGACAGGATGGCAAAGTGAAAAGGAATAGCCTGAAATAATTGATGCCTGCACCTAGATGAACTCTGGTGGGAGAGGGCAAGACGCTACAGACCAAACCTAGCCTATAAATCTCACTGCAAAGCATAGCTGCCAAGGTCCCTATGGTGCTCTTTCTTCCAGTGGTATGGTGCCTCTCAAACAGAGAGGGGTCGTCACTGAGTGGCAATTAGAGATGGGCAAAACAATTTTGGATGAATAGTTTATTCAACAATAAAAAACACAGTTTTGGTTGACTCAAAACTGTTTGTGAATTTGACACAAATAAATTGGCCATTCACAAAATGGCCAGCAGTGATAGTACGGGTGGCGCTACCATGCCTTAATAACCTTTTGCGCAGTGGTTAGGGCACTTGCCTGGGATGAGGGAGACCCAGGTTCGAATCTCTGCTCTGGAACTGACCCAAAAAGAAATGTGTGTGATTGACATGCCAGTTACTGAAAATGCTATGGCTCCTCAAAAGACAAAAGCTGTAAACTAGTCTGCACTTGTCTTGGTGGAAACAGATTAAAAATCCCTAGGTTCAAATAATATTTCTCAGGGTTAGAGGGCTCTGGATGGGCCCGGGCACACAGACTCAGAAAAAGGATGCCACAGGCCTGAATGGTTTCTATACACTATAACCCTTGACATTTAAGGGCTCCATTTAGGAAGATGTAATTCCTGGATTAAAATCCTGAACTTTCAGATCTTTAATCACAGACCAAGCTTCCATGGAGTGAAAGCTGGTGCTGAGCTGGCACTGGCTCCAGGTTGAAGCAGGTGGCTGCAAGCCAGACTTGAGTTTACATTCTGCACTCCCCCGTTGTCCTGAGCAGATACGAAAGATGCACGATGCACACACACAGGCTCCCAGACAGTTTGTCCCTCTAGTCTCCATTACAACAGCACCTGGCAGTTGCCCTTTTGACCCGATTCCCATCACCTATAACCTTTTTGCAGATGCTAACAGGAAACTTACTATAGAAATGGGTCAGCAGAAACAGTCACTGCACCATCAAGTTTCAATACAGATGCTGCAGAGTGAAGAAAGTAGGGTCTTCTCAACAACCAGAGACAAAAAAGACCCAGTACACTAAACTAGTTTATTCTCCTACCCAAGAAATAGGGCAAGATTGTTACCTGCAGTGTCTTCACCAATCTAGTTCTAAATATCCCCAAGTCAGACTCCTTCCAACACCCTCCTTGAGAGACCCACAGTCTAAGCACTGTATTATAAACTGTTTCCACATTGCCAACCCCAAGCATTCAGAAACCATGAGTCAGCCTCCCTCCAGCTCCAGCAAAAAAAATTAGCTTAATCATGAGTTTTTAAAATGAATATGTTTCGGGTTATTTTTGTTTGCGTCCACGGTTCACATTTTCAGGCTTTCCTACACAGCCACGAGGGGTAATGAAAGCTGAGATTCTCAAAATCAGAGGACTCTGGAAGCGAGGTCTTTAAAAACACTGACTATAAGAGTTGGCCACACTGCTATTTCCCAACATTCAATCTAACGTTACCTTTGCTTGATGATATCACCACACCGCCTCATTTGTACATGAGAGCCCCATATAACCTGCTTCCATATGGGCCCCACTTGGAAGATGCAGCCTTAATAAGGAAGACATGAGTATGCTTGCAGGAACAGATATAGGTAGGCAGTGATACCATGTGAACATGCAAGTGCTGGAAACACCAAGTCTTTATATTGTTCAGTTTCTCTTGCAAAGGGCTAAGCAACAGCTAGTATCTTACTACAGTGAAAATTTACTGTCCCTGGGCACAGACATAGCGGCATGGCTTGGGGATATACAGTTAGTGCATTAGCCATTTACCTCCAGAGACTAAGGCTCAAGTACTCCAGCACTTGAACCAATATCCAGCAATTTAAACTAACCAAAATAAAGATCTCTGAATATTTCAAGAGGCTGGAGTTGAGAGGAAAGTCCTTTATACTAATTAATTCTCTATGTTGTGTGGCACTGGATAATAGGCTCATTAGAAATAACCTATATACAATACAAATCCTGCTTAGGGCACATTTGAACTAAATTTGGTGGCATCTGCCTAGCTTGTTCATGGAAAACACTACAAATCACCACCACCTACTGAAAATCAATTACAGTACAAGAGAAATAGCTAGAGGTGCCTCAGCAGAGGTCTAAGGACAACACATCAAAGAATCCAGAGAGTAAATACAGAGTGTGGTGGGGAAGGGCAGAACACAACAGTGCTGGTTCATGAGGAGCTGGGGATAGGCATCACAGGTACCAGGACACCTATGAAACTTGCACTTCATTGAAGGCCCCAGCAGCAGCCTCCTAGCAGAGTGTTCTGGAAAGCAGGTTGGGCTCTGCTAAGCTCCTGGTGTGCTCACCCCTTTGCTCCAAGTGGATATAATTCCCTCCTTCACAAGAGGGCTAATGTTTGGAGGGTCTTCTGAACTATGCACACTGGCTGGGAGCTGCTGCTGGCTTTCCTTACAGGCACCTCTCAAACAGCAGGTTAAACTTGCCTGCCTTTTATGACATATGGAGATGGACTGCCTCCTGGCAGTCTGGGGAAGGCCTGCAGTGCAAGGACAGAGTACAGCCCTATCCCTGTGCTAGGAACAAAGATGCAAGTGGCCTTCTGCTGCCTCCACTATTTCCAAATAGTTTAATTCCCTCCAGTCCCCACCTATACAGCATCATAGTCAATTCTACAAGTGTGTATCTGAGGTGAGAGGTGTGCCACCACAAGGTTGGGCTCTCTGATCAGGGTGACAAGGAGATGACCCAATATTACTGCAGCACAGATTCCAGTTTGGGTTGAAAGTGGTTCCCTTTTGTTTTCACAGAAAGCAATGAATTCTAGATGGAGATGGAAGAGACTATTAGGTTGTACCTAGTCCATTCCTCAGTATCGGGGAGACCCAAGCACACTCATTCCTGTAGTGTAACCTTCAGTGATTTTCCCACATAGCCCAACAACTGGGTTCCCACTCCTTCCATTGGGGAGACTACTTCCTAACAAAATAGCATCTCTCTTGCTTAGGAACGGCTTTGGTATGAAGGAAATAGGAATAGTCAGGGTGAGACCCTCAAGAAACACATCATTTACTTTACACCATTAAGATATCCAGGCTCTCTTTCCAGCTTGTGTTATAGCTTCAGCAAGCTGCAAAACATCCCACAAAGTCAGAGTAGCCTAACTTACAGAAAAGTTAGTTCAGATAAGTTTTGAAGACATTCCTAAAAGTACTGGAGTATACGGTGTAAAATATTATTTCACCTCCCCTTATAAAACAAAGGAATGAAATGCAAAGTTACCATTAATGCAATGTTATTGTAAACACATGTACAAGGAAATCAGGAAATTCAAAATGTTGGAGTTTTCATACATTAACTGTCACATTTCTGATATGTGATATGTTCTGTTGTTGTTCCTTGTTACACGTATACCGTGGATTATAATTTTATATCCGCCACAAACTGCACAGCATGTACAATGTGGAAGGGTTAATTTTATACCAATATATTAAATTTTCTTGTTTGATTTCTTAGCCTTAACATGAGATATTCCTCACATTCCCATTCTCCTGTGTGCACTAAACTCCCTGGTTGGACCACATTGCTCATAATGCATCCTGGGAGCTGTAGTCTAGCCAGGAGCCTGGCCCAAGAAAAGAGGGACATGAGATAATTGAATGACAGCCCCCAGGAGGCACAACAGCAGCATTTCAAATACAAATATTTCTGGTTTTGGCTGTTTGTTTTTTTGGTGAAAAACTGACATTTGGTCTGAAAAAACAGACATTTCACAGAAATTCTTAATCAAAAAACTCCATTTCCTATCAAAAACAGTTTAGATGGAGAATTTTTAACCAACCCTAATCAAGAGAAACAGCTACACTGCCTGTATTCTCACTAAAGCCAGAAAGGCTCTTTTTTAATTGGCTCTGGGATCCTTGTCCTGTTCAAACTCAAGTCCTCAGCAACATTCAGTGCAGGAGAAAAGTCCACGAGGCTGGGGCAAAAAAGGCCTTGAGGAGTCCCTGTAACCTTCACCTGGCTATCCCTAGCAGCACTGCACGTACCCGTTCATTTTAAAGCTCTGCTGGGAGCGGGACACAAAAATAAAACCTTTATTGTCTTTTTAAAAGAAAAAACCCAACAACAGAAGACATCAGCTAAAGGGAAAGGTTATTCACAAAAGCTCTGTGGTGGCTCTGAGCAGTTATATGTCAGAATAAAGTGCCATATAATTCTCCACCTGATGCTCTGCCGGAGTCATTTGTTGGCCCCACAGGGACCAGGAGAGGAGGAAAGCACTTACTGAGTTTTCACAGGGTGTAAATCTCTCCGGTTAGGTAGCAAAACATCTAAGACAGTGAATAAGAAATTTGCTATGAAGGGAACAGAAATTTTCGTGTGGGGACACTGCCAACCCCCCAGTTAGGCTAACGACTGCTCTTTGTGCGCTTTAATGTTAATAGCCCGCATAGAAGGAGATGCAGACATACCAACCATGAGCGACACTCCTCTTTGAGACTGCAGCTGCAATACTGGGCTCGGTCTGGCGACCTCATTGCCGGAAAGATACCAACAAACTGGAGGGTGTTCAGAAAACAACCACAGGTATCAGGGGGCTGGAAAGACTGATTTATGTCCAGAGATGCAAAGAGCTAAGTCTGTCTAGCTTGGCTAAGTGACAAATAAGAGGGAGAAAGTATGCAATTCTCTGAAGGGTGTAAACCATGAGAGGGGAAAGGAATTGGGGGAGGAGGGGGGAGGAGGGGGAACACAATAAGGAGGATTCAAATTACAATTAAAGGGAAAATGTCGCATGAAGAACCACTTAGTGACAATGATTTATTTGAAGAGTCATTGCCCAAGGGAAGGGTTGGCAATCCCTTAATTTGGGACATTTGAAACTAGACTGGATGATACATATAAAAGCGTGCTGTTGGAGCCAGTCCTGCACTGCTCCCCTTAGCAGAGCAGGATGAGTGTATGATTCAGACAGAAGTCAACACCCATCCGATCCTCCTCACATTCCAGTGTTCTGTTTATATCTTGATAATACGTTATACAGTAACATCCACCACATTAACATCCACAATGCTTGGGCCTGAAAAGGGAGGAAGGGGGACAGAGGCTGAGTAAGCATAAGGAGTGTGTTTACTCCAAGGGTGAATAGGTCAGATATTTGACACCTAAAGCATCAAGCATCAAGACTGTGAGGGGCAGTGCAAGGTGGTCCTTGGGGAACTAAATAAAAAGGCAGCTGAGAACTCTATCCCCAGGGAGTACTCTGGGCACTCTACACTTGTATGAACTCAACAACCCACTTGCAACCTTCACCTCGTTTTGTGTGTTATGGAATTGTTTGGTTCTCTTAAATCAGCCCTAATCAAGCTCCTGGGGTGTACTTAACCTGAACAGAACTAGCTCACTTGCCATTTGTGTGTCTAAGGCTACATCCACACTACCCGCCCGATTCGGCGAGTAGCGATCGATGTTCTAGGATCGGTTTCTCGCGTCTCGTCTAGACGTGATAAATCGATCCCAGAAGCAACACCAGAACTCCAGCTCCGCGCGAGGAGTAAGCGGAGTCGACGGGGGAGCCTGCCTGCTGCCGTGTGCTGAAGTTGCGTATCTTAGATCGACCCCGCCCCCCCAGTGTGGACCAGGCCTGAAAAGCAAGAGAAAATGGGAGACAGGCTGCTTCTTTCCAAAAATTAATACTTGAAACCACACAAAAATCTTTCCTTCTCTCTTTTGGTCAGTCAAAAGAGCTCCAGGGCACATGGGATATTTTATGTGAAGGAGAACATAACCACCCAACTCACCCTGTCTTGTGCTCGTTTTCAGAAGAATATGGGGAGCCCTTCATCCGATCCCTCCATTAACCTTGCTGTTCTGCAGACAGCCATTGCTGCCATAACTGGGGCTCAATTAGCTGTGTTAATACCAGCTCTGAGCTTCAAGCCTGGATCAAAGAGCACAGTCATTACATAGCAGCAGCAGGAGAAAAAATCATCACTCCTAGGGCAAAGGAACTTCAAAAAGCAAGTAGGACTAATTCTCTCAGGAAAGACCAGCTTTTAAAGGCAGAGCACACAAACTGGAGAGTCCTCAGCAGGACACTCACACAGTTTGAGAGGATTTCAAAATATAGATTATAGCCGCTACCCATTTTGGTCACACACCACATTAGCACCCAAATCAGCCAGCCTCCAAATGTGATAAGACTCCTCAGTCCCACACCACCCCTTCAGTTCCAACATAGCCCACAATGTACACATGCAATTTCCTTAAGTCACACTCTCACACCCTTAACACAAACCTCAGAAGGATACAGATCTCAGCAGACCAACCTATTGTAAAGCATGCCATTTCTATATAAGGAATTTTGAGGTCAGGGTTAAGGTTGGGCCTTTGAGAGAGACTCTGAGGAACTAGATGTGTGCACTGTGGGTGGTGAAACAACCAAGTTTGTCGAGATAGGGTAAGAATCAGAGTGCTTGTTCGGATGTTGTGTTGCTTTGTGAATCAAGGATGGGGAAGATCATACAATCATAGAAGATTAGGGTTGGAAGAGACCTCAGGAGGTCACCTAGTCCAACTCCCGGCTCAAAACAGGACCAACCACAACTAAATCCCAACTAAAGATGTAAGTCATCTTAACTGACTAGCTTTAACTGTGTTATGCTTGTAAGAAGCACACGGGATCTTTTTCAGAGGAAAATGCAGTATGCCGCGTTTATTGAAGATACAACAATTAGCATATGCATTCAATCACACCACACACACACTATCCTGCCAGTCGATGTTATAGTTACCAGTCCAGAGTTTGGATCAATCTAGTGGTCAGCTAGATTGATAACGGGTAGGGAGGAGCCGGGTTCTGTGGGTCGTGACACGATGCTCCAGGGAAGTCTTGGCAGGACGAACCCAAAGTTTCATGGCAAGACACCCTGTTTATATAGTGATTTTTCTTCATTGGGGCCAATGAGTTTTGCACCGTCATGCTGTAATTAATTGTTGTTTGATGAGTGCTTGTTTTTTTAAATTGTCCTTCTCATTCTTTATCACAGCTATCTTGTCTCCATTGATAGGTGCCTGTTTTATTTTTAGAATCGTTAATCTGCCCTCCTCTGACATTTCAATAGGGGCATGTTGCAGCCTCCTGGTGCCCGTGTGTCTGGTTTTGGTTTCTTCCTTGTACATTTGGCTCAGTGATGGCCTTCACACTTATTTTTTTACACATACATTCCTTATTCACACACAAAACAGAATTAATTTACACAGAACATTTTGAACAGGAACATCAAATTGCAATGCACAAGAAAACAATCGTGCCATTCTTTTACTTACTTTAAAATGCTAAAGATACAACAAACTAGTGACCTTAAAATGTCTGTTACTGCCTTGAAATTAGCCCAGACACAGATTCCGGCTGATGCATCTTTACCAAATGGCCCAGTAGGACGTTCCTTTCTGCTATTCAAAAAGGGTGGCTTGCAGGATATGATTAAATCATACACCAATACATTTAATACATGCTACATTATTATTTTATTTTAAATTATACAAAATACAAATATAAAATTCTCCTACTACAACTGGACATTAGCACTTTTGTATGGGAATTCCCCTGACTTTTTAAATTAACAAGAGTCTAAATGTATTTGGTATAGAGAGCAGTCTTGTTCTGGTAAAGTTGCCTGACAAGCAGAGACTCCTCTGCTAAGAGGGCAGCTTTTCTGACAAACTTCCTGCAGAGAACAGCCCTACTCTGATGGACCATACTAGGTACACCAAGCCAGGGCTGTCTGTGCTGACCTGTCACAGGCCCCCACAAGATGAAGGAGTGATAGTCACGTAGGGCAGGAAAGGGTTACAGCCCAGAGGACTAAAGGAACTTGAGTGTCTAGGTGCTGGGAAGCTGGGGAGGCAGCACTGAAGAATGGAAGTTCTCTGTGAAGTCCAGTGCTGTCAGCCTCTATGGCTAGAAGCAGAAGTTATGACAAACCAAGTAGCTGTCTACACTTATTTTTCCCGATAAATTCCCCTTGAAGGCCTCTTCAAAACTGCAAGCTTTTATCTTGAGGCTGTAAATGTTACAGGAGTCCAAAAACCATTAAAAGCCCAGTCCAAAAGGACAAAAAACAATGAGGAGTCCGGTGGCACCTTAAAGACTAACAGATGTATTTGGGCATAAGCTTTTACAGGTAAAAAACCGACTTCTTCAGATGTGTTGTTTTTGTGGATACAGACTAACACGGCTATCCCTCTGACATTAGTCCAAAAGGAGTAATGTTTCAATCTTTCCAGTTCTACTCAGAAGGCTCTGAAGAGCGTGAAAAGCACCTGGAGAATCAAATCAAGTTCTTCTGAAGTAGTGAGAGTTTAAAAAGGGGTTTTGTGAATTTTCATGTTTAATTAAGGGACCACAATCAATCATTCTGGTGACTTCAGTTTTGTTCTCATCATGAAACAGCCATGCAATTGGTAATTTCTGGTTCAGAGAGGCCCACAACTGGAATAGCAGGAGGAGCAGTGGGAGCGGAGTGAGGCGCAGAGCTGAGTCTCAGCTCAAGACTGAAATAGCAGGGGAGAGCAGATCAGAGGTAAGTGGCTGAAGTTTGCATAGTGCCTATCTGCTGCATTATGCCTAACTACAGTAAAGTGCTATGAGTCATCTTAGCTGTCATAAGCACTAAAAATTATATTTTTCTACCTAATGGGATAAGTCATCAGCTTGGTCTACAGAGAGCCCCAGCTACAAGTTGGAAGCATTTTTTCTTGAAAGTATTGAGGCTTTAGAGTGAGCAGAGAAGAGTCTGCACCCATAACTGAATCTAGTTAGATTTTCCTTTCACTTAGAATTGCACCAAACATTGTGGAATCAGGAAGAGAGGTTTCCCCATCAGGAATTTCATAGCGTCTACACAAATCTCACATTGAAAAAGCTTCCCCTGAGAGCAAAGGTAAATGTAGGAAAGGGCTAGTGAAAACTCAGTCAAATTTGCCCAGCTCCTAAAGAGTTAAAAATGATGGTGCCATTACTATTCACTCTGTTCTGCGCAGAAGCCTCCCCTCCTCCCCAAGCAGTAGATCAAAGTTCTGGGTATTTACCTCCTGGTTGGGTGCAGGGACAGTCTCTTTCTGATAGGGCTTTTCATCCCTATTAGTGCTATGAAAAGTTCAGCTATGAGATCAGCTGCCAGGGGCTGTACAGGGACAACTCTGAGCTGGAAAGGTCAGAAGGGAGGCGGAGAAGAGAAAAGAGGCAGAGGCTTAAGGGACAGGGCTCAATAAAATCACATTTACTCTGGTCACGGTCTTCAGACAAGCTTCCAAGACAAGTAACCATGTGTCATCTAACAGCCATTATTTGGGTTTGACACATCCAGCGCATACATAGGCTTTGAAATTCTGAGACAGACACTATTACAGGCCATTTGTCTTCACAACAGCAGATTGGGCACTCCCACATATTCGATCACAGCACCTCCTGGGGGAGAAGAGAAGTTGCAAGAATCCTTTATAGCCAGTGCTCCATCACTCACTCCCTATTGCAGCTCCTGATGGGACTGGAAAGGCTGCAGGTCCATCCATTCAACACTGCTCCTACCCTACTCTTTAGAGTCCTCCTACTGGGAAAAAAGGGGGATAGCAACCCTCATTAATGACTGCATAGCAAGGTCCATGGTGAGAAAGAAAACAATGTCATCTCCCAGGTACTAGAACACTATAAGGGTAGTGGATATCTTGAAGTATCTGGAGAAACACTCAGCGGTCATAAGCCATGTGGAAATGACCACTAGTACATTAAGATTCAATTAAATCAAGAATGGTTTCAGGAACCTAGAGAAAAAACTAAAATGACCAGGAGAGATCCCTCTAGCCCAGTGGTTCCCAAACTTTAAACAACCTGTGAACCCCTTTCACTAAAATGTCAAATCTCGCAAACCCCCTCCTAAAAATTAATATTTCCAGGGATTTTCTCCTTTACCTGAATACAAATGATAAAAGCAGTGATCTTGGAAATATAAAATTTGTTTATGACATGCTTATTACACACTATATATTAATTATTATTCATCATTACAGTATTTTTATTACATTATCAAAACAGCAACACTCTTCCAAGATCTCACTTTCGTAGCTTGTATCACTTTGAATAAGCCTGTTGTAAGACAAGGCTCCTATGTTTCATCAAGGAGCATCAGATGTGAAACAGCATGAAGGTATTTAAGAAGCCAATTCAAAGAGTTCCTCCTGCACAAGTATTCAGGTCTTGATCAGTCCAGTACAACAAAGCTTAAACTTGTTCTTCATAATTTTAAAAATACTACTAGCTGCCTATTTAATTTTTAAAATAGCAAAAAATATCCACCTACCTTTCCATTTTTTATAAGGAGTCCTGAAGTTTAAATCTCCTCACCGTGATAGTTATGCTTGCTTTGATCTGCTTAGCTCTTGGAAGTCCAGGGGCTCCGGGCTGCTGGCCCCGTGCTGCCCGGAGTCCCTAGGGACAGCTCTGTCCGCCATTAGGGAATTTTTTTCCCAAGAACCCACTGTAACATTTCACAAACCCCAGTTTGGGAACCACTGCTCTAGCCCCAAGCACTAGTGAAGACAAACCAATACTGGAAACCAACTGATTGTGCCATTGGTGCATAAAAGAGATTTTGATTTACAACACTGCAATACCTTCAGAGAGAAGTAGTAACTTTAGATTAGTCTGCACTTCAATAGGGTGCCAACCTCCTAGGGTCAAGCTGCTTAGGGGGGCTTTATTTACAGAAATCTCCATTTACAATAGACTCTAAGCACTTCCACTTTTAACTTGGAAAATGAGGAGCTTTTAACTTAATTAATCTGGCATGTACCTTCACCATATCAAACAAGTTGTTGTGGAATAGAAAATGAAGAGTACTGATATATTAAGGTATGTAAACACATGTAATCAGAATGGGAAAACAAGCAAGGAGAACTGTCACTGAATGACAAACTGCAACCTGCTGAGATGATTCTATGTACCTTGAATATTGATATAAACAGGTGCAATCGATTCAGGAGAGACAAAGGGAACATAAGAATGGCCATGCTGGGTCAGACCAATGATCCATCTAGCCCAGTATCCTGTCCTCCAACTGTGGCCAGTGCCAGATGCTTCAGATGAAATGAATAGAACAGGCCAATTTATCCATCCTCAGTCCCAGCTTCTGGCAGTCAGAGGTTTAGGAACACCCAGAGCATGGGATTGTGTCCCTGACCATCCTGGCTAATAACCACTGATGGGCCTATCCTCCATCAAACGTATCTAATTTTTTTTCAAACCCAGTTATACTTTCGGTCTTCAATGCATCCTCTGGCAACAAGTTCCACAGGCCGACTTTGTGTTGTGTGAAGTACGTTCTTATGTTTGTTTTAACCTGCTGCCTATTAATTTTATTGGGTGACCCTGGTTCTTGTGTTATGTGAAGGGGTAAATAATACTCCCTATTCACTTTCTCCACACCATTCGTGATTTTATAGACCTCTATCATATCTTCCCTTAGCTGTTTCTTTTCTAAGCTGAACAGTCCCAGTATTTTTTTTTCCTCTCTCCTCATACAGAAGCTGTTCCATAGCCTTAATCATTTTTGTTGCACATGTCTGTACCTCTTTCAATTCTAATGTATCTTTTTCGGAATGGGGTGACTAGAACTGCAGATGGTATTCGAGGTGTGGGCGGTACCATGGATTTATATAGTGGCATTATGATATTTTCTGTCTTATTACCTATCCCTTTCCTAATGGTTCTGTAATATTTAGTATGTATAGGTCGGGATTATGTTTTCCAATGCATATTACTTTGCATTTATCGACACTGAATTTTATCTGCCGTTTTGTTGCCTAGTCATCCCGTTTTGTGAGATCCCTTTGTAACTCTTTGCAGTCTGCTTTGGACTTAACTATCTTGAGTAATTTTGTATCATCTGCAAACTTTCCAAGTTTACTGTTAACTCCTTTTTTCAGACCATTTATGAATGTGTTGAACAGCACTGGTCCAAGTATAGATCCTTGGGGCACCCCATTATTTACCTCTCTCCTCTGTGAAAACTGACCATTTATTCCTGCCCTTTGTTTATCCCTTAACCAGTTACTGATCCATGAGAGGATCCCCCTCTTATCCCATGACTGCTTACTTTGCTTAAAGCCTTTGGTGAGGGACCTTGTCAAAGGCTTTCTGAAAATCCAAGTACACTATATCCACTGGATCACTCTTCTTCACGTTTGTTGACCCCTACAAAGAATTCTAATAGATTGGTGAGGTGTGATTTCCCTTTACAAAACCTGTGGTGACTCTTCCCCAACATATCATGTTCATCTATCTGTCTGTTAATTCTATTTTTTACTACAGCTACAACCAATTTGCCTGGTACTGAAGTTAGGCTAACTGATCTGTAATTTCCAGGATCACCTCCGGAGCCTTTTTTTTTTTTTTTTTTTTAATCAGTGTTACATTAGCTATCCTCCTGTCATCTGGTACAAAGGTTGATTTAAGCAACAGGTTATATACCACAGTTAGTAGTTCTGCAATTTCATACTTAAGTTCCTTCAGAACCGACCCAGTGATTTATTATTGTTTAATTTATCAACTTGTTCCAAAACCACCTCTATCGACACTTCAATCTGGGACAGTTCCCCGGATCTGTCACCTAAAAAAAATAATTCAGGTGTGCAATCTCGCTCATATCCTCTGCAGTGCAGTGTGATGCAGAAAAATTCATTTAGCTTCTACACAATGGCCTCGTCTCCTTGAGGGCTCCTTTAGCAACCTGATCATTCAGTGGCCCCACTGACTGTTTAGCAGGTCTCCTGCTTCTGATATACCTAAACATCTTTAAAGATATCTTGTGTCTCTAATTACCACTTTTACCCTGTTTAGCCATAGTGGCATTTTTTTTTGCCCTCTTCATGTTTTTTAAAAAAAAGTGAGTACACATAAAAGGCTCAAACTATATGGGTTTTTTTTTAAAAAAAGTTTCCATGCATCTTGCAGGCATTTCACATTCTTGTGTGACTATTCCTTTTGATTTCCATTTAGCTAGCTTCCTCATTTTTGTACAGTTCCCCTTTTTGAAGTTAAATGCAACTATGGTGGCCTTCATTGGTATTTCTCCACACATCCCCCTCCCCCAAAAGAATGTTACATTTAATTATATTATGGCCGCTATTAATGGGCAGTTCACCTATATTCACCTCTTGAACCAGATTCTGTGCACCACTTAGGACTAAATCAAGAATTGCCTCTCCCCTTGAGGGTTCCGGGACTAGCTGCTCCACAAAGCAGTCATTAATGGTATCTAGAAATTTCATCTCTGTACCCTGTCCTGAGGGGATATGTTCCCAAACAATATGGAGATAGTTGAAATCCCCCATTATGGAATTTTCGTTTTTTGTGGCCTCTCTAATCTCTCTGAGCATTTTGCAGTCACGATCACCTTCCTTGTCAGATGGTCGGTAGTGTATTCCCACAGCTATACTCTTATTATTCAAGCATTTAATTTCTATTCATAGAAATTCTTTGCTACTGCTTGATTCATTTAAGATTTTTACAAAATTTGATTCTATGCTTTCTTTCACACACAGAGCCACTTCCCTACCAGCGCAACCTATTCTGTCATTCTTATATATTTTGTACCCTGGTATTACCGTGTCCCATTGATTATCATCGTTTCACCAAGTTTCTGTGAGGCCTATTATAACAATATCCTTATTTAATACCGGGCACTGATGTTCACCCATCTTTGTATTTAGCCTTCTTGCATTTGTATACAAGCACTTATAAAATATGTCAATATTTAGTTGTCTGCCTTCAGACTCTTTTTTGTTTAACTGCTTCTCTTCAGTTCCTACCTGTACATTATCAACTTCTATTCTCACCTCTTTATGAGGATATAGAAATGTCTCCTGTAATAAATCCTTCCCGTGTCTGTCTGAAGCCTGTGCTTCTCCACACCTGCAGCTTTCCCCAAGCCCTTAGTTAAAAACTCTATGACCATTTTAATTTTACATGCCAGCAATCTGGTTCCATTTTGGTTTAGATGGAGCCCATCCTTCCTGTATAGGCTTCTCCTTTCCCAAAAGGTTCTCCAGTTTCTAATAAACCTAAATCCCTCCTCCCAACACCATCATCTCACCCATTCACTGAGACTGTGTTGCCAAGGGGTGGGGGGGGGAGGAGGGAGCTGCTGGTTGTATTGTATATGGCCATTTTGTCTTTCCTTGCATATATGCTTGTATTTTAAATAAAGGCGACTCAGGCTGATTTAATTTTTCCACAAAAAGACCCTGCGGTTCTGCCTGTTTAACTGGCTCTGTGTGTGGAACTGGAAGCATTTCAGAGAATGCTACCATGGGGGTCCTGGACTTTAATCTCTTACCTAGCAGCCTACATTTGGCCTCCAGGACCCCTCTCCTACCTTTTCCTATGTCACTGGTGCCTACCACTACCCCTGGCTCCTCCCCAGCATCACACATAATTCTGTCTAAATGTCTTGAACAAGCGGAAGAGGAAGCAGAGAAGACATACTTGCGTCAAAAATACTGATGATTCAGAAACAGAATGCAATAATTGTGATGTTTTGATTATTACATAAGAAATTAAACAAAAGGCATCTGAACATCAGGGCTGTAAAAAAAAAGAACAAACATTTTTGGCCCAACTCTAGAAGTAATCAAAGCCGCAATGCTACTCTCATGGGGAATTTTAACTACCCAGATAGCTGTTTGTGTTCTCCAACAGCCAAACATACTTGAAATGTGCTTAAAGTACAAAAGACTACTTTGTACTCCAGAGACTCCAGCCACAGAAGAAACCACCCAGATCAATGCAGATAAGGAAAAACCAATTGAGACTAATACACAAGATTGATATCAGTGACTGTGAGCCACTTACATCACCACAGGAAAGAATGAATACCCCCTGCATTGCTTCATTTTGTGTATTAATTTTTCAGGATAGCAAATCTGGGATAAGTTAAACAATTTAGTGAGAGATGTGATGGGAAGTAGTATTGAAATGTGAAAGTGCAGAATACTGGGATATCTTAGGACATCATTAAGGAAGAGACTACAATTTGTCTGAAAAAAAGAATGACCCAAGTGGCTTCTTGAAGGGTTGGTTTAAAATTCTGGAGGAAAAAACCTATATATGGGAAATAGAAACAAGGGGGGAGGCAAGTGAACTAGAAAACAAAATTAGTTAAGTCTTACAGGGGCAAAGATTAGGGAAGCATAAAAGAAGAATGTGTTCATTGTAGCTAAAAGAGTTAAGAAGTAAGATGTTTACAGATTAGCTATTGATTAAAAACAGGTAGATAGATAGCTGGGAAAATGTTAACACAATGAGTTTTGCTGGACGAACCACATCCTAATATACTAAAGGAGCTTTGTGAACCAATGCAAGAGAAGGTAAGTCACATTAATTACATTTATGATTAATACTAAATTGAGAAGAGCTGTAAACACCAGTGAGGACAAATATATAATACAGAAGTACTTAAGACACTCAAATGTAAAGGAGAAAGCAAGAGATTTAATCTGGGGAAATACAGCTAATACTTCTAGAACAATATAATCCCAAACTCAAGTATTTGAGGGATGAGGAAAAACGTGGAAAGTAGCAAAGGCTGAAAGAGGCCTGCATCAGACCAAGAGCTGTCTGACTCTGTACAGCACCAAGTACAATTCCTCCAGAAATCACTACACTGAAAATAGATAGGGTGAAAGCAGAAAGCAAATTAAACAAATACTTCTAAAGCTAAAAGAGACATTACAGACTGAAAAGACGCAGTACATTGAAAATTATCCAAATTGTAATCTATCACTTTTAAGGCTATGGGGTTTTTCCTAGCCTCACTTGCAGACTCCGGGACCTGTAGAAAAAAGTGTGATCCAGGCTTAGCAGTCAGTTTTTCAGACAGCCTGGCCTCGAGCAAGGTGGGGTGAGTTGAGTCTCTTTGCCTAATGGAGCAGCCTGCTTTGCCTTGTCTGCTTTTGGTTACCGGGTGTTATCGTTCTGGATCCTAAGGATGAAAACAGCATTATGTTGGAACCTTCCAACAAGAGTATTTGATGTTTCTATCTCACTTCTCTGAGTGTATGCCATGAACATAACAAAAAGACATCTCTAGTCCATCTCCCTACAAATGCATGAAACAACAAACGAAGCCAATGCATTGTGGGGCTGTATCCATAGAGGGGTGCAGGTAGGTGAGGTGGGCTGGAGTTAACAAGACACAATTTAGGCTGAATATAAAAGTGAGTGAGATTTCTTATGCTGTAGAATATAGTCTCCCAAATTAGGTGGTGTAATCCATGTGTAATAGTAAATCAAAGCACTAGTACTTGCCTTAGGCTCCTGCAGCAGAATCTAACCCTTCTGCTGGCTCCCAAAACGGCTTACCAAACATTTGCATGGCAGGAGCTGTTTGCTAATCCATTATTTGGGACCTCAGCAGTAAAAATGTTATTCAGAGCCAGCTGCTGTGCAGCTAGAACCAAGATGGCCATACCCTGCTACAGCTTCTTTTGGATCCTGCACTTCACTCCGCATCTGACAGATTCCCTGTCTGGATTCTCTTACAAATAGAAGGCAGGAGTTAATCAGGAGTTAATTCCAGGTCCTACCTGCCAGTTACAATGGAGAAGGGGCTGGGACAGGGGAAATTAGCAAATGCCACAAGCAAAGCTGCACCCATATCTTTCATTCTGCTGTTAAGATGTGTGAGCAGTATATGCTCTATTGTAGGGCATGGCCTTTTGAGGAATCTTCTCCTCCTTCAGAGCCAAACCACCTACCATAATCCCCACACAGGACCCCAAGGGGGTCCCCTTCTTTCATGGTATATCTCAGCACTGGGGCCTCTATCCCCGCTGGCCACATGGAGACCCTGCTCCCTGGGTGGGGGCGGAGGGGGGGGGTTAGAACGGATGTTTCCTGTCTGTGCATCCTCCACCAGAAGGGGTGGGAGGGGGAAATCACAGCTAACTGAGACCATGCCATTCAACTCTTCCCAAAAAGCCACCTGCTAGAAGTGTTGACCCATGACTAGAGGAGTCAGAACAGTTTCCACTCACACATCACCGCCCTGTGGAAACTAGGGTGATTTGGCATGGAGAGGACAGAACATAAGACGACAAAGGACTTCCTGCCAAGGCAGCTTCCCACACCCACACCAGTCGTTGGGAACTTGCCACTTGTTTGTAGGGGCTGAAGAGCTGCATGCCCCTTCCATCCCCCAGCAGAAATCCAATATCCCATAAACTCGAGCCCCCGCACACGCAGAAGTGTTGTGCCATCTGCTAACTGAAGCACTTGCAGAACAAAGTGGGAATTAAAAAAAACCTTGGTTCATGTTTGTTCTCAAGGCTCCAGTGCCATAGGCTGGGCCCAAGATGCTCAGTTCAAGGTGCTATTCTCCTGTTGCAGCCCCAAGGAGACTTTAGCCAAAGTTTGGACACGCAGACGAGGGTTCTCATGCCTTATTCTTTCAGAAAAGGATTAGGAGAGGAATCTTCTCTGCCTACCCCTGGAGAAAAAAATGCTTTTAATGAAAGCCTTAAAATGGCATTCAAGAGCTTGGCGCTGGGAGTCTGAGGGGCTGGGGAGAGGTTATGTTAGCTCTCAAAGGCCTTTTTGATTGTTAAGCAGTCTAAGCCCAGTGCTGAGGCAGAGCCCCCAGATGATGAAAGTGGCCCTAAACGAAGCTTGGCATATCCAATGCGGCTGTGAGGGGGGGAAAAGAAGGGGGAGCAGCCACTGAATGAGGATGAACCCCAGGAAGCTCTCTCGCTCCAATGGCGAGGATTTTCCAGCTGGCCTTGGGAAGCCAGTGCCTGGGCAGCCCACGTCATGCTGCTGTCCATGCTCCTTTCTGTTTGAACACAGCTTCCCTAAGGCTTAAAGCTGCCAGTAAATGAAAAGGAAGAAAAAACCTTTTGTGTCTCAAGGCAAGTTTGAAAGAAGAAGAAGAAAAAAAAGAGACAATATGTGGGTGGTCTGCATGGGAGACTTTTGACTTTGTTTTTTTGGCTATTTTATTCCTTGGCAGAGTGAGTTCCTGGGGCTTCTCGGCAGAAGGTACAGCCAGATCACAGGAGCATCTTCAGCCAACCCAGGGGCCAAAGGTCAGTTCACAGCAGACACAATCCTGGAGCCAAGGAGGCTGCTTCAAAGAGTGGAGAAGTCAAGAGAAATTAAAGTCAGAAATGGTCTTCGGGCCAGAGGGGGTGTCAGGCTTAGGGCTCTCCCAGATTCCTTAACTCCCCTGTTAGGGGCTCTTGGAGAGGGGGAAATAGCATATTAAGTGAAGGCCCTTTAAACAGGATTCTGAGGCCCTGGCAAAATCTCACTTCCACGGAGAGGCAAAGCCCTGATTCCCACACTCCCCAACATTCCTCTATTGCAAGAAAGCTCTTGTATCGGATGTGAGTTACTGGGACATGCAACAATAGATCAAGAAGCCAGGAAGCTATATTTACCACTTGCACTTACAGGTAAAGCCTGATTTTGTAAGGTCTTTGGGGCCATCCCAGACATTGGTAAAAAGCAGGATGTGTCAGTTTTTTCTTTGATACATGATTCAAATTTTGGGTAACAGACTTCAGTTAGGTCAAAATGAAATCAGTTTAGCACCTTGAGCCTAATTCCTGACTGATGTATGTGCTCAGATTATGAAAACAGCAGACTGTACAATAGCAACAGGTGATGCAACAGGTCAGGATTGAGGGATACTGGCAGAGCTGCAGATGGGCCCAGGTCTGGACGAACTGGAGTGATACAGATGTGTTGGCAGAGCCAAGGCGGATCCTGCCTGCATGATGGCAGACAAGCTCGAAGTCATTCCTCCTTCATGAACATTGTTTATATTTTGCAGCACACTTTTCCATCACTGTTTGTGGGGAAAAAAGGCTTTTAGAGCTAAAGGCAAAAGATTTAAGCAACATGCTTCTGTGATATGAAACACCAAGTAAAGTCCTTGAATTTGTGAAATCCAGAACCTCAAAAATCTGCATTTTCATCCCCTCAAAAAGGAAAGGACGACCCACCCCCATTCTGGTTTCCTCCCATTAATCTCGGGGTGTCAAGAGAATTTTCCTTTGCGAGTTTGGAAAGGATCAGTAGCAGAGAATGGAAATCAAAGCATTTATCAGTTCCGATTTTGGGAGTACAAGATGTTAAGCTAGCACAGTGCTTCCCAAACTAAGACATGGCTCCCCGGGGCAGCCATGAGCATCTCAGAAAAAATGTCATCAATATGCTGTTTGTTTTTTCCTAATTAAGAGTATTAAACTAGGCTTAAAAATCACCTGCATCTAACCTGTGGGTCTGCGTCTTATGCTGCTGCTGGCACTGGGAACCTCTCTGCGGTCTCTACCCCTGCAGGGGGCCTTCAGCTGGGAGACTTCCTGCTGGGGGAAGCAGTTGGTGGGAAATCTCTGTACTGAAAGCTCCCTGCTAAAGCAGAGGACACAGGGAAGCTCCTGGTGACAGCAGCAGCACCACCTGCTTTAGCAGATAGGGGAAGGAGGCTTTGGGAGAGACAGTGCATCTTATCTTTATAATGGAACATTGTTTACCAAGTGCTAAGCCTACAGGTAACAAACGATTGACTGAAGATGATTTTAATTAAGTTAAACAGAAAAGGAAAAAAAAATAGACAGCGCAATGATAGTTGTGTTATGTCTGGATTTTCACTTCTCAATATTATAGCAAAAAGTCTACAACCACAATGTGTCATTTCTTTTCAAGGGTTAGTGAAAAAGTATGAGGTCAGAGAAATTAGGAGACATTTAGAAACCAAACATCCAGAATTTGTAAATAAGAACTGCAGTGTTTTCCTTCAGAAAGGAAAAAGAATTAAAGCAGTAAAAAAAAAAAAAAAAAAGTCAGATCTGAAGAAGCAACTGTTCCTTAAAAGCATCTTACTCTGTGGTCTTGCGAATTGCAAAATACAAATAAGTACACACTATCTGCAAGACCTATGTACTTCCAGCACCAACAGACATGTAAAATTATGACTGGGTAACAAGCAACAATGGCACTAAAAACCATTCCTGTGTCAAACAATAATTCCGTTGATGCACTGATGACCTTACAGAAAATGCCCAGGACCAGCTGATAGAGTAAGTTAAATTAATGGAGATATGCCAATCTCCTAGAACTGGAACGACCTTGAAAGGTCATCGAGTCCAGTCCCCTGCCTTCACTAGCAGGACCAAGTACTGTCCCCTGACAGATTTTTTTGCCCCAGATCCCTAAATGGCCCCCTCAAGGATTGAACTCACAACCCTGGGTTTAGCAGGCCAATGCTCAAACCACTGAGCTATCCCTCCTCCCGTTAAGAAGTGTAAATATTTTAATGAATCCACAGACTCAGCCAACATGGCTCAGCTTCTGCGTTATGTGAGATTTGTCAAAGCAGGTACAATAGCTTTAAAATGTTTATTTTGCAAAGAAAGGCCAACTGAAACACTGGTGAGGAAATATTAAAGATCTTCACATTTGTAGTTGACGAAGGTCTTAATAACTATGCCACCTCTGCGGGGCAGCCTTGACCAGAAAGAACAGTGAGGTTGCAGCAGAAGTAAAGAAATGGCACGAGCAGCAATTTGGACATACTGCATGACTCATCGCCAAGCTGTGGCATCAAAGAAGTTGCCATTTGAAGTACACAAGGCCCTCAACATCGTTAGAAACACAGTCAATTTTGTACAACCCTGGGCACTGAATATGTTTTTTAATATGCTGTGCAAAGAGATGGACTCTGATCACACTCAGCTTGTGTTTCACGGTGAAGTCAGATGGTTGTCACGTGGAAGTGTTACAAGGCGTCTTTGAATTGCATGACAAAAATCAGGATTTTCCTCATTGGGAAAACAAGCTTTGAAGGTTACATGTGAAGTGTGGACTTCAGGATGATGTTAGCTGGTGGACATGATTGGCAAATCTAACATGTTCAGGTAGGAATACAAACATTAGATAGCAAAGAGAAAAATCAGGGGATTAATGAAAACATTTTGTTTCTGGAGATGCCACATTGAAAAATGAGTTACCAAGATGTTTTAACTGTTATCAGCTTTTTAAAAAGAGAAAACGATCAAAATGCTATTAAAAGCCAAATATTAAACTCATTTGCTTGGATTGTATTCCCATTTTGCGGAATATTTTCCTGCAGTTGAACATGAACCTTCAGATGCCAATTGGGTTTGAAAACCATTCTTGGTAACAGCTGATTCCATTTCAAGATCAAGTATTTTGGCTCAAGAAAATCTTAAAATTACCAAATGATCACACACGGAAGACCAAGTTTTCAAATTTAACAAACCAGGAATTCTGGATTTACATTAAGGGAGAGTAAGACAAACTCAGTGATAAAGCCATGAAGTGCTGCTTTCATTCACTTCCAGTTATCTCTGAGAGTCTCTATTTTCAGCAACAATTTCTGGGAAAACGAAACTCAGAAATCATTTAAACTTGGAAAGTGACTTTATCTGGCACAATTAAAAGATTCAGCTAAACACTGTTCTACTGTGCAGTTCGAGACAGGCCTGTTCTCACTAAAATCTTATGATGTGTCTGAACATGCCAAACAATTCATATTTTCAAATTATAATTTTAGAAACCTGGATTAGACTGGATTATATAATTAAACTGTATATAGTTGAATAAAGTTGAAAAATCACCACAACTCTAATGTCCCTCTTCAATCTGCTGTCCTGAACACTTGAATCTAATGTCCCGAGTCAGTTAAATAAACAGCATTGGTTCTGGGGAGCTATCACGTTTTAAAAGATCTGTAAAGGAACTGCAGTGCTAAAAAGTTTGGGAACCATTGAGCAGTGATTCTCAAACTTTTGTACTGGTGACCCCTTTCACATAGCAAGCCTCTGAGTGCGACCCTCTCCTTAAGTATATTTAAAAAGTTTTTCATTTATAACACTATTATAAATGCTGGAGGCAAAGCAGGATTTGGGTTGGAGGCTGACAGCTCGTGACCCACCATGTAAGAACCGCACGACTCCCTGAGGGGTTCCAACCCCCAAGTTTGAGAACCCCTGAGCTAGAGGGGCTTGCTCTGGTGCATGAATTGTCAGTCAGTCTTCCCACCTGTCCCCCCCAGTTACAGAGGTCGGTGGGTTTCTTGCTCAGAACTGCACGAGTCAGCTCTGGTACAAGAATCCCTGATGTCCCATGGGGTGTAACACAGAGGCCCCGGTTGGAACCCCTGCTTTCAATCCTCATTAGTTTGAAGAGTCGACTTCTGCTTGAACTTGACCTGCAGTGACCCTTAACATGGAAAAACCAGTGACCGAGTGCTTCAAGATGTTTGCCCGGGATATGAAAGTCTGACTCGTTCCTTTGCATTTAGTCCCCTCACCTCCCCCCCTCTTTTGCCCACTGCAGGGAAACTTGCAGCTCAATCAAATCTTCCTTTGGCTGAGAAGCTGTGGAAAGGACTGAGGTGTGATCTAGCTGAGATTGCCTTCTCCAGCATGGCAGCTGTCAATCTGCGTTAGGGCCCTCGATAGCAAAGGCTGGCTGCACATGATGGGGGCCCATGGAATGAGCTTCCGACTCTCTATTCAAGGCTCTAACAACATCCTGCAGAAGCAAGTGGTGGTTGGGAATTAAGAAGCATGTGAATAAAGCATGCTCAGGTGTGAGTGGGTGGGTAGGGGAGTTAACACAGGGTGAGACAATGGAACCACAAGCCCAGCCTAGAACATGCAGCTGGGAGTGAAAATGAAGATTAGTCCAGGAGTCAAGTGGCAGGCTACTCTGCTGTTGGAAAACTGAGGATGGACAACTCTCAATGCTGTCACCCCCATACCAAGAACACCCTGTTTTAAAGCTGTTTCTATCATTGTTGCCAAAACCCCTTGATACCCTTATAACAACAGAGAAGGGGTGGGAGCAACTGAGTCTCGTCACTGACTCCTAAATCTTAAGCATCACCAAACAAGCGTGGTGCTGAGCTGGGAGACATCTGCTGATCTACCCAAGAAAGGGGGGCGGCAGGGGTAGATCCTCTAATGACCCCCCATTCTCAGGAGAGATTGAGGAAGGTAGGTCAAAAAAAACTGGTGATGCTGACTTGCCAACATCTGGTTTCTTCCACCCCTAACTTTGAACTGTTCTTGAAAATTAAACCATAATGAGCTGGTTGTAGATGAATTGTTTCAGGCCCTCCCAGCACAAACCACGGCTGCAAAGATATCACACTCTGCACATTCAGATGACCAGTTCAGTTTCTGCTTGTTGGTCACATCAACAGTGTCAACTTTCTGTAAGCTCCAACACCAGCCTCTGCTCCCACCAAGAATTAGAGATGGGCCCAAGCCAAAGTCTAGATTCATACAGTCCCAAAAGTGGGTTTGTCTGAAAATCTGTATTTGGCTCTGAATCTTGTAACCTGAGCCCATCTCTACTGATCTCTGGGCACCAGGTTCTGTTCAGTTTAACCCAAAGCAAAATGCAGACACTCCATGAAGATTTGGATCTGGCTAGCTAAGATGAGCATCACAGCCCAACAAAGGACCTATAAGCACCTACCACAAAAGCAGTCACTGTAACCAGGCAATTGCTGTACTTATAGCATACAGTTAAGGTTGCTCTGGTAGACTCCGTCCCCACCCGACTGCTAAGATGAGATATGTGGGCTAGAATAGATTGCTGAATAAGATGTGCCCAATTACATGTCTCTGAGCTCGACTCTGGCACCGCAGGCTGACCTTTGGTCCAGGCTGCTGATTGGCAAGTTAGCAGCATGTGACAGCAAGCAGGCAAACGGGGAGCCAACGATGCATGAGGTGACAGATGAGTTGTGGCGGGGCCGCTGTGCCCTTTTCCTGCTTCCTTGCTATTGGGTTAGTGCAGTGCGCCAAGTCGAGTGGAAACAGCAAGGTTCAGGAAAATCCACAGGAGAAAAGAAAGAAGAAAGAAGCCTGGCGAACAGAATCCAGACATGGCACACTGAACCCCCAACATGACCAAACTGACTGCAGATGAGGTGACTGCAGTGCCCTTGCACATGGAAAGAATCCCTCCCCTTCTGCAGGTCAGATCAAAAGGAGTCCTATCTATACAGGGATAGGGGTGTCTCCTTCTACAGCAATGAAGAGGCACGATCAGCTGGGCACATCCAACCTGGTCACTTTCCTGTGTCTGCGAGGACCTCCAGGCTTTGGAGAACCTCAGTCCTTCCCCCTCGTCCTCTCTTATGAAGCAATGAAACAATGTCAAACCTAAGGCAGTGCCAGTAATGTTGCAAGTACATTTTGTTTAAATGCCAAGATCCTTTGTCAAGGGCTGCTTCTCCAGGCAACTTTGTGGTCAATTTCAACAAGGGCAGCTCCAAGCAGCCAACATGCTTAATTTTAACTTCTGTCCAGAAAGGAAACTGAACAGCTGTTTCCTACACTGGGCCAATTTCTCACTGTACCCTGAGATCCATTACCTACAAAGTT
The DNA here is from genome assembly GCA_037349315.1 of Chelydra serpentina. Lineage (NCBI taxonomy): Eukaryota > Metazoa > Chordata > Testudines > Chelydridae > Chelydra > Chelydra serpentina. The sequence continues at coordinate 18,534,913 of JBAIAC010000028.1, read as the reverse complement.
CTTCCTACTTCTAGAACAAGCCCTTAAAAGAGGTCTCACATACTGACCTCTTTCCTGCCCCACAGAGATCACTGAACACATGCTCCAAGGAGGCTGCAAAGAAGTCACTGAACATGGCTCTTTCCCTTCCTTGGTCCATTCGGAATTTGAGAAAATACTCCCTGCCCCTTTAACTAAACAAGAGTGTGTTGTGGTTTTTTTGAGAGGGGTGGAGGGAAGATGAGGGGTGCTTAATCACACAGCACACTGGCAGGATAAGAACCATACATCAACCCAAGAGGCAGCTTACATTCCACGCCTCACTGCTGTTCTCCTCCCCTTGATCCCCTACAGGACAGGATCAAGGAGAGTTTCCATATGTGTCAGCCATGAGCAGAGCCCAAATCAGAAACACGTCCCTATGTGCTAAGTGTGTCTGTAAGCCTCCTCTTGGTTCTCTAAGCAAGACAATGAAGTATGCCCTCTTGTGGTGAAGTGAAGACATGCCCTAGCATTGGCCCAGAAAGCTACTAAAAGGGAGTTTAATGTGGGGGAACAAACATCAGGCCAATGAAAGGCTTTGAAAGTACATGGACAGACAGCTGTATGCTGGGGTAATGAGGAAGGGAAGGAGGAGGACTCACATGTGATGAAGTAGTCCTGCTGCCTCTGGAACTCCAGGCCCATGTAGTTGGGGCTGAACTCCTGGAACTTGATGGTGAAGCGGATCTCCTTCTCCGGCCGGTTGCAAGTCACCAGCACATTGGGATCCATGATAGTGCTGCAGGACTCTGCCTGCTCCCGCTTCACCAGGTACAGCTTGTAGTATTCATAAGGTCTGGAAAGCTCCGCCTTGGGACAGATAATGTCCAGTTTGTCCCCAATCTCCGGGTAGATGACCAGCCCTTTACCAGCCATGAATCTAGAGAGGAAAGAGAGTAAGAGATCAGGTTCATCTGCCCTATTTGGATGCAGATGAGCGGGGAAGCTCCACATTGTGCATCAGGGCAGCTACAAGTTTCTGCTTGGCTGGGGCAATATTCACAAATTTTATCCTGACCAGAACTGTGTCCGTTCCTCCCCGCCGCCCCCAAGGGAATCCTAGAAATTTCCCCAGGTGGAACTCCCATCATTTCCACGCCACAAAACATTTATGATGAAACGAGTTTTCCTTCTCATGACAAATGCCTGCAGTGAGGATGGAAAGTGCCGTTGTCTGAAGGTTCCCTTCCACGCCCACATTCAGACACTTATCCCCTATGTCAGGTTTGCTGCCTACAGTACATTATCCAGTGCTCGGTCCAGTCCATTTTTAAATGGAGACTCAGGTGACAGTCCCTCATTCTTCTCCTCACTCTAAACTTCCTGAACTGTCAGTCTCTCACAGCTGCCAGGGAGAAGCCTAAATCCCTTGCCACTCCCAAATCTGGAAGAGCCACAATATGGCTAGCACAGTGGTTAGCCTATGAGAGAACTATGTTGTTGCTGCTGGGACCACTTGTTCTCTTCATGGACTGGAATACCGTGAAGACGGTACTCTTTGCGCCCAGGAGCGAAACACAGAGAGCCTGCTGGGTGAAGGGAAGAGTAGTATCTTGTCCAGACTTCCATGCCTGGGAAGGTGCAGTTCTGCCACTGGGTTTCATTTAGAGAAGGAGGATTAACTGGGGGGCATGAGAACTGTTGAGTGTGGAGAGATCCCTCCCACACCCTCACTACCAGTGGAATTTTTATGGCTGAATAGGGAAGGGAAAAAGAGCTCTAATTCAGCAGGGTGCCTCCTGCTAACACAGCAGTTGCCTCAAAGTCCTAAACTCGGCAGTATGCCCAAGGGAGGATTGGACAGAAAACAGGAAGGAGGGGTAAAAGCTATACAGGGCTGGAAGGCAGGCCATTACTAAGCAAAAGGAAGAAAGGCAATGGGGCTAACACTTAGGCTCCATTATTACAGGGCAATTACTCAGCTGAATTTTAAACAGCAGCAATTAGAGAACTGGGGTAGCAGAGAGGGGAGGGGCAGAACATCTACTTAGCATAATCTCTTCTTGATGGACGATAGCCACAAAATTTTCTCTGCTGTGCAGCCATGACTCCCTTGATGTAATTTGGGTACTTTGAGAATTGGCTGGAGCTCCCAGATGGGCTACACCTCCATTAATTTCTCCCGCCCCTCCCAGATGTCATCAATCCCTTCCCCCAACAAATTGCTAACCATATGACTCTGAGGATATGCCCAGCAGATTCTATTCTCCCCGCCTCCATCCCAAAGAGATTTGCACAAGTCAAAACTACAGGCGTCAAAGAAACAAGATCAGACATACAAGATCAACCTGCTCTGTGGCTCTCATACAAGTCTTAGCAAGAAGCCAAAGGGCTGAAGCCAGAGCCAGCAGCCTGGGCTTCAAAATTCCCATCACATGAGCTCCACAGAGAGGATTTACAGGCCAAGATCAGAGGAGGCAGGCAGGAAAGGTGGAGTCTGAGCCCACACACTCTTGGCAAAGATTTCAAGTTACATTCCAGCTGTGGTTAAGGCAAAAGACAGCCAAAACAGATCTCACCTGCATCTATTGCTTCAGAGACTGGAGTAGCCCTGACTCTAATTGCCATTGCCCTTCCCCCCACACCTCAACTAGCCCAACAAGACAGGGTGAGGCTATGGGGCAGCAGGGACATTTACTTTTGATAAGAGCCACTCCTTGTTCTACAATTTGATTCAGATATAGTATTGTATGGTATCTGGTATATCGTATCTGCCCAAACACTTCCCAGCAGCCAGACCTCAGCAGCAGCTGGAACTTAACCTCAGTAGCTAACAAGTTCCCAATAGCTTAACTATAGGGCCCCCCCATCAGGCCCATGGGAAGTCAGCCACCCACTGGAACTCTGCCTGGGCAGGTTATCTCACCTGTCTGATTCCAATACCAATAGCACATATCAGTTTAGCTGATGCACTTTTACCATGTAAGCTGTGGAGAAGTAATGAAATTTAATAAAAGCCATGACTCCTAGAACAAAAGACAGAGTAACCTTAAAAAGGTCAAGCAACTTAACACCTAAGTGACTGAGCTCTGTCACCGTAAACTGCAAATACAGAGAAGAAGGTGGAAAATGAATATTGCACTAGAGTTTCCAGCACCTCACAAGGCATGAAGTGAATGATGCAGCTGTGTTCCAACGCATCAGAGCTGCTGGCATGTAAGCTAGATCTGGCCCCTCAGAGGGGTCCCCTCACAGCTATGCCACTTGTATGCTAGCCAGAATGCTTTTTCCAAGGTACTGCAAGTGATAAAGGCTTCCCCGCCCACCATCTGAGCTCTGATGCAATCCCCTCAACATGCTTACATCTTGTACAGAACTGCCCCCTCTTCACCCACCCTGTGATAGGCCACAGGTGTGCACATTTGGTCCAACAAGTAAACACTTGTACACACACAGGTTTCCACTCCAAAAGGAAGCAGGATTTAACACCCACCTTTCCAAAGCTAGTCTGACTCACACATTTTCTGGTGAGATAACTCCAAGTGACTCAAATTCCCTGCTTCAGCCTCTGCTGACTCCTTCCTCACCAAAAGATTCCAAACAGGAAGCTACAGACAAAGCAAAGCAGAGGTCTTGAGGTTTTGGGGCAAAGGAGGAAGAATGCTACACATTTCCCACCTCAGTGGGACCCCAGCATAACTCTTTATCCAGAGGGGTCTTTACAGTGATACAAAGCCCCTCAACAATACCGTATCTACCCAAATGACACCATGCAATAACTGTATAATTATGATTAAGGTGTAACAGGGTGTGGTCTCAAAAAAGATTAAATGGCGTTATCAAGACATTACACAGTATGTACCTGAACACTTAAGATTTTCAGCTTTCAGAGCTAGATCCAGATCCACCACTTTGCTCTAGCTCAGGGGCGCTAGGGGGCCACATCTGGGAATAGAAATTGTATAGCAGGCCATGAATGCTCACAAAATTGGGGTTGGGGTGGAGGAGGGGAGAGGGCTCTGGTTGGGGGTGCAGGCTCCAGGGTGGGGCCAGAAATGAGGAGTTCAGGGTGCAGGAGGGGGCTCCGGGCTGGGGAGGAGGGCTCCGGCTGGGGATGAGGGGTTTGGGGTGCAGGAGGGGGATCAGTGGTGGGGTAGGGGCACCGGGGGGGGGGGGCGGCTCCGGGCAGCACTTACCTCAAGTGGCTCCCAGAAGCAGCATTTCCCTTCTCTGGCTCCTATGCGGAGGCATGGCCAGGAGGCTCTGCACACTGCCTCATCCACAGGTACTGCCTCTGAAGCTCCCATTGGCCGTGGTTCCTGGCCAATAGGAGCTTTGGGGACGGCGCTTGGGGTAGGTGCAGCGTGCAGAGCAGAGACCCCTAGCTCCCCCTATGCATAGGAGCCAGAGTGGGGTCATGTCACTGCTTCCAGGAGCTACATAGAGCAGCCTCCGACCCTGCTCCTCGGCTGCTGTGCCCAAGACCCCGCTCCCTAGCGGGAGCTTGAGGGCTCAATTAAAACAGATGGCGGGCCAGATCTGGTCCACGGGCTGTAGTTTGCCCACTCCTGCTCTAGCTGCTTTATTTCACTCAAGCAATGTAAATCAGCCAAATCATAGTGGCCACAGAAAATGGGTCTACAACAAGCAGGCGGTGTGTATACCCGTTTTGCTTCATGTTCTGTCCCCCCAATTCCTGTATACATATGCATTTACTTTTCCTCTTCTTCCCGCCCCCCTCATATTTCCCCAAACCTTCACCCCTCTCCATTTGCCCCTCCATATAGCTTTGATGAGTAGATCTGGCACAAAAGGTATTTTTTTCAAAATTAAGTAAGTAGGAATAATGGGAGTTTGTTAACTTTTCCTAACCGAGTTCTTTCTCAAGCAAAGACTGACAAAATCTTCAGAGAAATTCATGAAGAACTGAATACTTTCAAAATGGCTGCCAACTTCCACTGTTCTCAAAAAAACCTGAAACCACAGTTTGCCATGAGTTAAGATGCCCTTTTCCAAAATGGCCACCAACTCTTATTGTTCCAATAGCAGTTCCCCAAGTTGCTTTCAGGGAAGATGGCAGCTCCTAATCTATAACAAGAGAAAAGGAGGAAAACTGTGGGAACTACATTTGTTAAGGGTAGCTTATGGTCTCCATTCTGTTGAGGATAGCAAATGGCAGACATTTTGGAAGAGGTCAGTTCTTCATGGAATTCTCTGAAATAAAGTTATTCTTCATGCTCTGCTGAAGTTTTTCAGTTGTGAACAGAGCAGAAAATAATGTTACTATTAGCCCTAAAGAAATTCTTCATATGTGGCCTATACATAATGTGGTAGTGAGTTTTAGCCATGAGACATTTGAAGAGTGCATTATTCTAGTAAGCTCACTGGGGGGCAGGGGGCGGAAATCTGACACAGGGTTCCCAGTCTCTCCAAGGACCCATTATAAATTAATTTGATCTAAAACTAATGACCAGATCTACTTGTAAATTATCAGAAAATTCATTCTGTGCCCTAAGAGTACGTGCTTTAACCTCAGGGAGGATCCACTGTATTTTTCATACATAAAAAAAGATTGAATTCATTTTGTTAAAATACACGACTCAATTCAGCCTTAACTATGGCGCCATGACATGCACATAGGGTTACCAGACAGGAAGTGTGAAAAATCGGGAAGGGGGTGGGGAGTAATAGGCGCCTATATAAGACAAAGCCCCAAATATCGGGACTGTCTCTATAAAATAGGGACATCTGGTCACCCTATATGCACCTCCATAATAAAGCACTTCGGGACACAGGTAGTATGTACTAGGGTAAAGTAGATTAAGACATGGAAGATAGGCACCTGAGAAAACAGTAAAACCGGCAAATCATTGAGTAGGAGGGTAGCAAGGAAAGTACAGATCAGTTACTTGAAGTGCTAATCTACCTACCCATCCAGGATATGGCTCAAATGGCACCAACCAGAACAGACTAGCTCTGGAAATATGACTGGGCCCACCTTATGGCCCCATGGAAAAATCAAAGACCTGGATTGTGATCTACAAATGTCTCCTCCCCACATGGTTACACTCTGGGCTAGTCCACACTACCCGCCTGAATCGGCGGGTAGAGATCGATCGATTTATCGCGTCTCATCTGGACGCGATAAATCGATCCCAGAAGCGCTCCCCCGTCGACTGCGGAACTCCTGCTCGCCGAGAGGAGGAAGCGCTGTCGACGGGGGAGCCTGCCTGCGCCGCGTGGACCCGCAGTAAGTAAACTTAGTTCGATCTAGGAAACGTCGACTTCAGCTACGCTATTCTCGTAGCTGAAGTTGCGTTTCCTAGATCGATCCCCCGCCCAAGTGTGGACCAGCCCTCTCTTGTGCCATTTGGATTGGAAGGACCTGGGAGAAAACAACAAGCATGGGAAGCCAAGAGCACCCTCTGGCTGCCTATCCATGCTGATGCACATTAGTGCTATCAGCCAATTGGAGAACAGTTTTGTGTGCCAGCAAAGCCAGAACAGAAAACAGGGTTCTCAGTGAGAGTGGGCCCAACACAGAGACCCAATATTTTTTAATCCAGTTTCCCAAAAAACTGCAGCTTTTAACTATCATCCTGTATTTAGAATTTGCAAGCACTCTCCATTAGACTTAAACAGTGAAGTCTTAAATTAGCCGACAGCTTTCCCTGCTTTGAATTACTACCTTTAGATCCCCCAAACTGACCGAAGGGCAAAAGCCAGGCACTGCCACATGCAACTGCAGGACGAAGGAGACCCAGGAGCTTGGTAGGCCCCTCAAACAAAACTGGCAGTGAATCAGTGAGAGATGGCCTGGAATCCACTAAACCCAGCCAATGATACCGAAGAGCACTTGTAGTCTTAACCCTTTCACTGCTAATCCTTCAGTGCACCTGCTGAGCTGCTGCATTCCTTAAACAGCCCATGGAAACCAATGAATAGGCCAGCCCAGCAGGCAATTTCAGTTATTCTTGTTTTGAGGTAGAGCGCGCACACAAAAAATACACACACCTGTTGCCAGCGGCCATCCAAGGGACCGGAACTAGCAAAACAAATAAAAGTAAGTTGCCTAGAAGAGGCTGGCCTAAGAAAGTTATATTGGAAACTATCGAATTCTTTAAAGAGAGGCCTTCTAAGGAGATTGCCTATTGAAAGTGAGGCCTTTACTGTAGTTCTTACTAACATATAGCATCTTTCATCTCAAGACACTTAAAGGTACATATCCCTATTTTACAGATGGGGAAACAGGCTCAGAGATGAAGTGTGATTACCCTAGCTTTAGTAGAAGATCTATATTTATTCATCCCTGCAACAAAAAAGAGTCATAGAAATATGGGGAAGCAAAGACTCAGAATGGTATTAGTCAGGGTCTGTTAGCCACCCATCAAATTTCAAGGTAGTGAAGAGAAGGGCAGACAGATTGCCCACTGCATGCAATCCCTTTACAGGAAGGGGTGGCTTTTTGATGCAGGATCCCCCTGATCAGAGAGCCTCCCTTTGTACCATGACTCCACTGATATTCTGACCCATCAAGTAAATTAAAGCAGAATCCAGAGAAGACTGAAGCATGTCCTCAGCTACTCTTCCCCCCTCCTCCTCCCTGGGCACTCCTTCACACAGCAAAGCACCAGCAGAAATCCTCTTGTTCTATTCACAACTTACTTCCCTCTTAATTTCCTCACAGCCTTCCAAATCACGCTGCCCCTTTGGGGCAGTCTGTAGCACTACATCTTGGGATGCAGCGCAGAAATGCAGCAGGAACCAGGCTGGGGTGGGCAAACACTGGTATAGAGCAGTCTCCCGTTCATTGTGTTCCTCTTCCCACTCCCACCCGACAAGTGTGTTCTGGGAGTGACTGTCAACTCTAAAGCCATGCAGTTACTAACAGCCTTCCTACAGGTCCCACCAGATTTCTACTGTGAAGAGAGGGTGCACAAATAACTTAGTGGTTTTGCTTGGCTTTCAGGGGGCCAGTATACTCCAGAGGAAGCAAACATTTATAGAGAAATGTAAAAGTACAGGGTGCTGCACAAAAATCTCTGCCCTGAGGGACTAACAGTTTGAGGGCACCAGCTGGAACCATCCCAGTTACTACAAAAAGAGGCAAACACTGAACTGATGCAAATCACGAAGCTGTTATCATGCTTTGCATGGCTATATCTCCTTTCATTTGAAAAATGAAGTCCTTTATGTACTTGGAGCCTCACAACCACAAGAGATGGTTAAATAACTCCCTCCTCTGCCCCCAAATACCAGCTTTTTTGTGACTGGAATATTGGGCAATGGGCCAGTTTGTTCACGGTCAGACAGCTGCTCAGTCTGGGACCCCATTCCACTGCAGTTTATGCCACAAAGGCTGGTACATCATAGATAATAAAACCTTCCCAGTTGCCCTTAGCACCACACTGGAGATCCACCCCTCAACTCTCACATCCACAGATTCCCTTGAAGCTCCTCTCCCAGCCCAGCCTTCTCACCACACCACAAGGGATAGTGGGGAGGATGTCTAGTTTTAATTTTACAGTCAGGTAATGGAGTTAGTCATTAACTGAGGATAGCGCAGACCTTAGACAGCTGCTGAAAATCTTTTCTTGGTTGTGGGAAAGATGGAGCAAGTCATTTCGGTTAAAAAAAAAAAAATCTTTACTGGCACAGCAAGCTGCACAAGTTTTCAAAAATACATCAGGATGGGAGTATTCATGATATTTATTTGCATTGTTAGCAGGAGGACTGGTTACTCTAAGGCCCTGGAGTTGATTTTTGGATAGAACTCCTGTTACTGCCCCCCACCCTGAGACCCACAAAGCCTCTCCCGTGCTGGGCCACTGAATGTCTCAGTACGCCAGCCAGCTGGCCCTCAATGGCCAGAGTACAAAGGCAGGTTTCGCTGTGGTTCTTCTTGCAGGGCACATACAGAAGTCTGTTTGCTGAGTGAATTCCTTGCTCTGCAGGTTCCTTGGGAGCTATCAGGTGGCAGCATCCAATTTCCTCATTGTTTCGGGAGGTGTTTTCTGATGGGAAAGGTGAAAAGGGTATTTGTGAGGCTTGTAAACCGATTCCTCAGAGTTGGGTAAACAAGGAGAGCTCTGTTGGCAGCAGGCCTCAGGGAGTCAGAAAGATGCCCAAGCTGAGAAACTAAATTAAAGAGCAGTCCCCTCTCCGGGACGGGGGGGGGCCTCAGTGGCCCCCCAGAAATAGAGCCCAAAAATCAAAGGCTTCCATTGCAAGCAGACAGGACTGCATAGGCCAGTCAGCATGGCAGATTGACTGGTCTCCTCCTGCCCGTGCTTTCTGCCTGTCTCAGGAGACACCAATACCTTTGACAAGTGCACTCACCAATGCAGGGTTAATCCAGGCTCTCTATACAGAGTTTTAAAGATCCAAAAGGCTTAAGTGGAACCTGACCTTATGGCATGAGTACTATAAATGGCCTGTTAATCCTTTGGCTCCAGTGGTGACCAGTATAGACGGTGCTGTGAGTATTTTAACACCACTAAGATAATTCGACTGAAGAGGGAAGCATGTTGGGTGGAGAAGGGATATTTCCCCAAAACACACTGCTGGAAGTTGTAGCTGGATTTAAATGGTAGTTTGCCCCTTGGTCCTAGCATGATGCATCTGAGCATGGGTTTAAAACAGCAGTCACCCACCACAGTGAAGTAATGAAGTGGACTGCAGACTGTCCATTGCCCCCACCTGAAAATCCTAGGGAATGGTTTGGGACATATGCCAATCCAAGTGTGATAGATAATCCCTGCTTAGGTCTCCAAAGGAGGAGACAGGGAATCCTGGTGCACAGAGAGGTTGGTGGAAATTGTCTGGTACAACCGTGTGGGAGAGAGTCACGGGTAAGTATGCTCTTGTGCAAGGGGCCAGAGCAAATTATGGAGGTGACACTCTTTAGCAAGTGAGAAACATGCCCAAGAGTGATCACCACCTCTGCGACTCCAGCACACCATAGCAGCAGGTGTGACTGAGCAGATGTGGCTCCATCCAATTCACAAGCTCCTAACACGAGCTCAGTGCCTGGATCCTGCCCAGCAGGTGCCCCCAAGCGCAGCCCTGGTTCCTCTGTTCCAGGACAGGGAAAGTTAGTTGGTAGATACAGTCAGCTATTTTCCAGTCTTGCTGCAAACAGATCAATTGTCTCCATCTGGAAGAAATAATCTGCTCCTTCAGCCACAAGGCTTACTACAGCCATGGCTCAAGCACATAGGAGACTGTAGGAAGCTGAAACAGGAACAGCAGGCTAGAACAGAACATGTAAACACAGGGGTCCCCTGTCTTCAAACCCCTGCTTGGACCAGCCTTAAGTCCCTACATTTGACATGCTAGAGCCTGTCATGGCACTTGGGCATATATCCAGACCAGGGGCCAGCCAGCCACACGATAACTTGAGCTCTTAAGCACTAAAAGAATCAAGCCTAGCTGGCATGAATGGGTTCTCAGAAAGGACTTGGAAGTGATCTTGTCTGCTGCCTGGAACTTGACTTAACAAGGGTTAAATAAAGCAGCAAGGAACTAAGAATCAAACTAAGATAATAGGTTTGCTTAACCCCAGAGCTAACTAAGAAACCTGCAGAGTGAGTGAGTCCTTCCCCCACACCCAGACCCCTTTTTATTTGGTATGGCCAAATAAATATGGTCTAGACTAGAAACACACGACACTTTTTTAACATGACCTAGCTACTATGTTTTAAATAGTATTTTTAAACACTTGTGTAGCACAAAAAGAATACATCATCTTTAGAAAAATGCCATCTGATCAGGGAATCAGCCCTCAGAGGGATCCCAGAGTGACCATGAGAGCTAACCTGTGTTTAATTTTAACACACACATCGTTCGTGAGCTCTTTAGGGGCAGGAACCTGTTTTTTTACAGGTCTGAAATGCAGGGCACACTGACTGATAGTACCGTATATACTCGTTCATTAGCCTGTTCGTTTATAAGCCGACCCCCCCATCGAAGATGGATAGGTAAAAATAGGAAAAACTGTATGATCCTTTCATAAGCCGACCCTATATTTCAGTGGTTGGCAAACTTTGGCTCCCGGCCTATCAGGGTAAGCCGCTGGTGGGTCAGGACGTTTTGTTTACTTGGAGCGTCTGCAGGCATAGAGCCCCTCAGCTCCCAGTGGCTGCAGTTTGCCGTTCCCAGTCAGTGGCGCCACTTCCCGCAGCTCCCATTGGCTGGGAACATTGAACCGTGGCCATAGGGAGCTGAGGAGCTCCGTGCCTGTGGGTGCTCCAGGTAAACAAAACGACACTGTATTAGATATTCAATAATTCCATAGAGTTTAAAATCATCAAATGTTGGTGTAGACCCATTTATAAGCTGACCCCTGCTCTTTGATGCTTCACTTTTTACCAAAAATATTTGGCTTATGAACGAGTATATACGAGTATGAATATATATTCCCACATTTGCACTTCTCTGAAGAAAACAGATTAGCATTTAAACATACGTCTCCTTGTATAAACTGCCATACAGTTCTAACACTGGCATGCACAGAAGATGATAGATATTAGATGGTCTTCTAATTCAAAGAAATCCCAAACCAGCAGTATATCGCCAAAGGACATCTACTTTTAGTTCTTGTATGTATGTGCAGTTAAGGGTGCATGGTAGTTTAGGAAGTCTTGGGTGTTAATGTGTTGTGAAAGGAGGATAGTCGTAAGAGTGAATATGTTTTATGTTGCTGTAGGTAGAGAGAAGTGTGGGGCTGTTAATAACTATCTGCTAGCTTTTTAGTGTAGAAACTATACGCTGAAGTGAACAAGCAAACAGGTCTTACAAAGAACAATGACAATGTAGTGGAAAAAAACCAGCAGCTGAAGCAGGTATTCAACTCTGAAGAAATGCTGATGTTAGACTGAAAGCAGTCATTGCAATTTGGTGAATCTGCTGTCATGTGTAAGAGACAGGATATTACCAAGCAAAGAACGTTGTCATTAGTTAACCAAAGCTTTCAAATTGGCAATGCTGAAGTCAACATTACAGAGAATGAGGCCACTGGAATTTGACAGATCTGCTGCAATGTACAGACACAGGTCATTGCCTAGCAATCAGTGTCATCATATCATTAATGTGGTGCTTTCAAATTGGCACAGCTCAAATCAGTTATGAAAGTCTTCCCCCACTAAAATTCCAAAAGAGAAATGTAACTACTATATAGATATACAGTAATCTAAACTGGAAGTTCAGTGCAGGATCACCATGTGTATTTATTTTTGCAAAAGGGTTCTGAACAAGTGAAATGCTAGAGACCCAATTTCAAAAATCATCTGTTTTTATTTCCAAAATATTTGTAAAATACATTACTTCCCTACAGCCTCCAACTTCACAGAAAATGGAAAGCCTTCCTACACTCTTTTGCAGGTTTCTTTTTTCCTGGAATAAATCATTTAGCAATTATTCTCATCATTTTTCCCATTAAAAACAACTAACCGATACAACCATAACAACTGTGGCTTTGCCGTTACTCTACTATAAGTTCCCCACCTCTAGAATCACTCCCTGCTTCCCCAAGCTCACCACCACTGGCTACAGGAAACTTCAGTGTTCTTCACTTCTTCCCTATTGAGGGAGGAATCCTCAGGATCTGCATACATTGTGAGACTGTTCGTTTCTCCAGAGGACATGGGCTACCCCTGGAGCCCACAACTGCTGCCCAGCTCTATACAGTGCAGTCATTGCAACCTTGGCAAGCATATTTATTCAGGCCTACTAAAATCAAGGGGCTGGTATCAGCAGATTGTGGTACATCAGATTAGGTAGAAGCACAGTCGAGTAGAGAGACTGGGAATGACAGCCCTGGCAAAAAACCAAAACAAAAACACCAGCATAACCAGATTTACAACAACAAACCAGAGGGGAATGATGGGGCCAGATGGTCCTTTTGTCACCCATAGTAACCTGTAGTTTGATTTGTGACACCTGAGTTTCTTCTTTATGGAGAAAGTCACAAATTAACCAGAATCCAAAGTACCGAGCTAAATGGAAAGCCCTGCCCACCCACCTCACCTATCTTGAGGAATTACAAGGTGCATCAGTTCTGCGCACAAGGACAAATTTACAAGGTGATTCTCCAGTAAGGCATACAACACACCCTTACTTTAAAGGCCTCTCGATGGAACTAACAGCTTTTGTCATATCATAAGTCTCCCACCTTCCCTTATGCCTCAAAAGGACCAGTAAACTAGGACACAGGAATTCATACAGAATCAGACTAATAGTCCATCTTAGTCCAGTATCCTGGATGTCAATGTCTTGTATCAGATGTTTTAGACTAGAGAAACATGCAAGAAACACCAGAGTGGAATCTTATGCTCTTCGACTCAGTGATATCCTGTGGAAGTGAGTTCCACAAGATAATAAGGCATCATGTAAAAAAATCAATCAGTTTTACTTCTGCTGCCTTTTTATTTGTTAGGCTGAGCTGTTTATTATGAGAAGGGTAAATAGCAGCACCTGATTCACCATCTTTATACCATTTATTAGTTCATATATTTCTGTCACGTTCCCTTTTATCATTTATCTGCTTTCTAAACAGCACTAAATCTTTTCCCTCTAACCTGAGAATGTCTAATTATTTTCATTGTCTTTCTATAGACCTTTTCTATTTCTGCTATGTTACCCTTTTTGAGACATGAGGTAATCAGAACTGAACACAGTATTGAAGAGGAGCTCCTCTTAAAAAATACTATCTTGTTTGCTCCTCTGGGTCACTGAGGCCAAAGGAGATTTTTTTGAGCTATTCACAATGGCATCTAGGTCTTTTGCCAGAGTGGCTGCAACTGTTCTTTCCAACATGGATTGCTTTGCACTTGTCTACAATGTATTTCATCTGCTGCAGTATTGTGCAATCACCTCATTTTGCTAGGGCGTTGCAAACTTGTGTTCACAAACCTGTCTTGACAACCTTAAGCTGTTTAGGGATAACTCTGAATTTTACCACCTCAGTGTTCATCCTCTCTCACAGATCACAAACACTAACTTAACACCTCACAACCTTGGAGCACCCTAAGTGTTAGCCTCCTTCCATTTTGAACAATGACTATTACATTCTTGTTTTCATCTCTTACCCAGTTCCAAATCCATTACAGAACATCACTTCTCACCCAATGACTACTTAATTCCTCCAGTAAGTTTTTGGTAGGAAGTCTATCATAGACTTTATTAAAATCCAAACAGATTCTGTCCAACAGTTCTGCTTTATCCATTAGCTTGCTGACTCCCTGAAAGAATTCTAATAGACTGAAGGAGCACAATTTTCCTTAACCGAAGCTGTGATGCCTTGTCCCTATTGTAACTGATTTTATCAAGTAGTTTACCCAGTTCTAAAGTAAGGCTAACTTGTCTGTAATTCTCAGAATCATTCCTAATGCCTTTAACGATAAGCACAGTATTGGCGATCCTCCAATCTTCTGATTTTAATGATAGATTACATCTTGTTAGCTGCTCAGCCACTTTACTTTAAATACCTTCAAAAATCTTGGATGAATACCATCTGGTCCTTTTGACTTATTGCAGTTTAATCCAGGAGTTTGTTCCAGTACATTTTATACACATATACACAAACACCTGTTTGACTGTCTCTCATTTTTATTAGCTGCAAAGCATAGGTCCAGGATAGGCAGCCTCCTCAGCATCCTTTTTTATGAAGACTGATATAAGGAAGTGATGTTGTGTCTCTATAATGTCACTCTTCCGACTGCTCCCTTTACTCCCTGATCAGCCAGCAGATCTCACGGGCTTTCCACTTCTGATGTACTCAAGGAATCTGTGTCTGACTATTTAGTCTTCAAATTTCCTCTTACTACTTTTACTCCAGCCTACATTTTGCCTGCCCTTACCATTCCTGTCTTTTGCTGTCACTTAGGATGGATTTCTACTTTCTGAAGGATGACTTTTTGGCTTAAATTAATTCTTTTATATTGCCATTTAGCCATGCTGTTTTTCTTTGCCTTGCTGTCCTGTTTCCTTTTTTGTCTAGGGGGAAGTTTTGCCTCCAAGATGCTTACATTACTGTATGCTTTTGAGGCCTCTATGCTAATTCCAAAATTTTGATTACTTAACTTTTATTGTTGAATTCTTTTTAGCCAGCTTCCTTGTTTCCTTGGTTATTTTGTCACTACCATACCAAAATTGGGAACTTCCATCCATCCCCTCCCACAAAAGAAGTTAACATCCTCACAAACCCCAAATTACAGCTACCCAGCAGGTGACCATGTGCATGCAGCAAACTCATGAATATTAATCGGCTCAATTAGCATAACCATATGGCCTTGGGAATGTATCCCTAAAGGGAAAATGTGTGATGGCTGGAGGGGGAGGGATACCGACTCAGACAGATGCCTTCAGCTTGTCTAATCTTTTCATGTCCAAGGGAGGAGAATCCCCACACACCGTATTTCACGCCATACTGTATAGAGCACTCTAAACATGTCATCTCTTTACACGCTTCACTCCAAGTCCACCACCACAATACCACCTTATTTGCATACAAACAGTGGCTCAAAGGAAAGCTCCTCTCCTCCCCCCTTCCCTAGATCCCACCCTGGAGCCCATTTTAGACGCTTTGCCTCGTGGATTTTATGTTCATCTCGATAAACAGCTAATCTGAGCAGCAGATGTCAATAAACCCAGAATGTAAACTTCACGTGCCAGGCACTTCTCAATGCAGGGCAATTTAGAGAGACATGAGATCCAGGGAGCTCAGCCAGGCCTAGGCTCCACTCACAGGGCCTGCTTTCCACAGGGACAAGTGAGGAGGGAGACGTGCTGAAACGAGGGAGGGAAGATTCTGTAAAAGCACCATGCAGTGGACAAAGAATGCAGCACACAAAGATGCGAGATAAAGAGTCTTTGAATGGCTGCTGACAGTAAGGCAATAAGCTCTCAAGGGAGATTTGTACAGTTAGAGAGCACCGCATCCCTAATTCGTTACATGGGGCAGTATGGTCTAGTTAAGAGCACGTTAGCAGGTAGGAAAATATAGCTTCTACTCACACATCTCTCGCTGGCTCACTATGTGACCTTCAGCAAATCACTTTAGCACACCTTGTGTCAATTTCTCCCCCTGTGTCAATTTCTCCCCCTGTGAGATGAGGATAATTCTTATCCCCATTTCTAAGGCACTGAGATGCTCAGGTGAAGAGTGCTATAAATGTCCAATGTTTCATCATGTAGAAAACACCCCTGCTGTTCACAAGGAGTAGCTGCGCCTTTTAGGCTCTCTGTGAAAGTACTGAGCTGGCGCACAGGCCTAGAGAGAAGAACTTGGACAGAGAAGCCATTGATTTGTGATAAGATGTGGAGTTATTTGGGCAAGAATCCAGTCTCTCACACCTCATTGGGGAAGATCAATTTCATTATACATAAGCCATTCTGAGAGCTAGCCTCCATTTCTCCACCTAGAATGTTTCCAGAAGAGGAGATTCCACAGCCTCCCCGAGGTGCTTGTACTGCTGCCCCATGTTCTTCATGGAGTTTGAAGGTATTTTTTAATATTGAACCTAAACTCTTCCAGAGGAAGAATGAAAATGCCCCCCCACCCCATCCCAGTTACTTGTATCAGCCCTTCCCGATGTTTGCAGCTAGAGAAGAGCCTGTGAGGATAAACTGGGCATCTAAAGCTAGAGTAACAGCCATTAGAACAAAGAAGTAACCCCTGTCAGTGGAGGCATAGAGCACTTATGCGGTGTTATTCCAAAAACTGAAAGGACGACAGGCCAGCTCACGATCTGTCAGCACCAACATTCCTGAGAGACCAGCCTGCTCTCTTGTACCCCTGACAACTTCCCAATCAGAAAGTCTAATGGGAGAGGCTGCCAGCATTTGGAGTGGGGGAATAATCTAATAAGGCCCAAGTGACCGGGCCTTTCCTCACTGCAGGGAGAACTCCCTTTAATTAAATTATGTAAAATCCTGCCAGGTGCTGCACCATGGTGAGATGCTCTGAGAAGGCCCCTCCTCTTCTAGGGCCCCCCAATGGAAGCAGCCCACATCAATTGCCAGGGGTTAAAGGCCCCTATTAATAAAGTCTGAGAGATAAGCAGCAACTTGAGGGCTTTTGTTGGCTGCCCTCTTCAGTCCTTCCACTCGACCCGTCCCCCTCCCAGACACACTTTAAGGGCATTTTTTTCACATTTCAGGTTTAATGAGGCCCATTCAAGCCTCCCAAAGACAAAAAGCCCTTCTCGTTTCTAAATGGATTTACACAACGCATCAGTGAGGCATAAACAGGTTGTCATGGTAATCTCAGCTCCCCCAAAGCAGTCCCCTTCCTCTCTCCTGTGCTTAACACAGAACAGTTGAGAATTGAGAAGCTATCTCCACAGATAAAGTCCATGGTCATGGTTAACCCCAACCCCCTGAACTCCCAGCCCCATCCCCCTCGAACAGCTGCCATTTTGTATCTTCACTGCTCCAACAATACTCTCCCATTGTGTTAGGTATGGCTTTTACATTCCAAACAGTTTGGAAAAAAAAACAAAAAAAGATAAACCCCATTAAAAACCCCTTTCTCTCCTGGTGCCAAGAGAGACAGGAAAGAGGAGGTGAAGCCCACAGCCCAAAAGGAAATAAGCTACTGATACTACTGATACTCCATGCAATGGAGCTATGCGAGAGCTCCCCTCAGCCTGTGCAAGAAATGCTAGGAGCAACACACACAGACAGATGGAAGTTCAAACCCAATCTGTGTGTGTAAGCTACAGTTGGAGTTACCACCACCTCCCTAGGAAGGGCTCCCGTTGCAGACAATCCCTCTATATTCCAAAGGGTCTATTGCTCCCTTTTGTTCTTTAGCAGCAGCATGTATATTGTGATGAACATAGGCTCTGTTTCTCAAGAGTTCCGTTACTACAGTTGTTTATCCTTCCTCTGAGATCACAATCCCATCTGTGGCACAGTCATCTTCACAGTAACCAACTGTGCTGCCACATACAGGGTATTCTGCTCTCTGATGCAGACATCTTTACTGATTAAGAATTAAAGAGAGACCAGCCTGTAAATGGGAAGATTCCTAAGACATAGCAAGAGGCCTCCATACTCCTAAATAGGAGATGTTCGCACTATGGAAACATTCTTTCCAGCACAATCAAACCTTTGCCATTCAGATATTAAAGATACTTTGAGGCACTGGCATTAGGACTCTTCCCTGATCGGACATACCCCTAAACCTCTCTGAAGAAAACCTGGCTGAGGGTTTTGAAGGGACAAAGCAGGAAAAAAGTCCCTGTTTTGTTTGCCTCCTGAGATTTTTAATTTACTATTGTTCCAGCATCACAGTTCTGGTGTCACATGGCAAGGCTGGCTATTAATATTTAATAAAATCCCCTTTTTGGTTGATGTACAGTGGATTAAGACTAGTCCTACTGCATAGAAAGCACTGGGTTTATAAAACGGAAGTCTAACTGAGCCTCTTTTTTTTTTTGGCAACTTCTTCTGTCGGTGTAGAAAGAATATTTTCTTCCTTTGGACTAATTCATTCTAAATTGAGAAATCGTTTGAGACCTGAAAAAACAGGAAAGCTTGTTTTTCTTTTCCAGATTATGAACAAACAGGAAAATGAAGCGACAAAGGGTCCTGTGGCACCTTATAGACTAACAGAGGTATTGAAGCATAAGCTTTCGTGGGTGAATACCCACTTCTTCGGATGCAAGCAGTTTATTGCATCCGAAGAAGTGGGTATTCACCCACGAAAGCTTATGCTTCAATACCTCTGTTAGTCTATAAGGTGCCACAGGACCCTTTGTCGCTTCTACAGATCCAGACTAACACGGCTACCCCAGGAAAATGAAGGTGAAGATGACGAAGTTAGCTGCACAAGCCAATATTTTAAGTTTCTCATGTTGATTTGGCTGACAGTCGATTTAATTTTTGGTTGTTTGTTTGATTTCATTTAACTATTTTAGTGAAAAACAATTTTAACAAAAACAAACCTGATTTTAAAAAAACTTGAATTTTTAACTAAATTAATGTTTGTTTTGTTAAAATATTATGTTTGCTGTTGAAGAAAAAATGCAGAATACAGAAAGTTGTTTTAATTAAATAAAACAATTTACACGTCTGTCTGGTGATGTTTTCTTCCTAATTCAGCATGGCAAGAAAATCTTCCAAATAATTAATGATTAACCTGTTGAATTGGAGACAGTTCATCTCCCAATGACTTCATAAATAACTGCTTCAATTACCTTTGGTAAATGAAATAACCAATCATTCATTTTCTGATATAAGCTGTAAAACTAATATGAAAAGTTTTCAAAATAAATCACTTTAAAAATGTATAGTCTAGGTGTCATTTTTAGAAGGTGCACATCTATCTCTGAGTTGTGAAAAATATGTATTAAGGTTATAACAATCAACAGGAATGCACTTTTATGTAGAAATCCATTATCCAAGTCTTCCTGACTGATTTAAATCATGATTTAAATCACTAATTTTATTTAAATCAAATCCACCCTGATACCAGTTGAAATGTACTCAATATTTTTGGATGTTTATCTATATTTTCAAATATATTGATTTCTATTACAACACAGAATACAAAGTGTACAGTGCTCACTTTACATTATTTTTATTACAAATATTTGCATTGTAAAAATGATAAAAATTAATATTTTTCAATTAACCTCATACAAGTACTGTAGTGCAATCTCTATCGTGAAAGTGTAACTTACAAATGTAGTTTTTTTTTTTGTTACATAACTGCACTCAAAAACAATGTAAAACTTTAGCTCCTACAAGTCCACTCAGTCCTACTTCTTGGTCAGACAAACAAGTTTGTTTACATTTATGGGAGATACTGCTGACCCTTTCTTATTCACAATGTCACTTGAAAGTGAGAATAGGCATTCGCATGGCACTTTTGTAGCTGGTGTTGCAAGGTATTTACATGCCACATATGCTAAACATTCATATGTCCCTTCATGCTTCAGCCACCATTCCAGAGGACATGCTTCCATGCTCATGATGCGCGTTAAAAAAAAAAAAAAAAAAAGTGTTACTTATATTTATGACTGAACTCTTTGGGGGAGAATTGTATGTCTCTTGTTCTGTTTTACCCACATTCTGCCATATATTTCATGTTATAGCAGTCTCGGATGATGACCAAGCACACGCTCGTTTTAAGAACATTTTCACAGCAAATTTGACAAAACGCAAAGGAAGTACCAATGTGAGATTTCGAAGGATAAATACCGCACTCAGTCCAAGGTTTAAGAATCTGAGCGTCTTCCAAAATCTGAGAAGGATGAGGTGTGGAGCATGCTTTCAGATGTTTTAAAAGAGCAACACTCAGATGCGGAAACTACAGAACCCGAACCACCAAAAAAAGAAAATTAACCTTCTGCTGCTGGCATCTGACTCAGATGATGAAAATGAACATACGTCGGTCCGCTCTACTTTGGATCGTTACCATAAAGAACCAGTCATCAGCTTGGATGCATGTCCTCTGTAATGGTGGTTTAAGCATGAAGGGACATATGAATCTTTAGCAAAACTGGCACGTAAATATCTTGTGATGCCAGCTACAACAGTGCCATACGAATGCCCGTTCTCACTTTCAGGTGACATTTTAAACAAGAGGCGGGCAGCACTGGGGGGAGGGATAGCTCAGTGGTTTGAGCATTGGCCTGCTAAACCCAGGGTTGTGAGTTCAATCCTTGAGGGGGCCATTTGGGGATCTGGGGCAAAAATTGGGGATTGGTCCTGCTTTGAGCAGGGGGTTGGACTAGATGACCTACTAAGGTCCCTTCCAACCCTGATATTCTATGATTATCTCCTGAATTTTGTAACCAAACTTGTTTGTCTGAGCGATTGGCTGAAGTAGGACTGAGTGGACTTGTAGGCTCTAAAGTTTTACATTGTTTTATTTTTGAATGCTGTTATTTTTTGTACATAATTCTACATTTGTAAGTTCAAATTTCATGATAAAGAGATTGCACTACAATACTCATATTAGGTGAATTGAAATATACTCTTATTTTTTACAGTGCAAATATTTGTAATAAAAAATATAAAGTGAGCACCATACACTTTTCATTCTGTGTTGTAATTGAAATCAATATATTTGAAAATGCAGAAAACATCAAAAAGTATTTAAATAAATGATATTCTATTATTTAACACTGCGATTATTCGCACGACTGTAATTTTTGTAATCTCGCGATTCATTTTTTTAATTGCTTAACAGCCCTAATTAAAATGGATCAGAGGAAAGGGCAGAGGAAGCACAGATATAGGAGACTGACACTGAACATCAGCCAAAAAGGCCAACTCCCATCAACCTTGTGTTTCTCCGGTTCACATTTCTGCCTGAACTCTAACAATGCATCCAGATTGCAGGGTTCTAACAAAAGTTATACCATGGCCATTAGCAGGGAAAGGGGCAAACAAGAGAAAGATCTGGGAGTCTCAGTACAGGGGATGCTGGGGAGGGCAGTTTTACAATCCAGGCTTCAGAGCTGGCCAGGTCTTGGAAAAAATACTGAGGCTAAAAAGTTACAGTAACCACCTAAACTGCACTCACACCACCCCAGGCTCCTGCCACACCCCTCAAAAACACTCAGATCCTTCCCCCTGAAGCTGCTAAACTGGATCATGCTATTAATCCCCCTTGTCTGATATTCTGCCTCTGGCAAGGGCAAGTACCACATTATTCACAACTATTCTCTTGACCAACTGTGCTGTGACAATGTAGTGGAAAAGAAGATTCTTCCCTGAGTTACAGGAGCAATAAAAGTGTGCGGGGCAGGATCAAGTTGGAACTGTGCTGTGCACTTTGAGCCTAGGAGACCTGTGTGTGTGTGTGTGTGTGTGTGTGTGTATATATATATATTACTAAAACGCATGACCCTTTTAATGGAGATTATAAACTATTGGTTGTCCAGAGTTAGTTGCTAAAATAAGAGAGTCATGATTGGAAAGGAACCCAAGGAGAAAGGTTTGATATAGGGGGTATGGCTCTCACTAAAGAGGCACACAGACTAGTATTTGTTCTCAGGTTTGAGACTGCTACTTCTAGCTGCCCCTCCCTGAGCCTCCGTTCCCAAGTGCCACCCACCCTCCTATTCAGTTGTGCCCACAGCATACAATGAAGCGTGAGCTGCTTCAAGCTCAGTTTTATTCAAGTTAGAGGGAGCAGGAGCATCTGACTAGGGGGTGAGGGCCACTGGTGAGACACTACCGAAACCACCAATTCAGGGCCCTGAGATACAAATACTGCTGTCCCAACAGGTCCAAGGTTTTCTGCCCGTCACAGTGCTGTTCTGCCCATCCATACTACCAGTTTTGACCATTTGTAACTGAGTTGGGGCCATCCAGGCTGTAACTAGTCCCCTGACTCAGTTGCTTTTACAGTGTAAATGGGGTGTCCGTCTGGTGAAGTGGTAGCTGGAACTGGATTGACCACATGTGTATTTCACCCAAGAAGCTCTAGGCTTCTGTTACAGTCTTCATTGTACTTCTGAGCTATACAGACTGCAGATAGGGACAACTCTGACATTTACAGAAAGATCTTTATTTTCTAACCCTGTGATATGACAGTTTGTTTACAAACACGTACAAATTAGCTCTTTCTATGTCTGCAACCTATCTCCAGCCATGAGAAGAACAGAGATGCTCTTATGTCTACTTAGTAGCTAGAGCCTGTCTGTTGTTTCCCTTGATCGCCGAAGGGCTGCTGACCATGGAGCACTATACTGTGAGCATACTATATACCACTCTGGGGGTCAGCAAAGTGGATAGGAGTGACTTTTCATTCAGGCTGTACAATTTGGTATCTGGCCTTGGCAGACCCCTTTCCGAGGGCTGCCTAAATGCAGGATTAGATGTGAATGGAACTGAAGAGTAAAAGGATGGGCCGTACTCAGTCTGCACTGGGAGGGTCCCATGCAGACCTTACTCTTTAAGGCTGGATTTATTCTGCAGTTCCTGATTTGTGTCAGGCAACATGGGTTTGAGATGATGGGGAGCAGAGGAAGATACCAGACAGCTCCTCAAACCAGTGCCTCTAAATTACACTTCTTTTTTGAAGTGGCACAGCAGAAAGACTAGTCAGAGCAAACCCTGTGTGGTGCCAACCGCATACAAAAAAATTCTCTTGGGCTTTGAAGTGTGATCTACTGCCAGTATGAGACTTGCCCAGCCTGACTCTACAGATTGCTACAAGTAGCAAGCTGTTAACTTAAAGACGACAATGAAACACTGTCAGCCTTTCCTCCTCTATGCATGGCAAAGGGGGAGCCAAAAGGTTTTCTGGGAGCTTACACCTCTCCGATGTTGCATGAGAAGACTGGTTATTGTTCTCGCCATTCACCAGACCCCATGGATGGAAGTTATATAGAGTGAAGTTACAAGAGCCAGTGTCTGATGCTAAACGCTTAATGCAGCAAATTCTAAATGTTAGGAGAGATCCCAATCCAGCACAAAACAAGGAAAACTGCTTCTAACACCCTGTACCCAAACCAGATAAGAAACCAATATTAGTACATAGCCCATGAAAACTGGTAAATCAGGCCATTGGGAGGAGATTTAACTGGGGCCTTGATTACCTCAGCATGCTGCTAGTGCTGCCACCCGCTGTTTTCGGTAGCTGTGAAAAAAAGGGCAGTTCCAGTGGGGCTATGACTAACACAATAACCTTTTGCCACTACAGACCTAGGGCACAAGATATATTTCGGTCACAGCTGAAGCAAGTTTGATTGTCTCAGCCTCTAGCAGACATGTTCTCCATCCACTCAGAAGAGGCTTGGGGTCTAGTAAATAGGGCACTGGAGTATTCCTGGCTTTGTCTGCTCAAGGCTACACACGTCAGTGGCAAATCACTTCACTCTCTGTGTCTGTTTCCCCTCCCATCCTTTGTCTGCCTTGTCTTTTTAGACCTTTAAGCTCTCAGACAAGGACTGTCCCACTACATCCATGCAGTACCTAGCACAAGGCGGCCTCAATCTCAGTTGGGGCCTGTAGAAGGGTTTGGCCAGGGCTCGTCTCTCTCCGGGGTGGCAGGGAACCACGCCGCCTCGCTACTTCCTTCCAGTTGCTGACGGGGAATTAGCCTGGCTGCAGGAGTCTCTCGCCACGGCAGTAATAGAGGCAAACAGACAGTTATTCGCGCCCAGCCCATGGTCGGCAGGCAATAGCGAGTCAAGGGCGCAGGCCCTCAGGCAGGAGTTGAGCAACAGTTTATACAATTAGCAAGCCCAGGCCCTGGGTCAGGGCGGGGCAGCAAAGAGTCAGTGGCTCAGGCCCTCAGGCAGGGGCTGAGCAAAGGCAGGTAAACAACAAGGCCACTCTTGGCTCCGAAGGGCCTGGGAGAGGGGGAGACTACCACCCACAAGTTGGGTGGCAGGGGGGACGCAGGCCCACCCACTCCACTGCTTCCCAGCCCGGGGACCTAGCAGCAGGAGAAGGCCAGCTTCTGAGTCAGTGGGGATCCTGGCCGCAACACACTGACATTGGCTTCAGCACTGCCAGAGCCTGACTAGGGTCGGCTGCCCCCGGGCTACTTCCAAACTCCCCCTCTGAAGGGACCTGGGTCTGGACTGTGTCCTTCGGGGGGTAAGCACCATGGGGTCCTCTGGGTAACTGGCGAGGGGCAGGCTGGGCAACTCCTCCAGGTTCTGGTTGGTATCGCGCATTGGCAGGTCAGGCCAGTCCTCGGGTCCGCTGTAGGTCGCCGGGGTCTCCCAACCGGGAGCTAGGACGGAGCCGTCTGGCCTCTCTGGCGGCTGCTCCACGAGTGAGCTCTGGGGTCGAGCTTTTATACTTCCTGTCCTGTGCCTTGACCTCTGGGGGGCAGGCGCAGGACTCGCTGGCTCCACCCACTCTGATGTCGGGAGGGGCTCGTCCCTCTACGGGGCGGCGGGGAACCAACCGCCTTGCTATAGGGCCTTTAGATGCTATGTAATAAGAGCTCAGGTGCAGTATAAGGACCTCTCACCATAGCTACTGCTACTAGTTTCATGAGTGTTATTGTTCACCCTGTTCTTGAACAAAGAGCTGCCTTCATGAGCAGACAGCAGTGGTGAGACAAGTCAGTATTCCAGACCCTGCTCAAAGCGGGCTAAGCACACTGATTCCCCTACCCCACCTGATTGAGATTCTATACAATGGTTCCCCAAATTAACGTTAGAAGAGCCTCTTTTCAACCCTGCAATGCAAATTCCTGGTCATATTGCAATGAATAAGGGCTAACGAACCAAGATTGTCCAGTCCAAGCTCCCAACCCCCATTCTCTAGCCACACAAAACCACCACACAGACCCCCCCAGGGAAACTAATTCTCTTTCAGGCACAAGGAGTAACTCTGCCATTAGAGAGAGGCAACATGCCTGGAGAGTTCTGAAAAATGATATATTTTCCCTCAGAAATGATATTGCCTCCACCTCCCCTCAAAGAGATAAAGGCAAACCAAGTTATCTAATTAACGCTGTCAAGAAGGGCTGCTGTGTCGCTGCCACCGAGCGCATGACCTGGCATTCCGCTGGCCCCGAGGGGCTTGCCAGGCAGAACACCACAATGTCTCCTTGCCTCCTCCCACTCCGGCATGTCAGCGCTCATATCTCCATCAATGGGCCCCCATGCTGGGAATGAGGTAAGATGCAATTCAAAGGGGGGTTTGTAAGAGGTTTTGTTTTTTAAATGGGGGAGGGGAAGGGAACAGTGCTTGACAAGAACTGACAGACAACTGAACAAAACCATAAGGGCTATGAATGGCAACACGGTGCTTTAATTGGCGTAGGAATGGAGAGAAAAGTGAGACAATGAGGCGCAGGCTCTGATTGCAGGGCCCCAGTTGGCAAGGCTGTACTAGATGGGGGCTGCCTTAGGTTGACAAGGGCAGGAGAGAGTGGGAGAAAGCACTCCCCCCCCCCTTCTGTTTATAATTAGGAGAGAGGAGGATTTTTTTTTAAAAATGGGGTTTCTCAAGTGGTTTGATAGGGGTCGACAGCTGTATGCTCAGCATTACGCAAGAGCTCTCCCAGCAGCAAGGGGAGTGGGCTGAATTTGAGCCAGGAAGAGAGAGGAGACACCCCCAAAAATGCAGAAAAGCTGAAGAGAAAAAGCCATGAAAACAGGAAAGCAGTAAAAGCAGAGCACTAAGGGGCTCTCTTTCTATAGAGCTTCAAAGCTCAGCAAGACCACCTGGCTGATCAACTGATCTCTGCTCCTTCTACAAACCCCACTTACCGAGCCCAGTAGAACTTAATACACACACACGCACGCACACAGCTCACTCTGAACCAGAGGGCTTCCTGCCTTCCAAATATCCAAGGTTCTTCTTGCAGGAGCCCAGCCAGAAAAAACCTCCAGCGGCCAAGCCCTGTTCACCACCAGGAATTTCAAAAGCTAGAATTCATCAGAAAAGGCATGAACCAAAAATCCAACCCCTGGATGCTACAGACATTAAATGATCTGACGGAAGCAGATCAGATTCCCCGCTTGGCTCAGTTTGTTTTTCTATTTTCCTTTGGTTTGGGGGAGGACCATGAATGCCTGTGTCTGAGTTCATGCTGCAGCCCTATTCTTTCTCTATTCACTTGGAGGATGGGGAAAATAGGGAGAAGGTTAAAAGGGAATGAGATTTGATCAGCAGGTGTCCCACTCCATCCCTGACCCCTTGGAAATAAGACTGAGGCGATTTCGTCTATTCGTTCCAAAGCAAAGAATTACTTTGGCCAGGAACACAGCAGCGGCTGCGTGCCCACTTGGAAGGGAAAATGGCAGCAGCAGTAATACACCCAGGGAACCTGAGAGCAAGACCTCCCAGCCAAACCCCACTAATTGTAATGCAGATCAATCCCAAGTGAGAACACAGAGGAGGCAAATTACAGCCATCTGCAACGTCATAGTGAACCATTACACAGGAAATCCAGAGCCTGGTGAAGGGACTGGTATGAATGGACTTCGTGTTCACTGCTACAGCATCCCTTGCCCCTCACCAAGAGCAGGAGACATGGAAGGGGGAAGAGGAGGAAGCACCCTTTGTTTGGTCAAAGATCTGACACCAAATGTAGTATTTTATCCTTTAATCTCCCAAAGATTCCCTCCCTCTCCTGCTCTTCCTGAAAATTCAGTTTGAAGAATTAATTAAAAAAACAAAAGCAAAGAGATAAAATTACAGGCCACAGTTAGTCACTTTGGGGCCAGAAGAATGTGTTTCCTCCATGGGCCTTAATCTCTATAGCACAATTTAGGGACTTGACAGCACACAGAACCCCAGGTGAGACTAAGCCACACCTCTGGATCTGAAGGCAGTTACATCTACCCCTATACCCACCCTGCCCTTCAGTCAGCTGGGATCCCAAAATACAAAAGGTAATTAATGCATAGTTGTTTAGTCAAACTCCTTTTAACACATTCCAGCCCCTGCAGGGAGGGTGAGGGCGGTACATGTCCCAGCATCTCAAACACGAGGGTGGGAGGGAGGAATGGTTAACACCATTGTGAAAACCATTCCTTTACATGGCAACTGGTACAAGGAAACACTTGTAAATGATACTGATAAAGTCACACTAGCAAGCCATGCCACCATCACACAACTACAGGAACAGAGATGGGCTCTTTTCCCTTCCCACCACTGCCACGTCCACTACATTGCCACCTCAGATGGGAAATGAAGGCAGAACCAAGTCTAACCCATCTTTACAAGAACTCCAATGAACACAACACAAACCTACTTATAACCTGTGGCTGCACTCAAGCATTCTAATCTCAGCCACTTCCTGGAAGTGCCAAGCAGAAAACTTTACCACCTTTAATTCAAACAAAGTTTCACCAGCCATCGTAAACAGTCATCCCATCAGTGATTCTCATATGGCTGGAATAGGCCTGGGAGTTTCTAAAGCAACTCTTACACCTTGAAAGGAACAGTACCATGGAGAGTGTTCATGGATCCAAATGCCAAGGCACGCGATCACCAATCCACTGTGCCCCAAACTCATCCACTATGGCAGAGCAAGTTCATGATGCACACTGGATTAGGGCTTTGCTGACTCTTCACTGAACTTTTTCAGGAAACCATATGCCACAGTTACAGGGCTAGCTGCACCTCTGCTGGTCTCTGAGTGCACCTTCTCAGGTGATAGGCCTAGTGCCTTCACCTCTCCAGCAGTGGAGTCCCACAATTCTCCCACTCTTAAACCAGGCCTGGGCTACAGTACCCTACATGCATACTAACGGTGCTCACCCAGCAGGTCCAACTGAGTTCAGCACCTGCAAGTGCTGTGTCCCTTCAAGTCCCTTCAGGTGCTTGTGACCAGTACACTGGTGACCTGACAGCTCTCTCAAACCGAAGTACTGTTTAATCTTAATAGTAGGAAGATGATAAAGTGTAAGAGAAAGGGGTTTTAAAACAAGAGGGTCACACCCATCCTCTCTTACCCTAGCCCTACCACCCTGTGGTAGGTCAGGCAGGTTTTCATTCTTCAAACAGATCTCTGGCCACTGTCTCCCACATCCTTTCCCAGAGTGATTAACTATTTGGTATCCTTTTAATTTTTTGGCTCCTAGCTTTGGCAAAAATTCTTGTTAACTTGGTTGGGAAGATGCTACTTCTATACTCCAACCAACAGCTCAGCATTGTCTCTTAATGGCCCCTGCCATGTTTACTAGGAGTTGCTTATCTAGAGCCACTTGCCTTCCTGCTAGTTTCACAGCCCCTGCTATTACACTAAATAAATGTATATGCACAGTAAACATTCCAATGGCCCAATACAGCTATACAGTAACCATCTCAATAACCAAACCAACATTCATTAATTACAGATCAGCCACATGTCCTTCACACCATACATATGGGACCTATCTGCCTTTCACAACAGGCTGTTTTAGATGGGCTGGGAAGAAAAGCCACATCAGACTCCTAACAACTCAGAAAGCTGCCCCCACCTCTCCATGCACAAAAAGAAACTAAGAGTCCAAGAGTTATGGATCTTGGTAATTAAAGCCTGATGAACGTGCACCTGAGAAAGAGGATAAAGCCACCCTCTCACTCACTGACTTGTTCCTAAAAGTCAAGATCACAGAGTGGGGAACAATAGGGTTCCCAAAGCCTCCTCCCATTGTGGGGAGCAGCAAGTATTTATTATTTATTTGTATTATCATAGCACGCAGGGGCCCTACTCATGGACCGGGACCCAATTTGTATTACAGCAATGCCTGGGGGCCCCACTCAAGAGGTTACAGCCACACTGGGCTAGACACTGTACAAACACAGCAGAGACATCCCTTGCCCCAAGAAGCTTGCAATCTAAGCAGCAGTGAACCCCATTGCCCCCCTGTATGTATTCCTGAACTGCCCTCAGTTTCCCTGGCTAATAAATGTGAGAGTCAGAATAAGAAGAACTCAGCAGAGAAGCAAGAGCCACCTCCTACTGAACAAGATCTTATGAACTTCAAGACCAGTAACAGCTGCAGCATATAGAAAGACTGGGAACCCAACACATACACCCACTCCTCTAAGCAAAGTCCCTTTGAGACTTAGACTAAGGGACTGGGTTCCAAAGAGACAGCACAAATATACTTGTTATTCCTCTGTACCCAGCAAAAGTTGACACCTGGGCAGTGCCCAACACCACATGCAAGACAAAAGGGAAGCAGAGCAACTGATACTAATGGCAACTTTGAGCATTTGCTCTGGTTCTATAATGTTTAAATACAAGAACTACACAGCATAGCCCAGTTAGCATAGCCCAATGGCTAACTCCCGCTGCAATCATTTTATCAGATCAAAACCAATGACAGCACTTACACTCTACAGCTTTTTAGCTTCCATGGCTTTCTCCACTGGTTGCTTACACTCTTTGTGAACATCAAATCACACCATCTGCGCTCACCGTCAAACTCTGGAACAAGTTACATTGGACCATTCCCGCTCATGGCAATTGTGGTTAAAATCACAGAGATCAAAACAGCTCAAGAGCCTGGCACATTGTAAGGTGTTATGCAAAGTAATAAAAATTTGCATTGGAAACTTTTGTTAAGTTGGATCCTGCCTTCCTGACACTCAAAATGAAGAAACTGATAAATGAAGAGTTAAAACTGCTTCCTTCTCGAAGGTACAGTTACTTAGGCTCAAACCCTTCCCGATATCAAAGATTCACTCCTTCTGCCAGCAAAAGGGCTCGACAATAGAGTAAGAGATTCTAAAAGGTGATCTTGGGAGCTCACGACCCTCTCCCTCCTACCTCCACACTGGCAACACCTGCTCTCGGGATACCCTTTCAGGGGCAGTACATAGGGTTATATGTTCGCTTTACCCTCTGGAGACAGAATGTAAGCCAGGACCAATGTATACAGAAGTGTAATGAGTTTGTTATTCTTAGCCTAGTCCCTGTGGACATTTCTCACAGTTCTGCAAGATTGGTGGCCCCTGTAAAGGTCACATTTTGCATGTCAACTCAAGCCTATATGTCCCTAGGCCACACTAAACAGGACTATACATTTCTCACTGATCTAGGTGGGGCTGGATCACTTCAGAAAAAACACATTCTCTTCCCCAAGCCACACCATAAATCTTGCCTCTTGGCTGGCTTTTTCTTAGGGCTAGTCTACACTAGAATTGCTACAGTGACACAGCTGTACCGATGTAGCTGTGTTGCTGTACCGCTGCTAGTACAGATGCTTTATGTTGACAGGAGAGAGCTCTCCTGTTAGCACAATTACTCCACCTCCCAGAGTGGCTGACATAGTGCTGTGCACATCAGCGGTTAGGTCAGGGGTGGGCAAACTTTTTGGCCTGAGGGCCACATCTGGGTATGGAAATAGTATGGCAGACCATGAATGCTCACGAAATTGGGGGTTGGGATGCGGGGGGCAGGGGTGAGGGCTCCGGTGGTGCGGGCTCTGGGGTGGGGCTGGGGATGAGGGGTTGGAGGTGCAGGATGGTGCTCCAGGCTGGGACCGAGGGGTTTGGAGGGTGGGAGGGGGATCAGGACTGGGGCAGGGGGTTGGGGCACAGAAGGGGATCAGGGGTGCAGGCTCTGGGCGGCGGTTACTGCAAGGAGCTCCCAGAGGCAGCGTCATGTCCCCCCTCCAGCTACTACGCGGAGGCGCGGTCAGGTGGCTCTGCACCCTGCCCCATCTGCAGGCGCTGCTCCTGCAGCTCCCATTGGCCGTGGTTCCCGGCAAACAGGAGGTGCGGAGGTGGCGCTTGCAGCAGGGGCAGTGTGCAGAGCCCCTTGGCTGCCTCTGCCCGTAGGAGCCAGAGGGGGGGAACATGCCGCTGTTTCCAGGAGTCACGCAAAGCCATGGCATGCGCAGAGTGGGGCAAGCCCTCAAGCCCGCTCCTTGGCTGGAGCACTGGAGCAGCGCAAGCCCCAGACTCCACTCCCGGGCAGGTGCTCGAGGGTCGGATTAAAAGTTGTCGGAAGGGACAGATGCGGCCCCCGGGCCGTAGTTTGCCCACCCCTAGCTTAGGTCAACGTAACTTATATCACTCAGGGGCTATGTAAATAGCAAAGAATCAGAAGCTACCAGCTTTCTTATGCTAAAGCCCTTCCTTATTTGCCTGAGGGGAGAGGAGAGAAGGGGCAGAAAGACAATGTCTTCCTGTTACAGGTGGTCAGTTTCCCCCAGTGGTTACAGGCTAACATTTCTACTGCACTTCCCCAAGTATCTTGGGTCAGTACCATGGATTTTATGCTATCCCTTCTGGAAGGCCTTTCCCACTCCAAGGGTCTGTGAAAGGCCAAGATAACTAAACTAAAAGGGAGATCTCTCATGAGACTCCTGCCAACAACGAACCTGGAATAGCAAGGGTAGAGGATCAAAGTGGTTAGTGCTCAAAGAAGTGCATTAAATAAAAGTTAATTCCCAATTTTTCCTCTGCTGCTTTTAGAGGGCTCTGACCCTGCCCATCGGAGTGGCAGCCCAGAGACCCCCCCACACACACACAAGGTACCCTGAGATAAAAATGCCATTGATCTCAAAGGGTATTGATAATGTTGCCAAAAGCCAAGCCAGGACATTCATTGTCAAGGAAGCGGTCTGATAACTGCACAGAACTCAACACTGGGAGGCAAATACAAGGTCTGCCACACACACATACCTCCTCCCCCCCCATCCCCCACCCCCACCACGGCCCAGTGTGCCACAAAGTGAGGGGTTCTAAGAAAATATATGGAGAAGACTACAAAAGGTTATAAGCATCAGCTCACAGGGCCTATGAGTGAAGTCAGGGAACTCCCCAAACCAAAATGCCCCTCAGAAGACTCCACTGTAGAGCCACGTATATTAGCCACCAGTTATGATCTGAAGCTGCTAACCCACCTCCATCTCCCCCCGCCCCGCCCCCCCAGGGCCAGCAATGTAGGAAGTGCCTTGTAACAGGACTTCGGCTCATACAAAGAGGGCTAACCAAGCTGTTGTCATGGTGCGTGTTTAATGAATACCAGAGACCCCTCTCCAACTGTCTTACTGCAATACCCTCCCAAACCACTCCCACCCTGGTGAAGTGCCAACAGCTGTGTTATGGCACTGAAACAGTACTGCAGGAACTCTGCCCTGGGATACTGGCTCTCACAGAGTTTGCTGTTTCTCCTGACCCCAGAGCGTGGCATTCCAGAACCCACACCACACCTGACCTCCTCCCCCACACTGATTTTGTACAAAGCAACTTAACCTTCCCCAGTTTCCATGCAACAGCCTCCATTTGCTAAGATCACAGTAACTAGCATGCATTGCCCACAATGCAGAAACTGACAGCACTATGCACATTTATGACGCTAAACAGACATTTGTTCTGGACAGACCCCTCACTTACGATGGCAGTGAGTGGAGAAAAAACCTGAACCCGGGGTTACAACTTAAGAGGAGGAGTGCAGACTGACTATTCTGAAATACTTAACAGCAGGGTGGATAAAAATCAATGATTTTTAAAAAATAAAATAAATCATATTTCTGTATTTAAATCCCATTTTTTTGATTAAATGCTTTTTGAGGAAAAAATCCTACCTAAGGATAGTTTTGATTAAGATACATTATAGCTCAAGGATATCTCATCATGGAATAGGGATTATAAATTCTAATTCTATAGTACGAGACAATACTTCATGTAATGTTTAAGAAATTTTGTAAATGAGTTCCAATAGTTCATGGATTAGGGACCCAATCTTATGGGGTTCCAGAGGCTTCTGTATAAATTATTTAGGTTAATCTTTCTATCTACCCAATGGGACTCAGTGCTCAGTCTAGAAGATACCATCAGAGATGCTTAGTTTTGCAGTTCTCAAACTGGATTTGTGTCTCCAGAGATAACATGCTTGTTAACAGCAAAAATGTTTTTAAATAAATAAATAACATACAGAGGTGAGAAATAACAGACCTCAATCCTATTGTCCTCTGCAAATTTGTGTACACAGAGTCAATCCCTTACCTCTCGCTAAAAGTTCAATGAATAGAAGATTGTTGGGGGCGGTTCAGATTTGGACAAGAAGAAGAAGTCGGGAGATAAAATATGAGAAGGGAGGGACAGGCAATAGAAACAAAAGTTAAACTGTTTGAGCAGCATATTCCAGAAGTCTTGAGGTCTTTCTCGTAGCCTTCATTGATTTGAGATCTACTATACTATTCTCTCACTAGAAGGGAAAACCTATCATGGCAGTAGGACGTAAAAGAGACCCAGTTTGGGAATAATTTAATGAAGTTCTTCTACTTGTGGGTAAGATGGGCATGCGTGCAAAATGCAAACAGTGCAACAAAGAAATACTAGGCATGGTTGCCCAAATGAAACAACTAAACACCCTAACAGGCTTCCTCACTGACTTCAATTCAGTATTAAATCATGATTTAAATCAATTTGATTTAAATCAAATCCACCCTGCTTAACAGTGCCCTCAGCCCTATTACTATGAGGACTTCAGAAGTAAACAGAAATCAGCTGCTCACCTTATTGCTACAGAAGCGACAAAAAGTCCCGTGGCACCTTATAGACTAACAGACGTATTGGTGCATCTGAAGAAGTGGGTATTCACCCACGAAAGCTTGTGCTCCAATATGTCTGTTAGTCTATAAGGTGCCACAGGACTTTTTGTCACTTCTACAGATCCAGACTAACACGGCTACCCCTCCGATACTTATTGCTACAGTTCACACTCACATACAGGTGGAGACAAATGTAGGAGACAGATTCATTTCAGGGCAAGTGGAAGGAAAAGGAGTTTAATGCCCTTTAAGAAAAAGACTAAGCAAACAGCTGTTTTGGGAACAAGAACAACTCCAGATAGACAACCCAGCTCAGGGGCATGGGGGGAGGGGAGCAGAAAGGGACTCTCCAACTTCAGACAAAGCCTAGAAATTGCACAAAAACTTTCCTCACTACAGAAGAGCTCTGAACACCCCCTCTCCTCCTCCTCCCCAGGATCCTTAGCCTTCCGTTCTTTCTGTCTCCTTCTCACAGCTCATGAAAGGCTCTTTTGAGGGACTCCCAGCCTCCAACAGCTCCAATTTGCATCCAATTACTCCAGGTCTGTATAGAACTCATCAGCAAATGGGGAAAACTTTCCCCAGCGTCTTTGAAGGAGGGAGGGGCATACCGAATGGAAGAGCCATCCCCAAATCTCAGGAGTTTCTACTCCTTAGGGTGACTATATTTTTCAATAGGGAAAATGGGATTCCACACGAGGCTGGCCTGAGGCCTCCTACCCCCACGGAACCGGCCCGAGCCCCGCTGCCTCCTGCCGGCATGGAGCTGGTCCAAGTTCTCCCTCCCCTCGGGGAATGGGGCCCGACCGAGGCCCCTTTTTCCTCCCTGCGTGTGGGACTGGCCTGAGCCAGTTGACAAAAGCAAACTGGACAAATGCAGTTTTGCCAAAAAAGTCAGGACATCTGGAACAGGGCTTAAAAAAGCAACTGACTGTCCTGGCCAAAACGGAACATATGGTCGCCCTACTACTCCCCCAACCAGGGCAGTTCTGTGAGCAAGCCCTCCTAAGGAAGGAGATTTTGAAGACAAGAACTACAACAAAGGAAGTTATTTGGAGCTCAGGGAGAAGAGAAAGCAGGGCTCACCAACTGCTAGAGGCCTGCTACTTGCTTCCTAGATTCCTTTACTCATTATGTAAAGTGCTGTGCACCATTGTGGTGCTACACAGTGTAAACTGAAGTCATTTTCACCCCAATACTAAACTGAAGTCACTGAGAAAGCCTGTTAAGGTGACCCCTGCAAGAGGGGATTGCAAGTTAAGTCTGCTAAGGGGCCAGGATGGTCAGCCAAACATTCTCTTTGGGTTGCAACCTGGAGTCTAGGCCAGCAGAGAACCCAGCACCAGGAAATCCTCAACTGGAATTATGCTTTGGTATTAGTCCATTCTCTTCCAGGGTCAACCATTGCCCTTTGAAGTACTTTCCAGTTCACTGGTAACTAAGGAGGATGTTAAACAACATCTACTATGGATAAACATAAGGAGGCCCACTTAAGTTGCACCTAAGGGTACGTCTACACTACCCGCCCGATTCGGTGGCTAGCGATCGATCCCAGAAGTGCTCACCGTCGACTCCGGAACTCCAGCTCGGCGCGAGGAGTAAGTGGAGTCGACGGGGGAGCCGCAGTAAGTACTTTTAATTCGATCTAAGATACGTCGACTTCAGCTATGCTATTCTCGTAGCTGAAGTTGCGTATCTTAGGGCTGGTCTACACTAGCCCCGAAATTCGAACTAAGATACGCGACTTCAGCTACGTGAATAACGTAGCTGAAGTCGAACTATCTTAGTTCGAATGAAAAAGCACTTACCTGGGGTCCACACGCGGCGCGCAGGCTCCCCCGTCGACTCCGCCTACTCCGTTCGTCGAGCTGGATTACCAGCGTCGACGGCGGAGCACTTCCTGGTTCGATTTATCGCGTCTAGACAAGACGCGATAAATCGAACCCAGAACATCGATCCCGCGCCTCCGACCGGACGCGTAAGTATAGATGTACCCTTAGATCGACCACCCCCCAGTGTGGACCAGGCCTAAGAGTCCTAAAAGAGTTGGCTGAGGAGATCTCTGGCCTGCTGATAGCTTTTAATAAATTTTGGAATATTAGGGAAATTCCAGAAGACTGAAAAAGTGCTAATGCAGTGCCAATATTTTAAAAAAATAAAAAATTACACAGGTCATCCCACTTACAATCAGCCAGCTAGTCTGACATAAATCCCAGGAAAAATAATGGAAAAAAGCTGACATGTGATTCAATTGATAAAGAAATAAAGGACAGGAGTATAATTAGCCCCACTCAACATGATTTTATGGAAAATAGGTTTCAAACAAACCTGATTTAATTATTTGAGATTATAAATTTCGTTGATAGAGGTAACTGACGTGATATACTTAGACTCCCGCAAGGTGTTTGACTTAGTACCACACATGATGTTTTGATTAAAAATTAGCACTATACAATATCAATAAAGCACACATTAAATGGATTAAGAACTGATCATTACTTTTTTCAGATCTATCAATCAGGAACCATCAAGTGAGGGTGTTTCTAGTGGAGTTCTCCAGAGATCAGTACTAGGCCTGACGCTATTCAACATTTTCATTAATGATCTAGATGTAAATTGCCAATAAAAATTTGCAGATGACAAAGACAAAGACTGGTGGAGTGGAAGGGGGACGGGGCAGTCAGAGCATCATCTGTATCACTCGGTAAGCTGGGCTCATTGAAACAAAATGCATTAATAAAGCTAAATGCAAAGGTATACATCTAGGAACAAGGAATACTACAGGCCATACCTACAGAATGGGAGACTGTATCCTTTAGTGGCACTGCCAAGGCTTTAGGGGTCATTGTGGACAAGCAGCAACTCAACACGAAGTCCCAGCGCAATGCTGTGGTGAAAAAGTCTAATGCGATCCTGGACTATGTAAATGGGGAGGAGTGAGTTGATCTTGCCTCTCTGCAGCATTGATTAAATCAGTACTGGAATACGGAGTACAGTTCTGCTGTCCACATTTTAAAGAGGACGATGAAAAATTGGAGAGGGTGCAGAGAAGAGCCACAAAATGATTCAAGGGCTGGAGAATGTGTCTCACTACTATACACAAAGATAAATCTGTCTAGCTTATCAAAAAGAAGACAGAGGTGATTTAATTACAATGTATCAGTACCGTCACAGGGAGAAAATACTGGGTACTACAAAGCTCTTTAGTCTGTAGGAAAAGGGCATAACAAGAACCAATCGCTGGAAGCTGAATCCAGACAAATTCTAATCAGAAATAAGGCGCACATTCTTAACAGAATGGATGATTAACCATTGGAACAAATTACCAAGGGAACTGATGAATTCTCCATTGTTTGGAGAGTCTTCAAATCAAGACTAGATGCCTTTCTGGAAGATATGCTTTAGCAAAATAGTTCTGAGGGGTAATGAGGTGAAATGTAATGGCCTTATATACAGGAAGTCAGATTAGATAATCTAATGACCTAATGCTCCCAACTGTATATATTGCTCTTGTCTTGTATTTACATTATAAGGTCCTGGGGCAGGGATTGTCTTTGTTCTGCATTCGTACACTGCCTAACA
Source organism: Chelydra serpentina (assembly GCA_037349315.1). Taxonomy (NCBI): domain Eukaryota; kingdom Metazoa; phylum Chordata; order Testudines; family Chelydridae; genus Chelydra; species Chelydra serpentina. Next base: position 18,497,438 of record JBAIAC010000028.1, on the reverse strand, counting down.
GTGAAGTCCTAGTCTATGACTAGGTCTCCTAGGTGCTATGAGAATACAAATAAATAATAAATAGTGGTCTCTTCCGACCTTCAACTCTATGAATCTATTAGGAAGAGTCTCTCTGTCTTTTATATTGGTCACGGATGCCATCGTAACCTAGGCATCCCACAGAAATGCTAACAAGACTCCCAGGCCGCCCTTTACTTCATTAACAGCCCATTTGTTCGGGAAGGCAGAGGGCAGAGTGCAGAGACACCAGCCACCAGGACCGCACTCTCCCCTGCAGCTAGAAAAGCTACAGTTCCAGTATTTAATGGGTTTACGCACATGCTATCTGGGATGCATTGGACAGAATATTTGGGGGTCAGATTGTATGTATATTCATTAATACAGTATCTTCATTGTGTGCAGTCTCCCCTCCATACCACACATAGATGGAGAGTGCAGTGACATAGGAAGCATGTGCTCAGCAAGGCTAGGAACATACATGGGACATTTTCCACTCTTCTCTCAACAATGTCGTAAGAGTTATGACAGCAGTGGCAGGGGATTTACAACTCTTACATCCCTCTTAAGCCAGTAGGAAAGTGATGAATTTAAAGCATCCTTCCTGAAACACACGGTCTCTATTCTCTAACCCATTTCAGCTACAGGACAAAGTCATTCTGGAGCAGGGGGAAGCTCTTACATGTTATCCCATGTCCTCAGGTTTTTAAAATCCTACAGGGTTCTTTTGTCACTATGGACAGTGCCTATGCTGCTTCTCCTGCACATGTCATGAGTGGTGGGACCAAAAGTTGCAACAGTGTGAAACAAACTTGATCTCGCTCAGTTTCGTTCTGCTGCTCCTGCAGAGCCTCAATAGAGGAAGGCAGAGGAAAGCATGCTGAGTAGGAGCAGCACTGGTCACTACTACTGAAGATGCACAGTGTGCGCCAGGAACAGGCTAAAGAAAAGTTTTTTAAATGGACTACTTGTGAAATGGGGCTTTTTCCAACCTAATACTTAAAGTGAAGGAAATGGAAGTTAAAAAAAAAGATATTGGAATTAGTGTGTGAACAGACATGAGTTCAAAGCGATAAGAAAGACAAAGGAGAGAGTGAAGTGAGGAGTCAGATGGCAAACTGAAAAAAACACGGACTGATTATTTTATTTTCTACTGACAGTTTCAAACACAGAGGCCAATAAATCCAGATTACAGATTTTAAAAGTGCTTCCTCCAGACACAGACTATCAAGGCAATTTTGGATTCCTATAACTTCTGTTTATGATGTTCATACATGTCAACATTTTACAGAACCCAGCATTTCAATAAAGATGACCATAAATCTAGATTAGAGATTAAAAGACCGAGTCAAAGAAAGTTATGTCAGAGGCAGAAGCTAGTTTGCCTGAGCTCGCTCACAATTTTTACTGACTTTTTTACTTCTACCAACAGTCAGTTTTTTGATGGTTTTATACTGGCAGTAAATTTTCTGACTGTTGGCAACTGAGTTAGCGACAGCAACTTAAGAGAGGTGAAAGCAGACCCCGCATCTGCTAGCGGTAGGAGAAAGCTGGCTTGGCAGGAGTTGGAAGGAGCAGTAGCCAAGTCAGAGAGCCAGAGTCAAGTCATCAGCACCTGGAGAAAAAGTCTGAAGTGTTTCAAAATACTGTGGAGGGAAAGAGTACCACGGACAAGGAAAACCAGGCAACCCATACAACAGAAATTCATCAGGCAGCTGCAACAAGCCACAGACCAAAAGCTCCTCCATCTTCTACAGCTAAGCATCAGAGTAATTTCTGTCAGGAAAGCTATTTAACATTACACGTCTGCCAAGTATTGTGTGGACATGAAGGGCAACTGCTAAGCAGCAAGTGACCCAATAGAGAATCTGTAGCAGCACCACATGCGACATCACTGCTACAGCATAAGGAACTTGAAGATTAAATCCTATGGCGATGGAGGCACTTTTCAGAACAGCTTCATAAAAACGTAACAACAAAACAAAGCACTGCTTCTACCAGGTGTTTGGAACAGGAAAGAGGTAGATGCCATCCAAGTATCAATGGCACAACATTAAAACAACTAGTAGGGCCATGGAACGCCAGCTCTCCAGCTACAACCCCAGTTTCCTCTTAGCAGAGGTGAAGAAATAATTTCACTATACAGTAACTTCATAGGCCAGAAAGAGAGTCCCATGTACTTCCAGGTAAGTGTGGGACACTAGAGTTTGAACCACAACTACCGGACCTTTTTCTGGTTTCTCTTCCTCCCCCACCCTTCCCTCTAGCCTCTCCACCCAAAGCTCTCTCAAGTCTCTCCCTTGAAGTATCTCTGTCCTATTACACCTCCCCCCCCCCCACCTCTTCTCTCTTTACTAGCCTTTCCAAGGTTAGCAGCTGCCATGTAAACACATGGAAAGGTAACAGAAGGAAACTGACTAGCAGCCTCAGTTTCTCAGCACTGGAGGAGCAGAGAAGCATACCTGAAATAGTACTCCTGGGGGGATTCTGCATGACACCTCCTCCCCTCAAATTCCTGCCAGGGAAGCCACACAGGACGGAGGGGGACAACTATGGGCGCAGTTTTGGGGGGGAGGGACTTCCCCCCACAAACAGAGGTGAGGCATGGGCAGGGCCATCCCTAGCTATTTTGGTGCCCTACGCAGCCCTCCCAGGGTGTTTGGGGGCAGGCCCAGCCCTTACACTGTCAGGTGCAGCCTCACTGCTGAGTCCCTGTACCGGGGGAGGTTGGGTCCCCGTGCAGCTCTGCAGAGGCACCTCAGTCCTGCCGTGCAACTCCCTATATTTTCAAGTCCTTCATCTCTCCTAAGCTGCAACACCAGTTGTGACTGAATCAGAGCTGCTCTGTAATCATTTAATAGTATGTTGACCTAGTTATTGTGATGTTTACTGTATGAATATATTGATTTAATTAATAGAGGAGCATAAGGAAAACAACCAGGAAAGAAAAAGTATGACTCAAGACAAGCCATTTCCCTGCAGCCTCTTGAGGCTTAAGAGAATGCCAGGACAGGAAAAGGGCCAGGTACATGAGATCAAAAGGACTACAGCAGTTTAAAAACAGACCCTCGGGGGTGGGCGCTCAGAGGAACTATACCTGCTGGCTTGCCTGAAAAAGTTAGGCTTGCCTAGGTTATCATCAGGGGATGGTAAGTCTTAAAGTTAGACAGACTTATTTCAAAATCCTTTTTCTCTAAATGTTTGGTTCCTACTGTTAAAAAAACAAACAATATTTTTATATCTTTAGTGTTAAGAAGGATGTTTAGTCAGACTCCCAACAAGGAAGGACCTCACATGCTGAACGCAGCCACACCCCTTGGGTTAGCATGCTGGATACACAAGATACTGCAGCCTACAGCCCAGTCCTAAGAGTGGAAGAATTCCACCCCAGGAGAGGTGAAGGCACAAGGCCCAACACCTGAGAGGGTGCACTCAGAGACCACAGGATGCAGCTAGCCCTGTAACGGTGACACCAACAATGCAGAGTCTACGTTAAGAGCAAATTCATTTTGCAAAGTCTCATTTGAACCTGAGTCTCTGGAGAAGAAAATCAAATTTGTTAAGCCAACCAGGCCTCTGTTCTTCCTCAGTTAAACTATTCTGCACAAAGTTTTAATTTTAAAGCCCTAGTCTGTTCCCAGGAAGGCTAGGAGGTGGAGAGTGGACTGTCAAAGGTTTGTCCTGTACCTTTTCAGATGGGAGAGGCCCCTAACTCAAAGGCTCCTCCATTGTGAGGGAGCAAGAGCGGCTCCAATCCAATTACTGTTCCTCCATTGTCTGAGGGGAGGAGCTCCCTTTAAGGCGGACACGGGAGATTATAAAGATGGGGAAGAACATTAGATAATCTTAGGTGCACCCAACAGAAGAACCCATTTCATTGACAAAAAAAAGTGCCCTTTTCCTGACAGAATGAAAGGGCCAAGAGCGCAGCACAGAGCCCCGGGGAGCTCTCCACACTGAAAGGAGACTGATGCCCTTTCTTGCTGGTGTCTCTCAAAGTCCATCAAAAAGTCCTATTTACATCAAAATGCTCTTCCAGAGATGCTCAATTTTACTTTTCCTCTTTTATCTCCCTCCCTACCCCCACCTTCAAGAACCATTGTGCACACAGTATTCGTGACATCTTACACAGCAGATGAGGCCAAGAAAGCTGCCAGAGTAAAAGAAATGGAACAAAGAATCCAGCTTAAAACCAGTCAGGAAACCAGAATCACTCTTGGTTTTCCTACAGCAAGAGTTCTGATCTTTTCCTCCTCTCTTCCTCCCTCCCCAGTCTTCAAGGGGGTTCCATTGTTCAGGATTTGCCTCTGGAAGAGTGAGGCTGTGTGTTGCTGACTTAAAGTCCTAGATTTGTGCCGTCACACAGTCTTCCTTGACAGCATCACTCCAGCTCCCTAGTCAGGCTTTGGTAACCACAGATGGTTTTAATGAGCTTTAACAAAAGCCTCATGCAATGGTTTTAGAATTAACACTTCTGCATTTTGTACAGAGCCATTTTTTGCACCCCCTTTGGTGCAAGAATTCCTTGGCATGGCCTCTTGCTAAGAAATCACCTGGCTCTTTGCCTTGCCAGTGGCGCTCCCCCAATAACCTGACGCTGCTTTTCCCGTAGGAAGCCCTAGATGCTTTGCTGAAAAGCAATGAGCCTAAACTGTCTTAGACACCGCTATCGCAGGACCTACCTCCCATATAGTAGCCAACCTCAAGGAAGCAGGAAGACTCATTTTGCAGCTGCTTCATGTAATTCTGTAATCACACAGCAATTCACAGTTTGGGTTTGGCTAAGCAGGGTCACTCCTAACAAGGTAAGGGCTCTGCCGCTGGCTCAGCTTGACAATGAGACATTTTACAACATAGGTTTTAGGGCCATCTCACAGGTACAAGCATAGCTGCGAATGCCATTTTGAGACCCAGATGCCTAGTTGGGCCCCAATTTGATCTAAACTCCTCCCTCCTCATTGGTAGTAAAAGCACTGGAGAAGCTGGAACATTTCTTTCTTTGCCAAGTTCTCCTTTTCTATTTGGCAAACCAAGTATTTCCCACCTGCCCTCCTTACACAATTAGGATTTAATGAGGTTCTCATTTTCTCCCCATCTAGATTCTTATAACCTCTCTGTACCCAGCAAGTTGCACAGCACTCGGTGTTAAGTGCCAACATGGAGCCAAAAGAGAGAGCAAGCATTGTTTTGCTCTTGACCCTTCAAAAAGTAGTTTTCTGTGTGCTTCTTGACTTCTAAACCTCTTTCTCAGTACCTTCCATTTCAGATAACTACACTATTACAAATTATGTTTAATTTGAGGGCTAAAGCATTAAAGCCAAGCCTCGGAAATACAGTATAATTCAGATGCCTTTTGCCAGGCTTCTGCCAACTTCCCTTAAAAGAGCTTTTTCAGTCATTCCTTCCTATTGTTGAGTGTCTATTTTTAACCCCATGCATTATTTCTCCCTGCATGGCTTCAGTAACTCTCTGGGGACGATACAGAATTGCTGAGCTTGTACAAGTCAAAGTGACTCAAGTCTCACCTTCAGAAGCACTGCATAAATCAGGGGACTAACAAGTTTCTCTCCATTCACATGTCCTCTCATAGGTGCTGGAACTAGGGGTGCTGCCACACCCCCTGGCTTGAAGTGCTTTCCATTATATACAGGGTTTACAGTTTGGTTCAATGACTCTCAGCACCTCCATTATAAAAATTGTTCAAACACCCCTGCCTCCTCTCCTCCCTACTGAGCTTTTCCTGGTGCCAATGTTTAGAGAAACTGCAGAGAAGTAAAACCTACATTCATCGGCATGCCAAAGGCACAAGCCATCCAGCCCCCTTCCCTTTCTCTGTACCCTTATTACCAGCAAGCCTGATGTTTCTGCATGGACATTTCCTTGGGAAAAGTCACAACAATATCTACTGCTAGGGTGTTTCTACCAAGATTATAAGTGTGGTTGCAATTTATAAGTAAGCCCCTTTGTTTTCAGTTTATACTGATTTTTATTGAAAAAAATCCCAGGTTTTACAAAAATTATTCATTTTCTCCCCAATTTTCACCCTACTTTTGTATCAAATATATAAAAAGTAATGTGTTTTACTAGGAAAATACAATACATTGCAGGGAATGTATGTATTATGATAATACATTAGTCTGTGTGTATATGCAAAGCTGCCTGTTGAAGTGAGGCTATGTATTGATCTAGAAGATACACACAACAAACAAGCAGGCATGCACACAAGCTCTGAAATGTGTGCACACCGGAAAGTAATGATGAATCGCACACCCACCACGTATGCATTTTAAGCTGTTAGCAGATAACAGTTTAAAGATCTGACACTCAAATGGGAAGAAAACAAAAATCTGCATCAGAATGTGTTTCAGAACACAAGGAAGTATTCGAAAGTTTAAAAAAAAAACCATGAGAAACGTATGAAGTTGAGTGTATGCACTGCAAATAGTGTGGCCCAATTATTAAATGTAAATATTTATAGCTTGATAGTAAGTCAACAACAGTAAACTGTTTATTCAAATGAAAAGTTTTATTTGGGGATTAGAGATGTATTGTTTTCTTAAACTCAGAGGTGGCATTGTGTTTTGAGTTCTGTAGCAAACCACATTGAATTCCTTTCGTCAAAGCATTAATCTACTGAATACTTTTGTCCCATCCTTCTGTCCAACAAAATAAAACCTGACGTTTACCCAGAAAAATTATTAATAGTTTTTTCCACCGATTTTCACCTGTTTTTGTTGCTGTAATAATGAACACTGAAAAATTCCGGAGAAAATTAAAAAAAAAAAAAAACACACAAAAAACCTGAAAATGAAGGGTCCTATTTATAAGTTATGGTGGTTGTGAATTTAAGGTTTTGCTTGATAAGTGTGTTCTGAGCAGTTTACATTGGGAACAAAATAGATGTTATATGTAAATACAAGAACATACTTAAAAGCCTCTGCAAAAATGAACTTGCTCTTTTCCCAGCACAGCCCTGGCTAAGCTAGGACAACTTAGAATGTCCAGGACTAAAAGGATCTGATTGGCTGAAAGTGAGGTAATGCCTTTAGTGCTGCAAAACTACAATTAGCAAAAGGTGAGCAAGAAATATTTTCAATATTGATATCCCAGCACAAGTTTATTAAAACGAAACCCATCTTCAACAGCAACAGCTACCCCTTAGATTGATTCATAAAATGCTCAAAAAAATATGTTGCCAGTTTAAGCCAGTGTCCTAAATCCTCAGAGGTGACTGTATTGTGTTACACTACGCTGGTAACATTTGTGTTCCATTAGCCAGATGTTTAAATTATTTGGCATTTTCAACCTGCTAATACTAGTGTTAAATTGATGCCTTCTGCAAAAGATTGTGCCAAGATGCCAAAGAAATGTGGTCTCTCTCACAATTCAAACATCCCACAGATAGGAAGTTGGGCTGGGGAAAATCAGGAGATTAAAATACAAGAGACTCTCACCTAGATTTTCCATAGATCACAGTCCGCAGGACACAGTGGAATCAGTGTTGCCTACTCATGATTTTATCACGAGTACCATGATATTTGATATTTTTTATAAAGCCCCAGCACTTGGATTATGTAATTGTGAGAATCTCAGCTCTCTTTTTAAAAAGTTTCTAACACTAATGGTTGTAGAGAAAAGTTTGAAAATGTGACCAGAAAACACCCTAAAGGTTCAAATACCAAGACAAAGTGAACCCAAAATTATTTTATTTTCAATCATGATTTTTCTAACCCCATCTCATGATTCTTTTAGGCCTGACTCATGGTTTTTGAGCTTTGGAGCTGATAACCCTTTGGAACACACACAAGCATAGATGTCCATGCTATTTTGTGGGCAAGAGTTTGTCTGGAAGTAATTAGCCCCTTACTTTTTGTATTTGTCACCCTCTTTGTATTTGGGTAAGGAAATAATTTGTACTATCAACCAACCTGTTTATCTTTAATAAACGAAGAAAGTGATTCCTTCTCTCCCTAGAGAAAATAGGCTGCAAAGGCTTTAAAAGGCTTATGTCTTTCCTGCCAGTCACAAAGCATGTGGGGCATGTGAACAGGATGCATCTTGGGAACAGGGTGGATACAATCATGTGAAGAGGGAGGGACATACTTGCATAAATGGAGAGGGAAGGTTAGAGATTACGAATAGCAATTAAAAGGTGCTGCTCTGTTCAGTGTTAGCGATGATCTAAAATTGCAGCTTGTTAATATTTTACTTGGCTACCCTTTTCTCCAAAATACTCAAATTACTTTACAAACATGAATTAGCCCTCACAACTCCCACAGGAAGCAAGCTGGTGCTATCCCATATTATAAATAGGAAAAGTGGGGCAAAGAGAAAGGAAAGGTTTTGCCCAAGGGCAAACAGCAAGTCTATAGCAGTCCCAGGAATGGAATCCAGGCTTCCTGTGTCTCAGACTTGCACTTAGCCTCAAATACTGTACAAGCACAAAGCAAAGATGAGGTCCCTGCCCTGAAGAGTTTACAATCTAAACTGAAACTGATGCAACAAGTGTTAAACAGAAGGGAAGGGAGAGGGAGGACTAGGGTACAGCAAAATCAGTTTCACAGATTAGTCAGGAGCATATCTTTTGTCCCGATATCGGGCTTCTTCCTCAACAACTCCGCGAAACTGGAATTCATCCTTAATCCTATCACAGGATTCAGCCACGGTGAATTTGAAGCCTGGCTGCCCAGGCTGGTGGGGAGCCGGGTGCCTGCCTTGGGGGTACATCACAGGAGTTCACCGGCCACCAAGTCACCCCCTCTCCCCGACCCTGCACCGACCCCAAGCGCCTTCTGCTCTCAGGCGAGCCCGGCCCGGCCACGAAGCTGCCCCCGGAGGGGCCAAAACTGGAACAAAGGAAGATGCGGCGAAGTCCCTGGCGGTGCGTGCAGGGCGCCTAGCAGACGGGCCGGCTGGCCAGCCCCGGGCTTCGGGCTCCCCTCGGGCCAAAGGCGCACATGGCGGGGGGGCCCGGAGCGGCGGCCGCCCCTCCCTCCCTTCTTCCCACAGGGGTGGGGGGGACTCCGGCCCCAAGCTGCAGAGAGTCACCCCCAGGCACCACCGCTCTCCAGCTCGCTGCCCACGATCCAGCCCCGCTGCTCGTCACCGAGAACAACCCAAATCCTGCTGCCAGAAGAAGCGGGGGTGCAACACCAGGCCACCTCCTGGGCGACGTGTGCCGGCAAACGGCGAGCGCCCCGGCTCTGCTGCGAGTCCCCTCCCAGGCATCAAGTCAGATCCTCGCTGGCCCCATAACTCCACAGCCCGCGGCGGCGGCTGCTGTGTCCGCTTACAAAGGGGACTCCTGGCCCCAGGTGGGTTCAAGCCGTGGGGGTTCCCCGCAAACACATGCTCCCAAGGAGACGTGGCTGCGGCTGGATCCCCCCTGCCCGGCCCCTCTCGCCGCAGCCAGCGCGCCCCGGGACAACAACTTCTTACTCAATAACTCCGGCGGAGGGAGAGGGGTTTTTTTTTTTACTCAACAAGTCTGGTGGGAGGGGTCCTCCCCCACCCCCGCACAAGTCCCGATTTTTAGGTTCTTGCATCTGGTCACCCTATTGGGGTGCAATACCGGCCCCAAGGCCACAGTATTAATAAAGGTTACGCTTGCCAGACCCCAGCCACCCTTCATGTTCTGAGGCATCATGTTTAAGGCACCAGGGAATTTCCACAGATTTCACTTCTCATGGGAACTTTGAAATAAAACTGCCCTACAGCCGAGGCACAGAGTTCTCCCTTCCCAAGCCCATCAAGGAGAAAGGGGAAAGACCCATATATGGTCAGTCAGCTCACATACATGGGAGCGTCTCCCTGTGGACTAAGACCATTAGCAGAGGAGAAACAGCTCCTCTCTGAAAGCCTTGCAAAGATTTTTATCCTTTCCCTACTAGCCTTTGCCTGACAGCAACCCACCACTCTAGAAAAGGCTAGTCTCACACATTCCATGCATAAGTGAGAGATCAGGAAACATCTAAGGAGCTAGTATAACCCACACACCTCCTGGGTGTGGTGTTTTGTCCCATCTAGTGGCACCAAGACCACTTAGAGAGAGATATAAAATGAGTCTGCTCTACAGCCTTAGCTAACAGCCAGCTGGCTTTTAGCTCATGCGGTAGAGGCTCATGCACTAAGCTGCAGAGGTCCCAGGTTCGATCCAGCCCACCGGGGTCTGGCAGCATTACACTAGCATTCCCACTTAGAGACCAGTTTGAGCTAGAGGTCTGGGCTGGCTTTCTTCCTTTCTTCAGGGGCCCCATAACCACTTCTAACATCCCTTACCCCATAATATATTGCTGTAAGCAGAGTCAGGATGAGCTCCACCCTGACATCTGGTGGTAAGTTGTGGAAAAGAACTTCAGGGGCTGATCTCATTTGCATAGGCACACCCACCCCACCTAGCATGAGCCCATAGTAGCCCAAATGGTCACATTGGCTGCTGTAGGATCCCCAGTTTTTCAGTTATTGGGGCAGAAAGAATAAACTATTATACTGATTATGTGAATCAAGGACAGTCGAACTGTACTTGGTCTTTTGTTATGATAGAGGGACTTTCCACCAACTAAGCAGCACTCGCTAGGCAAGGGACATGGGTTCCAAAACCCAGTGAATTGAGAAAGGCTGGGGACAGGTATTTGTACGTGGTGGTATGAGCCCCTTCTGAGGGCCCTAAATGCAAATTGTACCTCCTCCTCTCTCCACTGTGGAATATCAGCGCTAAGTTTGAGTTCTTTAGGAGTCTAGTTACAGGCTGCTGAGCTGAAATCACTTTGGGCTAATGGCTCATGAGCACTAAGGCTCCCCTTACTACAAGCTGAAATCACTAAAGAGCTACAATTATTAAGAGCTGAAATCACTGAGCCCTGTGTTAAGTAGTGGGGGAGCCTGAAGATCTATTGCGAAGCAGTTGGTGGAGCGGTGCCGCTGGCGGGGCGGAGTAGTTTGCGGGACAGCTGGAGCGGCTTGCAAGATGGCTGGTGGAGCGGAGCTGCTGGCTTGTGGGATGGCTGGCAGAGCAGGGCGAAGCCAGCCATGGGGAGGGGCAGTCGCTTCGAGCCACATAAGGTGCCCCTTACCTCTCCCCTCCCCATTTGCACCCAGAGTGTGTGGGGGGGTAACCCTCTGCAGATGAACTTTTGAACTCTGGGGCTGGACCTTTGGGACTTTGGGTGACACTTGGGGTCGCTGGACTCAAGAACCAAAGGGAGAGGACACAGTCCAATCTGCTGGGGGGGGGGGGGGGGGGTCTTCTCGTGCATGGTTTGTTTTATGAATCCTGTTTGTATAGTGCCGCATTGTTTCTCTCTGTCATTAAAAGGCTTTTGCTACACTCAGACTCTGTGCTTGCGAGAGGGGAAGTATTGCCTCAGAGGCGCCCGAGTGGGGGGGGGTGGTGGTATACATTTGTCCCAGGTCACTGGGTGGGGGCTCGAGCCAGTTTTGCATTGTGTTACTGGAAAGGAACCCTTAGATATTGAACCAGGCCCTTGTTGCTGCCAACTCTGATGGGCAGAAGGGTTACGTTGCACTGGGACATCTTTCTTCAATGAACCCGGGCCCCTTGACTGTAAGATGAAGTCTGCAGGAGAAGAAAAGGCACACAACCAGCCTTGGAGCGAAAGCCAGTACCCTGAGCTTTCACACTAAGGTTGGGGTAGGGCACGTGCACAGGGAGAGAGACTCATTTACTGATTAGATCACTCTGAGCTGCCGCACAGGAACGCAGAGCTTGAAAGGAACAGCTGTACGATGGGCTCTCCATTGACCTTTGGCCCAGCAAAATTATCCTGACAGGTTGTAGCTGCCCCAATTATTTCAGCAATTAGTTATAGACGACAAACTGCTAATGGTGGAGAACAGGAGAGGGGAAGGGAAGAGTCCTATCTAAGAGCACTTTGTTCTGGATGCACATGCACTGGTGCACACGCGATCGGGACGTGTCTCCAGAGTTTATACAAAATAAGAATAATAGAAGTTTAAAAACAAACACAGCTGAAGGGGAAATTCCAGCCGCCTTCAGCTCTTAGCACCTCCAAACTACTTCCTGAAACTTTAACCCAACCAGGCCCAGCTTTCCACAACAGCCTTTCCCTCATCAGCTGCTTCGGCCTCCAATCACACTGAGAAAGCAGCTCTTTGTGCGTCTGCCTGGGAGGGTGGTGCGGATCACAGGACATATACAATAACTTCAGCCAGGCCCTGCTGCCAAGGCAGTCTGCTTGCCTTCAACATCCAAGGCACTAGTGCTCTGCAGCACATGCACACACACCATCCCCCTCGGCCATTTCCTCCATCAGCCTCACTCCTCCAGGTACAGCTTGTTCCCAGCTCTGCAGGGATTAGGAAGAAGAGCAGCTCCTTTGAGGTCAGGGCCAGAGAGAAAGGAGAGGAGTACAGCACCGTTTAACCTGCCTATTCCCCAGCATCACTTGAACAACAGCCTTTAAAGTGGCAGTGCTGCAAGAAGAGGTAGAGAGGCACAGAAAGGAGCAGCTACTGCCTACATTGTAGGCTTTACATGTTAGAAGCCCCACCAATGTTCAGCTTCTGCCTTTTTCTGCAGCAGTCAACAAGACAAGCTAGAATTCAGGCTTCTACTGAGAGAGGAGTTGTTCAAGCTGGAGTTTAAAAAAAAAAATAAGTTGTGCAACTGTGCCCTCGGCTTCCCTGCAATGCAGCAATGCCTCTCCGCCCTGACGCACACCACTTCTTACCATTCGAGTCCCACACTTCTGAACAGATCACTAGTGTGCAACAGTTGCATGCTCTGGACCAACCTTTATTACTATGAATTTCATTTCACTCGGACCCCAGTGGTTCCCAGAAGAAAGATTGTTCACTGATGCATTAGCCAGATCAGCCCCTCCCCACTTAAAGTAAGATTTTAATTCTTTTTTTATTACTTATTCTAAAATTAATTGACTAATTGGCCGAGCCCCAGTTGTGCACTCCGAGTAAATTCCAGGTTCACTCTTGCATGAAACATTTATTAAATACACCAGAGCTAGAGAGTTGAATAAATCAACACCAGGTAAGCCAGAGAAACTGGGTGGTGTCCTCTAGGAGTAAACTACAAGGGATGGAAACTTCCATTGCACCCACAGAGCAGAAAGCCTGAGGTTAGCCCCAGTTATAGCCCACAATGCACTTCTGCCCTGAATAGCAGTGTATTTGAGTCAGACCAAGTACAAATATCTATTGTGCAGGCTAAGCAATGCATCTCAACCTTGAGCTACATCTTCCACCAATCCTGTCCCTCTTTTTCAAGGCCAAAGAGTCTGTCACAGAGAAACCCACCCTGGAGTACTATGAAGGGACATGAGAAGATGATTGAAGCAACCTCATGTAAGGAAGAGAAAGAAGAATAGAGGGCAGCAGCTCATAAGCTCTGCAACTGGCAGCCCATCAGATGAAGGGGAGCCTGAACTATCCTTTTATCTCTGGGGGGGAACCCTCTCTTCACATTTGTATTGCACATAAAAAAAAAAAAGAGCTGAGCAAGCCCGGCACAAGTACAGCCCACACAGACTTGGTGCCTCTCAAAGGACAGGAGTTCATTACTCCTCACAGCCCATTTCTAAAGGGTGGACTCTAGCAGGGCCCCCTTTTCAATTTCAATCCAGCACCACGAGGCTGTATACAGAAAGGAGCTCTCACAAGCATGCACACTTTCTGGGGCTTTCCTGCCCAACCTCAGCCAGGGGCACTCTTCTTAATGAACAGCACCAGAAGGGGACACAACTGACTCCTCCGAACTGTACAAAGCTCAGGCGGGGAGAGAGGAACTTGGTTAGTGCACGCAGTAGCTTCTCACTGCACAGCATGCAGATTTTTTTCAGCAGTCACTATGGGTCTAGCTGGTCTGAAGGGAGACAAGCACAGTACCATATAATCTCTATTTTAGAGATAGGGAAACCGAGGCACAGAGGAGAAGCAACTTGTCCAGAATCACAGGGAGTCCACGTTACAGCTGGGAATGAAATTCAGGGGCTCTCGGCTTCCAGCCAACAGACCAGGCTTAAGGTCCTACTTGAAACACGGGATGACAGTCAAAAAATTGCAAGCGACTTGCAGACGAGCCATGGAAAAAATCACGGAAAAGTAATAATGGACCTTATTTTTTGCAGTAATTTGGAGTAGGGCTGAGAGCGGGAGCTCCTGCCGTCAAAACTGCGGTGGAAGCCTAATATTGCGGATCTACAATTTCCCCATTATTACAAATTAGGTAGGGCCTTAATCATGCTACCTCATATAGTGTGTTAGGAATGTGCCCTGTAAAGGCAGACTGCTCTCACAGCGGGTGAACCTATTTATTATTAGAGAGTTTTTCAAAGAGGCTATGGCAGCGGTTCTTAAACTGGGGGTCGGGAGATTATTACATGGGGAGTCGTGAGCTGCCAACCTCCACCCCAAACCCCGCTTTGCCATTTATAATGATGTTAAATATATTAAAGTGTTTTTAATTTATAAGGGGGGGGGGTCACACTCAGAAGCTTGCTATGTGAAAGGGGTCACCAATAAAAACTTTGAGAGCCACTGGGCTATGGTTTTCCTAACCCTTAGAGGCAGTGAGCACAGTTTTCATCCAGGAGGAGGGGAGGAAGGCAGTCCAATGTCCTGGCCTTGCAGGAGGCTGCCACCCCCTGGCTGCACTGCAGGCTAGCCTTCCCCCTTCTTTGCTTTCCTTTAATCCCAAGCACTGCAGCAGACCCCTTTTGGGGGAAATGTAATGCAATATCTGGAAAGTTTCACCCACCCGCTCTTTGCTGCCTGCTGTCAAATTTAAAACATATTTGATGCTCATCAACGGAGAAACATAACCTGCTCCCTAATTCCAACATGTTTACTTTTGGGGCAAAGAAAAAATTCTCTCACTGTCACTCACCACATTTTCCCTCTGCTTACAGTCTACAGCCTTGCGAGTGAGAGCTGCCAAAAATCTGCGTAGGATGAACTGGGTATGCCCCATGGAGTGAGGCTTGAGGCCATATTTCAGTCCTATTACTCCCCTATCCACACTGGGGAGTGAAGCCCCAGTACACCAACAATAAGGCAAACCTGTGGCCCAAGAGGAATGGTCCTGCTTTAAGGTTAATTCTCAATGGCAGAACGGGAGTATGACCAGTATGAGCTATGCCAGACACCCAATAGAACGTATGTGGCAGACCAACAACAGGGTACAAAGCAGGTCTAGAAAATGCTGAACTCTCACAATAAGAGGCATGATGCAGCTCAGATTGGTAACATACCCCACAACTGTCCAGGACAATGAATACGATTAGGTCCTCCACACCCTATCAAACTAGGTAGATTCAGGTGGAAAATGGACATTTGAACTGGAAGCTGGTTTTACCAGGAAGGGGAAATTGGATGGGAGAAGAGGAGATCTAGATGCCTACGCCTGAGACAAATGGCCAATCGAATGCCCGTTCTGAGGAAAAAGCTAGAAACTAGGGCACTGCTCCTCTCTCTCTCTCCAGTCTCTGGGGCACATTAGATACGGCTGGGGGAGGGGAGGAACTTTCCAGCTCCTTAGAAACTGCCCCTAAGTCCCCAGGTGATCCAGACTAACCAGGCCATTCAATTAAGAGCGCAACTAGCTAAAGCCTCAACAAGACACCCATTAGCTGCTGCAGGAGGCAGTCCCAAAAGGCCTCTCTGCACCTGCAGCAGTCAAAAGTGACTCAGCTCCACCAGTGATGCTTTGCAGAAGAAATGCCAGTCCTAAAAATGCCCTTGTCCTCAAGAATGGTTTCTGCCCAGGGCACTCCTGCCCAAGGAGATGCTTCTCACTTCATTGGATGTGCTTCTGCTAAGCATCCCTCCCCTCTTGGCCTACCCCAGGGCAGGACCTGCCTCAATTGCCCAACCGCCATTCATCCCCCTACCAATAACACTATGCACTCACCTCTGCTACGCTCAGGCATTCAGTCCCTGCTGGGCCCCTTCACAGCTTAGGCCAGGCTAATGAGCCCATGAAAGCCTCCGTCTCTCCCTGAGCAAACTGTCTCATCATTAGGATTCCAAAAGGCTCCAAAGTAAAGGAATTTTCCAGAGGGGCTTGGTTCTTAAGCAGAAACATGAAGCAGTGGAAAAAGCCTGTTGGAAGTCCGGCACAGGAGGAGTTTAGGGTGGAGGAGAGCACAATGTATATAGCAGATTGAGCGATCCGACAGGGCCCATTAAGAAAAAAAAAATTTAATACATTAGGTCGTTTCTGTGGACTCTTTCCTAAACCTCTATTTAAACAGCTAGAGCCTTGACATGCACATATAAAACAGATATGGTCTGTAGTGCCTACATGCGTAGAGATGATATAGGCTATTTCTCCTGCTCATTACACATACCCATGCTAGCTCTCACTGAGCTAGCATGAGTATAAATAGCAGTATAGCAGCAGCAGCAGCTTGGGTAGCAGAGGCACAGCTGAGCTACAGAGTACAAGCTTCCTTGAAACCAGCGGCTATGTACTCTACATGGCTCAGCTGCACCTCCACTGCCACTACCCTGGTTATCATCACTCCACGGCTATTTACTCAATGAGAGCTAAGCTGGGTATGTGTACATGAACAGGGGAAATCACACCTCTAGCTTACAGTATGGACACAGCCAAAGACACAACATGACATGCTGAGCACGTCACATCCTTCCACTACCTGCCTCAGATGAGACAATGGCTAAACCCAGGAGCTGCAATGTAGCCACAGGGACTGGCAGTGTTAAACCTTCCCTCTGTCCAGTGAGCCATCCCTCCCTTTCCTGGGTGTACAGCCCCCGCATAGGAAGCAATAGGATGGCAGAGGACATTCAAAGAATTGCACTAACATTTTATTACATTTAAACTGTATCTATTACTTGACCAAAGACATGAGACAAAGTTTTTTTAAACTCATCCATGATTTTCCTTGCAGCCCATAACCAAATATAAATCCAGCCCTGCACAGAAGATATCAGATGGATGCTGCAAACACAGCTTCATGTGGGCCAGAAAATGGAGACAGACTCATGTGGAAAGAGCTTCTGCCAGGCGCTGAGGTGACAGACTGCAGACCCCATTGATATATGCTGCAAGAGTGCAAAACAAGTACAGGCGAGTCGCATCTTAGGCGCATTTAACATGTGCGAATTCAGCTTTGTGCGGTCGGCAAAAACACACACAAAAAAGAAAAATAACAATTTTAAAACTGCATCTGTAGTGCGAGCGATTCCGCTCACCATTCAACTCAGTGAGTGTTTCACTATACGCGGTTTTCGCTTTACGCGCTAACCGCGGAACGGAACCCCCGCGTAAGATGAGACTTGCCTGTACGCCAATAATGTGCATCTTGGCCATGGGGAATTGCAAAAAGACATGACGGACTGTCCCCACCCCCTGTTGCATGGAGACAAGACCACTATGAGCTTTTGAATTCTTCAGCTGGTGCTAAGCAAGAACGTGCGTGTATATATATATATATATATAGGGGGGGAGCGAGGGGCGTGACAAGACACCAAATAAATCTGGCAACATGTGTTGAGCAGCTGAACACTCCCTAGGTCTGAATGAGGGAGGGTACAGTCCTGGCCATTCAGAACCAGACAAATGAGCACTTAGCAAACAGATGAAATTTAAAGACCATGGCCAAGGCAAGTAGAAAAGCGGCTGGTAATAAGATTTGCAGACACCTGGAGGGGTACAGCTTGTCTTACAGCCCAGGAATTCAAAACAGAGGTAAGCTCTAATAACCCTGGGATCCAAGAGGAGTGAGTAATCCAGCACCCCTGACACTAAGACGCTGCATGAAAAGCAAAGTCACAGGCCACTAATCACCACAGACCTGGGATGGGCTCTGAAAACCCTGCAGAAGAACAAACACGCTAGTAGGAACAGAGCTACCAGGAGGCTGGACCTTTGCTCCCAAAGCAGCTTCGTGCTGCTTGCTGGAAGCTGGATTTGTACGATTTATATAACACCCCAAGTGGGCATGGTGCTTTAAAGACCTCTGTAGTGACAAGTCTGTACTCTAAACAGTTTGCAATCTGCAGTCGATGTAACACAAAGGATAAGGCAGCAAAAAGCTAAAACAGCAGGATGTCAGAAAAGAAGCTCTTTGCTATGAGTGGACACATTTTATCAGGATATTTTTATATTCAGCTCTGGGGACAATATGATCTGTAGACTGGGCTAGATCTCACTGTACAGCAGAAAGCATCATCCATGGCTTCTTGCATGGTCAGCACCCAAGAAGCCAGTTCCAACTCTTTCCCAAACCCACAGTTACAAGGAAGCATCTGATGGGCAATCAGACACAGAAACACATTGGTCTCTTCAATTTTCTGTAAATCATGAGGCAAGTGCAAAAAGTATAAAATCTTTCTATATTTATGTTGCATTTTACATTTGCAAGATGGATTCTTCTCCAAAGATGGTAGTTTCACTAGCCCCTCCCCTTCCGCCCCCCCCCCCCCCAACAGAAAATAAACCTGCCTTGAGCCAATTCTAAGCTGTGCCCCTCTCCGTTCAGGCCCTTTTTAATTTACATAATCATCTAAAAATCAGGAGGCACTTACTGTCTGCACCCCTGGGTCTTTGCTCAGAGATGGCCTTGGAGCAGCTGCCTTTGTTAGATTCCCTGGCACTGCAGCTTCAGCCGGACTCTGCAGTGGACTGCTGGCCTCCAGGGAGGGTGCTCAGTTATGGGGTGGGGGCCACGTTCTGGCAGCAATAGTTCTATCTGCAGGTCTCCTGGCTCCTGCTGACTCTGCTTTTGTACTCTGAAGTTCTCGGCTGTACATCTGAAGAAGAAAACTAGCAGTTGTGAACAACAGAGCGAGAGAAAGAAAGCAACACAAATCCCCAGGATAATGAGCCCAGAGGAGGGAGATGGTGGGCTCTATCTGAGAAGGAAGCCTTGCTTTTATTGGAGGGGCCTAAAAGGGCTATAAATCCTCAGATTCAAAGGCAAACTCAAGCTCTTTCAAGTCTGAGGAAGGCCTGGGATGTGTCAGCCGGTGAGGACTAACCACACTGCGTCCCCTGCTGAAGTGGCCTCTTCAGTAAAGCTGTTCTGCAGCTTGGGATATTACATTCAGATCCTTTCCATATGCTGCCCTTGCGGCTGCAGACAGGGTACCTCCATAATCCCTCCCCTGGCTTCCAGGGGAATTTCCCCCTGCACAACACAAACCATCTCACACTCTGCCCTAAAAGAGAGGCCCACTATCCCATAATCTTAAAAATGCCAAAAGATGCCTAACAATAGCCCAAGGGTCCCCCTTTGCAAAACTCCAGCCATCATACTGCTTTTTAAAGGGGAAGAGTCACCATTCCACAGATCCCATATTCACAAACACTGCATCTAAAATTGCTCCTTAACTCCAGGTGGGGAATGGACTTATAACTAATGCTTTGTGGGAAAACAGCAGGTCTCCCCTTTGTGTTCAGTTGGGTTACTACAAGAAAGCTAAACAAAGGAATTGCATCCAGCCCTTACAGCAACTGTATTTACAGGCAGACATCCTTCAGTGCAGTTCTCTCAAGCCAAATCGGGCACTCATTTGTCTCACTGCTGCTGTAACGGGAAGCTGAATGTCTTCATTTAATAGTCTCACACACACAATACCATACATGCAAACACATGTCAGAAACCCATTAAAATACTGAAATCGGTAGCAAAAGGAATGAAACGTAAAGTCTTGCACTCACATTTAACATGTCCAACCACAAACAGACTTCTCAGCTTTAATGAGAAATAAAATATGCAAATATTCAGTGATCAATACTAATGGCATAAGTGTATTTATAGCTGATAAGCGGCAAAGACATTTTGCTTTTTTCTGAAATACCAAACCAGACGCTGTTGCATAATAAAAAAAAAAAAAAAAAAAAATCAAGCAGTGCAGATCGTATTCCCCAAGGTTCAGATCAAGCTGCAAAGAAGGGAACTTCAGTCACTACAAAAAAAGAAGTAAAGCCCTTTACAGAGGGAAAAATACATTCATGTGCTCTAGGTAGCGAAGGAATGTGTCAGGCTCATTTCTGTCTCTTCCATTCCTTTCCCAGCCCTCCGAGTTAGGAGCTCAGCCACCAGGGGGTGACACCTGGTCTGCTCTTGAAGAATATATTCCCCAAACTCACTACCAATGATATTCTGTGGGGATAGAGATTACTAGCTTGTAAAGCACCTTTCATGCAAATCTTGCCCCCAATTCCTTAGAGTGGTTAAGCATTAAGGACAGAATCCCACTCCAATCTGGGGTGAGAGTGAGAGGGTTAATATTATGGGGGGGAGGGGGAAGAATCTCACCATGTCCAGACCTGATACCAATTGTTAGAAAAGACATGCATACTGCATATTTAGTGTACTAACTAAGGTCTGAGCCTCTTCCCCTCCACCCATCACCACACAAGAGCCACTGAACCATTACATGCAACACACAGGCTTAAGAATCTACCCAGTCTGATTTACACAGTACACAAAACCCCAATATCTTGCCTCAGTAAGTATTCAACTTTCTGAGCCAAGGGAGGAGAGCCCACACCCAAGCTCCCAAAACATAACTCTCCAAGTAACTAGATCCTTGAATAAGCTGAGAAAGGAGTTTGTGCCCCAATACTAGAACAGCAACCAGCAAGCCATAGTCAGTGGGAATCCCAGCTGCAGATCATGTGACAGAAGGATACATTTTAAATCAGCTTGTGTTACTAGTTTTCACAACTTGGTGCATATCTGCTTTTTCCATAATATGGAAGAGAAAATAACTGAAAAGTTTGTGGTGAAAGCAGCTCAGGCTCCTGAAATTCTCTCAGGATGTTTGTTTACACTGACGTTTTGCAAGCCACCAGCTAGCCCATAAAGCTGCATCTCAGCTCTGGAATTTCAGGAAAAATAAAAAGGGCTAATAAATAAAAAGGAAAAATAAAAAGGGCTTGGAAAAAAACAGTTCTGGAGCAGGTGCTCCAACACCCTTCCAAACTGCTACACCACATGCTAACATTTTATAAGGGTTTTTGTGAGTAGCAGTCACTCTGCCATGACAGCATCACAAATCTAGTTCATGCTTTATCATGTCAATATCTTGCATTCTAGTAAGTTGCTTGTTAAGCAGCCAGGCATGCCACACAGCTACAATGCTGGAAGAAGCCTCCTGGAATTGTGGTTGATTAGTTTCCAGTTGTTCCGTTGTCCTTTTTTCATTTACACCAGTAAGACAAATATGCAAGCTTTGCCCATCCCTATTTTTTACTGCAGAAGGAGAACAAGCCATCAATTCAGTAGCCAGGGACACTGTACAAAGAGCCAGATGCAGATTTGCTATTCTGAAGGTACTAAAGACAAGCTAGCAAGCAAAGTAAAAAAGAAATCCAGTTAATTACAATTTCACTTGAAAACAGGTTTATCTTATCAGTATTGGACTGTACGTATTTGCCTTTATGTAGCTCCCTATCCTGATAGTCTATGCAGTGATTTGTTCACCCACAGACTGGTATTTCCTCAACATGGCACAACCTGGCTACTACCCAAAGCAAGCACCACAGACAAAAGCTGACAAAACTGCTGTGGGAAGAGAAGAGAGAAGACAGAGCACCTGTGAAGGGCAGGCTGCAGTCAGGAAAGGTTATTCCAAGCAGAACAGACAAGCCAGGGTTAAAAATAGCTAGCATTTTTTAAGTGCAGCTGCTCAGCTCCAGGGCCCTGGTGGCCTTGCCACGCTGACACCTGAATAATTCTATATCCAGCTCTGGGGAGTGAATGGAGAGAGCTCGGAGAACAAGTCATCGCTAACCAAAGCAAAGCCCTACCTGCCACCACCATCATAACTCTTGAGCCTTGCTTACAGCAGCATTTTTGTTTAACGCAGAATAGCCATGTGACTATGACACTGCCCAGGAACTCAGAAAATCAGAGTCCTAGTCTCAACTCTGTCACAAGTGTCCAGGGGGCCCTGGACAAGTCATTTAATCTCGGTGTTTCAGTTCACCATTTCTAAAAAGAGGGTAACTCTTCCTTTTTCTCATCTTTTGTCTTGTTTTAGACCACACTCTCTTCAGGACAGAGAAAGGGTAAGTCTTCACTACCAATGTTGAAGCGCTACCGTTGCAGTGTTTTAACATGGCTGTGTAGTCGCGGCCACAGCGCTGTAATAAAACCACCTCCGCGAGGGGAGTAGCTCCCAGCGCTGGTGCACTGTCCACACTGCCACTTTACAGCGCTGAAACTTGCATCACTCAGGGGGGTATTTTTTCACACCCCTGAACAAGAAAGTGTCAGCGTTGTCAAGTGGCAGTGCAGACAAGGCTAAAGTCACTTCCTATGTGTTTGAACAGCATCTACAGGAAGGAGCCTGGTCTTGGTTGGGGCTTCTAGATGCTGCTATAATGCAAAAAAAATAATAATTTTTTTTTTAAAAAATGTGTAAATCTTGCCACTGTTGCCACCAATGGAGCAACACAGGGGCTGTGCCAGTCAGGAGAGACAGGACAGATGTTCAGTGCCACCTTGTTTAGCCCCACTGGGATCAGATCGAGATAAAAGCATACATGCCCTATCTGCAACTCTGACCAGCATGTCTCCTGATGGAGCTGCACTGGTGCTAGAGCAATAGCAGGAAATGTTAAAAACTGCTCATGTATGCACAGCAGTTACGTCTGTCCAGTAAGCAGCAGACTGTGCCCTCCATGCGAGGCTGTGGACTTCTGAGTCTCAACTGTAATGACCAACACAGACAGCTAGTGATGAAGCTTCACTCAGAGAATGAGTGACCATTAATGTAGACAGTCCCCTGAAGGATTGGTGTGGTAAACGATCACCCTTGGGGAGCTGCCTTGTGACCAAAGAGGCTCAGCTTCCAAATTCAGTCCCTGATACTCTAGCACCTCTCCCAAGCATAAGGTCACAGAAGACAGCTTTTTTGGCTTTTTTTTTTGTTTTTGTTCCTAAAAGAGTTTAGATTCTTAGCCACACAAACTTTAGTAAGGTCTTGTCTACACATGAAAATTAATCCAGAATAAGATAGAGTGTGAATTTAAAGTGGATTGACTATTCCTGATTGACTGCAGGTGTGGACGCTTTTCCCCCACCACAATACAAGTGCCTTATTCCAAATTAACTTGCAGAGTGGGTTGATTAATTCAAAATAAAACATTCTTACTCCATGGACTTAATTCAGAATAGTTAATCTAGAATAACTCCCATAGACAAGACCTAAAAGAAATTAATGAAAGGGGAAACAGACCAAAAAGGCTAAAAGGAGCTAACCTTCTGGAGGAAATAAGACAAGTATAATAAAAGCACCACCACATCACTGCATCCTTGCCCAGATGTGACATGATGGCTACTCCTTCCAGTTTCCTCCTATACAAGGAATCATTAATTAGACACAGAGTGGATTTCAGCTTTGTTTCTCCACACCCTGCTTCAGCTGCCAGACTCCAAATAGCATGTGCTATTGATCTGTACAAGACGTTTCTCCACTAGGACTTCCTGCACTTCTCAAGCAGACTTGCTTCCAAGCACCAAGGCTTCTTTGACTCTTAACACTTTGTAGAAGGGCTACTCCGCTAGATATTAGCAGCTCTGAAACCTTTCAAGGAGACACTGGGACAATACTACCCAGCTGAGACACAAAAATCTTATGGAAGAATAGTGCTGTCTCCAATACATAATCAAAGACTTTTAGAGAACTGTCTAAACTCCACTCAATATTAATCCCATCAAGGGGCAAAAAGCTTTCATTAGACATAGTTTGAAATATTAGCCTTGGTCTTCATAACTAACACAACGAGGATAGGTCTCTTGCAGATGAGGTCTCCCTTATGGGAAAAGGCCTACATGATGCATGCTAGTTCTAGTATACACATGCCGTTCCATGGATACACTACCTGCATCTGCAGTACTACGCCTGTTTTGGACAAGACTCATCTTCTGTTTGCTAAACCACTATATAAAGTGCCATGTATATCTGAAATGATGTATTTAAAAAAATATAAAGGGTAGAGGATCTATTGAAGTCACTAATTCCTTCAGATCAAATATGAAATGGGACCCTCTCATCTGAAATGCTGAAAGAAAAAGATAGAAAAAAAACTCTCCCAAAGAAACAAAAGCTTTGATTCTGTCATAATTCCAGACAGTGTTTTAAGGTACTTTAGCAGCTGTTTAGCTACATGAAACTACAGCTCCTTTCAGTCACCCCATCACAGCTCTTTTTTAAGGAAGCAATTAAATCTGTTTTATAGAATCCAGTGGTATTTACGCAGCTACTGCAACAGTCGCTGCTTCAAATTCAGTTACCCTTTATTTTTTTAAATTTTCTTAAGTCAACAGAACAGTCATTCCCTAAAGACATTCAGTGAGCCCTGGGTGCTTCTTCCCTTCTGGAAAAGGCACTGAGACGGGAAACAAGACTTAGAAAGAAAGCCCTTTCCCTCTTTCTCCGAAGTTGAAAGTTACATTTATTCATCTCTCCCCTGAATAACGTCAAGACATGTCAAACTCACCATATCCTCACTAGAATGGAGAGACAGGAAAAGTGTAATGAAAATCCCCTTCATCGTGCATGAACACAAATGTATGTAGATTTGCTACAAAGTAGTTAGTAGACTGCTGCACCCCTATAATCACAACGCGCAAACAATGTTCTGCTTGCACTTTAAACTGAAGCTAGCCAACCTGGAAAATGCACTTTCAACAACCCTGCACAAAACTGAACTAGCATTATGCTCAGAATCATGAGGCCAAGCTTACATCTGAACTATTCGAACCGAAGCATGCAATGCTCTGAAGCCCCTTTTCCACCCTCGTCTTCCAGGCACATTTGAGAACAGTTCTTTCATTCCAGCAGGAAACATGAACCAGGATTCAGGCTGCCCAGCCCCAGTTAATCCAAACCAGTCTTTGGAGATTAAGAAAAACCCTTCAGATGTACCAGTGAAAGGTGCATGCATGCTATAAGATCAGTTACGCTGCCATCTGGATATCCCACACTCAGATTAGCAAGGAACCACAGCAGATAACACCCAACTACTACCAGCAGAATCACTCTTATTCAAAAGGAAGGCTCAAAAGGTTCTACAATCAAAATACATTTTAAATTAAAAATAAGCAGCATGTATTCAATATTGCTCAACTCCTTATACTGTGAAGCGCCTCATGCACCCCCAGTACGGTAATTGAATTACATCTGCTCCTACAAGTGTTAGCCCACTGATGCAGAGCTCCAGGCCAACTACTCCCATCAAAAACAGCTTTCCCACAAGCACTTTGTCCCTCATAAAAGACATTAAAAAAAGCAGAGAGACACCAGTCTTCAAACCCAATGCTTACAAAATTAAATAGGACACTGTGATGTCATTAAAGACAGAATAAAAATATCACAACGGATAAGACCTTTTTGTTCTTGGCAGACTTTTTGTTTTTAATTTATTTTTTTAAGACAGTAATTTTCTTGCTACAGAAAGCTAATAAGTGAGCAAGTCTAGGAGTAAAATTTCCGGGGGGGGGGGGGGGGGGGGAGGGAAGAGAGAAAGGGGGGAGGAGAAAAATATAATAGGTTATAATCAATTCTTAAAAGCTATACGGATGATGTGTTCTATTTCCCTCTCCTCCCTATTAAAATGCTTTTTGCAAAGCCAAATTCCAGCCTGAAATGAATTTTCCAAACCATATTTTATTAGGAATGTTTCCTTTCAGCATTCAGCACAGAAGCCCACCAGGGTCAATATTTCTCCAAGATTACACTCATGGGATTTAAGATTTAGTCAGAATTTCTGCATAACTCCAAGTTGTCTAACAATAGTACACCCCAAACAACAATCAAAAACACTATCTATTAAATAGCACACAGTCTGATTAAATCATTGAAACCACACTTCAATTTTTGTCCCCCTGTAAACTCAGAAAGCAGTTTTCAAAGAGCCCCCTTCAGAGATGATGGGATAAAATTAGAACCACATTGGTTCATTGAGCCCCCTGTAGAACAACTCTGCTCACTTCCAATGCAAAGCTCACTTAAAGGGGCACTAATCCAGTCAAAATTTGTCCGAAATGTTTGTTGAATACACATTAAAAGCTCTAGCCCACCAAAATCATCATCATATTTTTCAGATACACATCCTTATCCTGAATTTTTCACAATACAAAATACAGTAATATGTGCTAGTGAAAAGGCCAAAAATGAAACTGACTAGAAACAAAAGGGAAATGTTTCTGCATTTCTCACTCAACATGAACGAAGTAAAATATTTGGCACAGTGGAAAGTAAATTATGTGTCTAAATGAAAGATTTAAAAGGCTAGGGCATTTTGTCTCATCTATAAGGAAGTTTCCCTTTTACATCCAATATTTAATCCGATAGTGTCCACTTAATACCAAAGGGTAACCACAGCTACTTCTCTCACCCCACGGAATAGAGTCCGAAACCTGCTTGTGTAACAAAAATAAAATTATAAATTCATCCTTTACATGAATAGTAGTGGGATGCAGGGAGAAAAAGGCATAAAAATACTGACATATTTTAAAGTGACTATCAAGTCCAGCCAGTCTATAAAGTGTCATGCTTTTGTCCTTGTATCTCTTAAAAATTCCACATGATATTTTTAAAAGGCTTTCACTCTCTTCTAAAAACAAGTATTAATTCTAAAGCACTTTTAAGTGCAATTGGATAGAGAACTAATAAGGACTCATCACAGTTCTAAGTTTTCAAGAAGCACAAGAGAAAACATTTTTTGTGTTTCAAAAATCCTAGTGAGTGGTCTTTAGATGCATCTACACAGAGGAAATAATTATAAAGTAACAAAAAGCAAATTGTTCATTTTTATTAGGTTTGGGAGGGAGGCAAAGTGTGATGGGAGCTATGTAGGTTTCACCCCACTTTTTAACTTTGCTTATTCAATTGCATTTGCTAGCGAGAGCAATACATAGTGAAAAGGGGGATATGTCTAACTGAGCAGAACTTGCAAAAATCAAAAGCACTAACACAAGATTTAAAAAGTGTAGCGTGTTCTGTTTAGTAACCAGTCATCTCCAATGAGACCTGAACCCCAGAAGAAAGCAACATAAGAGAGGGGTTCCACACATTTAGTTGTGGCAACCCTTGAAAAACTGGAGTCCAAAAATTAGGAATTTGATTTTCACACGTGTATTAAAACACAAGAGCAAGGGAGGATATTCCACAAAGGTCCAAGCCCTAGATAGAATTTGATAAACTTCACTGGTATCCACAGCCACCTTCTATACAGAAAACTTACAGTGATACTAGAGACACGGATATGGATCTGCTCTATCTAGTAACCTTGCAAAACAGAAGAAATGCTGTGAGACCAAGTACCCCGAAAAGCTCAACCTATGCATAACTGGAAGACAGAAAACCAAAAACTGAACATTTTCTGTGTGGGAACTCTATCATCATGCAGACGTTCCATATTCATTTCAGCCTTTCACCACCACTGAATAACCAGCCAATCTTTAATTCCTATCTAGTTGGCGCTACTTCAGCAGGTTAACTTGTAGAGGGAAAGAGAGAACGAATGATTTTCAACATTGCTCCCTATTCACTCTGGTAAACCCCAGTACATGCCTGGCAATGGAGCTGTGCCTTTCTCCTCACCCAAGTCCTGCACTCTACTCTGGCTATTCAGAGATATAAGTTAGGTTCTACATAAGCAAGTGTTCCTACAAACTTTAGCTTCTGAAATCCATACTATGGGAAGTCTGAAATAGGACCAGCAATTCCACCATACTCCAAACAAATTCCACAAGCATCAAGGAGTGACCATTACCCTCCAATGGTAACTCCACGTATTCATCAAACCCTCTGTATGGGAAGGAAAACAAGGATCTTAACTAAAGAGGATGTCTCCAAATCCACCCACACATTGATCTTCATAAGCAATGAAACAGTCTTTTAAATTTGACCTTTTTCAGTGTTACATTCTAAGGCAAGTACTGCAACAACCTGGACTACAAGGGCAACCAGTTTTCCTGTGACAGCTAGGCACTCTGAAAATTCATTGGCATATGCTGCTTTTGGGTGGTGCATTAAATTAAAGGAATACCATACTCCAAACACGCAGAATAATTATTTATAAAACTCCTCCCAACCTTGCAGGAATTAACAATTTAACACTAAAAACAATTTAATAAGGCAGGTTTGTCTACTTAAAGTGTACATTTTACATTACCCAGATATGGAAAAGTACCAGAAATGCAGCTCAAAGGTATCAACTAACTCAGAAAAAGAAGACTCATCACATAATGAAGGAGGGTGTCTTCTCTTTGCTTCCTAGCACAAATTAGAATGGCAAACTCTCTGCACTAAGGAAATGGCATCTCACATCAGTCCCATGCCAGGTACATCCACCTATGACTTCCCAAGCGAATGTAATCAGTTACAAATTATTCTTAGTGCCACTCTCCCCTCCCCACTTTCTTTCTTTTTAAAAAAAAATAAGCTGAGGTGGTCTCTGGAACCAATTTACTTTTTTTTTTATCCCCCTCAAAGCCCACATGATAGATTTACAAACGCAGATGGTCACTTCTTGGGGAAGGCCTATGAAGGTATCTTGAGCTCCAGGCCTATGAAGGTATCTTCAAAGGGGGGAGGGAGGAAGAGAGGGAAGAATCTAATAGATGCAATCATTTACTGGGATTTTATTGGCCAGAAAAAGTCTCTTTCCTAGTCTTTCTAACTCCTCTTGATCAGAATGGGAGCGTTTACATCCACATTCGCATGCTGATAGGGAGAGAAATTGGTGTTTAAGTGTTCGTGTCCAGCTGTACAGGATGACCAAACTGTTTCAAATTATTTCGTTTTCCCCTTTCCTCCCTCTCCCAGAAAAGCCATAAACTCATTTGATTGTTAAGAGATTTGGAGAGAAAGTTAGCAAGATAAAGCCTTTTTTTTTTTAAACTGAGATGAGATGGGGATAAGATCAACTCTCTGATTTACAAGATAAAGTTCAGCAAGACTGCTACCAAAAACATCCTGATGTAATCGGTCCCAAAACGCCTACATGTCATTAGTACCCAAGTGGGGTTCTTAAACATCTTTTAAAAGCTTTTTGTTACTTTCTAATCCAACAAACATGTTGGAAAAGTAACTTTCATCATTAATATTTTTAAGTTAAGAGCACAATTGTTCTGGGATTCTACGGAATTTATTCTACATGAAGTAGTAAATGCCACATTACAATAAGGACTTGAGGGAAAAAGGAGTGAATGCTGGAATCCCATCAGATATATAAAGTAGGGCTTGAAGGAAGTGCTTAAATCTTCCCGTCACCCTACCCTGAAGATAAGGGTTGTTTAAATTTTTGTTGTTTCAAAAGCTTTTCTGGTAACAGAATCAGTACTATTAGATTTCAGAAACTGGGGATGTAGAAGCAAAGATTTACTTCTCTGTTCATGTTTTAATGCAAGAAAGATTCCTTCCTCTCAGAAATCTTCAAAAAATATCTACTTTTTTAACAAGCCGTACCAGCCTTTCCACATCAAAGTACACCAGTACTGAACTGGTAAGACAAAACTATTAACAATCTTTAATTTACGAGCAACTCATGCCTAACAGCCTCTGGGTGCCTTAAATATAAATGAAAAACAATTTACGAAGAGGCAACATGTTCCATTAGGCTCCGAACAACAAACGTTTCCAAACAAAGACATTTACAGAAACAGATAGGAAAGTGCCTACCACTTTACACCAGGTAAAACAAATAGGCAACAACAAATTTGCCAGGAGCAAAGGAAGACCAGCTTTTGACTCAGAAAACAGTATTTCCAAGCCATTTTAGAATCAAGGACAATTTGACGATCTGCTCCAAAGAAGCAGCAGATGAGAATATCTGGTATTTTATTAAAGTATATATAAAGAGTAAAATTTCTACAACTAGGTGTAATGTGTTTACCAGGTCTGTATATGCTAGATCAACTAAAGTCGGTATGTGCTACTAGGTGCCAGCCAGAGGCATTATTAAATAAAGGCTGGCATCAAAGTTTACAATCTTCTCTTGTGGAGCTAATTGATATCCCTGAATGCTGGCTCCTGGAGTCAATGGGAATGTGAATTGCAGGCAGAGTTGTCTCCCTGGCTCCAGCTTGCAGAGTTCAGGTAAATGATAGAAACCAGGGGCTAGTTTTTAATATTTGCCCATTGGTCAAAATGTATTAAAAAATCCTTTACAGACTAGCACAGTAGGGGAGGAAGAAAAAAAATGGAGAGTGGGCCTAGAGTAAATCAGAACCTAGCACAATGGAGAGGCAATCTGTGCAGTCCTAAAGCCAGGGGTAAAAAGCATAGATTACTTTTAGGTGATCTAATAAAGATATCAACAGAAATCCTGTTTGCAATAAAACTGAAGTCTTGTTAAGACTGCAAATAACTTGATGCATTCCTAGATCTCATCTGTATCTGCAAAAGCAGCCAGAAAGTTGTAAGTTCACACATAAAAAAAAAAGACAAAGTTCTCACCCAATTTTTTTGTGCAAAGGGAACATCGTTTTGGCATAAAACTGACAGAGATGTGATGAGGTTTTGATATATTAACCTCCGGTTCTTTTGCCTCTAGCCCAAGTTTGCACAAAGCATGTGAATTGAAAGCCATCTGCTGGCAATTCCAGACCAATATCTACGGCTTAAGTAGTAAGATTCTCAGTAACCTATTTTTAACAAGCAAAAAAAACCAACCCCCCCCCCCCAATATCCAAATATAGCTATTATATTTTACAAGTAACTGGCAAAAGAGGGACACTAAAATTTAGAATCCAAAATCAACTTGAAATCCCTTGTGGGCCATTAAAATTTGATTTTGTCCATTCTATTCAGAAATATTCTAACGCACTTACAGGTTCAAAGATCTGGAG
The DNA here is from genome assembly GCA_037349315.1 of Chelydra serpentina. Lineage (NCBI taxonomy): Eukaryota > Metazoa > Chordata > Testudines > Chelydridae > Chelydra > Chelydra serpentina. Next base: position 18,466,608 of record JBAIAC010000028.1, on the reverse strand, counting down.
AAAAGTCTGCATGACAATTAAAAAGAAATTTAACCCACCGCCACACCACTTTTGCCAACACCGATTTCCCCTGAGAAAAAGGGGGGGGAGGGAAGAATCTTGTGAAAGTGGGGTCATACGAAGGAACAATTTTGGGTAATGTTTTAAATGCAGCCAGGGAATCCTCGTGAAAGAAAAGAGGTGCTGCTACATCCCACAAAAATATCTGAACAACAGCAATTAAGTAAGATGCAAGATTTAAAAATACAATATTTCTACACCACTTTAATTGGGCACATCCAAAAACTGGAATATTCTTCTGTAGAAAAGTAATGCCTAGAGCTTGGGACTGAACACAGACTGGCATAAAAGAAACAGATGGGACTTTAATATTGTACTTCTTTGAACCATTCAAGGAGGGGGAGGGGGTGTTCTTCTGTATTAACTGTCCCACCAGCATGATTGAAAAATCAAATTAGATCAATAAGAAAAATCTTCTTTTACTGATACATTGTACATGCTCATTTCATAGCCTCATTGTCCCTAAATAAGGGACCTATGGTATTGCTCTAAGAGACAAGAGCATATCAGCAGTCTTTCCACCTTTCTTCTTCGAGGGCATAGTCAGGGGGCATTTCTCCCAGGTTATGATTGATTAAAATAGTAAATGCATTATTAGGACGGTAAGATTAAGTGAATATATTTAGCTTGATCAAGTCAGATAGCCTAATAGAGGGGGTAAGGGAGAATCAAAGTAAAAATATGGGTGTTTAAATTCATCTAAGAGAGATAAAATGCTTCATCAGAGATCACTTCAGGATCTCGCCTGGCCCTATAAATCATTTATGTCCATTTGCGTGTGTGTGTGTGTGTGTGTGTGTGTGTTACCTATCGACTCCCCAGCGGGATGCCTTGCCAGTTTCCTAAATGGGTTTCTGTGGAAGAGATGAAACCCTAGATTATCCAGAGCTAGAAAAGCTAATCAAATATTCATTTTAGTCTATTTAAAAACCGGGTGCATGTCATCTTCCCCCCTCTCTAAACGCTGGATGTAGGCAGAGCTGTGTATTTGGGGCAAAGAAGAAATCAGACACAATGGGGCCGGCCCTTTAGGCAGGATCAACCATGGGGAGGCAAAGTCCGCGGGAGCAACGCTGGACTCAGAACCACGTTACAGCCCAACGGGCCCGATTTAAGCACCGGGGCCGCTTTAAACTTCTGTAATGTCTCTCTCTTCCCACGAGCTGCCCCGGCAGATGCAGCGGAGACTCCAGGCGCGTTCGCCGGGCACTTCAAAGGGCCGGGGGAAGAAGGGGAGGCTGCGCGGCGACCCGCAGGAACATGACAGCTCGGTCTGCCGAGCCCAGCTCGATCCGCGCCCCTCGCCCGGGGGAGAGCACCAGGGCAGGAGCGGGCACCGCAGGCTCGGGGCGAGCTCCGCCGGCTCAGAACGGCCCTAGCCGGCCGGGAGCTGCCAAGAGACGGCCTCGCCCTGGACCCCAGCTCCTGCGCCAGGCACGGGCGCCCCCCAGACCGCGCTGCCATGCCCCCGCCCCGGAGAACCGGCCCCCGCTCAAAGGGAAGACGCCCGCGGGGCAGATGGGGGAACCCGAAGGTGCGGCACGTACTTGGGGTTGGCCGAGCTCCAGGACACCGGCTCCAGGTTCTTGGCCAGCGGCGCCGCGAGCCGGCACATGGCGAGCAGGATGCCCAGGAGCCACTTGCAGAGACTGGGGCGCCCCTCCGGCCGGGCCATCTTCCCCCTCGCCCGGGGGCGCCGGGGCCGGGGAGCCGCTAATCCTCCCGGTGCTGTAAATCCCGCCGGCCGCTGCCTGGTTCCCAGCCGGTTTCACGCTCCCATCTCCCGGGGCTGGAGTCCCCCGGCAGCAGGGCTCACTCCACCCGCATCCAGGGCCCCCCGCGCAGCTGCGACGGCTCCCCCAGGCGGGCTGCTCCCGCGGAGAAATCCGCCCCTCTCCCCCACGCGCTAGTCCCTCCGAGCCGGGGCCCCCCGCGCCTCGCCCCGGATTAGCTCCTCGGGGTCCCCTGGGCTGGAGTCCAGCTCTCCGCGGGTCTCCCGGCTCCGCTCTCCGGTCCCGCCGGGCTCAGCGCGCCCATGCACTCCCGGCTCCACACTGTAACTCCACGGGCTCAGCCCGGCCCCGTCCCGGCAGTTTAGCGCTTCCCCTCCAGCTGCCCAACTTGCACAGCGCCGCCGCCCGCCCCGCCACTCTCTGTACTCCCCAGCGCAGGCACCAGCGAGGCCAGCCCCGCCTTGCCGGCCAATAGCGAAGCGGGATAGCGGGGCCTTCGCCTCTCACCCCGCCTCTCAGGCTGCGAGGGGCGGGGCAGCCCGGCCTCTTAAAGGGAGGTGCAGCTGCAGCGGCGCGTGGGGTTGCTAGTTTGAGGCACCCGAATGTGCGTGGGCGCGTGAAGTGACCGACGGGGTGCATGTGTAGGGCTGCTGGCGCGCAGAGCTGGGGTTGATGCATGTCAGGGAAGAGGGTAGCGCGGTGGTGCACGGCTGTAGTGAATAGGCAGGGCTGTGAGGAATGCACTGGGTTACACAGAGCGGGGGATGAAGCGAGGGGGATGCCTTTGCAGCGTTGGGATCCTTGTGCGGGACTCTGCTAGGGTTCTGGCGATAATGGGGGGTAGGCGGCTGCTGCGCTTCACGAGGGATTCTGGTTCCAGCTCCTGGCTCGGGTGCTCCCCCTTGCAAAGCGAAGTGCGTGGGGACGACACTGGGGGCTGGAAAGGAGAAGCCGCGCCGGGTACAGAGGCTTGGTGCGCCCCGTTAACTTAAAGCCCTGGCCCGAAATGCTCACCCTCCATGCAGTTCTTAGCAGGCGGAGGAAGAGGGCTCACTTCACTTTCAAGAATTGCAAGAGACTCTCCCTGTTTGGTTAAAGGAGAGGAGCGGAGTGAGAGGGGGGCTGGGAGGGCGAGCCCTGTTTGCAGAAGGAAATGTCCCGCTCTCCTTATCTGCTTTACAAGCCGCTCTGTCTCGGAGCCACTCGCTAGGGATCTGCCGAGCGCTTCAGAGGTGTTGCAAGCAGTACTGTGCTGGAAGAAACTGCAGAGGGGCTCGCTCCGCGATGGCCCCTTCTTTACTCAGCAGCTCTCCCGCTTCTGTAACATCCAGCCGTTTCTTTCACGGGGCGGGCAGAGGGGGGTTAGTCTTTCCGTTCTCCCTCCTCCCCTCACCACGCACTGGGAATCATTCAGTTACATTTCTGCGTCTTCTCTACCGGTGTAAAATTAAATACGGCATTTTCCCCAGGGTCTCAAACGATCCCCCATCCCTGCTTAATCACGGATAGTAGACGTCTCTTCCCACGAAACACAATCACCCTGGTCAACACAAATGAAATAAACGTCCGAAACAAGTTCTAGAACCCCGCAAAGTGTTCAGCTGTTTCCGTACGCAACGTCTTTCGTGCGTTACATAACATTAACGTGTCCAAGATAACCTGCTTTTAAAACGGGGGGGGTCCTACTGTGTGTGCGCATTATTTCACTGGGATTATGATGATAAAACCCCGATTAAAATGAATCTGTCATGGTGTTAACGGGTGGATTACGTGCTATGTATCTAATGATCTCTGGGTTTGCCTGAGCCTCGGCCACTCTTGTTTCTGCCATACAGTTTATTGTGGTTTTTACAAAGGGTTTGTGAGTTTTGAGCATTAAAATTGTTTGGTTTTCCGTTTGATTGGTTTTTCTCTGACTTTGGGGTGGTATTTGAATGATTTCAAGGACATTATGGTACTCGGAGCCCTAGGATTTGGGTTTGGATTTTATAAATTTGTTTTTTCTTCTATTACAAAAAAGGGATTATTTTTGTAATATGTTGTTTTCATCAGTTACTCTTGTACAACTTTGATCTTTATCTGTGTTTCAATACCAATAATACTGCCCTAGGGTTCCTGTATTACGTTTTTCCTCGCTAAATTACTGAGACATGGCAGCTACGGCATTCAAATGTGGACCAATATCTCCCCCTGCTGGCTAATAACTTGACTGTTTGGTTCATATCCACAGCCTGCTCCTTGCTTGAAATGGCTCACCTTGATTTTTAAGTATGATGTCCCTATTAACTGTTAGAGATAAACAGTCTCCGAAAGACAGTTCTCTCATCCATAGCCCGAGATGCCTCAGTGAGCGTCTATAAAGATTGCTGCAGGCTCAGCTTTTCCTCCTGTTGCTGCAGTCCTGTGGTTGAAGAGATGAGCAGCTGTCAGCACTAAATCAAACTCTTGGGCTACAGACAGTCCTCCAGGCATTTTCTCCATTAGATATTCTTCTAATCTAGAGAACTCCATTTCTCCACTTAAGAGAATGGGAGGGTCCCTTGAGAGCAAGAGGTAAGCGGGGGCTTTCTTTCCCTCACTTCTTCCTTCATTTTGAAAGTGCTTCAAGCAAAGTTCTCAAGTTATCTTTCATTGTTTCACATCTGCCTAAGACATGGATAATGTGAGAAAGATGACACTTCAGGCCTGAGTTTGGAGAAGCAGCAGCAGACCTGTGGAGCCATGTCTTTTTGCTGTTGAGCTGAAGGCTAAAAACAGCATTCAAGCCAAAACTCTAGCCTCTTGTAAGTATGGCATTTAGCAAACTTGAAGTAACCTAGTTTGAGAGCCTTTGGTATTTGCAAACTGGAAGATAAAATACTCATAAACTGAAGCTCTGCAAAGATTTTCCTGAAAACATAGGGATATAGCAGTGTCTTGTATTACCCATTCCTATGCTAGCTAAATTAGTTTGTTAGGCACTTAAGGAGAAGTTAGAATCCTGAACGCAAGTTAAAATTGTAGATTTGGTTTAAGCTAATGAGTGAGACCACTTACCATTTTTATTTGATATCAATTCAGAAAAGAAGAAAAATGTTGATGGAAAAGAAGAGAGTTATTTTCTCTTTAGGTGGGAGGATTTATATCTTACAACAATGAGTTATATTGCAACAAAAGTAATTATTCTAAGTAAGTTGGCTGGGGAATAGAAAATTGCATTACAGCATCAGTGACTTCCTCTTGTGTCTTCCATCATTTCTTCCAGTCAGAAAATTAAGCATAACATCAAGAATAGAGACACATTTACAAGAGATTTTATCAGACACGTCACAGCAAGCTTAATAACCCCTTTGTCCTTTGTGCCAGGAACTAGTTTACCTTTAACAGGTACAAGCTAACTGTTTTTTGCATTCTTTCCATTTGCATATCCCGTTTCTAAGCAATGGAGGAAGTAAACTAGCAATTTATACTTTTCCTGACCTGCATGAAGTGCCCATAGAAACTGGCAGACTTTTATCAAATATTCCTGACCAATAACCTCTGCACATAACACAACTGGTTGCCATGGAGATGACCAGTGTCACAAGACGATACTTCAGGTAGGAAATAAGCAGCAGGTGAATTCTTAAGAAACATCCCTTGTGAAGAAGAGTAAACAATGGAAAGAGAAAATAGATCCAACAGAACCAGGATAATTTCTAAAGAAAGTAATTTAACATTACATGAAGGGTGCACTGAAAAAGCCAATGTCTAGAAATGCAACAGTTAGGATTCCAGCAGCAGTGGTAGGAACATCTAGAGTGTTGCACATCCTGTATCTCTTGTGGATGGCTCTTAATAGTTATTATACACAGCAATGTATGAAACTACACAATTACAAAGAAAAACAGAACTAGCACATACTACATCTCTGCAATTTAGCTGAATTAGCACTATCATTGGTATATTAACTTTGCCATTTCCTGACTTTGATTTTAACTCTGCACATTTCAACCTTAATGTTGTAGTAATAATTTTTGTATATAATTTTTAGGTTTTGTTTTTTAAAGGGAAAGAGAAGAAAAAGTGGGCCAGCTTGTCCCTCCCAACAGTCTTTGAACAGTTCGTTCTTCTACCTATGTGCACTTGGTATATCCATCTCAAACCATGCAGCTGTAGAACTTACCAGTATCCGCCAGCCTTGGCGTATCAAAATAACCCAGGAAAATTACAGGTGTGATTTTCTGAGGTGTTGAATTTTGGCTGATCCTACTAATTTCTGGAGTTGTGCATACTCAGCACTTCTGAAAATGAGGGCCTATCAGTCATTAACAAGCAATCAAAGGCCAGCTGGTACATCTTTATTGTTATTGAAGACCGTAAATACATGACCTACACAAAAACATAGCTGTGTATTCATGTGCTATGTAAATATGCAGCTTAACAGGAGATTTTTACTATTTCTCCTGGTACTGGAATTTTTCTGCCAGTCAGATGGATAAATGCAAAGTCCTATATCTCTAACCACGCAGACGCACTGGAGCTCAAGGAGGACTATTTCTATGTCAGCCTGAACTGTGAAAGATCAGAATTATCTGCATGGAGCAGCATTTCTCAAACTGGGGTCTGCGAACCCCTGGGGGTCCGCGAGGGTACTCCAGGGGGGTCCGCAGGCCCCAATGATCAACTCCTCCCCCACCCTTCCTCGCTCCCTCCCTCCCAGCGCTTCCTGTATGCCAGGGAGCGGAAAGAGGTGGGGAAGAGGAGGGGTGGGGTAGAGTGCGGGCAGGAAGAGGTGGGGCAAGGATGGGGCCTTGGAGGAAGGGGTGGAGTAGGGACAGGGCCTGGGGATAAGCGGGAGGCTTGGGGGTTCATGGCAACATTTTAAATCAAAATGGGGGTCCTCGGGTTACTAAAGTTTGAGAACCACTGGCATGGGGCGGGGGAAAGAGGTCACAAGAACAAGAAACTATATTTCACTGTTGCTTACAAAATGAATGACTTCTGCTAAATTTTCCCCTTGGGAAAAAATAAAATCTCACTTTTGGGCTGAGAACGGTACAACTGAACCATCTCCAAGGAAAGGATGTTAGCTATTCTTTAGCAGAAGTAGAAAAGATTTGCTATTTTTTATTTGGCTGGGGGGTGGGAGTGAGGATTTATAAGAAATTGTCTGGAGGCGAATTAATTGGGCAGGTGCAGCTAATGAAATGGAACCCCCACCTTTCCTCAGAAAAAGACATTTAAAATCTAACGTTTTGTAAGCCCATCTCAGGATTTAAAAAGCAGTTGGAAGTGTGAATGAAGTGGATATTCATGAACACCATCAAGTCCTGCCCATTGCCTCTTGGTAACACAGGGGTGGGAATTAAATCATCCTTTCCTTGCTGTCTCACTCTCTTTGCCTTTCTGCTTCTTAACTTCACTTGCAGTTTTACCACTGGACACACACTTCGGCGTGGGAAAACCCACAAACCCTTTGGACCTTGTCTAGGGTGACCATATTTCTGAAAGGGAAAACAGGACAGTGCACAGGCCTGGCCCGAGTTGCTCACCCGAGTCTTGCCTGCCCCCCTTGTGCAAGTCTGGAGCTGGTGTCCTCACTCACCGCTCGCTCTGCCTGCCTCAGGCTGGAGCTGGTATCACTGCTCGCCCAAGCCCTGCCTGCACTCCCTCCCCGAGTCCTGCCTCCCCCCTTGCTCAGGGCTGGTATCGCTGCTCCTCCCCCCTCCTCACTTTCCTCTGCACCCCATTTTTTGACAAAACTGGGAATTTGTCCCATTTGCCAAAAAAGTCAGGATGGCCAGGACAGGTCTTAAAAAAGGGACTGTTCCAGCCCAAACGGAACATATGGTCACTCTAGCCTTGTCCTTTACATCAGTAATTTCAGTGGAAAAGGAGAGGGTCCTAAACTGGAATCGGGGGAAGAGGGCAAGGGGAATTTAAGGGTCGGTCTGTGAAGTTCCAATTTGGTGGCTTCTTCGGCCGATAAGTTTAAGTACAGAAAATGGATAAATGAGAAGCCTGGTGACTTGTTTAGCGTCCACATTTTCAATTCTCCTCATTAACCAAAAACGGAGACCAACTTGCTGTGTTCCATCATCTACAGTATCATGATAACTCATGGCTCAGGAGCACCTGTTAGGAGCAACAGCTAGAGTTCATACATTTTACCATGATAGCAAGAGATCAGAGGCTCAAGCTGTGATGGAACAAGCCCTCCCACCTGTCCAAAGGATTCACATGCCACACGTCAGGAGAGACCATTCTTAAAAGATTCCATGCCAAGAGGATGGATGCAACACATATGCATGGGGTGCAAATATAAATACACGCAACACAGATACAGAATTTTATGTAAGAGTTATACTTATGCTTCACAGATGCAAAAACATGCATGGAATACAGACAACAACACAAGCACACAGCATGTGTACAGCATAGGGGATGTTAGATACAAAACAAGATGCACGACATAGCCAGCTCTCAGCGGCTGTAGCAGAAAAAGACTGTTCTTGCCTTTGAAGTTTTGAGGAGGGACAGCTGGTTTATATATTAAACTAGTAGCTGAAAGCCTGGGTTGTCGCATGGGTGTGGCAATTGGACCAAGAAGTAATCCACCATCTGGATTGGGGGGGAGGGATAGCTCAGTGGTTTGAGCATTGGCCTGCTAAACCCAGGGTTGTGAGTTCAATCCTTGAGGGGGCCATTTAGGGATCTGGGGCAAAAATTGGGGATTGGTCCTGCTTTGAGCAGGGGGTTGGACTAGATGACCTCCTAAGGTCCCTTCCAACCCTGATATTCTATGATTCTATGATCTGTGTATTCTCCTTCATACACCAAGAAAATCATTGTATGCAAATTAGCTGTTGAGTATGGGTGGTGATTGGTTAAGTTACCTCTGATATCACAGTGACCTAGTACTCTTGACATGACATATATACCTTGCTGACACTGTTCCCGCTAAGCTGTGCATGTGTGCACGCGCACACAAATCCTAAACCCCACTCACATGGCGAAACACCGTGCGCACAAAAATTTGCACAGAAGCACAACAATTTGTACAGAAGAAATTTTTTGCACACACAGCCTGTCAAAAATTAGAGGGAGCATTGCTTGCTGATACACAGATTTTATTCGTAAAGTCAAAATGGCTGAGAACTTAAAAAGTGAATGGTAACAGACCTCAGATCCCAGTGATAATTGAACCTCCTGATATACTGAACAAAAAGAACTCTCAACAACTGTTTCTATTGCTTCACACTGACTCAACAGATATACTAGGCTTCAAAGTGATACACAGTGACAATCCTGGAATCTTTCATATATATGAATCAGTAACGAGTTTTTTGGGGGTCTCGGCTTCTCTTCCCAAAGTCTGTAAAGCAGAGCAGTGCCCTCTTTCTATCTGAGGCGTCTCTGTAATCCAGCCCGGGGATTTTCTCTTGCACATATTCAGAAACTTTTTCTACAGCCAGAGGATAGTTATAAGGACAGATAGAGCTGTCACTTTGTTGCCATGTTTCTCAGAATGTTTGTGTTTAGGACCTGCCCCGTGTCACACTATTCTATATACACAATGGCCCCATCCTATTCCTCTCCTTTTAATCTAATCAAGAACTCCACTGCTATTCCTGGGTACAGGGTGGGGGAATTCACCCCCAAATGCCGTTCTATTATTCCTGAAATGTTTTACTTCATTCCAAAGGGACAAGTAAGGAGCTCCCTTACACACGTCAATGGACTCCAATATGCTTGTGACATACCTCTGCCTTCCTGTAACTTGCTTCTCCATCTCCTCCAGCATTGTCCCATAAGGAACAAACACATTCCCATCAAGTAATGATCGGCATCCGGAAATATATTCCAAAGTCACTTCATATTTAAATTACCTGAGGAAGTTTATAGTAAAGGAGTAATGTGATAAAACTGAACATAAGAAAATTTAGGCTGAATACCTGGGGAAATTGCTTAATTGTTAAATCTAGTAGATAGACTGGAATAATCTCCCAAGGAAATGGAGAAAGCCCATTGCTTGAGTTATTTAAAGCTCACTTAGACACAGCACTTTAGGGCATTATCCTGAACTAGTCCCAACAGTATGAACTAGATGGGACCTAATAGGTTTTTCCCAGTTGCTTTTTTCTGTGATGAAATGGGTAGGACCTAACGCACCTGAACCTTTCTAATGATAATTCACACAGTACATTTGATCCAATGTCACTTTTCAGTCAATGGTATAGAGAGAGAGGAATCACAGCACACATCTCGAAAATACAGCTTCTCTGAAAGGGGCTTGACATGCCATGTGATGTACAAAGGGGACAGAAGGTGAATTTGGACCAGTACACTTTATAAACCCCACTATCTTTCATGGGATCTTTAACATTCCTGGACAAAAGACTTGTGGAGATTCAGATTACCTAGGTACTTGCTAGACAACAAGTGTAGCCAGCCAAAAAGGCAGCAGAAAACCTATGACCCAAAACCAGAGGACCAAATTCAGAGATGTAAGGTGATATAAATAAGTTTCCCTTACAGTAACTTAAACTTTCTGGCATTAAGGCTCCTTGAGACTTACTGATACCCTCTCCATGGATGTGCTGGGTATCGAAGATGATGTAATGTACACGTTGATTAACTGAAAGAAGATGTAAATTAAAATGGCCCACATTCTAAGTTAATGTCCACTTTTTCCTGGCTCCTTGCCATGCAAGTTATACCAATTACACATTGATAGAGTGGGTGTAGATAGATTTAAGGGAGCTTAACCCATACCACCTTATTCATCATCTCTGAATTTGGCCCAGAGACTCCAACCACAAGAGAAAACTTTCTGGAGCATCTACTGAGTGTTAGGGAGGAACTGAGTGAAGAGGTGAAAATAACACTGAACGTCGGAACGAGTAGGCATGTGCTACTTGAATCACAAAAGTAAGGAATGGAGGGGGTACCAAATGCAGCAGCAATATGAGGGTATTAGATTCAAGGCATATTTTATGGATGTTTATCTAGAGAATAACGCTCAATGGGAGGAAGTATCAAAATCCATAAGCAGTTTTCAGAGACAGGATGATTAAGGCACAGCTAGCTACAATTCTATTGAAAAAGAAGAATGCAAGAAACAAGAATCGACAGCTTCACAAGGGGTCACTCATGACTTTGAGGTTAAAAATGTCCATATCAGAGAAAGCAAATGAGAAAAGACAACCAAACAAGACTACAGTCGATTAGAGTTTCCAGAGAAAAAATGAGGGCAGCATAAAATAAGATTAGTGAATAATGCCACAGGGATTAAGGAGTCTAGGGCAGTGGTTCTCAACCTTTCCAGACTACTCTACCCATTTCACCTTACTTGAAAACGACTTGCTTACAAAATCAGACATAAAAATGCAAAAATCACAGCATACTATTTTTGAAAAATTGCTTACTTTCTCATGTTTACCATATAATTATAAAATAAAATTATTGGAATATAAATATTGCACTTACATGTCAGTGTATAGTTCATATAGCAGTATAAAACAAGTCATTGTCTGTATGAAATTTGAGTTCGCACTGACTTTGCTAGTGCTTTTTATGTACCCTGTTGTAAAACTAGGCAAATATCTAGATGAGCTGATGTACCCCCCTGGAAGACCTCTGCGTACCCCCAGGGGTACGTGTACCCCTGGTTGAGAACCACTGGTCTAGGGCCATGATTCAGGAAAGCACTTAGCACATGCTGAAGTTCATCCATATACAGCTGTGAGCACATGATGGCTTGTGTGAGAATTGAATATGTGCTTAAATTCTGTCCAGAATAAGGATGCTTTCTTGCATCAAGACCTAAGAGACACTTTTGTCAATGTACTGGGGGAAGAGTACTAGAGAGAAAGTAGGCCTTTAATGAGGTTTGAACTACTTATCACAAATGGATGAGGGATACTGAACTCATTATTTTAATCTGTTTTCAGCAAGACAATATAAGTTTGGACAAGGAAGTACGGAAGAATTTGTAAAAATAACTATCAATAAAGAGCAGGTAAAAGAATACTCGGAAAATCTGGTTGTATACAAATCAGTTAGTCTGGGTCATATGATTACCTGTTCTGTTCATTCCCTCTGGGGCACCTGGCATTGGCCACTGTCGGAAGACAGAATACTGGGCTAGAAGTACCTTTGGTCTGACCCAGTATGGCCACTCTTATGTTCTTAGAAATGTACAGAAAATAAAATGATCCTAGTAGAAAAAAATATGTTAACCTAACCAGGAGAAAAGTAATCTAAAACACACATCACAAAGGAGGGAGAAACCAAGTATGCAGTAATAGCAAGACAGCTTTAGGAGTGGTAGTGGTCAGCAAATTAGAAAAGAGTTTCAATATGACAGATAAGGCAACAAAAAAGGACAATATAATTTAGTCTTAATATACAGTCATCACAGACCAGAGCGGTACCAGTGATCCTTTATGTCTTGATGTGAATCCATCTGGAATATTGTGTTCACTTCTGGGCACCTCATTATTAACAAGATACTGACAAATTGAAAGAAAAAAGAGCCAGACAAATGAACCAGGGCTTCAAAATTTATATGGAAACATTTAAAAAATGAGATCAATCTTGCTTGGGTAAGCAATGACCAAGAGAAATGATAATGGTGTACAAATAACTGAAAGGTTTTGGCACAAAGGGTAGGAATTATTGAGGATGTTACAAGGGGATGTAAATAGGAGGAATGGGATGCCATTTTTCTCAAGGGAAAATGAAGTCTGAATATCAGCATGAGTTTCCTAACAGTGAGTTGTATCAGGCTGGGAAATAGTCTCCCTTGGGGAAGAGGTGGAGTCTATGTCACTTAGGACTTTTAAACTAGACTGGGCAAAGAACTAGTTCGCATTTACCCAGGTGATGGACTAGGTGGTCTAGCAGGGCTTTTTCCATCTTTAAATTCAAGGATAATTTCCTCATAGAGAAGACCAGACCTTAGGTGTAAGGACTAATTTGAAAGACAGACAGACACACACACACACACACTTGTATGGAACATGGATACTTTAAGAGCAGATGAGGAGAGCTGAATGCAGATTCCTAGAGCCTATGCATGGCCTTAAGAGGGGACAAAGAATGATGCAGTCCTTCCCACTGTGAGATTTGAGCATGTATGTATCCTCCCACCACTGCTGGCCCAATGGGCAAGGCAAGATCTCAAATCCCCCATGTGGGACTGAGGATATGAGATACTTTAATGTATTTAAAATAGAATATCACGTTATATTTGAATCATTACGTAACATTCTCACTGCAGTTTCTATTTGTCACAGTTTTCACCTATATACACAGAAGAGTCTACAGAGACTATAGTACTTTTCCATATGGGCCCCAGCCCACAGAGCTGAGCATAATAGAGTGAAAGGCAAAACAGAAGCTGGGGAAAAAGGTATATTTTCTCACAACCACCACAAAAGGATCAACTGACACCATGAATCGCTGCGCAGCAGCATCCCTTTTGTGGGGCTGGTTATTTCTGACACTGAACATCAGTGAAAAGATCTTAATTAGTGTTTATTTTGATGGCTGGATAGGTTTGAGATGACGTGTTTGGAACAGGGAGGGCGGAGGGAAAAGAGGGGCAAAGGGAACAAAAGAAGATTTTTTGATTTGCTGCCCAGAACCACAAAAATGCCTTTTAAAAAATCACTCCCCTGCCTGGACAAACACACAGGAGGGAAAAGATGAGGTACAGGAAGGAAGAGAGAGAGAAGGATAATCAGAGGAAAGGAGAGAGAGGCAAGACAGAGGAAGGAGAGACAGAGACACAACTATTTGCATGTTTTATTGGCTCTTTGATTTCAATGTATTTACAATGCTTAATGCTAACACCCCAGTGGGAAGTTCTAGAGATTACTGTATTTACCCTCTATTTAGTTTTATATCTTTATCAAATGATCTGTCTCTCTAGCCTCCAGCCAGTCATTTAGCTAGCTGTATATACTAGTCTGAACTAGAGGAGACACTAAACCCAGACCCTTCCTGCCTATTCCTGGGAGTGGTTCAGGTGAAAGTTAAACAGCCCATGCCATGGCTCTTTCCAGAAAGAGTAAGGATCACCTCACCCCAGTGTCCTGGCCTACAATCCTATATCAATGAAAATAAGGTTCTAAGATCCAAAGCTGCCTTTAACCATGCGTCACCTCCTCCAAACCACTGTTACTTCCCCTCTGGTCTCTCGAGATGCCTGACTTTTCACTCTATGTATGGCTGAATCTCTGGGAAGAAGCTTGTAATATAAAGAAGGGACGTATATATAAGAAATATGCAGAGTTGTAACATATGTGCTATCTAGAGCCCAGAGAGGCTGCTGCATTTGCTCCTATAGACACAGTCACGGCCTCTAGGACTGGCACCAATCTTGTTAGGGCAGCTTGAATATAGAATTTCCTAGGATCAGAGCTTAGCCAATTGTTACAAAAACACTTGAATTTCGGCTACATTTTCTATTGCCAGTGGTGCTGTGTGGCACCAGATCACTGGGTACCCACCAGCATCTTCATCAGGTTCCACCTTACTTAATGTTCACATGAGAACTAGAGAGATGCTAGTCTTTACACAGGAGAATGTCACAGTTACTGAGTTGCCCCATGAGTACTCCATGACTCTTAGCTACCCTAGCCTATGTCTCCCCCTGTTCATGTGATTCTCCTCTTTCTCTGGTTCTCTTTTTCTCATTGACACCTTCCCTTTCCCACCCACTGCTGGTCAATGAGCTGGACTTTGTGAAGTGGTGAGACTGTGACATCCAGGTTCCTCCCTCTGCCAGTGCCTTCCTATGAACAACTCAGCTCACTGCCAAGTGGTGGGCTGGTGACATTATTGTAGGTAACATCAATTCTTCTGTCCATCTCTCCCCCATTTCAAGTCATTTGCAGAGTGCTCTCCTCTTACGTGACATTAGGCCCCCCACCCTAGTTGAATGGATATGACAAATGGACGGACTGACAGACAGACATATAGTGGCTGTGGTTATGACATAGGGAGATAATTAAGGCCACTTGCTTTTTTTGTTTCAGGTTTCAGGATATGAGAGATCCAGCTAACCATCAAGTTCCATAAATTCCAGTGTTGAAAACGTGATTTACAGCAATCACATTTCTGTGGGAACAGACAATTCTTCAAAGGGATTTCAAGACCTAGTGTGGATCTATCATCTTACAAAAGAGACCCTGTCACCTGGACGCTGCTGTTCACTATTCTATGGTTAGTTCTAGTACCATTGACCCACATTGGGTTTAAAGGGAACCATCATCCCAAAACGCACTCACTAACCCTCGTTATCACTCCGTAGAAAGGAAATAATGAGCACTCCTCCTAAGGCCCTTTGCAGCATGATTGGTAAGTAGGAATCTCCTGACCTCCCTCCACCAATCATTGTCCATAAGTCACCAAATATTTGCATGTCCTCAGATTGTGCTGGTTTGTGACTAGGGTAGAACAAGTCATTTGAAGAATTTGGTCTCTTTCTGCTTGTGAACTGTCCTCAAGCATCTAAGGATTTTCTCGGTTCTAGTCACCACTCAACATTATTTGCCAGAACATTTTTTTAGAGGAATTCTCAGCTGGTTTGTGATGTTAGCAGATTGTTGTGAGTACTTGGTATCAGCATTTGCTGTTCTAACAAACACAAATTTCTTTGACTGGATATAGGTTACATGGCATTGTTTCCTCTTCAGGACCAGATGAGCATAACTCTTAGTAACAAGTTTTCAGTATGAGCGCTAACTTTTACAAGTTCAAACGCTCTTTCCCCTAATATTCTTTAATATTCATTTAAAATTTGAGGTTTTCTCATCCATCTCTGCCAGAAAACTCCTCCTCTCAGATATTTGTGGGAAGCTGAAGTAAATGCAGTTTTCATTTATGTGAATATTTATGGACATTCTTCTGAGAACTTGCCTAACTCTAGATGTGAAACAGCCTTGAGAGGAACATTAGGAAATCCAAATCTGTCAGGGAGCCAGAGCTTGTTATGTGAGAAGCCTCTTACTTAGGACTCCTTTCTACAATTCCCTTCTATTACTAGCCTGAGAACATGTCTCTTTTATCTCACCCTGGTAATTGGTATTGTTTTTCCTGACATTTAAACCTTGCTCTTTAATATATCTACAACTAAAAGCAATTAAGGAGATCAGTGAGCAGCACCTATTTTGATGGTACCTCTTGAAGCACATCCAGCTGAGAAGAGATGTTCCCTAAAAGCAGGGTAGAAAGAAGGAGCAGGTAACACAAGCTGAAGGCAGACCAGAGCTGGTGGTATATGAACGAAGAGACATCACACAGCTTGTCCAGTGATGAGATGTAGTTCTATTGAACCCTTCTGCAGAAAGGAGCTGGATCCTGGCCCAACTTCATTTCCAGTTGGGGTAACAGTGATGAAAAGCATTCCCAGATTTCATAATCTTGGGGTATTCCTATAAGTAATGAAGCCAGAAGCACAAACACCTCAGGAGTAATATTGCTCTACCCAGGACTAAGCAGCCATTATCTTACACACTCCTACTTGCTGTACTGAGGAAAATACTGTAATGAGTGGTATGTGGGCACCCATGGCCCCCTGCTCTTTAATGGACATCATCAGAACTGCTCAGCTATGAGTCATAGGCCCTATATCTCTAACAGATAGAGGAGATTCTCCACAAGCCCAAATGGCAGGAGATGGTGCCTTAGGGGCAGGAGGATCTCAATTTTGTCCTGTCTATAGCTATGACGTTGCAAGGGGTTAGTGTGCCACATAATGACAACCATGAAGTTTCTATCTGGCCACAGACTAAGATGCTATAGAGAACTCATCATTACCAGAAGCAAGCAAAGCGACCTTAAGAAAATGAGAAACCACCTGAGCGTATAACTAGAACTCCAACCTTTCCTGGAGATTTGAAAAGGTCTTTTGCTTTTACCACCAATCCGGCACTTGCTAGTCTCAGCCTCCACCAGACTGCTCAGCAGTCAAGACAGTTTGAGCTGTTGGCAAACTGAACAGACCCAGGAATTATTAAACTCACTGGGATTTGTAGCGCAGTTTTTAAACTGAGTCCGTCTGGATGTGTCTGGAGAAACAACTGAACTTCGGGATGTTTCTCTGAACAAAACTTGAAATCCTTTGATATTTGTCTATCACCAATTACTGCCCTTCTCAGGTGCTTAAAGTCATTCAGCCCTAAGGCCAGTTCTAATGGCACAGAAAGATGCTGCCTGATGTGTGTCTTTCTACAAGACTTTAGGGAGGAGAAGGGATCATAAACTCTGGATATGAATTTGTCTATCAGTTATTCCTTCAGCTTGTGGGTACAAGGGAGAAGCTGGTGGTTTGATGATGACAAAGACAGTGCTTTCCTGCTGACCAAAAACCCCTTCACCATACGGCACCATTTCCATGATAAATGATGTTTAAAAAGAGACCTGTTCTTTCCAGTGAGGGAGCAGATCAAAGGGGCTCTATCTGCAAGGCAGATGGTAATTACTAGCAAATAATCTATCCCCAGCCATTGCCTGGGAAGTAATGCTGAGTGCGATAAGGTGAATCTGAGGAATGGCTGAATGTGATTGATTTAGGAACATAAGTAACAAATACAAACAGGGATTCCTTGATAAAAACAGACAATTAACTTCATATACAGAGGAGCTCACTTAAAAGCCAGACGCTGTCAGAGGGCTGGACCTGTGAAAAGAATGAAGCACCCGGCCTATGTATGCACACCCTGAAATGCAAAAGAGCCCTTTCAAAAAGGAAGGCCTAAAATGTAATGTGCTAATCTTCTTTGAGGTGCAGCATCCCAGAGACAGCTGGGTCTCTGACAAGCATAGGGTGTTAAACAAACCGGTCCCCTAGGTACCCGCACTTCCCCACATCTCTGTCTGTAAAACTACAGAATCACCTGAAAAATAGAACCATGAAAAAGGGAGTTTAGTATCATGGAAAAGCCTTCAGATGTATCCAACTTGGAACACCGAAAACCCATCACTTTTCATTGCTGTTGAGTTCAATGAATTGTCACTTTCAAGAAACTCTGCTCCTACCAGTCCACCAAGACTGCTGCAGAGTCCAGCAGGTAACAGGTGTAAGTGGGCAAGAATGGGCTGTACTCTAGGTATGCATCATACCCACCTTAATTCATCAGGGAAGCCCTGCAGTCTAACTGCCAGCATTTTTGTGGGATATTCTGCCTAAGGTAGGAGCCTCAGTAACCATCTCAGAGGTAAACCTCCTCTTTCACCAGTCATAGATAACAGGGTTTAGAAGATAATGTTCAGAATCATTGCCTAATATAGTCCCATTCCTATGGTCACTGCCCTTCTTCCAAAACCACCTTTTAGTCTTAATACAAAAAATAGAGCATCCCACACCCTTATCCCTCCCCCTTCCTGGCCCTGCACATGTACAAGGGCTAAAAAAACCCGATAATCCCATTACCAAGCTCTATCCGTCACTGTCAGATTCTCTATAACATTACAGGAAGCGGATAAGGACTTGATCAGATGTCTAATTAAACTCTAAGATATCTGGGCACTTCAGCTGGATCAGTAACAGCAGGTACATTCTCATTCCTGCCTAATGGTCAGGAGATGCCCTTTTAAAGCCTGCCTGGTCTCTGTGTAAAGAATCAAGCGCTAATAACCTTTTGTGACAGCGGTGTGCCTCCTCTAGGGTGACCAGATGAGAAGACTCGAAAATCGGGACTTCCCGCCCAGAAATTGTCGAGCAAAAAAAAAAAGGAAGAGCCTCTGCCACCCGAAGTTGTTGAGCAAAAAAAAAGGAAGAGCCTCTGCCGCCGGAAATTGTCCAGGGAAAAAAATAAAAATGGAAGAAGACTGAAAATCGGGACAAAAGGCGTCCCGACCGACCATCGGTCGGGACGCGGGACAAATGATCAAAAATCGGGACGGTCCCGATTTTATCAGGATGTCTGGTCACCCGAGCTTCCTCCATCACAGACTGAGAAGAGAGCTTTCTTCCACTGTTGCTGTAGGAGGCAGAGGCGGTCACACGAGGACTGTCACTTTAAGAGCATATAGAGCAGCAGAAAGTACCGTGAAGAAGTGAGGGAACCTTTCATTGCCTTTAGAAAAGCACCTGCACATCCCAGGTGCTTTTCTAAAGGCAATGAAAGGTTCCCTCACTTCAATAATAATAAATATTTATTCAATAATAATAAACATTGAGTGAGGACAGAGAATCTGTATACACAACATTTTAATAAAGAAAACACTAAGGAGAGTCAAAGGCAGCTGTTTTCTTAATTTAGACAGTATTCCTTCCACAGGCCTGCTTACGGGGGGTGGGTAAAGGGGACAATTGCCCAGGGGCCTGGGTGATTTAAAAGGGCCTGGCGTCCAGGAGCCCACAGGCCCTTTTAAATTGCCCAGGTGGGCCGCAGGGCTCCTAGGTGCACGCGGGGTGGTACCAGCAGCAGCAAAGGCAGCCGGGTGGGCATGTGGAAGCCCTGGCCGTGGTGGAAGAGCGCAGCCAGCAGCGCAGCCAGCAACTCGCTGGGCACCAGTCAGCAGAGGCGCAGCACCACCCAAAAACCTCAGCCGTCCCTTTCTAGGGGGCCCCTTCCCTGTTCTGCCCTGGGGCCCGGAATTGATGTCAGCGGGCCTGTCCTTCTATATTACTTGATGGAAGAGACACACCCTCCCTCACAAGCATTCTCTCTTCCCCCTTTCCTCCCACTTAACCCCGAAGCACAATATATCAGGCTTGGTTACCCATATACGAAATTCAACTGAAGCCTACAAGGCACATTTTCATAGAAGAGTTCACCCCTGGGATACAAAATTTAACTCCCCGAGTGCATGGAAAAGATCACTATGAAATTAATTTAATTGTCGTTAATTCTGTACAATCCACACCCTTCCCCTCCAAAATCAAACCAGATAATGGTAATTTCCCATAACCATTCCTAAATGATGTACAGGAAAGGAACATTCCATTCCCATGTGATTGTCACAGGCTAGAACAGAGGTGAACTGGGCTGATAGTTAATGAAGGAGGAGGACGGAAGAGTAGAAGATGCATATCAGGACTGAGGTGCACGGTTAGAGCTGTTTGGGGCCCCATGGGCTGACAGAGCAGGGAGTGCTACAAGTGAGGATTGAAATGCATTTGCAGGGCTAGATACTGGGGAACTG
The DNA here is from genome assembly GCA_037349315.1 of Chelydra serpentina. NCBI lineage: Eukaryota > Metazoa > Chordata > Testudines > Chelydridae > Chelydra > Chelydra serpentina. Next base: position 18,446,692 of record JBAIAC010000028.1, on the reverse strand, counting down.
GAATGAGGGGTCTGGTCAGTGTTCCTACAATGGCAAATAAGGAAAAGAAGGTTGCATAAGACATGCACAATGTACACTTGTGTCCTAACTACCCCTTACACAGAGCACTGACCATGTAGGGTTAATAACAAAGCAGATCATTGTAGTCAATAAACATCCTTAAACAAGCTACGGATATTAGACTTGTAATATGAACACTTCCATAATTACTAGGTCCAGAGGGAGTTGGTACTTGAGTCAGTATCATGTTGTCAGATTGCTAGTAACTGGTTCAAGTATAGGCCTCCTACTGGCACATTGGCCCCAAAAGCATCCTGACATGTTGCCCTGGGGCTGACTCCTCCCATTCTCCCAAGTAACCCACAGTCACCTTGATCTGGCTTCTGAAGATAACTCCAGTCTGGTCCAGCTTCTCTCCCCTGGGCAACCTTAGTGTAGTCCTAATTCTCCCAGGGCAGTTTAAAGTTGCCAGTCTTGAGCCACTTGACGACAGGGAGGAGGACTCTGCCAGCATCTTCCTGCAGCCCTTTTGTAAAGTGTGGTGACTAATTAAGTAAAAACTGCATCTGAAGAAGTGGGTATTCACCCACAAAAGCTTATGCTCCAATACATCTGTTAGTCTATAATGTGCCACAGGACTCTTTGTCGCTTCTACAGATCCAGACTAACACGGCTACCCCTCTGATAAGTAAAAACTAGAGCTAGTCAAATGATATGTGACAAATTTTGGTCTTATCATTGCATCCAAATAATTCAAGAACCTCTCATGTCAGTTGAAAATTGAATCGGTATTTGTAAGAATGTGTTTAATAGTTTGAGTAATTTCCAGGATGCAGTTATTTGGGAATTGTTGCATGTGACTATATGCTGCATATAATGTATGATTAAGCACATGGTATTATTGTCTCTGCTCCCTGACTGGATGACAAACATGAGAATAGCAAATTGTGGGGTTTCAGGGTGAATCTGCAAAGTCGCGGGAGTCATGAACATTTTCCCAGCAGCCATCCAAATGTTCACAAACATCAAAGTATTTGATCCCACCAATAGCAGGAAATCAGTTTGAGCTGTTTATTCATGGGTATGTCCAAATCTGTTTTTTTCACTATTCAGCAAGTGCTGGTAACAACTAGAGCTGGTTGGAAAATATTTAAGTTTTTTCCACAAAAGATTTCAACCAAAAATAAATAAAGTTTGTATTTAATTTTTCTATTGTGCGTTTGTTTTGTTGGGAAGGAACAATTTTTTTTGGCTTTTGGCCAAAAAGTTGTTTTTCAGCTGAAAAAACTTTTAGGTGAAAATTTCCATGAAAAACAGACTCTCTCTCTTACACGCGTGTACACACACACACACACACACACACACACACACACACACACAGAGTTTAGCTGAAAACCCAATTCTCCATCAAAAAGAGTTTTGTTAGAAATATTTCGATCAGCCTTTGTAACAAGTGCTTGCCAGAGACACATTCTAGGGCACCTGTTCACAAACATTTTAATTAACAATAACAATCCTGTCATCTACAAAATAGTTGTTTCCATGCCTTGCAGATGCAAATTAGTAAACATTCTGTTCAGTTCCTCTTTTTCTCTTGGAGGCGGCACCAAAGATTTCTTCTTAGGAGCCTCTGCAGCAGAGGATCTACACCTCTAATACGTAGCTTTTGCCTCCATGACACCTGGTTCTTGTCAGGGCCATCTTGATGGTCATTCAGCTTCAGTAATTGTAGGTAACTGGAGTCACGCAAACAGCCTTAGGGAAGAGGAAACATAAATAGAAATAAACCTGGATATTCTGCTCCAGTTTGACCTGCTCTGCCGAGCGCTCAACTCTAGTCCCCAACTCCTTCCATACAAACGAGAGAAGGAAAAGCTAAATATTACAAATTAATTTTCACTTGTCCCCTCTTTTGCTATTACACAACAGTCACCTCACTACATCAGTCTATCTAGGCATCATCAGGCCGGGAATATGTCAAGAGATGACTATATGGGTCATTATTTTGTTCCATTAGGACAATTTCTATGCCAGTGCAATCTCTCCTGATTATTTTCTTTAATAGCCCTGGAGATCCCAGCTCAGTTATCGTTCAAATTAGGCCCAGACCCTTTAAGTCTTTCTCCTCACTCCCAGAAGGGGACAAGGCCTAGGCATTTCAGTGCCCCTAACACTCCCCACAATGGGTAAAAGAGGCTCTAGCAGAAAAGCCAGAATGGGCGACGGCTGATCATGTCAAAACATTTCAGAATAATAGTCATAAAGCACAGCCTGGCTTCAAAACAAGTTCAAACAGAGCTGCCAAGCTCTGGTCACCTCATAAACTACAGATAACACCAGAAGGGCTTCACTAAAGCAGGTTTGATCTTCCTCCCTTCCTGTATCTCTTTCATAAACATCTTTGGGGGGGTCACAGAAGGAGAATCTTGATGAACTCTGAAAATTAACATCCTATGATCCTGGAAAATGCGAACCAGGATCCCACAGTTAATTTTTTTTCCTCCATGCCAAACTTAGCATTTTCTGTCAGCTCTGCAAAATATTTTGCCAGCTTGGTACCCACATGTTTGTTTTTACTGACTCCTGTCCTACTATTCCTGCAAAAATACATTTAAACACACTCAGTAGCCCCTGCCCACACGCCGTATATTAATAGGAATGAATAACTCCTACTTTTTAATTTTACAGGCTAATTGCAAACCAAGAATGCCCCCATTTTCAGTGCCTGGTGAGTTGGGTTTTATAGAAAATGGTCTGTTGTTCTGGTCTTTGCAAACCCCAGCAGACTTGCCACCTAAAAGGGCAGTTGGCTACCTTTGCTAGTGACATTGATAGCAGGCTGAGTGAGCACTTATGCATGTTGGGAATCACCCCGGGTCAGTCATATAATGTTACCACCACTGCCTCCATGAAACTTCCTAGTGAGCTCCTCTCAAGCTCAGTCCGCCTATACATGCAGTCAGAGATTCTTGGTGCTATTGTGAGTGGTGAGCATGGCAGCATGGTGCGCAGACAGCCACTGACCCAGACTGAGAACTAGCATACACAGTTCTGCTCTCATGCATCACAGGTGAGCACTGAATTGTGGCAGGGCAGTGGGGGTAGATGGAATCCAAGGAGGAAGAGGAGAGAAAGAAAAGACTGAGAGCGGATAAGTGTAGCAGAGAGAGGGAGAACAAGCAAAGGTGATGTGAAAAGTAAGGCACAGAAAGGTAAAGGCCAAACCTGAATCTTTAGGTTCCTAAATTCATACTTAGTCTCCAAAATGAATGCAATGTGATTTTCAGAGGTTCTGAACAATTCTCTCTGAAGTCATTGTGAGCCAGAGGTGGCTCAGCATCTGCCTATTTTGTTTCTTCCAACACTACTCTGTTCCTCATCTGTAGTGAGTTTGTCCCCTTTTTGTGCCCTGCTGTCAGTCTGCTGAGTGGCAGCTGGGCCTGTGCCTGGAAATTTCTTATTATGCACGGCTGTGTTGTAATACAAATGCAATTAGAGTAATTGACCCCAACTCTCAGTAGACATTTAGAGTAGAAAGAAAATCTGCCTACTCCTTATCTCTGCAGGACCCTCCCCACAGCACCCTCTGCCCTCACAGACAGCAGCCACGACAGCTTTCTTCTCTCCCTTATTTATTATTTCTCCCTAGGCTTAGAATGGTTGTTGGCTGCTTTTCCCAGCCAGGTCTCACCCTGCTGCAATTCCTCACACATACATACACAGGCAAACTGCTGCTCCTCATTTTCCTGTCCCAGGGCAGGTCCCAGCACTGAAAATGATAAGGTTAAAAAACAATAGAAGGCAGAAAAATACCAGCAGCTGCAGGTCCAGCCAGAAGGCCAGGACAAAGGTGGCCTGGTGAGGCTTCTTGATGCTGCTATAGACAATATCTGAAAGCCAGCAAGGGCAGTTCCATTCCCACAAAGGGTGCCTTCCATGGCTATTGATCAGGCTGCATCACAATATAGTCTTCTCAAAAATTCAGCAATCCATGGAAGGTGCATGCCATGAGCTCCAGCGTCAAGCCCTCCCCATATCACCATTTAAAAACTGATAGGGGATCAACACACCTTTAAAGTAGGTATTCCCAGTGCACTAGAGGACAGTTTATCCCTGTGTCTATATTCTACTCGGCCTAGGGATCAAAGAGAGACCACCGTGACCGTATACCACTCCTATCTCCCGGCTACCCCGGGCCAGTTCAGCCCAGATACAGGTTAGAGCAGCCTCAATGCTTCCCTAACTTGATCCTGCCTGCCAACAGCCCCTATGGGCCATTCCAGCTGCCAGGAATAGCAAGGCATAGAAATACCCCAGCTATGCTTCCTTTCTCCCACAAATGTACTCTGCTACCTCCACTACACTGGGGGAAATTCAAAGCTATCAGAGCTAAAATAAAACACCCACGGGACAACCAGGAATCTGGCCTCTTGGGCACACACTGAACATCTCAATTCCGTTCAACCCCTACTCTAGAGGAGGAGGACATAGGCTTGAACTCAGTCCCAACCTACACGACTTAGCCCATCTGACCTACACGTATTGTGCTTCTCAGTGACAGACCCTTTCTGGAGCAACCTGGGGAACCTGTTGATCTTTAAGGATGCCTGGAAAAACAAGGGAGAAGAAGCACACGCTGCTTTCTGCTATCTGTGGAATGTGATGGCTGCAACTTTTCAGGGGGAATAATGAGGGGATGAGTGTGGGAGAAGGAAACAAAGACATTTGAAAACAGCAGGGATCTGCAACAACTGACTGTGTTTAGTCTCATCATCATTCAGACACACAGAGCAACATTCGCTAATTTAACAGAAAACATTCACAAATTAAAAACAAAAACCTACATTAATAAACATTTCAAGCATTGCAGTCAGGCAGGCACAGATCAGAGGAAGCAGCATGGTTTACATGGCCATTGAGAGCTTAGCATCTGCTAAACTTAGAATAGCCTTTAACCTGATAGGAACCCTACTAGGCTGGGAGCCAAAATGAAGCTAGGTGACTTTCCAGCACCTTTTATATGTGATAGGAATTCCCATAATCCCTTCTGGTTTTAAAGAGGCAGCGCAAACAAAGCACAAATTACCATGCAATCAACTTTATATCCTTGTTACTATCTCTCCTGTGCTCAGTTAACATATATCCTCAGCAACCACAGAAAGAATTACTCAGGAGAAGCAAATATGTTTTTAAACTCAAAAATAAACAAAATGGTATCCTGTCAGTACTGGGTGCTGTTATGTCTTGGGTCATTTCTGCTTTCCCTGCCTATTCTTTTCTAGCCTCGCTGCAACAGCTCGATCTCACAACAATGCTTACTCACCCACTCAGTGCTCATGGTCACTAATCCTAGCCAAGCCAGTGCTCTTGCACTAGGTAAAGGAAGCCCTCGCCCTGTTGAGTGGAAGACCTAGGTGGAATAGCAAAACCTATTAGAAACAGGAATACTAATATTGGATATTAATAAATAAAATAATTGTTGTTCATGCTTTGTATTTCTATAGCACCTTTTTCCAGTAAGGGTCTCAAAGCACTTTAGAAAACTGATTGAATATTTCCTACAACTGCACTGTGAGGCAGGTAAGAATCATTATTCCCAAGGTCAGTAGCAGAACCAGGAACAGAACCTAGAGCCTTTGACTCATAATACCACGATGTAATCACTGGACCATGCTCCCTCTCTATTTCAAATAGAAGCCTCAAGGCAGGAAATTAGACTAACCTCTGAGAGCCCAGATACCGCCCCACCCCCCCAAAAAACCAACAACTTGTGGCTGAATTCCTACACGGCCAGTGGAAATGGAATCACATATCACACAAACTGTAGCTGGGAAAAGACTCTATGGTCACCCACAGGCAATAGAGCATTTAAAGCTATCAGCAGGGCGGGGAAACCCCAAGGCAAGCAGAAAAAATGTGTGGCGTGCTGCTGTGCTGTGGGAAAGTATGTAAGCAAGTGTAGAAAGAACAACAAAAGGTATGAATCAGTGTGTGCAATAGGAACAAAGAGAGGCAGGGCCCCTCCCACTCATCTCTGTGTGACTACAGCAATGCAAAGGGCAAGAAGATCAAAAGCCAAACCAGTAGGCAGCCTACACCTTCAGGGATTCTGCCAGGTCTGCTGCTCTGGCACAACACAGGCTAAAAGAAGCTAACCTGCTGCCTCCCTCACAACACCTAGGATCCTTAAATGTATCAAATGCCAATACAAGCTTTACCTAATTAGGTAAAAGGCTCATCCATTCCCTGCTGCTGAAATCTTGGACTGGGGTGATTATGCAACAGTCATAGCTCCTTCCTTTTGAAATGGGGATGTTTATAAGAGCAAGGGGATTATTGATTTTTTATTTTAAAATAAAGGTCACACCAGAACTAGTGATGACTTAACAGCCCTAAAGAGTGAATGGGGACAACCGTGATTGGAGACCAGTTCTCTGGCTCAGGTACTTGGCTGGCTGGTTGCTGCTCACATGCTCAGGGTCTAACTGATCGCGATGAGTGAGGTTGGGAAGGAATTTCCCCCCAGATCAGATTGGCAGTGACCTTGGGGTGGTTGTTTGGTTTTTTCCTTTGTCTGCAGCTTGTGGGTTCAGGTCATTTGCCAGGATTATTAATCATTTCCCTGCCATTGAGGAGGCCTCACGCACTCATGCACTGCAGTCCATCCTATTATCTGCCTGTGGCATCACAAAATTATCTAGCCTCCTGTGGACTGTAATACTTTGGTCTAGTTTTGATTATTGGGTTTCGTGTGTGGTTGCTGGATGGTGTTGGTGGCCTGTGGTATATAGGTGGTCAGACTAGATGATCTGGTGTTCCCATCTGACCTTAAACTATGAGAAGAACTCAGTGTCTGGGTCCATTCAGTCCTTGGCCTCCCTACTGAGGTTAGCAACAAGGGGTCTAGTTAGTGCCAGTTGTGCTGATGATACCTGTCCACTAGGAATTACATGGAGACCCTTGATTAATTTAACACAGTTTACCAAGCAGCCATTGGGATAGTAACGTCTTCTGGATACTAAGCAACCTGAGATAGAATGGAATAAGGTGAAAAGATCCATCTCCCCTGGCCCACCCCAGTCACCTGAGCCATCCTGTTACCATGGGTTTATGGAAAATAGATCCTGTCAAACTAACTTGATATCTTCTTTTGATGAGATTACAAGTTTGGTAAAGGTAATAGTGTTTCGATAATATACTTTGACTTCTGTAAAGTGTTTGACTTGGCATTGCATGACATTTTGATTAAAAAACTATTACGCTATAAAATTAACATGGCGCACATTAAATGATCAAAAGCTGGCTAACTGATAGGTCTCAGAATGTAGGTTTGAAAGGAAGGATCATTGTTGAGCAGGTGTGTTTCCAGTCGAGTCCTGCAGGGATTGGCTCTTGGCTCTACGCTATTTAACATTTTTATTAATGACCTGGAAGAAAACTAAAATAATCACCGATAAAGTTTGCAGATGACACAAAAATTGGGGAAGTGGTAACTAATTAAGAAGACAGGTCACTGATTCAGAGCAATCAGGATCACTTGGTAAACTGGGCACAATCAAATGATTTGCATTTTATTATGGCTAAATGTAAGTGTATACATCTGGGAACAAAGAATGTGGGCCAGGGATCGGCAACCTTCGGCACGTGGCCCATCAGGGTAATCTGCTGGTGGGCCGTGAGACATTTTGTTACGTTGACCATCCACAAGCATAGCCCTCTGCAGCTCCCAGTGGCTGCGGTTCGCTGTTCGCGGTCAATGGGAACTGCGGGAAGCAGCGGCCAGCACATCCCTGCGGCCTGCTCCGCTTCCCGCAGCTCCCATTGGCCGGGAACCGCGGCCACTGTGAGCTGCAGGAGGCCATGCCTGCAGATGGTCAATGTAAACAAACTGTCTCGTAGCCCATCAGCCGATTACCCTGATGGGGTGCATGCCGAAGGTTGCCAACCCCTGATGTAGGCCATACTTACAGGATGGGGGAACTCTATCCTAGGAAGCTGTGACTCTGAAAGAGTTTTGGGGGTTGTGATGAATAATTAGCTGAACCCAGGCTACCAGTGGGATACTGTGGCCAAAAGGGCTAATGGAGTCCTAAGATTCATAAACAGGGAACACTCACTTAGGAGTAAAGAGGTTCTGTTACCTCGGTATTTGGTGCTGGTGCAACCACTGCTGGACTACTTTGTCCAATTATGGTGCCCACAATTCAAAAAAGATGTTGATACATCGGATAGGGTTCAGAGAAGAGCCACAAGAATGATGAGAGGATTAGAAATGTCCCTTATAGTGATAGACTCAAGGAGCTCAATCTATTTAGTTTAACAGAGAGAAGATTAAGGGATGACTTGATTACAGTCTATAAGTATCTATATGGGGAACAAATATTAAACAATGGGCTTTTCAATCTAGCAGCGCATAGTATAACATGATACAATGGATGGAAGTTGAAGCCAGACAAATTCAGACTGGAAATAGGAAGTAAACTGTTAATGGTCAGAGTAACTAACCATTGGAACAATTTACCTAGGATCGTGGTGGATTCTCTGCTACTGACAATATTTAAATCAAGATGGATGTTTTTCTAATAGATCTGCTCTAGGAATTATCTGGGGGAAGTTCTCTGACCTGTGCTCTACAGGAGGTCAGACTACATGATCACAATGGTCCCTTCTGGCCTTGGAATCTATGAAAACTCTGATGTGGGTCCAACAGGAGATTAAAGAAATGGAGGGTCAGATCCTCAGTTGGTGCAAATCAGCACTGCTGCATTGACTTCATTGCAACTATACCAATTTATATCAGCTAAGGATCTGGTCCACTGAGTTACACGAAATCTTCTATTTCTAAGAGACACAGCAACTCAGTGGTTCCATGAACTCTCAGAACATGGCACAGAGGGAAATGGGGTGAGTAGCTATACATTCCAGATGCTGTAAAAGGGGATTCCTTGCAATGCATATCATTACTGGGGATGATATGCATGATATTGGCTGGGCACCAAGGGGTTAATTAACAAACCTGGTTGCTCCACATACTGGAGAGAGCTAGAAGTGAGTTGGGAAATCATCTTTTCAGCGTTAACAACGTGCCATTGCAAATTGGATTCTGTTCTTGTCTGTCCCAAAGAGGGTCATGGGGGGTAAGGGGGTTGATGCTTTTGTGGAATCTCTTCTCCATGTCCCCAAAGGCTGTATCTGTATAAGCAGCCCAGACTACCCTCCCCACTTGGTCCAGAGAGACCCATCTGTCACTGTCACACCGAGACCCTATTCTGGGACATGAGCCACACTTCCACTCCTTCTCTCATTCATCATGGCCAATTAGCAGGGCACACATGGTCTCTGGGCTCAGAGACTCTGCTGGCAGCAGGAGCTGTGACAGAGCACATGTGGTCAGATGCTAAGAGAGAAAGAAAAAGCAAAGTTAAGAAAAAGGAAAGATAAATCATTATGTTAGTCACTATTATCCCTAAAAAATGTCCCTCAGCCAGTCAGATTGCTGAAAGTTAATAGCAGGGGCGTCATTTTAGAAAAATTCTGAAGGGGCAAAGTTGTGTCAGAATACAGAACATTATATGTTATTATATTATCCTCCAAAGTTTTGGGGGAAGGGGCACAAAAAGTGAAAGACATAATCAAGTATATATACACCTCTGAAAAATCTGGGCAGGCAAACCAAGGTCTGGGGGCAGCTGTCCCCCTTGTCCCATAGCAAATTATACCCCTAATTAACAGTCATTATTCCCTGAGTTTAACTGCAAAAATACAAAGGCCAACTTTGTCAAACCTGGGTCCTAGGCACTCAATAAGTCACTTGATTTTCAGAGGTGTGGATCACCCACAACTTCCCTTGACGTCAGTTGTGGGTGCTCAGGCCTTTGGGAAACCAGACCGTTTAGCTAAGTGCTTAATGTGGATTTAGATGCATAACTTTAGGCATCCAATTTTAACAATTTTGGGCAAAGTAACCAATAACAAAATAGATATAATGCAACTCAGCTGCCCTACCCAGCCAGCTGGCTGAACTGATTTCCCACTCCACCCATAATGGGTCAGGCTAGGGACTGGCTAACTAAAGACTAGTTCAACTCAGATTGGCCAATCCAGATACTACACTGAAAAGTTGATGACTGAGTAATAGAATGATGGTAGGACCATAGGACTATGACTTGGAACATCTCAGGATGGGAAGTCAGACTAAATCACAATCTCCTGTCTCTCCCGGTTCTGTCCAGGGATCTAAAAGTGCCTACAAACATGGATGTATTTGCATCTCTGTGACAGCAGGTGAAACTGGGGTACGTACAGAGAGGGTGACTTGTCCACAGTCACAAAGCAAGTCAATGAGACAGCCAGAATTAGAAACCAGGACAGGAGTCCACACTCCAGGCCAGTGTGTCAACAGACTATCCACCACTGAGCTATAGAAGGTATCACCCAGCCTCCTCTCTCCACCACTACACACACACAGCCACACCCAACTCTTAGCAGCTGATTCATAATCCAAGTGAGACGGGTGCATTTCTTATGCAAACATTTTCTGAAATAAAATAGCTGGAGCGGTATTTACTCTGTTTATCTTTCTGACATTATTTATTTCCTACCTGTTGATAAAGGTTTGGAGGATTTTCGGCACTGAAACTTGGCCAAGCAAGCAGCCAGGATCATATTGACTTTGGCAAAGGGACATCAATATGTGAGCCAACGTGCACAGGGCTGTATTTGAAACTCTGTCTGGGTCTGCAGCGTAATGCGGATAGGGACCACAGGCTGGGAGGGTTTCTATTTTGTGTGGGAATTGGGACCAAACTTCAGGACTCCAGCTAGGGTGACCAGACAGCAAGTGTGAAAAATTGGGACAGGGGCTGGGGGGTAATAGGAGCCTATATAAGAAAAAGACCCAAAAATCGGGACTGTCCCTATAAAATCGGGACATCTGGTCACCCTAACTCCAGCCAGTGAGGGCTGAAAGCCTCAGGGAAAGATCCCGTGTATAATACCCTGACGGGTGGAAGGTGGGGGCAGGGCAGGGAGATAGGTGGCTATGCTGCAGTCTTGCTCCTCAGTATTGTGGGTTCAAAACCAGAAACACATAGAGCACCGGGGGTGGGAGGAGATTGAAGGAACGTTTGTATTTTTAGTTACTGTCACTTTTGTATGTGAGACTCCCCATCACGTATGTGAGAGAGGGGGAACTGAGTACCACCTTGCTTTGGGGGGTGGAGGGGTTCACCACACTTTGGGGTAACCTGTCTCTCGTCCCGATCTCGTCACTGCCTGACCAGCATATGGGCCTCAGAGTGTTTGCATAAAGGCCAGGTGGTCTGTACAATTGAGAGAGCTCATCTTTCTCTGGGGTGGCAGAGTTTCTCTGTGGAAAACAAGGAATTTTCTCTGGGGCAGGTGGATTCAAAGTCACAGCTCTCCTTTTAATTCATATTTAACCAACTAGGTGTTCAGATTGGTTATTTTCTAAAACAGAAAAAAATTTAGAAGGACATTGGGAAAGTAGAAACTCTGGGGAGAATGACTCCTCCCCAGAGTCCATATACTGGGCTGGGTGGGCACAGTCAGGGTACTGTACAGACGTTCTGTGCTTCAGATGCTCTGTGCTTCCATCCTCCATTGCTAGTCCACAAGGGTTCCTTGATCCCAGAAGAATTACCTGAGAGCAGCACACCAGTGAACTCCGTGTTTATATTCAAGTAAAGGGGAAGGGGGACCAATACCGTGAAGGGGCCCTGCAGTCTCCCAGCATACAGACGGGCAGACATCCATCAAGATGGCTTTGAGTGTTTACTATGACCACGCTAATCAGCATGGACCTTAATGCTGGATTCCTGATGGAAAGGGTAGCGGGGAGATTCTTGGTCTAGCATCAGGGCTTCCCATCTCACTCTTCTCTTTCTATAAATAAAGGAGAAGAGATACTTTAAAGGGAATTGATGTGGAGGCACCTGGTGGTATTGAGAAGCAGAATGGGGAGGAACTCAAGGATTTAGATTCTGTTTCTTCCCTGATTCCTTGATAGGACAGGAGAAGCCCCGCAAAGGGGGATGTCACCTTTCTGTCAGGAAGGAGTTAAAATTGGCTACCAAATTGCACTAAGTGAGCATCCCACTAAGGCCAGGGTTTTCCGAGGCATCTGGAGCTTCAGTATTGATCTCCCAGGTTGAGAACACCCAGAAACAGAATCACTACTGAAGTGCCCCAGAGAGAACGGTGCTGCCCAGTTGTTCCTCCCACCTCATCATGGGCATCTAGACACAAGGAGGATGTTAATGCTCACAGCTCACACTGATCCCCCCACCCCCTTTACTTATTCACTCACGTCTCCTCTAATTTGGGCTCACATCTGCACTATCCAAACAACTTGCAACATCTCCTTTTTCTTTTTCATTCTGACGGTGACTTTTGTAGCCAAGAAAAAACCCAGCAGCTCATGAAAGATTTTTAATGATGCCAAGATCAAACTGCTATTTAACTTAAAATAGGGACATTTTCTTTCCAAATCCCCTCTAATTCCTCACAGTTATTAAGTGTAGTTTGTTGTAGCCAGACCTCTGAAATAGTAGCTCCTCCAATAGTTCTGAGGCCAATGCCTTCCTGTAGGCTCTATTTGTGGCTAACCCTTGGGCCAAATACAACCCTGGGCTATTGTCATTGACTTTAATTGAATTTGGTCCCTCCCCAACTATGTTTCTCTCATTTCCCTAAATATGTATCATGAAGAAAACATACGGGATCAGTGGGCTTTATAGAGGCAGATTTGACTGCCTTCTCAAACTTACATGGACTGTGCGATATACACTTACTGGAGGGTTCCCTGTCCTAGGACCAGTAATTTGTTGTTTGAATAAGTATGTGTCAGTGGATTGGACATGATGGTGCTGTTCCTATCATAATTCTGGCTACATCTCCAAGGGGAATCTTCAGCCCTTCTCCACTGTTGGTCTAGCAATGGCACTGCTCCAGCAGTAATAGCAACAGTGGAAGCATTGATGGAGAGAGGGTGATGCAAGGCACAGGCCTTGTTACCACCTTGTCATCTAACCTTCCTCCAGGCAGGTCTAGAGACATCAGACTGTATAAATGCCTGCATCCTTTCTACACTAGCACTTCCACCATTGCTGCTAATATTGGAACTGGACCAATGGTGGAAGAAGTGCTAGTTGAGAGCTAGCGCAGTCCAGGCCTCTGGGAGTTGGGCCTCAATAGATTTGCAGTATTTTACTGTATTATCTTTTATGTAAAGCTGCCAACCTCCACTGAGAGGCAGCATCCCAGAGAGAGCTGACCTCAAAGATACAGGATGGGAAATTAACCACTCTCCTGGGTACTATCCCTCCCCGTATGTACTGATATGGCCTCCATCATAATAGTATCTGAGCACCTGACAATCATTAATGTATTTATCCTCACAACACCCAGTAAGATAGGGAAGTTCTATTACCTTCATTTTACAGATAGGAAACTGAGGCACAGAGAGGCTAGGTGACATGCCCAAGGTCACACAAGAAGTCTGTGGCAGAGCAGGGAAACTCCTGAGTCCCAAGCCAGTGCATTAAGCACTAGACCCGCCTTCCTGTGTGTTCCTAAAACAAGGGAGTCTATTGAAACATAAAGCCCCGAGAAAGGGACATTAGCACCATGAAAAAACCTTCAAACACATCTAACAGAAATATCCATCCCTTCGCCCTGAGTTATGTGAAATGTCACTATTTCAAGAAACTGCCTTTCCTACCCAGGTTGAAGTAGAGTCCAGTATTTAAAGGGTAAACAGGCAAATGCAGAAATGGGATGAGCTGTCATATCCCCCTTAGCTGTACAGGATAGTCCTATGCGCTGATGGCTCATGACTGGGGTAGGAGCTCCTGCTTGGGCAGTCGGGTCAGTTGTAGGGTTTTATGCTGATTTTTTTAACAGTAATGCAACAGAAATTTGAAAGAAAAAAAAACACAAGTTGTTTTTCTGAGTCTATTACAATCAAATCTCCCCCATGGGCCCTGGAACCCTAGAGAGCAGAGAGCAAAGCAGCCAACTCAGAGGGCTTTTCACTCATTCCAGGTCCCTTAGATGTGGAACTACATCTGATTTAAGAGCACAACACGGAACCCTCGCTATGCTGAAACATGCACTTGACCTTTAAACAATTGCCTATGGCAGAAAATTGGGTACCAGCCTCCCTCACTATCTCCTCAAACATATTGTGAACCATTCCACACACTCTCTCTCGCTGTCACCCCCATTTCTCCCTCCAACCATCATTGCTTTGCTTTCAGATACTGGCCCCAAAGATTCCAGCTAGTTAATGAATTGCATTTTTTTCAGGGGAAGGAGGAATTTGGAAGTGGGTCACTGCTCCTTTATTTCAAACTTCATTCTCTGCTCAGAAAGAAGTCTGATACTATATTCTGGGCACTCAACACACTGTAGGTAGGAAACTGAGGCTGGAGCAGCCCTTATCTATAGCTTTCATAAGCCACATTATTCTCCCAAACCTACTTCACAGCAAAAAACCTGCCAGTGATGGACAGAGTGTTGAATATTCTATTCCAGAGAATACTAGGAGTGGTGTGGTCAAAGGAGGAAAAAAAGACAAAGATGTTGCATTTGCAGTACCCTGATATATTGTTCCCTTTGGGGGAACATACATAACTGCCAGTTAAGCGCAGTGTCGGTGTTATTTATGTGCAGCATTGGCACTCTCTGGTAATGACACTGAAAAGACAGACTTTGCTCACGATTTCCCAGAATTTGCTCAGGACTTGCCAGTCTCCACACCCTATATACAACATTTAACCCGCGCAGACAGCAAACGTAAATAGAAGGCACCTCCAAACCAACTGCAATCTAATCGCCCTTTTGGGTTTTGAACCTGTAGTGGACTCTTGCCACCCTCCCGCTCAGACAGCTACCTGCATCTGGCCTGCACGTCTCCAAGCTGAGCCTCCTGTGTATTCCTCTCTCCCGGACACTCTCCACAGCTACAGGGCAGGTGTTCACTTTTCATGCTGCCCCATCTCTCTGAAAGGCCTCTTGCTCCACCCTCTCTACCCCCTCTTTGGCTTTAAGCCTCCCCCTTAGCTGATCTCTGCAGAACCCAAATGCTTTGGGTGACCGTGTGTGTAACAGACACGATCTCATAAAAAAATCAAAGCTGTTGTATTATTGTAGCAGCTACTCTCCATCCTCCCGTCTCCTTTGCTTGTCTGACATGAAAATGTGTTCTCTGTAATTGTTTTCCAACATCACAATGGCTTATTCTATAGAACTTCACTAATGAAAACTGTTCATGGACAAATGTTAACAAGCTCCAGTTTATAAGGAGAATAAAACAATTATTTGATTCAAACATCATGTCCAAGTGGAAGCTGCTATTTACTATACACTTTGTTAGCGTGAAAACACTCATGCGATCATCAGCGCCCTGGCGTCAGGCCAAACCAGAGCCGCGCACTGGTCCAGGGACACAAACACACACAGCATTTCCTTGGCACTGCATGGCAGGGTTGGGAGTGTTTGCACAGAGAAGTGGGAAAGGCTGAGCCTATGATTCACAAAGTGAAGCCCTTAG
Organism: Chelydra serpentina; assembly: GCA_037349315.1. Classification (NCBI taxonomy): domain Eukaryota; kingdom Metazoa; phylum Chordata; order Testudines; family Chelydridae; genus Chelydra; species Chelydra serpentina. Next base: position 18,431,118 of record JBAIAC010000028.1, on the reverse strand, counting down.
GGCACAGAGTTCCTGTGAGGAGAAAATGCCTATGCCTGGCACAGAAGAGGTCTCTTTCTGGAGGCATCCCAGGGAGTGAACCTCTCCTATACTCACTCTTTGTTCCTGCCGGACATGAGGCTCTGTGTGGGCAGTGTAGCCACACCCTCCCACCCATGGGAAATTCAATAGTGATTTCTAACAAGGTCGCTCTTCACCTACCAGGCTGGACTGTGACATTAGTAAAGAGACCAATATACTCGATACCATCTTTTCTTTCTGAAGACTAGAGACCTCCAGGATTTCAATGGAGAGTGAGAGGGCTTCCCCCAGTTCCAACCCTGTACCACAGAGGCGCTCCCTCCATGTGGCACATGCACCAAGGAATGTAATTACGCAGATTAGAGTTTTATTAGATTGTATATCCTGCAGGGCAGGGTGTGTCCCTGCTATTATGAGTGTACAGTGCCTACTGCAATGGGAGCACACCACAGTACACATAACAACTGGCCATGATGCTGGACTCACCCCGATTCTTGCAAGAGACACAAAATCCTTCAAGAACAGGACCCTGGTTTTCTTTGCACATGAAGGGTAGTATCTCTAGCAGCACAGTACCCTGTAGCATTTTGCTGGAACATTGGGGTTAGTACCATCAGAGAGGGAAGAGTACCCCCTCCGCCCCTCATGCATTACAAACACCACTGGCAGTAACACTTGTGCTTCCCTTGGAGGTTTCCCATCCAAGTGTTAGGCAGCCTGGATACTGCTTAGCTTGAGAGAGCTGGCACAATCACAGCCTGAGGTTAAAATGCCTTTTGCCGTGAAAGAAAGCACCACAAGTTTGAGGAAGCAAATGCACTGACTGTTTCACTGTGTAGCTATTGGGCAAAAATGGGAGGTCTCAGCAGCTTAGCTGCAGACATATGCATCCAGGCTGCAGTTTGGAAATGAGTGGCGTTGCTTGTCTGGCGGTGACAGTGGAACCCAGAAGGTGCAGAAGCTGCACACACTGAGTTCCAGGGTCATCTGATATCTCAACAGGAGTTATTATTCTACAGACACTTTCTAATGCAAACAGAAAGACCCCTGGGCAGTGCCCTTTTCCCATGATGAGTGACCTGTGAGCAGTGTCCCTCTGAGGCCAGGGCAGGTAGGGCCACTGCATGTCCTCTGAAGGCTGAGGCCTGCAGATCCGTTCTGGGGCAGTGATTCATGGTCATCTCTGTCCAGAGCATGCTGTGAGCATCTGTTCCACAGCCAATGGATGCTAGTCTCACCTCACGCCTTGCTGGGTCAGGGCCAGGAGTCAGGGGTCACTGTAATACAAACTGGAAGGCACGAATCAAAGCTGATGGACTCTCCAGACACAGCCTGGAGATGGAGCAAGGATAGGTAGAGTCAGCCCTAGAGATGGAGAAAGGGCAGCTAGAGTAGCAAGTCACCGTGATAATGTGAGCCCTGTGCTCTCCCCGCAACAGTGCTGGCAGGGTGCAGCTTAGTCACCCAGACAGAGTCACTCAGAGGGACTGGAGGTCAAGCCATGGTGAGACTGTTTAAAGGCTCAGTCTCCTCTGCAGCTCTCGATGCAGCCCAGGCTTGGACCACAGGATAGAATGTGCCAGTGCTATTGCCACTGCCAGGCACATGCCATCAGGAGTGGCACACAGAGATCTACTGCATGTAGAGAAATTACACCACAGTCCCTCCCCCTCCCAAGCACATACACACGCCCCTCCCTTTGACCAAGCAACATTAATGGCTGCCTTCAACAGAGGTGAGAAATCATCCCCAGTGGCTGCAGCCCACCCAGCTGAAGTTGCTACACTCCGCGCTTCCTCATTGGAGGAGCCAAGAGACAGACCAGTTACCCACAGGCTGAACTGGGAGCCTATGTGCATATGCATGTGTATGCAGTGTGGCTTGCGGTATCTTCCTTCAGCAGTGTCTGCCCATTGCCAGCCCACAGGGCACAATAGCATGATGTATTTCTGAGGCAGGTAGTTGGGGTGCTCTGGACAGAAGCTGTATTAAAGGGGCTGTTCCATTGTCTATTCTATACAGGTTCCGGTCCTGCCCTCCTCACCATAGTGTCTTAGCATCTTCCAGAAGTGCATTAAGCAACATGATGAACATCTGTCACATGTGAGTCATTCTCTCGTGCAATCTCTCCCCAGATGAAGAATTGTGTGTGCAGTGGAGTGTTTTGTTATGCAGGATTTTTTAAATGTACACACTGCTCTGTTTTTATGTTTGAGAAGGCAGGCTGAAGAAATGTGCCTGGCATTTGGAACACAAGGTGGTGAGGTTTGGGATGGTCTTTTATCTCAGGCCGGCCCCTGAGAAAGCTCTGTCTCCTGCACAGATGAACTTTCCCTTATGGTCCATTGTGCCAGAGGAGCAGAACTGTCAACCACGGTCCTCACTCTAGAGTCCTAGATATGTCGGGCCCAGACCATCCAGTGCTGGATGAAGCCATATTTCTGGACGAGCCCCCCCACATCCAGTACGCAACTTGCTGTACCACAGCCACTCAGAGTCATCCAGGCCTCCCTCGCCTTGTGGGCCATGGTCATTCCTCTCCTGCAGTGACTGTATTCTCTGGAATGACATGAGCCATTGCACTAAAGGAAGCCTTAGGCCAGACGCCCTGTAAATAACTATCACAGGGCCCTGGGCTACAAAGGCCACAAGGGTCACTGAAATCAAAACCAAGCAACCCCTTCCTTTACAAAGCAGCTGTCCACAAAAGGGTCACTGCCTCTCCCCTGCCCTGTGCTGCCCAGGGAGCTTTCCCTCCCTAGTCGCTAATCCATCCTTCCCTCCCTCTCACCTCCTTCCTATGGCCAGATCCCCAGCATTCTCTCTCTTCACACTATTCCTCCCTCCCCTTCTGCCCAGGCAGGGAAGTGTAATTGCTTCAGCTTTCGTTGCATGAAGTGTATCCCTTCACATGAGACACTTGCACTCAGGGCTTGTTAGAAACATTCTCCCGGAACATCTTTTCTCAAAATGTGTCAATTGAGGAATATTGAACCATTTTGGTGCAGATGGTTTGATTTCAACAAAGTTCAGACAAAACCCGGGCAGAATGCAGCTGGATCCTGCGTGCCAGGCAGGTTTAGAATCAAGCAACTATCCTGCCAGTTTGCCCACCTGGGTCCGTCACCATGTGAACAGCCTCTGAGTTGGGGATCCCAGAACGTTCAGGATCCACAGCTGCGGGGCAGTGTGCCAGGCAGACTTCCCTTTCAGGGAGAATTTTGAAATGTTTGCTTTTCATTCCAAATCGGAATGAAACTACATCTGAAATCCTCCATGAAACGAACAACCTTTTCCCGCCCAGCTCGACTTGCAGTGTAGGCAAGCTGAGCTCCTGCCTGTGTAGACCCTGCTGTTATGGCTGAGTTTATGCAAGGGGAGGGCAGGGTGTGAGGGGGCAGCAGGCGCTGGGATTAAACTGCATTCTTTACTTCAGCAATTTCCCATATGTATCAGGCCAGCAGCAGCTTGTCCTTCCATCCCTCACTCTGTCCCCCAGCTCCCTCTGCTGTTCTGTAGTAGAAGCTGCATTTTCTTACTTCTGCTCTGTACAATTCCCCTTACGGCAGCAGATAGCCCCAGTGTTTGGACACTGGTGCTGACGGCTGTAGTCCACTGGAGTTAATGAAGCTAAGCTTATTTACCACCCCCCTCATTATTAATAATATTCCCCTCAGTGCTCCCTTACATTACCTCCACTCAGAGATTTATGATCTTTTTTGTACTCCTGTATTAGTATCATGAATATGCCAGCCCCCCAGAGCAGCCCTTCATCCCCTCCTGGAGCAGACAGCAAAGGATTTCATTCCCCCGCCCCACCACCCTCACCCCAGATTGTATAGTTCTGTGGAGCCGCTGCAGACATGCTGCCAGAAGGAAGGCCAGCCTTGTAGTCAAGGTATAGAATGTGGTCTCAGGAGATCTGAGTTCTGTCCTTGGCTCTGCTACAGACTAGCTGTGTGAGCTTAATTAAGTGACATCCCCGCTCTGTACCTCAGTTTCCCCATCTATATAATACTTGTTTTTGTACATGCTGCCAACAGCCTAGGAGTTTTCAGTTCTTCTGAAGTTCTTTATACTGTATGATGGGATGCACTGTGTCTTAGGTAAAATGGCTTTATCCATGCGAGATCCAATACTTCCCATTCTCTGTTTAAGAAACCATTCATCCCTTGAAGAGACACAAAAACAGAATTTACTATCATAAGAGAACCCCATTCAGTTGATAGGGATTTAATCTGCACACACACACATACCGGTCTGATCTCTCTGGAGTCACACTCGCAGTGCTCTCACCCCACCATAGCCTAGCTGACCTCTCGTTGCTCATTAACTGCAAGGTATAATGAATCATAAATCAAGCACAGCAATCTGATCAGACTTTAAACACTAGCTCAGGCTCTGAACAATGCTCCTGGGGCAGCCAAACCCATACCATGCAGTCCTTTTAGGAATACATACAATTCTTGATAACCCCACATCCCCAAACCTAATGGCATTAACACTCATTAATATGAATGTCATGCATAAGCCTCCTGAGTTGCATCACCCCCAAAGCTACTGAGGAGCTGCTAGCTATGCTGGCTCCCTGCTCAGCTTTTTGTAACTTGCAGACTCCAGTTCAGTCTTGGAGTAAACAGACTCCTGAGATAACAGAGCCGGGCAACCTGCTGAATCCCTGTTCCCTTCAGCCTGCACGTCCCATTTGTTTTCTCTCCACCAAACACCATCGTTTTAGTTTTACTGGTGTTTATTCTGAGATCAGCCCTATCACACAGAGATGCCAGAGTATCTAATTGTCTCTGAAAGCCTCCTGGTATTTGCACCCTAGAAGCGGCACCGTCTGCATAAAGTGAGGCAGAGCAAGTTTTTTTATAGCTCCAGGAAGGAGGGTGATGATCTTTATCCAAGGTAGCCAGTAAGTCATATGTACATATCAGTACATAGATTATATATAAGCAGGCATGGTGTAGGAACACATCCCTGACCTTGTATTGCAGCAGGGTGGCTGATCTTTCTTAATACCCACCTCTACCCTCTCCCAGCTTCTATTACATTCTGGGGTAAATCCTAATTAACCCCTCACCTTTCCAAAATACTCTCACACCTTCATAGTTTATAGATTTTGTCTCTACAGTGAGCCTAACCCCGAGCTCCTTCCTCAGTTTTTGGTCAGATCTCCCAGTGTACTGGGCAAAACTCCCAGTCTTTCTGAGAGCGGCCTGGGAAAAGAGGGATGATAGCCCCAATTGGAAAATGCTAAGTATCTTCCACTGAAAAATTAGGAAGAAAGGGGGAAACGAATTTCAACAATTTTCAAGGTACTGTTGGGGAAGTTTTGATTTAAAAAAAAGTTTGTTTTCAAAAATGAAATATAGAAAGAAAAAACACATTTCCATTAAGTTTTTCATTTAATAAAAAATACTATTTTTAATTGGAAATTATTTCCCCATCAGCTCTGTTAAGAAAGGACTTCAGAATCTTACCCCGTTTAAAATGCAAAGGATAGAACAGTTGAAGGACAATCAGACAAACAACTTACTTATTTAACTTAAACCCATTTCCCCACCAACTTAATTCAGAACCAGACATTGGGCATCTTACGTCCCATCCCTTCTACCCTGCCAGTATTGCTAGCCTCAACCCACATTTCTCCACTTCTTACATGACCACCTCTGTGCTTTTTCTTCCAGGCCACTCCTTACACATGGAGCATCTTCCATGATCTGATCTCTCCTCCTCTTCTCAAGACCCCCATCTACCTGCAAGAAATTAACCAGCTGATATTGTTTAGGAAGAGAGGCAAAAATGACACATCTTTGATTGTACATTTAGTCCTTCTCTACCGCTCTTCAGTTGTTTGTCTTCTTAGCTTGTGAGCTTTCTGGGGCAGGGACTATATCTTCTTGTATGTGTGGACAGTGCTTAATATATTGTGGGCACTGTCAGAATCAAAATAAATTGTAACAGATCTGAGACTTGCTTGTTCTTCCCTCTCTACATGCTCAGTCCATCAACCACTTTCCTAGGGTCTTCCAAAGGAAGGTGTTCCCCTCCATCTTAGCTGTTATATGGCTTGTATAAAATAAAATCTCATTTGCACCCTTACTTGTTCAATGGGACAAAAATCTTGCATTCTAGTTTTTAGGCACCTTGTTAAATATGATGGAACAAATTATGTTCTCATTTGCATCAGTAAAATTCCTAGTACCTCTACTGATGGCCCTGAAGTTACTCCACATTGGTGTAATCGGGAGCAGAATTTGGCCCCTGGTACTATTAATTGCTTATGCGAACAAAGGGGTTTGGGCTGTGGATGAACATTTTGGCAGGAACCATATCCTCATAGAATCATAGGACTGGAAGGGACCTCGAGAAATCATCTAGTCCAGTCCCCTGCACTCATGGCAGGACTAAGTATTATCTTATCTAGACCATCACTGACAGGTATTTCTCTAACCTGCTCTTATCTGATGCTTTAGACACAACCAGCTCCTCTCCTAGCGCTTGGATAACTTTTAGCTATTCTGGGACCCAGTATGGTTTGCTATGTGCTGCTCTGGCTGCACAAAGCAGGCAGAAAGCCACCTTAACCCTTCTGTTGGGGACTTCCCAAGAATAGGGGAACATCAGACTGTCGCATTAGGGGCATGGCCAGAGCACTGCTGCACTCTGGTCATCCTTGGCTGCCATTGCTGGTGCTACTTAGGTTGAGGCTGCTCTAATTAGTTCCTCGGAAATGGATTGGCTTACAGCTGTGCTGGGGGCAGAAGAGTCATTCCCCAGAATCTGAGCCTCTATATCTGCCCCTTCCACACAGAATCTCAGTTTCTCACCTCTTCATTCTCTCTGTTTCATAGCATTGGAAAACAATTGCTGTGCACTCTGTGGCCATGTTCTGAGCACCGATGCCCTCCTTTGTGTCCTCCTATGCAGCGAGGTCTCCGATGTTTTCCTATACATTGGTTACTATTACCTGCCCTTCGTGGCTCTCCCCCCTGCCTTCTCTGAACCCTTTCTTTCATTGTCCCTTTAGGCTTCCCAGTCCCACTTGTCTCTTGCTCTCTCTCACTGCTGTCACAATGAACTTCAACCCTTGTTCTCAGCCTCACCTATTGCTGCGGAACACGCTCACATTGCCCGGAGAATGTGCCACTGAAGGCTGGAATTGGTAGAGGGAACCTGCCACATGGGACTAATCCTGTAACACATCATTGTAGGGAGAAAGCATCGCTGCATTGTGCGCTTAGGTTTCTGAGCCCGCTGGATTCCCATGTGCCCCAGCTGCTACACTGGCTCACCAAAATGGGTCTGTTCTTCTCAGGGGCAAGTGCTCCTGATAGGCTCTCTAGCTACTCTACTCTCCCACCCCACACACTGAGCCCTCACAGTAAGTTAGGGTGAGCTGGCATGGAAGGGGCTGTGATGCTATAGCCTAGATGGAGGAGGGGATCAATTTGTCGGTAGCAGCACCCATCATAAATGTCTTCTGCCATAATCTACCTGGTGGCCCACACTTCTAGAGCACAAGGTAGCCTATTCCCATGGCAACCTTCTGGGTGGGGCACTATGTAGGCTTACTTGTATGCACAATTCCTGTTAACAGAAACATCAGGTATTGTCCTCTGGTTAGGCAGGATACTGGAATGACCATTGATCATTCATGTTATCATGGGACTCCAATAGGATTTGCCATATTGGATCAGGTAATCAAACTTTCTTCCTTCTGTCTGAGAACGAATTCCCACCCCACATCCATGCTCCCCAGTGCAAGCCACCAAGCTGCTAGGGCCACACTGGTCTCATTTCAGAGGAGATAAGGATGTGCTCACCCTCTTCCAGTACAAGCCTGGGCAGGAATTGCCCTGCACACAGATGGAATAAGGGACACTTTACAGATAGTGGATTTTATTCTCTGTAGTTTGAAGAAGATTGTTAGAAGCTGGAAATTCCCACTTACCATCCACTGGAATGCAGCCACTTCTGGGGTGGAACACAGCAGCTGTTTAACAGCAGATAATACCATGACTCAGCAGTTAGAACTGAAAATGAGGTTGAGGATACAGCAATGGAGAAAGGAACAACAGAGGATATGAGAATGGACAACAAGAGGAAAGATAGTGAGAATACCAATGGCAGTAAGTCAGGTAGGCGATACTGGCAATAAAATGTGTGAGGAATCTGGGCGAAGCCAAGCAGAAACAACTAAGATGTCTGTACACCTATGCAAGGAGCCTGGGTAATAAAATGGAGGAACTAGAATTACTGGTGCAGAAAGTAAAACCAGATATAGGGATAATTGAAACATATTGGAATTGTAGTCATGCCTGGAGTACAGGTATTAATGAGTATGTGCTAAGAAAGAAAGAAAGAAAGAAAGGTAAAGGTGGTGGAGTAGCATTTTATATTAACAACGAGTTAGGCTGTAAAGAAATTAGAAGTGGTGGAATTCATAAAGCAATCTGTCTGGGTCAAAATCACTTTGGGGAAGAAAGATAACAGAGTCTCCACTGGAATAGTGCTACTAGGGGTCCACTATAGATGCTCATGATCTGATTTGGATATGGATAGAGACCTCCTTAATATTTTTAATTAAATAAAGACTATTGGGAATTGTGTGATTATGGGAGACTTTAATTTCCAAGATATAGACTGGAGGACAAGCATTATTAATAAAAGTAGGGCCCAGATATTCCTGGATGTGATAGCTGACAGATTTCTTTGCCAAATAGTCACCGAACCAACAAGAGGTGATGCCATTTTTGATTTAGTATTGGTGGAAGAACAGGTTGTAGAGGACAACCTTGGTATGAGTGATCATGAGTTAATTCAGTTTAAACTAAATGGAAGATAAACAAAGTAGGTCTGTAACTAGGGTCCTTGATTTCAAAAGAGCAAAGAAAAAGAAGGAAATTAGTTAGGAAAGTGCACTGGACTAAAGGACTCAAGGGTCTGAATGTGGATATGTGAATGTGAATGTGGAGGCGGCTTGGAATTATTTTAAACTGAAGATGCAGAAACTATCTGAAGCCTGCATCCCAAGCAAGGGGAAAAATTTGTAGGGAAGGGTTGCAGACCATACTGGATGAATAAGCATCTCAAACAGGTTATTAAGAGAAAGCAGAAAGCCTACAAGGAATGGAAGAACAGATGGATCAGCAAGGGTCTCTTGGAGGACAGAAAGTGTAGGGGGAAAATGAGAACTTCCAAAAGCCAACCAGCATTGGACCTTGCAAAGGATATTAAAACCAATAGTTAAAGGTTCATTAGCCATATAAATAACAAGAAAATAAGGAAAGAAGTAGGGCCACTAAGTACAGACGATGGGGTAGAGATGAAAGCTAATCTAGGCATGGTCCAAAACCTAAATGAATACTTTGCCTCAGTTTTTAATAAAAGTAATGAGAAGTTTGGGGGACAGTGGCAAGGTGGCTAATTGGAATGAGGCTATGGAAATAGAAATTACCACATCCAAGGTGGAAGTCAAACTGCTTAATGGGACCAAAATGGAGGCCTGGATAATCCCCATCCAAGAATATTAAAGGAACTGGCACATGAAATCAAAAGATCAATAGCAAGTATTTTTAATGAATTTATAAACTCAAGGGTCATATCCTATGACTGAAGAATTGAAAATATATTACCTATATTTAAGAAAAGGGGGGGAAAAGTCATCCCAGAAACTTCAGGCCCGTTAGTCTGACCTTAATTGTATGCATGGACTTAGAACAAATTTTGAAAGAGAAAGAAGTTAAGAACATAGAGGTAAACGGTAATTGGGATAAAATAAAACAGTTTTACAAGAGGTAGGTCATACCAGACCAACTTGATCTCCTTCTTTGAGAAGATAATTGATTTTCCAGACAAAGGAAATGCAGTAGACCTGTGTTTCAGTAAGGCATTTGATAGAGTTCCACATGGGAAATTATTAGTTAAATTGGAGAAGATGGAAATTAATAAAAGTATCGAAAGGTGGGTAAGGAACTGGTTAAAGGGGAGACTACAACGTGTCATCCTGAAAGGTGAACTGTCAGGATGGAGGGAGGTTATTAGTGGAGTTCCTCAGGGACTGGTCTTGGGACCAATTTTATTTAACTTTTTCATTCATGATGTTGGCACAAAAAGTCAGTGTGTGCTAATAAAATTTGCAAATGACACAAAATTGAGAGGCATACCCAATACAGAGGCGGACCAGAATGTCATATAAGAAAATGTGGATGACCTTGAAAATTGGAGTAATAGAAATGGGATCAAATTTAATTTTGCAAAGTCATGCACTTAGAGACTAACGAGAAATTTTGTTATAAGCAGGGGACATACAAGTTGGAAGCAAAAGAGGAGGAGAAAAATCCGTGTGTATTCATTGATCAACGGATGACCGAGCCACCAATGTGATATGGCTGAGAAAAAGGCTAATATAATCCTAGGATTCATGAGGCAAGATATTTCTAGTGAAGATAGGGGAATGTTATTACCACTATATAAGACACTGGTTAGACCTCATCTGGACTACTGTGTGCAGTTCTGGTCTCCCATGTTTAAGAAAGATGAATTCAAACTGAAACAGGGGCAGAGGAGGGCTAGTAAAGTGATCAGAGGAATGTAGAACCTACCTTACGAGAGGAGACTTAAGGAGCTTGGCTTGTTTAGCTTAACCAGATATGATTGCTCTCTATAAATACATTAGTGGGATAAACACCAGGGAAGGAGAGGAGTTATTTAAGTTAAGGGCCAATGATGACACAAGAACAAATGGATATACACTGATCATCAGTAAGTTTAGGCTAGAAATGAGATGAAGGTTTCTAACCATCAGAGGAGTGAAGTTCTGGAACAGCTGTTCCAAGGGGAGCAGAGGGAGCAAAAACTCTAACTTGTTTCAAGACTGGGCTGATATGATGAGAGTACCTACCTACAGGGGCATATGGCCCATCCGGGACTGCTTTTAGCAAATATCTCCAGTGGCCAGAAAAGGACATGAAATGGGACATGAAATGGGGAGGGCTCTGAGTTATTGCAGAGAATTTTTTCCAAGGTGTCTGGCTGGTGGGTCTCACTCACATGCTTAGTATCTAACTGATCAGAATAGTTAGGGTCAGGAAGGAATTTCCCCCCAAATCAAATTGGCAGAGACCCTGGGGTTTTTTCATCTTCCTCTGCAGTGTGGGACATGTGTCACTTGCTGGTTTGAACTAGAGTAAATGGTGGATTCTCTGTAAGGGCTGGTCCACACTAGCCCCGAAGTTCGAAGTAAGATACGCGACTTCAGCTACGTAAATAACGTAGATGAAGTCGAAGTATCTTATTTCGAACTTCAAAGTACTCACCCCTGGTCCACACCGCGGCGCGCAGGCTCCCCTGTCGACTCTGCCTGCTCCATTCGTGGAGCAGGATTACTAGCGTCGACGGGGGAGCACTTCCTGGTTTGATTTATCGCGTCTAGACAAGACGCGATAAATCGAACCCAGAAGATCGATCCGACGCGTCCGACAGAGCTGGTAAGTGTAGACTAGCCCTAACTTGAAGTCCTTAAAAAAAAATCTGAGGACTTCGGTGACTCAGTCAGAGGTTATAGGCCTATTATAGGAGTGGCGGGATGAGGTTCTGTGGCCTGCGATGTGCTGGAAGTCAGATTAAATGATCATGATGGTCCCTTCTGGCCTTAAAGTCCATGAATCTACAACTATAGCCAATTGAAGCTGCATGTGAGATTTATGAAGGAAGGATGGAATTACACAACATGAAATTTGGCCATGGCACTGAGGCCAACCCTCCTCTTTCCCTGTGTCCCAGCATGCTGTCTATTGTGTTTTCTTTAAAAAGCCACTTTTCCACAAACTCACATACATTGGTAATCCATGTCAGTAAAAATGCTGCTGTCCATCAGTTATTTAACAGTAAAAAAATATGCTCTGAGGTAGGCCCCGTCTACCAGGTGTCTGAATGGGTTTTGTATTTCCTGCCTTTAGTTTGTCAGTTCTGCAGGGCAGGGGTCATGTCACCTTCTGTATCTTGTACCATGACTGGCATATGCTTAACTAATCATCATAATCTCGTGACAAGTACCATGGGTTCTTTGATGAACACATGTCACTAGGACTCTGGTTGAGCCCACTAACTAAAAGAGGGCACGTCCCACAGCACAGCACTCCCTACCCTCATGTTGCAGCATTGCGTCAAGACTGACTCAGAGGGAAGAGCCTTGCCTACTGAATAACCCCACTGCTTGCAGGGACCTCGGCTTTCCTTGGACATCTCCCATCCAAACACTGACTAGGTCTTCTTCTGTTTAGCTGAAGAGATACAGCGGAAGACAGTATCAGTTTAGCTATAACCCCATCAGACCTCAGTTCTTCAGTCTAGGTCAGGGGTCTCAAACTCAAATTACCATGAGGGCCGCATGAGGACTAGTGCATGGCCCGAGGGCTGCATCACTGACCCCGCCCCCTCGTTGCCCCGGGCCCCGCCCCCACTCCACCCCTTCCATTAGCCCCCACCCCTTCTCCGCCTCCTCCCCATAGCACGTGGCTCCCCACTCCTCCCCCCTCCCTCCCAGAAACCGCGAAGCTGCCAGACAGCTGTTCTGGCGGCAAAACTTCAGAAAGTAGCGGGGGCGGGGGGAACGGGGAGCCCGGCAGAGCGCTTCCCTGCGGCCCACCGGGCTCCCCGCGCCTCCCCTTCCCCCCGAGTTACGTTCTGAAGTTCCGCCACCAGAACAGCTGTCTGGCGGCTTCGCGGTTTCTGGGAGGGATGGGGGAGGAGCGGGAAGCGTGCACACGGGAGGAGGGGTGGAGCTCCGTGGGCCGCGTGTTTGAGACCCCTGGTCTAGGTGAAGGAGTAACTGGCTCAGTACTGAAGGTATGCCTATACAGCAATTAAACACCCGTGCGCGGCTGGCCCATGTCAGCTGACTCGGGCTCACGGAGCTTGGGCTGCGGGGCTGTAAAACTGCTGTGTAAAGTTTTGAGCTTGGGCTGGAGCAGGCTTTGGGGACTCCCCCCACCCCAGTTGTGGGTGTTTAATCGCTGTGTAGACATACCCTGAGTGCCTGACTGTACAGATTAACACACTGAAACAAGCTTGTTTCCAAAATATACATTTAATAGGAAACAAATAAAACTCTGTTGGAACCAAGAGTAAATAGGAAATAACTGCCTTCTGCTAGATCCCTGCAGTTTGGATGTTGCAAGACATACCCTGTTTATAGAGCAATTGTGGGAGATTGGCCTCGTCTCCATCTATTGCATTGTAACAAGGCTCTCTGTTACTGCTGCATTTTGTAGTCTGCAGAGCACCAGGGAATCTTATCAGCTTAATGTCAGACAAGTATAAACTTGCAAAGCTTATCAATTGCCCTGGAGGAGACAGCTCCTGACTTCACACTCAGAATGTCAGGCTGTTCAGCAGCAAACGAATCAGCAGCATCTTTGAGTAACTGAAACTAGGTTAGCACAAAGTCCTGCAAAGTGGGTATTTTTCAAGAAGCAATCAGAATGCAAAGATTTTAGATGCCACGTTGACAAAAAGGTGTCCATGGTACATCTAGAAATTATATCTATTTGCAATATGGAGTCAGAGAGTGACTGTAATGCCAACCTGTGTGAGTGTCTTGCATTTCTGCTCTGAAATAAAACCAGTGATGCATGGGCACAGCATGCATGCATCCATCAGCATACACAAACTGCCCAGTGCACACACCTAGTACAGAGGCAGACAGAGAGACACATGACCAGCAAACAACTACATACACCCATGCACTCCCCTCCCATGCACCTATACACCCATCTGCTCACCAGTGTTTAACGTTAGCTCCAGTCCCATGAATCTTTGTGAAGGCCTGTCACTCTGCCATGGGTATTTCCCTTATAGGTCACTGGTGTACAGCAGGCTACGCTAGGCCTCTCAGCAGCATAGCAGGAAGAATGACTCCAACTAAATTGTGCATTCCCCGCACACATGCTGCTCATCTCATCACCTCATTTCCCCCCCTCCACCTCACATGCATCTTTTCAAACACCCATCTGCCCACTCCCAGCTGAGGCATTACAAATGGTTCCAGACGTGGTTCAGAGGTCCCAAGATCTTCTCTAATCCCCCACTGACAGAGCTGCAAAGATGTGACCCCTGTCCTGTTTCTGCTTCATTCCACACATGGTGCTGGTGTCAGGTTAGCACTTCAGAGCAATCAGTGTCTAAAACAACAAGCCTCTAGCAAACAGGACCCTGCTCACTACTCCCAGGGCATTTATTATACACCAAGGCTGCTGCTTTTCATCAGGTCTGACTCTCCCCTGTACATCTGCCATCCTTAGCCTATAGGATCTGGTGACAGTTCCTATGCAAACACTAACACATCTTAGTGAGTAATAAACAGGCTAACAGGCCTCAGAGGGAGGGACCCATGGTGTTGGGAACCAGGAGTGCGCTTCTCCTCAGGCTGTAGCACAATCCCCTTCCCCCACCTCCAGAGAGAACCGGACCAAGTCCTGGGATGGCTGGGTAGGCCTGGATCTGCTGGCATTATTGCTATAGCAGTGTGAAAAAATTCCCACTGCCAATGAGAACATTGATTTCATGAGGAAGTGAAACGTTTCTGGTTGACTTGCCGCAGATTTCCACAGAGAAGAAAGTGCTGTCTCCCCAAAATAGACTCCAAAATGGTGAGATGCTCAGCAGAAATGACCAGTACCTGCCTGGGCAGGGAGGTTCAGAGGGGAGTGGAATGTTGCCACCTTCATTCTGACAGTGACTTGTAGAAATGAGGGAAATCCCCAATTTGTACACACCTTGCAAACTATCTGCTTTCACCCCCCAGTGCGGCTGTGATCTTACTCTTTCTGGAGAGAGCAGATGCTGTGGCTCAGCACAGTGCATGCTGCATCTCCAAGCCTGCTCAGCTGGCTGGTTTAGACCTGCTGTGCTGCTCCAGGGTGTGCACTCCCACTGCTCTTAGGTCTCAAACGGCTCTCAGCATTTGCTGGGAGTCTCTGTTATCAGCTGCAAGCCCTGGCCCCAAACAGGAGCCCGGCACCAAAACTTGAAAGTCTGAACTTCAAAGATTCTGAAGGGGAAGGGAGGGAAAATCCAGGTTCTAAAACCAGAGATGGGGATCCAGAAAAGGCCTGTTGGGTCACACCAAGTAACCCTGCACTTTGCAGGTTGTTAGGTGCTCCTTAACAAACAGCATTTCAGTTCCTCCTGACCATCCTTGTCAACATCATCACTTCATCTAAGTGCCTCCCTGGCCTGTATGAACAGGGGGGACAAAGCTGGCCCTCCATCCCTACACTCTCCATTCAGAAACTTTTCTAGTTTTCGTTCAGTTTCTTGCTCTCCTTTCCCTGCTGTTCATCTCTTCCATATTTCTTCCCTTTTCTTCCCCTCAAGAGCTGGCATCTCACATCTCATTACTATGGAAAAGGGCCAATGTTGTATCTAGCAGCAAAGTGCGTGAGCATATTGCCATGTTAATAGCCAAGGGTGTTCGCTGAAACTTGCCCTCACTTTCTACTAGGCAGGCAAGGGGGTTGCAGAGAAATGGGGCATGAAGGGGGCCTATTCACCCTTCCAGATCTCTCCAGCCTATGCACACACTCAAATACAATACCATCCTACTGAAACCGACTGGGTATTGCACTTTGGTATGACAGTCTCAATGGGGACAGTTTGACTGAAAGGCACAGAACTGTTTTCCTATTGCTCTATTTTGTTTGTAATGTTTGAATTTTGCTTATTGTGCATGCATTTACCTTTTAGACTGGCACAATATAAACATCTAAATAAGTAATTAGACCACCCCAACCCTTCACCTACTCAGCAACATTACAACACTCCCACCACGATTACAGTGACCATGCCTGTCCCTTATCACACTTGTAACAATCCTAGCATTCCCCTAGGGCTTTCAAGTATATCACAATGCAAAGATGTGTGCAACGAATGATGCGCGAGGCAGGTTTGGCAGGAAAGAGAAAGCCCAGCACTTCTGCTAACTGCACAAGCACACCGCTCAATCTGAAGCCACTCATGCTTCTGGAAACTACATTTCCTTCACCCTGGCATGCTCACAGGTTAAAACAGGCATCAGCCTAGTCACTCCCGTACTAACATCACATCATTTCATGGGAACTGGCTCTCCTATGCTAGTAACTTGAAACCCATTTTCTGAACCTTCCCCCTTTTAAGTCACTTAGCTCCTCTAAGCTGACAACTTTAACACTGAAATAATAACACAATATAACTGCTTGATAGGTGCTGAAATACTTTTCAAAGTTCCTCACTTACTTATTTACACTTTATTCCAGCCCTGTGTGTGTCTGGCTGGTTTTCTCAAAACACAGCTGCTAACATTTCTCCCATCAGGCTGATTATGCTGTGGCTTTAGCCAGGTGCTTCTTGGGTTGACGGCCTGGACAAAGCTGGTGTCTGTAATGACCCAATGTTTGGTAACACTGGTCTCTGGAAGGATTCTGCAGATCGTGAGACAGGTTCCTTGAGGAATCAAGGGTTCACCTTTTTTTGAGACATGCCTCAAGCATTTCAAGTAAATCTCAGTGATTTCTCTGGTATCTCTAACCATCTGTTTCCATAACCTCTGATCATGAGTCTGCTGTGGTGGGAACAGCTGTTACCAGCTCAGGGGCTCAGGTGAATTGATTGTCAGCCTGGGCTGCAGTTTGTACACCTTCCAGAGAATAAACAAAAATATTACTTTCTTCCAGCTGTATTTGCAAGTGTGAAATTTCTGTAAGTTGGAGTCACTGTGGTCTTGTGGGAAAGAAAGTCTTTATTCCTTTGACCATTTGCATCTGTGCTGGGGAAGCTAAATCTTCTGTTGGTGAATTTTAAAGATACTGCAGGGCTAAATGCAGAATTCTTTATTGCCATTGTTAGCTTTCGTTAAGACCTTTGTCATTTTCTGAAGAATGCTTTTGGCCATCCCATTACTCTGGAGTATCCTGAAGAGTAGATGATGTGGCCAAACAGTGAATCTTAGTGAATTCCTGAAATTTGGCAAATGAGAAAAGGTTCCATTGTCAGTTCCCAGAACCGCTGGCATCCCATGCCTTGTGTACTGTGATTTGATAGGGGTAACCACCAGTTGTGTTTCTTAGTTTTAAAATATCCTTGAATTCAGGACATTCATCAAATCACAGTCAGGGCCGGCTCCAGGCACCAGCCTACCAAGCACATGCTTGGGGCGGCACCTCAGGTGTTTGTTTTGGGTTTTTTTAAACATACCTCGGGGCTGCGGCTGGCTGGGAGAGCGGGGCCCAGGCCGGGCTGGCCGCCCTCCCCGCGGCGCTCCAGCAGGGAGAGGCGCTGGTGAGGGGGAGGGAATTGTTGCAACGCAACACTGGGGAGGGGGGTTCTGTGGGTGCTGGGGGGGGGGGTTTGTTTCGGTGGGGCGGCGCTTGGGGTTTTTTTTTGGTTTTTTTTGCTTGGGGCGGCCAAATAGTTAGAGCCGGCTCTGATCACAGTAATGGTTTCTTTGTCAAACTCAATTAAATGCCTTCTTTGCCATTACCATGGTCTCTCAGGGATTTTATGACACTGCATTGGCTCTTTTCATGAAGCAGTTATAATCACAACAAGGTCTTGTTTCTGTTACCTGAGTATTCGGGCTAGACCAGAACAAAATATACCTTGTTCTTTGTTTACATTTTTCAATATCTGGATCACTGTTATGTATTTTAGTGAGTGCCTCTTTTCTCAGAGCTGCTGGGACAATCAATCAGCAAAACATTGTCCCTTCCCCTAATTCCTTCACTAAGTGGCCACTGTGATTCCAGTTTGGGGTCTAAGTGCTCTTTCTTTAGACCAGCCCTACAAAACTCTTAATGTCAAATTAGATCTCACTGTCTTTCAGTCTGAAATTCTGGTACTTATAAAGTAATCATAAATCATATTCCTCATTATCACCTTGATCAATTGGTCCATCGCCCTCACAGGGAGAGCACCGATCACAACACGTCGTTCATGTTGTTCTAGCCATTCCTTCAGCTACCCTCTGGACAGGCTTCTTAGTGGCACGGGACACCTGATCAGCATAGCGCACTGTAGCCCTGAACTCCTGAGCCCAAGCAATCTGCCAGCCTCAGCCTCTTAAGTAGTTGGGATTACAGGCAGGCACCACTGTGCCTAGTATTCCTCATTATATAGGTTTTATATTCATTAATATCACTTATAGGGCATGTTGATCTGCTTACTGCACTGCTAAATGAATATTTGCAATATGTAGATCCTTACCCAATGTACCTTCCACATGGAAATCATAGCTTTGTAACTGAAGCAAATGTTTTTAAAACAAACTTTTAAGTATTTTATGATCAATTTCTGTATGTACCTTTTCTCTCCCATGTGTATTATACCATACTAAAGGACATTAAGACCAGACAATTTTCAGTATCTCTTTGTCAATCTGGACATAGTTTCTTTCTGTCTTATTTAAGGGATTTCACACAAGCACTATTGGCTCCCTTTCCTGAATAAGGCATATTCCTTCTCCTTCAGCATGCAGGACAATGTAACTGGCTTAGTTAAATCACTTTTTTTTTTTAATCGGTGGATTCATGATCACGGTTCTGAGCTGCTGAAACACTTGTTTCTGTCTCTTTTCCCAATGCCAACAAAATTCATTTTCCAGTGATGCTCATAAGGGTTTATGTAACATTTAGATACATATGATCATTTGGAATGAGTTTTGTCAAGTGGTTAATCATCCCCATAATTCTCTGAGGGCCGCTTTACATTGTGAACTGTACATTTCAGTTATTACTTTTAGTTTATCTGAATTAGCAATTGAGCTGTCTTTGTTCAATTTATGTCTAATAGAGATGATTTCTGCCACACCAATTAATGACTTTTTATAGGTTCATTGTATGTAGGCGAAGGTGTATTTCACTTTATCTCTGTAAAACTGTCCCAAGTCTTTGACTGAGTTATTTAAGGACCCTAAGCCAAATTAAAACATTAACCATTATAACTTTAATGCCTTATAATACCTCAGAGACATTGGACTTACTCTCTGAAATGATGTGGGAGCAGAATTAATGCCAAATGGCATTTTCTTACATTTGAAATGTTCAAGAGGTGCATTAAAACTCACCACATTATAGTTTAACTCATCTAACTTTACTTGCCAAAGTATATCTCCTGCATTTAATTCTAAGAATACTTTTGCTTCCGAAAGCTTTACTGCCTTGGCTTCAGCAGTTCATAGAATACTGTTTACATTTTATGGCTTTATTTAAATCATGAGGAGCAATTCATATCTTCTTCATTTGGCCTTCTCAATTACAATCACTGAATTAATCCAGTCTGTAGGCAGCTCTGTTTTTCCATTAAGGCCCAGCTTTTTCCATGTCATTATCAAGTTCATTTTTTCCACTCTATTTCAGAGGACAAATGGCACTTGGTAGACAGAGCACTGGAGTTAAGATCTGTTTATCTCCCAGACATCCTAGGCCATGGGAAACATCTGAGAATTTCCCCAGTGAACTATGACCTCAGAAAGGACTGGCAATGTTAACTGGCAGAGACAGTGTGAGAATTCTGGGGCTGACCTGAGACAATTTGGTTTTCCATACACCCCTCCCGACATAACCGACTCCTCTCCACCATGACAACAATGACCTGAGGATTTTGAAGAGGGCCAGCTAAAGGATTTGTTTAACCTTTTATAAAGATAAGTATATGTGCCATCTTCTAGTGTGGTGTTTCCCAAACTTGGGACACCGCTTGTCCAGGGAAAGCCCCTGGTGCGGCCAGCCGGTGTGTTTACCTGCCACGTCCCGCTGCTTCAGCCGATCCCGGCTCCCACTGGCCGCAGTTCACTGTGCCTGGCCAATGGGGGCTGTGGAACGCGGTGGACAGCACATCCCCCCTGCCCGCGCCACGTCCCGCAGCCCCCATTGGCCAGGCACAGTGAACCGTGGCCAGTAGGAGCCGCGATCGGCCGAACCGGTGGGACGCGGCAGGTAAACACACCGGCCGGGCGTGCCAGGAGCTTTCCTTGGACAAGCAGCGTCCCAAGTTTGGGAAACACTGCTCTAGTGCTTTGGTATTAGAGCTTGATGGGAGATGGTTTTCCCATCCCGCAAACATTTTCAAGATGTAAGAGAAAAATTGTCTGTCCCAAAATGGGCCAAAAATTTGAAATCTTGAAAATGTGTGTGGTCTGAAAATAAATAATAATAATTAATAATTATTTTGGGCCAACTGAAACATTTTGTTTTGATATTTTTGAAACATTTTGGATTTCTTATTACTTATTTTTTTACTATGATTACCTTAAGTTTTGAAACAACAAGTTTCAAACCAATCCTTTCCCATGAAAAGTTTTGGTTTTGACAAACTGGCATTTTCCATTTAGCTTCTCTGCAATGCACTCATTCTCCTCAATTGTTCCCTTTACTGCCAGGGAGGTGTGTGTGGGGGGGGGGGGGGGGGGGGAGGGGCTGAGGGGGATTCTCATGGATGTACCAATTCTCTGCAGTCTTTTTCCTTCTATATGCTTAAACTTCTTGACACCTGCCACTTAACCAAACATTGTTTTTCTCTTGCCATCCTGCTTCCTTTTCCGTTTAGGGGTCTGCATGCCTTCTGCAATTCTGTTATGGTAGCTTAAGTAGCTTCCATGCTGGGGCTAAGGATTTTCATTTCCTCACTTTTGACTCTCAGGTCTTTTGACTAGCTTCCTCACTGTTTCAGTAATCCTTACCTGCTCCCATCCCCCTCTCTAAAGTTAAGCATCACCGCGGATGGACTATCAGTGAGTCTGGCAGGTTTCCTCTTCTGAAAGAGGCATCAATCTTTCCTGTTAGCAGGGGTACACAGTTGCTTTCTGTTGGCTTTTAGTGGCCAGGCCGTCATGGATATGTTTCACAGGTGGTGGCTCAAGTACTTCTCAGAGCTTCATCATGTATGATAGGCCAAGGGTGACAGGGTGGTTACTGGTGTCTAGTCCAAAGAATCCATTTCCTATGTAGTTGATATCTTCTTTTCAGTGGCATGGTCCTGGCTTGTCCTTTTAAAATAGTTTATAGCAACACTTGGATGATTCAAATTAATTTAAAATAGCCTAATGTTTCCCATTGAACATTCTGTCCTTTAAAAAGACAGGATCCTGCCCTGAGCAGTTTACAATCTTAGGGCCAGATATGTGCTGAGCCTCTTCAGTGCCACATGACCTTAATGGGAGTAGAAGGTGCTCAGCATCTTCCAGAGCTTGGCCTTAAGCTAGACGTAGCACAGCTAGGGACGACAAAGGATGTGTGTTGGATAATGGCCTGGGAAAGAGTAGGGTTACAACAGAAATCACGAGACAAGCTGATAAGCTACCATTGCAGATGCGTCTCATGAGCACCTTGTACTGAACCATGTCTATCACATATGTCACTAATAATTATTGGGTAGGGGCTGGGCTTTTTCAACTAGTCTCCTCCTTAGAGCAAGGGGCAGGGGAGACTTGTGGCAGGCCCAAGTGCAGGAGTCCCTGCCCATACATCTGGGTCCAGAAGGCGGGTCCCAAACACACGAAAGCAAAATTGCTTCCCTCTTGAGGTGCTCAGCATCTTGCAGGGCACAGCCCAGATTTCTCACACATAGGCAGCGCTATCCCACCCATTCCATATCACACTAATGAAAGAATAATACAGCAAGGCATTTTGCCAGAGATCATAATGTGCTTTATGCAGATGGGCAAAGGGCCAAGTCACTTCACTTTTACATGGCAAAGGTCACTCAGCGAGATCAGGCCCAGGACACAATCCTCCAAACTGTGTGCACAGACCTGGGTGAAGGGGTGTCTTGCAGCCCCAGAGTGGTTCCCGTCTCAGTCACGGACCACGGGGACAGCATGTAACTCCCTTGTTATTGCTCCTGCTTTTCCTCACTATTAGCCAGCCAGCTGAGCCCAGTCTCATTCCTTCACAACCGGTTTCCTTGGCAGTCTCTGGAGCAAGACTGAACACCTGCCAACTACCAGAGGGTAGGTCCTGCAACTCCCATCACAGGGTCATGTGGCCATCTCAAATGGAACCCTGAGGATACATCTGTCCCAAGCTTCTTGTTCTCACTTACTGATTCAGTGAGCTCCTGAGGCCCCTGACTTGCTGCTTGCCTGGCCCACAGCACCTCTCATCCTACATCTCATTCAGACGCAATAACCCATTTCTCTATTCCTCCTGAACCACAACAAACAAGGAATGGTGATGGGAAGCCGTGCCATGTGGGAGCCCACCTGGGAATATTTCACCTACCTATGATGGGGCTACAGTAGAAGGGACGTACTTCCCCACCACTCACATACCACTGTGCTGCAGCAGACTCTGGAAACTGAAGTCTTTACTGACACTGAGATTTTACTGGATAACCAAGGATTCAATTCCCCATAGCGGATTCAATTCCCCATAGCTGCAAGTCCTACTGAGGAATTCCCTTAGAACCAAAAGCAAGAAAGACCACACAGTGGCCCTGAGCATGTCCCATTCTGGTGCAAGATCCTCACACTGTGCCTGTGCAAATTCAGAAAAAAAACATCCCTACCCATCTCCTTTCTAGGTGGACAGGGCAATGGGACCTCATGTTAATGTACGACTTCAATATAGCAGGAAAACACAAAAGCCATCCCAAATATACTAGAACTTTCAACAACCAGATGCCGAATACACAGTCCAACTGCCCAGGTACTTAGTCATTTCCAGTTAACTGAAACGTAAGAACAGCTTCTTAGCCAGATGTATCCCTTCTTCTCTCTGTTTAATGCTGCATTTACCTCCAAAGGGAAGGAGGAAGGACAGGAAATGGTTTCCTACATATTTTTCATAAAAGATATTGCATAGATATTTAGCACACAGAGCACATTGCAATGTAGGGAAACAGCATTGTTTAGTAGATAAGATGCTGGACTGAGACACAAGAAATCTGAGTTCTGCTCCTGGCTCTCCAACGACTTGTTGTGTGATTTTGGGCAAGTCATTTCCTCAGTTTCTCCTTCCACCTCTGTCCACCTTTTCTATTTAGACTGTAAACTCCCCAGGGCTGAGGCTGACTCTTACTATGTTTGCACAGTGCCCTGATCTCAGGCGAGGCTTCTAGGTGCTACTGTAATACAAATAAATAACTAAACAAATGGCAATGGTTGTACATACTCCTGGTTCAGCAGAGAATTACCCCTCCATACAGGGATCACTGCTGATACAAAGGTGACATAGCCTATGCCAATCACCTGTCACCCTAGCATAGGTGGGAGAAAGGAGTGTGCCAGAACTAGGGAGGGCATAGTGAGGACAGGAGGAGGTGTGGTAAAGCTGATCTTCCTTGCATCTGATCCCCTGGTGATATAAGGGAACTTGTGCCGGCAGCATAAGTTAGAGCAAGACCTGTCCTGTGCTGGGTCGGCGTGGCTCTAAATTAAAGAGCTGGAAAGGAAACAGAGAAGAGTGTATCCCACTGAAAGTGCAGGCAGGATTTAAGAAGGCAGAGAGTAATAACCAAACCTGGGATTTGTTTGGGACGCACTCTTATGGAAAAGTCCTATTGAATGCAACAAAAACACGGCGAGACCAATAGTAATAGAGAATTAAATCCCTGCCAGAAAATTCTATGGGAGGGTTCAACAAACCTACAGGAAGGAGATCGTTCTTTATGGATTCTATAGGTTTCTAAGAGCACAACCCTATTAGTTGCAGCAAAGTAAATGTAAAGAATGATCTGCCCATTTCAGGACCAAACAAATGCAACAGAGGTTCCCTCTGCCTAGGTAAAGGGTGGCTGCACAGATCACGTCAGCCAATTCAGAGAGGGAACCACCACCACCACCCTCACTCTCCTCGCTCCAGCCTTCTTCCCAGAGACCCTTCCTCCAGTACTTCCCCCTCTTCCACAGCACTATGCCTCTGAGTGAGCGGGGGGGGGGGGGGGGGGGGTGTCAGTAATCCACTACGGCTGACCCACCACTGGTATCCTGCAAATCTATATACCATGTCCCAATCATGTATGAAGGTATCTATGCACAGTCCAGGGTGTGTATATAGACAATGTGGTGTGTACATTTTATGTATTTGCACCTTACACTGAAAATGTGCAGCCATAAACATAGAAAACGCCAAGTGCTAGGAGATGTTTTCCTCCTCTTGGAGCAGTGCGAACAGGAATAGATTCTCTTGCCCAACCTAGAGTGATCCATCTCCAGCAAACTCCTAATCTCCACTACTTGCTGGTGAGAGAGCTTCATTAAACAGTCTTGTTATCAATCCTGGATTTCAGCACTATAGAATCATAGAAGATTAGGGTTGGAAGAGACCTCAGGAGACCTCATCTAGTCCAACCCTCAGCCTCTCCTTATAAGTCATGTGCCCCAGCCCCATAATCATTTTCGTTGCCCTCCGTTGGACTCTTTCCGATTTGTCCACATCCTTTCTGTAGTGGGGGCCCCAAAACTGGACACAGTACTCCAGATGTGCCCTCACCAGTGCTGAATAGAGGGGAATGATCACTTCCCTTGATCTGATGGCAATCTGTTCCTACTAATGCAGCCCAATATGCCGTTAGCCTTCTTGGCAACAAGGGCACACTGTTGACTCATAACCAGCTTCTCGTTCACTGTAATCCCCAGGTCCTTTTCTGCAGAACTGCCATGTAGCCGTCAATCCCCAGCCTGTAGCAGTGCATGGGATTCTTACGCCTTAAGTGCGGGACTCTGCACTTGTCCTTGTTGAACCGCAACAGATTTCTTTGGGCCTAATCCTCCAATTTGTCTAGGTCACTTTGGTCCCTATCCCTACCCTCCAGCATATCTACCTTCTTCCCCCCCCCCGCCATTTTAGTGTCATCCACGAACTTGCTGATGGTGCAATTCATCCCATCATCCTGATCATTAATGAAGATGTTGAACAAAACCAGCCCCAGGATCAACCCCTGGGGCACTCTGCTTGATACCTGCTGCCAACTAGACATTGGGCTGTTGATCACTACCCATTGAGCCTGACGATCTAGCCAGCTTTCTATCCACCTTATAGTCCATTCATCCAATTCACACTTCTTTAACTTGCTGGCAAGAATACTGTGGGAGACCGTATCAAAAGCTTTGCTAAAGTCAAGGTATATCACATCCACTACTTTCCCCATATCTACAGAGCCAGTTATCTCATCATAGAAGGCAATCAGGTTGGTCAGGCATGACTTGCCCTTGGTGAATCCATGTTGACTGTTCCTGATCACCTTCCTCTCCTCCAAGTGCTTCACTGTAACTCAGAGACACAACACCTGGGAGCTCTTGTTGGAGAGTGATAAGGGGGGAACTGGCAGCATCTGAGTGTCAAGAATGCTCAGCTCTGTCATCTACAGTGGTCACACCATGAGATGCCATGATCCTTCCAAAGTCACACAGTCACATTTCATTGTGACAACTGTGTTCGTTCTGTTGGATACATTTTTACCTCTGTCATGCAGAAACTGGATTAGCATCTCAATAAGTATCCAATGCAGGCCAGGCATAGAGATGGGGGAGTGGGGCTGAAATGGCCTCTGGAGTGCTAATGGTGAGTGCCCGAATGCATTGACACCCACACACTGGCCAGTCCTGGGACAGACACCTTGGCCCAATGGAGCTGTGACACCGGCTTTTTCAGGGGTATCTATAAGTTTAAGCTAAACCAAAACAGGAGTTGTATGCAGTGTTGTAACTGTGTTGGTCCCAGAATATTATTTAGAGACAAGGTGGGTGAGGTAATATCTTTTATTGGACCAACTTCTGTTGGTGACAGAGACAAGCTTTCGAGCTTACAGATTTGAAGAAGAGCTTTGTGTACACTCAAAAGCTTGTTTCTCTCGCCAACAGAAGTTGGTCCAATAAAAGATATTATCTCATCCATCTTGTCTCTCAAAAGAGGCGTGTTAGGACTCATGGGCTGAACCAGAGTAATAGGACTGAATCCAGAGGGAAGAAGATCTGCATTGCGACAATTTATCCCCACCCACACCTTAGCTCCGCTGAGTCTCTCCTCTGCCTTGGTTCATGGCCCCTATAGGAATCCTCCCAATACCTGTCTGCACACACCTGGAAGTCACTGACCACTTTGTGAACAGGAAATAACACAGCCTGAATATCCTTGTGAAATTACCCTAACTAGTCAGAGTGTCTGCAAATTCCCTGGGGTAGGGGAGGTGAATTCATAGCACACAGTATTGGTACAATAGAAGAATTAACCTGCAGAGCTTGACCTATGTATATGAAATCTTCCGGGTGTATCTGGCTAATGTGTAACACATCACTGCCCAACCCCCACCCCTGCTGCCAAATATCCAGGGCGTATCCCAAGGAGTAATTATTCTGTGTGCAGTGTGAGAGGCATACTTGGTGCTTTACACGCAAATAAAATGACAGGTCACCACAGCAAGGTGTTCACAGCCTAAATGAGTGAGGAGGGACAACACACAAGAATGAGGAGGGAGCATGGTGGAAAATAAGTTGCCAGAGGGGGAGCAGAGGAGCTATAGGGGAATATAGCAGGGAAGGGGTTAAAATGGTTATCACATTTGTTTAAATCTGGCCTTTCCCAACCCAGTGCCATAACCCTCCATCTCACTAGCATCATTGCCCTTTTTTTCCTGTGGCATCTGGTGCTCACACACACACACCCTCCTTGTAAAAGGTGCCCCACAACCTTGCACCAGGCTAGCATATATTGACCTAACAGAGGTGAGGGGGGAAGAGGCTGGATTTCATCCCATTGATAACAGGGAACCTGGCTTAAGAAAGGGCAAGGCATCACCTAAGGGGGGGCTTTATATCACTGAGATAAGTGAGATAGCTGGACTGAAATTCCTAGATAACCCCTGGCAGATATATGGCCAGACTGAAGAGTCCTGCCCTCTTGTCCTCTGGTAAATTAAAGCAACCCTGGCAAGCGAAGCCCCCAGGATGTAAATGAATGATTCAGATCTGAGATATGTGCTATCCCTGCAGCTCAAGAAGAGAGTGAAGTCTGTGTGGGATTAAACCCTGGTCTACACTTAACACTCAGATTGACCTAGCTACATCATATGAAAATTTCACACCCCTGAGTGCTGTAGTTAAGCCAACCTGAGCCCCAGTATAGACACAGCTAGGTTGACAGAATAATTCTTCCATCATTTGGGGAGGTGGATTACCTATATCAATGGGAAAAAACCCTTCCATTGAAATAGGACATGCCTACACTACAGCAGCCTGGTGCTAAAGTCTCTCATAATGTAGAGATGCCCAGAGAGATCAACATGGGTGTATGGAGATAACCCTATGCCTTCATGCCGAGAACCAGTCTGCTTCACTTTCCCTTTCACTTCTTTCTTCTGCCACTCTTGCCCTGTCTCCTCTCTCACCTCCACAGGAGAGGGGTATATTGAAGCCCCCAGGTCTGCCCTGGCTGGGCTTGCTGTGAGGATCACAGTCCATCAGACCACTTGGTGGTCACAGAAATACCGTATCAGACACAACAGAGCACACAACACACACAACAGAGGGGCAGTGTCTGAACTAGTATTTTTAAGAATGAAGTAATGTATGCACACACATACACTCACACAGGGTGCTGCCCATCTAAGCAATGGGGATATTTAGTTTTAAAAGGCTACGGTAAAAAAAAATAATGAACTTTACTGAGTTTCATCTCTATAAAGTAAGCAAATTCCTCTCCATACAGTATGTTTGTTTGCCTGTTTGGCATAAGGAGATCGTTAATACCTGCTGACATGGAGGTCATAGGTCACATTGGAGGCCTTCTTGCCAACCTAGGGGAAATGACCTTTCCAGTGACCCATGGCACAGCCTTCGACTCCAAACAGTCTACAAGGCATTCCTAGCCAGAATAAGGAAGTTCTGACTGTTAAGGGCACAAGGTGTTGGGGGTGTTTCTTTCTCATACCCTTGGATGGGGCTGTATTCTTTGTGGGGAATCCATTTTCAATGCTGGGATTGCAGCTCACACCCCAGTACTGATTCCCCAAGGGCTGGGGATTTCAGCGCACAGTGCACCCAAACATGCCCTACCCTATGCAGGTAAGAAGCTCTGTGATGGTGTCATCATTGAAATCCCATTTCAAAGAGAGTTCCCATGGAGTTCGCATGAAGATTAACTGAACTGCTTCCGCTCAGCTACTAAGTATTGCCTGTTGCCACCACCAGCCCACTGCAGCTTTCCTTGCTAAGGCTCCTGTGACACCCCGGCAACCCTCCTCGCCCAGATACCTACACTCACGGCAAGCCTCCTGCCCCACAGCCAAGGCCACTGGGATTTCACTCCTGAGACGTTTCAAATAGAACCCCAGATTTGTGCCACCCCTGGTGAGCTGAGCAGCATTCCCAGCTTCCTGCAGGGGGGTGGATCTAATGTCAGCACCAGCTCAGCTTTAGAATTAGAAGAGGGTGGGGATGCTTCATCGTTTCTTCCCTGGAGCACAAGGGGACGGGACGATAGCAAAGAACTCAGCCTACAATAATGCCAAGCATTGTCTAGTTTGCAGCCCAGCCTCCTCAAAGCCAAAGCCCACAAGTGGAGCAGTCATGTCTGCAAATACCAGCCATTCCTGAGGCATCTGGGAGGAGAGACAAGAAGGGTCTTTCCTTTCAAGTTTGGGATCAACTTAGTACCCATAAGTGTGAGAGGCTGGTAGTAGTAGCCAGAGCTAGACATTGTGCAGGCATCTCTATCCCAATTTAGCTATGGTATAGGAGAGCCATTTTATTTATTATTTGCAGTACAGCCTGCTATTCTATTCCTGGACGTAGCTCTGTCCAATCCACCTCACCCTTGGCCCGCAGCTCCCCCTGCTATTCCAGTCCTGCCTGTCAACCCCACCCCTGCTCTGGCGATGAACCTCAATCCCAATTTGCAGTGCTCTGTGTTTCTTGTGCCAAATCAAGTGATGTTTGTATGGTGTGGGCAAACATTCACTGCAACTAAAATAAGGGGAAACCCCCAGCCGTGGTCTAAAGAAGCTTCTGATTTTTACCCATGAGAGAAAAGTACGAATGCACTAAACCTGGGGAGTTCTCAATGGCCTTTTCCTCCCACCAAACCCACAATTGGCTGAGAATGTGCTGCGTATCTTTGGGCTGCCACATGGGAGCTCAGAGTTTGATTCATGGCCATGTTGAGCTGACAGGGTGGGGAGTGCCACAAAGACATAACCAACCAAGGAAGGGGGATGTGGAGGTCATTGCCACACTATATAGTGGCTTCTATCCCCTAAATTACAGGGCAGGGTTAATTGCTGCTGAAGAATCCTTTCCATTAAGGTCTCATGAGGGGGATGCAAGGTGGGTGTGGACAGGGCCAGATTAACTCTCCTGTGGACCCGGGGCTATTAGATTCTGTGGGGCCCCTGTATACAAGTCTTTTTCCTAATTTAAAACAAAATAATCACAAGTATGGCATTGAAGCTATTAACACTATACTAAACTTGCCTTTTAATTAACATAAAGCCATTCTGTGGTTACATTTCAGTCTTAAAACATGTAGAATATAGTTAAGTAAATTCAGAATAGCCTACTTCTTACCTTAGAACAGCTATTTGTTTCTTTCTGGAAGGGAGTTTGGGTGCAGGAGGGGGCTCCAGGCTGGGGCAGGGGGTTGGAGTGCAGGAGCGGGGTGCGAGGTGCAGGCTCTGGGAGGGAGTTTGGTGCAGGAGGGGATTTTGACCTGGGGCAGGGGGTTGGAGTGCAGGAGCGGGGTGCGAGGTGCAGGCTCTGCGAGGGAGTTTGGTGCAGGAGGGGATTTTGACCTAGGGCAGGGGGTTGGAGTGCAGGAGCGGGGTGTGAGGTGCAGGCTCTGGGAGGGAGTTTGGTGCAGGAGGGGATTTTGACCTGGGGCAGGGGGTTGGAGTGCAGGAGCGGGGTGCGAGGTGCAGGCTCTGGGAGGGAGTTTGGTGCAGGAGGGGATTTTGACCTGGGGCAGGGGGTTGGAGTGCAGGAGCGGGGTGCGAGGTGCAGGCTCTGGGAGGGAGTTTGGTGCAGGAGGGGATTTTGACCTGGGGCAGGGGGTTGGAGTGCAGGAGCGGGGTGCGAGGTGCAGGCTCTGGGAGGGAGTTTGGTGCAGGAGGGGATTTTGACCTGGGGCAGGGGGTTGGAGTGCAGGAGCGGGGTGCGAGGTGCAGGCTCTGGGAGGGAGTTTGGTGCAGGAGGGGATTTTGACCTGGGGCAGGGGGTTGGAGTGCAGGAGCGGGGTGCGAGGTGCAGGCTCTGGGAGGGAGTTTGGTGCAGGAGGGGATTTTGACCTGGGGCAGGGGGTTGGAGTGCAGGAGCGGGGTGCGAGGTGCAGGCTCCAGCCGGGAGGTGCTTACCACAGGCGGCTCCCGGCTGGCGACACAGCAGGGCTCAGGCAGGCGGTTTGCCTGCATGCTGTGGCCCCACGCCGCTCCTGGAAGCGGCCGGCTGCTGGCATGTCTCTGCATGCTCCTGAGGGGGACAGCGTGTCTCTGTGTGCTGCCCATGCCCGCAAGCGCCGCCCCTGCATCTCCCATTGGCGCCAATGAGAGCTGTGGGGATGGTGCTGGGGGCAGGGGCAGCGCATGGAGCCACCTCCTTCCCCACCCCGCCAGGGGCCTCAGAGACTTGCCAGCAGCTGGCCGCTTCCAGGAGGGGCGTGGGGCCACAGCATGCAGGCAGCCTGCCTGAGCCCTGCTGCGCCGCTGGACTTTTAGCGGCCCGGAGATCGCAGTCGACTGGCAGGCTCCAGTATCGACCAGTCGATCGTGATCGATGGGTTGGAAACAACTGAATTGTATATAATTATGGATTTATTTTTGCAAGGGCCCCCTTAGCCCGAGGCCCTGAGCTGCAGCCCTTAAAGCTCCTGCGTTAATCCGGCCCTAGGTGTGGAGGATCCCACTGAATCCTGCGTGTAGAAGGATGCAATATGCTATTCATTAAGCAGTAGGGAATCTGCATTCACCACCATCCTTCACCTGACTGACTAAAAGGGCCCCCTCCCCGAACCCTGGTCAATGCATCCCTGGATCCCAGGCAGTAGCATAGCCAAGGGAGGAGCAGGGGGAGCAGGGAGAGCGGTCGCTCCCCCACTGAGCAGAAGCAGCGCCTTTTTTGTGCTCCAACGCCTTTTGCTCCTGCGCTGCCAGCCGGAGCGGAGCTTTTTTTTTTTTTTTGCTCCTGGCGCCTTTTTTTGCTGCCGACGCTTTTTGCTCCCAGCCCCTTTTTTTAGCTCCGCTCCCCCTGTGCTCTAAACCTGGCTACGCCACTGATCCCAGGGTCGAAGAACTGCTCTGGAATTGCAACCCGTCAGCCTTAATAGCCAGACTGCTTTTGAGGCCATTCTGTTAGCAGAGTCCAGGAATCAGCTTGGACACCCAGGTGTCAATGAGTTTTGAACATTTGACCTTTGCTGAACATCCCATGGAAAACAGCCTCAGATATTGCTCCTAACTGATGCATTGTTTCTATTGTTCATGCTGCAGGGAGTTGGCTGATCAGGGCATTTGACATGTTGAAATACATAAGTAAATATGTCTCACAGTTCCCAGAGGCCTGACCAAAATGAGGCAAGGAAGATGAGGCAGTATTCCCTGCACTGCACCCAAATTCTTCTGTACTAGATGCCAAACTGCCTCCTGCCTTAGAAGAAAGCTGTCGCCTTTTGACCAGGAAGTTCACAGGGTAAGAAACAGCTCTTCCCACTGAGCGTAAACACAATAAGCATTTCACTGACATCATCATTTCAGCTCTTCTTGCTGGTATCTTGCTGCGAAAAGGACCCTAACAGTGGCAGAGAAGTCCAGTGTCCCTGGCTGGGCGCTGGCCAGGAGACTGGCATGGGGCCCAATCCTGATGATGCTGAAATCAGAAATAAATCTCCCATTCAGTGGCGCAGGACTGGGCTGCTAACCAAAAGAACTTTGTTAGAGTCTGTTTCTTCCAAGCATCTCACAGTTGGAAAGCGAAGCAGAATACTTGAGTGCCAAACGTAAGCGTAAGTTACCTGGGTCCGTCTATACGGCGTCACAGCTGTATACTGCACGCACTGCAGCACTTCCACACAGGGCCCTGCAGGGAGCAGAGGGACTCTGTTGCCAGGGCTATATGACTCATGCATGTGGAACAAACTTATGTAAGAAGATTCTATGGAAAGGCAAATGTGGGGACTTTGACAAACCAGGTTTTAAAATTCCCTTCTCGCTGATATGATCCCTCAACATCTCTCCCTTCACCCCAGCTTCCAACCCCTTTAACAGCCCTGGCGCCAAGCTCTGGTTAGCTTTGTTGTTCTCTGTTGTGAGCATGTGGGTCATTAATGAGCTTTGGTCCCGCAGCAGGGCCAGGAGAGCCCGTGATCTCACTCCAGGCCTGTCAGCGGATATGGGTATGTGTGTTAGATTAGTGCCCCGCAAAGCCTTTGAGAGCCATATACACACCTCTCACCCCACAGCTCCCTGCCTGCCTCCCTCTAATGGATGAGATGTGAAATAAAAGAGCATCCTGCAAATGCTTATAGCTTCTCTGATACCACCCCATTAGCTGTCTTGGGCAATCGCCCAGCGGGGCTAGCCCACTTTTATCTGCCAACAGGCTTCGAATGCTCCAGCTGATGAGCTGGGAGCCCTAAGGAACTGAGACAATAGCAAAGCCAAGAGTTATTTACCTGGCCATCATTTATCAAGCCTGATATATGTTTCCGTAATGAACCCAAAATGGAACAGGGTGAAGATTAAAAACAGACCCCACCTTACTCAGCCAGTCCCTACTCCCACCATCCCCCAGTGTTAACATTTTCCTGAGTGCACAGAACATAGATAAGTTGAAGTTAAATTTATCTTCAAAGAACCCCCAAAAGTGGCTCCCTCTTAACCCCCTGCTCACCACCCTCTTCCTTACCAGTATAAATCTTTCCCTTATCTTAACTTCCAAGGAATGGGGGGGAGAAGGAGAGAGAGAACACAGCAGACTTTTTTAAGCCAAAAAAATCTCTGGTTTGTATTAAAGAGGCAGGATAAAAGAGCGCAAAGGGCCCCATCGAGAGCATAAATAATACAGGATGGGCCAGTCCAAGAGATTTACACCGGGTGGTTTTCAACTCTTAGAGAAACAAAAAGACCAACAACAACAAGGAAAGTACAAAGGGGGCTTGTCTTTTGCAAAGAAGTTTCCATATGGGGTAAGAATCGA
This sequence comes from Chelydra serpentina, assembly GCA_037349315.1. Classification (NCBI taxonomy): domain Eukaryota; kingdom Metazoa; phylum Chordata; order Testudines; family Chelydridae; genus Chelydra; species Chelydra serpentina. The sequence continues at coordinate 18,397,937 of JBAIAC010000028.1, read as the reverse complement.
CTGTGCGCAGAAGATGTGAAAACAGCTGTGAGGTCAGCAGGAGGAGCTTCAAAGCAGCTGCCCTGCCGAGAATCCATGAGTTCCTGACAACAGGCCACAGGGAGGAAGAGTTGCTAGTGGCTGGGGAGGGAAGGGGAAGCATCTGATTTCTGCTGAGAAAAGATACTGCAGATGATACAGAGGTTCCTCCTTTTAACCTAATAATCTCACACATCTCATTGAGAGACCACTGAACACATTGCAAACTAGGTCAGTATCACCAACCATCCACACTGCACAGAGGGAAACTGAGGCGCAGAAAAGGTGACTTGTTCAGGACAGCATACCAAGTCAGGGGCACGGAATCCAGGTGTCCTGAGTCCCATTTCTATGCTCCATCCACTATCACATGGTATCCCCAAATTTATATCAGTCTTGATTGCTGATGCTGTTTTCATAGTGAAGATGTGACTGCACAAGAAGACCAAAAAGGGTGGTGAGGGTATGGTGAAGCCGAATGTTTCCCTCTGATGCCTAATCCAGACTGTGTCAGTCACCAGTTAGACAAGCCACATTATGGACTGTAGCTATTGGGATGCTCTAGAGACTGTAGCATTTGAAGTTTGGGGATCAGATTGGATTATGTGCAAAGGCAAATGAAGTTGGCAGCATCCGTCTAGCCTCCCATTGTGCACCTCCCAAAGACATCACATGATCAACAGCTTCTGCTCAGAGGGGAAAGGACTGGAACAGCAAGGTGCTGCAGGACAGAAGCAAGTTGCATTGGTGAAGCTGTGTTGAAATGCCCAGCAGTGGTTCTTGCTCATTGGTGGGTCTCTGAGGGCCTGATTCATGGTTGTGGTAGTGGAAAGGAGCCACAGTCTCCTGGGGAATACCTGTGATGCAAGAGGCCTCTGCAGGAGCTGCTTGCACCTCATAGGCAACCCCAGTGCCAGGGGCATTTCAGTGGGCTGTGGGCACCTGGAGGAGTGGGGGGAGGGTGTGGAACCAGGTGGGGTGGCAAAAGCCCTCTTATCCCCTGGTGATTCTGTGTCACTTTGACCAGAAGGGCCATTCCAACAGGGCGGAAAGTTATGGCAGCCTTGGGGGGTGTCATACCCTACACTGGGGGGCCAAGCTGGCTGTCCCTCAAAAAGAGTGAGAACCTGTCTTTGTACCACCCTTAGCAGCAGTGTAATGATGAATCCCATGTTTCTTTCCCATGCCTTCTAGCTTGCTGCTGTGCTCCACAGCTTGGCCTCATTCCCTTTGGGGAGAGCATTGATATTCTCCCTCATTCTAACTAGGTCTCTAGTTCTCTGCCCGAGTCTCCGAAGCCAAGTTGAGCTTTTGTTTTAAATTTCCTTGAGCTGCCTTTGTGGCAGATTGGGAGTTTGGGGACTGAACTTTTGTTTTATTTGCTGTAAAAGGAAATCACCTCAGGCAACTAAAACCGGGAGTAAAAGGGAAACTGCTTATCCTGCAGGCAGCAGGGCCAGATTCCACTGCAGGCTTCATTCCCCATTGCCCTGCCAGTGACCTCTTCCCTGACCTCATTAGACCTTCTGGGTATCAGAGGGGGTTTGGTTCAACTGACAATTGATGAGATTGCACTGGCGATGACAGACCCAGCTTGAGGGCCCACAAGACTCATTTCACCCAAGACCTCAAGTTGCACTTGAGATATGGAGAGGCTACTTTCCCAAAGACACAGCCTCCCTGTGCCTCAGCCATGTTTACACATCCCCATGCCACTCCAGGCCTGTTTTATGGCTGCCCTGGAAGCCCATGTCCTGGATTCACACACAAGCTGTGAGATGTTGACCCAGACTTCTTGCCATGACCATTTTTGCAACTTGCACAGCCGAACTGCTGCCACATCCTGTGTTTCTGCAGTGCATTCTGGGAGGCAACATGATGGCTTTCCCTATGCAAACAATTCACTCCACAGAGAACTGCAGCTCTAGGGTTATTAGTTAGTTAATGTTTGCAAAGTGCTTTGAAGAGGGAAAGCCTTAAATCAGTGCAGAGTTATTATTGTTTGGGTCCAAATCGATTGGAACCAGTGACAAATCAAGGTAATGAATTGGGCTTGCAGTGGGAAATGAAAGGGAACAGGGCTGAAGATAAACTGTAATAACTAGAAAGCTGCTGAGAAGTAGAGCCAACCCAAGCCAGTTCACTCACCCTCTGGGGCAGTGGAGATGCTACCCATGGCTGATGTGGTAAAGGTATGAAATCCTGGAGGGAGTTGTGGATCTATCACATGAAGAGCAACTCAGTTGACTAGTTCATGGCAATAGAGGAAACAGCTCGCTCCATCTAACTAATAAGACAACCTGCGGCTGGTGGCCCCAGTAGCAAAATGAGATGGTTGAAGTGGAGCAAAGAGGAGGCAGGAGGAATGCTGCTACTAAGTGTGTTTTAATGAGGGGTCTTCCCAAGAAAGCTGCATGGGGAAACCACTAGTTTTTAACCTCCTCCAGGCATTCTCAACATGCAGCCTCTACTCGTTGGAGGGCTTCATCTTCCAATCTGAAGGCTTTCTTCAAAGAAATGAGGAAAGAGAGAGACCTGAGACCATGGAGCCCCCTTCAACAAGCCTAACTCTCCACTGCCTTGCACCTTGTGTGTCATTTGCACATGCACAAAGTGAGCACACCCGATGTAAAAACACTGTCAAATCAGAGTTCTCCATTCACACCCCAGCCACAGCATTTCACACCTATGCTGCCCTCTGTGCACAGATGTAAGTGACACTCAAGGTACAATGCCATGTAGAATCAGGCTCAGATCTAGGAGTCAGTGATCTGTAGATGCACATACATTAGTCGCCCTGCCTCTCTCTGTCATTCCATAGCTCATGGAGCCCAGAAGCAGTCAAGAGGCAAAGCAAAATGCACAGTGGAAGACAAAAAAAGGGAGAAATCCCAGACTGGGAGATCAGAGACTGTAGCATAAAAGCCCAGCAGGTCAGCATAGGCAGAAATTTTACATGCAAATACTCCTTCAAGTGTTTGGTATGGTCAGGCTTTTCCAAGGTCACACTTTGAGGGAGTGTCAACAGTGCCCCTCCCCACCCCCCACACCCCTGCCAGGGAGTGACACTGCTGTATCTAGATGGGACCAAGGCTCCAGCAACCACCAGTGCAGGGTATTCAGCTGTAATCCCCAACTTGGGTCCAGCTGGAAGATCCTGGCAGTGACATGAGTGTGTTGATTCTCAACTCAATCCTTTAGTGCACGTAATATGTGGCCAGATTTGGGTATTCATTCAGCATGACACACACATACCCCCAATCCTCTCAACTGATTCTGGGGGGAGGGTGTTGAAGATTAACATTTATGACTGACATGCCCCTTGTGTAAATAAATTGCTGATAAAGGAGAGCAACTCTGCAAGGAATTTTCCAAGGGATGCTCTGCAGCAGAGAAGCCAAGAGGGGCTGCCTCTCCCCTCCCAGGGTCCTCTCTCTTCACAGAGGGAGGGGAGGGTCATAAAGAGGTAGGACAGGCTGCAGTGACCTGAGACTCACACGGTAACCCACACGCACCCCCGCTGAGCGGACAAAGGAAACTGGGCAGACGCAGCCAAATTCCTGAAAATTATTTTTTCATTTTCTCCTTTATTAGTTTTTTATTAGAGAAAAAAATAAACACAGGCTGAGTCTGTTAGAATGCGGGGCTTAGCAGGAAAAGCTCCCGGCCGGCTGCTGCGTTTCCCCGCTCTAAGGGATCCAGGACCTGGCTGCTCTGCATGCTAGGGGACAAGACCCTGAGCCGAATGATTCTGTTTCTACCCCACCTAGATCCTGAATTGCAGCGTCTCTTTCTGTCCACTGTGTAAGAGCCCCAGGGGCCGATACACATCAAGCAAGCCCAGTGGTGACAAAATGAAGGTCTTTCTGGGTGTTTTCAAATAGCCAACACCACACAATAGAGTGTGTCCCCTGGAGCCCTACATGCCCATATGCCTATTGGCCAGTTTTGTCTCACACACCAGTCCAAGGGCAGGTTTTATTGCTGGTCCACTCTACCAACAAGCACTTTCTATTCAACAATCAAGGAAGATAAAAGTCCCAGCAAACAGGGTTCCATGCACTGATCTTTTCTTTAAATATTATAAAAGTTTAAGCCCTTGAGCACGTACCAAATTGTCCTTGTGGCCCTTGGAGTCACAAATAATAATGCAGTGCATTTATCATCCATGTGCTTTTCAAATTAACCAATTACTCCTGACAATGGTATTGGACCATTACTAGATGGAAATGGTAGAATTATCAATAATAATGCCGAAAAGGCAGAAGTGTTAAATAAATATTTCTGTTCTGTATTTGGGGAAAAACAGATGATATAGTCTCAAACACTCTTTCTGTTCCACTAGTATTTCTGAAGGATATTAAACAGAAGCTACTAAACTTAGACATTTTAAAATCAGTAGGTCCATATAATTTGTACCCAAGAGTTTTAAAAGAATTGGTTGGGGATCTCGCTGGATCATTAACCTTGATTTTCAATAAGTCTTTGGAGCACTGGGTAAGGTCCAGAAAACTGTAAGAAACCTAATGTTGTGCCAATTTTTAAAAAGGGGAAACAGGATGACCTGGGTAATTAAAGACCTGTCAGCCTGACATCGATCCAGGGCAAGATAATGGAGCGGCTGATTTGGAACTCAATTAATAAAGAACTAAAGGAGGGTAATGTAATTATTGCAAATCAACATGGGTTTATGGAAAATAAATCCTGTCAGACTAATTTAATATCACTTTTTGATGAGATTACAAGTTTGATTGATAAAGATAATAGTAGAAGCGACAAAGGGTCCTGTTGCACCTTATAGACTAACAGAGGTATTGGAGCATAAGTTTTCGTGGGTAAATACCCACTTCATCCAACGAAGTAGGTATTCACCCATGAAAGCTTATGCTCCAATACCTCTGTTAGTCTATAAGGTGCCACGGGACCCTTTGTCGCTTCTACAGATCCAGACTAACACGGCTTCCCTTCTGATACTAAAGATAATAGTGTTGACATAATCTGCTTAGCCATTTGTAAGGCTTTTGACTTGGTACCATATGACATCATGATTTGAAAAAAAAGATTGGTGGATAATCAAATGAACATGAGGATCCCAGTGTGATGGTGTGGCCAAAAGAGGTAATGCAATCCTGGGATGTATAAAGAGGGGAATCTTGAGTAGGAGTAGAGAGATTATTTTACCTCTGTATTCGGCACTGGTGCAACCACTGGTGGAATACTTTGGCCAGTACTAGTGCCCACAATTCAAGAAGGATGTTGATAAATTAGAAAGTGTTCAGAGAAGAGCCACAAGAATGATTAAAGGATTAGAAACATCCCTTATAGTGATAGACTCAAGTAGCTCAATCTATTTAGCTTAAGAAAGAGAAGGTTAAGGGGTGACTTGAGTACATTCTGTAAGAACTTATGTTGGTGAACAAATATGTAATAATGGGCTCTTCAAACTGGCAGAGAAAGGCCTAACATGATCCAATGGCTAGAAGTTGAAACTTGACAAATTCAGACTGGAAATAAAGTATAAATGTTTAAAGGTGAGAGTAATTAACCATTGGAACAACTAACCAAGGGTCGTGGTGGATTTCCCATCACTGACAGTTTTTAAATCAAGATGGTTTTCTAAAAGTTGTGCTCTGGGAATTATTTTGGGGCAGGTCTCTGGCCATGCGTTACATAGGGCATCAGAGTAGATGTTCACAATGACCCCTTCTGGCCTTGGAACTGATGAATCTATGGATCTTTTGGGAGCCTCCTGCAGACCTTCCATAGCTCAGCTGGTCTGATTCCCCCACCTCCTAACAGGTTTGGTGCCCTGAATTGAAGGCTTGCCTTGTCTAATGTACAGTGTTCCTGAAGTCCTCATTCTCACACAGCTGTGATATCGGAAGGTAATCATGTGAGTGAGATTTACTCCTTCACAACACTGTAGCAATTTGACACCTGGCTCCCTCACCCCTGCATCTCAGTTTCCCCATCTAGAGAATTGGGATAATAACTCTCAGCAATTAGGAAGAATTAGCTAGACCTGGTCCAGTGATAGTCAGCAAAGCAAAAATGTGGCTAATTCAAGTCTTTTTGTAGTTCAGAAATTGTTCCCAATTTCTGCAAATGTCTTTGTTACTAATAATGATGCAATGAATATCTGGCATGAATAATTTTCAGTATCTGGGTAGTTCTTGAAATGTTCACCACAACTATTCACTCTTCATTATTCACAATGCATCATGTGTGAATGGTCACATGGCCCTGCCTCTGCTTTCTACTTAGATGATCATACCTTGTTAGCAGGAAAATAACAAAAGATGAATCACGGATTTAAGGTACAAATCTATGGAGCTCTTGGTAAAGACAAACATTTTCATGGCCACAAGGAGCCATCCAAATATTAATGTTACAAATAGTGCAATACCGCCAATAGCAACAAATGACATTTGAGTTGTTCACTCACTAACACATTCCTGAATCTGATTCTTTCATCATTGACCGAGCTCTAGAATTACGTGTTTGTACAGAGCACTGAGATCCTAAATGAAAGGTTCTAGAGAAGGACATAAACTCACATTCAAAATAGGAAAATACATATACATTGATTAGCACGTTCTGTCTGTATGCGTGTGTGAGACAGACACACACGCAGCTGGAGCAGGGGACAGAGTGAGCGAGTAAGAAGGAAAGCCACAATTAAAATGGCAAGTCAAGATAAGTCATAAGATAAAATGCCAGGCCAAAAGGAATACCCTGGATTGTTTCTTTTTGTTTATTGTCTTTTAGGGTGAGATTTGTGTCAGCCTCATTTATCCCTGTGACAGCCTTCCCCACGTATGGATTTTCCCACAGTCCGTGCGTTCCCATTTCTCACAGTAACGAGAATTCTTTTTCCTACTTTTATGTTAAGTCACCTACATTTCTTTTCTCTGTGGTAGGCGCACAATGTGAGCATAGGCTTCTCCGGGCAAACAGGGTGAGAATCACAGGTGGGAATCGAGGTCCTATGTGACATAAGCACTGAAGTTGCTCTAACTTTGCTGGGGATTGAACCAGCCCCCAGCCATCCCCAGGACTGGGGGAGTGCACAGGTGGCCCCTACCTCGGTTCCCTGTGCTGAGAACAGCTTGGTTAGACCCCAGGATTTGGGGGCCTCAGGCCTTCGCTGCACCTAGCACCCGTTGGGCACATTTACATGTCCCTGGTCCTGGGGTTGGTTGCAGACCAGCTCAGCTCCCATGATAATTTAGACTTTCTATGGCCCTAAGGGATTGTTAGAATGCAATGAGATCTGGCCAGGACTGCTCCATCCTCAGGAATCTCTCTGTCTCTGGCACATCTCCTACAACTGGGAGCTTCCAAGGGGTGAGTTGAAGATGGCTATGCGGGCTGAATCCTCATCTGGAGAGATCTGCTTTCTGGCTTCCTTTGCATCATGGAAGTGTCACAAAACAACCAGACTGGGGCTTAGCCTGTAGCAGTGACGGGCTCAAATCATTCTATGGCTACCTAGCCATGGAGAGAGGAGCAGAGTTGGCTGGCTCACAGAAAAAGCCCTAACCAATCCTTCTCAGCTGGAAAAATGGTGGCTTGGAAGGCTGAAATGGGGGGTCCTAAATAACAATGAGGGGCACAGAGGAAAGATCCAGTTACCTCTTCTGGCAACAAGTGAGAAAGAATGAGAGTGTTTCCCTAATCATAAACCAGGTCAGCTGTTACCATCAGCTTGGAAAACAGTCCAGGGCAACTAAAACTCCACCAGACTCACATGCTATGGTTACCCATTTAAGGCCCAGACCAGGGTCTGTGCCTTGGGTCTAGATAGTTCCAAGTAGGTCCAGGTAGAGAAATTCCATTTAGGCCACACCTAGTGACAAATGCTTTGCTGAAGTATATTTTGTTTCTGGGGGACAGATATTCCTGGGGAGTGAATCTGAGGAATCTTCCACCATCTCTCAAAACCAGTGAAAGCCAAAATTGGGTGGTTTTGCCCAACCCTTCTCCCCAGCTCTTGTACACAGATGTGCCTGTGGTTCTCACAGATTCTTTGAAGGTACCAAAAGCAGACAGCAGTGCTGGAACAATTTCTATAGTGGGGGTGCTGAAGGCAGAACCCATGTATTTGGGTTGTTATTACTACTGCAAGCCAGGGGGTGTGGCAGCACCCCCAGCGCTTCTAGTTCCAGCACCTATAAATGCGGGACAGTACTTGGCTGGATCCTTTCCATGGGAGGCATGAGGAGCTGAGAGGCCTTCTGGAGTTAAAGTACACAAACAGGCTGAGGTCACCCCGTCTCCTGATTACAATCCAAACATCCCCAACAGGGTGAACAGCCAGTCAGCCCCCTCCAAACACTTGAATCCGGGCCAGGCCAACAGCCCCTGGTTTACCTTGGCTCAGTCACTCTCCACTTCTTACCAAAACATAAGACCCTATCCCCCATTCTGCAGACCATCCAGCTGGGGGTCACCAACATGGTAGAATCCAAAGCCAGGCCTTCAGTCTCTGTGAGAGATGAAAGCAGTAGATGGATAGATAAATAAATACCATGGGAACGAGAATGTCTGGCCAGAGAATGAGCTAACTGTGGTGAGGGGTGGTGGACTCTGTTGAATTGATGCAATCTGGAGATGTTGCCCCCACACACACAAACCCCAGCCTTGTGTTATATGTTCCAGGTTTATTAGTTAGTCACATTCCCATTCCTTACTGGCTTTAGTGACTGTTTATTAACTATTTATCTCCTCCTCCCCCTTTCCCAAGCCACTGGCTCAGGAGATGAGCATCACAAGGGAATTCTGATGGGAACTGTTGGAAGATGTCTTCAAGTTTCTTGAATTCCTTGAATGGTTAAAGATGCACCTCTTCCCTGAAAGTGAAGAAAGAAGAATCCCCTAGAATTGTGTGAGCCAGATTCACTTTTCAGTGAGAACAATGTAAATCCAGAGTGGCTACACTTAAATCCATGAATTTGCAACAATATCACCGAGAGCAGAATTTAGCCTGTATATCTGTACATTATTGTAACCCTGATCATGTTCTGGAATCATCACTGAGAAATCCTGAAACCTAGGTGCCCAGGACCAGGGTTTTGCAGGAATGTGTAATGTTGAGAGTTAATTCCCTTCCTCTTCCTGTTCTTAGTAACCCTTTCCTTGTCCCCAGTAGGAGTGATGATGTTCTGGTTCCCAGCACAGCTGCAATCTCACCATGTAGTGCACATTGGTGATGCAAAGGGCTGCCAAGATCTAGTGCTCAGGCCTCTGGAATCAATTACTCCTCAGCTACAAATATCAGTCAGTTGTACAAGGGTCTACTTGGCAAAGCAACTTCAAGAACCCAGAATGGGACCCAGTTCTGCCTGAATCCCCTCCCCCCCCACCCCATTTTGCCCTGACACTAGGGGAAGAGGGACTTGTGGGGTAACTAAGCTTGGCACTGGTCCGTCAGATCACAGAAAATCCTCATGCACAAAGCAAAGCCAAAGCTGCCATGCTCCAGAACCAGCCACTCAAGGTGTAACCCTGGCAGGAGAGAGGACACTCACAGATGTGTTCAGCTCCCCACCCCCAGACAATTTTGAATTAGTTGCTCCCACACACCCAATAAAAGCCTTGGTGATGAAAGCAAGAAACCCTATATTTATCTCAGAGGCTGCAGACCTTCCCATTCCCCCGGTTCTAGCCTGCCCAGCAACCCTGCCCTGAATCTAACAGTATCTAACACCCAAAGCCATGTGTGAGTTATTGCTGAGTGCAGAATCGCTGCTGCATTTACCCTGCGCTGCTGGTATCTAACTCATAGATGTGTAAAGCACCTTTGGGATGCCAGGGGTATGAAATGCGCTGGATAGAACCACATGCCTCCGCCGCTTAGATAAATTGTCGTTTGAAGGTAAATACTCCTGAGAATGTATGTCCCCAGGAGAGCTCAGCTCAGCAGCCTCTGAGTGTCCAGTGTGGGCTGCGCTTTCTCTCAGTGCTCCAGCAGTACGCTGAGGTGAGCTAGGCACAGTGAGTCAGCCACTCGTCTCAGAGCAGTAAACATGACTGTCTAGGCTCCAGCCGACCAGCTGCTAGGCCTGGCCCTCAGCCAAATAATAGCCTGGGGGCAAGTCCAAATTCAGCTCTCTCTCAGCCAGGATTTTGTCCCTCTTTGACCTAGAGTCCCTTAGGGCTGCCTGGATCTCTTCAAGGCCTGCGGATAACATCCCTTTGGGCTGAGCTCACAGCCAGTTTCTGCTCTGCCCTCCTCTAGTGCAGGATTAGAGGAGAATAACTCAAACAGACTCAGTGAGATATAACAAGGAACACTGACTGGCATGAGGATGCTGCAGTACACATTAGTCAACAGGTGATAAAGCTTCAAATTGCTTTTGGAACAGCTGATTCTACCTTGAGCAGATGTGTGTGCTTGTAGTAAAGCCAGCAAACCTCACTTCTAGCACTTCCCCCCATGGAAACATGAGGCCATCCCAAATTGTAACTTTAACCTGTAGGGGAAAAGATTTCTAAGGACATTAAACAACCCAGAGCCTTCTCTGACGACAGTCCAGGCCTGTGTACAAGGTAAACATCAGCATCCCTTCCCCAGCTCTAATTTTCATAATGGGTCACATGACAGTTTCAGTCCCAGGAGTGCCATCTGTTCTGTATGTGTAATACAGGTGTAATGCACTTTACCACAAATAGCCCGCAACTGCAAACAACTTTGCAGCAGACCAAGAAACAATGAAATATGTTTCATCACATCATATCTAACAAGTATGTGGAAAGGTATTTCCTTCCCACCCAATCCAAGCTCCTTGGGTACCTTGGCCTCTTTCTGGCCCCCATATGACACAGGGTCCTGATTAAGTAATGCAGACCTGACATTAAAATATTGCAACACATTCCAAAACGTAGAGTCCAAATGGTACATCCACAGTCCAAATCTCCCCTGCCTCCCAGCTTATCTGGTCATTTATATTGGGCAAGATGAACAATGCTCCCAAGTCAGGAGTCTCCACTCATTCATGCTGGTGGTAGCATTTTACACTGAATTTGTGCATTTGCAAAGGTCTATGCAAGGTGCAAAGCAGTGGAGAATCAGGCCCACAGCCCAGTTCAGGAGATACTGGCTATGCAAGATGCAGGGGCCCTTTTGGGGAACCCCCTCCCAGGTAGGAATGAAGAGGCTAGAAATTCCTTCTAGTCATGCCGGCAACACTCTTCTGGAGGAGCTTTCTTGATCTGAAGTGCAGCTTACATAAATAGACCCCACTCTCCCATTGCACTGCCCAAGCTCTGACCTAGGGCTAAAGAAAAATCCTGCTTTGGAAACAAGACTAAAACAGAGATTTGGTGTGGACCCAGCACAGGACTTGCCAGTCACTACAAACAAGAGAGTTGCCAAACATAATATTATAAAACCAATTTCCTCTCCAAAAGGCCCCAATCCTTACTGCTTCCAGGTGGAACAACCAGTGCTGATGGATAGGGTTGGGCACTGAAAATCCACATCTTATCCTTCTCATTGTTTTTTTCCTTTTTTAGTCCCGGCTTTCACATGTACTTGCTTTTGTTACAGCCACAGGAAAAGGGGCAGCAACAGAGAGATGGTTCTGCACTGCCTGGTGCTTTGGGTGTCATTTACGCAAGTCCAAAACTACTGCAAGGGGATCCTAAGACCTAGCAATTCAGAAGTCTCCACTCCCATGCCAGTAGGAGCATTTTATACCCACTTTGTTCACTCAATGGACAGTCAGGTCCACATCCTCATTCATAATGCTAGGGAAAAGGCACCAAAGATTTGCCATTTTCTAAGCTGCTGGTTTTATTTGTTTCCACTTTACATCAAACAAAGTTAGAAAACTAGAACAGGATCTGGTGTAGATCCCCTGGGAGCTCCACAGGGAATACACTCCTGGAATAAACCTAACCAGACATGGAGCTGCCTTCAGACACAGTCCAGGAACTGACATCTGTGTACATTAGAATAGCTATATCAGAGTATTATGGCTATTCAGTGGCCAGAAGGGAGTCTCCATAATTCAACAGGCCCTGGATGATCTTTAAGTAGGAAACCAGGCCTGCCATAGGTTCCTCAGATCCTCCAAAGAGAATATACATTTGCATTTTATATAGAAGCCCTATAACAAAAATATTCTCAAGGAATGACCTAAGCACTACAGGCTGGATTCTCCTGTCACACCAGTTTTGTATCAGCGTAACCCCCCTTTGCCTTCAGGGAAACTGTCACCTCTTTGGCCCAAGTGTTAGCCAATATTCAGGGCTTTGCTGGGTTGGTTCCGCCAGGAGAGGATGTTGGGTATTTCTTTGGTGCAATTGTGCTTATTTACAAAAAAATGTACATGAAGTCCTGTTCCCTGATCCCAGTAGAACCAAATAATAGCAGGCAGTTTCCTCACACAGAAATCCCCAAGCCTGCCTCTCCAGCAAGTTCAGTGCCGAGGCAGCTCTGTCTCTGCTTTCTCCAAGGTCACACTCACCACCACTCTATCCCTGGTTCCCGCCTCTCCCCTCGCAGCCTGACAATCCAACTCTGCCCCTACCTTTGCAATCAGGGAAACCCCTGTTAATGTATCTGGGTTGGTTTTTGCTCGGGTCTCACCAGACATCTGGTTATCTAAATAGTAGCTTCTGTTGTTTCCAGCTATCTCACTACATAAAGGGGCTTAATTGCTCCTTCCATTTAGCCTGAAAGAACGGTGCTTAACACATTCATTGACTTTAACAGGGGTCTGTTGCTCTTTGGATCAAAGACCCGCTTGATGGCATTCATTAACAATGTCCAGCATAACAGAGCTACTGCCAATTTACACTTCTGCTGTTTTACCAACCCCACAAGTTCAAAGATCATGAGTCAGATTGGAAAACATCCTGAGATTGGCTCAGAAAACATGAGATTTTTTTTAGAAGTTCTGAGTTCTCTTTATATGCTTTCTGCTTTTTGAGGTTCTAGGGTTTACATTTTCAAGTTCTACTGTGCAACCATGAAATCTTACTCTTTCTTTTTCTCTTTTTTATTTTCTTTAATGAAGGAGGGATAGCTCAGTGGTTTGAGCATTGGCTTGCTAAACCCAGGGTTGTGAGTTCAATCCTTGAGGGGGGCCATTTAGGGATCTAGGGCAAAAATTGGAGATTGGTCCTGCTTTGAGCAGGGGGTTGAACTAGATGACCTACTAAGGTCCCTTCCAACCCTGATATTCTATGATTCTAAGGCTGGGATTCCCATGTAATTACACAACTCCTGGAGCTGGGGCTTTAAGAAAATCACCAAATATTGTGAGACTCTCAATAAAATAGAGTTGGTGACACTGCTAGCGAGAGGAGAATGAGGTCTTAGGAGCGTCACTGCAGTGTTTTAGGCCATTACTGGAGGATACAGAATGTAGCAGATTCTTATAAGGGAACAAGTGACCTGCAGGAAGCCACAATATAAATGAGGATCTCAGATTTATTCTCCAAGTATCAGTGCCATGTGGAATAGCACCTAGGATCAACCTGCAAGGTGACCACCTGCCAACACTCTGTCCCTGAGACACCTCACTCCTTGAGATTGCAATGTCTGGTAGGGACAACATAAATGCTCCTCTGGGTCCCTCACCTCCTCTCTCCAGGCCATCTGGGATTGAAAGAGGGATGTGACCCCTTGAAGGGAATCTTCTTGCCAGGAGAGAGATCTGAACTCTGTAGGGATAAAGGGGTCCCTAGAAGCAGACTTCCTGTAGCCAGACTCTGCTAAGCCGAGATCCAAGCAGCCTTTACACAGATTGTCCCTACTATCAAAAATACAGTCAAACTTGCCACATGTGGGGTTCCTCTAGCATATGCCCGAGAGGACAAGACCCTCTTATCTGCCATTGGTCATGTTCCACCTGTCCCCGGGGAAACCACGGTGTCATTCTGCAGTCCCTGTGCTAGCTCCAGCTGTGTCCAGAGACCAAAATATCTGGTCACATCCTGTTTAATTCCAGCTGGTTTACAGTCAGCAACTATAGGCCTCCAGATCCCTGTACAAACAGGAGACAGCTGTAGCTGAGAGAGGGGGAGGGTTTTTTTTTCTGACGATGATGCTAGTTGGAGATGGGCTTATGCAGTAGGCCTTGGAATCCAGCCTTGTTTATATTAGTGTTGCTTCCTCTCCCCCCTCTCAGACCCCCACAGCTCAACCCTGCATTGGGATACACAAAAATGCTCCAGTTTACTTGTTGCCTAGGATCTATTTATACATGAAAGTCTCAAGCCGTTACCTCTTCAGAGGGTTCTTGAGGTACAAGCTTTTAAATCCACATGCCAGGTGTACAGCAGATGGAGAGAGACAGTGGGAAAGTCCCACAGAATCACTCCCCTGCCTCCGGCATCAACAGACCAGTATCCAAGAACCCCACAGAAGGGAGCAATGCTGAGTGAAGAGGAGGCACTGCCTTGGCCCACAGTTTGGCAGTATTGAGCCAAACCCAGGACTGGTGTAACTTATTAGCATTATTGCGGTGACACCAGGGATGAATTTGGCCATTGTGTCTATTGCACAAAGGATTTCTCAAGGCAGCCAAAGAGGCCAATTTTCATGCTAGTTGAGCTCACTTTTATCAGACTCAGAGCACTGGTTATTATCCCCTATTAGGAATAGATTTCCTATACAGTCATTATATTTTAAATCTACAGCATGTGCAGCCCATCCAGCAAACATACAGAAAATGGATTTGTTTCCTGGTGCCTCTGGTCCTTAGCCCTCCCTTTATGTGGGTGCCATTTGCCCCTGCACTAGATTGTGGGCACAAATAGAAGCAGCTGGGTCACTAACCACCTATTTTCACCTACAATTCATTGCAGGCAGACAAAAAGGCAGGAATTTCCCCCTCTCTGAGCCTCCAATAGCCACTTGTACATTGGGAATAAAGACATTTTCTTACCTCACTTCAGGGATATAAGGCTTGTGAAGATTAATTTGAAAATCGCTTAGAGATCTTCATCTTGAAGGGCTAAAGACGTAACACAGTTCAATAGGGCAGTCATTTAATACTATTTGCACAGATAGCTAAATTCACCTGTGGTCTAGGCAGGTGCAACTCCATTGAGGCCAAGGACCCTGTGTTCACTTGTATCATTTGCCTCTGAGTATCCAGACAGTGTTACATAGTACAAAATGGGCATTGCAAATGCGTAGAAGAGTCACCGTACATTTTCAGCTGGCACAGAGAGGAGCATTGGTGGCTGATACAATGAGGAGAGTTGGTCACGCTACAGGTTAATGGAGAAAATTATTCTCCCCCCTCCCCGCGTGGCATAATTGTTAGTTTCTTCTCATCGATGGCCCAGTACAGAACAACATGGGATCTTGTGGGTGAGGCCTGAGGGGCACTATCAGAGCTGGTGGGGGAGCAGTAACAGAATAACAGGAACTGGATACAGCGAGATGTGCATTGGCAGCGTTATGTGGAGAGCCCAGGACTTGTGCATCAGGACAGGATTTAGGGACATTGGCAGAGCTACATAGGGAAAGTTCTTACAGCAGCTGACTGTACTAGCATGACTCTGCCCAGTGCTCTAATGGCTCGTTTTCATATGCACCAAATTTGCTTAACATTTGAAAGAAAAGCCCCTCTTAAAATGTACCAGTCCTGAAACAAGATAAGCAGAATCCTGGGAAGTGCATGGCTCAGAAAGAACCCCACATTAGAGATGCTCTGGAAGGGCTCGCTATTGGGGTAAGAACTCATTAAAGGAGAAAAGATGGTCTTAGTGCACATTCCATCTTCTTCTTATGTGGCATCTCCATTACTGGAGGTTTGCAATCATGCTAGCTTACTCTGTATGGTCCTCTATTAATCTCTCGATAGATTAATCGTCCTTTTGATCTGACTAGGATACCACATCATTCATCCGAGATCTTTTTCTGCCTTGTGTTTTTCTGCCATCATCTTTTCCTTCCTGTGCCTGTAAACATGCATCACCCGCGGAACCTCTTAACATGTGCCCTTTAAATTGAATCTTTCTTTTCATAGGATCTCTGACTAGCATTTGCTGAGTTGTTACATGATCTATCCATGATATTTTCAGAATTATTCTATAAAACCATAATTCAAGGGATTGTTGTTTCTTTATTATCCATTGCTTGAATGTCCATGTTTCACAGCTTTAATTTAACACAGACCAAATGTAAGTTTTTAAGAGTCAGAATTTAGTCTTCAGATTTATGTCCCTCTTCATCAGATGTTTATTCTTCCAAAATGCCTCTTAGAATATTAGAGTTGGAAGGGACCTTAGGAGATCATCTAGTCCAACCCCGTGCTCAAAGCAGGCCCAATCCCCAATTATTTGCCCCAGATCCCTAAATGACCCCCTCAGGGATTGAACTCATAACCCTGGGTTTAGCAGGCCAATGCTCAAACCACTGAGCTATCCCTCCCCCCTCTTTTGCGCTTGCTATTCTGATGCTGACTTTGATATCCGATCCTCCATCTTCTGTTATCTTGCATGTTTTCCCAGGATCCCGTTGCATACCACCATAGCTTTTGTCTTGTCCACATTAAACTCTAGGCCATATTCTTTGCCATATTCATATATAATCTCCGCTAACTTCATCAAACCTTCCTCTGAATCAGCCAACACCACTGTGCACATTCCATAGTGTTTTATAAGCCACAGCCCCCTGCTCTATTGAATAGCTGGGACGTAGGCAGGATCCCCCTAAGGTTGTATCAATGGATTTTGTGTGGCATGGAGAAGATAAATCTTCACTTCTGCCTTCCCTTGTTCTCCCCAAACACCTATCCAAATGAAACTCAGTATTTCTAAGTTGCTATATGGCTCCCATACAATCTGAGACTTCCAAGTACTTATTTTTCAATCTTTCCCTGTGAGGTAGTGAAGTATTATTGTTATCACTATTTTACAGACAGGGAGTTAAGGTACACATCAATCGTGAGACTTGCCCAAAGTCACACAGGAAGCTTATGGCAGAGCCAGGGATTTAAGTCACATCTTCTGTGTCCAATGTCAATGTCTTAACCACAAAATCATCCTTCTTCCTTCAATGGGTACATATACCTAGCACTTAATCTTGCTGTACCTCAATTCTCCTTCTATAAAATTGGAATATCTTCCCTTCCTCAGAGGGGTGTTTGGAGAATGAATCCATAAATACCAGGAAGGCTGAGATAGGATCATACAAGAATCTAGAAATAAAGCAAGTCCCATTTGAACTAGTGTTTGCTTTGCAAGCATGACTGGCTTCTCAGTATGGCGTGGATAAGGACGCTTTATGCTCTGTACATCACTATGTACAATAATTCACAATTTCAAAGAAGCTCTGCGGTCCTGTCTGCTTCCCACCCCATTCACACAACTCAGGGCTCTGGATTACAAGACACTATGGAATGTGCCAGATAGATTCTTCCCAGGCATGGTGCAGGTGGAATTATGTCAGTCAGTAAACAAGGGTAGATCTGGTTTCTTTCCTCTGTGAATGATTTATACTCTGCCATGCGAGTGAAAGGGTAGGGAAGCTGCAGAAACAGAGGCAGAGAAAGTGCTCATGGACAGGGCAGTGAACCATGCTTCCTCTGTGTGTACATTATTCCCATACGGAAGAAACACATGGTGGCTTAATATGTTTAAAATATGTAAATTCCTTGGGGGACAGCGGCATAAATCCAGAGTAATTCCAAATTGATTGAGTTACTGTGTTACAGCAGGGTAAGTGATAGCAGGATCTGGCCCAGTGTGCTGGTCACACGCAGTTTCAATCTCAGTGTGATGTGTTTGATCAAGATTATAATAAAGTGAGCAAGGAAGGAATAATTGGCCTGATTCTCCTTTGCACTACACCACTGGCACCAAGTGGCCCTAAAGATGGAGTAGCAGACTTCAGGAGCATCAGCCCAGTACAGGTAGATTGTCCCATAGTGTAGAGCTGGTATAGTGGCACCTTTGCTACCTCCCCTGCAGACTGCTGGTGTAAGAGTCATGACTGGGAAAAGAGGACATTGCTGCACCTTCTGTAACAGCCCCGTGGGGTCACTGGCAGCCAGCTCAAGATACAGCAGCCCTTAGGCTGCTCTAATTTACACCATGGGATAGTATGCTGGCATGCAGCCAGCCCAGGATTCAAGCCATCGTTGCGCCCCTGTCCTGAGTTGTACTGTATGCTCCTTGGCTGCAGCCAAGGATAAGGACTGATGTTTTATGTTTTCTCATGGTTTTTTTGAGTGGAGGTGCTCAGCGAATGGATTCTGTTTATAATTTGAAGAGACAGGTTGACCCATCATCTTGGAAGACATGGTGAGGGAGAAGCATCTTGCTACTCCTAACAGGGCTCTGCTAGGCAGCCATTATTGAGTGTAACAGTACCCCTGCTCTCCTTTCAGATCACAGTAAATGTGCCTGTCATGCTGCAGACACGGTCATTTTGTTTTCTTTCAGTTTGGGGGCTTGTTTAGTTTGGCTGCCCAGGAGCCCCACTCTGTCAGCAGCTGCCAGAAGATTGAGGTAGGCCAGGCGGCCAAGTGAGGCCTAGTCACTCAATGAAACCTTGACACCTGTGTCAGCAGGAGACTGGATGGGACCCATTTCACTCTAATTCTGGGTAGGTAGATATCAAGAAAGGGCTTGCCTACACAGTAATACTCAGGAAAATTAATCAGAATTATTTTTTAAAATGGATTAGTTAAACTCCAATAAATCCCTGTGTGGACACTCTTATTCAGCACTAAAGCAGCCTTAATTCACTCAGGAGGTGAATTAAACAAAATTAAATTAAGGCTACTTTGATTCTGAATAAGAGTCCACACGGGTTTAAATGTCGTTTATCTAATCAACTTTAACTTCACACTTTTAGTTAATTCAGATTAATTTTCTTTGAGTGTGTCTGTGTAGACAAGCCCAAAGTTCCAGCCTCAGGAACAGAAGGGATGGGAACCCTCTCCTGTATGATGGAATGGAAGCTAATCTGAGAATCCTTTCCAGCAACAAGACAGCTTGTTGCAGCCACACCACTTCCCCAGAGGAGAAAGAAGGGTCAGAGTAACTGAGGGCTGGTCTACACTAGCCCCCAAGTTCGAAGTAAGATACGCAACTTCAGCTACGTGAATAACGTAGCTGAAGTCGAAGTATCTTATTTCGAACTTAAAAGTACTCACCCCTGGTCCACACGGCGGCGCGCAGGCTCCCCCGTCGACTCCGCCTGCTCCGTTCGCAGAGCAGGATTACCAGCATCGACGGGGGAGCACTTCCTGGTTCGATTTATCGCGTCTAGACAAGACGCGATAAATCGAACCCAGAACATCGATCCGACACCTCCGACGCGCTGGGTAAGTGTAGACTAGCCCTGAGAAATATTGTACCCCTCGTATAAACAATTTCTATCAGCTGTGATTCACCATCAAGAGCCAGCCACCTCTGCGGTGGGATGCAGCAGCTTTGCACAGCATCATAACCCAAATGTGTAGGGCAGGAAGTGAAGAAGAATCCTAACTACATGCAAAACTGCTGGAGAAGTACAGGGAGACAGACTAGAATGACCCAAGCTGGAATTTGGCCACAATGCTGGAGATAGAAACCCTACTCTTGAGAAAATTCCCAAGACTTGAATGCCTACAAGTGCTCAGGACTGTACTTACTGTTGCTCTATTTCCCTGTACAATAATTGTTTCATATGGGTTGCATGGTTGTCCCAAGGAGGAGGGGTAGAGTTATCATGCACTATAGCACCAGGCACAAAGTCTCCCTGTGTTACCAGGGCTGGTGTATCCAGTTCAGATAAGTTTGGTTAAACTGTTTTTGTTTTGTTTTCTCACTGATTGGCCTGTCTTGCTTCAGACAGGAATCAAAAGGGCCAAACACCACTAGGGAAGTGAATCTCTTGGTGTTCCTACTAGGGCTGTCAAGCGATTAAAAAAATTTATCGCGATTAATCACGTTGTTAAACAATAATAGAATACCATTTATTTAAATATTTGTGGATGTTTTCTACATTTTCAAATATATTGATTTCAATTACAACACAGAATCAAAAGTGTACAGTGCTCACTTTATATTTATTTTTGATTAAAATATTTGCCCTGTAAAAAACAAAAGAAATAGTATTTTTCAATTCACCTCATACAAGTACTGTAGTGCAATCATGAAAGTTGAACTTACAAATGTAGAATTATGTACAAAAAATAACTTCATTGAAAAACAAAGCAAAGTAAAACTTTAGAGCCTACAAGTCTACTCAGTCCTACTTCAGCCAATCACTCAGACAACCAAATTTGGTTACAATTTACAGGAGATAATACTGCCTGCTTCTTGTTTACAATGTCACCTGAAAGTGAGAACAGGTGTTCACATGGCACTATTGTAACCGGCATTGCGAGATATTTACATGCCAGATGCGCCGAAGATTCATATGTCCCTTCATTTTCAACCACCATTCCGTAGGACATGCGTCCATGCTAATGATGGGTTCTGCTCGATAACGATCCAAAGCAGAGCTGACCAACGCATGTTCATTTTCATCATCTGAGTCAGATGCCACCAGCAGAAGGTTGATTTTCTTTTTTGGTGGTTTGGGTTCTGTAGTTTCCACATCAGAGTGTTACTCTTTTAAGATTTTTGAAAGCATGCTCCACACCTCGTCCCTCTCAGATTTTGGAAGTCACTTCTGATTCTTAAACCTTGGGTCGAGTGCTGTAACTATCTTTAGAAATCTCACATTGGTACCTTCTTTGCATTTTGTCAAATCTGCTGTGAAAGTGTTCTTAAAATGAACAACATGTGCTGGGTCATCATCCGAGACTGCTATAACATGAAATATATGGCAGAATGAGGGTAAAACAGAGCCAAAGACATACAGTTCTCCCCAAGGAGTTCAGTCACAAATTTAATTAACCCATTATTTTTTAACGAGCATCATCAGCATGGAAGTATGTCCTCTGGAATGGTGGCCAAAATATGAAGGGGCATACGAATGTTTAGCATATCTGGCACCTAAATACCTTGCAACATTGGCTACAAAAGTGTCATGTGAATGCCTGTTCTAACTTTCAGGTAACATTGTAAATAAGAAGCAATCAGCAGCATCTCCTGTAAAAGTAAACAAACTTGTTTGTCTTAGGGTACGTCTTCACTACCCACCGAATCGGCGAGTAGTGATCGATCCCCGATCACTCTACCGTCAACTCCGGTAATCCACTGCGGCGAGAGGCAGAAGCGGAGTCGACGGGGGAGCGGCGGCAGTCGACCCTGTGGCATCCTTTATATTTATTACACTGGTCTACAATTTTTGAGAAGTCGTCTGCTTCAGAGATAAAATGTGCTATTTAGTATGTATTTTGATGTGCTGAATTCAAATATGACAATTAAAACAACTGATTGGCTACTGTTTCTAAGATATTTAAGTTTTTACATTTTATGTCTATGTATATTGTGTAGATAGTAGAGTTTTAATCATAAATTGTAAACCTAGGTCTTTTCATGTGTTTATGGTTACTTTACATGATACTATTTCACCTGTCCTGTTTATGTAACACTTTAAAAATCAGCAAAGGGGTTATATAAATAAAATTTATTATGAAACAAAAGGCAAAAAACTATTATGTACATAGTTTAGTCCTATTCAGTGTCTACTCAGCGCTTCTTGGCTTGTCTCTTGTATTCATTAAATGGAGCATCTCTTGTCACTGTCCAGCAATAGTCTACAAGTATTGATGGGCTCCATTTGCCCTGATAGCGTTTCTCCATTGTTGCAATGTCCTGGTGAAATTGCTCGTCGTGCTCGTCGTGCTCGTCGCTCACTGCTCCGCAGTTCGGTGGAAAAAAATCTAGATGAGAGTGCAAAAAATGTATCTTTAGTGACATGTTGCAACCAAGGCTTTTGTATGCCTTGAGGAGGTTTTCCACCAACAACCTGTAGTTGTCTGCCTTGTTGTTTCTGCGAAAATTTATTGCCACTAACTGGAAGGCTTTCCATGCCTTTTCTTCCTTGCCACGCAGTGCATGGTCAAATGCATCATCTCGAAGAAGTTCATGAATCTGAGGACCAACAAAGACACCTTCCTTTATCTTAGCTTCACTTAACCTTGGAAATTTTCCACGGAGGTACTTGAAAGCTGCTTGTGTTTTGTCAATGGCCTTGACAAAGTTCTTCATCAGACCCAGCTTGATGTGTAAGGGTGGTAACAAAATCTTCCTTGATTCAACAAGTGGTGGATGCTGAACACTTTTCCTCCCAGGCTCCAATGACTGTCAGAGTGGCCAATCTTTCTTGATGTAGTGGGAATCTCTTGCACGACTATCCCATTCGCAGAGAAAACAGCAGTACTTTGTGTATCCAGTCTGCAGACCAAGCAAGAGAGCAACAACCTTCAAATCGCCACAAACCTGCCACTGATGTTAGTCATAGTTTATGCATCTCAAAAGTTGTTTCATGTTGTCATAGGTTTCCTTCATATGGACTGCATGACCAAGTGGAATTCATGGTAAAACATTGCCATTATGCAGTAAAACAGCTTTAAGACTCGTCTTCGATGAATCAATGAACAGTCTCCACTCATCTGGATTGTGAACGATGTTGAGGGCTGCCATCACACCATCGATGTTGTTGCAGGCTACAAGATCACCTTCCACGGAGAAGAATGGGACAAGATCCTTTTGACGGTCACGGAACATGGAAACCCTAACATCACCTGCCAGGAGATTCCACTGCTGTAGTCTGGAGCCCAAAAGCTCTGCCTTACTCTTGGGTAGTTCCAAATCCCTGACAAGGTCATTCAGTTCACCTTGTGTTATGAGGTGTGGTTCAGAGGAGGAGGATGGGAGAAAATGTGGGTCCTGTGACATTGATGGTTCAGGACCAGAAGTTTCATCCTCTTCCTCTTCCTCGTCTGACTCAAGTGAGAATGATTCTGGTGCATCAGGAACCGGCAGTCCTTCTCCGTGGGGTACTGGGCATATAGCTGATGGAATGTTTGGATAATGCACAGTCCACTTTTTCTTCTTTGACACACCTTTCCCAACTGGAGGCACCATGCAGAAGTAACAATTGCTAGTATGATCTGTTGGCTCTCTCCAAATCATTGGCACCGCAAAAGGCATAGATTTCCTTTTCCTGTTCAACCACTGGCGAAGATTTGTTGCACAAGTGTTGCAGCATATGTGTGGGGCCCACCTCTTGTCCCGATCTCCAATTTTGCAGCCAAAAGAAAGGTGATAGGCTTTCTTAACCATAGTGGTTATACTGCACTTTTGTGATGCAAAAGTCACTTCACCACAAACATAGCAGAAGTTATCTGCACTGTTCACACAAGTACGAGGCATCTCTGCTCACTTTGGCTAAACAGAAATGTGTCCCTTTGCAAAATCAAACACTGACAAATAAGAGAGCACGACACTGTATGATTTCTAGAGCTGATATAGGGCAATTTGTTCAGCAGAGTGATGTAAGCTTCGTTATGATTGCATCATCCATGACTTCTAGGAATAACATGATGCAATTCATATCATGTATGACGCAATACCAGCTTCAGATTGCATCATTCATTGTTTTGCCTAAAAAGCAAGTACTGTCCAAACCCAGTCATAGATTTATTCATAGATCCAGTCAAAGATGTATTTTAGTCATTTCTGGTTTAAATTGAGATCCCTTCCCTTTATAACTCACTTATCCTCCGCCATTCCCAAGTCAAGGGTCGTATATACTGACCCAATAGCATGTCTTGAAAACTAGAGCCAATCAACAATTTTAAGCATCATTTTCATTCTCAGTGACCCAGAATTAGTAAAGTTTGACTACATTTATTTCAGAAGCATTTTGGCTGTAGAGCAGTGAATCAATTGAGGTACATTGACTTCAGCTACGTTATTCATGAAGCTGAAGTTGCATACCTTACACTGACCTCCCGTCCCAGTGTAGACCAGGCCTTAGCGATTGGCTGAACAAGAAGTAGGACTGAGTGGACTTGTAGGCTCTAAAGTTTTACATTGTTTTGTTTTTGAGAGGAGTTATGTAACAAAAACAAATCTTAATTTGTAAATTACACTTTCAGGATAAAGAGATTGCACTACAGTACTTGTATGAGATTAATTGAAAAATACAATTTCTTTTGTTTATCATGTTTACAGTGCAAATATTTGTAATACAAATAATATAAAGTGAGCACTGTACACTTTGTATTATGTGTTGCAATTGAAATCAACATATTTAAAAATGTAGAAAAAATCCCAAAATATTTAATAAATTTAAATTGGTATTCTATTGTTTAACAATGCAATTAATCACGAGTAATTTTTTTGGCTTAATCGTGTGAGTTAACTGCGATTAATTGACAGCCCTAGTTCCTACTCTAGATGAAACAAGAAAGTGGTAGCAATCTCATAGGGCTTCCTACCTGGGAGGTGAGAAACCCGGAATTCTTAACTACGCTGAATTGTCTGGGGGAGGCTCCTGCCTGCAGCAGCCCCTGGAACCCCATTGCCAGTGGCCTGTGCTACATGTCGAAGGTGACAGGACCACTGCATACCAGACAGCAGCTAGCTCGGTTTCTCATGGGGTCATTTGAACGGTGGTGTGGGAGCTTTACCAAGCTGTGGAGACAGGAATAGAAGGCAGCAAGGACCAGGTGGAGAAGGACACCCATGGTAGGCCTGACCCAAAGGAACAATGGGGATGGGGCATGCTGTGAACCTGATGGACAGACTAAGCCAGAAGAACCAGGGGAGTGGTGTACACCTGCTGTGTGCCACCCTGATTCTCAGGACTTGTTCTTTACAAGCATCAGGGGAAGCTGGGTTTGAATTGGCCCAATTCACAATCCCACACAATGAGATGACAAGTGTGGAGCAGCCTGTGTTGACTGGGGATGACGGAGAGGGTGGGGGGAGAAAGTGGCAGGGAGGCAGGCACACTCCCTGGAGATAAGGGAGGATATAATGAATAGTTTGACACACACACACACAAACACACAGAAAGCCAAATTGCAGAGGATAATTGCTTCAAAAAACAAAGGGACGCTTCATATTTTTTTGGCTTGCTGACAGAATTAGCACAGTAAGCGTTAGCTGGCTTTCCTTTTGTTCTCCTCCAAAAACATCACTTTCCTTCAAGGGAGTGGGGGGGGGCGGGAAATGAGCATCCCAGAGCTTGCAACAAAATACCGCCAGCTGCAGAAGAAAGGTCCCCACCCCCCTTTCCCCAGCTACATATCCTCAGGATAAATGCATCCCGCCACAGTGCATACCTGGGAAGCTGGAGCTCACTTGCTTCTAGCTCTGAGGATCCCTGTTCTGGCCTGTGAGTGTCAGAGGGGGACTTTCAGGTACTGGTACTCATCTCTCATCCTGCTTCCTTACCCTATCACACCCAGTTCCACTGGAGTAAAGAGACATATCCAGATTCTCTCATGCTGCCTCCCAGAGAATGGGGCACATTGTACCAGGCTCTGAACCCCGCCAGGTGCTGCTTCCATCAGAACCTGTACAAACCCAGCACTCCCTTTCTTATCTCCCCTCCACCCACCTACTGAAGAGCCCAGTGTATCTGGTTCAAGGGAGGGAGCTAGCACTGGTGGAGGCAGGATACTAGAGTAATGATTTAATCTGGTACAGGGGCTCCTATAAACCTCAGGAGTGTGAATGGCTGGATCAACTCAAGAGCCTCAGGGGCTTGTTCCCAAGCTCTCTGAAGCTCCATATTAATTGCCCGGCACCCAGGTTCCCTTTTAAACTGAGCAGGCACCATCAGCTGTGAGCACAATGAAGCGAGGGCAGGAAGGGCTCTCTCCAATTCCCCAGCCCAGGCCTAGAATCCAGGCCAATAACATTCAATTAAGATGTCCTGCCAGAGGAGAGCTCTGGATTGCACATCGACATGGATATAACACGGGTTGGCAGGGAGACAGGCCATCATCAAAGGGTTATTTATGAGACAATTTCAAAATGCCACTGTCAAACGGCCCTGAATAATGGAAACTCTCTGCTCTGTCCTGGCCTTAAATATGAATATACAGTATCACTATAATGAGATTTTTACTACTTTGCTGGAAGAAAGAAAACAAATGGGGGGGAAATGGAACTGAGAAATGAAAGGACTCGAGATGGAAGAAAGAGGAGCGAGGTCAATACCCCTAGTGTGGAGGCAGCAACAGGGCGGCAATATCTTGTGTAACCCGACAGTGCCGCCTGTGGATGACTGATGGGCAGCACTGGTAGCCTTCATAGTAAGTCCCATCCAGTGCACCTCAGCCCAAAGCAATGACAGCAATAAAGTGGGGATCACATGGGTGAAGGTGTGAAGTGGGGAACAATTGGGGGATCCTCAGGTCTGTGATTGGGACTCAGGAAGTTCCCTGTTTCACCCCAACTAAAAATGCAAATGTAAAACCCCATTACTATCAGAGTCCTGCTCCCCAGCTCAGACCAGAGCACACCCCACTGCTGCGCCACTTCACAAGCCAGACCTGATATCCTTGTAGCCCTTTTTTGAACCTAGTGCTTTTCACCTGAGGGCACCTGGGTTCACATCTGGATTGTGCTACAGATGACCCCAGTCTAGTCCCTGGAAATCAGTTACTCACAGCACAAAACCACTGCACAGCCTGGCAGGATTAACTAGCTGTGCTGGGGTGAGGCCAAGGGTTGTGACAGCGCAGTTACCGTGGGTCAGTTCTGAGGGACATTGGCAGAGCGGGGGGACAGGATTAGAATAGCAGAAGTGCTGCAGGGCAGGACGAAGGGTCCCTGGTAGACCTGGGGCAGGGTGAAGCACAAGTGGAATAGCCAGAGTAGCTACAGGTCAGGATTGGGGTGGCAGAGTTGTGTGGGGCAGGTGACAGCTGTCATAGTTTGTACACACACTATACCTCCAAAGGGTGAGCACTATCAGCCCCACATTCGCCTCCCTCCTCAAGCATTCTTAAAAATGCTGAGCACTGCACTGTACTCAAAGTGGGGAGAAAAACTGGGCTGTACCTTGCAAGGCTGGTTAGCAGCTTTGGACCATAACAGGTAGGAGGGGGGAAAGCAGAGGAGGGCGTTGCCAAACAAGGCAATGGAGTTGTCTCCCTTCCCTGTCCTCACCCCCTGGACCTAGACCAGCTCTTCCATCTCTGCAGCACTCTTTTCTTGTTCAAAGGAACCGGCAAGGCAAGACCGTTTTTTGGTTTATTCTATAAGCAGCATCACTCCTGGGGCTCCTTCTCACCCCTAGGCACTGTCAGGAGTTCACCAGATTCTCTCCCTCCCCCATCGCACCATTACCAGGCAAGCTGCGTATTTTGGAGCTCGACTGACCTCTGCCCTACGAACCTGCCTTTAGCTCACTCTTTATCCTTGTAAATTATTGACATCAGAAATGGAAAACTTTTAACTGGAGACCTCACAAAACTTTACACTGCCTGGGATATTGGAGAAACACGCATTCAGCATCTTCAGCCAGTCCCCTGTCCCAGGTCTGGAGCCAGGGCCCTCATTGTCACTCTGTGGCCTGCATTTGCCTCTTGGAAGGGCAAGACTGGAGCTATGCTCAATTCACACCTTTTTCTATAAATTGGCTTGTCAGTGCCGCATCCCCACTGCAATATCTGAGATTCACATACAACTCATTGATTCATCCTTCTAGCCCCATGAAATAGGGAAATGTATCTGCCCATGGCACTGGGGAGGAAACCGAGGCACAGAGATGGTCAGTGACTTGTCCAAGGCCACACAGGAGACCAGTGACAGCACTGCAACAGTCCAGCTCTACCAACTCACATTTTAAAGCCCTCTCTACTAAACTAGGCTGCCTTGCTGAATCTGTGCCTTGGATCTCCAGGTAAGGTAAATCCTCCATGCAACCAGATTTTCCTCATGTAATTTTCCTTAATGAAAGGAGAGAAATATTAGTGAGCAAGGCAGAACTCTGGGCCAGGCTTCCTCCCCCTTCTGCTGCTGTCTCTTGCTTGTAATATTTCCAAATCCAACTCCTCCCCCTGGCTTTGGGTTCACAGGAAGCCTGCAATACCATTGGAGGCACTAGATCCCAGAACAAATTGCACACCTGCTTAAGCACATCAACTTCCCAACCTAAGAGAGCTCATGCTTATGATTTCCAGGGGCATTTCCTGTCCCATTAAGGCAGAAGCCACCCCAGTGAGATGTGTCCAGGGATATACACTGTGTATATGCAACAGTGCAATCTGTCCCTCCCCACCGCCACACAATGCCCTGGGACAGCTCTATGCACTCACACCCCTTTCCCCAGGGTCTCAGGTTGGCTTCTGTTGCTGATTTTCATGCTTCCCTCTAAAGAGTTAATGTGGCTCAGAGCCGGAATTAAAAGCTTAACAATAAAAGAGAAGATAAAGGGAACAGTGGAAAAACCGGATTTTCTTTTTATTGGCATTTTTTTAAGGATGCAGTATTGAGCCGACCATGACAAATATGCCTGGAATGTTTGCCCTGGAGGCCTGGTACGAAGGGGGAAAGGCCCAGAAAAAAGCACCCACCAACTCCTTATCGAAATAGCCAGTCCCACTGTTTGTGTAAAGACAAATGTATGATCTCGTGTCTCTCCCGGGACTACAATCCACCCCCGCCCCCAGAGTGGGACATTAATGTGTGCAGAGCATGTCACTAAGTGCCTGAGGTCTCCATTGTGCTGGAATCAGCACATTCACCAGCCAGCAGCTGTCAGAGGCATTGGCCTCCCCATCTCATAGCCTAAATGCCAGTGACAGCTACAAGATGCACAGCTCCAAAAGGAATGCAGGGGCCCTGCAACATGTGGCTAGAACCCAGTGGGGCAGTGATGGACTCCAGTAACTTGCACTGGGGAAGGGTTCCTAGCGAGAACAGGCTAATGAGGGAGGACAGAGGTGCTGAAGGGTGCTGGCAAGTCACCTAACGTCATTGCCAGTCTCTCAACAGCACTGAGCAGGTGCAGCCCATTAACTACAATCCAGGTGGAGTCTGTGTTTGGAGGTCTCAGCACAATAAGAGAGGTGTCAAGTTTCCTCCAGCAGAGGTAGAAGGCAACTGCAGAGAAGCCAGGCCTGAAACCCAAGCAATGAGCAGCAGAAGCAGAGCAGCTCTGAGGGGCAGAACCTGGAATATGCTGCTAGCCACCAGGTGCTGTAAATGTTCTAGCCCATGTGTGAGATGTTAAATCTGGGGTCTGAAACCAAAGAAGATAATAGTGGGTCTTGTTTCCAAACTGATGGAGGTCATGGCTTGGCATCATGGGGTGACTATCACCATGCACAGGAAAACATGAGGCACTGACACTTCTATGCTTGGAGATGTGCATTTAATAAACTTGTGGACTGCTTCTGAACTCTTCAGCAGTGGGAATGGGTGTCTCAGAGCACTGGGAAAGCGATATGCAGCCTTTTATGTCAAGGTTGTTGGTTCAAAGCTAACTCAGCTCAGTAATGACAAGAAGTTCCTATCACATGCTTTCTGTGAAATGAGTTTGGTGATATCAGTCTGGATTCTAGAAGGACAAGTCCCAGGAATATCATGTGCAACTGCATGTCACACACATTCCCAAGAGCAGCTCTGGCAATAGCAGTGCCAAAGGGCATCACCTGGAAGCAAACCTATGATAGCAGCTGGAATCGTTCAACCCAAGGAAGGCTTCAGCAAGGAACCATGTCAAATCTGAGGTTTCCCACAGACTTGGATTGACACTGGATTGGCCCCATTTGAATGGTAGCAAACCAAAGTATCCCCAGGTTTCCGCCTTATGTGCCAGGGTTTCTCATAGATGTCCATTGGGATTGATTCAGGTCCAAATGAGACAATCTGACCACAGTGCAGCACAATGAATATGCAAATATGAGTCCACTCATGAAATGTTTCTTTTTGTGATTAACAAAAGCCCAAGGAAATGAACATATCAGCTAAGTAATAGAAACATGAGGGTCCAGGCGCTAAACAAATGCTCTTATTGAATTGGTTTACTAAATAAGAGGCAAACAAACCATCGGTCCACCCTCAAATACCCATAGGCACAAACAGCCTCATTTGAGAGTGCCTCTCCTAGGGTCAGGCTTCATCTGGAGGTCCCACCTGAGCCCTAACTGCTCTCTTCAGGCCTACATATTGAAGGGTATTTTGTCCCACCTATCAGTGGGACCTTCCTGGTCTTCTCCACCACTATTCAGACCCTCCATGCTATTTAAGAGCAGTGCTTGACTATGTGGACCGAGATAAGCAGAAAATATAGATCAGTAAATTGACTCTATATTACACATAGATCAAAGTTTGATAGGTGACCCCTGGCCGGCAAGAGAGACAGTGAGATAGAGAGATGCTCTCTTCAGGCCTGCAAGCCATTCCATCTTCCTAGCTCTTGCACCCTTTGGAAACCTTCTGCCAGAGCCACCACCTCGGATTGTGAAGATGAAGAAGCCTCATAAATAAGCCCTGACACCAGTCAGTATAACACATGGCCCATCAGCACCCTGTGTAAACAGAGTGTATGAACCATTCCCTGTGATTCATTTCACTCTCCTCCCTCGAAAGGTGCCTGGGGCCAAGCCCCCATTCATCACTGTAATTTATACCACCATGATTAGAGCAACTGAGCTTTCTGCACTAACAGGGGAAGGAATGGAGCAGGGAGGGAAGGTGATAGTTTTTGTTAAGCTTGGCAAGTCCATTAATCAGAGACCTGTCAGATCTCCCTAGCTCAGAGCCACATTGTTGGAATTATAAACCTAACAATGTCTTCGTTCCAAGACAAAGTGGCAAAAGAAATACTGCACCATTCTCTCTCTCAGGAGTAGACTAGTGGGCAGGGAGGTGCATCCACAGAGCCAGGGGAGGATAAAGACAGGCCTGAATATTCCGTGTTTTATAAATCCAAATTAAAGATACATTGGCAGAGCTTGGGGAGGAGGAAATAGCCACATGCTCAGTCTGAGATGCACTAGTTGGTTTCTGTGGCAGGGAGTTCAGCCATAGCTTGCTACATATTGTCTCTCAAGCCTTAGGTTCCACTCTTGGGTCCTTTCATGAGCAATAACATTGAGCAAACTCACGCCCCAAAGCCTTTCTAGCGCGGTGGGGAAAGCTGCAGGTCATTGACACCTGAACGAGCTTTGAACTCCACAGAAGTCATAATGTCTGGCATGGTGCCAGGGCCAGATTTTCAAGTGACCAGCACCCTCAGTTGCGACTCACAGGAGTTAATAGGTTCGTCCTATTTGCCTTGAGAACCAACCTGCTTGGCTTTGGGGCTGGAAGTTCTCTCCACCGGAGGCTTGGCCTCTCAGCGATCCCTACATCTTTCTGCTCGGAGAGGCAGGGGGGCTGTTTGCCATTCCAGACATTACTCACTCCTGTACTCAGAGCTCAGCCTCTCTCCTGACCCTTGGGTGGTCATGGTGCTGGGTGTGGTTGCCCATCTGGCCCATAGTGTAATATCAGAGTAGAACCCTGAACCAGCCAGCTGATCCAGGTCACGTCCAGGAAGGCACGAACCTTAGCACTGCAGCTGGACCTGGAACCTTTGGGCATAGAACAGGTAGAAGCACTGCCCACTGCATTACACAAGGCCTGGATTCAGGTGCACTCAGGGCCTTTACACAGAGCCAGTTAAGAGGCTCAGGATGCTGAGGGGATAAAAGCTCCTCCCAGATACCTGCTAAGCAATACCCTGGAGGGCATTGGCATATTCACTCAGTTTGTGGGCTGGAATATGAGCACCAGTCAGGTGCTGAGCCCTAGCTAACTCCTCCTGCAGACCCTGGACAATAGGGTGCCTTTCAGGTCCCTGAGGTTTGAGCAAACTAGAGATTGACAATTTAGGGCAACAGTTTGGAACAGCCAGGACAGGTGTAATAATAACACTCTGCAAGCCCACCGTGCCTTCCGTGAAGGGCTCAGAGTCCTTTGCAAACAATGAACTAAGCCTCACAGCCCCCTTCCTCCACTGTGAGGTGGGGTAATGTACCTTGCAGGCTAGTGTATGGGACTGGGATTTAGGAGACCTTGGTTCTATTCCTAACTCTGCTGGGTGACAATGGACAATTCACTTCACTGTTCTATGTCTCAGTTTCCCCCTCTATAAAATAGGGATAATGCTATTTCTTTGTAAAGTGCTTTGAACCCTACTGTGGAAACGTGCTGTTTGAGAAATTGGTGCTGTTATTATTATCCCTATTTTACAGCTGGGGAAACAGGCCCAGAGAAGTGAAGAGACTTGCTCAAGGTCACACAGCAAGTCAGTGGCAGAACTGGAATAGGACCCAAGGGTCTTGACTTTCACCTAATCCTTTGCACTAACCACTAGCTAATTCACCTTCTTTAAAAGAAAAGACCTGGCCATGGTTACTTTTCTCTTCACCAGCCACAAGCTTTCTCCACTTCTCTTTCATTCCTCTAGTCTCCTGAATAGTCTCTCCTCAGCTCTTTTTCCATTGAACTAAATAAAATGCCTCTCTCTAAAAGAAGCCATCTTTTAATGTAGAGTTTAAAGCAGTGGGGCTCCTAGGGACCTAGGAGTCTCTGTTGTGACTAAGAAAATGAGCTACTACCTCTGTGACATGCTGCTTCTTAAAGTCTGGGCTTGGTCTGCGTGGAAGCAGAGCACAGCAGGCTGGGGCCTCACTAATTAACAGCCCCTGTTAAAAATATATTGTGCTTGGCTTAAACTAGGTAGCCTTGAGCTAGGAAGGCTGGGACTGGGGATTATTGAGAGAGAGAGTTAGTAAGGCAGCTGGGAGGAGGGGTTGGATTATGTCAATATACAATTAATTATTTATTTACTTACCACCATTTCTAAAACCAAAAAGTGCCTTTCTGTAGCGCTAGGCACCCTGGTGTCCATTAAAATACCACATAGGAAATTGTAAAACACAGGAAAACCACCCCATCAGCCTGACTCCCCATCAAGCGCCAGTCATAGTCCTCAGAACAGGACAAACAAACCAATGCCTCGTTCCACCACAAGCCCCGCTGAGTCCCTCCGCATACAATCCCCCTGGCCATTTGTATGGCGAAGTAGATGGGCCTTGTAGCCTGCCCTGAAGGTCATCGCAGATTTTGGCTATTTCAGACAAACAGGAATGGGTGCCATAGATAGGCACCCGCCCAGAGAATGACGTGTCTGCAATCACCTCCCTTTTAAACCAAAGAAACTCCAGCGCCGCCATTCGTTGCAGCAGCGGCAGTACCACGGGGTATCGTCAGCACATTTTAAGCCACATAGTGCTTCCTTGCTAGCCCCCCATGTAGTCATTGAACAAAGGGGATGACAAGGTAGAAATCTGCAGCACCCCACACCAAAGTGCCATTCAGTCATTGAGCCACCTAAAGCAATCCACTCCACTCCTGCACAGAACTACAAGGGATACATCAGCACCTTTTGATCAATGGTATCAAAGGCAGCTGATAGGCTTAAGATCATCCTGGCACCTGCTCTTCATCCATTTCCAGAAGGAAGTCGTTGACCGAGGCAACAAGTGTGCGTTCTGTGCCATACTGACGTCTGTTTCCAAGCTGAGAAAGTTCAAGGAGATGAGGTATCTCAATGCTATGAGACCTTCCGAGTCACCTTACCCAAAAAGGAAGATTTAAAGTGACTCAGTAGATGGCCAAAGTCTCAAGCTCAAAAAGCTAATGAAAATTTCCTTCACAGCCAGAGGCATCCTGTCCTCAATAGAGTCAATGACAGTCTCAACTAATAGGCCCAGTGCTTCCTGACTGGCCCTACACAAGCCAGGAGGGACATGGCTCTGAATCATAGATTTGGGTCCAAAGTTCACTCAGCACTTCCAGAAGTGACACAGGCTGACATTCAAGCAGAAAAGCTCTCGTGTTCGTCCCATCGCGATATTACCCTGGACACAGATATTTCAACCTGAACCCAAATAATTTCCTTTGCATAATAGCTAGAAATTTCCTCACAGCAGAAGGCATTGAAATCAGCGTCCCACCAGAGGCAGCCTGGATTAATCAGGCTGGCCACAACTCCGAACAATCTGCTGACTAAGCCTTGGCAGAGTCTGTGGTGTGTGCTAAGGACCTCTCCTTTGCATCCCGCAGAGGCACAGCATCAGAGCTCAACGATCCTTGTGGAGCGAGGGACTGCTTTCATCCAGACACACCACCAGCATTCCCGCCATCTTCTCTCCTTTCAATTGGTGCAGGTCATGCCCACACAAGGTAAACTGTGGGGACACCGCTATGAAAGGGAGCACGTAGCAGCCACTCTATCAATAATAGGGGACAGCAGATTGTAATAGAAATCCTTCTAAACCAGCAAGGGAGTGGTCCATTTGGCTGTTCTGTATGTGTGATTAGATGGCTATTAGAATCCTGGCTGATAGCATAATAGCCCAGCACTGGTGTAGAGAACTGTCCCCTGCAGTCTTGCCCTGACCCTCTAGCCTTCTCAGCAGAAAGCCACTGTCACCGTCATGGGGGATTGGCAAGAACTCCCCATAAATCACCCTGGACACTGAGGTAGAGGAAGAGAGAACAGGACTGATCAAGTCACTTAAAAAAGCCTCCCACACAGTTCTGGCAGCAGACTTGTTTCTGCTGTATGGAGACTCCTGACCCGCTGTTTCTCCTCCCTTCTCCTCCCCTCCCTTTCCTTTAATGTTAAATAGTGTCTGGATGATAAAATCCCTCCCCACCCCTTTTTTCACTGGAGAAACAAAAAGGAACCTCAGGTTCTACAGAGATTTGTATCTCCATTAATAGCACTTTCTTGCTCTCCCTTCCTGCCTCAAGGAGGAGATTGAGAATTATGTAGCTTTTGGCCTCAGCACATATTTTCCTCTGTATACCCCAACCAACCCTGCAGGCATTGCTATTGATATCCCTAGCTCCCTACCCTCATCAGCCAGGAATCTTCCAGGTGACACAATGCCCCAGTGCTATCAGCATCTCTCAGTAAGGGCTGAGTATCACTAGCAGGGTCAGCCAGCGGGTACTGCGTATAACCGGGGGCACAGCCAGCGGGTACTGAGTATAACCAGGGGCACGGCCAGCGGGTACTGAGTATAACCGGGGGATACAGCCAGCAGGTACTGCGTATAACCGGGGGCACAGCCAGCAGGTACTGAGTATCACTGGCAGGGTCAGCCAGAAGTTGGAGTTGCCAGCCAGCTTCCTGCATGTGATGAGAAGTCTGTGTTCTTTGCTCTAAGCAGGCGTTGGCAGAGTGCTACAGCACTGTTCTGACAGGGGAGTTCCCAGCAGTGGGTGCCCTTTTATACCTGCCCCAGTGTTAGCAAGTTATGCACCCAGCATGTTGGGAGCAGTAGAATCCACCAGGCCATGGAGTCTTTGAATGGAGAGGCACACACCTGCCCGTAGTGTAATGACTGGGGGAGTAGGAAGCTTTGCTTTGAAATCTCTATGACAAGTTTTACTGCTGTCTACCTAACCAGGGCCTTTTCCTTCCCGGTTCTAGTGACCGACATTGCTGGGCATGGACATCTTTTCCCCTGAGGCACCCACTATAAATAGCAGCGATTAACAGCATCTGTCTTGATTCAGTCGAGCCTGCCCTATGCACAGTAGATAAAAAGTTAAGTGGGTAGCTCCCTGTTTGACTGAGTCTCTGTGTTCCCTGGGGGAAATGCACAGTGATGCACAACACCACCAAGCCCATTATGGTGGGATTGCATTAGCCAGCTAAAGTAGGCTCTTCACTCCACCAGCCCCAGAAGCTCCCATAATTCCCAGCGTCTGTCTCCTGCTCAGTTGCACCTGGCCCCATCATCACTGAAGTCAGGCTTGGGGAATGGGAGGATTCCACAGGGGTAAGGGGATCAGGGCTTTCTGGTTGGGAAGCCCATACACTCTCATGTCACTGGGCCATAAGAGGGAAAGTGTTTGTTGTTCTAACAGCAAGCAGCCTTGTACAGAGGGGAGCAGCAGGAGGACGCCTTCACCACAGAGCTCTCCTCTCCTCTCCTGGCCAGAGCAGCAGGATGTTTACAAGAATGTTTCTGGCTGGTTAAGGACACACAGAGTCACAGAAAAAAAACCTCCTGTTGTTCCGTCTAGCAGATGGAAAGTAAACACAGCTGCTCCTTTAGCACAGCCCGGCCCCCCTTCTTATCAGCCACCCACTCCCCGGTGTAGCCCCAGTGGTGGGTCCCCTCAGGCTTCAATGGCAAGGTGTGAAAGAGCCTTCCAAAAAGGTGTGGCATCTGTGGACATCTGTGCGTAGCACTAAGGTCAGCGGCTGCTCTGAAGGAGATGTTCAGACCCACTGCTACCGGGAGGGTCTTCAAACCCTTGCTCTCCAGCCTGGCCCTGCCCTCTTATCTGAGCCCCTGGCACCCTCTTATATATCTAGCACACATCACTTCATGTTGAGTAAAACAGCAATGATCAAAACAGGGCTGGGCCCAGTGGTTCAGGGAGAAGCAGCCACTCAACCAAACTGGAGAACATGTGCACAAGGAAAATGAAATTCAGGAAGAGCTAAGGGGGAGACCAAGATGGTAATGGTGGCTGAGCCTGAATGAAAAGGCCATGTACATAGCCTTGAAATCTACCCCAGAGAGGTGCTGGTGGGTATGCTAAGGAAGGGAGACCCATAGACTAGGTCCTGGGTCTGAGAAGGTCTGATTCAGACACAGCCATGGCAAAGAGAGCAAGGAGAACCCAGCTGACCTCAGCAGCTTTGGCAAGACATAGGGGCAGGGACAGTTGCTCATATATTTCTGGCCTAGACTGTTAGATATTATTTCTCTGCCTACAAGAAGTGCTCTCTGAATGCTCCTGAGAGATAAGATTCTTGGAGATTTAAATCTCTGGTCTGCTCAGAGGACAGTGTGGAACAGCAGAGTATGGGAAGACAGGGATAGGCATGTCCCATGTCCACCTCACGCCAACCACATCACAACCCAGAGAACAGGTGACAGAGAGGACATGGTTAATGTCTACAAACATGAGAAGGATATTCCAAAGAGGACAGGAAGAAGGGCTTCTCACTAGTCCCCAAAGCTGTGGCAAGAACAATGGGCCACACCCGCAGCAGGAAGAGTTGAGGTTAGCTTTCAAACTCTACCAAGAGTTTGAATGACAGAATAAGCTCCTCATAGAGG
Organism: Chelydra serpentina; assembly: GCA_037349315.1. Lineage (NCBI taxonomy): Eukaryota > Metazoa > Chordata > Testudines > Chelydridae > Chelydra > Chelydra serpentina. Next base: position 18,360,897 of record JBAIAC010000028.1, on the reverse strand, counting down.
CTGTGGAATCGCCATTCCTAGAGATGTTTCATACTGAGATAGGCACCCACTTCACAGGGTGCTTTGAGCAGGGGGTTGGACTAGATGACCTCCTGAGGTCCCTTCCAACCCTGAGATTCTATGATTCTATGATTCTATGAATCCTGCCCAGAAGAAGGAGGGATAGACCTGATGGCCCATAAGGAGTATGTCCAGTTCAAATATATCAAATATATCTGTTAGTCTATAAGGTGCTACAGGACTCTTTGTCGCTCGTCCAGTTCAAATGTTTCTCTGAGAGAAATTTAGCACCCTGGTGTTGCCACTGTCAGGTCATTTTGTCAGCAGTTTGTCAGGCCTGCAGCCCTGGTTTGGAGAGAATAGCTTTTCCAGTATAAGAAAGGTACTGGGAATATCTAGTGATAGTATTTTTAAGTGGCATTGTATTTTGGGGGCATCTTTCACCATCTTTTCCCCTTCATCCCTTTTTCTTCTCCCTTCCTCTCCTGCATGGAGCTGGTTCGCTGAGCACCCGAGGAGAGAACTGGAGTGGGTTCCCCTAGCAAAATCTTCTCAGCCTGTGTGATTGGTAGAGGGACGCATATGAAGTCCTAACCCTGGAGGGTTCTATACTTCTCCCAGTGAAGTGTGGGATCCAGCCATGGGGCTGGGTGTGCATGCGTGTTTGGTGGACACGGGCCATGAAGCTGGGGTTTCAGCAATGGGAAGGAAGCTCCAAGCATCCTGCAGCCTCTGGGATTTTCCCAGTGCTCTTTGCTCCTTGCCATATTTTAACCTGATGAGCCCCTGGGACCAGGGGTTGGTGACTTCCTGCTGCACCTCCGCAGCCTTGGGATGTGCTGTCTGTGTGATCCACACCCAGCCTGACTCAGGGCTGAAGGGAAATTAAACCTTTCTCTCATTTAACATATAATCTCACCAGTTTCGTGGCACAGCAGCTTATGGAATATTCCACGCACTTTAGGTTACACCCCAAAGTTATGCTTTGGGTTTTTAAGTTCAAATAAACCTTAAATCACTAAACCAAACAGCTGAATTTTACCCAATTTCATGCTAAAAATCATGACTTCTGTATGATTTCAGAAACCATTCAAGACCACCCAGGCTCCTGGTCCAGGAGCCTCAGTGACTCTCCCACAGATTGGGGCTGAGCTCTGCGTTTGTTGTGGAACTCCAAAGGAGGCAAGTTGTCCATTTAAAGGTGTCAAGTTTTTTTTTTGCAAGTATCAAACATAGCACAGCACTAGAGCCAATGAAGTCTGGCTGAGTGGAATTCTAGTGTCCTCTAATGGCCTGTGTGCTTCATGACATCTCTGCAATGCAAACTGAAGGGACATGCTGCACAGGAAGTAATATTGCACAAGCAAATTCCTCTCTCCGACTCCCAGAAAGATTTTGCAATAGTTCATGGTCCCACAAGTTGGACTCTCCACCAGTGATACGAGCTGTGGGAAGACTGGGTTTCATGGGTGACCAAGTCACTAAAGCAATTGATGATGGGAACCGCTGATTCCCTCTGTGTGAATCTTGAGAGGGGGGCATAGAGCAAGAGAGCATGCTGGAGTGCCCTTTCTATCACTTTTCTTGATGAGTCCTTCCCATCCCTTGTGCAGGAGAGATGATGTCCCAGTTGACATGGTACCCCTCCTCCCAGCTTGACCAAAGTGCCATCATGTCACTCAGGTGCACAATGCAAATGCACTCACGTCTATTGTGTGTGTCCCTATGAGAAGGTGATCAAGGATCTGTAAGTGATTACATTTTGGAAGTAGTAATTTGCGATAGAATTTCCTTCCCTCCCTGGCTGAGTGTCATGTCCTAGCTGCAGCTTCCTGCTTAGACTGCTAGACAGAGTCAGGTCTGGGCAACACCCTAAATCCTCTTCTGGCACATAGTATCATAGGCCAGCCCCTTCTCATCAGAAATGGCAGAAACTCCCCAGATTGCAGAGGCTCCCACTGTCCCCACAGCAGTTGGTTGGAAATGGAAGTTTCGGACGGGGTTTTTGGGGCAGGAAACCCTCAGATGATTTCTATGGGCCCCTTCTGTGCTCCAGTGTGCCGCACATGCCAGGGAGCTGGCATGATTAAGGGAGGCATCATTCATTTCTGTGAAGCTCCAGGATGGGGAAAGGTTTTTCCCCCAGGCTCTGAGGAGCTTATAATGGGGAAAACTCTTCCAATGTTGTGTGCAAATGGAAGGCTTTTAATTCATTGGGCTAGAGTGGTGTGTGGCCACCAGGAGGGTGGGGAAGAGGGAGCTGGAGTGAGAGATGCAGGGCTGTGCAAGTCCCAGGGTGAGGCAAGGGCAGAGTGGGATATTTGTCTAGTGGAGGTGCATTGCTTTGAGTTAGGAAACTCCCAGCAGTGCCGGGACTGGTGACACACTTTACAGTAACAAAGCAGCCCTCCCAAAGAACTCCACACCTGGCAGCGTGTGCTACCCAGCCAGCAACCCTACCCTCCAAAGCAGCACTCCCAAAGAGCTCTCCAGTAATCACCTGGTGCACAGCCCCAGCACTCATGCAGGGCTGTGCGGATCACTTGTCAGGATTATCTGGGTATATCTCACTTAATCATCTCCCTGCCTTTGTGGGGGCCTCTGGCACTGGTGCACCTCAGTCCCTCCTATTCTCTGCCTGTGGCACATAATAGTCTAGTCTCCTGTGAGCTGTCCCACTTTGGTCTCATTCTGACTGTTGGGCTTTGTGTGTGGTTGCTGGGTGCTGTTGGTGGCCTGTGCTATACATGAGGTCAGACTAGATGATCTGGGGGGGTCCCTTCTGGCCTTCAACTCTGTAGCCACCCCCCAGTTCTAAACGAGCAGGTTTAGCTCAGTGCCTGTAACCAACCCCGCAATGATAACCCAGTGTGAACAATCCTACAGTGACAAAGCAATGTCTAAAGTAGCAACCTTACAACAATAACCCAGTGTGCACAGCCCAGCATTGCAGGGCATCTCCCAGGCCTCGACCGCCCTCTTCCCCACTACAACTCTAGTCGTCCCTTCTCAGTTTGGTAATTGGGGTATTGCACTGCCTTGCGCAGAAGCTCACGGACACAGGCAATTGCCTTTTGCACGGTGTCCAGGGTAATTTCATCCCAACCTTCCAACCCCACACGCACACTACTCTTGGGGACAGGCTGAGATCCTGATCCCACTGGTTATCAGTTAATGGAAACAAACAAGGTAAGGCCAAGAAGGGAGTAGGAGGGCGGGAGTCTAGATTTGGGTTTGATAAGAGTAACTAATTGGGTACATAGTTGCATGAAAGAGCCATACTTGCCCCAGGTGAGTGTACATGGGGTGAAATATTAACCCAGACCCACTCTGCTGAAGGAATTGAGCTGTTTTCCAGGTCAGGGTTGTCTTACCGGCTGCTTCAGTCCCTGAGAGCAAGGCAGCCAGATAATACTAACCTGCTCCCCCAATCTTACTGCAGTGTAATAGTGTTTCCCAAACAGCGTGTACCCAAGAACACACCAGCTGCTTTTGGGGCAGTCAATCATTGTTCACGCCTTCCAACCCAGCCTGTCGGAAGGGTCCAAATCCATCCACACCACAAAAACGTGCTCCCACATGTATGCACGCTCCCATAGTGCTCCCATCCTCACACCAGTTCCTCTCTGTGCTTGGCTCCTATAGAAACATGACCCAGAAATACAACTTCCTGCCCCCATCAACGATCGGATTATGGCCAGCTCCATATCAGCTCCCCAAATCCATTGGGGGGAAACACTAGCTACAACATGAGCATCACATTGTGTCTCTCTGATGCTGGGAATGCAAAGGGGAGTGTCTCAGACAAACCATTAGCTGGGGGCTAAGAGCAAGTCATTGTTTTAGGCTGGCAGCCTGGGAAGAAAGCTCTTTAGAGAAGTCTGCACTTGCTGTCAGACAGAGAGAGGACAGCATTTCTGTACCCCCTGGAATGGACTCTGGGTGCAGCACCTAAGATCTGTTAGACTTCAAGAAGCCCTGCTAGGTCCCATGTGTCTATCACCCCAGAGGCTAGGGCAGGGCTATTCCCAATGGCTGGTACTTGTGTGATCTCTCTAGTCTAATAACAATACTAATGATTACAGTTGTGCAAATAATTCCCATTAGTGAGTGTATCCTATGAGTGGCTCCTCTTCCCCTGCTGCTAGGAGCAGAGCCCTCTTCCCTCAGGTGACTTGTTTTTCAGGATTCTACAGATTTGTTTGTGATTTTTTTTCAATTAGTAGGTTGAGTTGGAACAGTCCTCTGTGAGTATTCACTATTTGTGCTGCCCTGTTTAGTGTCAATTGGTTAGAAGAGTCACATAGTGTTGATTCTGTTCCCTGATTGGGTGTGCACGCAAGCAATTTCAGCAGAGAATTCACACGAATTCAGACGTTCCCTTTCCATGAACATTCACTAGAAGTGCTTGTGGAAAGTGAGCCTGGCTAAAGTGAATTAATCGAGAAGCACTAGCCAACACGAATGGGAAATGATTGGTGCTATGTGCCCAGCTCTGAACTAATTTCTTAGCCACTTCAGCCTGGCAGCGTTTCCAACTCCACAGGAGAGGCATGTCGTCATGCCCCCAAGTCCTCAGAGAGGAAGGAAAGTACTGTCTCCACTCTACACATGAGGAATCTGAGGGGCACAAAGGGGAAGTGACTTGTCCTAGTCACTGAGGGAGTTTTTGAATCCATGAATTCCTGGCTTCCAGCCCTGTGCTCCAGCTACTAGATGGTGCTGTCTCTCCTTCAGGAACTGGGTGCATGGTGCTTACAGGGATAAACATGCACAAACCAACACCCAGTGATAAGATTCCTCCCCTGAAGAGCTGATGGTCTGGGGGCACAAGGAGGTTCCCAGGACATGCTGTCTGTGAGTATCAGCACACGAGCCTGGCTGACAAGTGCTGGGCTGGAGCTGGTGAAGAAGGGTGCTTTGGTGGCATTAATAGTGAGGCATTTCTGAACATGGGGGAGGAAGCAAGTTGGGAGTGGGCAAAGGGGAAGAGAGGCCAGGGTGCAGCAGAATGGAGAGCAGGGGGAATCAGGGCAGAGCTATAGGGGCAGGCAGAACTACCAAGGGCAATAAACTTGAGCTGAAGGCTAAATAAACTGAGGCCTGAGCCTTCTGCTTCCACAGCTCACTCCTCCTATCTCCCTCTCTTCCCTGCTTGCCTCCCTGATCTTCTGTCCCTCCACTGTTCCTCCTTCCACCATCACCTCCCCCTGCATCCCATCTGACCCAGCAGTTTCTTGTTCTCTTTGCTCCCACCACCTGGGCCAGAGTTTGAGTGATGGTTTGTTTGACAATCTGTCTCCTCCCTGTTTAAAAATGGCCCAGGCTGGCCAGCTCTAGTGTGCAGCAGGCGGGAAAGGTGGCGTGTTCCTGGCTCAGGGTGGGGCTCTTAACAGCGGCTTTCATGGTCACTAATCCCTGGGAGTTGACAGCTTATTTGGAAAGGAGAATGAAGAAAAGGCAGTGTGTGTGCCCCCAGGACCTGCCTACCCACTCCAGATTCTCTCCTCCTCTCTGCTAATGCACCTGGGCAAGCAACCGCATCCTTTATCTGGCACCCCACCTACTTCCCCTGGAGATTGTCGTGCTCCTTCAGTCCCATCTAAGGGACATTATCAGACTCAAGGTTTGTTTCAGATGTTTGAGGATAAGACCCTTGGGGACAAACAGATATTAGAATCCACAAAAATAAGGGAGTTAGTTAAACAGAAATTAAAAGGTACAGTGTCAAAAGTGAAATCCCTGCAAGCTGCATGGAAACTTTTAAAAGACACCATAATAGAAGCTTAACTTAAATGTATACCCCCAAATTAAAAAAACCTAGTAAGAAAACCAGAAAAGTGTCACTGTGGCTAATCAACAACGTAAAAAAAAGCAGTGAAGTGCAAAAAGGCATCTTTTAAAAAGTGGAAGTTAAATCCTAGTGAGGAAAATAGAAAGAGCATAAACTCTGGCAAGTGAAGTGTAAATATATAATTAGGAAGGCCAAAAATGAATTTGAAGAACAGCTAGCCAAAGACTCAAAGAGTAATAGCAAAAAAAATTTTAAAGTACATCAGAAGCAGGAAATCTGCTAAATAACCAGTGGGACCACTGGAAGATAAGATGCTAATGGAACATTCAAGGCAATAAGGTCATTGCAGGGAAACTAAAAGAATTATTTACGTCAGTCTTCACAACTGAGGACGTGAGGGAGATTCCCAAACCTGAGCTATTCTTTTTAGGTGACAAAACTGAGGAGATGTCCCAGATTGAGATGTGACAAAGGGTCCTGTGGCACCTTATAGACTAACAGAGGTATTGAAGCATAAGCTTTTGTGGGTGAATACACACTTCTTCGGATGCAAGCAGTGGAAACTTGCACTGCTTGCATCTGAAGAAGTGGGTATTCATCCACGAAAGCTTATGCTTCAATACCTCTGTTAGTCTATAAGGTGCCACAGGACCCTTTGTCGCTTCTACAGATCCAGACTAACACGGCTACCCCTCTGATACAGATTGAGATGTCATTAGAGGAGGTTTTGGAACAAATTAGTAAATGAAATAGTAATAAGTCACCAGGACCAAATGGTATTCACCCAAGAGTTCTGAAGGAACCTCTATGTGAAATTGCAAAACTACTAACTGTGGTTTGTAACCTATCATTTAAATCAGCTTCTGTATCAAATGACTGGAGGATAGCTAATTTGTTGGGGAAGAGTTAATATGTTTTTTGTAAAGGAAAATCATGCCTCACCAATCTACTAGAATTATTTGAGGGGATCAACAAGCATGTGGATAAGGGGGATCCAGTGTACTTAGATTTTCAGAAAGCCTTTCACAAGGTCCCTCACCAAAGGCTCTTAAGCAAAGTAAGCTGTCATGGGATAAGAGGGAAGGTTCTCTTATGGATTGGTAACTGGTTACAAGACAGGAAACAAAGGGTAGGAATAAATGGTCAGTTTTTCATAATGGAGGGAGGTAAATAGTGGTGTCCCCCTGGGATCTGTATTGGACCAGTACTGTTCAACATATTCATAAATGATCTGGAAAAAGGGGTAAACAGTGAGGTGGCAAAATTTGCAGATGATATAAAACTAGTCAAGATAGTTAAGTCCAAAGCAGACTGCAAAGAGCTACAAAGGGATCTCACAAAACTGAGTCACTGAGCAACGAAATGGCAGATTAAAATCAAAGTTGATAAATACAAACCCATTGGACTAAACTGGGATACACATTGGAAAACATAATCCCAACTATACATATAAAAAGATGGGGTCTAAATTAGCTGTTACAACTCAAGAGAGAGATCTTGGAGTCATTGTTCCAGGAAGAAGGACTGCTAAGCAGAGATGGGGGTCCACCTATCAAGGAAGGAGAAGAGCATATTTGGATACAGACTGGCTAACCTAGTGAGGAGGGCTTTAAACTAAGTTCGAAGGGGGCAGGTGACCAAAGCCCACAGGTAAATCAAGAATGTGGAGACCTCGGAGAAGGTTCTGAATTGGAGGGAGCATGGGCTGTTATAGCAGGGATAAAGGAGAGACAAGACAGAACTAAGTGGGGGGAATCAAATCATTATCTTAGATGTCTGTATACCAGGGATCAGCAACCTTTGGCATGTGGCCCGTCAGGGAAATCCACTGGTGCCGGGACTGTTTTTTACCTGCTGCGTCCGCAGGTTTGGCCGATCACAGCTCCCACTGGCTGCGGTTCGCTGTTCCAGGCCAATGGGGGCTGCAGGAAGCAGCAGCCAGCACATCCCTTGGCCCAAACCACTTCCTGCAGTCCCCATTGGCCTGGAACGGCGAACCGTGGCCAGTGGGAGCTGCGATCGGCCAAACCTGTGGATGCTGCAGGTAAACAAACCGTCCCAGCCCATCAGCGGATTTCCCTGACAGGCCGCATGCCAAAGGTTGCGGATCCCTGCTGTATACTAATGCAAGAAGTATGGGGAATAAGCAGGAAGAACTCGAAATGCTAGTAAATAAACACAACTATGACATAGTTGGGATCACAGAGACTTAATGGGATAACACACATGACTGGAATATTGGTATAGCAGGGTACAGTTTGCTCAGGAAGGACAGTCAGGGAAAAAAGGGAGGAAGTGTTGCCTTATATATTAAAAATGTACACACTTGGACCGAGGTTAAGATGGAAATAGGAGACAGGCTTGTTGAAAGTCGCTGGGTAAGGATAAAAGGGGTAAAAAACAAGGGTGATGTCATGGTAGGGGTCTACTACAGACCACCTAATCAGGAAGAAGAGGTGGATGAGGCTTTTTTTAAACAACTAACAAAATCATCCAAAGCACAGGACTTGGTGGTGACGGGGGACTTCAACTACTCAGACATCTATTGGGAAAATAACACAGCAGGGCACAGATTATCCAACAAGTTCTTGGAATGTAGTGGAGATAATTTTTTATTTCAGAAGGTGGAGAAAGCTACTAGGGGAGAGGCTGTTCTAGATTTGATTTTGACAAATAGGGAGGAACTGGTTGAGAATTTGAAAGTGGAAGCAGGGCCGGCTCTGGCTTTTTTGCCGCCCCAGGCAAAAAAGCCACCCGCCGCCCCACCCCCGGCGCCAGAGGGGAGCCCGATCCCCCGGCCGGGGTGGGGAGCGCAGCAGGCTCTGCTGCCCCGGCCAGGGCGCAGCAAGGGAGGGCACCGAGCCCGGCCGCAGCACCCCTCTCCCCAGCGGCCGGAGCGTGGCAGCGGAGGGCCCCGAGCCCGGCGGCGGCGCCGCTCTCCCGGCACCCGGAGGGAGGTCGCCGAGTCCGGCCATGGTGCCGCTCTCTCCGGCGGCCGGAGGGAGGTCGCCGAGCCCAGCCGCGGTGCCACTCACCCCGGCGGCTGGAGGGAGGGAGGCGAGCCCGGCCGTGGCACCCCTCTCCCCGGCAGCCAGAGCGTCGCAGCTGAGAGCGCCGAGCCCGGCCGCAGCGCTGCTCTCTCTGGCGGCCGGGGGAAGGGCGCCGAGCCCGGCCGCGGTGCCGCTCTCCCCGGCGGCCGGAGCGCCGTGGTGCAGGCGGTAAGCCAGGCCGTGGCGCCGCTCTCCCCAGCGGCTGGAGGGAGGGCGCTGAGCCCGGCTGCAGCGCTGCTCTCTCTGGCAGCCGGGGGGAGGTCACCAAGTCTGGCCGCGGCGCCGCTCTCCCCGGCAGCCAGAGGGAGGGCGGCGAGCCCGGCCGCAGCACCCCTCTTCCCGGCGGCCGGAGGGCCGGGGGGAGGGCGGCGAGCCCGGCCGCAGTGCCGCTCTTCCCGGCGGCCGGAGGGCCGGGGGGAGGGCGCCGAGCCCGGCCGCGGTGCCCCTCTCCCCGGCGGCCGGAGGGCCGGGGGGAGGGCGGCGAGCCCGGCCGCAGTGCCGCTCTCCCCGGCAGCCGGAGCGCCGTGGTGCGGGCAGTAAGCCAGGCTGTGGCGCCTCTCTCCCCAGCGGCTGGAGGGAGGGCGCTGAGCCCGGCCGCGGCACCACTCTCCCCGGCGTCCGGAAGGAGGTCGCCGAGCCCGGCCGCGGCGCCCCTCTCCCCGGCGGCAAGCCCGGCCGCAGTGCCGCTCTCCCCGGCGGCCGGAGCGCCGTGGTGCGGGCAGTAAGCCAGGCTGTGGCGCCTCTCTCCCCAGCGGCTGGAGGGAGGGCGCTGAGCCCAGCCGCGGCACCGCTCTCCCCGGCGTCCGGAAGGAGGTCGCCGAGCCCGGCCGTGGCGCCGCTCTCCCCGGCAGCCGGGGGGAGGGCGCCAAGCCCAGCCACGGCGCCACTCTCCCGGGCGGCGGCTGGAAGGAGGGCGGCGAGCACAGCCGGGGCCCTGCTCTCAGGCCAGAGCGCCGTGGGCGCCCGAACAGCCCGCCAATACATTAAAAAAAAACAAAAAAAAAACCCTGAGTGCCGCCCCCCTCCAGGTGCCGCCCCAAGCACGTGCATGGTAGGCTGGTGCCTGGAGCCGGCCCTGAGTGGAAGGAGGCTTGAGTGAAAGTGATCATGAAATGGTAGAGTTCATGATTCTAAGGAATGGCAGGAGGGAGAACAGCAAAATAAAGACAATGGATTTCAAGAAGACAGACTTTAGCAAACTCAGGGAATTGGTAGGTAAGATCCCATAGGAAGCAAGTCCAAGGGGAAAAATAATTGAAGACAGTTGGCAGTTTTTCAAAAAGACATTATTAAGGGCACAACAGCAAACTACCCCACTGCATAGGAAAGGTAGGAAGTATGGCAAGAGACTACCCTGGCTTAACCAGGAGATCTTCAATGATCTAAAAATCAAAAAATAGTCCTACAAAAAGTGGAAACTAGGTCAAATTACAAAGGGCGAATATAAACAAAGAACACTAGTATGTAGGGACAAAATTAGAAAGGCCAAGGCACAAAACGAGATCAAACTAGCTAGAGACATAAAGGGTAACAAGAAAATATTCTACAACTAGATTAGAAGCAAGAGAAAGACCAACAACAGGGTAGGCCCATTACTCTATGGGAGGGCAGGGAAATAATAACAGAAAATGTGGAAATGGCAGAAGTGCTTAATGACTTCTTTGGTTCAGTTTTCACTAAGAAGGTTGGTGGTGATTGGACATCTAACATAGTGAATACCAGTGAAAATGAGGTAGGATCAGAAGAGGCTAAAATAGGGAAAGAACAAGTTAAACATTAGACGTCTTCAAGTCACCAGGGCCTGATGAAATGCATCCTAGAATACTCAAGGAGCTGACTGAGGAGATATCTGAGCCATTAGCAATTATCTTTGAAAAGTCATGGAAGACATGAGAGATTCCAGAAGACTGGAAAAGGGGAAATATAGTGCCAATCTATCAAAAGGGAAATAAGGACAACCCAAGGAATTACAGACCAGTCAGTTTAACTTCTGTACCGCGGAAAGATAATGCAGCAAATAATTAAGCAATCAGTTTGCAACCATCTAGAGCAGGGGTCGGCAACCTTTCAGGCGTGGTGTGCCGAGTCTTCATTTATTCACTCTAATTTAAGGTTTTGCGTGCCAGTAATACATTTTAACGTTTTTAGAAGGTCTCTTTCTATAAGTCTTTAATATATAACTAGACTATTGTTGTATGTAAAGTAAAGAAGGTTTTTAAAATGTTTAAGACGCGTCATTTAAAATTACCTTAAAATGCAGAGCCCCCCGGACTGGTGGCCAGGACCTGGGCAGCGTGAGTGCCACTGAAAATCAGCTAGCGTGCCACCTTCAGCATACCATAGGTTGCCTACCCCTGATCTAGAAGATAAGGTGATAAATAACAATCAGCATGGATTTGTCAAGAACAAATCATGTCAAGCCAATCTGATAGCTTTCTTTGACAGGGTAACAAGAATTGTGGATGGGGAGGAAGCATTAGACGTGGTATATCTTGATTTAAGTAAAGCTTTTGATACTGTCTCACATGAGCTTCTCGTAAACAAATTAGGGAAATGGAACCTAGATGGAGATACTATAAGGTGGGTGCAAAACTGGTTGGGAAACCGTAGTTATCAGTGGTTCACAGTCATGCTGGAAGGGCATAATGAGTGGGGTCCCGTAGGGACCAGTTCTGGGCCTGGTTCTGTTCAATATCTTCATCAATGATTTAGATAATGGCATAGAGAGTACACTTGTAAAGTTTGTGGACAGTACCAAGATGGGAGGTGTTGCAAGTGCTTTGGAGGACAGGATTAAAATTAAAAATGATCTGGACAAACTGGAGAAATGGTCTGAAGTAAATAGGATGAAATTCAATAAGGACAAATGCAAAGTACTCCATTTAGGAAGGAACGATCAGTTGCACACATACAAAATGGCAAAATGACTGCCTAGGAAGGAGTACTGTGTAAAGGGATCTGGGGGTCATAGTGGACCACAAGCTAAATATGAGTCAACAGGGTAACACTGGTGCAAAAAAAAGCGAACATCATTCTGAGATGTATTAGCAGGAGTGTTGTAAGCAAGACACGAGAAGTCATTCTTCCGCTCTACTCTGTACTGATTAAGCCTCAACTGGAATGTTGTGTCCAGTTCTGGGCATCATTTCAGGAAGGATGTGGACAAATTGGAGAGAGTCCAGAGAAGAGCAACAAAACTGATTAAAGGTCTAGAAAACATGACCTATGAGGGATGATTGAAAAAAATGGGTTTGTTTAGTCTGGAAAAGAGAAGACTGAGGGGGGACATGATAACAGTTTTCAAGTATGTAAAAGGGTGTTATAAGGAGGAGGGAGAAAAGTTGTTTTTCTTAGCCTCTGAGGATAGGACAAGAAACAATGGGCTTAAATTGCAGCAAGGGTGGTTTAGGCTGGACATTAGGAGAAACTTCCTGGCAGGGTGGTTAAGCCACTGGAATAAATTGCCTAGGGAGGTTGTGGAATCTCCATCATTGAAGATTTTTAAGAGCAGGTTAAATAAACACCTGTCAGGAATAGTCTAGATAATACTTAGTGCTGCCATGAGTGCAGGGGTCTGGACTAGATGACCTCTCAAGGTCTATGATTCTATGATTGTGGATAGTTCTCTGAAAACATCCACTCAATGTGCAGCGGCAGTCAAAAAAAGCGAACAGAATGTTGGGAATCATTAAGAAAGGGATAGATAATAAGGCAGAAAATATCATATTGTCTCTATATAATCCATGGTACATGCATATCTCAAATACTGCATGCAGATGTGATTACCCCATCTCAAAAAAGATACATTGGAATTGGAAAAAGTTCAGAAAAGGGCAACAAAAATGATTAGGGGTATGGAATGGCTTCCATATGAGGCGAAATTAATAAGACTGGGACTTTTCAGCTTGGAAAAGAGACAACTAAGGGAGGATATAATAGAGGTCTATATAATCATGACTGGTGTGGAGAAAATAAGGAAGTGTTATTTACTCCTTCTCATAACACAAGAACTAGGGGTCACCTAGTTGGAGGGACCATCCCTGTTTTTAGCAGGACATTGGCCATTTCCCCACGCTCTGTCCCCCGGTCAGGTGTGTTTCAGGAGAGTGAGAAAGCAGGTTCTACTTTTCTCCTCAACAGTCCCTATGTCTAAGTTTCACCGGTTGCCAGCCACCTGTGATGACTACCAGGCCAGCAACCCCCTTGCCTCCATAGTGACCCTTTCTCCTGTGTGAGATCTGAACCACTTCCAACCCCCTTGGGCAAGTGGCTTTGCTACAGCCCCCCACCCAGGCAGGCGCTTGTTTCCTTGTGGTTTGTAAAAGAAGGGGCGGGAAGATCTCCGGGGGAGTTTGGAGAGTGCTGTCAGGCCAGGCTTAGCAGAGAAATATTGCTGCTCGGGTTTTATCAGCCTGCTAATCTCCTTGGACTGAAAATCAAGATGTGATAAAGGGTCTGGCGGTTCCAGCAGGCCCTGGCCGCTCTGCAGTGGCTTTGGGAACAATGGAATCTCTGTTCCTATTGCTATCACTGAGTAAATATCAGGCGATCCTGGCCCAGCAAACAGGGAGAGGTGACAGAGTGCCATGGGGCTCTCTCGTCACCGTGTGGGTCTGAGGAAGGAAGGGCAGTACTAGTGCCTGCTGCCGACAGGATTGGGGCATCTGATCTCACATGCAATGGTAACAAACACCCTCTCCGACAGGACCATTTCAGAATAGTCCAAGCCATTTAACCCCCATGCTGCAGCAGGGCCGGGGGTATGTCCTGTAGGCTTCCCACCCAGATGTCACCTCCTGTCAAGCCTCAGTTTGAGCCAAAGGCCACAACGCACCCACCCACTTGCCTGCCCACTTCTAGGGATGAGTGCCCCAGAGCAAGATGCGGAGAGGGAAGAGGGAGTGCAGGGGGAACTGGAGAGTGGTGGGGTCCTGGCATCTGACTTCCCAGCTCCTTGGTGTGTCCTGTATGGTTATTGTTGGAGTTAAGGGCAGAAAAGCTGTTTCAGAGTCTGCTCCTGACACTCAGACCCCAGGCCACAGCAGCTAGGTCCAAGGAGCATCCAGCCTGGCCTGCCTCCTTGCCTCAGAGGAGTCTGGCTCTCCTGATATGAGCTGCACCTGTTTCTCCCCATCACCCCATTCCAGTCTACCTGGGAGGGTGCGAGTCCAGGGCTGGCCTCTCACAAACTTTCTGCTGCTGATGGTGATTCATGTTGGCTTTTCAAAGCGACTATTTATTTTAGCAGAAGCCCTAACAGGGGAAGCGCCAGGTGCTGTTTACATGGGGCTTTGGCTGGAGGCTGCACCCAGCAGCTCTACTAGCCACAAAAGGGCTGATTGAGAAACATAAAACAGGCCAATTTGTTACACAAGACTGCAAAGGAAATTAACCCTTTGAGCCCTGATTTAGTTAAGGAGAAAGAGGCCATCCAAGAGCAAGAGGATCGGGGGCTTGTCACCTGGAGAGGCAGCAGTGGCTGGGCTCCAAAGGAAGCAGGAACTGCACAAGGAGCTCCCGTCTCATTCTCCCCAGTTTGTACCCACTCTGCAATGTTAATGAGACTTCTCTCTATCTGCCCTGTACCTATTGGGTTCCGGGAAGTGGGCGGGCGGAAGCCCGCCCACTGCTAAAGGACCCCCCCTAATTTAAGGGGAGGATCCACAGGACCTGGAATCCAAATGAGTCCGGGGGACAACTAATGAAATAACAGGGTCAGGGGTGCGGTCACAGGGTTAAAAGAAGGGAGCCTGACGGGGACACCGAGCAGAGAACCCCGGACAGCGCCCACTGCTCCTCAAAGGCGTCAAGGGAGCCAGCGGACGCCGCCCAGAGGAACTCTGCTCGGATGCGTAATCGGACAAGGGATCGGAAACAGGCCCCACAGGCACCGGAGCCTCCATCGGCCAACCTCCTCTCCCTGGTTTTATAGATGGCCAATTTAGCCAGGGCCAGGAGGAGATTGACCAGGAGGTCCCGTGACTTTGTGGGGCCACGGATAGGGAGTGCATAGAGAAGGAAGTGAGGGGAAAAGTGCAGCCAAAATCGTAACAAAATATTGGTGAGGAGCCGGAATAGGGACTGCCCTGTAGCATTGCAGTTCCCCACTGCTTTCCCAGCTCTCCTTGCCCTGTGCTCCGCTCTCTGGCCTAGACCTCCACTGCAGCATTACCACACAGAGTCCTGTTCTCCCCCAGCCCCAAGCTCCTCTCCTGGCTGAGCCCTGCTCTGCAGTTACTGGAGCATCTCAGCATTTCTTCTTCCTACAATGAACATTTATCCTAATGTCACTAATCTTTTCATAATTAGAACTAAAATGGCTATAGGTGAGAACAGCGAGGACACTGAACCCTCACAGAGCACATCCCAGCTCTGATGGGAAGTCCCAGGGGACCCACGCGATGAAGTCTTGAGGAGAAATTCCTGCACAGTCCCAGGGATCCACGTCATGGAGCAGGGAGAGGACAGGAGCACAAGAAAAAGGCCATACTGGGTGAACGGGGAGCACAGAACGTGCTTTGAGTGGGAGGCAAGAGACTGTGTGTGGGAGGCAGGCAGCAGCATCCAAGGCAGAGAAAGATGCAGAGGGAAGCTACAATGTGGTGAACATGCTAATGAGTATGTGTGCACATACGTGTATGCATGCACATTGTGTATATGTGAATTCTTTGTGGATGCATGTGTGCTGTGTGTACATGCCTGCACTCAGTGTGAGCATTGTATGCCTATAGGTGCATGCGGGTGTGCTATATTTGTGTATGGGTGCATTTTGTGTATGTGTGCTGTGCACTGCAGGTGTGTGTGCATGTACTCTATGTGTGTGCACTCCTGTGCAGGTGTGATGGTGGTAAAAAGGAAAGCTGCTCAAGGCAACAGGAGAGTGGATCATTAAGGAATTAGGTGCATAACGAATAAGCAATCAGGACAGAGACCGCTGTGCCCCTAGGAGTGTCATTCCCCTGTTTTTTTACAGAAGTGCCATACTGCACATGCTATGAACATACACATGCAGAGCACATGGTCTCCCAACAGAGGCCTGAGATTCTCAGTGCAATGGGAATGGAATGGACCCCTGTAAGGATCAAAAGGAGATGTGCCTCTATACATTGATATTGACGCATCCAGGCAGGCATATCCAGGGGAGGGACGATCACACCCTCAAGTGTTTGCTTTGGGCTCCCGAGTGTGTGAGAAAAGTGATATACAATAAAGTATGAAGCCGTGACTGTGGGTACTGGGATTGTGCTGGTCCAGGCAGCCCACAAGAGGGAAGCAGAGGGTAAGAAATAGCCCGTTTTATTTCCTGCAGAGGATGGAATAAATAGTAAAATTATGCAATGGCTCTAGAGGGTTTTGTCACTGCAAAGACTTCAGCACTGCTATGGGGAAGTTATAGCTCTTCTACCTGTCACTAGCTCTTCTCTATGACTGATGAGAGTGTTTCCCCTCTCATGTTCCACCTTTTCCTCTCTATTCTGCATTTGCTCCTCTGTTGAGTTTTACTCTTTTAATTTAGCAGCACCGATGCAAATTCAACTTTAAAACCTAAATGAAATGTCTTTGTTTTGTGGGAGGAGGCAAGACCCCATAGAGGCACATGGTGGGTGGATTCCAGGAACCTGGGATGCTCTCCTGACTGATTGTGTCCCCAGAACCCCAACCTGCAGTAAAGCGGGACTGTCTTCACCTGGAAAGAGGCTTGAGTGTTTGTCACTGGGCAGGATTTTCTCTCTAATTCATGGCCAAGACATACAGGTTTTGGGCCAGATTGGCTGCTTCTGTGATACTGTGGAAGATCAGCACTGAAAATGGGCAAACAGAGCATCTCCTCTGCATGTATTTCATCCTGTCATGCTCACTGAGGGTCTGGAGGCACTGAGGGAGCTGCAGGCTGCAGCCTGCCCTTTGGACCCATGCTCCTCATGGATGAGAAATGCTGGGAGGTGGATACTGGCTTTGCTATTCATGGAACTTGACAACAGCTCCCTTGGGGGAGGCAAGACACCTGCATACTTGGAACAAGCAACTACTCAAGACATGGTCTCTTCACATTGACAGTCTTGCTAGCTATTGCTCTGTCTCTAACCCTCCCTTGGGGGGGAAGATCACTGTAAAGAGTCCTCAGAATTCCTCGACCCCCTGTCAGTCGGGCTTTAGCCCTAGATATGCTACAGAAATAGTGCTGGTCTCCTTCTGGCAGTGGATAAAGGTCAGGTGTCTGGGCTGAGCCTTTAAGATCTCCGAGCTTTGTTGCTGACATGGCTGAGGACCTGGACAGTGCAAGCAGAGCTGAGACAGATGGGCTCCCTTCTTCCTTTCCGAGACCCCAGAGGGGAGTATCCAGCAGCTGCTTACCTGTCCTTGGGGCTCTCTCGGGAGGGGTGAGCCAGCGCTCGTTGTCTGCCATCCAGTCCTACATGAGGAGGGCAGTGAGGCAGGATAGACGGTCCTGCCCTCAATACACCTCTGACACTGCACTCCAGCAGACCCTCTAGGCTTTCTCAGTCTCTGGCTAAGACATGGGCCTGGGTGAGAGGCTGATGCTTGGTCTAAATATGATGGAGGTGATTTTGATTGGCTATAGGAAACATATGGCGAAAGACTGGAGGCCATACCTGCCCTCTCATTTGATTAACTGGTCCCACCAGGAAGGTCAGTCAGATAAGCAACCCAAGACACCTCCATTTATCTCTAATAGTGGCGATTGTATGTAAGCAGTCCCTCCTTCTGAAGGATCATTCCCTGATAACTTTCCCTTCTGGGTGAACTCTTCACCAAAGCATTTCCATGTCATTCATTGAATAGCTCAGATTTCAATTACTCCCCAGGAACACCAGCTACTGTACAGTGTCACACACTCATGGCCTCGCTAACCTTCCCCGGGATTTTGCCTATCCCCTGGCTCCTAGAGGATGTAACAATAGCCATTGAAGTGTTTTCTCACCATGGGATATCACATGAATTAATAACAGACAATTGCCCACCATTCACAAGTTACTCATTCTGGTAATTCTCTTTACAATAGCAATTCAAGCACACCAGGCCAACTATGAAGACAAATGGACTTACAGAAAAATCCATTCAAATAACCCCGGCACAACAGGTACATTCAAGGGATCTAGACTTAGCATTGCTAGAATATCATGACATACTTCACTTTTGGGATCACCAGTTCAGAAACTGATGGGCAAAAGGACAAAAATCTTAGTGCCAACCTCTAACAAGCTTCTTGAGCCAAAAACAATTGACCCCAAAGAAGAAGCTCCTGGCCAGAACAAAAGCAACACTAGGACAAAAATTTCAAACACTTACCCCAGCACAAGTGGAAGAGAATGTTTGATTCCAGACAGACTGTGTCTGTCAACCTGCAGTAACTGCTCTTCCATCTGCTCCGAGGTCATACAGCATAACCCTCCCTTACGGCCAGCTCTAGAGGGGGAACACATCCAACCAAAGCCAAGAAAGACAACAACTTTCTGTTTCCTGGGGGTACTCAGAGTGCTGCTGACAGAGGTAATACACCGCACCTTGTCACTGACAATGAAAGACACACAAAGCAGCAAACACAGGCTCCATGTAGTAAACTCCCTCAAGGGCCAAACGGACCATTGCTGAAGGAACTTTTTGGGGAATGAGACTTGGCCGTGTGATCAGAAACAGGGCCAGCGCAAGGAAGTTTCGCGCCCTAGGTGAAACTTCCTTGCACCAGCCCTGCGTGTCCCCCACAACCAGCACCGCCCCACCCCCGCAGCGGCTCCCCACCCCCCTGCGGGCCGGCAGCTCAGCCCCCCTCCCGCGGCAGCCTCCCCAGCTCCCGGCTCAGCCATGGAGGCGGGAAGCAGGAGACAGCCATGGCGAGCCATCCCCCCGGCTCCCTGCTTAGCTGCGGAGGTGGGAGGCAGCCGTGGCGAGCCGCCCCCCCGGCTCAGCCGCAGAGCCGGGAGGCGGGAGGCAGCCGCAGCGAGCCGCTCCCCAAATCCTGGCACCCTAGGCGACTGCCTAGTCTTGCCTAGTGGGCGCGCCAGCCCTGATCAGAAAGCCAGTGAGGGTCAGAGAGAGCAGCTGTTGGCAGATGTCCAATAAGAGGTAGAATCATCTTCTGCTCAGTCAGAGCTTTCAGGTTTTTTCCCCTGACTTCCAGCCTATGCATCCCCAATAACTAGTTGTACTGGTCTGTGGAGGTGATTTGTGGGTGGTATTAGGGTTTATTGGCATTTGATTTTCAAAGAAAACAAAAGGGAAGATGTATCAGTAGCCACTAAAGCAGATAGATACTGACCTCTGTCCCACAATGGGTATACCCTTCTGTAACCATGACCCATGTCTGGTGATTGAGGCCAGGACATAAAAATCCATCTCTTTCCGGCACTCCCTTATTACAGAGGGATGAACTTTCACAGCCTCTTATCCCTCTGCTGTGCATGCAGAGATGACACTGATTCTATCAGTTTGGCTGCGGTCCCACATGCTGAATTTGATATGCATGCATGGCCTCCCCTTCTCCGCAGCCCCCCTGCCCCCATCTTCAAAGTCAAAGACCTGGCAGCCGTTCTGAAACCCAGGCAGTTTCTGTGCCACGCTTGGCACGAAGCTCAAAGGCTCAATTAGTAACATCTGCTTTTGTGGGATATGAAACCCTCTCCCTCCCCTCTGAGCACTCACAGCTGGAAGCAGCATGGAGCTGCAGCCAGCAATATCCAGGGAATTCCTTTAGCTCCCAGCAAATCCCCCTGCTGCAGGACAGTAGGAAAGAGCTGGGAGTATCCAGGAGATGCTGCCTGGAGGAGGAGCAGGCTACCATGCAGCCATGTAGCACTTCATTTGAAAGAATTCTGCAGGCTCGACTAGCTCAGGGCTGTAGACCTCTTAAGGCCCCTCCAGATGAAGGATGATTTAAAATGCTGAGAAGTGGGCGTGGGATCAGGGCACCATGTGATAATAATATGAGCTGATCCAGCATCTCAGTGCGCTGCCACCCCAGAGATTTGCATTGGGTTCCGAGCCCTGTCCCCATAACTGGTCTGGGAAAGGCGGGACTTAGGGATGGGATCCCTCATGTTGCTCTGCAGAGACATGCCCCTTCTCCCCCAAATCAGGCTGATTCAAAGAGGGTCACTGATGGCTCTGACGGGAACTGCATTCAGCCTTCTTCAGCCAGACTCAGATGCAAGGCCTGAAAGAAGGAAGAGTGGAAACCCCAGAGGAAGCCAAAGTAATTTTGAAAGCAACAGGGGGGCCAGGGATAACACACAGCTCAGGTCCAACCTGACTGGTCATTGCACAGCCAGGGAAAAACTCAAGCCCTGATCCCAATACAAACACCTAGTCAATAAGCCACACAATCCCCACTCCCCTGCAAGATGGGCAATATTTACTATTCCCAGTTGATGGCTAAGGCATAGACGGGGGGAATGACTAGCTCAAGGTCACTCAACCAGTCAGTGAGAGAGCTGTGACTAGAACCCAGGTTTCCCAGGCCTTTGTGCTAATCCCTGGGCAATGCTTCCTCGCACAGCTGGGGGGTAGAACCAGTCCTGGCAGCTGATCAGTGAAGAGCAGAATGTCCATTCCCCCCCCACACCGCAGCAGGCTGGGACGTGGTGAGGATGTGAATAGCCACCCAGGCACTGCCAGCGTTCCGGGGTAGGGGTGGGTGTGAGGATGCTCTCATTCCTTCTCCTCGTGCCCTCAGGCAGAGCATGGTACAGTGGTGAGTGGGAGTTCCTGCAGGAAAAAGCTCCTCTCACTCTCTATAGAGCCTGAGACGTGTCAGGAAAATGGACTTTCAGAGCCTTGTGCTGGGGCTGCCTCATGCTTGGCTGCAGCCCCATTGATGACCCTGGCCTCAACCCTCAGTGTCAGGGACTGGAAACCAGTCTCCATCCAGCTTCACTACTTATGTGTTTTAGAGGACAAAGGCCTTCCAATAGCAGCTCCTTCCCCAATACACACGGATTGCTCCTACCCAGCAGGTATGGTGGGTCAGTGTAACTGGGATCCTTCCTCTCCCCTCTGCCTTGACAATGACTTCCTTGTTTGGGGCCTTCTTCCCTACCAGCCCCCAAGAGAGCATCCCAAAAGCAGGAGTGAGAGCCTGGAACAGCCCAGTATCAACTCCCACAGACTGGAGAGAAGCCAAGGCAAGTTGTGTCCATCATGTCCCGGGTTCAACCTGGGATCAAAGCAGAAAAGCTCTTGCCAGCTGGGGAGGGGAAAATCGTCTCCTTAATCAACAATGATTAGGAGGAAATCCTTGAAGTACACTGCCAGGCATCAGGCATTTGACTCCTATCAAAGAGATGAAGTTATCTGCATGGCAGAGAAAGGAGGGAGGCAAGAGCAGGCAAACCAGCTTTTCTCATGCAAATATAAAACAGAAATTGAAATGAAAGTCTCCCTCATCAATAATACAATAAAGGGAGAGGGAGAGATAACAGGGAACTAGACAGATAACAAGGAATGAACAAGACAGCACAAAACTTACCCACACCCTGTTCCTAAATCCAGCACAGCTCCCCTCTTGGGTGAGATGAGTTTATGAGGTCTCTGTACAGCCTGTATGCTCCCGCCCCTCCAGATTAGGGTATGTCTTCACTAGCAATGTTAAAGCGCTGGCTGTGTAGTCGCGGCACCAGCGCTGGGAGAGAGCTCTCCCAGCATTGTAAAAAAACCCACTCCCATGAGGGGAATAGGTTTTTTCACACCCCTGAGCGAGAAAGTTGCAGCACTGTAAAGTGGCAGTGTAGACAAGTCCTTAGTGTTACTGCTTTGCTGTTCTAGAGAGCCTTCCATCTGAAGCTCTTCAAGTGCTTTATTCACCAAACAATCAAACATGCTCCCTCATCTTTGAGATAAGGTGACCAGAACTGCACGCAGTATTCAAGGTGTGGTGCTCCCATGGATTTATATAGAGGCATTATGAGATTTACTATCTTATTTTCTATCCCTTTCCTAATGGTTCCTAACATCCCATTAGCTTTTTTGACTGCTGCTGCACATTGTTGAGTGAATGTTTTCAGAGAGCTATTCACAATTACTCCAATATCTCTTTCTTGAGTGGTCTCAGCTAATATGTATGTGTAGATGGAGATATGTTTTTCAATATGCATTATTTTGCACTTATCTTTGGACTTTGAATTTAATCTGCCATTTTGTTGCCCCTTCACCCAGTTTTGTGAGATCCCACCCTTTGTAAGTCTTCACAGTCAGTTTTGGACTTAACTATCTTGAGTAATTTCGTATCATCTGAAAACTTTCCCACCTCACTGTTTATACTTTTTTCTGGGTCATTTATGAATATGTTGAACAGTACTGGTCCCAGTACAGATCCCTGGGAGACATTGCTATTTATCTCTCTCCATTCTGAAAACTGACCATTTATTCCTACCCTTTGTTTCTTGTCTTTTAACCCATTACTGATCCTTGAGAGGACCCTCCCTCTTACCCCATGATTGCTTATTGTGCTTAAGAACCTTTGGTGAGAGACCTTAACAAAGGCTTTCTGAAAGTCCAAATACACTATATCCATAGGATCAACTTTGTCCACATTTTTGTTGACCCCCTCAAATAATTCTAATAGATTGGTGAGGCATGATTTCCCTTTACAAAACCTGTGTAGACTCTTCCCCAATGTATCATGTTAATCTATATATCTGATCATTCTATTCTTTACTATAGTTTCAACCAATTGCCTGATATTGAAATTAGGCTTACCAACCTGCAATTGCCAGGATCGCCTCTGGAGCCGTTTAAAAAAATTGGTGTCACATTCCAATCATCTGGTACAGAAGCTAATTTAAGGGATAAATTATATAGCAGTTAGTATTTCTGCATTTTCATATTTGAGTTGCTTCAGAACTCTTGGGTGAATACCATCTGATACTGGTGACTTTTACTGTTTATCAGTTTGTTCCAAAACCTCCTCTATTGACACCTCTCTCTGGTACGGTTCCTCAGATTTGTCATCTAAATAAAATGGCTCCATTGTGGAAGCTCCCTCACGTTCTCTGCAGTGAAGACCAATGCAAAGAATTCATTTAGTTTCTCTGCAATGGCCTTTTCTTCCTTGTGCGTTCTTTTAGCACCTCAGTTGTCCAGTGGCCCCACTGATTGTTTGGTAGGTTTCCTACTTCTGATGTACTTAAAAAAAAATGCTGTTAGTTTTTGTGTCTTTGGCTAGTTGCTCTTCAAATTCTTTTTTACACTTGACTTGCCCCCTAAGGAGGGGGTTACTCAGGAGTCCCAACTCTACCCAACCCCAAACTGTAGTTTCTTCCAGGCCCCACTGAAAGAATTGGTTCTTTCCCTGCCAGAAGCTGGGAAGTAGTGGGGCTTTATAGTTCAGTTTGTCACCAAGTCATAACCCAGATGCACTTATATAACAGACAATAACTGTGCAGGATGCAGCCCCCGCACAGTGGAGATAAATATCCCAGACTTCAGGGGGTCCCTCACTGGCTCACTAACTTCAGTGGGATTACAGCCAGGAACTCTAGAGCAGTGGTTCTCAACCAGGGGTACACAGTGGTCTTCCTGGGGGTATGTCAACTCCTCTAGATACCTGCCTAGTTTTACAACAGGACACATAAAAAGCACTAGCAAAGTCAATACAAACTAAAATTTCATACAGACAATGACTTGTTGATAATGCTCTGTATATTATACACTGACATGTAAATACAATATTTATATTCCAGATTATTTATTTTATAATTATATGATAAAAATGAGAAAGTAAACGATTTTGCAGTAAGTGTGTTGACGCATTTGTATTTTTGTGTCTGATTTTGTAAGCAAGTAGTTTTTAAGTGAGGTGAAACTTGGGGTACTCAGGACAAACCAGACTCCTGAAAGGGGTACAGTAGCCTGGAAAGGTTGAGAACCACTGCCTCAGAGGGTCTGTCCTTTAGTATTATGGGTTTTAACTGAGCAGGTTTTGTGATGATGATGAAAGTTACCAGCCCAATATCCACATTCGCCACTCTCACTTACACACCTACATGCTGATGTGA
This sequence comes from Chelydra serpentina, assembly GCA_037349315.1. NCBI lineage: Eukaryota > Metazoa > Chordata > Testudines > Chelydridae > Chelydra > Chelydra serpentina. Next base: position 18,337,042 of record JBAIAC010000028.1, on the reverse strand, counting down.
GTGACCATAAGGTGGATTTGGATGATTTATGGTGCTGATGTTTGAAAATCAGCCCCCCAGCATGTAAAAGTAGATCGACTGTAGAGGGACTGGGGAACCCTCTCTGTGGGTGACTGTATGTGGAAATGGGAATGTGTGTTTATTCATTGTTACCTGTAGATGCAAATCCCCCACCCCAATCTCATTAGGTTCATATACCAGTGTTATCATATTGTTGCCATCTACTTTTCTGCTTTTTTTCCCCATTCTCTTGCTCTGGGCCAGACGAGGGCCCCTTCCCCCTGCTGCTCTATCCAGACAGCTGATCAACAGCCTCATGACAAAAGAGATTTCCATTTGACAAGGGTGTCTGCAACAAGATAAGAAATAATAAGAGGGGGCTCCTGAGCAGCTGCACAAAAGGACATAGACAGCAAACAGGCACACACTCAGGGCTTGTCTACACTGGCAATTACCAGTGTGGTAACTTTCTCAGTCAGGGGTGGAAAAAAACACCCCCCTGAGCACAGCAAGTTGAAGCGCTACAAAGCACCGGTGTCAACAGTGCCCCAGTGCTGGGAGCCACGTTCCCAAAACTGGGAGCTACGCCCCTCGTTGAGATGGGTTTTTTAGAGCGCTGTGCTGCGACCACACAAGGCACGTGTGATGCTGGTGGATTTTTAAAGTGGGGACCCTGTATCTTAGAGACAGAGCTGCAGGGTCCGAGGGAAGGTTGTTGGTCCAAACTGCTGCCCCCTACAGAGATGCTTGTCAGGGTAATTCCAGCCAGTCACTTTGGCTGAGAGGGGCCATTTTGGAAGGTTTGAATAACCCCTGGTAAGTGCCGCTCACGTGTCTTCCCCCTTGAGCCTTTATTTCTGTTGTTACCTTGTTTGTTTGTTGTTTGTGTGTGGGTGTGATGCTAAGCACCCCTGTATTCACACACTATTGTAATCATCTTTATAGAAGATATGCCTTTTGAGGTATCATTTGAAAACTAATAACTCAGTGAGCATTAATATTCTTGTGTGATGTATGTGTGTGCAATGTGTGTTAAGAGTTACACATATATGCCAGAATTATGACTGAAGTGTGTATATATAAACCAGACATACAGTGGGAGGGGAATTGGTAAACAGGTCTATCCCAAACAAAGGAATGTGTGTTTACTTCAGTTTACACATGAGCAGTAAACAGGGCCATCAAGACAGCATAGGTAGGAGATAGCAGGAAACAGAACAATTTGCATTTCAACAAACACAAGTGTGGGAAGAAGGAGCCTGGAGCTTCCTTTACCACCAGACTCCATGTCACCTTCCTGACAGCTTGAATAAACTTTACCTTGAGGGGTAACCCTCAGAAGAATCCCTTTCAATAGTTTACTGGTCTATAAAGAGGGGATGGGCTTAACCTCAAGTGATAAGCAATTGAATCAACTGATTTTATATGGTATTACTGTACTGTAAAAGTTTATAGAGTGAGGTCTTTTTTGAAAGCAAATGGCACACTGGTGATTACATTTCACAATGATATTATGGATTAACACTAAATGAGGAAATATGGATATTTAATGACATGATATTTTAAAGTCTGTGGCCAAACAGGGAGAAACCAGTTCCCTAGGGGCAGAAGAGAAGGCAGCTACTTACCTGTCTTCTATGTAAATTAAGTATGGTGGGATCAAAGGACTTGAAGCCCACAGGAAGGAAAGAACAGCCTGAGGTCATCCTGCCTCTTCAAACAAAGTAATTGAATTTTGGAAGATACAAGCATTGACAGAAGCCATCTTTGGCGTCCATCACAGACAGACACAAGAGGCCAGAGCTATTGCAAGCTGAGAAAGATGGGTCCTTCAACCAAGGGGAGTTTGACTTCTCTAGAAATGAATATAGGTGAGAAACCTGCTTAGGCAAAGATCTTTTGCCTATGAAGACAAGGGAAGCCAGCTCCTTGTACTTCTGTGGAAGGTCCTGACTGAGGGAAAATCGGCCATGACTGGGAAGAGTTGCTGGAGAGAGAAACCATCTTGAACAAAGCCTGGATCTTGCTAGATTATATTTTAGACTTTTAGGTGCGTGTTTTCACCCTCTGAACCACTTTCTCCCTTGGCCAGAGTTAGCTGGGGTTTGTCTTTAAAGTACAGTTCTGTTCTGAAAAGTGGCTTTGTAAAATGGCATCATGGCCCTGTTTATTGTCTAACAGTGGATTCCTAATCAAATTGTTCATTTTACAAGCAAAAGATGGGGGAGGAAGCTTCCTGCTGCCAGCCCTGCCAATTCCCCCTGTGATATGAAAGTCAAACCGGCCTTTCTGGCTTATGCATCACCACCAGAAATACTGAATCTGCCAGCCAAAGGCTGCCCTTGGCTGCGCCTGTGCAAGTCTACAGCCCTCTGGCTCTACAGCTGTAACTGAGGGCCAGATCCTCAGCTGGTGTAAATCAGCGTAGCTCCATGTACTTCAACAGAGCTTGGTGGATTGCCAGCACAGGATGTGGCCCAATGGATTACACAAGTGGACCTGCAATTAGAACCTAGTTAACAATTCGGTTGATGTTGTGCCGATCATAAAGCAATCTCACTTCCCTGCCAACCCCCCTTTAGCTGGGATAGTCCTACAGGGCTACTAGGGGTAAAAACAGTAAGGAGATGTCTACAGTGCAGCTGGACGCGCACGTCCCAATATGGGTAGAAAGACACAGCATGCTTCTCAGCACAGACAGACACATGCCAGCTCTGCCCAAGCTAGCTTGCTAAAAATAGCAGTGTGGCTGCAGCAGCTCAGGCTAGCTGTCCAAGTACATACCCAGGGGATTGGGCGGGTTTATACTCAAGCAGCTAGCCTCAGCTGCTGCCGTCCCACTGCTCTTTTTAGCATGCTATCTGGAGCAGAGCTAGCGTGCGTCTGTCTGTGCTGGGAAGCACGCTCCCAGGTGCTGCGCAGACATACCCCAAACGCTTTTTGTTACTGAAGTCAGCAGCAGTGACTCTGACAACCTGATGGGAAAGAAGGGGCCACTTCTCAGAGCAGAACTGTTCTCTAAGGAGGCCTTTTGAAGCCCACCCCTCGCCCAGAGCAAGGCTGAGCATGTTCACTTAATATTGGTATAAAGTCAAGAGAACTAGGCGACCTCCCCTGGACTGACAGTGTGGAACAGTAGCCAGGTCTCTACCTCAGGGCTGAACAGCAGGGGTACTGCAGGCGGAGGGTGAGCAGCCTTGGCAGCATGGGGACTCAGGACTGGAATAAGAAGTCACTGTGTGTCAGCCCTGACCTGCGTTGGCAGGCCCCTGCTGTGTGGGTTGTTTGTAGAGTACCTGTCCACCTGGCTCTAGCCAGCTCTGTATCCATCCGTCATTATCACAACGGAGCACTAAACACATTCACAGAATAGAAGAAAAGTGAGGTGACTGGGGCAGCTGCTGTGCCCTGCTCTGTTTCACTTGATACCCACGTGGTTCTGAGCCAAACTGGCCAGTCAGACTCCATCTCTTATCCAGCCTATTTTAATCATATAAATTAAGAGTTCCCCTGCATTACAGTCAAGGCCTTTAATGTGCTTAGTGCTCCTGTAGTCCAGATTCAGGGCAATAAATCAGCATTCAGCATTAAACCTTCCTGCTGCTTTCAAATGCTTAGGTTTGCCAGCGCTAACTCACAGGCTGCTGCCAAATGTTGTTTGTTGCACCAGCAGCATGAGGCACTTGCTGTCTGCACTGTACCCCAGCCTGCCGTCATTGGAGACCACTGAGAGGAGACAAAGACCCCGGGCACAGCAAAGTGCTTATACGCTGGCTGGGTGAGATGTGAGCTGCACCCCAGCACCCTACAGAGAGAGAACTTCCCCCACAGTGATCCCTCATCTCCACCATTCTGAGTCTGCACAGCCTAGCAGAGGGTAGCAGAAGTGCCCCCTGCATAGCAGCATGTCCAGAGTTTAGCACTCTGTAAGGCAGGGGTATTTCCATGTAGGTTCCTTACCTGTCCCAGCTCTTGTGGGTGCCAATGCATTAAGGTATGGAGGTGATTTAGTTACAGCAGGAATTTGTGGTATTGCAAAGCAAGAAACAGCATCGTGATGTGACAGTTTCATCCCTGAGAACAAAGCTTAAAATATGGCAGCTCTGCTTCCACATGCCAAACCCAAACACAGACAGGACTATTAGAGGACTTTTTGAAATGGTGATTTGATAGTCAGGATCTGGGTTCATAGCCTCTAACCCTGGGTCCCACATGCATTAACAGGGATGAAATACCCACAATACATCGTTCGTGTTCCACATAATCCAAATCCAACTTTGCCAAGAAAACAAAGCACAAGGAGTGACTTGATGAGCAATGTGAAATGGGGCAGACACTGATTTGAGCATCTCTGAGCGAATAAAGAATGGCAAACCCAGGAACCCTCTCTGATAACAAAGACATTTCTGATTCTGGAACTATGTACTAGCCAGCCTGTCTGTGGCATTTCTAAAGCATCCCATCCCCATGGTAGCTGGGTGCCAAATACAGAACTAAGGGTTGCACAGCATTGATCCGTCCCTCCACCCATCCTTGATTCAGGCACCGGCTTAGCTGTAATATTTTTTAATCAACATTCTGTTTCTGAGAGAAACCATGCAGGTAACTCCTGATCTTGTCACCCATGTGCTAATCTCTCTGGCACAGTGACTAGGTGACAGTGCTGCCTGCAGCTGTTGAAAGTGATGTGCAGCTGGTTGCTGTCAGCACACTGGTGGCACCAGAGCATGTGGCAGAAGCTACCCCACTGATATCCCTAAATAATTGTGGGTGTTGTCATAAATATAAAGGGAAGGGGGAGAGGATCTGATGCAGGGCTATAAAATCCTCTTACCAGTAAAGGGTTAAGAAATGCAGGTAGCCAGACTGACACCTGACCTGGCTGGCATCTGACCAATGGGGGGACAAGATACTTTTCAAATCTTGGGAGGGGGAAAGCTGTGTGTGGCTTTGCCTGGGTCAGAGTGATCTTGGAAGACAGAAAGAACCTACAGAAAACCAGTCTCCTCACCAAACCTCACTTTTCTAAAGTAAGTGTAGTCAGCCCTGCGAGTAGATTTCTGTTTATTTTGCTTGGTGATACATTCCCTGTGGGAGAGGGAAGGGTTATTCCTGTTTTTCTGTAACTTTAAGGTTTTGTCCAGAGGGGGGGGGGGGGAATCTCTCTGAGTTTGGAAATTGAGTGCCTGTATTAGTTACCATCCTGATTTTACAGAGATGATTTTACCTTCCTTGTTTTAATAAAATCCTTCTTTTAAGAAGCGGACTGTTTTCTATGGTGTTAAAACCCAGGGGGTGGGTTTTTAGATCACTGTGTAACCAATTGGTTGGGAGATTGTTCTCAAGCTTCCCAGGAAAGGGAGTGTACGGCTTGAGGGGGTATTTTGTGGGGGGAGGGAAGTTCAAGTGATTCCTTTCCTGGATTCCTGTTAGATACTTGATGGTGGCAGCGAAAGAAGCATTTCTCAGGGTGCAGGGAATTTTGTACCTTGGGGGTTTTAACCTAAGCTGGTAAAAATAAGCTTAGGGGCTCTTAATGCGGGTCCCCATGTCTTTACCCTAGAGTTTAGAGTGGGGAGGGAACCCTGACAGGTGTCTTCTGGACAGAAGATAGGGCTGAACACAACGAGGCAATGGCATGGTCCTGAGGAGGAAGGTGGGGCAGGTAAAGCATAGGTGGCAGCAGAGCTAGTTCCCAAACACATTGTTCCTCATGTGCCTCACCCCTGACCTGAAGGACTCTGGGGAGAAGATGGGAACCATTTCAGGTGGTGGTATTTCTGATGTGACTATCCAACCTCTAGGAACTGGAAGTCCCCATCTTATTCAGGCTCCTGGATAGCCATCTTCATGGTAGTAAGTTACTGAGCACTGACATTGACTGGAACTGAACTGGTAACCTCCACTGTACTCCATTACCAGGTTCTGGAGCCCCTCAGCATATTTCGTTATATGTATTTCTAAGGCACCCATCAGTACAATATCTAGGGCACCATAAAAGCACATCATCAATAGTTCCTTCAGGAGAAGGAACCAGGCCTCCTATTGTCAGATGGATGCAGAATTTTGGGAGGAAAAGCTGTCATTACACTGACAGTGGCTTCCTAGTTTGCTTACAGTGTCTCCTTTCCTCCATGGAATCCCCACCAGCAATGATTAGTGCCTGGTAATGACAAAGAGGCTGTGACCCCTGACTCTGAGTAGATACGAGTGTTCCACTTGTAAACCAAACGTTGAACCTTAAGACAAAGGCTGGACTGGAGCCCAGGCTTCCAAACTGAACTGCCATGGCATTGTTAGCCAGCCCACGTTTCTCTGCTTGGAATAATAAAAATGTTAATAAACGAGATTGCTTCCTGAATAACAGCAGCAGTAAAGAAGAGAAATCCAAGGAAGGCTGAGCAAACTAATCAATTGTCTAATTAGGGACATGTGTAAACCAGCAGTTTTTTAATGAAAGGACCAAGAGTGGGAGGAACTGTTAATGTTCTTCTGATAAGGAGAAACTCCCAGGTAAAACATAGCTTTGTACCTTGGAAACGAACCCATTCCTCAAACAAGGTGAGCCATCCAATATTTGCATAGGCTTTATCTTCAGTTGCTGACACTGAGCTTGGTGCCAGGGAGGAAATAGAAAGGGGATTGACAGTAGCACTGAGTGCCCACCCACAACACCTGTGGGCTTTTGGGGAAGTTTGGACCCTGAGCTGAGCTTTGTTGTTTGGATCAGTCTCTACACTATAGAAACCCCGTGAATGAAGAAACAAGATAGGTATGGCATGCTGCAGCATTCCCTGTTTTCCAATTGTGGTGCCTTTGTTTTCCAAGTACCACACCTTTAAATTTCTAAGCAGCTGTGCCCAAAGACAGCAGCCTTTTTTTTTTTCCAGCCTGTTACAGAGAAGACACAAACACACTGTGGTCGCTCCTGGAGACTTTACTTTTGTTCTTTCTTGTCATTTTTTTTTTTTTGCCAGAAAGAGAATTGTCTCTCCCTACCCCCCACCCCCCATGTGCTCCTTCAGTTGACTTATTATGGCTTAGCACCATCCTCTCTGGCCAGGAGCCAATTAGCTTCTCACCTTCCCAAGTACAAAGCATTACTAACTGGGTGCATTTTCTAGCCTTGCAGGTGATAGGGATTAAGTAACAATAGAGCAAGGTAGAGGGAACTAAACAGTACATTTGTTTCCAAAGTAACTGCGCCAAGTGCATTTTCAGTCTTTAATCGCACCTCCCCTTCGCTGGATGCTGCTTAATCCTCTAACTTCCCCTTCAGATCACTTACATTTGGTATTATCATACATATGGTGTGCACAACATATCCCCCCCCGAGAAAGAAAATGCCCCTGGGGTACCATCCCAGTGATGGTGTGTATTCACGTGGCAAAGGTTGTTCCAAAAGAAGCCCCCAGTCATGAATGAGCCTTTACAATGCTGAAGGGGAAAGATGTGGATAAAATGTTTACAGAAAACACTTGGGAGAGGGAAGAACAGAAAGCATGGGCCGGTGGGGTAGGGAGCTGAGAGGTGCATTGAAGCATGTTTCCCGTAAGTCAGAGCTGTAAACCTTTCCAGGGTGCTCAGTGCTCTGCAGATTGCATCGCCTTTTGCTCTGCTGTTTGAGGCAATTAAGTCTCCTCCTAGGAAGTGAACGTTTGCGTATCCCACATTCTGTGTGGTTCAACATCTTGTCACTTCAGCTGTAAAATCACTGCTGGATAATCACCAAATATTTCTCTATCTAACTCCCTGGGCTTGAGCAGCACTAACCTATGGAATATCCTGGCAGCAAAGCCACACAGGCTTTCCTAATTAATAAACCTTTATTTTTGGCTCAACTGTATAATATCAGAGGCAGGGCTATTGGTGTGAGCTCAGGTAGAGGAATGTATATGCCTGAAACACCAAGCTCTCCTGTGTACAGGGATGTACATCTGCCTACTCAAAAGATTAGCCCCTCTAAAAATCCCCATCAAACCAAGGTGTTTCATTCTTTACACTGATCTTGTCCTCATTCCTAGCAGTTAGGATTAGTTTAGGTTATTTCAGCTCAGTTCAAAGCTCACAAGATGCTAGTGAAGACAGGTCATCTCTTGTGGCAGAGCTTCTACCCCCTCAAATCTCTTCTTCAGTGTTGGAGGAGGATCAAAACTAGTGATGTTCCCCTCTGCCTTATCCCCTTACTTTCTTCTTTTCCTTTAGGGAACCAGGATGGAAGAGGTGGAAGACGGAAGAGGAAAAACAATCCCCATTCATCTCTTTGGATGTGAGGGAAGAGGCCTATGGAAGGTCACCCTGTTTCCCTCCTTTAATGGTGGAATCAGGTGTGAGAGGCCACCCTAGGAGTCTGAAAGAGACAAAAGTGCAGCTAGGAAGAGAGGTGTCCCATAAGGGAGGGCTGCATCCACGGGGGGACGAGAGCACACATGAAAGAGGCAGATGTCTCATGGAAAGACAAGAGCACTGATAGAGAATGAGCCACCAGCAGCTACTCCCCACCACAGTTCTGGTTTCTCTGGAGAGGGGCAGAAAGGTAGAAACCATCAGTTTTTTCACAACTGCCTCCAAAGCAGGGCTTGGGGCAGGGGCAGCCTTCACATGTGTCTTCTGTGAGCCAGTTACATTGCCTTGGTGCCCTGATGCCCATTGATACGGCTCCACCCAATGACAGTCAGAAGTACATATCACAGACCTATATTTATTATGCAGCATCACTTGTCCATGGATGAAGGAATCCTGGCCTCACCCTGGCAAACTTTCCCAGTGTAAAATTGTAAGAGGGGAAAGGATGATACCGAGTCTAATGCATTGGACTGGGAGTCAAGAGAGTCATGTTATGACATGACTGGACTCTGGAGGAAGTAGAGAGTGAGGAGGGGCAAGAGGAAACTGGGAAAGAGAAAGCATTGTATAAAACACAATTTACTCCTGCTGCCCCTCAATAAATGAAACCAATTGAACAAAGCTGCTGACTCAGCAGCACAATCCCAGGTGGGAGGATATGAATAAGCAGTGACCTCAGAATTCCTACTAATGCCATTAGAGACTGGGCTATCCAAGACTGACTGGCCTAGTATTCAGAGGGAGAAAGGAGGTTGCAGCATTCCTAACCCTCTCTAGAGGTTGGCTGTGGAATGGCATTAAAACATCAGTGAGGGCAGCAGCTGTTACACCTTGTTCTGTTACAGTGAAGGGATCAACGAAAGTCTTCTCACGGGTGCTGTCTAGGTCCTGACTTCAGAGGCTGGGCAAGTTTAAAATCAGAGGAGAAGGCTGGGCAGGGTTAAGTCTGGGAGGAGTGAAGGCAAAGCCCATAGTCACATAGCTGGGACAGGGCAGTTAAACAGAGACGGTGATAACAATGTGTGGATGTAGTTCATGTTATTATTGTTGTTTTATATTACAGTACCACCTAGAGACTCCCAACCAGTACCATGACCCCATTGTTCTAGGCACTGTACAAACACCCAATAAGAGTCTCTTCAATGGAGCACTTACAGTCTAACTGGACACGATAGACAATGGGTGGGAGAGGAAACAGAGACCTGGAGTGACTTGCCAAGGTTTCCTGGCTCCCAGTTGGGTGCCCTATCCTCTGAACTACCCTGCATCCCCTATTCCCAAGGAGATCTCTGTCCTTTGTGTGGAGTTATCCATATTTCTTCCAACACTATCATTGGTGCAATGTTCTTACCATAAAAAACACGGTAGGGCAAAATCCGCTGTGGGAATCCCTGATGCATGCCCTCAGATATGTAAGTATCACGAACACAACTCTGTCTGGAATCTCCGGGGCACAGAAGAGTGAGCAACAGGGATTTATTCTGCATGCTGCCAGCACTTGTCACGTAGCCAGCTAGTGCCATTTCTTTGCGATGCCCTGTATCTCTCTCCTTCATGCTAGCTTTATAGGGAATCAGTCAGGCTGCAATGCAGAGGGTGGTCCAGAGGAGCAGCTCCAGTGCAAACGATTGTATAACTGGAGGGATGTTACTGGAGCTGGAAGCAATGCCAGGCTCAGCTCAGTGTAACTCACTTCAGGATACAGCTAGATGATAGCCCCAGAAATAGGAACACTTGGACCAGTTCCCACAGGCCAGGTTAATGCCTGCCAGTGAGAATGGATCTGTGTTTGGAAAGGCAGGCTCAGAGCACGCCGGGGCTGCCGCTCTATTAACAGCAGGGTTTCACATCGCAGAGCTCTATTTATTGTTCATGTCTCTTGCCCACGAAATCCCTAGCGGGATGTTAACGAGGCTCGGGGCACAAGCAAGTGGCGTTCCCTGAAAGTTGGTTTCTTCCGTCCTTTTAGTGGCAATGCCGAGTTCAGGGTCAGTGCCCTGGCGACGGAACACCGGGGTCACCTCTTGGGAGGGCTCATTTCCCGACACTTCTCGGGGCTGAGGGCGTCTCTCCTGGGCGTCAGGGGCCCCTGCAATGGCCCCTGCTCGGAAGACAGACCCATGGGGCTCGGGGGCCTCAGCACCGCTCTGGCTCCCCAGATGTTCAGCTGGGTCAGGGATGGGAACGAGCCCCTGCCTGGCAGAGACCGTCCACCTCCCCGCCGGAGAACTGGGACTGAGGGTGTCCCGAGGCACCAAGCCCGGTGGCCGGTGCCACCACAGACACATGGCAGCTGCGTGCCCCGCAACGCAGGAGCCCTTACACTGCTGCCAGGGGGCCAAGCGCTGGGCATTGTCTACCCCTGGCCAAGGCGAAGAGCTGCACGTTGCCAGACCGCTCCGCTCGCAGGGACGCTAGCCGGAGCCAAAGCGGGGTTGCGCGGGTATCTTCTCCCTGGCGGAGCCCCAGCGCTGGTTCCGTGGGAACAGACCATGGGATCAGTCCCTCCTGAGCGCGCCAGTAATAAACCTGGCTCGCCGTCTCTACCGGCGGCGGTCTAAGGCACCCAGCAAGGCCCAGCGGGATTGACCTGGGGTGCAGACGGACCCCGTCAGCGCGAAGCCTTTGTCTGCGCAGAACAGCTGCCTCCTGGACAGAAATTCCCTGGGGCTCTTGGCCAGGCTCGGACAGAGCCCGGGGCTCGGCTGGGGCTTCTCCGCAGGCTCCCGGGGTTAGTAGAAGGGCAGCATTGAGGGAGGTCCCGGCAGAAAGGGGGAGAAGGCTAAAGCGCCGCAACCCACCTTCACGGGGCACCTCGCTGCAGAGAGCGCCCCGCTCCCCGCGCTGCTGTCTCGGAATTCAGCAGAGGCGCCGCTCTCGGGAACTGGCTCAGATCTTTCCGCTCAACTCCTGTAAATCCCTTTCCGAGCATGGCCCCTGGGCAGGGGGTGGGGGGGTGTTCCCTTCCTCTCCAAACGGCTGTTTCCTGGGCAAACACACGGAACCGGGCTAGGCCAGAGCCGATCAATGTCCCGGCGCTTCCAAACTTGTGCACGAGCCAATCCTTAGCACCCTGGCAGCCAGCGCAGGCGGGGGGATGCTGCAGACAGGAAGGCTGCAGCCTGCATCCCCCTATGCCAGGAAAGGCCCTGTGGGGCCCTTCGTCTCCCTCTGGGGCTGGCTGAGCTGTGGCAGGAGCAGTCCTTCAGCACCACGGCACCGGCTAGCCCCTGGGTGGCCCGCGACGCCCTTACCTGCCTTCACCCCCCCCCCCTCCCGCCTTCCTCCAGGAACTCATCCCCGCAGCCTGCCTGTGGGCGAGCGAGCCCCGCGCAGAAGCAATGTCAGCTTGGTCCGGGACCTGCTTCCTGAATCCAGGCAACTTCTTCTTCCAGCTCAGTGAGGCGATGCAGGGGCGGGGGGAGGGGGCAGGAGGCGGCCAGGAGCCGAGAGGCTCGCAGCCCCTTGGAGCCGAGAGCCTGGGGAGGATCTGCCGCGGTGGCACACGCACAGAGACATTAGCCCCCCCCCCCCCCCGATGAACTCCGGGGACGGCCGGACCCCGCGCCGCAGTGGGAGAGCGCGGAGCACACGCCACCCGCAGCAGGGACCAGCCCCCCCGGCGAAGGTGCCGCGTGCCCACTATCCCAGCGCTGGGTGTGCGCGAGCGGCTGGGCTGGGCTGGGCTGGGCCGGGGGGTGGGAAGGCGCCTGAATGAAGGCTGGGAAGAGCGACTCCGATGAATGAACGGCTCCCTGGAGTGAATGGAGAGGCTGGGTTTGGGGGGAGGGGAGGCACCAAACAAATTGCAGGGTAGATGAAGAGGGGATGAGGAGCGCGCACGCGCCTCCCCTCCGCTCCCCCTCCCCCCGGCGTCTCTCCCCCCTCCCCCCGATCAATTTCTCAAGGTGTTCTCTGTACAGCTGAAGATGGCGACAGATTGAGGGGGGATGGAAAACAGGAGACACCGATCCAGGATGATCAGGAACGGGAAAAACGTTGCCCACCAAAAAAGAAAGAGGAAAGCAGAGTGATTGTGTGTGCAGGGGAGCAGAGCGAGGAGAGGAGGAGAGGCACCCCGGCAGGATGAGGATGAGGAGGGCCAAGCGCTGACTGTGGGGAGAAGGAGTATGCTTCTGCCTGGCTCCGCTCTGGGCTGAGGGGCTCGCTGTATGGACTGGCATTGGCGAACAGCAGCCTGGACATGTTGAGGACCGTGGCGCTGATTTTTCTTCCCGCAGCAACATGCAATGGCTGGTGGTAGCATTTAGCAGCCCAGGAGGAGGTGGAGGTGGTGGAGGAGGGGAAGGCACTTCCTTGTTTCTAGCCATGAGAATGATGCCCATCATCACACCATGCTTCAGAGGAGGTAGGTGACATTGTTGGGGGGAGTCTATAAGAGGAGAGGAGCAAAGAGAACCACGCCGGAGACCGCAGTAGCCCCCCCACTCAGCCCCTAAAATATGATCAGGGGGGCTTGGATGTATCCAAGAGAAGATGACGCTGTGTTAAAAATTTGTTGTGCACCAAGACAAAACGACAAACCCTGCGCTGATTCCGAGAGGGCACAGAAATGGCGAATGTCTCTGGCATCCCTTCTATTTTTCACTGTCCTCCTCTCTGATCATCTGTGGCTCTGTGCTGGAGCCAAGCTCAGATCCAAGGATAGGAGCTTAGCCATGCAGACGCCTTGGGGGGACGCAAGCCAGCGCGCCTTCCAGCCACATTTCCTACTGACAGGGGATCAACAGTCACAGGAGGGGAGGTGTGAGATTTTTTTAAGCAATTTGACCAAATTTGCTGCTCCGATCCCATATTGCACTGGTGCCCGGGGTCATTTCGATCTGGACTCAGCTTGCACCAAATTGTATTCCTTGCAGCGACTCTTGGGCTCTTTCCCTTCTGTACCCTTAAGGCCACCCCCCTCCTCCTCCTCCTCCTCTTCATCAGCCTCTTTTTTTTCCTCTTCCTCCTCCAAAATAAACTTCTTAAAGGCTTATTTTAGGAACTTCAACCTCTCTTTTTGTGATACTTACACGATCTGGGACCTGCTGCTGGGCATGGCCGGCCCAGACAGCTTGGATTGCAGTTTGGACAACCTGATGGTGGATTTCGTGGCTGCTGCAGCCGGTGCTCTGGACGGAGAGGCGTGTAGCAGCTGCGTCCAGGCTTATCAGAGGCTGGACCAACACGCTCAGGAAAAATATGAGGAGTTTGACCTCTTGCTGGAGAAATACTTGCAATCAGAAGAGTATTCAGTTAGATCCTGCATAAGAGACTGCAAGGTAGGAGGGGGAAGCACAGGGGGCCTCCGAGCCCCTGCCAAACCACACTAGAAGAAAAGTAGCTTAAGGCAAATCACACCATTTTCCTGGGTCCCAGTCTCCCCTCCCCCATCTCCCTTGTTGCTCCTTTGTTCTGTCTGTTGGCTGGTTGGACTTTTTTGCTTTCACAAGAATTGGTTAATGCTGATATGGCCTCTTTGGATGTGCTGGAGCCCTGCAGCCCTGCAGTGTGATAATATACAGGCAAAAGTCACAGCAGCAGGAGGAAGAGGAGGAGGAGGAGGAAAAGGGAATGAAACCATTCAGTCTGGTAAAAAATAATAATAAAAGCCCGCTGAGGTTATGACTCGGGCACTGGTGGGTCCCCCATGCTCTCTTTCCTCTCACCCAGCACAGCCTGGCAGAAGGCATTTCCTTGGGTCCTCAGATCCCTTTCTTCCTGATCTGAAAGCCAGTGGCATTCCCCTGGGCTACCTGGGCTTTCCAAACCTACTCCCACGAAGGAGGCTGGCAGGGGCAGATAGCCTGTGGGGTGCCACCACAGAGAAGATTCATCTGCTCACGTAAATCCGGGTGCTCCCCTAGAAATGCCCGTTTTGGACGGGAAATCAGTGGAGCAAAGCCTATGGAAATGCGTTCCCCGCACCTCCATGCACGCAGCCCAGACTTTGGGCTAGTGACTAGAAGTTGCACACAGAACAGGTGTGGGAGCCCATTGGCTGCTGCTTCACCCGGCCTGTTGTAAATCAGTGTCGCTCCTGCGCAGTGTGGGGGGAGGGGTGGGCTCTCGGTGGATAATTAGGCAAAGATGTTTGAAATGAAGTGGCGACCTGATGTGACCCAAGAGAACAATGGCTCTTCCCTCCCCCCAGCTCTCTGGGATTGTCCTCTGTCAGGGAGGCAGATCTCCAGAGAGCTAGCCAGAGAGAGGGAAGAATCAAGACGTTTGCCAACCTGGTCCCTGCATACTTGTGTCCCAAGGAAAGTGGCTGGTAGATCAGAGAGTTAGGAGTTAGCAGAGACGGGGCCTTTGAACCTCTCTGAACTGTTTACTCTTATCTACCTATTTCTGCAAATCACTTTCCCCCTGTTTCCCAAAAGTTGGAGGGGAGCAAGTGATTCCCTTCCCCTTGCTAGAAGAGGTTCCTGGAGCAGCTTGTATTAAGGCCTCCATCCTCCTGCAGCGCTCTGCAGAGTCAGTGTTATGAGCAGTGTGCATTTTCCATCTGAATTTACAGCCACCCAACAATCCCTCCCCTACCCCAGACAAGTCACTCAAAGGCAGCTCTAGTTGCCTCAGATTCCTAGCAGACCCCTGGGTCACTGTTACTCAGCAGCATACACCTACCCCTCTGGATTGGGTTGGGGGCAGCTTAGTTCTGTCAGTTCTCCTCACTGAGTCATGGTGAGCTAGCCCTATCAGGTGGTGACGGTGGGAGAAGAGAGACAGCAGTGGGGCTGCTTCTGAGGCCCATGCTGGGTGATGATCGGGGAAGGGTAAGAAAAGTGAATGTACTTCCCCCTGGACTCTGAGGCTGGATGCAGGGCTGGAGTGGAGTGTCCAGCAGTAAACAGACAGGCACTTAAGGGAATTCTACTTGACTTTTGTAGACCAGAGACTGAGAGCTCTAGGGGCTGGGCCTACCAGTGTGTGTGTGGTCAGTGCCCTTGCACAGTGTGAGTGCTGCTATAATACAGAGAAATAATAACCATAACCAAATACATTTTTGTACCTGGGCACATTAATCCATGTAGGCCCTTATCCTGCCCTTGGCAGTGACAGGTATGCCCAGTATTTCAAAGGAAGGCAAAAATACCCACAATGCACTTAGCTAATTGTGCAATGCTGTAGCTCTTGTGGAGAAGAATTTATTCCCAAGGCTGCAGGTGATCACTTCGTGTTCAAGAAGCATAAGAGTTGCCTTCCCCAGCACCAATTGGAACAAACCTCCCAGCCCACCATAGTCAACTACGTTTTTAATGTATTCCAGTGTCCATCCAGATTCCTTGTAAATTACATTACACTCTTCAGTCATTTCTCATGGAAATGACATAAAGGCTTAATCCCCATGACATGGCTCTTTGAACTTCAACATGTTCAACAGCCCCTGAGTGACTCTGATGAGATTTCCTGACTTCACCTGTGCAATCTCCCTTTGGCTGCTATGTCCAGGAAATGTAACTGTCTTGTTAATTATACCTGAAACCTTTTCTCAGAGATAGTGTCTGTGTGTTATAGCAAAGGCTTGCTTCCACATCACCTCAGAGAGCGATTGTGTCAGCACTTACAAACTGACCAGGGTTGCTCTTGGTCAACACTTTTATGGGAGACCTCAAAGGAAAACTCAGAGCTGTAGTAAAGGTACTCTCGATGCATTAAGTGGTGCTCTTCTCCCCCAAGGAAGTACTGAACTAACACCTTAGTATGGTGCTGGGTTATGGAGTTGCTGCTGCAGGTACCATCTGTCAGGTGATGTAAAATTGAGATTCTGATCACTTCCTGACAGTTTTTGTAATGAACCTTTTTGGAGAGATGTTAGCCCTGGTGTCCTGGGAAAATTCCAATTTGGGTAATTACATTCTGCCTACCTAAATTCCTCCTACAGTTTCAAAGGTATACGGTGTTCTGCTTACACTGAATTGTTTTGTATTGCTGCTCTGCTCTGTTAAATTGTTGTCATTTTCCACTGGAAAATGACTGCATTATTGCCATTTATTATTTGTATTGCAGTAACTTCTGTGTCCCTAGTCAGGAACAGGGTCCCATTATGCTTAGCACTCTACAAACCTGTAGAAAGAGATGATCGCTGCCCCCCAAAAGCTCAGAATCTAAGACACGGTCGTGGAAGAAGTGTAAAAAAAAACAAAAGGAGGGAATAGGGGAGGAAAGAGAAGGGTAATAGTGATAGGGATACATGGTTACATAGAGTAGCTACAGTCACAACTTGACTTTAAAATAAACAAATAGCAATCCCCACTGACCATCTACCTGGGCATTTTCAGATGGCAGTTTTCCATAGGTGTCACAGACAAAGCAGATCTTAAGGAGAAAGAAGTAGTGGCTTTATGGATCAGTGTGGGGATTGTGTTCTATATGTAAGGAGCAGAGTGGAAGAAAGCACAAAGACATTTGTGTGGGAAGGGGACAAATGGGCAGACATTCTTGGTGGGGTGACTCAATAAGCCACAGGTAGGGAGTGGCAGAGATGTGTATATTTCCTGTGTGCATAATTTTAAAAGCATGTTGGCATCCTTTAGGATAAAAGGCCTATAGAAATTCAGACACTATCTGTGTGTAACTATCATAGAGGAATTCAGAGGTGTGAGTAACCAAAACACAGGAGACGTATATCAGGGGAGCGATATAGAGAGGGAACTTTGTATATAAGAATATAAGAAAGGCCATACTGGGTCAGACCAAAGGTCCATCTAGCCCAGTATCCTGTCTTCTGACAGTGACCAATGCCAGGTGCTTCAGAGGGAATGAACAGAACAGGTAACCATCAAGTGATCCATCCCCTGTTGCCTATTCCCAGCTTCTGTCAATTATAGAGGCACTAGAGACACCATACCTGCACATCCTGGCTAATAGTCATTGATGGACCTATCCTCCATGAATTTATCTAGTTCTTTTTTGAATCCTGTCATAGTCTTGGCCTTCACAACATCCTCTGGCAAAGAGTTCCACAGGTCGACTGTGTGCTGTGTGAAGAAATACTGCCTTTTGTTTGTTTTAAACCTGCTGCCTATTAATTTCATTTGGTGACCCCTAGTTCTTGTGTTATGGGAAGGAGTAAATAACACTTCCTTATTTACTTTCTCCACACTTGTCATGATTTTATAGACCTCTATCATATCCCCCCCTTAATCGTCTCTTTTCCAAACTGAAAAGGCCCAGTCTTATTAATCCCCAGTGGCCATCTACCTGGGCATTTTCAGTACATGGTTTAGGCATCAGTTCAGTAAAGCACTTAAGCGCTTACTTAACATCCACCTCTGTTGAGTTTAACATGTGCTTTGTGGAATAAGAGCTTTAATAGATAAACAGATTAAAGTACTAAAGAAATTAGTGGGTTGGGGGCTTAGATGAAAAACGGACACCACTAAGTCTAAACATCAGTGGGGTAGCGTGTTAGTCTGGATCTGTACAAGCGACAAAGGGTCCTGTGGCACCTTATAGACTAACAGAGGTATTGAAGCATAAGCTTTCGTGGGTGAATACCCACTTCTTCGGATGCAAGCAGTGGAAATGTCTAAACACTTAGAAATAGGTCCGTACGTAAACGGGTACTCAGATACCATGGTGATAGGCTTGGCCTGGGAATTTAGAAAGAATAATATGTAGGGGTCAAGGTAGTGATAATAAGAAATGTATCAGGTAATTTGCTAGATTGTCAAGTATTTACTATGATTATTTATATCACCAAATAACATGAGTTTTACATGTTTGACAAGCTATATTTGAAAAGTAGCATTAGAGTTCTCCATTTGCAAAAAGAAGGTAATACTTAACTCATCAGTTGTTGTGGTGATTAGTGAGTTATGACCGGATTTGCAAAGGTTCTGAGCACGTGCAGCTCTCATTGCCTTCAGCTGAGGTTGTGGTTATTCAACAAGTCTGAAAATTCAAGCTATTAATGTGTATAAAGCAATTTAAATTTGTAAAGTACTATTCAAATGCTGAATACAATTGTATTTGAAAATATAACTTTGGGCGATGTACTGCTCAGAGAATATCTGTATTTAGGCAACATTGCAGAGCACTTTTCAGCTAAGGTTTTCTTTTGTTTTATGTTTTTTTGTTTGTTGAATGATAAAAAGAGCAAAAATGTGAGAATTAAAGGAAAATGCAGCAAAATCCAATTGGAAAATCTGTGGCTGCTGCAAAAATCCTTCATAAAAGGACCCTGGCCATAAAGATTTTGGAGGCTCAAGTAACACATATCTCATTTGGTGGGTTCTTCGATTATACAAGTTTTCCTGAACTGAGTAAATATGTAACAAGAAGGAACATTAATCCTTACTGGGAATGGCTTTTGTCACCAGAGGAAAATGCTTCCTGCAAATGATTGTGACTTCCCTTGTTTTGCTCCAGATCAACAGGGGATGAGAGCAGGACTCTGCAGATAATATTTTTGTGAGGTGGGGTGAGAGGAATTTTTGAGACATATTTTTCCCTGTCGCTCCCTGGGTTGAGGGGCTCCAGAGAGAATGATATAGACCCAAAGTGGGGAAGGCAGAAGCAGGGAACCCCAGAGGGCCTCCCGTAAAAGGACACAATTCAGGGTTGGTTGTTGCTTTAACTTTTCTTTTATAGACTTGAACACAGATGAAAGGTGCTGCTCTGACAGCTGTGGAGGATGGAATGTCTCTGTATCCACAGAACACATATAGCATTGGCAGTGGGGGACAAACTTCCTCCACATGGTGGCTCCTGTCAACATCCTTCAGCCTGACCTGGAGGAGAGGACCCCCTCTAGGGGTGTGAAAGTAACTTGGACTCCATGGCCCACTCAGCCCTTGACATCACTGCAGAGAATGCCAGAAAGCAGGCCAATTAGTGCCAGTGATGGTGGCTTTTGTGATCTGGATACCTGCCCATGAGGAACTGGACTGAGATCCATCAAACCCATTTCACAAAATGGCCATTAAACAGACATCAGAGAGTAATGATTTGGGGGTTGCACTGGAACTGGTGAAAGGCTCTAAGTCTCATTCACTATCCCTGGCCCAACCAGTCTTCCAACAGTAAATCTTTTGGCCCTTTCTCTAATTAATGTCTTTCTGTCTTTCATGATAAGCCGTGGAAAACCTAACGCCAGAAAACAATACAATCCCAGCTCTACTGGCACAAAATTCC
Source organism: Chelydra serpentina (assembly GCA_037349315.1). NCBI lineage: Eukaryota > Metazoa > Chordata > Testudines > Chelydridae > Chelydra > Chelydra serpentina. Next base: position 18,317,551 of record JBAIAC010000028.1, on the reverse strand, counting down.
CCAGAGACTCTTCCATCTGTGGAGGCACGTCTCCCACCAGGAATTTCCTCCAAGAAGGACCATGCAACTCAATAAATATCACAAATACAACTATTAGGGAACCCCAATGATTTCAGTGACTTTGGGTTTTTTATTGGCTGGTTTATTTAAAAAAAAATCACCCAGAAATAGCCACTCCATTTTTGCTGCAGCAGATTTGACCCTTAGCAAAACCTATAAGGTTTCCAGTGAAATGTGCAAACTGATATTCCATGAAAGGGAACAAAATCTGATGAATTCTGTGAAAATGGTCCATTTCACTACATTCAGAGGGTAAAGATCAAGTGGGACCACTAGGAGAGGTAGTGGGGGTTAGAAGTCTGGTGGGCAAAGGGTGCAGCAGCAGCAGAGAAAAGCAGTGTTAAGGAGTTTCACTTTATTCCTTCTATTTTTGTTTGTTTGTTTCATTTTCTTCTTGTCTAGTCACAAAAGCAACAGAGAAAGAGTCCCCCCAAGCAACTTAACTAACAGCTGGTGGGAGGAACTAACTCCCAGAAAGCCCTGACCAATTTTGAACTGCTGTCAGCCATAGGTACCTCGGATGTGAACCATGAAGGTACTTAGGCTCCTAAATCCCATAGTTCGGCACCATGGTAATTCACAAACTCCCACTCAGCTGTCACCTAACCCAGCAGGTACCTAAATTCACAGCGCCCCTAAGTTTTTGCTTCTGGGCATGCACTCTGTAGCCTCACCTTAGGCATCTGGAGGCCCATCTCCCACCTGATCCCCGGAGCCATTCACAAATTGAGAAAATTAAGTGTTCAGCATGGGCAAAGACAGTGGCATCATAGGATTTTAAAAAAAAATTAAACCTGTCTTCCTCCAATGCAGAAAATCCTTGAATGCCCACTGCTGAGCGGCAAAAGGCCAACGGATACCCTCTGAGAAATGCCACATGCTTAGCCCACAGCAAGACACTGCCATGTGTACACAATGATGTGAACTGAAAGAAGGAACAAGTGTCCCACGTGTGTGCATGCTATTATCATGGCTTATATTCTGTGAGCTAAATAACGTACATCAAATCAATCCAGTTCAACACACACACACACACACACACACACACACACACACACACACCCCTGTGTTGACAAGCCCTATGTCAGGTTCAGGGACCCGATCCAATTGTTTAGCCCAAGAGGCACCGTCTCTGAAGAACAGAGACCTGAACTGTAGAGTAGGATTCCACTGTAACTCGCAAAGGAGAAAGGTGCATGCTAGCAAATGTTCTCAACAGAGTAGGACCCACTAGCTAGTATAGACTCTGTTAGCAAACACTCTTCTCTTGCGGTAGGTTCACAGGTAAATCCTAGCTCCAAGATCTGTCTTTCCTGTTTTTCCTTCCAGCCTTTCCAGCCCTCCTGGGCACAGGAAGAGATGGAATGGTTTAAAAGGCCAGCGCTCTGTGGTGAGAGCTTGACCACTTGCTGGTTTGTTTGAATAGAAGTAGGTATGTACAAGTCACTGTTTCTTAATACATCAGCTGCAACCATCCCTCCTCAGGCAGCACAAGCTGAGTGGAGTTGGGCTTGGTCAGTACTTGGCTAAAAAAAGGCAAGTGTTGCAGGAAGTTGTATAGATAATTCAGTATTAAGTATTTGCTAAGTATCAGGTGTGTTCAACACCCTACAAAATACAGATCCTGTCCCAAGGAGCTTGCAGTGTAAAAGACAAGCAAAGATTAGACAAAAATCACCCCTATATGCTCAGTTAATTGGTTTCCCTTAGTTGGTTGTGTGGGTCTATTTCACAGCAACAAGGAAAAGGATAAAAAGGAAGAAACTGCAATTGTAAACCCACAAAAATTGGCAGAGGGGATGAAAAGTCAGATGCAGTTTCTGTGTCACGGGTGGTTTGCCCCTTTGTGGGCTGAAGGCCTGGGCGTATTGTAGAGGCACACCTGACAGAGATCAGCAGTTTCCCCTCCAAAGGGCAGCAGGAAGCTGCAGAGAGGAGAGGGAAGCTCAAGAAACTATAGTTTCTTGAGTTTCCCTCTCCTCAGGGTCTTCACTAGAGCTGCTTTTCTCACTCTTTATAAAGAGTGAGAAAAGCAGCTCTAGTGAAGACCCTGAGATCAAGGGAGTTATTCCAGCTGGGAATCTGGGGGGGAGGGATAGCTCAGTGATTTGAGCATTGGCCTGTTAAACCCAGGGTTGTGAGTTCAATCCTTGAGGGGGCCATTTGGGGATTGGTCCTGCTTTAAATAGCAGGTTGGACTAAATGACTTCCTAAGGTCCCTTCCAACCCTGATATTCTATGACTAGCCTGCTAAGGTAAGGAGCCTGACCAGGACAGTTTGGGCTGTACCAAACTGAAAGGAAGATCCTTGTACTTAGATTTGAGTTTTAAGTTAATAAACCAGACCCTAAGTTGGGCTGTTGTTATTGGGTTTTCTTTTTAAGGTAAGTTTGAGGAACTCAGAGGGGCAAACTGATGTGAGGGATTGTATTCATGGCTGCCATGAGACCACAAGGGAGTGCCTCTGAGAAGGCCACTTACTGACAATCTGAAACAACTTCTAACCTGTTTTCTTTGTAGCAACTAGATTTTGGGTTGACTGTGTCTCCTTGCTTTGGTTCTTATAAACCGCTTAGTGATGGCTAGGTTGAGCGCCAATGGTGTATAATTGACTTTTGCTCTTCCTGTTCATAATGACAGACAAGCAAATGTGTATATGTGAGTTTGGCTGTTTAACATTGGCTGTTTTTCCTCCACCCTTGGTATGTTCTGTCTTCTCAGGCCCTGGTGCTGCAAAGACTTATACGTGTGTGTAAGTGAATGCACAGAGCACTTCTCTTGAAGTCAATGGATGAGGTTTTTTTCCAGAAGAGTCTAAGGGAGTTAAGGACACAAGTTCTATTGAATTTACTACCTGAATCCCAGTCAGTGTGGGACTACTCAGTGTGTAAAGTTAAGCAATTGCAAAAGTCTTTGCACGTCTGTGTCCTTAGACTGTAGGATCCTCAGGGCAGGGACTGTGTTTGTAGAGCACCAAGCATAATAGGCCCTCGTCCAGGCCTCTGGGCAATATGAGGACCAGATTCTCTGCTGGTGTCAATCAGTGTAGCTCCATTAAAGTTGATGGATCTATGCCAATTTACACCAGCTAAGAATCTGCCCCTAAATAGTTCATAACAATTTGCCAAATATTTAGACCAACAACTTTCAGTCCATGGGTTTTCTTGTTAGTGTGTGTGTGTGTGGCTTTTTTTTTCTTTTCTTTTTTTAACAAGCTCTTTTCTCTGATTATTTGCTGCTACTTATCTGGTGGCTGAAGGCGCTTATGTCACATGGCAATACTGCTACTCTTTGGATGAATGAATTTTTTTTTTTCAGTAGAACAACAAATCCTGAATAATGAGTTAAGCACTTCCTGGTACAAATGACAAGAAAAATCACCTTTGGTGCTAAAATATGTGAAACTTCTAGGAATGCTTTCAAAAATACTCTGTGGTCACCCGATTACTGACCAATTAGCTATTAACTCTTTGTATGATGGATGTGTCTAAAGGTCCCAACCAAGATCAGGGCTCCGTTGTAAATAGCAGCAGAGTGAAGTTTGCATTCATAACTGTATTTGGTAAATTTGGCTTTTCCTTATTTGACCAGCTGTAATTCAGAAGGTGAAGGTTCAATGCTGTGAGGGTGATGGCCTAATATAAAGATGGATTAGTCACAGGGAGTGGTACTTGCCCACTTAAGCCAATACTGAGTCAATATTCTTCATGATATTTATAGGTGGCAGTGCTGGAGGTGCTCTCTTTCAGGGCGGACAAACAAACCAATGCTCTCTAGCTCTGTTTACTAAACAATTAAATATTTGTTTTCTTAAATGTGCCAAGCCCTGTATTTATATTTTTCTCTACAAATAGTTATTCCAAAAAGCTTTAAGTACTAACTCAGAACACAAAGTCTCTTAAAAGGTTATTGAAGAAAATAAATAACCCTGGGGGCTAGTCTACACTTACCGGCTGGATCGGAGGCGTCGGATCGATCTTCTGGGTTCGATTTATCGCGTCTTGTCTAGACGCGATAAATTGAACCAGGAAGTGCTCCCCTGTCGACGCTGGTAATCCAGCTCGCCGCGCGGAGTAAGCGCTGTCGACGGGGGAGCCTGCGCGCCGCGTGTGGACCACAGGTAAGTTCGAACTAAGAGACTTCGACTTCAGCTACGATAACGTAGCTGAAGTTGTGTATCTTAGTTCGACAGTGGGGGGTTAGTGTAGACCAGCCCTGGGACAAAGTACTCTTGTGGATTAAGAACTGATTGTGTGGTAGGAAATAAAGAGATGTTGTGTCTGGTTACTTCTTAGAGCACAGAGAAGTTAATAGCAGAAACCCCGGGCTCTGTATATTAGCTAGTTCCTCCTTTAGGGGTATGTCTATACTACCTGCCGGATTGGTGGGTAGCGATCGATCCATTGCGTCTAGTCTAGATGCGATAAATCAACCCCCAAGCGCTCTCCCATCGACTCCTGTACTTCACCGCCGCAAGAGGCGCAGGCGAAGTCGATGGGGGAGTGGCAGCAGTTGACTCACCTCAGTGAAGACGCTGCAGTGAGTAGATCTAAGTACGTCGACTTCAGCTACGTTATTCTCGTAGCTGAAGTTGTGTATCTCAGATCAATTTCCCCCCCCCACCCCCGTCCCTCCCAGTGTAGACCAGGGCTAGATCACTCTAAAGTTGGTGGCATTTGCGGATGATACTAAACATAGTTTCACAATAAAAACTAGAAATGGGCTGAGGCGACTGAATTATGTTTGCAAATCCAGCGGTAATGCAGGCCTAGGTTCAATTTTTTTTTTCTGAACCACCAAAAGGTAGGAGTGGGTAGCTGAATAAAAGGTTCTTGTTTAGACATGCTAATTTTTAATGAAAGACCGAGACTAGTGTGAAACTTCGTATGGACTTGAAGTCATTGTTAGGCTGAGCAGCCAGGTGGCTGCTGAAATTCACATTTGATAAGCGTATGGTAAAGATGAGTACAAACCTCTCTCCTGTAGCCTGATAGAGGAGACACACTGGCAGTGAGGGAGAAGTTTCCTGCTTTTTCCTAGCTGAGAGAGCCATGAAAACCCAGTGATATTAACCCATTCCTGTGGTAGAGGGTTTGTCATTTGTGAATCATCCTGAAACCTAGATCATGACTTCAGAACTGTGGGGAGCAGGACCAACTGCTGATGCTGGAGCTAACCCTCCTGGCAGCTGAGATGTTCTTTGCTGAGTAGCTAATGTGGCCTCAAGGAGGCAGCTCAGTAACATGTGGCAACATCATGCTTATCTGGACTGAGCAAGGGATCTCTGTGGTCTTGTCCTAGTGCTGCCACTGACAAGCTCTCTGGCTCAAGGCTGCAGAGGTTAAGTGACTTGGCCAAGTTTTCCCCATCTATAAACTCTACTTATTAGAGGTGATGGAGTGCAAGGTGGTAAGAGTTTAATTTCAGAGAGGGGTTTTTGCACAACGCTCATGTTGATTGAATCGATGTTTCTGTTGTCCAGATATCACTTGTCCAAACTTCAGCTAGATCCAAGCTGCATGTCATTAATTGACATACTATGATACAAGCTACACAGCTCAATGAGTGTAGCAGGGCCGGAGCTGGAGCAGCTGGAAAGAGACGTCACAGGTGGCCCAGGTTAAACAATAAAAACCCTCTCTGGGGTTCCCCTCTTATCATTCTTGTTCAATCAGAAACAACACACACCATGAAAGTCTCTGGCTGCCTTTCTTTACAGCCTGATAAGCTGCAGGAAATTCCAAACCAACAAAAGAAATCAAACAAAACACACATAGGGCAGCTGTTATGCCCCCAGAGTATTCTGTCCTGGTTTCTGCTCAGATCACTCTCTTCTTCCAATACTAGCCCAAGCTCAGCTGCATCTCAGTGCCTCAGGTCAGCGAGTCCCCCAGCTTGGACTCTGAAATCCCTTCTTGTATTTAACCCAAGCCCCACTCACCCACCACTTTGTCTGGTGTAGGAGGCCCACATCCTAAAGGCACCAATGGGCATGGTGCAGCAGGGCTGTGGGATCCCCTTGGGTACCCCAGATAACCTGCACATGCTCCCAGTGAGTCAAAACAGATGTTCACATTGAGAAATGCTTCCCTGGATCTGAAACTGTCAGATCTGTATTTATGTAAAACACTTCTTCTTATATTTAAGCTCCAACAACGTGCTCACCACCGTACAAGACAGTTTCTACCCTCAAGACCTTCCAGTCTAGGAGACCAACTGATAAAACGTGCTGGGAGGGTCACGGAAAGGACAATTTCCCTTAGATCATTTTTTAAACCCTTAATTCTTTTCTTTGAGCATTACAGAAGGAGTGAGTCTTTTGGAGAGATTGAATGAGGAGAGGGTTGGGGTAGCAGATGAAGATAGGGAGGGAAGGATGGGAGCAGGTATGAAGGTGGCAATGGGTGAAGGAAACTGCGGTCTAAAGATTGATATTGTTGGTGGAGCAAAGAGGGCTAGGGTTATCAAGATTAGAGGTGGGAGCTGAGACAGAGGCTGGGGCTGAATTGTGCGGGTTCTGAAGGTGGAGAGAAGTTTAAATTCAATATGATGAGCTAGTGGAGTGATTCAGAGATGCACTTACTTCCTGGTTGGGTGGGGAGAAGATAGTAGAGTCCGAGATGTTCCTGAGATTGCAAGCCTGAGCAATGGGGAGAAAGCTGGTGCAATCAACAACAATGGTGAAAGGAGAGAGAGGGAAGAATTCAAGTGCTGAGCTTGGTCCATGTTCTTGAGCTGGTGGTAAGCTATTGGAGGGACAGCATGATATACAGGCCTGCATGGGGGCTAGCTATTACTTATCTCATTTGACTTTGCAAAAAAACTAAAGTCTGTTGTCTGTCAGACTGCAAACTCAGCAGGGCACAGAGTATATTTACCTTTGTGTAGTGTACAGTACCCAGGACATGGTCTGCACTGAGCACATTAATAATGAGTTAATGTTTGTAAAGCCCTGCATCCATGATCGTGGAACTCAGTGTTGAAGTGAGAAGACAATGGAATGCAGAGGGGTGCCAGGGTGACCTCACTGAGACAATGGTGAGCAAAGAGAACTAGAGTAGGGGAGAGACAACATAACCTGGGAGACAACCAGGGAGCTCAACAGAGAATGGGGCAACAGTGGGAGGACAGGAGAGGAGGTACTGTTTTTCAGAAATGGGGGGACGGGAAACTAGACCAAAGTAGGTATGGAAACAAGACACAAGAAGGAAAATGGACAGAATGGAAGGAAAGATGGGAATAAAGAGGTTGAGGAAGGGCATAAGCTGGAAGAGATGCACACCTTTTAGGTTAGTGAATTGTATTGAATTTATGGGGTAAGTCTGGAGGCAAGGGCTCTGAGCAGACAGGGTACGCTAATGTAATGGGTTACTCTGGATCCTACTTGGGTTATTTTCTCTAACACTCACCACTTTGCACCCTTGCATTTCAGCCTAGTTCCCAAACTACATGCTTTTATAGAAAATTGTCCCTTGAATTTTCTTTTCAATATTGATAGCTATTGGGATGGAGAGTCCCATCCACAAGTACCTGAGTTTCCACAGCAAAGAAGCTGGTAGTGAGCTAAGCCAACCCCAAAATGCAAAGGCCAGCTGTGGGATCTAAACACTCAGATATCTGTGGAAAATTAAGACCTGGTGAGAAAGCTCCATGGAATCATCTGCAGCTAATCCTGTCCCAACATTCTATTTGCTTTTTTTAACACCGGCCATGGTATAATATATATCATAAGAGAGTAGGACATCATAGCTTTGCCCAGTGTTGGGCTCCTTGTCTTAAATGTTAAGCCAAGATGGAAAAGGTCCAAAAAGGGTAGGCAAGATATCAGTAGCAACATGCAGGGTTCTTTAGCAGAGTAGGTAGAGGTTGTTAGAGAAGAGTTGGTCTAGTGCAAATGGATCAGTCCCTCTGTTCATAAACTATCTGATGTATCAAGTCAGTGGGGCCTGATGTTGTTCACCCCAGGGTGCTGAATGAATTAACTGAAGAAATCTTGGAGCCACTGGCAATAATATTTGCAAATTCATAGATGACAAGAAAGGTCTTGGGCACTGTTAGCCTTTCTCCAGTCTTCCATCTCTAAAAAGGAGGATTGGTGAAACTAAAGACCAGTTAGCCTGACCTTGATACCTGGGAAGCTAGCAATGTATGAAACATTCAGCTTGCAAATATCCGTAGGATGAAGGGGTAATCGCTAGCAGCCAGCATGGATTTATTAAGAATAAATCATGTCAAACTAATTTGATTTCCTTCTTTGATAGAATAACCGGTTTGGTGGATAGGGGGAACATGGTGGACATAATATACCTGGACTTTAGCGAGGCTTTTGACACCATCCCGCATGACATTCTGATAAGTAAGCTGGAGAAATGTGGGCTCGGTAGCACTACCATTAAGTGGATACATAACTGGTTAAACCGCAAACAATGAGTAACTATTAATGGAATGATGTCAGATTGGAAGGAGGTCTTGAGTGGGGTTTCACGGGGATCTGTTCTGGGTCCAGTGTTTAACATATTTATTAATTACCTGCATGTAGTAATAGAGAGCAGAGTGACCAAATTTGCAGGTGAGACAAAGCTGGGCGGGGGGGAGGGAGCCAATACTTTTGAATTTTATCTTTCCTCCAAGGGGTCTTAATAAATTGGAGAACTGGAATATAGATAACCATGAAATTCAACAAAGACAAATGTAAGGCACTACACTTAAAGAAGAAAAACCAAATACAGAAGGGGGATAGCTGGCTGGGAAGCAGCACTGCTGCCAACAATCTAGGAATTGCGGTGAATCACAACCTCAACGTGAATCAACAGTGCAATACTGTTGCAAAAAAAAGCAAATGCAATTTTAGTTTGCATTAACAGAGGCATAGCATGCAAGTCACACAAGGTGATAGTACCACTATATTGGGTGCTGGTTAGGCCTTAGCTGGAGTAAGCCTCTGGCTGCTAGGTGGAGGCGGAACTGGCCAATGGGAGTGCGGAGCTGGTGCTCGGGGTGGGAGCAGCGCATAGCGCCCCGTGACCCCTTTACCTACAAGCCGGACCTGCTGCTGGCCACTTCCGGGGCGCAGAGTGGTGTCAGAACAGGTAGGGACTAGTTTTTACTGGCCGTCTGCCAGGGTCCCCGGGTGCTGAGCAAGGCAACCCAGGGCCTTGCATTCCATGACCCAGTACTGGGTCCAACCCAAACTTTGAAAACCACTGGACTAGATGACCCTTGCAGTCCCTTCTAATCCTATAGCTCTGTGATAAGAGAACTAGTATCCCTGAAATGAAGTTAGTGGCTGATTAATTCAAACTAGGGCTGTTGATTTCATCGCAGTTAACTCATGCAATTAACTCAACAAAATTGATCACAGTTTTAATTGCATTGAACAATAGAATACCAATTGAAATGTATTCAATATTTGTGGATGTTTTTCTACATTTTCAAATATATTGATTTCAATTACAACACAGAATACAAAGTGTACACTGCTCACTTTATATTTTGATTACAAATATTTCCACTGTAAAAATGATAAACAAAAGACTGTATTTTTCAATTCACCTCATACAAGTACTGTAGTGCAATCTCTTTATCGTGAAAGTGCAACTTACAAATGTAGTTTTGCTTTGTTTTTTGGTTACATAACTGAACTCGAAAACAAAACTATGTACAACTTTGGAGCCTACAAGCCCACTCCGTCCTACTTCTTGTTCAGAATCGCTAAGACAAATACGTTTGTTTACATTTACGGGACATAATGCTGCCCACTTCTAATTTCCAGTGTCACCTGGAAAGTGAGAACAGGTGTTCGCATGGGACTTTTGTAGCCGGCATTGCAAGGTATTTACGTGCCAGATATGCTAACCATTCATATGCCCCTTCATGCTTCGGCCACCATTTCAGAGGACATGCTTCCATGCTGATGATGCTTGGTTTTTTGTTTTTTTTTAAATGCATTAATTAAATTTGTGACTGAACTCCTTGTGGGAGAATTGTATGTCTCCTGTTCTGTTTTACCCTCACTCTGCCATACATTTCATAGTAGTCTCGGATGATAACCCAGCACACATTCGTTTTTAAGAACAATTTTGCGGCAGATTTGACAAAACGCAAAGAAGGTACCAATATAAGATTTCTAAAGATAGTTATAGCACTCAACCCAAGATTTAGGAATCTGAAGTGCCTTCCAAAATCTGAGAGGGATGAGGTGTAGAGAATGCTTTCAGAAGTCTTAAAAGAGCAACACTCTGATGTGAAAACTATAGAACCTGAACCACCAAAAAAGAAAATCAACCTTCTGCTGGTGGCATCTGACTCAGATGATGAAAATGAACATGCTTCAGTCTGCACTGGTTTGGATTGTTATCAAGCAGAACCCGTCATCCGCATGGACGCATGTCCTCTGGAATGGTGGTTGAAGCATTAAGGGACATATGAATCTTTAACACATCTGGCATGTAAATATCTTGCTATGCCAGCTACAACAGAGCCATGAGAACGCCTGTTCTCACTTTCAGGTGACCTTGTGAACAAGAAGCGGGCAGCATTATCTCCTGCAAATGTAAACAAACTTGTTTGTCTGAGTGATTGGCTGAACAAGAAGTAGGACTGAGTGGATGTGTAGGCTCTAAAGTTTTACTTTATTTTATTTTTGAATGCAGTTTTTTGTACATAATTCTACATATGTAAGTTCAACTTTCATGATAGACATTGCACTACAGTACTTGGATTAGGTGAATTGAAAAATACTATTTTTTCAGAGTGTACAGTAACTCCTCAGTTAACGTTGTAGTTATGTTCCTGAAAAATGCGACTTTAAGCGAAACGATGTTAAACTAATCCAATTTCCCCATAAGAATTAATGTAAATGAGGGGGTTAGGTTCCAGGGAAATTTTTTTCACCAGATGAAAGACTATACACATACACATGCACACACACACTATAAGTGTTAAACAAACAATTGAATACTGGTACCCAGCGATGATGACAGTGAAGCTTGGTTGAGGTGGAGGAGTGAGAGGGTGGGATATTTCCATGGGAATTCCTTACTGCTAAGCAGTTGGCTAAGCCCCTCAAGGGTTAACTCTCACACTCTACAAGCCATGTTTGTTTGAGAGATAGAGATGCGCATTTCCAATTAGGTATCAAGAGTGGGGTCAGAAGTACACTGCCTTGTTAATTAGATCAGCAAGCCCGGCAGCTACAGCTTCTGCCTAAGGCAGCAGCTCCCTCCCTCGTGTGGCCCCCCCGCTCTATGGAAGATGGGGTAAGCGAGATGCAGGGGGACATTAGTCCCTCTTTTCTTTCCCCTCCCCCGCCCCCCACAGCAAGCAGGCACCCTGACATTAGCCCCCCTCTTCTTCCCCTCTCACCCCCCCAGCAAGCAGACACCCTGACATTAGCCCCCCTATTCTTCCCCTCCCTCCACACAGCAAGCAGGCAGGAGTCTCGGGGAGCAGCACATGGCAGTGGGGGAAGGGACAGCTGAACTGCCGCAATTGAGAGCCTGCAAACAACGTTAGAAGGGAGCATTTCACAACTGATCAGCAATGTAAAAACGAAATAACGTTGACCGGGACAACTTTAAATGAGGAGTTACTATAAATACTTGTAGTCAAAAATAAATATAAAGTGAGCATTGTATACTTTGTATTTTGTATTATAATTGAAATCCATATATTTGAAAATGTAGAAAAAATCCAAAAATATTTAAATAAATGGTATTCTATTATTGGTTAACAGTGTGATTAATCACACAATTACTTTTCTTAATTGTGTGACAGCCCTACTTTAAACTATGGAAATATTCCACCCACAGTCTGAGGAACTCCTGCAGGCTGGAGTGTCAAACGTTATCATTTTGGAGATATAAAAGGAGCTCTTTTGATTTTTTTCTGACTAGTAACAACCAGGTTTGCTAAGGGAGGAGTAAGCAAGCTTCACGCTTCAGCTGATCCATGCAGGAGATGGGAAGGATTTTTCCCCATGCCATGTACAGCAATTGGACAAACACTTTAAGGGTGGTCTTCAACATCTTCTAAAAGATATCACAGGCCACTGCCAGATGTGAGACACCAGACCACTGGTCCATGGTTAGTATGACACTATGTTCCAACAAATATAGACAGCCCCAGGGTCCAAAGGAAAATGTTCTCCCCAGCTGGGGTTCCCCAGGAAAGTCCCAAGCAGCATTCACTGACATGATCTGTGCTGGGTCTCTCAGGCTGGGATTTCACTGGAACTATGCCAGGAGAAAATCCTTCACTGATTGGTTGAGGATGAGATGGCTCCTGCGTCAATTCTCCTCCAATCTAAGTTATTAGCTAATGTTTTCCCCTTTGGGAGTAGAACACTGCTGTACTGTGGGCGGCACACCCATCAGTGGACACTTCCAATACTGTTATTTATTAATAGCTGTCAGGGCCGGCTCTGGCTTTTTTGCCGCCACAGGCCCCCCCAAAAAATAGTCAGGAGTGGAATTTGCCGCCCTAAGATTGGCCTGAATGCCGCTCCTTACAATGTGCCGCCCCCAGCATATGCCTCCTAGGCTAGTGCCTAGGATGACCATATGTCCCGATTTTATAGGGACAGTCCTGATTTGGGGGTCTTTTTTTTATAGGAGGGTTCCTATTACCCTCCACCCCCTGTCCCGATTTTTCACACTTGCTGTCTGGGCACCTTACTAGTGCTTAGAGCTGGCCCTGAGAGCTGTTATGTGGTGCCTGGAAGTCCTGGATCAAGATCAGGGTACCTGTTGCACTGGATGCTGTACAAACACTGTAGGAGACAGTCCCTGCCCCAAAGAACTGACTCCTTGCTTATTTAAGGTTGGCCTGCGACGATCCATGACTATGCCAGAGGGGTTGTGTGTCTCGGTTCTGATGTCAGCAGGACCCTCCAGTGTAGGGTGACCAGACAGAAAGTGTGAAATCAGAACGGGGGGGGGGGGGAGGGGGAGGGGAAATAGGCATCTATATAAGAAAAAGCCCCAAATATCGGGACTGTCCCTATAAAATTGGGACATCTGGTCACCCTACTCCAGTGAGAGCAAGAGTTCATAGATTCATAGATTCTAGGGCTGGAAGGGATCTCGAGAGGTCATCGAGTCCAGCCCCCTGCCCTCATGGCAGGACCAAATATTGTCTAGACCATCCCAGATAGACATTTATCTAACCTACTCTTAAATATCTCCAGAGATGGAGATTCCACAACCTCCCTGGGCAGTTTATTCCAGTGTTTAACCACCCTGACAGGAACTTTTTCCTAATGTCCAACCTAAACCTCCCTTGCTGCAGTTTAAGCCCATTGCTTCTTGTTCTATCCTCAGATGATAAGATGAACAAATTTTCTCCCTCCTCCTTATGACACCCTTTTAGATACCTGAAGACCGCTATCATGTCCCCTCTCAGTCTTCTCTTTTCCAAACTAAACAAACCCAATTCCTTCAGCCTTCCTTCATAGGTCATGTTCTCTAGACCCTTAATCATTCTTGTTGCTCTTCTCTGGACCCTCTCCAATTTCTCCACATCTTTCTTGAAATGCGGTGCCCAGAACTGGACACAATACTCCAGTTGAGGCCTAACCAGCGCAGAGTAGAGCGGAAGAATGACTTCTCGTGTCTTGCTCACCACACACCTGTTAATGCAGCCCAGAATCATGTTTGCTTTTTTTGCAACAGCATCACACTGTTGACTCATATTTAGCTTGTGGTCCACTATAACCCCTAGATCCCTTTCTGCCGTACTCCTTCCTAGATAGTCTCCTCCCATTCTGTATGTGTGAAACTGATTGTTCCTACCTAAGTGGAGCACTTTGCATTTGTCCTTATTAAACTTCATCCTGTTTACCTCTGACCATTTCTCCAATTTGTCCAGATCATTTTGAATTATGACCCTATCCTCCAAAGCAGTTGCAATCCCTCCCAGTTTGGTATCATCTGCAAACTTAATAAGTGTACTTTCTATGCCAATATCCAAGTCATTGATGAAGATATTGAACAGAGCCGGTCCCAAAACAGACCCTTGCGGAACCCCACTCATTATACCTTTCCAGTTCTTTCCAGTTTTCCTCTTAATTCCTGTACAGTGATGCTGAAGAGGGGAAACCTGATGCCTGTCTGGAAGCATCAGAAAGGTCAAACACCAAGAAGGGAAAGGGACTGTTGGGGGGGGGGGGGGAGGAGGGGGGAGACAAGGGATAGAATTAAACAAAGGGAGATTTAGGCTGACTACTAGGAAAATCTTCCAGACAAGAATGAGTCTTCAAGGGAAGAGTTAGACACCCATTTATTCATGTAACTTGAACTGGACTGCAGAATATACTAGAGAAAACATTCCTGCATCTCCCTCAGGGAGATCCTGGCTCCATGGAAGTCAATAGCAAAACTCCTGTTGACTGTGGTGGGCTCAGGATTTCACCAGTGAGGTGGAGACGAGAACTGGTCAAATGGGTGTTTTCCATCTGTGATTTCCATCTGTACACAGCTCTCTTGGAATCAGGAAAGGCTTCAGTGTAAGATTTGTTCCTGTTAGGTTAATGTTGGGCTTCAGATAGTCCTTGACGGGAGCAGCAGGACCCAACCAATACAGTGACTATGACATGGAAGCCATTGTCACTAACACACAATGAGCAACAGCCCTTCTCCCTGACTTTATAGAGAAGCAATGAAATCCTGCCACAGCTGTGCAAGTCCACAGACTCCTAAGTCTGCTGCAGATGTTATTAGTAATGATAGCATTTAGCTCTTCTCAACCATAGATCTCAGAGCATCTTCTTAAGTAACTAGTCTCATTTCACAAAAGGGAAACTGAGGAACAGTGGGGAAGTGATTTTCCCCATGGTCACATAGCAAGTTGGTGGCAGAACTAGGAAGAGAACACATCTCCTGAGTCCTACTCCAGTGCTCTGTCCACTGAAGAACACTGCCTCTGGTTTTATTTCTCCTTTATGCTGAGGTGTGGGTGTAGGGGGCGTGGGGAGCAGCCCATGCTGCATCCTGATAAAGACTGTAGGTACTGAAAGTTTGCTCCAATGAATATACCAAGTGCCCCCAATGAAAGTAGCAATGAGGTTTCATTTATAAACCTCTCATCTGTACTGGCTGGGCTTCAGCTGCTCCTCCTCCTTTTGGTTCCTGGCCTGGCTGCAGGTGGAGGCAGCGTATACATATCTCAGGCACTCACCATATGGCAGCTGTTTTCCATTTCACTGCATGTGCACTGGCCTGTCTGTGCTCCAGTCAAGGGTGCCGCCTTGGCTACCGCACGAGCCAGAGAGCTGCTATGTGAAGCCAAGCGGTTATGTCTTGAGCCTGGGGCCAGCGTTCGGCTCAGAGGAAGTTTCTCAGCTAAAGCACATTTAACATTTGGGGGATTTTAAACCCCTCCCGCCCCCCAACAATATATCCCTATAGGGCTCTGTCCTGCAGTCCTTACTTGGCCTTGGAAGTCAGTGGGACCTCTTCTCATTTAAGGACTCATACCTTGGACTTTAACACTCCATGAAAGTTTGATTCAGTAGAATATGGTGAGCAGCTAGTATGTGACCCAGTTGCTTCTGATAATCATAGAATCTCAGGGTTGGAAGGGACCTTAGGAGGTCATCTAGTCCAACCCCCTGCTCAAAGCAGGACCAATCCCCAATTTTTGCTCCAGATCCCTAAATGGCCCCCTCAAGGATTGAACTCACAACCCTGGGTTTAGCAGGCCAATGCTCAAACCACTGAGCTATCCCTCCCCCCGCAAACAAAATATGTTGTAAAATGGCCGAGACATTTAGCTTTGGAAAAACAGCATGTGCTGTAACTGCTTTTCATAAGAACAGTGACTATGCACGTTGGGAGTAGATATTTAGGAAGAGCTGATGCAGTCTAGCAAGTTTCAGATTGCCTATATTTGAGCCTTACACTCCTGTGTGTCAGTCTATCCTGCCACCTCTGCTCTCACAGGTATGGAGGTAGCTGTTTCTTTAAGTGCTATCTAAAATATATATATTTAAAAAAATACTACTGTTGTGCTCAGTGCTAAAGTTGTGAGTCAAATACAAGCAAGGAGACCCAAAGGTTAGGCCTAAGCACTGACCTCAGTTCATCCTGCTAGACCATGTTGCTTGCTTAAATCCTATTATATTTTTAGTTTTTGCTACATTATTATTTATGGAAGCCTATCATCTGCATCAATACTGGTGTTGCAAAGTTGGGCCTCTGTGGCACCAGTGATCAAAAGTTCATCTGCGTTGCCTTTGCTTTTCGTGGATTTTGTCAGTCTGTCAACTACTCACTGAGGGGGAGTGTGTTATTGATCAGCCATTGTCTAAAGTTACTTCACACTTTTATGTTACATTCTGTAATAAATCAACAAGGTTACAAGCCCTTCATAAAAAGCAGCCCCAAGAGCCTCCTGCCAGACTCATTTTTTTTAAAAAGCAGCAGTGTTATTTTTTATTGGTGACAATGTGCATTTTTACTTGTATTTCATGAGGCGAAAAAGAACTTGAGTAAACAAGGGACCGAGACAACATTTAACTTTGCTAGCCTTTACCAAGATCACTTCACTCTTGTTACATTTAACCCCCACCCCCAGAACACTTGGTATAAATGAACTGATCAAAGGAGTTGGCCTTGTAGTAAAAGAACTGATGCAAAATACACTTTTTTACAATAGATTTTTTTTTCATATTTAAAGTTCCAATTCTATGAATTGGAAGGGTCACAAGGTACTATTAGAAGTGGATACTGATTGCTCCACAACTACAGCATTTGCTCATTAGAACCTCATTAGAAACTAGTCAGGAGTTCCAGGGCTAGCTTCAAATTGTATAAAACAAATCACAGCTGCCCCTTCTTCATTATGGCAGCTGGTGAGTGATTGGGCCCCGCATGCTTGGTGCACGGTTTCCCCTTCCATATTAAAGGTGAAGGTGGTAAATGTGGCATTGTAGAGCCCCATAAGCCACACGTTGGGTGTCCCTACTATAAACTAAAATACATTAAAATAATGCTCTTATGTTCACCAAATACTGTGCTGCCGGTCTGCCAGAATTCTCTGGATCCAAATCTTTCAAACTGCAGCTGAGGAGAGGATTCCCCAGAGGGAATTCAGTGTATTCCCAGAGGTGATAGCGTTAGGTGTCTATCTCTCACATGTCTGTCACCATGGTATCTGGGTGCATTGCCTACGCATACGGTAGACAGATTTGCAGGAGTTATATTTGTAACCCTCGGTTAACACTGTTGTGCCTCTGAAATGTCTCCAGATGAGGATTTAATGGGGCCTCAAATCTGGAACTGTCAGTCATTGGGAATGGAATCTTTTATGTGCTGCATAATTATTTACAACCTAGAGCAATGTTTAAACATATGACCGGGATTGTTGCAGAGCTGGAGTTACCAGTGAGGGATAGACCAGAATCTATGGAGCAGCAGCCAGAGCTCTAGCATGAGAGTCATGGTGCAATATTTCAGTGGCTAATGATTTCTTTTGGAAAGCATCCAATGTGCAATGGTTCTGTCAGGTTATAGGCAGTTTGTGGGAACCAATAAACTCAGCCTAAAGTGTCAGTCTCAAACTACGTTTATCCTGCAGCCACAGACATTCACTTTCAGCTCATCATGTGTGTCCTGCTGTGCCCATCTACCCTGTTTCCTCTGCACCCTGCTGTTCCACACACCTCATTCTCCCTCACAGATGTACAATGCCCTCAGTTGTCTGTCTCAGTGAACCCGCATAGAGTGGCTGCAGTCTGAGACCTGCACAGATGCTGTATAAACTTCATTATTTAGGTGTTTACATCTTTTAATCTCCTAAGGGTCACCCTGAATCCCTCAATTTTGGGTGTATCAGATGGAGGGAAGAGATGGGACAGTTGCTGCATTTATGTGCCTATCACTGGACTATCTATGCCACCTCTGGTCTCTGTTCCTTCTCTACTTGGTAAGGACTAGACTTGAGTTTGGGAGCCAAGTCCAGTATCAGGGAGCCAGTCTGGCTTTGCAGCCCATCCTGCAGACTCGACAGGGATCCAGCCTGTTGATTTTTCTCTCCCACTTTTTTAGACCATTTTGTGTGGAAGGGGGAGAGGACAGCAGGGCAAGGTCGCTGTCCCTCCCACTTCTGGTGTGTGCACTGAACCCCGCAAGGGATGCAGAGTTGGAGATGACCAGGCTGAAGAGAGTAAGTGACCCTGAGAAGAGTAACCTCTGCAATCCTACCACAGTCACCTGGCCCTGTTCAATAGCCATGTCTATCCCTTCAAAGATAGAACTAGGAGGCACATGGCAATAGGAACTGCCTGGCAGATGAGGTGCTGAGCCAGTAATTAGCCAATACTGGAGTGCCAGGGTGTAGGTATGAAGGAGGAGGTCACGCATGGGAAAAGATGGAGAGTCTGAGTACAACAGGCCTGTGGGAAAGTGCAGCAATATGGGCAGGAGGGTACATGCACCGGGGAGCAGACTTGGGTGCACAGAAGAGCAGTAGGATGAATGGAGCTGTGCATTGCTGCACAAGGGTTGTGTGTAATGTTGGCCCAGGGTGGCAGAGCAGGAAGGGCTCAGCATAGTAGCAGTGCATAGCAGTTCATGATGTTCATAGGAGCATATGATGATGATTATGCTTTTTATAGTAAATAGTTTGGAGTGAATAGCCCATAGCTGTAGATGGGGGGCTAATACCTCTGGGAATAGGGAAATGCTCATAGCTATGGGCAGTGGGGTTGTTTTGGCCTCTAGGTATGGGGGGTGGTCTTGCACAGCACATGGGCGGCGGGTGGTCTCACATGGCCCATAGCTAGGGAGATGAAGCCGGTAGCTGCCAGGAGGAGACAGTCTTGCCCACCTGTGGCTGTGCAGGAGGTGTCACACTGCCCACGAACTGCAGAAGGATTATCTTGCCCACTTTTAGGAGGCTGAGCATGTCTGGGTCTTTGCAGGTGCCCCATGTGCCCATGTGGGTTGTCAGGAATCCATACACAGCAAGATAGTTATTTGGTGAGACAATGGGTAGATCATCAGCTGTGCCAGAGTTCCACTCATTGCAACTGAGGCTGCAGGGGGCAATTGTGCCTGCTCTGATCCCTGTGGTAGCTGTGGACTGCTTCAGCTCCCAGGGTAGCTTAGAGCAGCTTGTAATGGCCATGCACCCTTCCATAAGATGCACCTGGCATCCCTCAATACAGGAGAATCCTTAGCTATCAGAGCAATGCAAAGGCAAGCAAGTAGCATGGACCAGAATCTGGGCCAGTGTTTCCCAGACTAGCGGTCGTCATGATCCACTTGTTGTTAGCCCAATGAAGCTCCCATATATCCACCATAAAAAGTGCCACTGCACCCTAACCTCATTTATAAACTGGGGTCTCCTGACTGCCCTTGTGGTTGGCTCCATACCTTTATGGGACTCTAGGGGGTTCATCATTAGTGATAGGTGAGCCTCAAAAAGTTCAGTTCAGGTTAGCTTTACCCAAGCTTAACTGAGCTCTCCAATCCTCTTGGGCCTGCATATCTGGACTAAAGACCTCAAAGAAGAGGCTTCTCTTGAGTCTTCCCCCAGATCCACTCCTGCTCTGAAGCCATGTCTACATTATAAAGTCTGGTTGACATAAGTTATGTGGGTATGGAGCCACCAACTTTGTACATCACTTGCTGCTTGTTTTGGCACTGTGTCCTCACCACTAGTGGTTGCATGGATGGAAAATGCAGTGTACTGTGGGCAGGTATCCCAGTGTGCACCTGTAGCGGGGTGGCACCCCGCTCCTGCCCTGAGGGGCTGGAAACAGCCCTGGGAGAGGGCTGGGGCTGAGAAGCTGGGCTGATTGGCCCCTGCGGGCGTTTGGCTTCGGACCCCAGTTTGTGGGCTTTCTCCAGGTGCTGTACGCTGCCGCGGAGTGTCTGGTCAGGCTCAACTGGACCCTGACCGAGCCGGTCAGCTTCAGGCGGGGAGTGCGGCAGGGGTGTCCCCTCTCGGGTCAGCTGTATGCTCTGGCGATCGAGCCCTTCCTCTGTCTCCTCCGCCAGAGGCTGACGGGGTTGGTGCTTCGTGAACCGGGGCTGCGGCTGGTCCTGTCGGCGTACGCCGACGATGTGCTCCTCGTGGTCCAGGACCCGGGCGACTTGGTGCGGGTGGAGGCTTGCCAGACGGTGTATTCGGCGGCCTCCTCCGCCCGGGTCAACTGGGTCAAGAGCTCTGGCCTGGTGGTCGGGGACGGGTGGCGGGCAAGCTCCCTCCCACCCGCGCTTCAGGCCATCAGGTGGAGTGCGGGTCCGCTGCTCTATCTGGGCGTTTACCTTTCCGCCACGCATCCGTCTCCGCCGGAGAACTGGCACGACTTACAGGGCAGGGTGTCGGAGCGGCTCCGGAAATGGACAGGACTACTCCAGTGCCTCTCCCTCCGAGGGAGGGCACTGGTACTCAATCAACTAGTCCTGTCCATGCTCTGGTACAGACTCAACACCCTGAGCCCGGCCCCGGGGTTCCTTGCCAGTCTCCAGAGGCTCGCCCTGGAGTTTTTCTGGCCGGGGCTGCACTGGGTCTCTGCAGGGGTCCTGAGTCGTCCCCTGGAGGAGGGGGGACAGGGCCTGGTCTGCCTGCGCAGCCAGGTCCATGTCTTCCGCCTCCAGGCCTTGCAGAGGCTCCTTTATGGTGCAGGTAGTCCGGCGTGGAGCACGTTGGCGCACGCCTTCCTCTGCCGCCTCCGAGGGCTCCGATACGACCGGCAGCTCCTCTTTCTCCACCCGAGCGGTCTTCCGCGAGACCTCTCCGAGCTGCCGGTCTTCTACCAGGACCTCCTCCGCACCTGGAAGCTCTTTTCAGCGACCAGGTCCTTTGTGGCCACCGAGGGGGCGGATCTCCTCGCGGAGCCCCTGCTACACAATCCCAACCTACGTGGGCAGGTGGCGGAGTCTCCCTCGGTGCGCCGGAGGTTGGTCCTGGCAGACGCCACCAGGGTCGGAGACCTCCTGGACTACGGCACGGGGGACTGGGTGGCTCCCCGGGCGCTCGCACGGTGCATGGGGCTCGCCACCCCTGGGCCCCCCCGGCGCGTACTCCGGGAGGTGAAGGCCGCCCTGTTACCCGGGTCTCTCGATTTCCTGCGGCGAGCCCTGCGAGAGGGCGCCCCCCGCCCGCCCCTCACCCCGGGCCCACCGGAGATTTTTTTAGGGCCCCGTTTCCGCGAGCCCCCCCGGCACCCCCGCACCCATGCGCCGAGCCAGCTGCACGCTCTGCAGCCGGTCCGGTTTCGAACCGCGCCCAGGGCCCATCTGTGCATGCTCGTGCTTCACACGTTACATTTCCTCACCCTCGCGTCCCGCCTCGATACCAAATGGCGGGACTATCTGCCACCTAAGGAGGGTGAGGAGCCCCGGTGGGCCAGCCTGTATTCCACCCTGGTTCCACGGCCTGCCGGGGATATTGGCTGGAGGCTCCTTCACGGAGCCGTGAGCACGGGAGTGCACCTGGCGCGGTTCACCCCAATCCCTGAAACCTGCCCCTTCTGCGGCGTGAGGGAAGACCTGGCGCACGCCTACCTCGAGTGCGCCAGGTTGCAGCCCCTATTCCGGCTCCTCCAGAACCTCTTGCTGAGGTTCTGGCTGCACTTTTCCCCGCACCTGTTCCTGTTTGCACACCCTGTCCGTGGCCCCACAAAGTCGCGAGACCTCCTCGTCAACCTCCTCCTGGCTCTAGCTAAAGTGTCCATCTACAAGACCAGGAGGAGGATGCTAGATGAGGGGGAGCTCTGTGACTGTGGGGCCTATTTCCGATCCTCCCTCGTGTCACGGATCCGGGCAGAGTTCCACTGGGCAGCGTCCGCTGGCTCCCTCGACAGCTTTGGGGAGCAGTGGGCGCTGTCCGGGGTTCTCTGCTCGGTCTCCCCATCCGGTCTCCTTGTTTTGAACCTTTGACCCTCACTTGTTCCCTGTTTTTTCATTAGTTGCCCCCCGGATTTACTTGGCCCCTGGGTCTAGTGGTCCCTCCCGCTAGGCTGGGGGAGGGGCTTTTAGCAGTGGGCGAGCTTTCGCCCGCCCACCTCCTGGGGAATACCAATAGGATCTGGGCTGATTGGCAAAGCAGCCACAGCTGTGGCCAGTTAATCAGAACCCAGCTGGCCCTTATAAGAGGGCAGTGGGCTTGGAGCAAAGACACTCTCTTTGTCTTTAAAGGGAGAAGGGCTTGGCTGCAGGGACCTGAGCAGGTGGAGCAGTGCTGGGGAAGGCCAGAGGAGCTGGGGAGCTCCAGCCTGAGAAAACCCCAGGCTGTGGCCTAGGGTTAGGCCCAACTAGGTACTGGGGTTGTGGGGGCAGCCCACAGGTAGGCTGAGGCAGCAGGTCCAAACCCCCTTTGCCTGTGATGAGTGGCTTATACTGCAGTCTTCCCCAGGGCATGGGGGCTAGCTGGTGACTGACAGTAGCCTACGAGTGAGGTGGGGATAGTGGGTTGGAGTTTCCCTGGGCAGGGGAGACCCAGATCTAGGGATATTGCTAGGGGGCAACACCCCAGTTAAAGGGGCACCGGGTCCTGGGAGGGACATGGGCCAGAGTGGTCAGGTGGATCACTGGCCTGCAGAGGGTGCTCCAGAGGCTGGTGAGCTAATTCCCGACTGAAACCAGCAGGAGGCGCTGCAGGGGTGAGTCCAACCCTGTCACAGCACCATGCCACCATCTGGGATATGCCTTGAGACACTTTTTTTGCAGTGCTTTGAGGGATACCAGCAATTAGCCCAGGGGTTTCTCAAAACAAGAGGTCAGGTTCCCTCAGTGTCACTTTCCCCATCCCATAATGCTTGTCCCATACTATAATTTTGCACCATTCATAAAACTCCCACAGTCCAGTACACCACATTTTGGTCTCTGCCATATTTCTGACAGAAGCATGGACCCTGCAGAACTCAGCACAAGTCTCATGACCATTGTTAAGTCAGGATGCACAATTCTCCTGTATTTGTGGAACTTCAATGACTACTACAACTGGCTGTATGAGGAGGAAGAACAGATTTCAATAACTTGCTGATGAACACAGAATAAAAGTGCCGGATGGCAGTGGAATTAACAGAGCAGCTTCCCATGGTGGATCACATTTCTGGGTACAAGAAACAAGCACTTATTGGTGGGATCACATAGCGTAAGCTTGGGACAATGAGCAGTGGCTGCAGGACTTCTGGATGCAAAAGGCCACATTCCTGGATCTATGCGCTGAGCTCCCTCCAGCATAGGACCCCAGAATAAGAGCTGCATTGACATTGGAAAAACAAATGGTGATTCCACACTGGACGATTGCAATGCCAGATTGATTTCCCACTGTCCAAGAGCATGTTGGAGTTGGAAGATCTATACGGAGGGCATACTATCATGCAAGTGTGTAGGGCCATCAATTGTCACCTGCTACATGGGTCTGTGACTCTTGGTGTGTTTGCAGGCCATAGTGGATAGATTTTCAGCAATGGGGCTCCCAAACTGCAGTGGGACAATAGATGCATATCCCTATTTTGGCACCACTATACCTTGCCACAGAGTACAGCATACTGACTCTCGTTATGAATTCTGTAATGTAGCAATTCTGTTTGGTGTAAACCATTAAATGTACTCAGGTTTCCAAAAATAGAACGTCTTTGTGTGAAAAGAAACCAGAAACAAAGTGCATTTACGCAAGGTAAAAACACTTTAGCAGCACTGTAAGAGGGTGACCCATATTCGAGAAACCCAAGTAAATATTCATGTTCATATATTAAAAATGTGACATGCTTGTTGTGTTACAAAACATTTAGTGCATTGTGGCCGGTCCTGTGATTTTCACAGGTCTGTGTACGTGTAGTTATGGTTCTCCTTGTTTTTCCCCTGGCATGGAGTGATAGGGTGTAAGGGTTTATACCATACTGCCACCTATTGTGTCAGGGTTTAGAGAGCAGCAACGATGGTGTCTTCAATGGATTGGAAAGACTGCTTCATCTGGGATCTTTAGGCATACATTTTTGTCAAGGTACTCAACATATGAGTTTGCTGCCTGAATAAACACACAATGTCCTGGTGCACTGGGAAGTGCACCTCTTGGTCCCTTTGCCTCTTCTACAGCAACTACTCTCTCCAGTCTTTGTCAAGACCAGGGAGAATGACCACTTGGCCCCTCCAAGCCCTGTGTTCATGATTAGCAAAGACTGGAGGATATTGCAGAACACTTCCTCCCTGGTCCTCTTCTTTCTTTTCCTGAAGAGAGAAGTATGGAGGGAATGTATCTCAAGGCCACCACCCTAAAGGCTGCTTATTAGAATAGAAAGGTACAACACTAGACTTAAAATCACAACAGAAAGGGAAAGAAGTCTCAAAACTCTTACATTATTCCCATTGATGCCTTTTTAATAAGAAATACTAATCATCACTCTAGCTTTGGCACATACTGTTACAGCACTGCTCTGAGGCCCAAGCCATGGTGAGTACAGCCTAGTGGGGGAGGAGGGGTGGGAGCATGGTCTGTTGCCTGGAATGTTTAGATGCTGGGTGCCCCTGGGTATGAGGATAGGGGGAAGTGTGAAAATATTGGCAATATTCACTACAGACAGCGGTGACTCTGGTTGTCACTCTCACAAGTGAAATATCAAAGGGACAGAGAACCCAGCTGCTACTGGTGTTCTGAAGCCATCCTGGCTCATATGCTGCTAGCCCACTTGCTGCAATAGTGCCAGCAGAGTGGAGCTCATCAGAGTGGCATGGGAAAGAAACAAGGGTGCCAGTCCTAGCAATGTTCAAAAGAGGAGTGCAGAGTATCTCCATGAAAGTTTTACTGAGATTGCTCAAGAGGGTAATAAGGACATCCCTATTTGGAAAAATCAAGTACTTTGCATGGGGAAAATTGTGGGGCTACCTGCCTAGCACATCAAGCCAAAGAATGAAAAAGCAGATGCAGCTTCTACCTCTTCTTTCTACTTCTAGGCACAGGACACTGATGTAATTCAGAGTACCATACACATTTTTAAAAAATATTATTTTCCAACATTTTTGAGTAGCGTGAAGGACCAAGTCATGTCTTTGTTCTCTAAACACAGGGATGCACTGTGTGCCACTTTTAAAGGCAGAAGAAGGGCAGGAGGTAAGGAGAGAAGGTTTCAGGAAACCCCATAAAAAATGCTTGAGGAATAATATACATGTACACAAGCTCCCTTCATCACATTCATCTGAGCTCATCTGGTGGGGACATGCTTGACTCCAGTGGAGTTTCAAACAGTACCTCACTCACTGCATAGTTTGCATCTCTTTTCGTCCTTCCCCTCTCCCTCCCCTCCCCCCACTGGTGTGCACTACAGAGGTCTTCACATCAGGCTCCTGCAAAGTGTCCCGTGGTATGCAGTCCATGCCAAATATGGCATGCAGATTGTTGTAGACACACAGCTGTTTCTTAGCTGGATTTGCAGTCTCTTCTCCCCACAGGCCAAGGAGAACCATGACGTCTTTCCTGCACCAGCCAGGAATGTGTCTAGTACTCTCTGTGCATGAGCCAGCATGGTAAGATGCTCACAACAGGGGGCTAAGTAGGTGTGGTCTCCAAGGTGGGCAATCAGTAAAAGACATTTCAAGAACATACTGGAGACGTGGGGGTCGGGGGGACTGGCTTCTGGTGACTGACCCTTGGGCAGTGGAAGTCAAAATTGTGACACGAGTGACCACTGGTGTGGAGAAGGGCCTTGTGACGAAGCTACTGAAGGGCTATTAGGGTGCAGACAGGTAATGCAGTGCCTATACTTGCTGCATTAATGGAAGTAGGTCAAGTACCTCTGCTTTACTCAAGGATGTGGTGTTATTGCATAACTGTGATGGGGTGCTTATATTGGTGGGGAAACTAAATTTAGGTATCAACACATTCACAACTAGATAGGTTGACCTAAGTCATTTTTTTTAGTGTGGCCCAAGCCTCCGATAGATGCCAGGAGAACAACCCGCAGCATTTCAGAACATCCACTTTCAATTGTATCCTAAACCCAGAAGTGTGAAATCGCTTATCTAAATGTTCCAGAGCCTCCGGTCTGGCTCTAGAAATGGTCTAGGGATTATCTTTCCTGAAACAGTTAGCCAGGTACACGTGTCTAGGCCATCTAAAGAGGCCTCTCCACCAGGGCTCTGACCTCAGGGCTGTGGACCAAATACTAGAAAGGCAGGTGCATGTGATGTAGGCTGGGCTGCAAGTGGCTGTCACTCACAGGCATTAGGATGCAACTCATGCCTGGTGTTGCACAGAGCGCTAAACTCAGCTGTCATTTGAAGGGCAGTGACTCAAGGACAGCAAATCTGTGAATTATGAGACACAGGCTGGCTGGGTAAGAAACCTCCATCCTTCTACACTAGATGTAGCCCTAGCTCCCCTGAAGCTGCCAGCTCACTGGTGAGACAAGCCACATGCAATGGTGGAGCTTGGCCAATGAAAAAAGGACAAAAGCTTGATATGTGAGACACAGCAAGCTAGTCTATGCCATGCTCATTCAGCCCAGCAGTGATGTGGTGTCCAGCAATGATTCTACTCTTGAAAGAAAACCTGGTTGCATTCCCACTGTCCACTGCTTTTCTCTTTCCTCTGCGTTTTCTTTCCCTTTTCTAGTCTGCCTGCAGTAACAGCATCACACAGCTGGGCATGGCTCTATAGGAGCCCTGGAGATGTGTGTGGGTGGGTGTGTAAAAACCCTACATGGGTGAGATACTCTCTCCTGGCTCAAAGATTTTCAAGTTACAATTCTTTCTCTAGAAAGAGCAATGGCAATATGGCACTAACTGACCAGGTTCTGTCTTTAAAAAAAAACAACCTGTGTGAATGGCTATACTGAAAGACATGTCTGTTGCAAGGAGGCTGCATAGGGGAAAGAAAAGCGGAATCACTAAAATGTTCCCTACTATGCTCTGTCCCTGGAGAGTAGGACTCAAGCATTTAGCATATCTGCTGACATCTTACCCCTGCAATGGAAACAGCAAAGCTGCTAATGGGGAGGAGGAGGAGGAATAGGAAGGTAGTTCTAGCACAAGCTCCCTCCACCATGGAAGGGCAGTGTACTTCAACCCTGCCCTGGAGGGACCATCTCTGGGGCAGGGGAGAGAAGGCCCCATGGCCCATTTGAATGTTAGCCTGCTACCAGCAAGGACAGTGCTTAGCATAAGGTCTGACCCACTGTCTCCCCAGATCTGCTCCATGCTTTCTGAAATTTGCCTTAACAGCTGCGAGCTGGTTGGGAGGGAAATAAATTGGTAGTGTGGACAGGGAAAGAGGTGAAAGAAACATGAAATGTGGAGTAGGAGGATCAGAGCAAAGAGCAGCTCTTTGCAGAAGAGATGGCAGACTCAATATGTATAACTTGTCACTTCCACTCTTACCAAATAACAAGATGGAAGGAATAAGTGGAGCTTCCTTTTCTTAGGGGCAAATCCTATCTTGCACAGCTCTGCAAAGGCCAAAAATCATTGGGAAGGGGTGGTTCTCTAGGGAACCTGTTAAGATCTCACACTTGTGGAATGGGTGGGGGAGCGGGAGCAGGAGCAGTGGTTAATGGCTCTCTTGGCTGCATCTGGGACAAGCTACTGCTGAGGGAGCACCTGCTATGGATCAATCAAGCTAAGAAATTACTTTTTAAATGGTATTGTCCACCACGACAGCTGACAGCAATCCCAGGCAGAAATAGACAAATCCCCCCCGCCAAATTACTAAATTAGAGGGTTCTGTCACTTTAATCCAGTGGCAATGGTGAGTATTGCACATGATGAGTTAGAAACAGATGGAGCAGCCATTAAAGTTGTTTCCATCATGGTTATTAAGGAAAATGTCATGCTGTCAAGGAAATGAGAAGTGTTGGAAAGCCCCTTCCATGGCCAAATTCTCCACTGATGTAAACTGGTGCAGCTCCATTGACATTAACAGGGCTGTGCCAATTTACACAAGCAGAGATTTGGCCCTTGGTTTCAAATCTTGAGGGGTGGGGCTAGTAGCTAAAGAACTCTGGGCATGCATGCTGTTACTGTCACTGCTAGATTTTTTTTTTCCAGCTTCTCCTAGGTACAGTAGAACCTCAGCGTTATGAACACCTCAGGAATGGAGGTTGTTCATAACTCTGAAATGTTTGTAACTCTGAACAAAATGTTAAGATTGTTCTTTCAAAAGTTAACAACTGACTGTTGACTTAATACAGCTTTGAAACTTTACTATGCAGAAGGAAAAATGCTGCTTTCCCTTTTTTTAGTAGTTTACGTTTAACACTGTACTGTATTTGCATTTTTTTTCTTTTTTGGCTCTGCTGATTGTGTACTTCTGGTTCCAAATGAGGTATGTGGTTTGACTGCTCAGTTCATAACTCTGGTGTTCATAACTCTGAGATTCTAGTGTACTAACTTTGGCCTCTCCCTTCCAGGCACGCTCCCCAAAGGTTTGGATCCAGCTAGATCAGTAGTCCTAAAACACCAAAGGAGAAGCACTGTGTAATCATAACCTTTTGTTGTTGATGTAAACAGATTTTAAGCCAGAAAAACAGTGTTATGTTTTGTGGGTGGAGGGGGTAAGGTTAGTTGAATGCACACTTCCAGGTGTTTCTGATTCTGTGCAGCTCAGATGACAGAGATTTGCTTCTATGGAGGATTATTTTGTTTAAATTAGAGCACAGGTGACAGCATCCTAAACAGCAAAATTCCATATGTTTTTGGAAAGTGTTCAATAATGGGCAGCAGATTTACTATGAGAGAATTTGGATGAAGAACAAGTTAAGGAACCAAGATCAATAGCTTCTCTCAGCAAAGCTGTGAGAGAATATCCCTTTTGGACTGATATCTGATTGTTGGTTGTTGTATGACAGCAGTGCCAAACTTTTATATTCATCACTTGGGGTTGTATTATGCTTGGAATTTAAGGTCTTTAAAAGTCATTTGACTGATAAGATAAGACCTCTTGGACTTTAATATTTTTCCAGTGGATCACAATGATTAGGCTCTAAAGAAATATACTTTTTTTTCTGTTCCTTCAGACTATAAATTTGGACTCTTCCTTTAGGATGAGAGGTTTCTAATTGTTTTTAGAAGAAGATTTCATAGAGGTCAATGCCCTGATTTTCAGAGGAATGGAACCGCCACACAACTTCCAGTAAAGTCAATGGGAATTGTGGGTGCTCACTTCCAGTTTGTTTGCATCTGGTGACAGCCAAGAATTTCCCACTGCTAGGAGTTTACTTGTCACAGAAGACTGTTCAGATTTAGGCTGAGCAGTTTGCTTCCATGCTAGCAATCAATTTTCAAGTGAACAAACAGTTTCCCTGTTTGAGTCTTGGATGATGAATCCCAGCAAGCATCTAGAATTGCTGGAGGATTAGTATGCTATGACCTCCGCTTTATAGAGCTAGTGAAAATTAATGTGGAATTGCTGGGGCAATTAAGAAAGATTGGCAAGGTCTGCTTTCAGGAGGAAGGGCAGGAAGTCAGCTTCTCTGAAAGAGGTGACTGTTTCTTCAGCAAGACTCTCTTGTCACTGGCAATCCCTCCAATTTACCACTTCTCAGAACTTCCTTTTGAGGGGAATATTATTGGTGATATGGTAGGAGGCATCTCAGAAATACCTCAGATCTTTGATCCCTATCAACTTCGTTTTAGGTATAGGTACAGTGCAGAGCATGTATGGGTGTCTTTTGTTGATCTCCCCTGGACAAATAATGTAGCCCAGATGTCCGTATCAATTATTTTAGCTCAATCAGCTGCTTTCCATTTGGTTGCGCATGAGCTGTTACTGATCTATCTACAGCCACTAGCATGAATAGATGACTGGCTCTTAAGTGTCTCTCCTCATTTCTTTCTGAGAAATCACAGAAGGTAGTCTTAAGCAGTTCCACTCTGTCACCTCTCCTGTCTAACATGTATCTAAGGAAGGTTAGTAAGAAAACATGGTCTGTGGTGTCTTCAGGATGCCAAAGGAACCCTGCTCTGTATTTCCATGCCTCCTAACCCAGATGGCACAGATGTCTTGCCAAACATTCAGCAGAGAATGGATTTTGTAAGAGAGCTATCTGATTTGAGATTCCATCTAGAATAACTGGGGAAGCAACTAGCACAAGTGACAGATATTAGCTCCCCTTATTGAATGAGTATTCCTGCCACATTTTACTCATGCACACACCCTCATCTGCTTCATGTTCTTCAGATAGCAGCAGTTATAAAAATGCTGTTATCATTTGTGCTTGGCAAGAAGATTGCATCCTCTTCAGTCTGAACCCCAGCCCCACTATCCAGGTCTAGATTACTGCACTCTATAGGAAGCCGGACTGTAAGACCATTTGTGAACTGCTACTTCTTCAGAATGCATCTACCCGCTTATTAAGCAGCATCTCACAGAGGCTGAATATGACCCCAATGAATGATCCATGATTTCTATTAGCTGCCATCAATTTCCAGGTGAAGTTTAGATGTTTGACCTATAAAGCCCTAAATCCCTTGAATCTTCACTATCTGAAACTACCTTAATCCTTACATAATATCCGTTCAGTTAGGATCAGCCAAACCAGCTCTAAAATTAACACATTCCAGCTCTACCAGCCTTGTATAGGGGGTGGTGATGCAGAGTCAAGGATTCCTTATTGAGAATACACCTCCACCAGCACTTCAGCTGATTGAAACAGCTGCTAGCAGAAGGAAAAAACAGGATCCACAATATTTAGAGCTGTACAGGTCACCATGAGAGCTGGCTGAGTGATGGGGAAAATATATGAGAGTGTGTGGGGAAAATCCAACCATCTGATTTGGCCATATTTGTGCCTCTTTTCTGTTAATTTTCCAACCAATATTCAGAATTCTAGTCTCTGTACAAATGTTTGTGGATGAGATATACATACAAACCCCTGTATTTGCATGCAAGCCATGGACATTATTCTCTGTTAATTTGCTACTTACTAGCAATCATTCATTATTCTCTGATTAAAAGTTTGTCATCAGACCACAGAACAGAAACAATACCATGTGACTTAGGTGATAAAAGGAATATGAAATAACCATAGTGCTCTATTTGAGGCTAATCTTTAGGCTGTAGTTCAGACTAATGATTCCACAGATGCTCACAAATAACCAAGAGATTAGAGACAATCCTCAGCAGTTCCCATATAGTTTGGGAACAGAAAATTAGCTCTGTCACTTGTTACAAATAGTTTGCCCTGCTCAGGTCAAAACCAGTGTCTTGAATTTCACTAGAAGCGACTTGACAGCCAGTGTTAGACTTTGGAACGTGGGTGTTGAGTCCTTGCTGCAGGAAGCACAGAGGAAGTAGGAAAACATTTCCAAGTGGTCTTCAGGCATACAATACACCATGAATGCAGCACTTCCAGCCCCATCATTGCTGTAGCTCTTCTCAGAATTTCCTAATCTGACCTCTGGTAATGAGGGGTCCAGAATAGGGTTGCCAACCTTCTACTAGTACAAAACTGAACACCCTTGCCCCACCCATCCTCTGAGGTCCTGCCACTTCTGAGGCCCCATCCTCTGCTCACTCCATCCTCCCCCTCCCTCTGTCGCTTGCTCTCCCCATCCTCACTCACTCACTCATTTTCACTGAGCTGGCTCAGAGGGTTGGGGTGTGGGAGGAGGTGAGGGCTCTGGCTGGGGGTGTAGGCTCTGGGGTGGGGCCAGGGATGAAGGGTTTGGGGTGAATGAGGGGGCTACAGGCTGGGGGTTGGAGCTGAGAAGTTTGGAGTATGGCAGGGGACTCTGGGCTGAGGCAGGGGGTTGGGGGTACCCTGTCCGCAAGTGCCACACCCGCAGCTCCCATTGGCCATGATTCCCAGCCAATGGGAGCTGGTGCTTGGAGTGGAGGCAACATGCAGAGCCCCCTGGCTCCCCTACACGTAGGAGCCGGCAGGGAGACATGCTGCTGCTTCCGGGAGCCTTGCGGAGCCAAGGCAAGCAGGGAGTCTGCCTTAGCCCCGCTGCACCACTGACCGGACTTTTAAAGGCCCAGTTCAGCACTGCTGACCAGAGGCACCAGGGTCCCTTTTCGACCGGGCGAGCCGGTCAAAAACCAGACACCTGGCAACCCTACTCCAGAAATGAATGCAGAATTCACAGTCCTGTCTCCCCAGTGGTGTACAGGGAAGGAGGATCCCAGGCCATGATCTGATGCCTCCATGTATGCAACATTGGCTAATGTTCCCCTGCCATATAGCACTGCAGTTTCCAATTAGGAATTCCCTATTCAGTTTGATCTCCACTATCACTCTTAATTCCCTTTTGACACTACTGCTTTCCAGCTGCCTCCTTCCTTCTGAATATCTGTATTTCAGGTCCAACTTTCTACATCCTGAGGTTGGGCCCCAGGCTCACTTTCACCATGCCATTCCTCAAAGAACTAGAGCAGAAGAAAAATCTCAGTTTACTCCAAAGCAGAAGCCAATGATTAACCCAAGAACAGCCTGAATTGGCTCTCTGGAGAGTCCTGGCTCTCATTGAAATGCTTTTACTGTGGCTGTATTCTGTGATGGTGGGCTCCTTACAAATGACTTTTACCAGTGACATTAGCTGCATTTTTCAAGATGAATCTCATTTATTTCCTGCCCATATATCTTAACCTCCCTGGGTATCTTTATCATTGCTCTGTCCCCACTGGTGTTCACAACACCTCACTATTTGGTATCATTAACAAATGTAATTAACATGCTGTTTACTTCCTCTTTTTTAAATAATTAAAGGTGTTTCAAATTAGACCAGGTATCAATCTCTGGTATCTCACCAGATTTCTTTCCCTCAATGGGATAAATTCCCATTTATCATTAATCAGAATAATTAATGACTGCACAGTGCTTTGGAACTGTAAACCTCTGTACAAATGCTAGTATTATGAGAGATGGAAAAGACCTGAGAGTTCATCCAGCCCATCTCCCAGAGGCAGACTAGGATTGTTCCCAAACGTACATTTTACTCATGTTCTGTCTAGTTTTTTAAATGTCTCAAGGTTTCTACTCCTTCCCCCTACACATCCCCAGGACAGCCTCTGTTGTAGAACCATAGTGTGTTCGCACTGTTACTGTGTAGTTAAGCTCCATTAGCCAGTTTTCAGTGTTGGTCCAGTTTGAATCAATTTATATCAAGTTCGCTCTCCCCATCTGACCTGGTTCCCTATTGTAATGCCTGGGCTCACTTTGGTAACCACTCTGTGTCCTTCCTCCCCGCTGCTGCTCTCCTCTTGTTGGAAACTAGCCACACTAAATTCTCTCCCCCTGAGCTCCCCAGGAATTCTTCCACCTGAAAGAGAGCCTGAAAGCTGAATCCTCATTGCTGTGAGAGATCTAGAAGGAAGTGATATTCCTGACAAGTTACTTCTGTAGAACAAGTTTGAGTAGCAGCCGTGTTAGTCTGTATCTGCAAAAAGAACAGGAGTACTTGTGGCACCTTAGAGACTAATAAATTCTCTAAGGTGCCACAGGTACTCCTGTTCTTTTTTCTGTAGAACAATGTGCCATGACCCTTCAAAGATTCCATCCTTCTAATCCAGGGGTCTCAAACACACGGCAGCTCTTCCCTGCGCCCCCCCCCCCCCAATTATTATTTTTTTTTACCCCCAGGCAGTTCCCGCTGCCAGACAGCTGTTCTGGCTGCGGGAACTGCCTGGGGGTTTAAAAAAAAATGGGGGTGGGGCGCGGGGAGCCCGGTGGGCCGCAGGGAAGAGCACTGCAGGCCGCATGCAAAGAGCTTTGTGGTTTCTGGGAGGGAGGGGGGAGGAGCGGGAAGCCGTGCGCACAGGGGAGGAGGCGGAGAAGGGGTGGAGAAGGGGCGGGGCCTAATGGAAGGGGTGACGTGGGGGTGTGGCCGGGGACAGTGAGGGGGCGGGGTCAGTGATGCAGCCCTCGGGCCAATGCATTAGTCCTCCTGCGGCCCTCGTGGTAATTTGAGTTTGAGACCCCTGTTCTAATCCAACCTCCCTCCTCCCCCCCTTTTTTTTAAATGTTTTTGCTGCTAAGATGACAAACTAAACACTTGTTTTTAATTTACATGCATACACGATTCTACCCATTAGTGATTGACCAACTCTTACATTCCTTTGTTTGCTCAGATGTTGGTGGGGGGGGCGGAATAGTTCTAGGGAAATAAAAGTGGCACTATTGCTTGTGCACTCTCCTGGCTACCCCAGTTTTGGGTTGTTATATGGCACTTAAATCAGCATGCAGATTGCAACAGATGTAAAGCAAGTCTGTGTAATACCTTATAAGATTCTATTAGAGCATCCATTTGCACAGGTCTGGCCTACCGTTTGTCATGTGGTATGGAAGGCTTTGGATACTCATACTCTCTGTACATATATCACTGTATAACAACAACAGAAGCAGCTACGTGTGCAAGTCAGGCCTTGGATCTTGCGAGGAGCAAAGGCTCTAAACTGTGGTTTAAATTGCCCCTAGAGTCCCTCTTTAAACTGTCCAATAGTAACAGTTTGATGTTCAGAATACCTTCAGTTTCACTGATCATTGCTACCAGAGGGGGACGTAGTAGCAAACTAATTCTAGCCTAATGTGTTCTGAAACTACTCTCTTTGATTGAGCTGAGCTCTGGTCACAGGCGCGGACTTCCGGTTCCGCCCGTGGGTGCCGTCACTCGGCGTCGGGGGCGGGGCCCCGCCTGACGCCGGGCCCTGCCCCCGACGCCGGGTGACGTTGCGGGGTCCCGCCCCCGACGCCGACGCGACGTTGCCCAGCGTCGGGGGCGGGGCCCCGCAACATCTCCCGGTGCCGGTAAGTTTGCCGCGGGTCCGGGGCGGGCAGGGAGTTGCCGGTGGGTGCAGAGCACCCACCAATTTTTCTCCGTGGGTGCTTCAGCCCCGGAGCACCCACAAAGTCGGCGCCTATGGCTCTGGTGCAGGATTGTCTATGCCTGAGGGGTAATCTGCTAGGTACTCCACTTTCTGCTGCATTAAGCCACTTTTATGCCAGCTGTGGATACTCCACAATTGTTGGTTAAGTACCATGAAATCCTCTCTTCCCATACTTTCCTGGAGGATCTTCCCAGAATCCCAGCTCTAATACTGGATTTGCAGTGATTGAGATTTATCCCCAATCACAAGGTTAACAGGGCAGATTCTGGTTATTTCCCCTGATGTTTAAACTTCTGTTACCTGCTTGGATCTACTTAACGCTTGTGAGCTTTGGCCCCAGTTTGCAATCCCAGTTAGACCCATAATGTCTGAGGTGTCACACCTCTGGGTCGTGGGGCAAGGTCAGTGTGATACCCTGCCCATGGGCCATCTTCACTGGGATGAATTGTGGAGTGCCGTGTCAAGAGCAAAGATGTTGTTGGAGAGGGCTCTGGGGTGTCCTGACCCAGTATGGCAGTTCTTATGTTCCTCCCGTCCTCAGGGGAGGGATCTCTCTCTAGGGGAGCCCTCTCTGTGCCATGGTATGTCTGGGGTGGGGGGGTGTCTGCCAGATGCTATAATTTTCTGCAGCTACAGGGATCTGATTCATTTCTGTTCTCTTCCCTGCTTTTATTGATTCACTTTCCCCAT
Source organism: Chelydra serpentina (assembly GCA_037349315.1). Classification (NCBI taxonomy): domain Eukaryota; kingdom Metazoa; phylum Chordata; order Testudines; family Chelydridae; genus Chelydra; species Chelydra serpentina. The sequence continues at coordinate 18,282,031 of JBAIAC010000028.1, read as the reverse complement.
CTGCCTGGGGACAGGGAACACCAGGGACCGGGAACACCAGCTCCAGCCTCAGCCCTTCCCTGAGCTCCCAGCACAGAAAAGGCTTCCCCTTTAGTGTCTGCGTAGGAGTCTCTCTCTCCTACATGTTCGTCTGCAGTCTCGGGTAGAGAGATGCTGGTCTGGGAGTCTCTCACTTCCTGCTGGTCACCATGGAAACGGAGAGATCCTGGATTCCTCCTAACCTTTCATTTTCTCTCAGCCAGCAGCCCTTAAGGGCCCAGGTGGAAGGGATGTTCCCAAGCTGTGTTTAACAAGGGGTAAAAATGAGACTCCCAAACCAGTTCTGGTTCTGAGGGGGGCCAAATCTGAGCTAGTTACTTCTCTCAGCAGGAGCTACAACTTCTGCCTATTTCACAAACGCTTAGCATATTACCAGCTTCCCCTGTCCTCAGTGTTAGTTTGAGCATCCTCCACACACATCAGCTGTCTGGAGATGCCAGTTGTCATACATGAACACCCAGTTGCCACCCCTCACCCCCATAGCTGGGGAGGAGGGAAATCTGTCTATCTTTCAGTTTGTCTGTTTTTGGCATCTGATTGGCCACTTCACAGCGCCCCCATGGTGGCCTCAAGGCACCCCTGAACACAACCCTTCATCTCAGTTTCCCTTCTTGGATCCCCAAATAAACTCCCACAAAGGGCTTTTCAAGTCCAGTCACAACAGCCCTCCGTAAGGTCTGATTTATTAAATTAAAATTCAAAACTAAACACCAGTCTTGCCTTTAGCTGGGTACAGCCCAAATTCCCCTGGTCTGGTCAGAGTCCCTTTGGTTCGGATGTCTTGCCTAGCAGGCTTCTCCTAGCTCTTCCTGCTCTCGGGATCTCTTCTGCAGGAGGGTTTTTTTCTTTTTCTCTCTCCCTCTCCCCAATCTCCTGAGCTTCCCCCTTACTGCAGCCACTTCTGCTCTTTATCAGAAATTGGCCAATTCCCCTCATGTGGGGCTCATTCTGTAATCAGGGTTGGCTTGGCCCTGTTATTGTCTATATAGCACCGATCATCATAGTATCCAGGGCTGTACTAGCAAGAAGGGATGCTCTCCTCTCTCTGACATGCTGTACTAAGGAACTGGAAGAATGTCAGAAGCTGCTTCCTTCATCTATATTCAGCTAAAATCCAGCATCCTGGGGACAAATGGCAGCTCAGAATCTGCTCCGAGGGGTGGTGGAGTGTGGTAAAAATTGATAAATAGCTTCAAGTTATTCCTATATTCATAAAGGACCTGATTGTGCAAGGTGTAATGTCAGGGCTGGCGCTATAACTAGGCGACCCTAGGCGGTCGCCTAGGGCGCCAGGATTTGGGGGGCAGCCGCAGCGAGCCGCCCCCCTGCCTCCGCGCTCAGCGGCCCGCAGGCAGGGGGGGCCTGAAGGCCCGTGGGCAGGGGGGCCTGAGGGCCCGCGGGCGGGGGAGCTGGCGGGGGGGGGGCGCAGCGCAGGGCTGGTGCAAGGAAGTTTCGCCTAGGGCACGAAACTTCCTTGCACTGGCCCTGTGTAATGTGCCCTTGACTATATTAATGATAGTTCCAGTTAGGTGTTTTTGGCAGCTCAGAGAATCAGGCCCTACCTTTCCATGATACCAGGACCATGAATACTCTGAAGGCAACTCCTCATATTGCTCTGCAGTAAATCCTGTAGAACATAGGAATTACTGTATGGATTGGGCCAGTAGTTGGTCTTGTTGAATGTCCTCTGTGTGAGGTGGCCAAAAGCAGTTGCTTCAGAGAAAGATGGAAGACTTTCCTGTCCAAAAGGAGAGGGTTTAAGAGGACAATCAGCTAGTGGCTGACTTATGCCCTGGGTCACAAGAGTCTGTCATTTATTTTTATTACCTAATGTAACTGGATATTCTCATCCATATAAATTCTTGATCCACTTTTGAATCCTGCTAAGCTTTTGGCCACAATGATATCTAATGGGAGTGAGTTCTTCAAACAATTCTAATAGATTTGAGAGACTTGATTTTTCTCTTGCATAAGTCTTGCTGGTTTGACCCTCTCATGTTCATCTAGATGTTTCATAACTGTCTTTAATTGTTTCAGCTGTTTTACCTGGTACTGAAGTAAAGTTCACTGGTATATTCCAGGATCACCCTTGTGTGTGGGGCAGAAGGGGGGTTGTTTCAATAAAAAAAAATAATAGTTACACATTTGCTACTCTCCAGTCCTCTGGTACAGTGTGAGAGATTGAAGTGGCTGAGCTGCTAACAAAAATATGCATTCTTAAGTTTCTTCAGAACTCTTGGATGTACACCCTCTGGTCCTGCACTATTCCATTGTCACCTCAGTCTAACAGTGTCTTTAGTAGCTGAAGAGAGGTGGTGACTTCCCAACATCCTCTGTGGTGTAAATTGATGCAAAGAAATAATTTAGTTTCTCAGGCCTTGGCTACACTTGCAGATGTACAGCGCTGTGAGTTAAACCCATCTTCGTACAGCTGAGTAGGGAAAGCGCTGCAGCCTGTCCACACTGGCAGCTGCCAGCGCAGTAAGGTGGCTACATCTGAGGCATTTGCAGCTGTATTGGGAGCGGTGCATTATGGGCATTCAAGTGGCTGCAACGTGCTTTTCAAATAGGGGGGGGGTGAGGGGGACTTTGACAGGGAGCGTTTTGGGAGAGAGAGTGGGTTTTTGGAATCTCCACAGAGTGTCAGCTCATTATTTCCACACCTCCACATCCCCTGCCTCTCTCTCAATCACTGAAAGCAAACAGCAGGGGCTTTGTTTGTTTTTAAAGAGCAGATAAAAGAGAACTTGGGGAAAAGGAGCCATCCCCCTCCCTCCCCCCTGCCGTCCTACTCCCCCCCCCCCCCCCCCCTCTGTCCAAGGCAACTTTGCTGCCGGCATTCCTCACGGAGCCCCCTCCCCCCTGCAAACAGTAGCTGTGTTTGTAAAGCTGTGTTTGTAGCAGTTCCAGACGGAGCTCTGAACTCCAACCCGGAAGTGCCGTTTCAAAACAAAGGGAGCTTCCGGAGGTCAGTAACTGCGGAGTTCCTCGGCTACACTGAAAGACCAGCGTTCCACCCACTTCGCAACAGTTGCTATTTCTCTCGGGGAGGTGGAGTACATGCAGCGCTGTATCTGAGGAGATACACCGTTGCACGTGCCTTGCAAGTGTAGCCAGTTAGTGAGTTATAGCGCTGCAGGCAGTTTTATTGCGCTGTAACTCGTAAGTGTAGCCAAGGGTAGTAGAATTCTTCTCCTTTATTGCCCCCTGGTATCAAATAGGCCCACTGATTCTCTTCACAGGCTTTCTGCTTCTGAAGTACATAAAAATATTACTTTTATGATGTTGGCAAATTGCTCTTCAAATTCCCCCAGGTCCTTTGTAATCTCCATCTTCCATATTATCTGTCATAGTTTGTTCCTTTCTGTTGCTGAAGTGGAGCTAGATTTCCATTTATTGGTTTAATAACCATACTGCCGTTTAACCATAGTGATTGTCCCCGTGCTGTTCTGTGTTTTTTTGTTTGTTTGTTTTGTTTAGGGGTCTGCATGCCTTTTGTGATTCTGTTATGGTTGCTTTTGTAGCCTCTATGCTGAGACCAAATATTTTCATTTACTTACCTCTGCCTTCAGAGTCTTTCTGCCTAGTGACCTCCATTTTTTTAAAAAATCCCCTTCTCTAAAGTTTGGCATCATAGTGCTTGTTTTTAGTATGATCGCTTTCCCAAGGATGTCTAACTTATTTATTTTTAGGATTGTTTAATAATTAACTTGTTACCCCTTGAACCAACTCCTTCACATTAATTAGGGCTAAAGCAAGCAACTATGTGGCTAGCAATGGCTATTCTGAGACGCAATCATTTAAGCCAAGGTATTGGAAAATTGCATCTCTAAAACTTGCCCTGCTGAGACACTTGACCAGTTTATGTGCAGTTAGCTAAGGTCATTCATCCATTATTACTGTTTTATTGTCTCTGTGATATCCCTAAACATTGGGCACTCAGTATCCCTTTCCTGCTCAGAGGTTAGTGGTATAAATACTGCTAGTATTTGCATTTTTATGACCTGGGATTTGTATCCATTCAGATTCCCCTGCTGTAATGCTCCCGACTCAGAATGCTATCTCATTAGATAGAGGCAGCACTATACGTAAAAGATAACACAATAACCTAATCTGCCCTTCCTACTAATTTGGCCTCCTGTGCCAGCATATGCTAAGAGAACTGTAGAGGCAGCAAACAGATCATATTTCCATTGTATTCCAAAAGCTGGCAGAAGCTGGGGTGCTCAGAAATCCGTGTGAGTGGTGATAACTGCTAACTTGACCAACTAACGTGTTGCTACTACCCCAGTTTGTAACCATACTTGAAATCGTCCTTTGGACCTCAGCCTAGGAGGCATTTGACACCCCTGTTGTGAAGGAGATCCTCTCACACCCTTCTCATCTGGAAGGAGAATGGCCACAATCCAGGGCATTAGGGTAGTGGTAAGGATTCAGGAGAATTATCATGGCTCTGAGGCAAACTGGGGGCTCTTCCTTCCTTAAAATCAAAAGCTCAGTTACTATTCTTCGGTAAAAATCAGATAGTATTTACAATAAACTAAATTGTCATAGATTTATTTTTTATTTGCAGACCCAGAACCAATGCCTGGTACATGAATCCGTTTTGACCAGCAGAAAAAACATCACCAGTTTGTGAGGGGTCGCCCTGTTCCCCAATCTGTCTGTGTTTGTTAAATTTTGATTTGTGAAAAAAAATTGATTCAGAGCTGTGAGATGGGAAGCGGGTGAGGTGCAAAAACCTGCAGCATGGTTAGCAGTGCATAGTCCTACAGCCCTTTGCAGCACAGCTCTAGGGCCAGCAAGTGACTTTACAGTCCTGCTGTGGCTTAATCAAAGAGCCTAACTACAATCAATAGCTTTGCCACAGGTTTGTGCAAGTTGGCTTTCTGTGCTCCGGTCCCTTCTGACTGTGCAAGATGAGTGTGGTTGTGCAGAGTGAAGTCAACTCCTAGACACAAGGCTTGAAGGTGAGGGGAGAGTGAAAATAAAGGACAGCTGCAATGCCTCAGGGATCTGCCCCCGGTTCCTGATTCGTGTCCTCTAATGCCAAATAGCAGGCCCTCTTGGGAGGAAGGGATGTATGCATGGATTACATAGCAGCTCCAGGTACTGGGGGAACAGCAGGAGTGTGAACTGTGCTGAAATTTGGTCCAGAAGGGAGTGAGTGACAGACAATCCCAAAACATGTTAAACAAAGGCTCCCACATACACTTTATGAATTAATTTCAATCAGACGCTTATTGTGTGTTACCTAAAATACCAGCTGACTGGTCACAACACTTAAGATGAATGTACTCGTAACAGTGACATCTTCCTTTCTTTGGGAATTGGCAAGTAACACTCAGTGCTGGTTTCCCCTCTGGACTACAGGCAGAGCCTCTGGTTAGCCGGGAACAGCCTGTGCTAACGCAGTGCCTCACACAGAGCACGAGGTTGGCTTCTAGCTATAAATAAGGATACCAGAGCATGGGATGCAACTCAGGCTCACACAGAGCAAGTCAAAGCTCCACTAACCCGAGCAAAGGAGGCAAAACTCTCTCTGCACTGAAAGTTACAACCACACTGCAAGCTAAGGGCAGTGCCAGAGCAGTCAGGTCCTGAGGGAGCTCAGAGAGAGACATGGCTAGTGTGGGAGAATGTGTGCGAATGCAAGTTCCACAGCTGAAAACTGCCACGCTCGTCCCACCACAAGGTCTGCAGAGTTGATGAGATGATAAAAGGGGCCAACAACTATCTGGCCCCGAGAAGGCATCAGCAAGGAGAGGGCATGAGGAGCTGCACCCAGAGCTCTTACCAGGTGTGCCCATCCCAGATTTTGTGGTGCCCAAACTGGATTTCAGTGGATCTTTCTTTCCAGAGGGAGAACGTGGCTGTTTCCCATCCCCAAAATAGGATTGGTGCAATGAGGTCCACAGCAGCCCCATTCCAACAATGCTATTTTGACAACCATTTTATCAGCTAGGTAAGCCCCAAGCCTGGTTCAGGGGATGAAGTAAAGGGGCCTGGTCACAAAAACCTGCCACATTTGGCACTGCCTTAATGTTCTGTGGTTTTTCTATTGTCTGATTTCACATCACGGTGCAATTCCTATAGTTTTGCTGTAGGCACTTTCCCGTGTGAAGCAATGGGTAACTGAGGTAGTAATGCACACTTTTTTTTAAGCCAATGTCTGTATTTTTGGGGCATCATAAATTAGCAGATCTGCATGCTAGCATTTGTTTGGGTTCATGGACAAAATTGATCCCCTATTGTGGAGTCGTCCCACTGCTAACATTTAGCAATGCTGAATCCTCTGAGTACCCCCACAGAAAGTGAAGGACAGGCACCAGCAGGGCAAGCTTCCCTTATCTCTGGTCCTTCCAGAGACTGCTGCAGTTGCCATTTTTAGGATTTGTCCTCTGGACCACAGGAGCTATCTGGCACAGTGCCCTACCCACCCTCAGCCATGTGGCCTTGGGAAAAGAAACTGCGGGGAGTAGCCAGCAGTAGTTTATAACTGAAGCCAGCACAACAGCTGCAGAAACAATTTAAGCAGGGACTATGGGATACAGGGTCACGAAAGTATATTTTACAGTTTTGACTGGATATTCTCTGCCCTCTGCTGATTGGCTGTTCACTTCAACCTTCTCTCGCCCTCTCCCTCATGGTTTCTCTACCTCAGTCTCACCCTACATATTTTTCCCCTTCCCTCTTCTGCCCTATCCCTTCCCTTGCCTTTCATTTAGCTAATGGCCTCCTCACTCAAAAAATAAAAAGCAACCTTGACAGTTGCTGCTATCCTAGTGGTCATTCTGCTAGTGCGTTCATACACCTTCTTGTGTCCCGCTTGTCTATAGTGACTCATGTTCTTTAGGGCAGGAATTGTCTGCCACTCTGTTTTCATATGGCACCTGGCACAATTAGGCCCCAACCGTGGTTGGTTCTTAGGCAGTACTGTTATAAACTACCAGACAACAGCAAGGGGGTGACAATTATTAACTTGTATTACAGTATCAAACAGAGGCCCCAACCAAGCTTGGAGCCACATTGGGCTGGGAGCTTCATAAGCAGAGTGCTCCCTGGCCTAAGGAGCTTACAATCGAAATAAACCAGTCAGACACAGCATTGGGATAAGGGATATATATCCCATATATACTACTGGAAAAACATATGTGCCAAAGTCAGTGCACAAATGTGAAAATTAGGTTTTTTGTGTTCTGTCAGCCACCAACATCTTAGAAATTACAGTGGGAAGAGGTGTCAAAGTTAACCTGTCCCATGATTAAGAAAAGTCCAAATTAACAGCAGTTCAATGTAGGGAAAAAACATATTGAATTTCTGCTTTCCCCTGCATCTACTGTTGTTAAACCTGTAGGTGATCAGCAAGCCAAATGCTGGAGCTGGATTTGATGAAGGGCTGGATAATTCTATGAACAATAAGACTTGTAATTATGCCTGTTGAGACAATGGTCATGGAATCTGTGCTCAAGGTGAGAGCCCTTTGCTGTAGTGAGCGAGCTTGTGAGCAAGCAACTCTGGTTGCAGGAGCAAGGAGATTGGCTGCAAGACCAAGTTAAACTGTTAAACTAATCCTTTTTCCTGTAACCTGGAAAACAAAATTTGAAATGTAGATTTGTTACCAAGAAACTTCTGTAGCTAATCCAGTGTAGGCTACTGGCTCAGACCTGCAGGTGAAATCATGTTGGAAGAAATGGAAAGGCGATCACCTCAGGCATCTGGAAATAAGCCTGCACCTCAGCCATATATGGCAGTGAACCATCAGTAAGTCAAGTGTGGTATGGGATTTGTTTATCTTCCCCTGAAGCAGTGTTTCCCAAACTTGGGACGCCGCTTGTTCAGGGAAAGCCCCCGAGGCACCCGGCCGGTTTGTTTACCTGCCGCGTCCTCAGGTTTGGCCGATCGCAGCTCCTACTGGCCGAGGTTCGCTGTGCCTGGCTAATGGGCGCTGTGGGAAGCAGCGGCCAGTACGTCCCTCAGCACGCGCCACTTCCCGTAGCCCCCATTGGCCACCTCAGCGAACCTCGGCCAGTAGGAGCCACGATCGGCCAAACCTGCAGACGTGGCAGGTAAACAAACCGTCCGGGCGCGCCAGGAGCTTTCCCTGAACAAGCGGTGTCCCAAGTTTGGGAAACACTGCCTTGAAGCATCAGGTACTGGCAACTACTAGGGACAGGAGACGGGACTTCATGAACCAAGCAATCCTTGCTCCTTCCCTGACACCAGTCCTGGCTGTAGTCATGCACTTTCACCCCATATCAACCCCCTCTCTTTTGCTGATTTAGGAAGGTGTCTGGATATTAGCTAAAAATAGCTGCTTACACTACAGCTTGCCCTTCATCCCACCAGGCTGAGAGAGTTTGTTTTTCTTCCCATGTGCCCTAGTTAGTTTCCCCTGGAAAGCCCTGCAGCAGTTTCCCTGACGCAAGTTTTATCTTGTTCTCGGGCTGGTTCAAGTAACTCATCGAGGTTACTGGGGCTTTTGTCTTTATTTGCTTTTTGTGTGTGTCATGAATTTGAGGGAAGAGGGGGAAGCCGTTTGTTCTTTCAAGCAGCCACTTCTCTTAGCAAAGCCATGGAGCATAGTGAGCTCAGCAGCTGCAGTAACACAGAGGCCTTTGGGCTGCCTCTTAAATGTCCCTTTTCTCACAGCACACACTGTCTGCCTGGATAAAACATTCAGAGCTTTGCCTTGTTGATTCTGGTCTAATTGTTGCTTCCTCCTTCCTCTCTGCTCCCACCCTCCTCTCTCCACCACTGGAAACCAACATCCACAGGTTCCTATAGCAACCAGGCTGCAATGGCAAATGTTGCATTGGACTAAATCAGAGATTATGTTTGATGTGAGTGACATTGGTGGAGGGAAGATTAAAGGGGCCTCTGAGAGCGCAGGAAGCTCTGGGGCCTAGAATATAGTCCGTTCATGGATCACTAGAGCTATGGGCCCCCTCCCATCACTACTATGGGGGTGGGGAGGTAGGGTTGTTCATGTGTGTGTGTGTGTGTTGTTCACACTCCACACATGATCTGTCAATGCCCTTCCCTGCAGCACAGCCCACTATTCCAATCTTGGCCTCCTACAGTTATGCCAGTGCACCTCAGTCCTCACCTGCAGCACCCTCAGCTATTCCAGTTTTGGGTCATCATCTACCTCTACCACTGCCCGCCTAACTCTCTATCCGAGGTTATAGTGCGAGGGCTCTTTGCCAGCTGTGTGGGCCTGAAAGTCACACTTGGGCCTTGCAGCTCTTTATTTTGTATGTTGAGTGCGTGAGAGACACTGTGCAGAGGGAGACATGGGGTTCCACTGAACATGCATATACCCACACCCAGGTACAGGCCAAGGAAAGCATTGGAGTTTCCCAATAAATTACTGACAATGGCAGTTGTGACTTTTATTAGTGTTGGATCTTTTCCTCTTTACACAACAAATGTAATATGAGGGAACCATATGGACAGAGTGAGATTTAAATAACCATGTTACCTAACTATATGCAACATCCAAGGCCTACGTGTTGCTGCTCTGACATGGATCTAGTGACTTTGGAAATACTGTGAGAGTACAAGCTCTTTAAAGGGAGATCACCTTACACACTGAATTTAGGATCCAGAATGTCTCATTTCCAGTTGTTACTTCAAGATACATTCAAAGCTATAAAGCTGAATTTCCTCTGATTACATGACCAAGTCTTGTCATTGCCTCATCCTTAGTGCAGGCTTAGCTCCTGCTCATGCTAAATGGGTTAGCAAAGGGATATTGGCTCCAATGGGTTCCTGACACTTGCACATCACTAGCAACTCACCACTGAAAATTCTCACCATTAATAAACAGCTGGATGGCCTTATAATGAGCAGGCAAGATTTGGGCTCCCACTAAAGCAGCTTTGTGCTGCTCCAACAGTATAATGTAGCTTCAAAGCCAGCTTATCTGAGTTCCTGGGGATTTCCCCGGCAGATGAGGAATTCCTGGATGGTGTAGGGTGAGTGTAGTTAACTCTGTGCCAACCTCAGTTACAGCCCCGTATCTGTTGGGGGCAGGACCTGGGGAGTGGGACCAGAGTGTCACAAATTCCAGCCAATCCCTGCCTGCTAGACCAGCCCACGGGGGCACGGGCAGCTGGAAGTAAAAGAGAGCATCCCTGCCTGTTCTATTTTGCATCAATGACTGGAGCAGAGCCCAGGAGCTCCAGAATCAGGGCAATGCAAAGGAAATTTACAGCTAGCTAGGTGCCCTGACACTCTGGTGCTGCGCCAGGTACAGCGTAGCCAGTCACCAGAATCTGGCCCAGTGTGTGCATGCAGTTCCAACTCCCTGGATCTGGCAGCCTACAGAGTGCACTATAACTCAGCAATTGGACCATCTGATGAGTTTACAGAATATGTGGTTTAAAATTGTTCTTTGCTTTTCCCCTGAAATTGATTATGATAGGCTATAAACTCTGATAAATAGTGTTTCCTGTTCCAGGCCTTCTCACAGCTAGTGCCAGCCAGATATACCTAAGAGGCCCTGTTCCAGGCCTCGTCCATAGCTGGTGCAAACCCTCTATGGCTCAATATATTCTCGTCTTCGCACCCACTTGTTCTGAGGTAAAGTGGCCACTTTAAATGTGTCTCAAATCTGTTTCCCCATATACAGTACATATATATTTATGGATGAGAGCCCTAGGTCGCTAACTTCCTCTCCCCTGTGCAAGATTACCAACCCCAAGCATTCAAAAATCATGAGATTTAATACACTCTTATTCTGGGTTCTTTTTCTTTGCCATCTGGTTTCTGAGCCTTTAGGGTGCGCTTGGGTAATGGTTTTCAGCTTTTCTCTGTAATCGTGAGGGCTAGAGATGTTTATTTTTTATAAAAGTTGAGATTTTCATGTAATCACTTGACTGCAGGAGCTGAGGATTTAAGAAAAAACATTAAATATCATGAGGTTCAAAATGAAATTACAAGAGTTGACAAAGATGCTGTCATGTGCCTCTTATTGAGATAGATTCTGATCTTAGTACATCAGGGTAAATCCAGAGTACTGCCACTGAAATCACTAGGATAGCTACGCCAATCTCACCCGAGATCTGAATCTGGGTCCCTACCTGGAAAATCTGGAGCAATGAATCCACCACAATGTCTTAAATTTAGGGGCTATTTGCCATTAGGAACTTTCCCATCTTGCATAGAATCCATTCATTTCTGCCTCCATCAGGGACATTCTTTTGCTAGATACCCACAGAGCAACACTATTTCTTTCTGTTGCATCCCAACGACTGCTGCTGCCCTGTCACCTTCTCAGCAACTTGTGCTATTGAGAATCCCTCGCATATTGTGAACACACAAGCACCCCTACATGGATAGCAAATGAGATTACCTGAGAAACCAGAAGGTCATCGATTAGTAAGTGGGATCCAGGGCCAGAGCAGGGCACCCCAACTAGAGTACACGTGAGCTCCCAGGCAGAAGGGCACCAGGATGAAAGAAGACACTGGTGACTGTATCTCACTGCAGTGCCATCTCCTGACAGACAGACAGACAGAGACAGTGAGGACAGCATGTGGGATTTCCATGCTCCTCCTAATGTGCTGCTTTCACCAAAAGTTTTCTGTTCAGACATGTACTTTAGAAAGCACAGCTGGGGGCTAGGGGCACAAGGGATACATTATGGTACTAGGTCACCAGTCTGAATGAAAGCTGTTTATTTGTTCAGTGGCCTGTGTGGAATGAGTCTGCTGTTTGTCAGTCCAGTTCCCAGTAGCCAAGTGTCCATATCACAAACAGCACAGTAACAATCAGTGTTAATTGTTGGCAGTCTCAGCAGAGAGACCTAGGACTGAAGAGCCACAGAGACTGACCTCCCCTCTCTGCCCTAGGAGTGGCCCCCCCCCTTCCCAGGGCTGAGACATATTGACGGGGCGGTGGGACGAAATGTACATTGCTGCTGCCTGGGCTAAACTCATTCAATTGCGAAGCAGCGCAGCCCAGGCTCCAGCACGATCATCACTAAACAAAATGTAATGTTATTAAAAAAATACAATCTGAGTGTTTTTCCCAAGCCAAGGAATCAGAACGCACAAACACTCAGCCAAGACTGGAATAATACAGCCAAGATGCAAGTCAGGACCTAAACAGGAAAAGAGTCACCAAAAATGCAGCTGCTACAGATGTAACACTAGAACAGCTTTCAGCAAGGCCAATCTGGGGGAGAAAGGAGGGGGGGGGGGGGGACTGTGAAAAAGTTCAGTGTTGTAAATGTCAAAATTCCAGGTGGCTGTAATTGTGTACAATGCTAATTGGGCTTTGGCGCTTTTGTTAGTCTGTGATTCCTTCTGGAGAGTAGCGGGCTGTTTAGCTATTCCCTTGTATTCACTGTTAAAGGGGGGCTCTTCTCTCCCCCTTGTCAGAGCTGCTTCCTCCTGCACTCTATCCTGATGTGCCAGGGCTTGGAGAGATGCCCAAGCATCTCATTAGCAGTATCCATTTCCTTGCGTCCAAGATTAATGAGGCGCGGCCACTCCAGATGCTCATCTCAAGTCACGATGGAAATGCAAGTCCTGGCAACTCTGCCTTCAAAGAACCAGGGAGAAGGTGAGAGGGAGAGACAGGAGGTTTTTGTGTTGGAAAGGATGTACTTGAGGACAGATTTACGAGCTCTGTTCCTCAATAGCTGCGCACCTGCAAACTTCCAGATCAGCACCCCTATCCACATGGTGTGCAAAATGTAAACAATCTCTAAGCGTGCAGGCGCAATCAAAACTTAAGGCTGAACAAATACTGAGGAACAGTTCAGCCAAATTCCCAAGCAGTCAGTGGGGTTAGGTGAGAAGGCAGCAAATAAATGCCACCGGATGTAGAGAAATTAGTGTGGGAACAAAAATATCAACTAGGGAATGTGGTTGCCAAATGGAGCAGTCACCCAACTCATTGACTGGGAACAGGAGCTGGTGTTTACTATGAGCCCAGGGCAGCAGGAAAGACAGGCAAAGGACATGCTGTGCTGTATTAGCCAAGGGATGGAATACAAAACCAGAGCTGCAGCCATGCCACATCATGCTTTGACATGGGTAGCTCTTGCAAATGAAGCCAGGAGACCTTTTAAGATATCCAGGTATTTCAGGAAGTAGTGTTGATTTTTCACTCACAGTTCTCTTCCCTTTGGATCATCATTGTGGGGGATATTTAAAACTACACTTAATAAAATATTCATAAACTGAACATGGAGGCTCAGTCCTGGCCTGGCTTTATGGCATTACCATGTCAATATTCTGTTGAAAAGTACATGCACCCCGCTATTCCCAATCCTAGCCACTTGGTAGCTAGTCTATGGCCTCTGACACTGAGACCAGCACAGAGGTCCCTTCCAACCCTGATATTCTATGATTCTATATTCTATGACTGACAGCTGCTGCCAACAGGAAGTTCCAAAGTGCCACGTGGAATTTTTCAAATACTTCTTAGCTTGTATTCATAGTGACAAGGCCACATTCAACGTAAGAATCTGGGGAGACCGTGGACCAGTCTTTGTTAAAACTATCCACTGAGGTTTGCATAATATGGGTGTTTAACCTTTCCTGGCTTGGCTGGGGCATGAGCTTCTAAATAGAAGTTATCAAGCCAAGCAGTAATACCAGCTAAGAGGAGGAGGATGGTAGGGGAGAATCTTGACAACTGATCCAAACCATTTCCAAAGGGAATCCCAAACCATTGACCCAAGTACATTCTTGAAGGATTCTCCAGAACTGAATGCATTACAGTTCCAGATTCCAGTATTGTTATAATAAAACAATAGTAATCCAGTCCTGTTATAATTGTTATAATAAAATCCAAGCTCAGCTCCAGTCAACTTTGTCAACCTATAAACTCCTATTTGGTCTCTAAAGCATCCAATTTGCTTGCACCTTGTGTAACCACTTATTGCTGCCTCTCAGTTGCCTTGGAAGGCTTTTCTTAGGAAGTTGTCATAGGGTTACGGGCTCTTGAGCTAAGGCCAGTGCACCTGTGCCCATAGGTGCCGACTTTCGTCGGCGCCGGTGGGTGCTCGCGTCCTGGCCCCACTCCAGCTCCACCCCCGGCCCTGCCCCTTCCCCAAATCCCCGCCCCCGCTGAGCTGAGCACCCACCGGCAGCTCCCTGCCGGCCTCCCCACCCGCACCCAACTCATCTTCCGGGAGGCGCCTCCCGCCGGAAGGCCGCGGCTTTTTTTAGCCCAGCCGCCAGCCTCTCAGCTGTGCGGCAGGGGACCACGGGGGAAAGCACAGCGGGGCGGCACCTCGGGGGAGGCGCCCATGAAAGCTTATGCCCAAATAAATAAGCCCCTGAAAGCTTGTGGCCAAATAAATTTGTTAGTCTCTAAGGTTCCACAAGTACTCCTCGTTCTTTGTGTTTCTAAATTTTCTCCAAAGTTTTGTTTCTGCTGCTGAATATGGTAGCTGGATTTAAGAGGATGCACTGGTGACAGCCAGGCAGACCTGCTCAGTAAGAAGGGTCTGACACAGACAGGAGTTGTACCCAGATCCCAGGTTAAGTATGGGAGAATTGTGAGATTCCCACCCCGAAGACGAGTAAGGGCAAGAGATCAAACACCTGATGGGATGCAAGCAGGTTGACTGGACTGTGGATAACCTGTAAACATGACAGCATCTATCTGTCTATCTAGACCAGGGGCACTTTTAGATCAGAACAAAGTAACAATCTGGGCTGCAATTTGTTGCTTTATTTATTGTGGATCCAGTGGATTGCTTTGGCAAATCATTAATTTACATTTTTTATAAATTATATTGCAGAAAAATATGGGATTTATTAATAATACTACAGGGGCCTTTTTATCAGTTGTCAAACTTGTTTCCAAAAATTAGAAAAAAGAAGGGTAAGAGAGAGCAAGAAAGCAAAAGATGGGTGTGTTTGGCGATAGATAGAAAGATAGACTAACATGATGGGTCCCTGGTATCAGCTGGAGCCTTTATCAAACCAACAGTCCCTCTACATTCAGATCAGATGTAACATCTTTTTAAAGGATGTAGGAAGATCTTTGCTGGGAAAATTCACACAAGATAAAATAGTTAGCAGCTTTAAAAGGATATCCCCAATCTAGCACTATTTCTTTATTCAACTTGTGGACAACACTGTCTTGTGTCTCTGTCTGCTTTCTGTCTCTTCCCCTGTCTATTTCCTCTCTGTCTTTCTAGGTCCTTGTCAGTCTAAGATTGTTCCTGTCCCTCCAGTATCTGATAAAACATTTGCATTCTGCTAATAAATTGTTTAAGAAATCTGGTTCACCAGTTGCTAGTAAAGAGAGCTGAACTTTCTCAGAGGATCCAATGTGCGCTAGGAATCATAAGCCCCAACCATGTTGCAAACTTTCATCCAAATTAAGAAATAATAAATGCCTTTACTTTAAAAAATAACACATGAATGTATTTCATTAAGAAAATAATACATGCATGTCAGCTTTCCAGCAATGTTGGAATGACAGAATCCTTCCATTCCCAAAGCGCTGGAATAACGTGGACGTTATTCGAGTTAATGATTATTACTGAGCACTGGAGTAATGCTACCCGGAGAGGTGGGCAGAGCCCCACTGCAGAGATTTACAAATAACTCAGCATGAGGGAAATTCGTTCTTTGTTGATTTGGTCAATGGTCAAGTCCTTTCAGAACAAAAATCCCCCCTTAAGAATCTTTTAGCTGAAAAAGTGATTGGGGTTGAAGGAAAATGTCCCGAAATAGACTACACTCACTAGTCACGAAGGTCAAAACAGGGCAGGGAAAGGAGCTCATGGGGGAGCGGCAGCAGTGAAGGAGTGAGATGAACCTGCACCCCTGAATGCCCACACTCAATGGCCCCCTTCCGCTGAAAGGATAGGCGCGCACCCCCAGGATTCACAAGAGGCTCCACTCCCGGCCCCACGCCCGGGGTTCTGGCTGTGGCCCATCGCCCTTATTCCTGTCCGGGTCCCCCCTCCCGGAGACAGGACTCTGCTCCCAACCCCAGCTGAGGGGGGGCAAGACAGGGCCAGGGCTCAGGGGGCTGTTTTCAGCCCCCCCTACTGAAAGCTGGAAGAGAAGGCCAGTAAGTCCGGGAGTTACCTGCAGCAGCTGACGAGTTTCTCCAGGCGGAGGCTGCTCTTCCCCCCGCCACCGCCGCCCCGCCCCGCAGCACAGCTGAGAAGCTGCGGCTGGGATAAAAAAAGCCGCGACCACAGCTTTTCGGCGGGAGGCGCCTCCGGGAAGGTGAGTTGGGCACGGGTGGGAGCTGCCAGTGGGTGCTCTGCATGCACCAATTTTTCCCCGTGGGTGCTCCAGCCCCGGAGCACCCACGGAGTCGGTGCCTATGCCTGTGCCTAATCAGAACAGTCCTCAAATTACTTAATTAATTAGGCCCTATTTGTGTACCTTCCTTGGATGGGAGCTTAATTGTGGTGATTAGTCCTAGGTGTGGGGAGGAAAAGGCCAAAGGAATAGAAAAAGCTAGGAGTCTAGTAAGAGAGAGTGGGCAAGGAAGGACTCTCCCATAGAAATAGGGGGCCAGTTGCACATCCTCACAATACTAGACATTCAGGTACTTCCGGGAACAGTGTGGGCTTGCCCCCATTAGTGTAACCCTGCCGTGCCTCACTGGTGTGACCTTTCATGCACAGTGAGTGGGAGGCCAGGGCACAGAGGACACTGTTTTAAAGAGCACAACGCTCCACCCCAACCAGTGTGACCTCACATGTATGGTATGTGCGAGGTCATGCCACCAGAGGTGGAGCAGTCAGGGCCAGCTCTAGGCACCAGCAAAACAAGCTGGTGCTTGGGGCGGCACATTTCTAGGGGTGGCATTCTGGATCCGGCCATGCCGCCCCTAAAAATGTGCCCTGGCCGCCCCAGCTCACCTCCGCTCTGCGCCGCTGCCGCTCGGCTTGTCCCCCTCCCTCCCTCCCTCCCAGGCTTAAGAACCTGGAAGGGATGGGGAGAACCCGAGCGGCCGCGGCTTCGCGTGCCACTTCTCCCCCTCCCTCCCAGGCTTTAGAGCCTGGGAGTGAGGGGGACGCTCGGCTTGAAAGCCTGCGGGGGGAAAAACCCTAGCGGCGGCGCATGGCAAGCCTGGGAGGGAGGAGGAGAACCCGAGCGGCGGCAGAGCAGAGATGAGCTAGGGCAGGGGACTGCGGGGCGGGGCGGGGGGGGGGTGCACCGAAGCAATGGGGTGGGGGAAATGTAGCACCTGTGGGGGAGGAGGTGGGGCTGGGGATTTGGGGAAGGGGCGGAGTTGAGGCGGGGCCAGGGGTGGGTCAAGAAAAAAAAAAGCGGGGGGGGGGGGCAAAAATCCTAGAGCTAGCCCTGGGAGCAGTGCACTCTTTAAAATGGCATCAGCCATGCCTGATAGTGGATGATATGGCTGGTTTTGTACCAATATGGGACAGGATAAAAACCTTAAACAGGACTGTTCAGCTTAAAACAGGATGTATGGGCTGCCTATGTAGCAAGGGACCCACAGGAAGCAAACCAAGGTCACATGGGGAAGTGTCCTGAAGCAGAGAGGCATGGGGGCCAGCACAGGCTGGAGTGGGACCCATTAGGAGTAAGATAGGCTCTGGCATGGGGAGCCCTAGAGAGAAGGCTTGAGAAATCTTGTGGATACCTGTAGAACAGGGGTTCTCAAACTGAGGGTTGGGACCCCTCAGGGGGTTGTGAGGTTATTACATGGGGGGTCACGAGCTGTCAGCCTCCACCCCCAACTGCCACTTTGCCTCCAACGTTTATAATGGTGTTAAATGTATAAAGGTGTTTTTAAGTTAGAAGGGGGGTTGCACTCAGAGGCTTGCTATGTGAAAGGGGTCACCAGTACAAAAGTTTGAGAACCACTGCTGTAGAAGAAGGGGAGCAGGCTGGTAAATTTTATGAAAATTGACCTGGGACTATGAGCCAAAACAGCTGGACTTTGTAGGGATTAGATCTAGGGGTGAAGACAGTTGAGCTTTGTATTTGTTAAATACCCAGTGAAGAGGCTTGATGAAGACCTCAAGGAAGAGAGGCTGAGAGAGAACTGAGTTTGTCCCTGTGAAAGGGGAGAAAGGAACCGTGTTTATTTGTTATGATGAGTTAATAAAAGTAGCCCTGAAGAAGATGGTTTCTTGAGTGATCCTGACCTTGTGTGTATAATTTGAAATGCCTCTGAGAGAATGGGCACCACTGGTTAGGTGACTCCAGTGCTACTGCTGATCTGTAGGGGGTGCTCCTGTCTGGGTCTAGACCCTGACTGAAGGGAACTGATGGAACTCGAGCCAGATGCTCTCTCTCTGTTGTGTGAAATGCTTCTAGTGCGGAAGGGAGTGCAGCCAGCTGCCTGGCTACAGCCCCAGGGCTGGAAAGGTCCTGTTGCGTTGATGGTGGTGTTCATGCCCTTACCACCCTGATGGTCCTATTCTGCAGTTAGATTGGATGAAATAATTGCTCTTCATCCAGGTGTAATTTTAGCAGAAGAGGAAGCAGCCGCAAGAACTTACCTTTCTGAGCTGAATCAGATTAAATCATATCTGAAAGTTTCCCTGCTTCCTTTTCTCCTCTCATCTTTCACTCTTGTCCTTGGCTACCTGTTGTTCCCTCTGTTACACTCACAGCCCTTGTATTCTTTCCTTTCAATTTGCAAATCTTGTTTCCTCAATAAGCAGATGCAGTTGCCATGGCAGCCATTACCAGAGCCCCTGTCTCTAATTAAAGAGAAGAGTTTTGTTCCAGCTGGGCCAACCCCCCCAGATGATTAGCCACCAGCAGGATTTCCCAGGGGAGATTTCCCCAAGCCTTACTTCCTGTTTTAATGGGAAAACAACAGCTTGATAAGTTAATTACAGATGATCCTTCCTCTGGGCCCCCAGTTTATCCCAGGCACAGAGTCCTCTTGAAAAGTGCTGAGGGGCTTGTTGGGTGAATCCCAAAGATTTATTTCCACCTGAAACCCAGACCCCTGCAGCACTCTGAATTTGACTAATGAAGTTTATAGGAAAATGCCAATGTCTGCAAAACTCAACATCAACTAGAACTGCAGTTAAATTGCTTTAAAAAGAAATTAAAGTGAAACAATGTAAACAAAAGGGTAAAACTTCCTGGAGTCTGCCATTTTTCTGTTAACAGGCAGGCAGAAAGAGACATTTGAACAAGATGAAACTCTTTCTGCACTGAAATCAGTGGGGAAAAGCCTGGACTTTGAATGTTGATATTAGGTGTCAATGACTAGGAGGGAAGATACATTTAGTTTATCTAGCTATCATATTTTTATATCTAATCTATTTAAACATTTATTTATTTGATTGCCAGATGGTGTCTTGGAAATTCAAGTGCAGATACAGTAACTCCTCACTTAAAGTCGTCCCGGTTAACATTGTTTCGTTGTTAAGTTGCTGATCAGTTAGGGAACATGCTCGTCCCTTCCCCCACTGCCATGTGCTGCTCCCCGAGACTCCTGCCTGCTTGCTGTGTGGGGGGAGGGGAAGAAGAGGGGGGCTAATGTCCCCCCTGCTCCTGCATCTCGCTTACCTCATCTTCCATAGAGTGGGGGTGGGCACACGAGGGAGGGAGCTGCTGCCTTAGGCAGAAGCTGCAGCTGCCGGGCTTGCTGATCTAATTAACAAGGCAGTGTACTTCTGACCCCACTCTTGATACTTAAAGGAGAAATGTGCATCTCTATCTCTGAAACACATCTGTCTCTGTCTGCCCTCCCTCCTTTCCAGCAGGCTTGTAGAGTGTGAGAGTTAACCCTTGAGGGCTCAGCCAACTGCTTAGTTCATTTAGCAGTAAGGCATTCCCTGTGAAATATCCCACCCTCTGACTCCTCCACCTCAACCAAGCTTCACTATCATCATCGCTGTGTACCAGTATTCAATTGTTTGTTTAAAACTTATTATGTGTGTGTGTGTGTATATATATCTATATAGATAGATAGATATAGTCTTTTGTCTGGTGAAAAAAAAATTCCCTGGAACCTAACCCCCTCATTTACATTAATTCTTATGGGGAAATTGGATTAGTTTAATATCGTTTCGCTTAAAGTCACATTTTTCAGGAACATAACTACAATGTTAAGTGAGGAGTTACTGTAGATAACCCATCCTTCCTCCTCCCAGGGAATGGTGCATCTTTGCACCATCTACTCCCTGAAGTAGTCCTCTGGTCAGATTTGTGAGCTGAAAAAGCAGGGAAGGCGGCGGATATCAGAGGTGCACCACTTCTCACGGGTGCCGGCTATTTATCTTCACCTGAAGCTGTAAAACAATGATGTAAAATTAGGGTTCACAGCTGTGTTTTTCCCTTTGATTTTAATGGAGAATACGTTTCTTTCTGTCCTAACGTCTCTCACTTCCTGCTGGTAGGAAAAGAATGGAATAACCTCAGAAACATCCACAGCAAGAGAAGCCATAAGAATTGCTGCTTCAGTAATCTTTGTTATTTTTATTCCTTTGACATAATGTTGTTGGGATATTTCTCAGTCTGTTCAGTATTTGACAGGAAAATGCCAGTTTCTGTTTGAAGTCAGCACTTTGTTCCAGTCCTAGAAAGCTGGCTCTGTGATAGTCTGGTTGGCTTTGGTGTGGAACAGCTGCAAGCTGTATTTAGCCAGTGGCCCTTTGCCATCTTTATTTTTGACCAAGAACAGGAGATTTCTATTGTGCATGGCACAAGGATTTCCTAACTAAACACCCACAGAAATCACAAGTAGGTTTTTTCTTATTTAACATGTGCTAAAGAGAAAGTATCAGACTTGGAGCTGTGCCGTGGTGCTCATGGGAGAACAGTGCCCATGAATTCTCCAGACAAAGAGGGGCTTGGTGCCCAACAGAGATGGGGCAGCAGAATTTACACAGTAAGTGCTGCCAATCTACCACATGATGCCACCAGCAAACTGCAAGGCAGAAAGGAGAAACCTGATTCTGTCTCACCAAGGTGGATCATTAGCATGAAGTGCCACACAAGGCCAGACCTAAGGTTCTAGAGGCAACAAAATGTACTGCTATGTTTGGGTCTTGTGGGAGGTTTCTTTACCCCTCCCTCCGGCCAAATCAATGAAGGAGCAACATGAGGTATAGCCTTTGAAGTGAGACACAGTTGAGAAATGAGAAGCCTAGGAGAACCCCAATCCCAAAGCAGTGTCTCAAGCAGCAGGTGCACTTGGAAGAAAGAACAAACAAAAAAGACCATTTGAAACAAGTTCTGTTCATGCTTTCTCTGTGATTCGTGAGTGGCTCTTGTTGTGTTTGTGATACAGAGGCATTCCACATGGTACTTAGGCCTTTTGGAGAAATTGAAAAGAGCTTCTCGCTCTTGTTTTTTTTCTGTATGTTTAAGATAATGTCTTTTCTGCCAATGCCCGAGGGAGCCCCATCTCCCCTGGCCTATATGGGTCTACTTCCTGTAACATAGGTAGGGCCCTACCCAGGGGTGAAAGTAAACTGCAGCTCTGGCCAGGGCCGGCTCTAGCTTTTTTGCCGTCCCAAGCAGCTGAAGCAAAAAAAAAAATGCCGTTAAAATGTGCTGCCCCAGGAATGGCCGGAATGCCACCACTACAGATATGCTGCCCCAAGCACGAGCTTCCTTTGCTGGTGCCTGGAGCCGGCCCTGGCTCTGGCCCCCCTGGAAGGGGCGGGGCCTTGGGCAGAAGGAGCGGGGCTGGGGGTCAGCGTCCCCACAGCCAGTCCATCTGCGCTCCCTGGCTGCCCAGGGCTCCAGCAGCAATTTAAAGGACCAGGGGCTCCAGCCGTCACTGCTGCGGTGGTGGCAGCAGTTGCCAGAGCCCCGCACGCTTTTAAATTGCGGCCCTGGGGCAGCTACTTCTTCTCCCCACCCCACCCCATCAGCAGTTGCTGCCCCTTTTGCACCCCCCCCCCCTCATCGGCATTCCTCCCAGGTCATTGCTGCCCCTTTTGCCCGCCCCCCCATTAGCAACCCTGCTGGTGGGGACCTTGCAAGGCCACCGATGGGGCAGCAACGTTAAAGCGCTGCCACAGCAGCACTTTAAAGTCAGCGGTACGGGCCAGTACTGGCGGCTACCTTTTACCGGTACGCCGTACCGGCACGTACTGCCTTACTTTCATCCCTGGCCCTACCAAATTCACCCTCCATTTTGGTCAATATCAGGGCCATAGAATTTTAAAAATCTGAAATTTCAGTGTTGTAATTGTAGGGGTCCTGACCCAAAAAGGAGTGGTGGGGGGCTATTGGGTTGCGGTACTACTACCCTTACTTCAGTGCTGCTGCTGGTGGCAGTGCTGCCTTCAGAGTTGGGCAGCTGGAGAGCAGCGGCTACTGGCCAGGAGCCCAGCTCTGAAGGCAGAGCCACTGCCAGCAGCAGCACAGAGGTAAGGATAGCATGATATGCTATTGCCACCCTTACTTCTGCGCTGCTGCCTGCAGAGCTGGGCCCTCAGTCAGCATCTGCCACTCTCTGGCCACCCAGCTCTGAAGGCCACAGAGCAGAAGTAAGGGTGGCATGGTATGGTATTTCCACCCTTACTTCTACTCTGCTGCTGGTGGGGTGCTGCCTTCAGAGCTGGGCGCCTGGCCAACAGCCACTGCTCTCCAGCCACCCAGCACTGAAGGCAGCACAGCAGTAAGGGTGACAGTACCATGACACCCCCTCTCCTCCCCTGCAACTCCCTTTTGAATCAGGACCCCCAATTTGAGAAACACTGGTTTCCCCCATGAAATCTGTATAGTATAGGGTAAAAGCACACAAAAGACCAGATTTCATAGGGGGAGACCAGATTTCATGGTCCGTGACACGCTTTTCATGGCTGTGAATTTGGTAGGGCCCTAAACATAAGGGTTGTTTCAATGAGCCCTTCACCTGCTACTTCATCCAGGAATTGACTCCTATTCCTGATAGAAGCCCCACATGAACTATTATCCCCAAGCTGTGCCACTGTAGGTGCTCTGTTTTCTGAGAGTCACAGGAGCAGGTGTTAGTCATAAGCAGACTTCAAGTGCAGCTTAGACAAGAAACACAGACTGGGAGATCCATAAGGGAGATTAGTCTGGCCCCACCATCCCAGGGATACCCCAGTTGAAAATCTACATGATAAATGTTGACTTGGTTTTAAACTAATGTTTTCCCTTTGTCTTCTAGTGCAGGTGGAGCCAGGAGAATCTTTATTAATGCATTTTAGTGGCACAGAAATATCCCATAATCTACCTATGCCAGATGGGGCAGCAATATTGATGAGGCCCCTTTGATCCTGGGGGCAAAAGTAGGTGATGTCCTTTTATAGCAGGAAATACATACTCAGTAGGAGGCAACTGGTTGTTCATGAACTACACATGTGGACACATCCACTTCCAATCAGTGCATGGTGCAAGAGACAGTTGTAGTGACAAGGAGTCTGGCAAAGAATCTTGGAGTGATCACATGGTGCAGAGGCGACAGACTTCACCTAAAAGAATCCGGTCCTTGCCAGCCTATGTTGACCAATTAGAGTAGATAGCACATCCTCTAGGATATTGCATTTGGTTCTGGGAACCGTAATAACAGAAGGATTGTGACAAACTGAAGGGAGTTCAGAAAAAGCTGCTAATAATTAAAGAGATCAGAGACTGATTTATAGGGAAAGGTGAAAAGAGTTAAATCAATCTAGCTTGCTAAGCAATTATTTAAATGGACAGTACAATACATCTGCAAATATGATTTATGGCAATACAAAGGGATGGGATTTCCCTTTCCCTTATGGAAGAGAAAATGTAGGTTAAATATGAGAGAAAACCTCTAGACAGTGCGATCATAGAAATGTAGGACTGGAAGGGACATTGATAGGTTATCTATTCCAGTTCCTCTCACTGAGGCAGAACAAAGTATTATCTAGACCATCCCTGACAGGTGTTTGTCTAACCTGTTCTTAAAAAGCTCCAAAGATGGAGATTTCACAACCTCCCTAGGTAATTTGTTCCAGTGTTTAACTACCCTGACAGTTAGGAAGTTTTTCCTAATATCTAATCTAAATCTCCCTTGCTACAATTTGAGCCCATGACTTCATGTCCTGTCCTCTGTGGATAAGGAGATTAATTTACCGCTCTCCTCCTTATAACAACCTTTTATGTATTTGAAGTAGGGCTGTTGATTAATCACAGTTAACTCCCATGATTAACTCAAAAAAATTATTTGCAATTAATCGCAGTTTTAAATCACACTGTTAAACAATAGAATACCAATTGAAATGTATTAAATATTTTGGATGTTTTTCTCCGTTTTCATATATATTGTATTCTGTGTTGTAATTGAAATCAAAGTGTATATTATTTTTTATTACAAATATTTGTACTGTAAAAATAAAATAAATAGTATTTTTCAATTTACCTCATACAAGTACTGTAGTGCGATCTCTTTATCGTGAAAATGTATAATTTTTTTGTTACATAACTGAACTCAAAAATAAAACAGTGTAAAACTTTAGAGCCTACAAGTCCACTCAGTCCTACTTCTTGTTCAGCCAACCGCTAAGACAAAGAACTTTGTTTACATTTACAGGAGATAATGCTTCCCACCTCTTATTTATAATGTCACCTGAAAGTGAGAACAGGCATTCGCATGGCACTTTTTAAACCAGCATTGCAAGGTATTTACGTGCCAGATATGCTAAACATTCATATGCCCCTTCATGCTTCAGCCACCATTCTAGAGGATATGCTTCCATGCTGATGATGCTAGTTAAAAAAATGTGTGACTGAACTCCTTGGGGGAGAATTGTATGTCTCCTGCTCTGTTTTACCCGCATTCTGCCATATATTTCATGTTATAGCAGTCTCGGATGATGACCCAGCACACGTTGTTCATTTTAAGAACACTTTCACTGCAGATTTGACAAAATGCAAAGAAGGAACCAATGTGAGATTTCTAAGATTGCTACAGCTCTTGACCCAAAGTTTAAGAATCTGAAGTGCAATCCAAAATCTGAGAGGGATGAGGTATGGAGCATGCTTTCAGAAGTCTTAAAAGAGCAACACTCTGATGCAGAAACTACAGAACCTGAATCACCAAAAAAGAAAATCAACCGTCTGCTGGTGGCATCAGACTCAGATAATGAAAATGAACATGTGTCGGTCCATACTGCTTTGGATTGTTATCGAGCAGAACCCATCATCAACATGGACGCATGTCCCCTGGAATGGTGGTTGAAGCATGAAGGGACATATGAATCTTTAGCGCATCTGGCATGTAAATATCCTGCGACGTCAGTTACAACAGTGCCATGAGAAAACCTATTCTCACTTTCAGGTGACCTTGTGAACAAAAAGCGGGCAGCATTATCTCCTGCAAATGTAAACAAACTTGTTTGTCTAAGTGATTGGCTGAACAGGAAGTAAGACTGAGAGGACTTGCAAGCTCCAAAGTTTTACATTGTTTTATTTTTGAATGCATTTTTGGGTGCATAATTCTACATTTGTAAGTTCAACTTTCATGATAAAGAGATTGCACTATAGTACTTGTATTAAGTGAACTGAAAAATACAATTTATTTTGTTTTTTTACAGTGCAAGTACTTGTAATGAAAAATAAATATAAAGTGAGCACTATATACTTTGTATTCTGTTGTAATTGAAATCAATGTATTAGAAAATGTAGAAAACCGCCAAATATATTTAAATAAATGGCATTCTATTTTTCTTTATCTGTGTGATTAATCACGATAAATGTTTTTAATCATGCGATTAATTGCAATTCATTTTTTTAATCAGTTGACAGCCCTAATCTGAAGACTATCATCATATCCCCCCTCAGTCTTCTCTTCTCCAGCCTAAACATAGAATCATAGAAGATTAGGGTTGGAAGAGACCTCAGGAGGTCATCTAGTCCAACCCCCTGCTCAAAGCAGGACCGACCCCAACTAAATCATCCCAGCCAGGCCTTTGTCAAACCAGGCCTTAAAAACCTCTAAGGATGAAGATTCCACCACCTCCTTAGGTAACCCATTCAAGTGCTTCACCACCTTCCTAGTGAAACAGTACTTCCTAATATCCAACCTAGACCACCCCCACTGCAACTTGAGACCATTGTTCCTTGTTCTGTCATCTGCCACCACTGAGAACAGTCTAGCTCCATCCTCTTTGGAACCCCCCTTCAGGTAGTTGAAGGCTGCTATCAAATCCCCCCTCACTCTTCTCTTCTGCAGACTAAACAAGCCCAGTTCCCTCAGCCTCTCCTTGTAAATGATGTGCCCCAGCCCCCTGATCATTTTTGTTGCCCTCCACTGGACTCTCTCCAATTTGTCCACATCCTTTCTGTAGTAGGGGGCCCAAAACTGGACGCAGTACTCCAGATGTGGCCTCACCAGTGCTGAATAGAGGGGAATAATCACTTCCCTTGATCTGTTGGCAATGCTCCTACTAATGCAGCCCAATATGCCGTTAGCCTTCTTGACAACAAGGACACACTGCAAAACAAATCCAGTTTTTTCAATCTTTCCTCGTTGGTCATATTTTCTAGACCTTTCATCATTTTTATTGCTCTCCTCTGGACTTTCTCCTATTTGTCCACGTCTTTCCCGAAGTGTGGTGCCCAGAACTGGACACAATACTCCAGCTGAGGCCTTATCAGTGCTGAGTAGAGTGAAAAAATGACTTCTTGTGTCTTGATCACAACACTCCTGCTAATACATCCCAGAATGTTGTTCGCTTTTTTGCAACAGTATTACAATTTAATTTGTGATCCACTATACCCCTTATCCTTTTCTGCAGCACTCCTTCCTAGGCAGTCATTTTCCATTTTCTGTTTGTGCAATTCATTATTCCTTCCTAAGTACTTTGCATTTGTCCTTATTGAATTTCATCCTATTTATTTCAGACCATTTCTCCAGTTTGTCAAGATCATTTTTAATTCTAATCCTGTCCTCCAAAGCACTTGCAACCTCTCCCACATTGATATCATCTGCAAACTTTATAAGTGTATTCTCCATGGGTCTATGCCATTATCCAAATCATTTATGAGGATATTGAATAGAATCAGACCCAGGATCGATCCCTGCAGGACCCACTCAATATGCCCTTCCAGCTTGACCTTTGATAACTACTCTCTGAGTATGGTTTTCCAACCAGTTGTGCACTCACCTTAGAGTAGGTTCATCTAGACTATATTTCCCTAGTTTGCTTATGAGGAGGTCATGTGAGACAGTATCAAAAGCCTTTTCAAAGTTGAGATATATCACATCTACTGCTTTCCCCCATCCACAAGACCCGTTACCCTTTCAAAAAAGGATATTAGTTGGTTTGATGTGATTTGTTCTTAACAAATCCATGTACTGGCATGATGTACCAAATCCCAAGGTAGGATATACTGTTCTCATCTGTGAAATAGTCTTCTGAGGGTAGGTATTGACGTTCCATTGCTAGATAAAGGCATGGAGAATAGGAGACTGTGAGAAACAATCTGGCACTGGCCATGAGCTGACTACATCCTAAATGGCCCTTTCCATCTCTACTGTCTAACTGAAACCCTTGGCATGATAGAAAAGAACAGATCTTGCACAGGCTGTGTATGGCTGCTACAGGCATTCAGAATTTCAAGTGCTGCATGTCCACTTTGGGTCATTTGGTCACCATTGTGTCCATCTCCCTCTTAAAGACTTTAGGGAAGGTCATGCTGTTGCCTTTGGTGCTGCAGATGGTGCCATTTGGGTGGCTTCAGTCCCCACAGAATATTTATTTTACAGATATAGTTTCATTTTTATACGAATCCATGTGCAGCAATTAACATAAGAACATAAGAATGGCCATACTGGGGGTATGTCTATACTTACGCGTCCGGTCGGAGGCGCGGGATCGATGTTCTGGGTTCGATTTATCGCGTCTTGTCTAGACGCGATAAATCGAACCAGGAAGTGCTCCCCCGTCGACGCCGGTAATCCTGCTCTGCGAACGGAGCAGGCGGAGTCGACGGGGGAGCCTGCGCGCCGCGTGTGGACCACAGGTAAGTTCGAACTAAGAGACTTCGACTTCAGCTACGTTATTAACGTAGTTGACGTTGCGTATCTTAGTTCGACGGGGGGGTTAGTGTAGACCTAGCCTGGGTCAGACCAAAGGTCCATCCAGCCCAGTATCCTGTCCACCGACAGTGGCCAATGCCAGGTGCCCCGGAGTGAGTGGACCTAACAGGTAATGATCACGTGATCTCTCTCCTGCCATCCATCACCCCCCTCTGACAAACAGAGGCTAAGGACACCATTCCTTACCCATCCTGCTTAATAGACATTAATGGACTTCATCTCCATGAATTTATCCACTTCTCTTTTAAACCCTGTTATAGTCCTTGCCTTCACAGCCTACTCAGGCAAGGATTTCCACAGGTTGACTGTGCGCTGTGTGAAGAAGAACTTCCTTTTATTTGTTTTAAACCTGCTGCCCACTAATTTCATTGGGTGGCCCCTAGTTCTTCTATTATGGGAACAAGTAAATTACTTTTCCTTATTCACTTCCTCCACACCACTCATAATTTTATATACTTCTATCATATCCCCCCTTAGTCTCCTCTTTTCCAAGCTAAAAAGTCCTAGCCTCTTTAATCTCTCCTCATATGGGACCCGTTCCAAACCCCTAATCATTTTAGTTGCCCTTCTCTGAACCTTTTCTAGTGCCAGTATATCCTTTTTGAGATGAGGAGACCACATTTGTACGCAGTATTCAAGGTGTGGGCGCACCGTGGATTTGTATAAGGGCAATAAGATATTCTCCGTCTTATTCTCTATCCCTTTTTTAATGATTCCTAACATCCTATTTTCTTTTTTGACTGCCACTGCACACTGCATGGACGTCTTCAGAGAACTATCCACAATGACTCCAAGATCTTTTTCCTGATTAGTTGTAGCTAAATTAGCCCCCATCATATTGTATGTATAGTTGGGGTTATTTTTTCCAACGTGCATTACTTTACATTTAGCCTCATTAAATTTCATTTGCCATTTTGTTGCCCAATGATTTAGTTTTGTGAGATCTTTTTGAAGTTCTTCGCAGTCTGTTTTGGACTTAACTATCTTGAGCAGTTTAGTATCATCTGCAAACTTTTCCACCTCACTGTTTACCTCTTCTTCCAAATCATTTATGAATAAGTTGAATAGGATTGGTCCTAGGACTGACCCTGGGGGAACACCACTAGTTATCCCCCTCCATTCTGAAAATTTACCATTTATTCCTACCCTTTGTTCTGTCTCCCTTTGGCACAAGGCTATGGTGCAGCCCAGAAAGTAAACAGAATGCAATGGAGACTTGACTTGCAGATCAGCTATTTGTGGTATCCTTGCATCCTCTTGCGAGGGGTTGCATCGAGGAGTTCTTTGCCTTCAGCAGGTCACATTCAGCCATGCAGCTGCTGTTCATGCTCATGGTGAGAGACACCTGTTCTGGAGCTGGTCAAATAATGAATAATATTCCCTGCAAATTTGACACCTTTTTCCTCTTCATGAATCACTCATGGACAGATCTTGATTTTTGTGAATGTGTACACTATTGGTTAGTATTCACACCAGAATTTTTATGAACAAATTTCATCCTATGAGCTATGTGCAAACTGTTCACCCATTCTCTATTCATTGCCCATGGATTGGGAGGGGTCCTCTAAGCCACATGGTATTACTTCTGCTCCCTAATTGGATGACTTTTGAACAGGAGAAAAATGGATGACTAATAAAGAGAATAGTAAATAATTCCTGCCTAGCACAAAGAGTAATTTAGGCTAAAATTCACAAACTTTGGATACCCATGAACATTTTAATGAATATTTGGTGGCTATTTAACCCCTCACAAACAACAAATGGTATGACCCCAATAACAGCAAACTGAACTCAACACTTTCAGTCACCTAAATATTTAGGAATCACTTCCTATTTTATTCAGCCATACTCTACTCTGTGCACAGGGAAACAATGGATTCCCATGAACACACACAGGTGCAGGATGAGAAAAGCATCCTTCCCAGTAAGTTGCTATTATACTAGTTCAATTGGGGATTTTATCAGTGTCTAAAACTGTCTATTATTTCCAGTTGCTGCTTCAAGACATATTCAAGGCTAGAAAGTTGAATCTGCTCCAACTATGAGATCAAGTCTGGAGCTGGCCACACTCTCTCCATTGTCCCTACCTCCACTGCAGGTTTAGGGCAACTCCTGATCATAATGAATGGATTAGTGAAGGGAGAACATTAATAGTGATTTATGTCAACCTGCACAGTGGTTATCTAATATCAGCCAACGGAGAATAGAATGAAACCACGGCCCTTATGAAAATATCCCACTGAATTTAATAGAAATAAAGCCAATCAGGTCGTTTACAAATTACTGTAAAAAATTAAAGAATACTATAGAGAATAAAATCCTTTCTTTATATTTTTAAATAATTTTATGGAGCTATATACCAGGGAGATAATTCTCTGTTTCATAGATTTTAAATCTAGACACGACCATCATGATCTTCTAATCTCACTTCCTGTGACGTTGTCTAATTAGAATATAACCATGCAAACCATTGTTGCTACCACTGTTATATAATTGCAACGAATCTTATACAAAGTGTAACACATGGCCAGAAAGGGTTAAGAATCCTGCAGGCTAAATGACCCAAAGCCAATCATTAAAGACATGTTAGAAAGTATGTGAATGGTAATTAGGGCTAGTCCCTGCTAGGTAGGTTAGAACTTTGAAGTGCAAACCTGTATTGTTGGAGAATTAGAGATGATACTAATTGTGTGTGTTTACTTATATGTTGTTTAATAATTAGCAATGTAAACAGACAGTTCCTGTCTGTCACTATAGCTATTGATTCAGAGATCTAAAGGGGATATTAACACTTAGATGAATCTTGAATGCAATAATGTCATTGTCTATATGTCTCTTTAACGTTTGTGATAGACTGCCTAATGGATACATTATTTTATGTTAATCCATGTAGTTAATTACCGGTGAGGTTTAGGAAACAGAAGGTAACATCAAAAGCCTATTGTTCACCCAGGACTGTATGGTCAAATGGCTGCTAGAAAACTGTATAAAAGACCCTTGGGTCCTGATCCTGTCATCTCAGATCTGCTTGAGGCTTCAGGCAGGGGAAGCCTAAGCCATAAGGACTGAGATCCCAGTCCTGACTGGACCACCCTGAATATAAACATTGGACTATTACCTATGAACTGTTTCTGAAAGAACTCTTTGCAACTACAAAGCTCACTATCTCTGCTATGAATTTGAATCTCCAGAATTGTACTCATGTCTGTATGTATACTGATCTTTTAACCATACTCTCTCTCTTTTCTTTTTTAATAAATTTTAGTTTAGTTAATAAGAATTAGCTGTAAGCATGTATTTGGGTAAGATTTGGAATATTCATTAACCTAGGAGGTAATGTGTCCGATCCTTTGGGATTGGTAGAACTTTTTTATATGATGAATAAGATTTTCAGAAATCCTCATCATAGCTGACTTGGGTGTCTGGGTGGAGGCCTAAGGCCGGGTTACTTCAAGGGAACTGTGTTGTTGGTTTCTGGATAACCAGTGAGTTATTACAAAAGCTGTTTTGTGCTGGTTTATAAATTTAAGTATTGGAATTTCCACCAGTTTTGGGGATTGTCTGCCCCATTCTTTGCAGTTCGCCCTAACTAAGGGTACATCTATACTTACCCGTTGCGTCGGAGGAGTCCAATCGATCTTCTGGGTTCAATTTATCGCGTCTTGTCTAGACGCGATAAATCAAACCAGGAAGTGCTCCTCCGTCGACGCCGGTAATCCTGCTCCATGAACGGAGCAGGCGGAGTTGACGGGGGAGCCAGTGCGCCGCGTGTGGACCACAGGTAAGTTCGAACTAAGAGACTTCGACTTCGGTAGCTGAAGTTGCATATCTTAGTTCGACGGGGGGGGTTAGTGTAGACCAAGCCTAAGTAACCTCAGTTGGCTCCCCTTGGACTCCAGTCACACTTTCTATGGCATAACATAGGCCATAGAATTTCACCTTGTGACTCCTGCACCTAACCCAACAACCTGTGATTGAATTAAAGCATATTTTTAGAAAAACATCCAGTCTTGATGTAAAGACTTCAAGAGATGCAGTCTTAAATATTAAATCCTATAGAATGGCAGAAAATTTCTCTAGAAAAGTTATCATTTCCTATTAACTTTTATAGGATTTTACTAAGAGGACGAAGTTATTTCTCCTGTGACCTAGTCAGGCTCTGAACCCAGCTTTTAGTGTAGTAACACACTGTGCCCTTCATCCTCCCTGTCTGCTTTCATTTGTATGAATGTTACTTTTCTTATCCCACTGCTTTGATAATAGAATTAAAAGGCCCTGCAGATTCCTGCTAACACAAGATGGAATGGGATGAATGCACCCTCTAATGGAGAAGATGGGAATAAATCTTTCCTAGGCATCAGATTAGAGAAATTGTATTTTGGATTCCTCATAGTGCAAGATATTTTATTCCAAGAAAGCTCTTTGGGGAGGACCCTTTGTTATCAGATGACTTTGCAACTGACCCATTTCTAGAGTTTGTTTCTATCATATTCCCTGCCAAAATGCCCACTTCTTAAATGTATTTCCCATTTGGTTATCATTTCCCAATGCTAGGCCTCACCCTGAAGTCATTCCAGATACTGTTCCCAAATGTTATTACACTACATTTTAAAGAGAGAGAAAAAACAGCTAACTACAAGCACATGTCACGAGCAGTCTATCTCATGGTTGTTCTTCCACCACTGTAACCCTTGCCTTCCCACACCCTGTTCCTTCATTTATTCCCAGTGCATGCTGTGTAATTTCGACAGCAAGCTACTTGGGGCAGAGACCTGTCACTCGTTTGTTCTCTAAAGTGCCATGCATAGCTATAGTGCTGTATAAGTAATAATATTGCACCGATAGGCACATAGAGATTGCCATATTGGACCAGAGCAGCAGTACATCGAATCTGGGATCCTGTCTCTAACAGTGACCAGTGCCAAATAGTTCAGAAATAGACACAGATATCTCCACAGTGAACAACTATGGGATAAACTGCTGCTATAGGTATTTTCTTCATTTCCTCTGTTACTTAGCTGATGGCCCTGAACCATGAGGTTTTACCTCTCATCACTTTTTTTTTAATCCTGCCCAGTGTAATGGTTTATGTTCTCATTGTTCATGGAAACCTTGCTGGAATCTGACTAAGGTCTTGGTCCCAGTGATTTCTAATAACAATGATGGAGGCCTCATGTCCCAGATGGCCAGCCCCTTGAAGGGGATATAGGCCCAACCCCACCTGTGACACAATTAGCTCACCTCCTGAAAATGAAGGTCCTGTGATTGGTGGGTGAATCCTTCTGGGGAAAAGATAAGAGCAGAGGCCTATGGAAGAGCTAGAAGGAGTTAAGGGCTCCTGCAGGCTGCAGAGAGCAAGAAAGCTCCTGCAGGGGACACTGGGGCACCAGGGGGAGGCCAGACTCTGCGGGAAGGACTAGGAATGGGAGCTGGATATAGAGAGGAAGAGAGACACCCTCCCTCCCCCCAGGGAGAAAGGATTGGGCCCAGCTGGAGACCGGAGTGAAGACTTTGGTTTTTTTGGACCACTAGGGGAGGGACACTATTGAGTTCTGTTCTGGAAAGACTTGATTGCCAGCCTGGGTGGAACCATTGTGGATGGTACCATTGTGGATGGTGTTGTCAACGGGGCCGGGTAGAAACACAACAAGCACCAGAAGGAGGGTTGTGGAATTCCCTTATTTAGGAGGAAAGGATTTGGGCCACTGGAAATCATGTGTAGGATTAAATAAATTAGACCCCAGCCATAAGGGGAAACTTTTGAATACCTTGGACTGTGAGGAGTTTATTGCAAAGGTGTGAGAAAGGGAAACAAAGGCTGGGTTGTGTAGCCTCCCCCGCTCCCCAGGCCACAAGGAGGGCTCTCTGCAGGCAGTGACACTGTCACACCTCATTTATTTAACTGGGGTTTTGAGTAACTTGGAAAACTAATCACCCTTTCTAAAGTCTGCCATTGTCACAGGCCTGCCTCCACAGCCATCCCCTGAATAGTCCTGCTTCAAGCCCCAGCGCCCAGCCTCCTCCTGTTCCCTCCAAACAATGGACACAGTCAGGGAGTTGTGTGTGTCAAATCTTACACTACTGCAGCCTGTGTTGTGCTTGTTGTGGGGATAGACAGAGACATGTCTCTAGACCTGGCAATCCAGCACCTGCACTGTTTTCCCTGTCAAAGGAAAATTAAATTACAAATGCCAAATGACATCCTGCCTGTGTTTGGTAGCAGAGGGAGAACCAGCAATGTGCAGCTAGTGGACCTACAGGTTGCACCTGATAGCACAGGGGTGAAGACTGGGGTCTAACATCTATTGGATGCTGCTTTAAGTAACACTACAGATTATGTCTTTCCTGGTGAATTAGGTATGTCCTGCTGAAGTGAAGTATTTGGGCCAGAATTAGTCACTTCAGCTGCAAAGTTCTGCAGCCTCAAAGAGGTGGGAATGCTGCCAGGCCTTCACCTCACCCTGGGATACGTGGGAGTTTTGTGCAATTTTGTGTAATATAGTCTTTTGCTGCCTCTTGGTCATTCACAGCGAAAGTGATACCACAGCCTCCAGCACAGCACAGGGCTCCAAGCTAATTGAGTTTCTGTGCCATTGGATCATACAATGGGAGCTCTCAGTGCTGTGGGAGCCTGTGCTAATTCGGAAGGCTGGTATGAGCTTATTCGCAGTCTTTCCCCGGGGAAACCGCCAACACCTGACCCTGGGGGCTCGCAACAGCCAGTCCCTAAAATACTTCATACTAGCAAAGGCAGGAAATGTTCATCTGAGCTAGCTTGTGAGGGCCATGATTTCTCACTATGGGTCCCAGCCAGGTCTAACCATGCCCACCTGATGTTAACTGCTCTACTCCATTCTGCAAAGCCTCACTTTCCTGGGCTCTGACAGCAGCTAAGCAATGAAAAGGAAGATGCCCCCCATGCTGCAGGGTAAGATAGGGAGTTTCACCCTGATATACCCTTGCTGGGTTGCCAGTGGAGATAGCTGCAGGCACCTGTTCTGCTTTGTACTGGAATACATTAGGCTGTTTCTTTATGACTCTGGCTGGGTATTGGGACATTAGAGGAGAGGGAAGGAGTAGCGAAGAGCTTGGGAATGGGCTCTTGTAAGTGGGACACTTCCGGGACTGGGTAATTCCAGACAGTGCGTGTTTCACTAACTCAGCATTACTTTGGTTTGCATGATAAAACAGATGCACAGTAAGACAGACACTCCATGAGGCCTCTGTGGGGTTAACATGGAGCAGTTAGTCCTGATGATTTTGCATGCAGGAGTGAATTTGCTTCTTTTGGGTGTTCTGTGTTGCCCAACATCATGTGTGATTATGTCACAATGTGTCCTATCAGACATTGCCATTTGTGTTGTGAAAGTGCTTGGATAGAAAATGTTCACATGGCTCACAAAAGGCCAAACCTCTTCTATTGAACTGCACCTTGAATTGAAAGGGTGATAGAGCATGGGATACCAGGAAACAGCTTTCTCAGCAGAAGGTGCCTGACTGTGGAATTCCCTCTCAGAGGCGATCACAGTGAACCCAGCCTTCAGCCAAAGTCTTTCAAATTGTACATATGGCGCACTTATCTAATCTACCTTCATCCTCCCTCTCCCTTCCATCCTAGTGTTTGTTATAATTATTTCTTGTCTTGTTTCAGCGTAGACCAGGGGTGGCCAAACTGTGGCCCACAAGACACATCTTTTACTGTTAAAGTGCAGCTCATGGAGATCCCCATGTCCCTGCCCCCACATTCTCCACTTACCAGATTGGGGCGGGGGGAGTTCAGGACCTCTGCCTTACGGCGGGGTGGTGGGATAGGGGCTTTGTGTCAGGGCTTCAGCCACACGGAGCGCACCTACCGTGGCTCAGGGCTTCAGCAGGAGTGGAGCTTCAGCCCCAAGCCCTATCAGGCACCTCCCATGGGGCTGAAGCCCTGAGCCCCAGCAGGTGCATCCCTGCTCTTGACCTTCTGAAGATCGTCGTATGCGGCTTGGAGGGCCAGTAAGTTTGGCCACCCCTGGCTTAGACTGTAAGCTCTCTGGGAAAGGGTGCATGTCTTCCTATGTGTCTGTGCAGCCCCACACACAAAGGGGTCCTGTTCCTAAGGGGGGGGTCTTGTGGTGCTACCATCGTATAAACAAATACTAATTATAATCCTCTCTGCACAAATGAAGGCTGACAAAACAGTAAAAGATTCTTCTAAAATTCCAAGTAAGGCAATTGAATGTAGAATAGCAAGATTCATTTCAAGCACACACAAAGATTTACCCAGTTCTCATTGAACAACATGGGAATCTTTCTATTAAATTTCAGTAAGTGTTAGATGTGGTCCTTAATATGTGTCTTAATTTTGTATTTGATGCCTAGATATTACAGTGATATGTGCACTGGGGATGCTGTTTTCTTGCTGTTGTCATGGATTTCATGGAAAATGGGAATGTGACCATTTTCTGTGAAAAACATGAGCTCTCTGTTTCCAAGAAACTTTTCACCAGTTTCCGCTTACTGTGCATATGTAAGCGGGGGAATAGTCCCGCTATTGTGGGGAACTTTCCTCGTCTCTGCACTACCCCGGTGAAATGGGCTAGCGGAAGGATCTCAGTCCTCGCTCCCACCTCCTTTACCCCAGAGGCCTCCCTGCCCTCGAGGACTCCCCTTGTACTCTCCTGTCTGGCAGAGTCCTCGTAACCCCAACAAGGCTGGGCCCAGGATTCCTGGGGGGCTCGACCCCCAACCCTGTTGTGGTCACCTAGGTCGGGGCTAGGGTGTCCCCACTCCGGGGTACTCTCTCTGCACAGGATGCTTCCCTGACCCACTGATCACTGCATACAATTCAAAGCAAATGCAAATTATTTAATTAACAGTTAATTTGTAACAGGAATAAGGAAAAATGGGAAAGGCTAATGAAAACACATCACCCCGCTCTGTGGCAGGGAACATCACAACAGTGTCTCTGCAATGTCAGGGCAGTTCAGTCTGTTCCTGTGTAAGTCCCAGGCCCCTTCTCAGGCCCTGGCTGTGCTGCAGGGACGCTGTGGCTTGGACACTTGCTCTGGCGGTGGCCACACGCTCGCAGGCTCTGGGTGGCAGGACCCTTCTTCCCAGCGTCGCCCCCGCCCTGTCAGGGTTTAGATCCCCCTGCAAGTCTGGCCTGCAGGGCTCCTTGGCTGAGGC
Source organism: Chelydra serpentina (assembly GCA_037349315.1). Taxonomy (NCBI): domain Eukaryota; kingdom Metazoa; phylum Chordata; order Testudines; family Chelydridae; genus Chelydra; species Chelydra serpentina. The sequence continues at coordinate 18,244,843 of JBAIAC010000028.1, read as the reverse complement.
GTCTCCCTGAGCTGGGCCCACTGCCCAGGGTCCCCCTCGCTCTCCCCAGCTGCTCACCGCACCCGGCTCCGGACTGCTCCAGCTCCACCCCTCTGCCTCAGCTCCAGCTCCTCTGCCTCCAGCTCCTCTGCCTCCAGCTCCCTGGGCAGCTGCCCTGGCCCCTCTGGCTCTGGCTGCTGCAGCTTCTCCCCCAGGGCAGGTCTGTCTCCCTGGGCTGCACCTCTGCTTCCAGGGCAGGTCTGTGTCTCTGGGCTGCTTTTCTGGCCCCTCCAGATCTGGCCCAGCTCAGCTCTGGCCTCTGCCCTCTCCTCAGCTCGGCCCCACTCACTCTGACTCAGGCAACTTCAGCTCACACGGAAGACAGGATCCACCCTGACCTCCTGACTCCCTGATTCGCCTGCCCGCCCTGTCAATCAGAGCTGACCTGGAGCATTGGCCTCTCCCCATTGCCCCTGAGAGCTCTGAATGTTAGTAAGGGGATAACAGTCCCCTTACACATATACTACCTGAGAGATGAGGATGTGGCAGAGTGAGCAAGGAGACAAGTGGAGATGGAGCCTTAGAGGGAGCCATCTGGCCTGCTCTTTGGTTCTCAGGCTGAGCCTGCAGACCAGACCAGTGGGAAAGAAACAACGGGAAAAAGCAAACAGTGAAGCTTAGGAGGAAGGGGACTAGTCCACCCCACTATCCCACAAAGAGGAAAGCTTTATTAACAAATCATTGGAACAATTTGCCAAGGTTTGTGGTAAATTCTCCATCACTGACAATTTTTAAATCAAGATTGGATGTTTTACTAAAAAATCTGCTCTAGGAATTATTTTGGGGAAGTTCTATGGCCTGTGTTATCCAGGAGGTCAGACTAGATAACAACAATAGTCCTCTCTGGTCTTAGAAACTATTAATCTATTTTCTCTGGTAGGGAGGGGCATCTCCATTAGCCAGTTCTTGAGGAGTATTTCCTCTCCCCCACTACTGCGTGGTTTTGTCTCCTTTGGGGCAGGCAGGCCTGGCCTGTGCTGTTTGCACTAGAGGAGTTGCTGCTGTTGATAAGCCTGATAGACTTCAAAGCCAGAGTTTATGGCACATGTGGAGTATGAATGTTGAGGCAGGCACAAGCAGAGCCTAAGTTACAAGCTAGCCTTTAATTCTGAGAGTTTTGCAAAGTTCGGCTCTAACCAGCTAAAAGATGAATGTAAAATCCTTATTTAGGGGCGTACAGGAACATTTCTAGCGCTAGTTAAAGCATTGTTTGGTACATATTGGCAATTAAAATACATTCTATAAAATGCAATGTCGCCCATCTGAACCAAGAGAAATGGCATGTTTTTCAAGAATAAAGGATTCCACCTAAGCAACAGGTAAATGGACGTAGAAGATTAAATAGATTTAATGGTCAAGCAGAAGAGGAAGAGGCCATTCTAACTCACAATGAGCTACCTCTTATTAACGTTGTTCAGAATAAAGTGTAAGGCAGGATTGGTAATATCCATGAATCTCCCCAGTGGCTGGAGCTAGTGTAGATTTTCCAGCTGTCATACGCATATGGGTATTTTCAGACTGGACCACTCCAAAGATTTATCAAGCCAAGTCTCCAGTCTCCAGCAGTGACCGATGCTGGGCACTTCACAGAAAGGTGTAAAATCCCTATAACGATTATTATTGTGCAGTATTGTCCCAGAGGTAAATTCCTTCCTGACTCCAGCTGGTGAGCAGTTTACATCCTGAAGTGTGAGGATCAAGAGCCTGGGTAATTTTATCTTACCTAGTGTCACTGCAGATACTATTCTGATTCATATAAGTTTGTGTGTGTCTTTAATGCCTCTGTCAACTGTTATTTGTTGTGGGGCTGCTCACAAGGGCTAAATTTCATATACTGGCTGCTGATGCCGGTTTGCTGTTGTAGAGTTTCTCATTAATGTTGGGCTGCACAATATAGTTTGTTATTGTAGGGCTACTTACCAGGAACCAAGCTACCAGTGCTATTTTGTTATTTGTAGGGTTGCTTATGACTCATGGTCATAAGAGGAAAAGCATTTCCACACTTATTTTTAAAGAAGAAACAAATAATTTCAAGAATTTTGAAAACAGGTGAAATTTGGAGACTACCAACCTTGGCGGTGTCACTAAAGCCTCTAATGAATGATGTCTAAGGACCTACAAGTAGAGGACAGTAGCCTATATGTTCATTTGCTTTACTCTTGTAGATGTTTTAGGTTGTGAATTGAATTTCACACTGAATAACATCTTTCAGTTTGCTTTAAATGAAACAGTTAATTCAACAAATAACCCTGATGTATTAACAAATATTTATTGAGATTCAACAGTGAGGTAAGAGCTCACTATTCATCTGCCTTTAACTTGCACTAAGCCCCAAGATTATTAAATGGTTTTAATGTACATGTTTTTGCTGATGTGACGTTGTATCTTGCGGTGTCTTGTTTTCTCCCTTAGGCTGTCTACAAGGCCTGGCTGTGCTCCGAGTATTTCAATGTGACACAACAACAGTGCCGACACCGGATTCCATGCAAGCAATACTGCCTGGAGGTGCAGACCAGGTGCCCCTTTGTGTTACCTGACAATGACGAGCTGATCTATGGAGGGTTGCCTGGTTTCATCTGTACGGGTAAGAAGGTCATGGAAGTAGGACAGGTGTCCCCATAATGCCTTCTTGTCTCCTGCCCATTGTACATTTCAGGAAATGAAGGAAATACAAAAAGACAAGCAGACAAGTGTGTGGGGTGGATGGGGAGGATTTTCAACTCATGTTCAACCATTTCTCTAGAGTCTTTCACCCTGAAGACTCCTATAGCACTGTACAAACCATGGACTGAATCTTGAAGTCTTTTTGCATGTGTGTAAGGACTTCAGGATTTGGTCATATATATAAAATAAATATATATAGGAAGTACATTATGCATTATTGAAATATTTCCATCTCTGAGGTGAAATATAGCTCACAGCCTCACAGCAACACTACCTGACAGTTTAGGACAGGAAGTGAAAAACAGTCCCACCGCTAACTGAAACTTCAAGGGTCTATTTAGTGAGGCAAAATGTGACTGGGTTAAAGTTTGACCAGCTCATTGACAGTAACTGCTACAAAAGATGTCAGAGGATTTCCTTTTTTAAAGTGTGTTTAGTATTCATGGCAGGTGCTCAGAGACTGGAGTCCTCTATTTATCCATCCATACAACAGGTACAGCATAGGTAGGGGTCGTACAAACTTTCCATCCTGCCACCTATCATAGCACTAGGTTTTCCTGGCAGTTCTCCCATCCATGACTGAACCTGGCCTGATCCTATAGTTTGTAAGATCTGATGAATACACAGCCTGAGATGTTCACAGCTTTGTCTCAAATTATCATTACACTTGGTCCTTGGATCTTGGAATAAAGTGGACCTGGATCATTGTTGCTTTTTCTCTGGGGGAATGTGGCCTAGAGTCTCAGTCCCAGAGAAAATCTGCCCAGATGAAGGTGCTCAGGGTCCCAGTCCTTAGGCTGAAAGTTGTCCAGGAGCAGGCAGTCAACCAGAACTGAAACCCTTTTTTCCTGCTGCAGGTGGATTTTCTGGCAGGCCCTATGGCTTTACTCTCTATTGGACTTCCCCTGCAAGTTCACTGATTCTCACCATCTGTTGTTATGTTTTGCCAGGGTTGCTAGAGAACCAATTATCCAATGAGGAAGCAAAGTGCTGCGATGTGCAATGGGACTCTTGTGACCACCCACCAGACCGCAACTACAATGCGTCCCCCAAATCCACAGAGTCGGAGTCATTCCATTACCACCGTCATGACCCCCACCTTCATCACCACCAGCAGCATCACTATCACCTCTACCACCACCACCAGTACCACCAACCCCACCCACCATCTTTGCTGCCTGTCTCCGCAGGGTCTCGCCTCAGCAACAGCAAAATCAGACTGTGCGTCCTGGTCCTTATGCTTCTCCACACCATGGTGTCCTTCTCAAGCGTGCACAGCAGTGAGGGGACTGCCAGCAGGGGGCTGAGCTTGGAGGCCCTGCCTGCCATGGATGAGAGCATAACAAGAGATGAGTGACCCAGAGGGGAAAGGAAATATCCAAGCAGAGTGCTGGCTCTTTTCCTGCCAAGGGGGGCACACACTATTCCTCCAATGGGAGGCACAGGATTGGGGGTGATGCACACACACACCCCTACCCACACCCCCAAGAGCTGCTCGCCACGGGGCATCCCCGTGATGAAGAGTCTTTAATGCGCACAGGGCTGCAGGACTCAGCTTTGAGAAGGGTTCAGTTATCAACAGCCTTTCAGCTGTGTGCATCCTGCTTGGTAGAGGCTCTGGGAGCTAGCGCAAAGAGGTACAGAAAAGGGGAGGGGTGCTGGGATGGGAGAGGATCCCTTTGAAAGAGTTCTCCCCATGGAAATGCCACTGCTCTCCCTGCCACCTATGAGGTGTCTCATGTGGTGCCCCTATTTTTTCTACCACCTGGATAATTCGGTGTAATGGGTTCAAGAAATTGGTTTATCCATTATTCCTTTTTCCCCTCAGTCTTTAAACCTCACCATCGTTTATCGCCAAAGCTGCTAGGTGGCATATACAGCAACTCAAACACCTCAAAACAAACCCCAGCTAACTTCTCAGAAAACCTCTCCCTGCTGAGGAACAGTCTTGGGTCCTTAGTGTGACCTGGTGACCCCTCTGTCTGGGTAGCCCGGTGTTAGGCTCACTGTCTTGCGATCAGACAAGATCCATTTCTAAGGCTAAGTTGTTGGGGTGGAAGATGTATTACATGGCATTGTGTGTGCCATTTGGGGTTGTGTTTCTTACCTCAGTCAGCCCTTCCTTGTCAGTGCCACGCTTGTCCTTCGATACACTGAACATAAAGAACATCCCCCGTGGATGTTGGCAGGGAGTAGAGAGACGGATGGAGTACGGGATGGAACAGGAAATTATATTCCCAGACTTCTTAACACTTCACTCCCCAATGTGTACCCAGAATTTCCTTAAACTCCTTTGCTTTGTTTTCTCCAACAGCATGTTTGAGTTAGGAGAGGGCAGCACTTAGGAAAACAAGAATCTGCAAGAGGCAGATGCCACATACTTAGTGCATAGGCTGAGGGAGATGGAAGTGTCATGTCACAGTGAGCAGCTCTGCAGGGGCAGAGCTGACTGCACTAGTTTGCAGTGGGGCCAGGGATGGTAACAAATGGATAAAAAGCCCCAACTTGAACCCTCTAAAGTTTCCCAGTTGCAAACTCTTACAGCATGTGGTAAGAGGACTGGAGAAATCCAGCCCATAGGGAAATAGTTTCCCAAATAAAATGCCACCAGCTAATAAAGCACAGGCGAGGAAGAGAGATTTCATGTGCACTATGTCCAGCACCGATCATACGACTCCTGGAAGTCCTGCTGGAACAGCCACACTCAGCCTGGTAAGATGTTGATTGGCAGCAGCTTAGATTGAGTCACCTTTATGTGCAAACACAGTCGTAGACTGGAATTCAGCCCCATCCAGACATAGGATCCCACCTCTAACTCTGACCTTTCAAATTCTCCATCCCGAGGACAGAGATTTATACTCCTAGGGAATGTTGCAATTTGAGGCATGTGGAACCCCTCTCCCTGCCCTTCTATGTCCCTTTATAGCTGATATTTCCTCCTACAGAGCCCACGTTCAGGGTGATTTCTCTCATACTTGCAGTGATGTTACTGTAATGGGACGCTGAGATCACTAGGAAGAGCGAATGACATTTTAGGAAGGAATGCCTGGGGGCCTGGCTGGAAACAGAGTAAGACAAACTAATCAGGAATGAGAGAGGAGTTGAGGGTCAAATATTAATGAGGACAAATCTCACTTTGGAGTGGTAAGGCAAGATGAACTTGTTGCCCAATATCAGTATGAAGTGAAGCACAAGGAGACAGAAAAGCATGTTGTGTACAGTTAGATGCTCTCCCTTTCTCCAGGTCACAGTGACCAGGAGCATTTATTATTCATCTTGCATGGCTCATTTAGGGAAAATTAAGATCCAGATCCCACCACCTGAGACTGGATGTTCAGTCAGTGGCCAAATGGTTGTAACTAGGAGTCAGGCAAACCAACTGAAATCAGAATTAGACTGGTTCTTCTGTCAAATCTCAAACCAAGCCCAGACCTGTCTGAAGGTCAAAGAAATTTCATAAAGTTCAGGATTTATAATACTTTTGTATTTCCTGGCTTCTGTTGAATTGAAGCAGAAAAAAACAAAACACCATGAGAAAAGCTACTTCCTGCCTGGCTGGAAGAAGGAAGTACCAGAAATCTCATGGGAAAGCTGGATTTTCTGACATTTCCAGCCCATTTCCAGACCAAAGAGGATCAGAAAAGCAGCTGAATGTTTGGATTCTTATTTGACTTGAACCTCAGAATTTTTGGATGATGTTTACATGTTATTATTTCCCATGCATTAACATAAAGCCTGTGAACACCATTCTCATAGTGCCAAACAGACCCATTGGCTATCAGGCTAACACTGTGTAATAGGGCTAATACAACTAGTTTTCAGGGCAGATCCTGGGGACACTTCTCAAGACAGATCCTGTTGCTGTTTGCACCCACTGTGGCTAGGACAGACCTTGTGTGAATATTCACAACAGCTACCATGTATTTGTAGTTTGGCTCACTCTGATGTGAGAACAGGTATGTGCAACAGTTTAGCAAACATGAATCACACTTTTTTGATCTTGGAATTTTTTTGCCTTGGCATTTGAAACCAGCCTTTGTGGTAGCTATGATGACTTGAGCAGATGACTAGGCCAAAGGAACATGCACAAGCATGTTCCTGTATCAGGACAAGACTCTGACTCATTTTTTAAGGAAACTAGACTTCACAGGTATTGTTAAGGTTTGAGTGGCCACCTAATTCCAAGTGTCTACTTCAGAGATAGGATGAGTCCAGTCTTTAAACCAGGGGTAGGCAAACTTTTTGGCCCGAGGGCCACATCTGGGAATAGAAACTGTACGGTGGGCCATGAATGCTCACAAAATTGGTTTGGGGTGCGGGAGGGGGTGAGGGCTCTGGTTGGGGGTGCGGGCTCTGGGGTGGGGCTGGGATGAGGGGTTTGAAGGGCGGGAGGGGGATCAGGGCTGAGGCAGGGGGTTGGGGCGCATGGAGAGGCTCAGTCTGTGGGCAATGATTACCTCAAGCAGCTCCCGGAAGCAGCAGCATGTCCCTTCTCCCGCTCCTATGTGGAGACGCGGCCAGGCGGCTCTGCACACTGCCCCATCCTCAGGCACCACCCCTGCAGCTCCCATTGGCTGTGGTTCCCAGCCAATGGGAGCTGCGGGGGAAGTGCTTGGGACGGGGGCAGCATGCAGAGAGGAGCCCCCTCCCCAGTGGGAGCTCAAGGGCTGGATTAAAATGGCTGGTGGGCCAGATCCAGCCCGCAGGCCGTAGTTTGCCCACCCCTGCTTTAAACATACAATAGGATGGAGAGGAGCAGGTCATTTTGCACATCAGCACACGATTCTGAGTCACCAAACTTGTTCAATGTCTGGTCTGACTCTGTTCAGGTCAGACACCAAGCAGAAAACTCTGGGTACTTCTCAGCCACAGATGGGCATAGTGGCCTGTTTCTAATTTTTGTTCATGTCATTTCTGCTCCCTGTGAATGCTAGGTAATCCCATAAAGACTGTGGGCCTGAATCTCATTTACACTAAGGCAATCTAAAGGGATCATAAAAACAGTGTAAATGTAATTATGCCCACCTTAAGGCCCCTTTACCTTGCCAGAGCCTTTTATACTGCCAGGACAGTGTAACGGGTCCTTAGGGTAAATGAGAATCAGGCCCTACATGTGTCATATGATAACAGGAAGCCACATACTGACATAAGGAAATTTTGTGTATATCTGTACTATGTGCCTTGTTTGAAGTCCCCCAAATCTGGGGGTACATAACCTGTTAGAGCCTGAATCTGAAGAAAAGAGAGAATCTGCCACAGAAGCTCCCTACGTTTTCAGGACAGGCCTTTATCCACCAGTTCACAGCTCAGTGCCAAGTGTAGAAATGCTGTCTGAACTAAAATAGAATGGATAGGGTTTTGTGGACATGGATTGGGCTAGAGGAGGTTGGGTAGGTTTTTGTGGACATGGAATGGGGCTAGGAGGAGATTGGGTAGGGTTTTGTTGGAATACACTATGTGCTTCAAGACTTTTTCTGATCTTAATCAATATGAATTGATGAGCTGCACCTCCTTTTACAAAGTACCTTGGAACCTGTTTCAGGATTGTCATGGTTTGTGACATAGATCAAGCCACTCTCCTTTCTTCATTTGCTTTATTCCTTCTATCTCCCACCCACTGTAATTGTCCTGAGACTGCTTTCTAGTTTCCAGATGACATAGTTACTGTGAGAAATGCCACTGCCCCTTGATTGTAATAACAGATTGTTGGCATAGAATGCAGCTGCATTCCTGTTTGGTCCTTGATGACCAATACTAAATCAGAGCAGAGTTCTGCAAAGATCACCCCACTCTCCTTAAGAAGGGGGTACCACATAGCAATGTGAGCAAATAAAGTTCAACCCTCTCATTCTTTCACCTTTAAGTACACAAAATATGCTCCAAATGCTCCTTATTTACTTGGTAATGCTGATAGTTTGCTTGCCTGGACTGGGCAGGTCACTTACTACATCCCAGCAAGTGATTTGAGAACAATGGAAGCAGAAGGGTGCTAAGCCATTTTCAAAATCTAGGTCCAATTGTAGGTGTTGAGGCTTTCAACAAACTTTGCCATAAGTGTATTTAGTAAAAAAAATCTACAGGAGCATGTAACTACCATTTAATTGCACAATTTTAATCAATTGAATGCTAGGCAGTTACACAGTAATTAAAGAGGCCTTGCAGCATAGTTATGCTGTAGAATTAAAATGAGATCCAAATGATTTTTCAGGTTACAGTCTCCCATAAGATTCACAAATAAAAGGCTGCTATTGCATCAACAGGAAGACCATCTCATCTGCCTGGCATGAGGTAAATTCAGGGAAGCCTGGTGCTGGGTTTCCATTGGCCTGGCAGGCTCAGGACTGTCCCCTGACTATGCTGTTTTGTGCTAGTGCTTTCTCTCTGCCCATGAACTTACTTGGGAGGAAAGAGTTGTATCTTCACAGAAACAAGCTTTTGAAAAGAGTTATTTTCTCTAACAAGTCCAGGCTGTTGTCAGTAAGTTCTGTGGTTTTAGTGCACCATATGCTGTATTCAACACTTTGCCAGTCTAGTTAAATGAATCCAGGCTGGGCTGTTCTCAGAACAGGACTGAGCAGCTGGAAGCCATGTTTACTACACTTCATCATTATAAGGCTGTCTGATAAAATCCTCTTTCTGGTCTGATTGTGACATTACACTCATAATAAACCTCTGTCTATGCTAGCCCTCTCTCTGATATACAGTGGGATGCTCCCCTTTACTTGGACTGAAACTCTGCCTCAATAAAGCCCATTTACATTGCCTATATTATGACAGTGTTTCTCACTAGTCCTAGTACTATTTAGTATGTGAGATAAGAAAAGAGGAGAGAGTACGAGCCTCTCTGCAGAATGCATGCACAAACATATATGCCCCACAAAACTGAACAGGGGCTCCAAGGCTGAGATACCTCTTTGGAGCAGATTTCAGCACAGCCAGATGTGTATTTAGAAAACACTGCTCCCAAATGGACTTATCTTACTATGAATTCAGAATCAAGGTGCTACTTACTTTCCCTTCCAGTTCAATGACTTGGATTCTCATCTCTGGAGAGAAACTCCATGCATTGGTGTGGATGTGTAAAAGCAAATGTTCCCCACAATGCAAACTGAGCTCTACTCCATTGAGAGAAAGAACCTGCTGCATGCAAAGTGCTTCCTTTCCCCTATAGGGTCTGTCTGAGTCAATGTGGGGATTTCATGGGGCAGAGTTAGCTAGGATTCTCTTACTTTTCCACAGGACATATAGCCCTGGTGAATATTTATTTACATACTTAGCCACCATATCATTTAGCGTTATTGGCAAGTTCTACTCGGGAGAAGCCCACAGCCTGAATTATCAGGGAGAGCAGCAGGTCAGGACTGAAAGTTGTGACAGGAAAGCTAGTGAAACAGCTGCCCATTTTCTATCTGGATCTAGATGCGGTATTTGTTTTGGGCTTTGCCCTTAAAGTAAAGTACAAATTCTATCAAATTATCTAAAAATAATCAAAGAAAAATCTGAAAAAAGGCTTTGTTTCCTCTGACAGAGATGACTCTTTAACTGAACCTCTTTCCTGTGAAAATATGGATACCCTGCAGCCCCAGATGAAGGATTCCCAGGAAGTCTTTTCTTCATCCAGGCACTGGATTAGAGAAAATATTTTGAAAGAGTCTGATAACTAAAGCAGAACACATCCAATAACTTGTAACACTCAGAAAACACCTTGAAGTGGTTTTATTGAACATATTTTTGCTCTGCTTCAGTGGAAGATGTTAGGGCAGCTCAGTCACTGCCCCTCAGCACCACAGATAGTATTTGGAAGGCGGCAGTTCCCCTTGCCCCATCTTAAACAAAACTTCACTCATGGTAGCTACCACATCGGTTGCTGCTAGTTTACAAACATGGCACCTGATTGGCAGTACAGTGGCAACTTCCATTTCTAAACACCCCTCACTTTTTCTCACCATCATGGTTTTCTTGTGCTGCGCTTGAAATTAAGGGTTATGATTGTGGAACATTCCATGATGACTTCTGTTAGGGAGGGTCGCTAGTTTGTGTTCAGACTTTATTGCTATGCTTTTAGAATAGTCTCTACCCAGAAAACCTTACAGTGGCTTGTAACAAAGGAAAATATTATGCCTAGCCACCACATCTGTGACATAAAGAAATGTCTAACAGAATTTAATTATGGGTGATAGCAGTAGAGTTCTATGGAAATTTAGTAGGATTTTATGGAATTCACTGTAAAAACCTATACAATTTAATATAAGATCCTTTCTATAGACTGTTGGAACAATCCTAAAGAATTCTAATAACAGGGACAGAATTCTCTATTAAATTATTTTCCATGTGGGTTAGGAAGGAAAAATGTTACAATCTTTTCATGCTGACCTTTCAAAAAAAATCTGTTCTAATGCATTTCAGTGGGATGATAGAGGTGTCTAGTCAATGGGAAGGTAAGGATTTCTATTTTTCCTTTCAAATGGTCCCTATTTACAGCCTTCAGATATTGGCATATGTGTGTAAGGATTGTGTGGATCCTTCCTTTCCATGTCAGTGTTGCTTTGTTCTACATTTCAGAGGTGCAGTAGCTTATTGGCAGCTCATTAAGGTTATTCTCAGACCTATGTTGCTCCTTAGATAGTGCTCTTGTTGGGTGACTATTGTCATTTACTCACAGTATGGTAGGGGACTGTAGAGGATGAAACAGGCCTTCCGTTCTGGCTCAATTAGAAAGACAGTAGAGCTCAGCTACACAACTCTATATAAGGGCCCAGCTCAAAAATGTAATTTGTTAATTTAAGAGTTTTTATTTTGGTGGATTAAAATTGAAAGGCCTTGTGGAAAGTATATTTTAAGGAGGGATTGGAGCAGAAAGACAGAAGTCAGTTGACACATGAGAAGTGTGATAAATGGTATCTCCTCAGTTGTATGGATAATTGTAGACACCATCTTTCTGATTTTATTTAATCTTTCATTGGAAGAACCCGATACAAATTGTGTAGCTGTCAGACAGGAGCTATGATGCTGTTGTACACTTGGGGCCTGACTCTCCATTCACTCATACTGCTTTTACCCTGGTGTATCTACATGACTGCAAAGGAGCTACCCCTGATTTACACTGGTGTGAGCGGGTAGAGAATAAGGTCCATGGGCTGTATAGTTCTTCTCCATAGTTCTTACAAGAACGCTGAAATCCTTGAAGATTTGCACCATTCCTATAGCTCCATGCCAAGAGTTCTGCCATCCCTAGCCAAGAAGTAGCAGTGTAAAGCTGAGGAATCCCACCACTGATCCTTCTTTCCCAGGACTGACTGGAGAAGCATTATAAAAACTGGACTTACTTTGCACTCTGAGGACTTGCCATTAGATGAGTCTCAAGTGTATTTACCAACACCTGCTCTGGCCTCTTACATTTTGGGGAGCAGTCCTCCAGGCTCTCTAGCCATTTTCCCCCTTAGGTAGGTCTCATGTCACAGCCATACACCATCCTTCTAGCTAGGGAAGGCTGGACAAAAGTGAATGAGGGGTCTCATAACCCATTGGCCTGGTTAGTGTGGAACCTGAACTCAGATCCTCTGTGCTGCCCCTAGACTGTCAAGCTACCCCTGGTGCAATTCTTAAGGAGACAGCACCTCCTCCAGCCTTTTAGGGCTCCCTTCTATGATGAAGGGAGGTAAACATGGGGATCATGTACAATGTATAAATCATTTTCAAATAGGGACATTTTTAAAAATCTTTGATTCCTTTTAAATGTTGTTGGAATTTTAATTTCTTCAGTTTTAGATTTCTATGGAAATCTCCAGCAGACATGCCCTGAGCACATGGACATGATTTATACACCATGTGCAGAACTCACTGACCAAGGACATCCACCAGTAGTCTTCCTCAGAAGAAAGTTGACATATTTTGGTACACATTTCTTTGGTATGTTTTAAAATTCTCCTCATGTAAAATAAAGTATTCCATATGCTTCCCAGAGAGGAACCCAATGGGTACAGCCTAATGGTCTGATTCCCAGCAAGCATAAGTGAATCTCTCCTCATCTTTCAGTGAACAAGGCAGCAGAACTGCTTATGGGAAAATTCACACAATGATGTTTTCCAGAACTTCGTAGATACATTACCCTCCTATTCTGATACTTTGAGGTGTTGCTGCTTTTTGTGCTAGACTTATCAGCTAACCTGATCTGGCACACCCCATCCTAAGGAACCAAATATCTAGACTCCAAATCTCTCACATAGGGCACAAACACCTAATCAGGTATCTTTCTCAAGCACCTGATGGAACCCAGCCTGTAAAGAACTTCTGAGTCTCATTCAATATGCAGCCATCAGTTCTAGTGACCTTCACCCAAATCTCAATGCAGGGCAATGGTATGGTGGCACTACTCACTGGGCTCCTAGTCCATTGGCAAGAGACAGACTGGATGACTGAATAAGATTTTCTCCTGCTAGAGTACATGTTCTGTAAGTCTGAGGTATTAAATATTTAATTAAAACATCATCTATCCCAGTTCTTTGAAGTTCCAGGTACAGCAGCTCAGCAGCGAAACTGAGTCTGAGTTTTCTGTTTTACAGTGATTATGTTCAGTTAATCCGAGATAACCTACTTGGGGAATTGCTTCTGCGTGTTCTTCACTGAGAAGTGTGTAACTGTGATGCTGTCACCTTCACGGGGGCATCACTTACTCCCCCAAACCTGACCTCATGCTGACTGCCCCCAACCACTCTACTAAACAACCTCTGATTTTGTTTTCCAAATTAAAATCAATCCAACATCTTCTAACCCCATCCACTCACATACCACAGAGAGGGGCAGCCTTTTAAAAGCCAGAGATTCCCACACACACTCAGAGGAGTTTAAAGGGGGGGGGGGCAGGAGAGAAACTAAACACACTGTTCCAGTGGATAAACCACAAAGCTGGTGTCTTGGAAGTGGGAAGAGGGGGCATCATGTTTTTCAATACAATTTTTTAAGGGGTGGAATGGGGAAAATCTAATATGGATTCTGAGGAAGATATTTCTTATACAATCCTCCTGACTCTTCCATCCCAAGTACAGGAGATGCTGTTTCTGCAGCTACAGCTCATGCACCACACATGCCCTCTCCAACCCTTTGCTGACAACTGTGGCCAAGCACTGGAGAGCATAGCTCTGGGAGAATCACATGGAGTGGGGCAAGAGAACATCATTGGGGAACGAGTAAGCCCCAGTGGGATGAACTTGTGTGTACGTGAAAAAGGTTGGTTGTGACCAAACCCTTCTCAAGTGCTTGTGAAATATTGGTGGTTACTGAGCTCAGACCTGCAAAAGGTCCTTTTACAGTACATGGTGGCGAGGTGAAAAAAAACATAGTGCTGAAGTAAAAATATTCTTTCTACTCCCCCCTGCCCAGTTTCTCTTTCTTTCCAGCTTTCTTTTCTCACTGCCTTCTCCTTCCTCTTGCTTTCTCGATACCCTCTTTTCCCCTTTCTCTATTTCTCTCTTCTCCCCTCTGTCATAAGAAAGTGACTGTGTCCTTTGAGGGGACAGTTTTCTTATGCCATTTTATACACTGTGCTTCATGTTTAGAACTTTTTTGCACTAGTTCCTATTACATTTATTTTCCAAGATGGTTTGACAAAAAAATAAAAATAAATAAAAAACAAAACCATGCTATAATTCAGTTGTATTAAAAATATTATCCTACTATTCTCTGTGTTCAATAGTCTCTGTACCTGTAATGCTTTCAGTTCTGTTGTATTTTGGGGCAGAGGTTTTCTCTGCTCCTTGTTTAACCCAGTAAAGAAATAAAATGTTAAGAATTGATGATAACTTCCCCCTCACTTTCTCTGTGGCTTTATTTGAGACTGCTAGGTTATACAATGTGTCTTGTATTCTGGGGCGATTAGCTGGGACTGTACCTTGTCTAGCCTTAGTGCCCAATTGGCCTCTTACCTCTGGGTGAATAGCAGAGACTGTCCTGAAAACCACAGCAAAGAGACGCCAGAATTGATAAAATATAAATTTGGGAAAGAAATACAGCATGAATGAAGGGTAAAGTGGCTCTCATATGTCTATCCTATTGGTGGTTTCCTACAGAATTCAATATCAAATGGGGACAGAGCAGGCAGAATAGAGGGACAATAGCACTGTCCTATTGAATTTTTTGCAACCTTTCTTTTTTCTTTTATTTCTGCTCATCACATTTTTTTCAGTGGGTTTCACCTCAGGACAGTCAGAGGCAATGACAGAAACCCCAATTTCAACAAGGGATATATATAAGAATAATAACTAAACCACTGAGGTCCACTGTGGCAACTGCCATGATTCTGATGCCCATCTGGAATGTATTGCATCTGGACAGCATGCAGTGGGACTAGTAAATGCAGCACCAAGTCAAGTACTTTATATTGGTACCCAAGAGGCTACATAATAAAACTCTGAAGGCTACATTTTGGCCATCCAGCACTAAGCTGAAATTTCCTGCTTTTTCTCTCAAAACAGTTAAAAGAAAGCAGAAGGGGAATGAGAGGGATAGAGAGAGAAAGGAGAAAAGTGAGAACAACAGACAATAAAGATGAATGGAGGAAAAAGACACCAAGTTGTACCATAAGAAAAGGATAAAGAAGAAAGAATGGGTGGAGTGAAGACTGAAACAGAAAATCCATTAAACAAAACCAGGGAAGATGGAATATGATGTATTCTATAAAATGTATGAAAGAGAAAATTGATTGCCAGGATAGTAAATACCAAATATTTTGTTTGATTTTGGACACAATAAAAAGAATTTATCACTCTTAGAATTGAAGAGGTGATTTCGTGGCCTCAGGCAAGGTGCATTCACCCTCCTTTCCCTTGGTTAAAGCTAAAATCATTCCTGCCATAAAAGCTTTTGTCCATTACCCACAGAGATACTTCAGAATAATATATATTTTGCCTGTGAATGCCAGATTTCACCAAACAGTAGAGTTTCAAAAAGTACACACAGGAGAAGAGATGCCTGAAGCCCTTCCCCCACAAGGGCTTTTGCCTCCAGCAAAATTGATAAAGGGCAAATTCTATGGTCCTTGGTTGAGCAAAACGCCCATTGAAGGATGGCACAATTTGGCCCTAAGTATTTTGTGGGATATTCAAATGATATTGCCTAAGCTGCTGGTCCCTGCCAATCCACGTATACTCATTTTGCAACCCCACTGAATGGCAAATTAGTGGACATTAGAGTACTTATTGCTTACTCCCATTTTTGACCAACTTACATCCTGTTTATATAATGAACTGGGCCCATTATATCTCAAATGAGAAGCAAATGAATTTCCCTTCAGTTTTCCCACTCCCTTATGCTAATGAATGAGTCCTCCTGAGGCCTAAACCTGACCTGGTTACTACTGCCTCAGACTCTCTTATCTGGCAGTAACACCTACTCACCATCCTCCTATACACTTTCATCTCTCCATTCCTTTCCATCACACATTCAGTCCTTAAGCCAATATCACTATTCTGCTCTGCAGCCTCAACATGAGCCGGCAGTGTTTCAGGGTTGCACAGATTGCTTGCCGACTGCCTGCTTTCTTGCTTCTTCCCACATGCACACACACATATATGTATTTTCCTTCCCGGGGTGCCAAACATGGCTGTGTACTCAAAACTGGCTCTCTCCTCAATAAGGCTGGCACCTGATTTTCATCTTTATAATATTCTGCCCCAAGAACCTATAGGCTGTGCAGAAGATTACACAAAAAAATCCCTTGGAAGAAGCCAATATGTTTAAAACACACTGTCTGGTCATCTCCCCATGCACATCTTCATGGTGTGGAGTTCAGGGGTACATTAGGGATTTTTGAGGTATCCCATCTCTCAGGGAAGGTGCTTTTGATTAGTCCCTGCTGAGATGACTCAAGATCAAGATGATCCAGGCAGCCTGAGGCTGGAACAATTCTGCTTATTGGTTTGGTAAGTTACTAGCTTTGCAGCAGGCAGGGTCCAAAGGTCATTAGATCTGCCTAGGGACAGAAATGTTAAGCAATACAGTGAAATTCATTCAACTAAAGAACTGAGGGTAGAACCCTGACCAAAAGACTTGCAACAGTGTTATCTGGGGTCAGTCTAAGCCATTAAATTCTGGAGCTGTCAGTCAGTCACACAAAAACAGCTCCAGTCCCAGGTCCCAGCTTCAACATGAGAATTGTTTTGCTTGCTCTGAAAGTTTGTATTAATTGTCTAGATGTTGTTCTCCATGTTCCCATATCACTTAAGACAACAGAAAGAAAGAGTAACGTTGCAGCCCTCTCTCCACCCTATGAGGCAGACCAGCTATCCAGATCCTCCCTCCTGTTTGCCCTGTAATAAATTATGACTCTCCATTCCCTGGTTGTTTATAAGTCCCTGACATTTTGTTTTTGCTGCTGGTATAATGGGCAAAGTGAAAACACAACTGGCCGGCCTGCAAATCAAAGCAACTGCAAGGAAGGGTCAAGGCCACATGGGGAGCTCAGGTGGGATAACCTGAAGAAGCTCTTTCTGTTGAATTCTAGGGAGGGTTAGCAGTCCCATGCCTTTATTTCAGGGTTTAGACCATGAGGGTTGTAATACTACACAGCTCCCCTTGCCAACTGCAACTGCTACTTCTAAACCTGGGGGGAGCCAGTTAGAAATAGAGAAGACAAGGGGAAAGACCAAGGTCCTCCAGGACACCTGCCATGAGAAGAAGCTGATCTTGTCAGATAAATCTATCTAATCCCAATGATGATACCTGCTAAATGCCATGGCAGAAGAAGAAACATCCAAAATCACTGCTAAAGGGCAATAGCACTAATTATATAGCTCCCTAGTGTAAATCTCAGCTTTCCACACAGCCCGGTTCTGTTTTGTTGGTGCCTTAGGGACAATAGTTGTAAATGACTCAAGGTCTTAAGTTAAAAATGAAGACATATGAAGATGCTATTCATACCTTGGAAGGGGAAGGAGTCAGGGAATGGGGCCAGGTGTTACTTGTAGTGCTAGTACTGGAAATGAAGAGTTAGAGCAATGATGGGATACAAAAAGTCTCTAGGGGTGAGTCTGTTCTTCTAAGGTCAATTTGTCATATTTTGCTTGAGGTTTGTGGTTTTTATTTTTATAATGAGTCTAGAGAATCTGATCATCACAAATAACAAATCTTAATTAGTTAATTAATTAATAGGATGAGATAAGGAGTTTCACCCAATCTGACTGGAGCCTAACTTGCATGGCCTTTCATGCAGTTTATTAGTAAAGGAAAGCTGCTAGGGCTTGGCACAGAGTGCTGGGGGTTACACTGGGATTAGATACACAGATTCTATTTTGAGGGGGGCTGGATAGATCCTGGAAGTAGTAGAGAGTCCAGATATAGCCATCTCTTCTTTCCAGCTCACAGCAAGGTAACAATTTGTAAATGCAAACATGGTGTTTTGGATTTATTAGCTTGGTTTGCAATCTGTTGTAGGGCTTGAGAGTCTCTTTTAAAATGTATAAATCCATTTATGGGTTTCAGACACCATCAGATGCTTTAACTAAATCAGATGTTTGTGAGAGGAAAGAACATTTCACCTTACACGTGGCTCAGATTTCCTGGCAGGTTTTATGTATCAGATGTGATTCCAAGTAGACCAAGTTTATAGCTCTCTCTTGGAAAGCCCCATTCCCACAGAGTAACTGTTTTCATACTAAAGATTAGTACAGCTTGTTGCCCCACAGGCCAGTCCCATCAAAGACTGTCCACGTATGCAGACAAGGAAAAGTCAAGATGATTTATAGTAAGGAAGCACAAACATAAGCTTCTCGAAAGCGAGTGTGAATGTGTGCTACCGGGAGCAGCAGCTTCTCTGCTTCTGTGTATATAGTGAGATCACCTTTAGGCCCATAGTCTAAAAGGAAAATATACACCAACCTCCTTCCTTCATCACTACCTTCTTGGAAGGGAAATGTTGAAACACAAATGGTCTCACCTCACTCATCCTCTTTGTACCATTTGTCTCCAATCCCCTTCACTGGCTTTAGACTATGAGCCCTTAGAGCAGGGACCCATTTTATGTCCAGCTCTATATTTTCCAGTGTACAGCACCATACACATTTATGGAGATCTAGTAGTACTTAATCAGAAATAAGAGCAGTTTTCAATAACCCAGTGTTTCTTGTTGTCAGATTCAAACAGGAATGCCAGAATCCACAAAAGTATTTAGGCTCCTAACTTCCATTGAATTCAGTGGAAGTCAGGAATCAAAATACATTTGTGTATCTGGGCCTAACAGCTCTGACTAGAAGCAAGCATAAGAGTAGGAAGTCCCAATGATTGCTTCCCACAAGGTCAGTGCAGACCTGCAGTCCTCCCTGCTATTCTTCATGCAGTGGCAACATATGACGAGAACAGGTCCCTTTGTTCCTTTCATATATGGCCCAGTCTGGGTTGTAATCCATGTCTAAAGAGATGAATGGCTCATAGCATTGCCAATTCCATGTATTTAAAAATTATGGGATTTTAAAAAATATTTTGGGGGTTCTTTATTATTTGCCTTCTGGCTTTTCAGCCTTTCAGGTCCACTGAGGCCTCATTTTCAAGATTTTTCTAAGCAAGCATGAGGGAAACTTACTTTTTAAAATGAAACTGAAACTCTCATATAATCACTTGACTCCAGGAGCTAGGTCTTTGAGAAAAACAACAAATATCACAAGAGTCCTGATAAAATCATAAGAGTTGGCAACACCTTCCCCACCCAGTGTTCCAGATTCATTTCTGGCTCTGCTTCCATTTCACAGCTATGTAACTCAGCTTTGTTAGTTCAGTACTCAAATTTCTCATATTTACTGGACATGCAGGTTTATCAGATCTGTGACCACCCTAGACTACCACAAAGAAACAGGAGCTCACCCTGGGATAATACCTAAGGCCATCTATGAGTAATGCATTGAAATCCATACTAAATCTAACCACTTTACCATCTAAGCAAGAAACAATGACTAGTAGAGCAGAACTCCCAGGACACCCCTCCATGAATGAAAAACTTATCTTGGTTTACCTAAATGTGATTCTTCCAACTGACCACTGGATGTCACTGGTGTTCCTCGTAAAACATCAGAAACAGCTAAGCTGCTCAAGGAAATAGCACAGGGGTAAGTGCTGAAGAAAACAGCTGATGTCTGACCGAAGGGAAACTGAAGTATCCGCTGAACTGCGGTGCCCTTTGGAACCTTTCTGACCACCCCATGGATCATACTGACAACTTTCCAGGACCCCGAGGGCTGCATTTAATTTGCATATATATATCTATGTAGTTTAACAGACGCAACTCAAAATATTTTCTGGGACTTGTATTTTTTTTTAACTAGAAATTGCTTGTGGCTGTGTGTGCTAGCAATACAAACACTACTATTGATCAGCTGTATCCTCACACTGTAAAACACTGGAGTACATATGGATCAAGGGGAGGTGTCCCTCTTTTTCTTATCCTGTTGATGTTCCACTTAACAAGCTGCAAGACTTAAATATTCTCAATCCTAGAAGCCTCACTCCCCTGCCATTTCCCACCTCTGTTTTTATTTGACTGCACCAGCAGTGATGTGCAACCCAAAGGGAGAGATGGTGGCAGCTCAAGAGCAGGCATGCAGTTAGATGTTGTGGTATGGTGTGAGAATTTCACAGAAGCAGCTTTTTGGTTCTCCCTTGCAAAAAGTAATATTAGCCAGTGTGAATTCTGTGGATACAGGTGCTGGTGTTACCTGCTTGGAAACTATACTCCTGGTCAGCTCCCCCAACTAAGGAGAGGTTAAATGAAATATAAGTTGCGCAAAGGTCTTGTCTACATGCAAAGTTGCACCAGTTTATCTAAATATGTGATTTAAAATTGTGACTTAGTTAAACTGCTGGGAAAGGCTGTGTGAACACCCTTTCATCTATATAAACCTGTTAGTTTGGAGTGAGTTTAAGATTAACTGAAATTTGCTACTTTTAAACCCAGATAAGAGTGTTTACGAAGGGGGTTGCATTGGTTTAATTAATATGGTTTAAAAGCTGATATAAATTAAACCAATGTAATTTCTGTATTTAGATGAGGCCATAGATTTAAAAGCCGGCTAAAACAAAGGGAACAGCTGTAAATTCATCTTGTGATTCCATAAAGACTGAAATGGAAAATGTCAAAAAATTTCTCCTGTAAAGATCAAGGAAAATGCAGCTGTCCAGATGAAAAAAAGTAGAAATGTTGGAGAACCAAGTCAAAACTGAAACTTGGAAGAAAAAGGAATGATTCCAAAGCTGAAATGGTGGATGGGATCAGCAATCTAACCTTACTTCATTAACGTGCACCTGGTAACTTTTAGTATGTGCCACGCCAATTAGTGTACAAAATATTAGTGAACACTAGAATTTACACCTCTCTGGTGTGAACTGATGCACGGTGTAGACAAGCCCTGAATAGATTTTGGTTATGAACTTCCATTATTTGTGAAGATAGTTTAACAGATTACAGATAAGGCTTTGGATGCTCCTTTTGTTGTCAGAGAAGGTAAAAGCCATAGTTTCAAACTTGTTTGCCTGTAGGTTGGCAATTAAATACAGATTTATGCATCTAAAAAGGTGACTTAATTTTCATATATATTGAACAGCTGCAGTTCCCTTTAACTTCACTGCGAGTTAAGCATTCAGAACCTCTGAAAATCAGGCCACTTTTATTTAGGTACCTAAATATGGATTTAAGGACCTAATGTTTGGCACCCACGTTTGAAAATTTAGACTGAAGCTGTCTGAGGAGAGATGGTGGGTGTTCATTGTCTTTCTTGTCTCATCTTTATCTAAAATGCAATTTGAAATCATGTTTTCTATTGTTCAGAAAGAAGAACAAGGAAGTTTCGTGACCTTCCCAAACAGCACACATGAAATGTATTGGATATGTTCCACTTGGGATTTATTAATATTGGCACCAAGGTTGCAGTTATTTATTTTGCCCAGCCAAATTTCTGGTTACCCTTCAAGACTTTTATGATTAGGACAAAGTGAGAAACTTTCCAGGCTCCAATGTGATGCCCCTCTGGAAATGGATGAAGATCTGGTGGTTTCAGATGGAGAAATGACTAAAGGCTCTTATTTGCCACAGTTCTAACTTGGAGGAGCCCTTCTGTCTCTTCTTTGATTCTAATTTGCCTTATTTAAAATTTTATAAAATATAATTATTTCTTACTCACAAAGCCTTTGCTATATGAGAGTACAAATTGACTGTCTATATCTAAATGGACTATGAGCAATGGTTGTCTGGATGCTGCTAGATGCTATGAATTAGTTGGTTTGTATTATGTGGCTTTTCTAGTTTGTAGAACTGATTTATTTTTATTTTTGGCCTCCACTTTACTCTCTTTAAATGGAGAATTGGCTGCATGACAGCCAATTTCATTGTGTTCAATTGTTTTGGTAATTGGGGAAGATCCAGGTTGTATCTGGGGTTTCCTTTACAGAAAGCTTTTCAAAATCTGTACTAATCAGGTAAAAAGATTAAGCTGTGTTGCACTGAGGCTGTCCAGCAGGCAAGGCTTGGGGGAGGAGGAGCTGTCTGTTTTCACATGAAGCTAATTATTTAGTTGTTTGATTAAAGAAGAAAAATCAAAATCATCTATACTAATAAAAGAGCCAGAGACTTCCATAATGCTCCCAAGCTTCAAGCACAGTTAGTGTTTCAGGAATTTACCTGAAAAGCATCAACTTGGGTAGGTGTGGGGACATTGCTTGCACTAGCTGGGGTTCAAATGATCATCTCCGACCTTCCCACTATGTGCTAAGATATGACATGACTTGGAAATCTTGAAACATTCTTTTTTTTAATTGTAACCACTAAAGACAGCCTGGCAGGTAGAAGCAGCTCTTGCCAATGAGGTAAAATGTAATGTGCAATAGGACTGTGGTTGCTAACCTTTCAGTAGAATGATACTATACTAGTGTGTCAGCCCACGACCTGCCTAAAGCACCTGATGGTGGAGTTGCAGTGATTTTCACAATCATGTTACTGAGGTTTGGAGCAGCTCAAGATCCATCATGTGTTACAGCCTACATGGCTGAATGTGAGGAGGGCAACAGCAGTGGTCCTGTGCTCATCATGGAGGATCATCATTAAAGTAGGAAATGTGAGACTAATTGGAAGTACTAGTATTGATCTGGGTGGGAAGCATATAGTAGTACCTTCTTCTGTCTCCCTAGTGAGAAATCAGCCCTGGTAAGTTGGATTTGCTTTAGAGTTTAATACATTTTAGCCTGGCTTTATGGCCCAACAACAAATATGTATTTATAGCTGGTCCACTGATCTTATCTTTCCCTTCATCCCTAGTGTCTTGCTCCTCTTGTGCATTCAAAATTCTTTCTTGTTTTGTAGCCTATCCCATCTCTGAATTCTCACAGACCAGTTTCTCATTTTTGTATCCTCTACAAACACCTGAGCCTCGCTAAGGAGTCCATCCTAGGGTAAAGGACACCTTGCTCATGGTGAAAGATGTCTGTCCTTGCAGAGAGTGAATTTGGTGTTCTTGTATCAGGGAAATGATTCTGAAATAGGCCAGTCTGAGCCCAAAATGCTATATGTGCTCATTCAGTGCCATCTAAGATTAATTCTGTAGCTTTTACAGATCCTCCCCTGCCAGCCCCTTTGGGCAGCTCTTCTTTTCAGAGGAGTGCAGAGAATGTATGATGCATTGCTAGAGAAATAACTCACTTTGATTAAAGGAATGTTAATGGACATTAAAGGTCAAAAGGGCCATCCCAGACTGAGAAATCCAAGGTATATCAAGTAAGTGACATCATATTTCCATATTTTAATGCCAAAAATGTGTATGCTTACATTACAAAACCCCCCAAACAACTCTCTCCCCCCGACAAGCCAGTAGCAGAAAGTATTATATTTCAGCTCAGTGATAAGGAGTTTGTATTTTTATTATATTATCATAAGCATATCATCTCCTCTGCACCCTTCTCTCCTTGTCACTAGGGGACCCTCTCATTGTTTTACTTTGTGTGGAATGACAGGCTGACTGACCACGTTTAATACTTTTGCGTGTAGTCTCTTTACCACAGTCCCAGGCTATCTATTCACTCTCCTCATTGTCTGGCCCTCTCTCCTAAATTCAATCCAGCTACTCTCCTGCACTGTCCTCACCCAATCTTTCTCTTACTCTCATTCACATCCACTCACCTCCTGATTCACTATGTCCCCCTTTCACTCCCTCGCTCACTTAATCACAGCCTCTCCTCTCTTTCTCCCTCTTCTCCTCTACCTTGTTCCATCTTGCTCTTCCCTCCAAAATCAATTTTTGTCAGCACCACCCTTCTCCACCTAAAATAAATTACTGCAACTCCTTACTGGCATACACCTTTCATCCAATATCATTTATGTCAGTCCCTCCACCCAAAAGTCAATTACCACTGCCCCTCTTCCCAAAACCACTTTGTCTTTAGCTTGCCTATGAAACATAGTTAAGACCCAGTCTACAGTGCAAACTGGAACCATGTTTGTCACTGGCTGAGGAGCAAACTGTGATGAAAATAGATTCCCTGACATGGTTGTATTCATAATAGAGATGACCAAAAGCATGTCAGCATTAGACATTTTTTCTCTTGAAAAATGTCCTACTGTTGCTAACTCCATTTCAGTTTCCCTGAGTCTAGTGTGGACAAGAGACCAGCATCCCCTGGTATTTTTACCACTGTCATGTAGATCTGCTCTGAGCAGACTTAGACAAAATTATGATTAAAACACTGCCCTGTCTACACTAGCACTATTGCTACTGACAGAAAAGCTGGAATGGTGGGAGGAAGCAGCCACAAGGAGATTGTAAGCTCTTGACAATGATCATTGTCACAGTTTCAGGGTTAACTGCACTTTTGACACCCCATCCCTGGTCTTCTTCAAGGGTACCCACTTACAGGTTTCAGGCTTTTTAGCTGTCACTTGTCTCAAGCGGAGGCCTGCATCTCTCCCCCTCCAGGCTGGGGTTTAGACTAAGTCCAGAGATGCCAAGTCTCCCAACTTTGTTGCAAGCCTTGTGATATTTGATGTTTTTCTTAAATGGCCTGCTCCTGGAGTCCTGCCTTTCCACTTTCATTTAAAAAAATTAAAGTTTCTGACCCTGGTGGTTGTGGAGAAAAGCTGGAATTAGCAACCCCTAAAGGCAAAAAACCAAGACGGCAAATAAACAAACCCCAAATGTATTATTTTTCAAAATCTCATGATTTTTAAGCTGACCTCCTGTGGTGGGGGACCTGACTTGTGATTTTTGGACCCTCCAAGTTGGTAATGCTGGGTGATTGCCCCTCTGTATCTCACTGGTTTTCCCAGCAAGTCTGATCAAGGTCCACCACCTGTGGTTAACTTTTTTCCAGGGGCTACTACAACAGTTTATGCCAATTACCAACCACCTTCGCAAAGCAAAATATGTTTATTCCTAGGCAAAAGCATTACAGAGAAAACATATGCAAAACCAGTAAACAGTCTACACACAAGCTAAAAACTTACCAGAGCTCACCCACCAGTCTTATGGGGCCCCAGTAAGCTAACCCTTCCACAAGTGTTGCCCCATGACAAAAGGTCCTGCCTTTTTCTGAATCAAAAAGAAGGTCCTGTGTCAGTTTAAACTCAGCCTCTCTTGGTCTCTGGAAACCCAGGTTGAATCCATATATGCAAGCCACTCCAAGAGGTGGTACCTCTCTGGAGTTATATACAGTTTCAGTGATTAGCCTTAATCACTCTCCACTGTTTTTAGTTCCTGGAGGAGCTGTGGAAACCTTTCCCCCAGAGCTGCATACAATCCCTGACCCACTGTAATACATAAACCATGCATACAAGTAATATAATATGGTCCCCCAAAGATACTGCATGCAGTTGCAATATCTGTCACAAGTATATCTGTCTAATATATTCTGAATATGCCCAGCATACCTTTGTATACTGTAAAAATAATAGCTGAAGTGGTAGAAGACTGAATTTGGAAAAGCAGGTTGTGAGTTCTAGAAATATTAAAGTAAATATCTCATGTTAATAAGTAAATTAGATCTAAAAATATATATAGTAAGACTTGACAATTTTTGTAGATACTTTAAACATTTTTAGATCTCTCTAAAATAAACCAGATGCCTTTATCCGATTGATCCTGAGAATCTGGCTAGCACATCCAAAATGTTATTTAGAATCACAAGCGAATTGCTTATTTCAAAAATTATGTGCTTTTTCTACCAAAAAAACCTGTCAAGTCTTAACATCTTCAGATCTCTATAAAATAAACCAGATGCCTTTATCCGACTGATCCTGAGAATCTGGCTAGCACATCCAAAATGTTATTTAGAATCACAAATTAATTGCTTATTACAAAAATTACGTACTTTTTCTGTTTTCCAATCACTTTTCATTTTGAGATGGAACACACATCAAGTCAAGCCTAGAAAGCTAGGAATCCACAAATCTAAAAATCCAGAGCCGATAGAGCAATTGCTGCCAGAATTGTAGCTGAACAGCTAAAGGAAAACAAATATATCAATGAATTTTCCCTAGAATTGTATTGTATCTGCTAATTGTTTGAAATAAGCCTCTTTTATAGGCAGTTTAATTTTTACTATTACTCACAAGGCCTAGGGGCTGCTTTCTCTTTCCAAATCCCCTCACCAATAGCACAAAGGGAGTGGTTTATCAAATCTCCGTTTAACTTTGATCCAATGTGAGTTCCAAAAAGGAAATGACTGTTTTACAAATTTTCTGCCTATAGGTTATTGCCTTCTGAGCCTTGTGACCATCTTTCTCCTCACTCAAATCTGTAACTGCAAGGATGCTTCTAGGAATGAATCGACAAAGGGTCCTGTGGCACCTTATAGACTAACAGAGGTATTGGAGCATAAGCTTTCGTGGGTGAATACCCACTTCTTCGGATGCAAGCAGTGGAAAAGAAGTGCATCCGAAGAAGTGGGTATTCACCCACGAAAGCTTATGCTCCAATACCTGTTAGTCTATAAGGTGCCACAGAACCCTTTGTCGCTTCTACAGATCCAGACTAACACGGCTACCCCTCTGATTTTAGGAATGAATGGGGAATGAGGCTTTCCTTTAGAAATTAATTTCTCTTACCCACACCTAAAAAGGAATCACAATGGAATAGTTCATACAATTTCCACCTCTCTAACCACTCCTGCATGCTCAACTTTTGTGAGGTACAGATAAATGGGATCACCTCTTCAACAGTGCCAATTTATTTTGTCACTTTTACTTAACTGATCCACTTTAGTCCTTTCACTTTACTTGCAGAGGGAGAGTGGTGAAAGGGAGATGAGGAAGTGCAATGACTGACATCAGGCAGTGAAGCGAAAAGCATGAATTTCCACAGCTTGACCTAACCAACCAGGCCCTGTAGCAGACTCCTGTCCTCTGGGGCTTACGCACAGGGGATACATAACACATGGGTGAGTGGGGTATGAATTTACATTGCAGTCCAGCTCAATTCACAACTGAGTTCTTTTCTCCTGCTCTCCTGAACATTCTTTAACTTCTTTGATCTACTTCTCCTCTTTGTTATCTCAATTTCATAATTAATTGTTCTCTCTTCCTAACCTCTACAGTATCCACTCTCTGCTACCCTTTATCCTAATCCTTTTGGCTACCCCTTTTATCCCCCCACTCATCTAATTTCTCAACCTTTGATCTGGTTATTGTATCTGTCCTCCAGAGACTCCTACCCAGTTTCCCCTGCCTCTGCCTGCATAAATTGTTTGTGGGCTAATGTGCAAGTGACAGAGATCTGGCTGAGTGCTTCAAAAAGGTAATTAAGAGCTGAAGAGCTTGGTGGGGTTTCACTTGATACAGTGCTGGAATGGAAATCTATAGTAGTGCCAATGATGGGGCAGGAAATCTGCATTAAGTAATTCTGTTTTTGTCAAAAACAATACATGGCGTACGATTAGAATTTAATTTCAATTAAGCTTGGCTGTTTTTTTTTAAAAGTGGTGGTGTACTGGCAAAGGGAAATTACTGCAGAACAGGGCTGGGAAGCGGAAAGATGCAGACTAAGGAAAGAAAATAACTTCTAACATTACTTGCAAAGTCTGACACTTAGAGACCGAGACTCTGGATGAAAAGTGATATTTTAAGAGCTAGATGTTAATTAATTATTATTATTAGGCTTTATCTATTAATTTGTTTATATATTCATCTGTTTGCATCTTTAATGCATGGTAGGAAGGATGTGTAAGTGCCAGGGAGGTGTGGGGGGAAGTGCACAATGTGAAGTGATAGCATTTTCCTCCCCCAGAAAGTGGATTGTTTTAATTCAGTGGGGTGTCTCTTTAATGGATTCTGTGGCAGTTGGGGGGAGCCCAGAAGGTTCCATGGCAGTTGGGGGTGGGCAGAAGGTTCCGTGGAAGGTGGGGGGGAGACAAGGGATTATGTAAGAATCTCAGCTTTCTTTTACCAAAAATTCTAGACTTCTTGATTGCAGAGAAAAGCTTACAAATGTTACTCCTGGTGGAATTATGTGCCACTGTGCGCGCACAGAATTAATGTCCCCTGCAGATTGCTTTGTTTCCCTGCAGAAAAAAACTTTGACTGGGAAGCAAAGGGAAGCCCCAAGAGCAGTCAAACACCCAGGGCCGTCCTAGACATACGCAGCAGTTGTGTGGAGCACCATGTGCCTCGCTGGTCGTGGCTGGAATCCTCTCTTCTCTGGCCCCTTCCCTGCGCTGGGCTGGCGAGCTTCTCCCCGTCCCCAACCCTGCCTCCTCACTCCTCAGCTGGCCGACTGAGGGCTCCATCCTCTGTGCCCAGTAGTGTAGCCAGGGCGGGAGCAGCGGGAGCGGTCGCTCTCCCACTGAGCAGAAGCGGCGCCTTTTTTCTTCTCCGGTGCCTTTTGCTCCCGGCGCCTTTTGCTATGCCGCATCCAGCGGAGCTAAAAAAAGCACTCACCCGGCGGCACTCCAGCTGTTCGGCAGCACTTCGGCAGTGGATCCTTCACTCTCTCCGGGTCTTCAGCGGTACCCACCGCCGAAGACCCGGAGCGAGTGAAGGATCCTCCACCGAAGTGCCGCCGAACAGCTGGAGCGCCGCCGGGTGAGAACAAGGTGAGAACAAGGTGAGGCGCCTTTTTTTAGCTTCGCTCCCCCTGTGCTCTAAACTTGGCTACGCCACTGTCCGTGCCGCCCCAGCCCCGGGGAGCCCAGAGCAGCATGGCTGGTCACAGGTGGCACTGTGGCCTGGCCCTCCCTGGACCCTGCCTGCCTGTGCCATTCAGTCTCCGGTGGGGGCCGGGACGGGGCCAGGACAGGAGGAGCAAAACTTCCATGTGAGTCAGTGGGGGGCAAAGGGGGAGCCGGGACGAGCGGGGAGGGAGAGAGGGAGGGAGGCGGGGACTTAAAGTTACAGTGCGCTCACTGTGTCTCACACGTCCCTAACACACACAGACTGGCTCTCACACCCACATACACTCTGCCTCTCATGAGTCACAGTCCTCCAATACAGATTGTCACACACACACACACACAGAGTCTCACACGCCCCAACACACACACAGTCACATAGTCCCCCAATACACAGTCACACACACACACACACAGTGTCTCTCTCTCTCTCTCTCTCTCTCTCTCACACACACACACACACACACACACACACACACACACACACACACACACTTACTTGTATTATTGTTGTTGTTATTACTGCTTAGTACTTCTTGTCAAAATGCTCATGGTGAGCCAGGAGTGGCTAGGGGCTGCAGGAGGGCCATGGGCTCTGGCAAGATGCAGCCCCATGTGACAGCGTGAAGCCTGCCTTTAGCCACTGCTGCAGTGTCTGCTGCATACAAAGCTCGGTGTGTATCAGCAATGTGGGGTGGGGGAGGTTCTGGGGGTCCGTGGGCAGGGGTGGTGGCTTTGCCCCTTCGACACACTGGGGTCAGCGGCGCCAGCTGGGGACTGCCTTCAGTGGAGCATGGGGCACCAGTTTAATAATACTGTGTAGGGCCCCATAAATCCTAAGGACTGCCCTGCAAACACCCCTCTCAAACAGCATGGGCGCATTGTTTCAGGCTCCTGGAGCAGCCAGTGGAGAGGTAAATCAATGCGGGGCGGGGCTGGAGACACCCTGGCTGCTGGCTCCTGCCTTGTGTGCAGCTCAGCTGCTAGTCCCAGGTGGACTGAGGACAGGGGAGGACAGGACTTGCTCTTCTCCTGCAAAGAGCTGTCAGGACTGGATCAGACCCATGACCAGAAACTTCTCCCGGCTGCACCCAGACCCCCACTCCATCAAGCCCCACTCCCCCAACACCTGCCCCCCCACCCTACTGAGACCCCGCACCCAGAATGCTCCTGCTAATCTCCATCCTCCCACACCCAGACCCCCTCTGCTGGGCCCAGCCACTTTTACCTGGACTCCCCATGTGTAATAACATGGCTGAGCCTGCCTGCCCACACCTGATGCACCTGGCACAGAGGTGCAGGGCCTAGGGTGTTGCTGAAGCAGGCCTGGCCCTTGTGCTGTGTCAGGATCAGATGCAGCCTCACTGTCGAGTCTGTTTCCTGCAGGGAAGAGGGGGCTGCAGGGCGATCTCCCACCTCCATGCATGCAGTGGCCTGTGCTCCCCACTTCCATGCTGTAGCCTCCACATTTATTTATTGACAAAATGTTAAGAATTTTGCAGCATTTTAAAATATTGTGTGCAGAATTTTAATTTTTTTGATGCAGAATTCCTTCAGCAGTAAAATGTGATCCGAGGGTGGCCCGGGGCTGAAAAAGCAGAAAGCAAATGAAAAGAACACAATTTTTTTTTACTTGTATGATTTTTAAGCCAATCTCATGATTTTGGGGGGGCCCTGACTCATGACTTTTGAACGTTTGGGCTTGGCAATACTGAGCTTACTTAGAAGCCTTCAGGCTTCCATGCAAATAGCTCAAATGATTTTGGGATGTTTAGCTGTGTCTACAGCAATTGACTGGTTTTCCGTTGAGTAACTTGTTTGAAACATGCACCTTTTTTGCCCATGTAGATGTGGTCACCAATATGTGGTGGGGAGGTGGGTGTAAAGGGAGCCACAGGGAGCTCTTCAGTGGCTGATTCTGCTCTCCCTGCTAAAAAGTGTTCCCCTTTCTCCTTTACCCTCACTCCCATGCATTTTTGTACTGTCTCTGAAATTTAGTAAAATTAGCTCTTATGTGTGAAAAGGGTTTGCACTGCACCTGACACATCTCTGCCAGGTAAGAATAGAAACTCTTTTTTTCATCCAACTTAGTCTCTAGTTAGGGGCAGAGAGGCAAAGGAGCTGTTGCTGTGATCCCAAATCCTAAACTTCTCAGAAGTAGCAGCAACAGCTCTCATAGTCGATGTTTCCAAGCTATCTAATCCTAATTACACGTGTCAATGTGAGTTAGTTGTTGCTAAGTTATTGTTATTGTTGCTAGTGGCCGAATCTTGATATTACCAAGCCTGTTGAATGTGCATTTGGTAGACTGAAGGGGTGCTGGAGAAGTCTAATGAGAAGGCTTGATTTCATGGGCTAACTATTCCTATTGATGTTGCTGCATGTTGTATCTTACATAATATTTGTGAAGTAAACAGGGAGATGTTACCAGACGGTTGGCTGATTGTAAACAGTCAGACACAAGGGCAATTACAAGAGCTCAGTGAGGTGCTATACAGCTGAGGGAGGCCTTGGGAGCACATTTTGACAGAACACCATAGGGCTGCATGTGTCTGAGCAAGGACAGAGGGCATGTGAACAAGGGGGACACATGTAATAGGGTCCATGTGGATGCATAGCTTTCCAAACATAGAGATTATTTTTGACAAGGAAAAGGAGGGAATGTTGACACTGAAAGGTTGCATGGCAGTTGGAAGCCTGAATGGTTCTGTGGCAACTGGAGAGAAGAGAACAGAGTGAAAGCAGTAGGAAATCCTGAGAGGGAGAGGCAGGGAACAGGCTAGGAGAAAAGATTAATTGGGAGCTAAAGAATTGTCAGGAATACGAATGGAAAAGGGGAGCGAAAGAAGGATTCAACCAAACCTATGAGAATGAGAGTGTGGAAGGTACAGTTTGGGTGCAGCATATGTAATCCACTGCTCAGTATGTATAGAGTGTCTCCCTCTGCCAGATCCACAGAGGGTCTGTTACAGCTCTTCCCTTAAAATCCTGCATCTTTAGCTAACACTATAGAGGCTCATGCTTTTAGATCTGGAGTTGCCTGGTTCAATCTCTGGGGTCAGTAAATATGTCGGCTCTCACATGTGCACAGACGCATCATATCATGGAGTATTAAAGGTAGGAGAGCTTGTGGCTGTGACAGAATATGCCCCTGTGTTCACACCCTACATGCTATTGTAATATTGTTTGTACATGGTATGCTTTATGAGGTATCACTTAATAACTCATAATTTGCTGATCAGTAATATCATGGCAGAATGCATGTAGCAGTGTTGTATGTGAAGCTATAAACGTAAACTGAAATTAGGATTAAAAGTATGTTTTCCAGATAAATGTGTTAGGTAAAAATCAGCTTGTCCTACTCAACCAAGGCTGCAGAGGGGGGAATTGTTAGGTAAGATAAAAGGGGCTGCAGTAAATTTCTCCTGGCTTCCCACAATAAACTCCTCCTGACCTTGTTCAAAATCCCTTTATCTTGTACAAATATTCTTGCGGTATTCCCTCTCCTCTCTGCCTAAATTGAGTAACTATAGAAACCTGAACAAGGTCAGCCTGAGATGATGCAGAGGTAAACACGTGCCCAGTAACCCTCCTTCTGTCTGTCTTACAACTAACTATAAATACTGATGCTTGTCACTAATAAAGTTGCCACATGCCTCCGAAGCTGTGTGCCCTTTGATCAAAGTTACTGGTGTTGGTGCATTGCTTTTCTTGGTCTCTGACAGCTTTGGAGTTCCAAACCAACTCCGCCCTACCCGGGCAGTGAGGGGTGAGTAGGACAAGCTGATTTTTACCTAACAAATGTGGGCAGTGGCCAAACAAGTTCATCAGAGACAAAGGGCAAGCTGACATCTCAGCCAAATGTAAACAAGGCTGATGGACCATTACCTGCTAAGTGGCCATTCTTTGGCAGGAAAGGGGGCAGGGGGAAAAAATCTACATCTTAGCAAAGAAACAGCATGGGGTTTCCTTCCACACAGACTGCCTGCCTATCTCATTGCTGCCAGCTGAAAATGTTTTTCAAGAGGGGGACTGAAACTATAAAAAGCAGGACACCCCAAGACACCCTTTGCTCTCCCTGCCCATCACATTCATCGCACCTGAAGAGGCAAAGGAAAGCAGCTCTTGGAATCTGGGCAAGGGGTCCTGACCTGAAGAGTTTGGTCAGTAAGGCTGTTGAAAGCATGTGGTGAGAAAACTTTGTTTTGAATTTTATATAGTTTGTTAAGTTAGGCACTAGGAAACATTTTATCTGTATTTTTCTTGCAAGCCATTTCTGACTTTTATGCCTCATTACTTGTACTGACTTAAAATCTCTTTGTAGTTAATAAGATTGTTTTATTTTTTTTATCTAATTCAAAGTGTTTAAACTGAAGTGTCTGAATAACTGCATTTGGGGTAACAAGTAATGTGTATATAATTCCCTTAAAGACATAATGGACTTAATATATTTATACTGTCTAGGAGAGGGCTGGGTGCTACAGGACATATGTTTCTGGGGGGAAATCTGAGACTAAGACCTTGTCTACACTGCCACTTTACAGCGCTACAACCTTCTCCCTCAGGGGTGTGAAAAAACACACCCCTGAGCGCTGCAAGTTTCAGCACTGTAACGTGGAAGGGTAGACAGTGCACCAGCGCTGGGAGCTATTCCCCTCATGAGGATGGTTTTTTTACAGTGCTGGGAGAGCTCTCTCCCAGCGCTGGTGCCGTGACTACACAGCCACGTTAAAGCGCTGCCACAGCAGCAGGGCCGACACTACCATTAGGCGACCCTAGGCGGTCGCCTAGGGCACCAGGATTTGGGGGGTGGCATCCCAGGTTCCTCGGTGGCCGCTGGCGGGAGAGGCTGCCGCCAAAATGCCGCCGAGGTCCCCGGCGGAGAACCCCGGCGGCCGAAGAAGCTGTCGCCGAAGTCCTCGGTGGGGACCTCAGCGGCATTTCGGTGGCAGCCTCTCCCGCCGCCACCTAGGGCGGCAAAAAAGCTGGCGCCGCCCCTGCACAGCAGCGCTTTATCGTTGCTAGTGAAGATATACCCTGTGACTGTGTGGTAATCTTTAAAGCTGGTAAGAGCCAAGGTGTGGCTGACTGGCTGAAGCACATGCAGAGTGACTTACACGCTGGAGGCTGTTTGAGCAGTCCAGGTTGGAGGTTACAGCAGCACAGCATTGTAAAGGGCATGCCAGGTTACAAGGATGACACAGCTAGGTTACAGGGCAAGGATGACACAGCTACTCATTGGTCTGGATTTTACTGGTATGTCACAGTGGCTATGGGGCAGTCACACTAGAAATACTGATTTCATTTCTAGGCCCCTTATTACCAGAAATATATTGACAAATTGAAGGAAGTTCAGAGAAAAAGCATGTGGGGGAGGGAGTGACTACTGAGAAAGGATTAAGAGTTACCCAAGCTAGACAGATTTAAGTGAAGATGGAGTGAGGATTTAACAGTCTGCAAATATCTGAAAGGTGACGACAGCAAGGAGGGAAATGGACAATTTATGGTGGTACACAGGATTGCAGCTGGAAGGAAAGGGATGGAATTAACAGCAGGAGAGTTACATCAGGGATACATCTCATTCACAGAAAGTTAGGCTGTGAAATTGTCTCCTAAGGGAAAGGATGGAAAGCCCTATTACTTGGGATGTTAAAAACTAGTGGAGAAACAATTATTAATTTTACAATAGGTTACAATTCTGCATTGGTGCCTAGGGGAAGGGACAGACTAAATGACCTAATAGCACTTTTCTGTCTCTAACAATCTTATTGTTATTGTAGAGAAAAAGACTAAAATAACCCTGAAAAAGGTCATTGAGCTCCTGGCTACTCTTTGTCATGCTAGGGAGTGGACATGCTGGGGTGAATTACAACTTGACCCATCTTTTGTTTAAAAAGGAAAATAAAAACTCCTTTTCCCCCCTAAGTTATTGTTGCTAGTGGCTGAATCCTGATATTACCAAGCCTGTTGAATGTGCATTTTGGTAGACTGAAGGGGTGCTGGAGAAGTCTAATGAGAAGGCTTGATTTCATGGGCTAACTATTCCTATTGATGTTGCTGCATGTTGTATCTTACATAATATTTGTGAAGTAAACAGGGAGATGTTACCAGACTGTTGGCTGATTGTAAACAGTCAGATACAAAGGCAATTACAAGAGCTCAGTGAGGTGCTATACAGCTGAGGGAGGCCTTGGGAGCACATTTTGACAGAACACCATAATTGCATAATGTGCTGCTTTGTGTTATTTGTGTCACACCATGATTAAACTGTAATGTGTTTGTGTATGAACCATAACTGAATTGCCAGCATATTGTATGAATCTTCACAGGGAATACTGGTTTGGGGGGCTGTTTTGTGAATCAAAATAAATAGATTTTATAGATCCGTGAGATTTTTCCAATGTGATCCCATGCCTCAGGAGCTGGAACTTTAAGAGAAAACCCAAATATCAAGAGAGCTGATACCACTCAGTTTTTTTAAAGTAAGTTTCTAGTCCTTGTGATAATAAAGAATATCTAAAAGGTGACCTATTATTGCAGATGCAGTGATGTCTGCTTGAGTCTGCAAAGTGGGGTGTCAAGTGATAAAAAAAATGAATTGTGGTTAATTGCATGATTAATCACACTGTTAATAATAGAATACCATTTATTTAAATATTTTGGATGTTTTCTACATTTTCAAAAATATTGACTTCAGTTACAACACAGAATACATAGTGTACAGTGCTCACTTTATTTATTTTTATTACAAATATTTGCACTGTAAAAACAAAAGAAATACTATTTTTCAATTCACCTAACACAAGTACTGTAGTGAAATCGCCTTGTCATGAAAGTTGAACTTACAAACATAGAATCGTGTACAAAAAAAGGCATTCAAAAACAAAACAATGTAAAACTTTAGAGCCTACAAGTCCACTCAGTTCTACTTCTTGTTCAGACAATCAAGTTTGTTTACATTTGCAGGAGATAATGCTGCCCTCTTCTTGTTTACCATGTCATCTGAAAGTGAGAACAGGTGTTCGTATGGCACTGTTGTAGCCGGTGTCGCAAGATATTTATGTGCCAGATGCGCTAAAGATTCATATGTCCCTTCATGCTTCAACCACCATTTCAGAGACACGCACACATCCATGCTGACGGGTTCTGCTTGATAACAATCCAAAGCAGTGCGGACTGACTCATGTTCATTTTCATCATCTGAGTCAGATGCCACCTGCAGAAGGCTGATTTTCTTTTTTAGTGATTCTGGTTCTGTAGTTTCCACCTCAAAGTGTTGCTCTTTTAAGACTTTTGAAAGCATGCTCCATACCTCGTTCCTCTCAGATTTTGGGAGGCACTTCAGATTCTTAAACCTTGGTTCGAGTGCTGTAGCTATCTATAGAAATCTCACATTGGTACCTTCTTTGCATTTTGTCAAATCTGCAGTGAAAGTCTTCTTAAAACAAACAACATGTGCTGGGTCATCATCCGAGACTGCTATAACATGAAATATATGGCAGAATGTGGGTAAAACAAAGCAGGAGACGTACAATTCTCCCCCAAGTTGTTCAGTCACTAAGGGTATGTCTACACTACAGAATTAGTTCGAAATTATAGAAGTCGATATTTTAAAACCCGATTTTATGGAATCGATTGTGTGTGTCCCCACTAAAGAGCATTAAGACCATGAGGTCGACGGACTGTGTCCACAGAATCGGGGCTAGCGTCGACTTTCGGAGCGTTGCATTGCGGGTAGCTATCCCACAGTTCCCGCAGTCTCCGCCGCCCATTGGAATTCTGGGTTGCGATCCCAAAGCCTGATGGGGCAGAAAACATTGTCACTGGTGGTTCTGGGTACATGTCATCAAGCCATCAAACGTCCCTCCTTCCCTCCGTGAAAGCAATCTTTTTTGTGCCTTTTTTCCTGGGTTTCCGGGGTTTCCGGGTTTGCTAGGGAACCCTGCTCAGCTCACAATTACCGTACATCGCCAGCGTACACCTGGACATTAGGTCTAGTGGGGATTCAGTCGCGCTGTAATATGGGCAGAGGGATAGCTCAGCGTTCTGAGCGTTGGCCTGCTAAACCCGGGGTTGCAAGTTCAATCCTTAAGGGGGCCATTCTGCCTGAGGCTGGTAGTCGCGGGACTACACAGCATAAGCTCCTTTCCTTCTAGCAGCAGATGGTGCAATATGCCATAAATGGTTGTAGTCGTGGGACTACACAGCAGCAGCTCCTTGCCTTCTAGCAACATATGGTGCAATATGCCATAAATGATTGTAGGCGCGGGACTACACAGCAGCAGCTCCTTGCCTTCTAGCAACATATGGTGCAATATGCCATAAATGATTGTAGGCGCGGGACTACACAGCAGAAGGTCCTTGCCTTCTAGCTGCAGATTGTGCAATAGGCTTTAAATTCATTGTCCCCTGTGTGCTCCTGGCCGGCCTATGGTGTGGCTGGCCGGGGGCGCTTGGACATAAATGGGAGGGACCAGAGTGACTCTGGTCATTCTCTTTTTTACGTTTTGTTTAAGGGAGATTCAGTACTGCCTGGAACACGGGCAGAGGGATAGATCAGCGGTCAGTGGTTTCCGTGTTTGCTACGGCAAGCATGGAGCCAGCGTACGCCTGGACATTAGGTCTATTGGGGATTCAGTCGCACTATAATACGAGCAGAGGGATAGCTCAGTGGTCTGAGCATTGGCCCGCTAAACCCGGGGTTGCGAGTTCAATCCTTGAGGGGGCCAGGAGACGATGATGGATATCAAGCCTATTGAATCATCTGAAGCTAGAAGGGAAGGCGCCTAACCCTTGCTTCCCGGCATATTGTACCATCTGCTGTTAGAAGGAAAGGAGCCTAACCCTTGCTCTCCCCTCCCTCCGAGAAAGCGGCGGAGGGGGGAGCCCAAAATCCTTTCGTGCCTTTTTTCATGTGGGCGCCATATTGCTGACACCATTGTTATCCACCCGCCACTTCTGCTCCCACTCTGCTGTCCTGCAGACACCATACCAGGGAAAGCATGGAGCCCGATCAGATCACCGCGGCTGTTATCGCCGTTATGAACACCACGCGCATTGTCCAGGAGTATATGGAGAATGAGAACCAGGAGCTGCTACAGCTACAGCAGGCGAGGAGGTGACAGCAGCGCCCTGAGGACAGTGATGAGGACATGGACACAGACGTCTCTCAAAAAAGGCCCCCCAGCAAGGTGGACATCATGGTGGTAATGGGGCTTGTTGATACAGTGGAACGCCAATTCTGGGCCCGGGAAACAAGCACGGACTGGTGGGACCACATAGTGCTGCAGGTCTGGGATGAATCCCAGTGGCTGCGAAACTTTCGCATGCGTAAGGGCACTTTCATGGAACTTTGTGACTTGCTTTCCCCTGCCCTGAAGCACCAGAACACCAAGATGAGAGCAGCCCTCACAGTAGAGAAGCGACTGGCGATAGCCCTGTGGAAGCTTGCAACGCCAGACAGCTACCGGTCAGTCGCGAATCAATTCAGAGTGGGAAAATCTACAGTGGGGGCTGTTGTGATGCAAGTAGCCAAGGCGATCACCGAGCTGCTGGTACCAAGGGTTGTGAGTCTGGGAAATGTGCAGGTCATACTGGATGGCTTTGCAGCAATGGGGTTCCCGAACTGTGGTGGGGCGATAGACGGAACCCATATCCCTATCTTGGCACCGGACCACCAAGCCAGCGAGTACATAAACCGAAAGGGTTACTTTTCAATAGTGCTGCAAGCACTGGTGGATCATAAGGGACGTTTCACCAACATCAACGTGGGATGGGCGGGAAAGGTACATGACGCTCGCATCTTCAGGAACTCTGGTCTGTTTCAGCTGCTGCAGCAAGGGACTTTCTTCCCAGACCAGAAAATAACCGTTGGGGATGTTGAGATGCCTATAGTTATCCTTGGGGACCCAGCCTACCCCTTAATGCCATGGCTCATGAAGCCATACACAGGTAGTCTGGACAGTAGTCAGGACCTTTTCAACTATAGGTTGAGCAAGTGCAGAATGGTGGTGGAATGTACATTTGGGTGTTTAAAAGCTCGCTGGCGCAGTTTATTGACTAGGTTAGATCTCAGCGAAACCACTATTCCCATTATTATTACTGCTTGCTGTGCGCTCCACAATATCTGTGAGAGTAAGGGGGAGACACGTTTATGGCGGGGTGGGAGGTTGAGGCAAATCACCTGGCCACTGGTTATGCGCAGCCAGACACTAGGGCTATTACAAGAGTACAGCAGGGTGTGTTGTGCATCAGGGAAGCTTTGAAAACCAGTTTCATGAATGGCCAGGATGCTGTGTGAAAGTTCTGTTTTTCCCCATTACTGAAAAGCCCCGCCCCTTCATTCACTCTACTTCCCTTTAACCAAACCGCCCTGCCCTCCCACCCTCGGTCACCACTTGCAGAGGCAATAAAGTCATTGCTGCTTAAAAATCATGCATTCTTTATTAATTCGTAAAACAAAGAGGGGGAACTATGGGGGTAACTGCCATGGTCGCCCAGGATGGGTGGTGGAGGAAGGGAAGCACCAGGATGGGTGGTGGAGGAAGGGAAGCACCAGGATGGGTGGTGGAGGAGGGGATGAGGGAAGGACAAGGACACACAGCACTTTAAAACTTATTGAATGCCAGCCTTTTGTTGCTTGGACTGTTCTCTTGGCTTGAGTGGTTGGGTGCACGGAGGCCGCCCAAACGTGTTCTTGGGCGTCTCGGGGATGAGGTTATGGGACTCGGTAAGGAGGGCTGTTGGTTACACAGGGGCTGTAGCGGCGGTCTGGGTTCAGGTGGCCTTTCCCGAACCATACGCCTTTCCTCAGCCATAAGCTGTAGGATTTCCATTTGATCCTCCAGTAGCCTCAGAATTGCATCCTGCCTTCTCTCTGCACGCTGACGCCACCTATTCTCTTCATCCCGCCACTGTCTCTCTTCATCCCGCCAGTCATTGTCTTCAGCACGCCACCTGTCCGCGCGATCAAATTCTGCCTTCCTGGACTCCGACAGTGTCTGCCTCCATGCATTCTGCTGGGCAGTTTCAGTGTGGGAGGATTGCATGAGCGCTGAGAACATATCGTCTCAATTCCGTTTTTTTTTTACTTCTAATCTTCGCTAGCCTCTGGGATGGTGACGAAAGGGGTGGCATTGAAACATTTGCAGCTGCGGGAGGAAACAAATGGGAGAGGAGTAGTTTAAAAGACACATATTAGAGAAAAATGCTCCAAACATTACATAGCACATGTGCATTTGGTCCAAGGTTGCACTTTGCCTGGTATATTGAGGGTCTGCCGGTTTGGTGTGAGAGATCACATAAGCAGGTCCGGTGGGCAACAGAATTCGGCTTGCAGGCAGCCATGGTAAGCCAGTCTATAGGCTGTGGGAATGGTTTCAAACAGCAATCCCCTCATTTCCCATAACAAACAGCCTTTGGGCTGGCAATTTAAAAAGGGTTGGCAATTGAAAAGGGAGGGGTGGCGATTTTCGGGTTAACGTGCAGCACGAACCTAATCGACACCCTCCCCGCCACACACACACACATCCAAGATGTTCGCTGTTCCCCCTCCTCCCACCATGTGGGTCACAGCGGGGAAGATTTCCGTTCAGCCACAGGCAAACAGCCCAGCAGGGACGGACCCCTCTGAATACCCCCTTAATAAAATCCCCCTATTTCAAACAGGTGACCATGAATGATATCACTCTTGTGAGGATAACACAGACAGATAAAGAATGGATGTTGCTTGAATGCCAGCAAACACCGGAACCATATGCCGCCATGCTTTGCAATGCCATGATTCCAGACTACGTGCTACTGGCCTGGCGTGGTAGAGTGTGTTACCACGGAGCACAGGTTAAGGCTGCCCTCCCAAGAAACCTTTTGCACAGGCTTTGGGAGTACATCCAGGAGAGCTTTCCGGAGATGTCCCCGGAGGATTTCCGCTCCATCACTGAATATGTTAACATCATTTTCCAGTAGCTGCAGCTGTACTGGCCGCGAATTAATCATTAAACACGCTTGTTTATAAAACGTATTACTTTCACAGAGGTACACTCACCAGAGGTCCCTTCTCCTGCATCAAGCACGCCTTGGGTGGGTTCATAGGGTACTGGCTCCAGGGTGACAAAAAGTTCCTGGCTGTTGGGGAAAAGGGCTTCTCCGCTTCCTTGCTGTGTCTGTGCGCTATTTTGAGCATGATTATCATCATCTTCCTCTTCCCGAAAATGCTCCTCGGTGGTTTCTGATGATCCACCTACGGAGTCATACCACATGGGTGGGTCAGTGCTGGCTGCACCCCCTAGAATGGCATGCAGCTCATCATAGAAGCGGCATGTCTGGGGCTCTGACCCAGAGCGGCTGTTTGCATCTCTGGTTTTTTGGTAGGCTTGCCTGAGCTCTTTAATTTTAATGCGGCACTGTTGCGCGTCCCTGTTGTAGCCTCTGTCCTGCATGTCCTTGGAGACTTTGGCATATGTATTGGCATTTCGCCTTTTGGAACGTAGTTCTGCTAGCACGGTTTCATCTCCCCATACAGCGATCAGATCGCGTACCTCACGCTCGGTCCATGCTGGAGCTCATCTTCGGTTCTGGGACTCCATCATGGCCACCTCTGCTGATGAGATCTGCACTCACCTGCAGCTCACCACGCTGGCCAAACAGGAAATGAAATTCAAAAGTTTGCGGGGCTTTTCCTGTGTACCTGGGCAGAGCATTCGAGCTCAGACTGCTGTCCAGAGCGGTCAAATGTTGCACTGTGGGATAGATCCAGGAGGCCACTACCGTCGAATTGCGTCCTCACTAAGCCTAGATCGATTCGGCAATATCGCTTTAAGCGCTAATCCCC
Source organism: Chelydra serpentina (assembly GCA_037349315.1). Taxonomy (NCBI): domain Eukaryota; kingdom Metazoa; phylum Chordata; order Testudines; family Chelydridae; genus Chelydra; species Chelydra serpentina. The sequence continues at coordinate 18,203,190 of JBAIAC010000028.1, read as the reverse complement.
TCATTGGGGGTGGAGTGGCGAGATCGATTTTAAGAGCCCTAGAAGTCGATGTTAAGGGCTTTGTCGTGTGGACGGGTGCATGGATCAATCGATATAATGCTAATAAATTTGACCGAAACACGTAGTGTAAACCAGGGCTAAGTAATTAACGCATTAATTTTTTTAACTAGCATCATCAGCATGGAAGCATGTCCTCTGGAATGGTGGCCGAAGCATGAAGGGGCATACAAATGTTTAGCATATCTGGCATGTAAATACCTTGCAATGCCAGTTACAAAAGTGACATGGGAATGCCTGTTCTCACTTTCAGGTGACATTGTAAATAAGAGGCGGGCAGAATTATCTCCTGTAAATGTAAACAAACTTGTTTGTCTTAGCAATTGGCTGAATAAGAAGTAGGACTGAGTGGACTTGTAGGCTCTAAAGTTTTACTTTGTTTTGTTTTGAGTTGTTATGTAACAAAAAAATTCTACATTTGTACGTTGCACTTTCACGATAAAGAGATGGCACTACAGTACTTGCATGAGGTAAATTGAAAAATACTATGTCTTATTATTTTTACAGTGCAAATATTTGTAATCAAAAATAAAAATATAAAGTGAGCACTGTACACTTTGTATTCTGTGTTGTAATTGAAATCAACATATTTATTTAAAAATGTAGAAAAACATTCAAAATATGTAATACATTTCAACTGATATTCTATTGTTTAACAGTGCGATTAAAACTGCGATTAATCATGATTAATTTTTTAAATCACAATTACTTTGAGTTAATCGTGTGAGTTAATTGTGATTAATTGACAGCCCTACTGCAAAGAGCTTGAAACAGTAGCTGTAAGAGAGACAAACTGTTCCATGAATCTTAATAGCCCCCCTCCAACACCACCCCAGCAGCAAACTCTGTTGCAGGAGGGAGAAAATGCATGCTTACCCAGGGACAGCGAGTTATATTGGCCCGTGATACCCGTGCTCCAGCAAATTCAGGGCACGGGGGCTCAGCTCCACCAATGTTCAGGGCCAAGTCGCTCCCTCGGCCCCACCTGCCGCCCTGCGCACTTCCCCTGGAGTGTCCCCCGGCCCTGCCTACCATCCCCATGCACTTCCCCCAGCCCTGCCTGCTGCCCCCATGCGCCTCCCTCAGAGCGTCCCTGCCTGCACCCTGGGCAGCAGGCAGCTGCCCTGCAGCTCCGCACTGTGCTCCCTCGCCGGCCACTGCCGGCTACAAAAGGGAGTGGCACTAGTGGCAGGCTGAGGCGGTGCCTGCAGAGGGAGGAGGCACACACGTGCTGGCAGCCCTCCCCCCAGCACCCACCACAGGGGAGGTGACGGGGCTTCCTGGATCTGAGAGGGGCCTGGCCCCTAGGAGCACATGCAGTGACAGTGGTGCAGGGTGCGTGTGCTGCTGGGGGGCGGAGAGGGCTGGGGGGACTGTGGAGTCATCCTCTCTGGCCCCGGGGCAGCCTGCCTGCACCTCAAACTCCTCATCCCCCGTCCCGTGCTACCCCAGAGCCTGCACCCCGTGCCAGAACCCTCACCCCCATGCACCCCAACCTTCTGCCCTAGCCCTGAGCCCCTCCCAAACCTCTCACCCCCAGCCAGAGCCCTAATTCCCCCCCCCATGCTCCCTCATTGTGCAATATAGGGAAACTGTTAAACGCTTACTGTTTCCAATCCATTTTTACATGATTTTAAAATATATATATTGGCTTACAAGGTGGGGGGCGGGAAGTACTTGGACCCATTCTGTGCACCACCAAAAATTATACAAACCTGCTGCCCCTGTGCTTACCGGTGCAGATAGATATGTCTTGACTGCTGAGGGTAAGTACTGGTGCCCTCTCTGCTGCTATCTCTGTCTCTCTCACCTGCTGCTGCTACTTCAGGTCCCCTGTTGCCACTACTCCTGGAAGGTGGGCCCCACCAATAAGGGGATATTTGTCTGCTCTTAACAAAGAGCGTATTTCATCTTTGCTTTATATTTTCATTGCTTTGAGCAGCATCAACAGGGAAATATTATGCATCCTAAGCTTTAGTCCATTTCTCCCTAAGATTTGCTTATTTGGACAAGGTGATCTGCATCTTTACCTGACATTGACTGTGATGTAATTCCAAAAGGAAATAACGTTTGGAGGGGCAGCTACAGCTGTTGGCAGTATTCTTCCAGCCTATGTCTTTGTATTACTCAACATATGTCACAGTGGGAAATTAAAGCTATGGAAAGTCTTTTATGGAAAGTGTGTATGACTGGTCTATGGGGAAAAACCTTTAGAGTAGTGCTGTGAGTCTCTGCCTGTTACTGCATCATGCCGTAGATAGCAGCCTAATTGAGAGCTCCCTTAGCACCAACATTCCATATTCTGCCGCCATTCGTAGTCTGATTTACTATTAGTAGTAATATGTATATTCTCAGACAAAAATCTCCTGATGATTGAAAGAACCTATCAGTGAGTTACTGTAAAAACGTACAATAATTTTAATTGCCAACGTGTCAGCAGGGGGCGCTAAGCAGGGAGTTAGGTCCCTGCTTTTGAGGAAGGATTCCTGGGTTCTAGGCTGAACCCTGTGCTCCTAGGCAGATTCCTCTCCCCTGGATAATGGGAACGAGATAAACGCAGTAGCTAAGCCGCCAGATCCCACCCGCCAGGGAAGAGTTAAATAGAGGCCAGCCGAGGTAAGGCGGAGTCCTCCAGCTGCCCCGCCTCCAGGCCTTGTCTGGACAAGGAGCCAGGCGTGTCGGAGGCTGTGGCGGCTCCTCCCCTGTGAGCTCCTCCCCTTGGCCGGGCGGGCGCTTCATGCGGCTGTTCTGGCCGTACAGCCTGGCTGCGGCTCCGGCTTGGGGTTCCTCGGGCGAGGATGGAGCAGTAGCTAATCCTCCTCTTCCTCGCAGGACTCGCCTGCGGTGGTACTGACCATGAGCTCCGAGCGTAGGGAGCACGCGGCGCCCCGGTCTGACGGAGGTGGCTGCGCCTGTGGCCGCCGGGGCAGCGGCGGAGGCAGCTGGCGCCTCTTCCTGGGCTTCTTCGCGCTCTCGCTTGCGCTGCACCTCCTTACCCTGGGCTGCTACCTGGAGCTGCGTTCCGAGCTCCGCCGGGAGCGGGACCCCGATCCCACACTTTCGCCCCGTCACGGAGGTACCGCGGCCGCCCAGGGCTCTGCTGGCTCGGCCCGCCTGCAGCGCCTCGCGGAACCCACTGACCGCCGCCAGCAGGTGAGTCACGGGCACTGGGGAACAATGGGGTGATTCTGGAGCTTGACGGTACTAGGAGTGTGTATACGGGGGCGGCTTTGCGGGGAATGGGGGTGGACAAAATACAGGGCAAGTGTCTGCACTCCTTAGACAGCCGCCGTTTTTGCAGCTGCTTTGCAGGGCTGCTTGATTCTCTCTTAGAGACAGGTGAGGATGGCTGGGCATTGGGGAGAACGTCCTACTGCTTAGCATGCTCCCTTCTCGATCACTGTGAAACGTTTTCTGCCTTGAAGAATTTCTCCGTCTCCCCCGCATGACGTTAATGTCACTTAATACTCACGCGGGGGCTTTTGTTTCACCTGCAAGTGTGAATTCTATCCAGTCCCTCGCTCGTGTTAGGGCTTTTAGCACAGGCTTGGCACAACCTGTTTGGAAAGGTGAGTCTGGTCCTTCTCTCCTTCCTCGAAGCAACAGACTTAAGAACATGATGGCTTGTGGCTGCAACTTTGGAATATCATGCATGCCTCTTCTGGCCAGGTGGGTGCATGCTTTCATCATATTCAGATAGAGGACTATACAGATAATTTGACCAAACATTTCAGGGGTAGAGAATGCATGGGTGAGAGACCTTGTTGCTGTCTTGGGTTAGTAGGAAGGAAAACCCTTGTCACCAAGGTTCTGTACTTCAGTTGTATGTTTATATGGACCTCTACCTCCCCTCCCCCCCCCCCCCCCCCCCCCGCCTGTTCTTTGCCGTGAATCTTGGCGATTTAGTACAACACACGCCTGAAGGGGTACTTCAAGTGACAATTGTCCTGATAAACATTAGAATCCTTCCCGATGCTCTTGCAACAATTTGCTTATCTCTGGCTCCTTCCAGACCTTTTCAGCAATTCAAGAAGCATTAGCTTTATCACTCTCCCTTATGGCACTCAGTCTCATGAAAGTTGAATAGCTTAAAAAAAAAAGTCTGATATCCTTCATAAGGATCCCGATCACCGCTTTGATTTTTATACCCCAGCTACATATACTTTCAAATACGGGATTGAAATTCAGGGATTTTTTTTTTGCTGTTTTCATATCGTTATTGATGTTAATCAAAGGGTCACGTATTCACTTAAATCTAACACTACTTTTTAAAATGAATTGAATGGTTTCATCTACAACTGCTTTTAAACCCTCTACTAACTTCTATGGCTTTAAATTATGCTTTCTATGACAAAATGTGTTTTCTCCACTGTCTTCTGAAAGGTTGACTATCCAGAGGGAAGGTGAAACTATGCAACTGACAAGACACAAAAACACTGTCAAACACAGGGAAAACAAAAGATTTTTTTACTTGCCTTTTAAAATGCTGTAATATTAGGTGTTAATTGTAACAATAGTATGTACAGTATGTAATGATCAGACAGATTAAACATTCTTTAACTGATTGTTCTCAAATTTTAACTGCTTAATTTTAAGGTGGAGATTATATTTATATAATTCTCTTGCCTCCTCTCATATCACTTTTCTTGGATCCCTTTTTGTATGCTGCTCTTTCCTTTTCTGGTTTGGGATGTCTACTGCTTTTTCTCCCCTATTGAGCCAAAAGTGGCTTTTGTTTTTCAATAAGGATAGGGGAGGAGGGGCTGACTCTATGCTAAGAGCTACTGGCTGAAAGGTTGAGTGGGGTCAATAAACTGGATTCTTCTCTTGTTTCCCCTCCATCCTCATTTTTCATGCAACACCATTGGAGGAGGTGGAGTCTGAAGCCACTCTCCCTGTCCTGTACTGCCATAGACTGAGCAGAGATGGGGCTCAGACTCCTGCTCATCATGTTCAGGTCATCACCCTATATGTGGAGTCACTCTATAAATAATGGCTAGTCAGTAAGGTTGGGGAAGGCAGCCTGCTTTTGTTTAGAATAATTCAATCCGTCCAGTTACTTGTCTTTAGAACTGTGTATTCCTATGATTGGAGGTGGAATAGTGATCCCTGCTGAGCATAAACTCCAGTGACACATTCTCCTTCCTTGGGTGAAAAGCACAATTGTGGGTGAAGGGGTACTTGTAAAGAAAGCCATTGTGCAGCAAGCATAAAGCCCTGCCTCAGCCCATGTAGAGATGATATAGTTGCTGCCCTCCTCATTATAGAAAATACATAGCCCTGAAAAATCCATGACTTTGGAATAAAAGTTTCCACTACTTGGCAGTTGACCATAAGGCATCGATCTCACTGTTAAAGTCTCAACAAATCTGCAATTTTAATGTGCTGTACCTGAACTACAACTGATTATGGGAAACAGACTTTGTTGTAGTTCTAAACAGTAAAAATAAGCTACGTATTGAACTCAAATAAAAACTATCGAGTTCTAACAGTTTTTCATTCTTTATTTTAAGCCTTGTCAATGTAAAATGAATTGAAACTGACTATTTGATATCTTAAATCTTTAGATTGCCTTATACTGTATTCAGCTGTACAATATTACTCCTGCATGCTTGAAGTTCCTCAGAGGCCTTCATGCGAAATGAGATGACTCTTAAAAGCTATCCGACTGAACAAGTGTACCATGAAATAATAAAACAGTGATTCCACTTAACCAGATTAAGTAGTTAAAGCATATGTGCTCTGTTGTATATGGATTTGGGGTAATTCATCAGTTTAGATACAGATTGAGGTCCAAATGTCTGTGCAGTTGAAACACTCCAGGTAAATTAATAGTCTAAATATGTTCATTCCTGCATAGCTGGGCAGTAGAACATTAAAACTAACATTATTCCACAGCATTTACAATAATCATTAGATATCAGTCTCTAAACTAGTTTTAAATATGCATGGTTTTACTTCCAACATTCACAGTGCTGATAAATTAACACAAAGTGTGCCATGAATATACAAGTATTTATAATCTATCACACTTAAAAACAGCTAAACGGAAATCTTATTTCAGCACAAATCTAGAGTGATTACAACTTGTATTGATTATTAAATTCATTCAATCTGTAAATATGTACAGTTTTTATATTTTTTTTTAAAAAAAGGTTTCCTGTATTTTTTGGGAAGCAATCTGCAGCGATGGTCAGCATAGATATCTTCATTGGACTGAACAGGCTCTTGGCAGGAACCTTGTTTGGCTGAGCTCCAAAAAATGTCCTCATGAGTGAGACTTGGCAGCTTAATAATTGTGCTTTCCTATCTCACAGGGTAGTCAAACATGTAACTGCATTTAATTTCAGATACAAGGACAGCTCTTTCATGGCAAAGGTTGAGGAATTGCAGTTCCTAACTTGGTCCCAGTAGGTCCACCATTGTTGCATCATCAGTTTAGCATCTAGGTGAACAATTTGGTAATGCTACTTTATCTTTGACTCTTAGATTGCTGCCATTTTTGATGTTACATAGCATGATTTGTTCAGTGAGGCCTTGAATGGTAGCCATGGCACTGCACAGGTAGGTGTTCAAGCTAAAATGGTACAGTAAAAGCAATGTGTTCAAATCAAATTGCTTGACTATAGAAATAGTTCAGTATCTATGCTGTACAGGGGAGTCGCATCATACGTACATTTAACTTGCGTGAATTCAACTATACGCGCTCAGCAAAAACAAACAAAAAAAGACAGGAAAAACAACAATTTAAATACTGTACCTGTACTGCCAGCGATTTTGTCCACCATTCCACTCAATGAGAGTTTGACTAGACGCGATTTTCGCCTTACGCACTGACTTTAGAACCTAACCCCCGCGTAAGATGCGACTCCCCTGTATTTGAGTTTGGCAGGCACTTCACGACTAAGTGCATTTTCAAAGAATGGATAGCCGGTAGCACCACGGATGTAGGCTTAAAATGCACTAATTTATTCTTCAAATACATTGTATCCAAATTAATTTCTACAATATTTCAATGTAAAGAAGTCATTAATGTGGTATTTGAGCTCTGCAGCATGCACTCAAGGCTCAGTTATTTTGAGGGCTTATTTTGAGGGCTATCTTGAATTCTGCCTTTCTATTTCTTGTGTTTGCTGATATGAACTGTAAAGTTCTAGAGTACAAATAGTTGCCTAATTTGGTTAAACATCACATCAAAAGAAAGATCAGATTGACACTTGCATGACTATCTGCATGTTTTGGATTACTATTTGACTGAATAAAAATACAGTGCACTCCAAGAATCACCCACATATAGTGATCAAAACCACTGGGACAAAATCATTCCAATGATATTCCACTTGTAAGAATCAAATAATCCAGGATGGATGTGAGCCTTATAAAAGGAGTGCACTGTGTTCCCTGAGATTTTTACTTCTGTAGAGTACAAAGAGGCCTGGGAAAGCTGGTATAACAGCAAAAGTCCTTTAATATAAAGAACCTCCAAGTTACTTTTGTGTGCTTCTGATAGGATTTTGACTATAGTTATTGTGAAGTTAGGCTTATGTTTTATGAACATCTGAATGGGAAGGGACTGAGACTACGGTAGCCTGTTTCTCAAGGCAGTGTTTCTTAGGTATAATCTTCAATTAACCCCCTATTGAAAAGGAGAATCCCATCTGTACCGCACTGTATAGACTGCAGTGACTTAAATCAATGTAAAGCCTTTGTGGTAGCTCTTTTCTCTAAGAAATTACCTCAAGATAAGTTAGTGGGTGAGAACTCTGTTAAAGAACTGTATCTCCAGTAATTTCCCCCCCAAAGTAGTCTTGAAACTTGCTCTGCAGTCTAGTTTAAAATCACTAAATTCTGTTTGTATCAGTCTGTTCCTTTGCTATAATCTGAGAAATTCTTCTGAATAATTCTCTGCTGACATCTAGCAGGTGATGGATTATGAAGCCTTGCTTTTAACGAATGTAAGGTGAGACTATTGCCCCCTTGCGACTGCCATGGAAGAAACAAACAGCATCATACAGTAATTCCTCGCTTAACGTTGTAGTTATGGTCCTGAAAAATGCGACTTTAAGCAAAACGATATTAAATTAATCCAATTTCCCCATAAGAATTAATGTAAATGGGGGGGTTAGGTTCCAGGAAATTTTTTTCATCACTCACTCACTCTAAGTTTTAAACAAACAATTTAATACTGGTACACAGCGATGATGATTGTGAAGCTTGGTTGAGGTGAAGTCAGAGGGTGCGATATTTCCCAGGGAATGCCTTACTGCTAAATTATGAACTAGCACTTTGCTGAGCCCTCAAGGGTTAACTCGTTGTTAATGTAGCCTCACACTCTACAAGGCAGCACAAATGGAGGGAGGGGAGACAGCATGGCAGGCAGAGATAGAGAGAGACACACCCTGTGTGTGAGAGAAAGATGCACTTTGCTCCTTTAAGTAGGCTGACCCCACTCTTGAGTATACTGCCTTTTTAAGTTGATCAGCAAGCTGAGAGGGCAGCTGCTGCCAGGAAGCTCCCTCAGTCCTGAGCCCTGTCGTGTGTCCGTCCCCCCCCATCTCTATGGAAGATGGGGTAAGCGGGGTGCAGGAGAAGGGGGGAGGGGGACACCCTGCACAGCAAGCAGGAGGCTCCAGTGAGCAGCTCCAAGGCAGAGGGCAGGAGCAGCACATGGCAGTGGGGGGAGCGGCAACTGAACTGTCAGCAATTGATAGCCTGCTGGGCGGCTTCCGCAAAAGGAACTTTGGGGAACCGGGAGCTGATAGGGGGGCTGCCGATCCACCCTGGTTCCAAGCCCTCACCAGCTAGCTGCAACAGGCTGGTCTTCCTGCAAGCAGTGGACAAAGCAGGCGACTGCCAAACATTATAAGGGAGTATTGCACAACTTTAAACGAGCATGTTCCCTAATCGATCAGCAACGAAACAACAGTAACCGGGACAACTTTAAGTGAGGAGTTACTCTATTTCTTGGAGTTAAATCAGCTATCCATCAATTATGACTAAGGATATGATTATGTCATGGAGGTCACGGATTTTGTGATTTTTCCAGGACCTCCGGGACTTCGTCTGCAGCAGGGCTGAAGCAGCTGTCAGCCCCACAGCATCTGGGGCAGCAGCCACTGAAAGAGCTGATCAGTGGCCAGCTCCGGGACCCACTGGAGCAGCGGCTGGAGGTGGGGGCTGCTGAAGCAGCTGGCCATGACTGGGTCAGCTCCTCAGGCGCTGGAGCAGCAGCGGTCAGCTTCTGCCACATGAGCAGTTGTGGGGCTGGAGCAGCTGCAAGACCTGGCAGCGCTCTGTTTGTCCCTCCCAGGGTATTTTTAGTAAAAGTCAGGAACAGGTCACTGGCTTCCGTGAATTTTTGTTTATTGCCCACCACCTGTCCCTGACTTTTACTAAAAATACCTGTGACAGAATCATAACCTTAATTGTGACACATCAAACTTTTTCCTGAGGCATTATGGCCTACTTAGTGAGACTTCCTAATATGTAATTTAGTTGCTGTTAGAGCTTCATATGGAAAAAACATGCAAAAGCAACAGTTTGGTCACCTGTGTCTCTACCATTATCAGCATAGAGGATATCTTCCTCAGATGTCGCCTTTGAATTAAAGGCCCTCTTGTTTGTCTTTGGTGTATAAATGTACTGCCCTAAGTTTAAAAAAAAAAAAAAAATGGGGGTGGGGGAGAGATGGAACATTGGCTGGGTATCAAGTTGGTATAAATGCTAAACAAAGATATTCTCTCATGTCAGTATCTGCAAATCTCTAAGGTAACTTGTGTTTTTTGTTTTGTTTAGTTTTTTTCTCTCTGGTTGCACCCAAGCAGTTGTTCTTCCGGTTGTAGATAGATTTATATAAAATCAAAACTACAGATAGAGCAAACTCTCCTCTTTTTACATCGATGGGCATTATCATAGCAGTTATTGGGAGATATATTAATACATCATTACTTTTTGCAACAGACCCTGAGTATCGTTCAGGTTTTTACCTATGCATTCTAACACTTTGTCTGTTTTCTTGGTAAGGCAATGTAGGTGTAGGAATGAGACTTCTGGATAAGAATAAGATTTGGCATATCTACTGCAGAAAGTTACTTAGGGTAGGTCCACACTACCCACCCGATTCGGGGGGTAGAGATCGATCTTCTGGGATCGATTTATCGTGTCTCATCTGGATGCGATAAATCGATCCCAGAAGCGCTCCCCGTCGACTCAGGAACTCCTGCTCGGTGAGAGGAGGAAGTGCTGTCGACGGGGGAGCCTGCCTGCGCCGCATGGACCCGCAGTAAGTAAACTTAGTTCGATCTAGGAAACGTCGACTTCAGCTATGCTATTCTCGTAGCTGAAGTTGCGTTTCCTAGATCGATCCCCCGCCCAAGTGTAGACCAGCCCTTAGTAACATTGCAATAACTAGATTGTCTGAACTAAATACAACAGGAATAATTAGCTGTACTTGGAAAGGATTTTTCCACAGCAAGGAACCTTGCTCTGTTCCTTATGTCACTTCATTGTCACGGCAATAATGTGATCGTAAAGGATGAGAATTCCTGATCAAATCAACTTGGGGATGGAATGATTATGGTAGACTGGCTTTTCTGTGGGGGAAAAGGACAGTTGGTTATACAGTGTGGAAAGACTTGATATTGCTGTCCTCATACATAAAACTCGGTACTAATACAAATACCTGTCTTCTAAAATCTATCTTTAAATTCTGTGGTGGACAGCAATTTTTATTCAGATGTTTGAAACAATATTTTTAATGTACTCTTTTCAAGGAGTTTATCCCATTCCTATCTTCAACACATTTCACTAGTATTGTAATATTTTCAGAGATCATCTGCACATTTCTGTGTAAAACAGCTATATTCAGATATCTTTGCATTTTAAGTATTTCATTACAATTTTGGTTTAACTGCAATTATATAATTGTATTTGCCTGTATCTAGAAGTCTTCTTCAAGATGTGTTGCCCATATATGTTCTCTACTGTTTGAGGTGTGCATAGTGCACTCAAGCTGGAGACTTCTGATCAGCAGTAATTGTTGGAGTGGCACATGCGCCCTGAGTATCCTTGTGTTTCTGAGGGCATAAAGGGTGGAGCTACCCCAGCGACATCCCTCAGTTCCTTTTCACTACTTGGGGCTACAAGTTGGAGATAACGTCTAGAACATTTTGCAGCCTTCTATTCTGTAAATAGCTGTAAATTGTTAGTGGTAGGTTAGGTTTAGTATAGGAATTTTGTAGAGTTTCCTTTTTCCTGTTGGGGAAACTGTGCGTACTTTGTATTTTCCTTCCCAGGAGGTTTTTGGTACCAATTCAGTCAGTGTGACTGACCATAAGTTCCTGGGATTCAAAAGCTACCCATTTTGTGAGGCAGTGATGCTATTAAATGATGGCTACACAAGATGTTTGACCTACCTTGATGAAGGGCATATTTCAAATACATGCTCCATTTGCAGAGCATTTACCAGGAGGACTCTGAGTATGGGAGTCTCACCTTAGGATGTTCCTCTTTGAAAAATCAGTGCATCTGTCTCTGACCAATGCATCTGGCCTATGACCCAAGATTCCTTGCAGCAGAAAGTAAGGATGAGAGAAGTGCTTCTGTATGTCTGTTTCAGAGATTGTTGAAGATGCTACTGTGGCCTGGTCAGTGTGTAAAACTTAGTTCAACATAGCTATGGCATTCACGGGTGTGAAAAATCCACTGTAGCTTTATTGGTGAATGTGTGTATTGATGAACCAATGCAGTCTAAGACATTGATCTGTAAAGATTCACTCTCCTGAGGGCTACAGCATCAGGAATATTATTAGTATTAAGAGACTCTAGGAGCATGTGAGAGAAAAGTCCAGTTAATTAAAGTTCCTTTATTAACAAATTCACTAAAATACAATAACAGAGAGAGAGAGAGAATGCAAAGTGTTTAGCCCTATGACTGACATCACTCATCGCTTGCTGGTGGACCCTGGAGTGGTTATCATCCTGGTATGTCCCTGTGTGTTTCTTCCTCCCAGCACACAGGCTGGGCAACACTTTTTATTCTAGTTACACTTATGCCTACTAAGACTCAGACATATGCGTAAGGATGTCAACCCCTTTTTCCTTATTTTCACTTCCACACCCCATAAACTTTGGGGTGCTCCACTTTTCATAGGGTATCCTCTTAGTTCTCCTTATTTTTGTTAGCATCTACATAGGCTAGTCTCCATGGTAACCTGTGGTTACTGCAGAATTTCTCATGATGATACAATTGGTGTCTTGTGGTCTAGATGGTTACATTGTGGCATATTTTCCCAAACATTACCCCTGGCATGTTCTTTACAGTAATCTTATAACTGGTACAAAATTATTCCTGGGTCACCTACTTACACCAACCCTCCTTAGGCCTAAAGCCTAGTATGGCTAAGCTGAAATCTTACAGGCCTCAGCCTGCAGGCTTTGCATTACAGCTTTACTTTGCTTATATACCTAATACTCTCATCACTCATAAATACTTGTCAACCTTATACTCCTATGATCCTATCCTATTTAAACCTAGCCATCACACATTAATTATACTTAACCAAACCAGTAAATCCTCTATTAAATTAAACAAATGGCTACATCACCATAACTATACTGACCTAAGCCTGATGTAGACTCTGCTAGGTTGAGGGAAGAATGCTTCTGTAGACCTGTCATTCAGTAAAACCTCTTCCATAGCTTACAGCAATGTCTATGCTACAGGGTTATGCCAGCATAGCTATGCCACTATGGTCGCTGTAGTGTAGACGTAACCTGAATCTTCTGGCTTGAGGAATCCCTCTGGAGATAGAAGTAGTGGAAGCATCAAGTCTATAAGAAGTAATACAGATCCCTTTCTCTAAGCATGTCATCAAAGTCCCCAAACCTTCCAGATCATCTGACATAAATGGCAGCTCAAAACTTTTAAAAAATTTCCCTAAGCACCCATACCACTACTGGACTGGAGCTAAGCTGGCTGTCAAAGTCAGATTCAAGACTCTCAAAATTTGTCAGACCACTCTGTTTATTAGCAAAGCGCTTTGCTTGGGACTCACATATCTGGGTGCATTGGCAAAGGCACAAGCTATCTTATATATACAGCTAAGAGGAGACAAGCTTAACATAAGGAACAGACAAATATACATACATATCTTATTTGCATACTTTTACCAACCTCCTAGCTCAGTAGGAGCTCTTAAGCTCATTAGTTTAAGAGGACCCATTGTCTCACACCTTAATGTTTCTCTTCCTGACCACTATATTTCAACAAACAGCAAGAACAAGCAGCATTTCTTTAATGAATTATAGTTACAATATAATTCATTCTACTTTCACATGGCCTTAGACTTGCCTCAAATCTTCTCCATAACTGTATCAGTGATGCTGGGTGACTTGGTACAGAGATTGCATGACCAGGCATTGGTAGGTATCACAGTGGTGGCACCAGGTACTCTAGTGCTCCTAAGGCTCCAATGAGATTTTGCTAGAATCAGCATCTTGTGGCACCAATCCTATGCCTGCTTTCAATTACAGTCCCAATGTCCTCATTGGGCCTTTCAACTGGTACCAGAGTGAATTCTAGTCTGATTCCCACTACTACAAAGGGTACAGCTTCTCCTTTTCATGAGGACTTCTTTACCTCATCTGTTTCTGAAGAAAGTGGAAAGCCTTCCCCTGCAAAATCTGTGTATCTGGACTCCCTGGATCACTACCCCTTGAATATTACTAAAAACGGGGATCCACATAGACTCAGAACATTGGTACCCACTTCCTTGGTCCCCAGTGCCTTACTTTTCAGCATCCCTAGAATTTCTGGCGTTCTTGGGGGGACTTGATTTTAGGAGACCTGTTTCAGCAGCTTGATCAAGATCTCCTTCTCCTGAACTGTCAAGAAGGGAACTCTCATCTCTATACTAAGTGGAACCAACTCAGGAGGTGTCTCCTTTGAATGAGGTATTGCAGGTGAAAGACTAGTCCATCCTTTCACATTATCAAGAAGTGGTAATCTCAGAGCCATCGTCAACTGCATAGCCAAAAGATTTTTCAGGACTTGGTGAGAAAGGTAGCCTCAAATCTTGATATTCCAGAGAGAGGAATTCCAGACCACATAAATTGCTGGATGCTGCGCATACTTCAGCACCAAACGTCTAGCTTTCCCAATCCACAAGGGTCTCTTAGATCAAACAAAAACTCTGTGTGGCAGACACCCGGATTCTTTAGCTCTTACTTTGAAGTAAGCAGACTGATGCTACCACGTATCATACAGTGGGTTTGAACTGTTTTATACCCACCCACTACCAGGCTGTTTGCTGACAGCAGTGAGATCTTTCATTGGCAGCCGCTATCAGAGATCTGCTCCAAAGGACATGGAGCCAAAAGGGCTAGACTTCTTCAGTAGCAAGTGGTGTTCTACCTCAAGACAAATTAAAATTTCAGATTACCAAGATGCATTGGTCAAGTACAATTTTTATTAATTGGGAGTTGATGCTAACATTTTTTGCTAAATTGCCTCAGGACTTTAGAGGGGCATTTAAGTCCATTGTAGTAGAGGGTCTGACAGCTCTCAATACAATTGATAAAACATATAGGTTCATGGTAACATAATGTTCAGGCCTTCAGAGATTCCTAGAGAATTACAGACAACTGTTTGAGGATCTCCCCTTTTGAGTGTTGTCATTTGTTTACTGATAAGATAGATGATGCTTTTCACACCCTCAAAGAGATAAGAGCTACTCTATGGTTGCCGGGTGTATATACACCAGCCCCTAAATGTAAGCATTTTTATCCCACAGGCTTACTATAGATAACCTACTTAACATCAGTGCTTACCTACAGAACCTCCTAGAAAATAACAGAAGTTCTCTAGAAGAAAGTCCTCATCAGCCACAAAGTCATCTCTCCCCCACCTCCTTCATCTTTTGAGACAACAAATTTGACTTCTCACAACTTACTTTTGGATCTTCCTGTCTTGTCTCCTCCCTTTTGGGGATCTTCCTGTCTCACTTCCATTTATGGACTACCATTACGGCAGATTGGTGGGTACTAGAAGTTGTAGAGTGGGTTATGTGATCCAGTTTCATTCCCTACCCCACCCTCATCCACCTTTACTGTCCTTTTTCAGGGACCTTTCCCATTAGAGCATGTTAGAACAAGAAGTCCAATCACTTCTGGCTCTGAATGCAGTAGAAGACATATTTAAATATTCTGATATGGGGCTCTGTCAGTCTCTGATTTTGTAGCTGTTCCACCATATATAAATAGGCATTGGACTAGAGAGAGAAAGTGGGAGTGAGTGAGTCTGTAGCCTTCTGGTTAGGGCACCCACTTGGGAGGTGGGAGATCCAGGGTCCAGTCTTGGCTCCAGTGACTCTAAGCGTTTCCCATTGGCTAGTTTTTAGGTGCCTTTCTCTCCCCATTCACTGTATAGGTAGCCTAGGTACCTAACTCAGGGTTTGTGGATTGCGGAATTATTCCTGTGACTTTTCTAGGTGCTTGAAAGTTAGGCATTGCCATGCAGTGTGTGACAATGCCCAAGGCTTGTTTTAGGTGGCTGGGGATCTGGGTATTCATAGATTCCAAGGCCAGAAGGGACCATTGTTATCTAGTGTGTGGCCTCCCATATAGCACAGCCCAACGAACTTCCTCAACATAATTCCTGGAGCATATCTCTTAGAAAAACATCCATCTTGATTTTAAAAATTGTCAGTGATGGAGAATCCATCACGGATCACAATTTACGCTTTATTTAAAGTCTTCATTTGTCTAGTTTCAACTTGCAGCCATTGAATCATGTTATACCATTCTCTGCTAAATTGAAAAGTCCATTATTAAATATTTGTTCCCCATGTAGGTATGTATAGACTGTAACCGCTTAACCGTCTCTTTGTTAAGCTAAATAGATCAAGCAACTTGTGTCTATCACTATAAAGCATGTTTTTAATCCTTTAATCATTCTCATGGCTCTTCTCTGAATCCTCCCCATTTTATCAACATCCTTCTTGAATTGTGGGCACCAGAACTCAACACAGTATTCCAGCAGCAGTTGCACCAATGCCAAATACAGAGATAAAATAACATCTCTACTACTCGAGATTCCCCTGTTTATGCATCCCAGGATTGCATTAGGGCTTTTTGCCACAGAGTCACACTAGGAGCTCCTGTTCAGTTAATTATCCAACATGATCCCCAAATCACATCCCAGGATGGAATCCCCCATCCGGTAAGTATGGCCTACATTCTTTGTTTTCAGATGCATTCAATTACATTTAGCCATATTAGAACCCACATTGTTTGCTTGTGCCCAGTTTACCAAGTGATCTCGATTGCTCTAAATCAGTGAGCTGTCCTCTTCATTATTTATCAATTACCCAATTTTTGTGTCATCTGCAAACTTTATCAGTGATTTTGTGTTTTTCTTCCAGGTCGTTGATAGACGTTAAATAATGTAGGGCCTAAAAACCATCCCTGCAGGACTCCACTGGAAACAGACCCGCCCGATGATGATTCCCTGCTTAGTTGCATTTTGAGACTTATTAGGTGGCTAGCTTTTAATCCATTCATTGTATGACATATTAATTTTATATTGTAGTTTTTTAATAAAGGCGTCACGTGGCACCAAGTCAAATGCCTTACAGAAGTCTTATTATGTCAAGAGTACTACCTTTATTAACTAAACTTGTAATCTCATTAAAAAAAATACCATGTTAGTTTGACAGGATCTGTTTTCCATAAACCCATGTTGATTTTCATTAATTACATACACTCCTTTAGTTCATTATTAATAGTCTCTTATCAGCTTTTCTATTATATTGCTCAGGATCAGTGTCAGGCTGACTGGGCTATATTTACTCAGGTCATCCCATTCACCAATTTTAAAAATTGGTGCAGTATTGGCTTTCTTTCAGTCTTCTGGAGCTTCCTCAGTGCCCAAAGACATACTGAAAATCAATGTTAATGGTCCAGTGAGCGCCTCAGCATGCTCGTTTGAAACTCTTGGATGCAAGTTATCTGGACCTACTGATTTAAAAATGTCTAACTTCAGTAGCTTCCGTTTAACATACTGCTGAGATACTAGTGGAATGGAAAGAGTTATCACTATATGATGAGACTGCATCATCTGTTTTTTCCCCACAAATATAGAACAGAAATATTTATTGAACACTTCCACTTTTTCTGCGTTATTTTTGATAATTCTACCATTTCTGTCTAGTAATGGACCAATACCATTGTTAGGATTCTTGTTGTTCCCAATGTTGTTTTAAAAAGCGTTCTTATTGTCTTTAATTCTGCTGGCCATAGATTTCTCTACGTGCCCATTGGCTTCCTTTATCAATTTTCTACAATTCTGAACTTCCCCTTTCTTCCATCTGTTATTTATATATAATTTTTTGTACAGTTGCCTTCACTTCCCCTCTAAACCAGGCTGTTTTTTTTAACTAGCCCGGGCTTCTTCCTAGATTGTGGATTTTGTAGTGTTCTTAAATGATTGCCCATTATCATTCACATTTTTCTGATTAAATTCTTTCTCCTACTGATTTGGCTTATAATTGTTAAAGCACTGTTTTTCTGTGTGTGTGTGTGTGTGTGTGTGTGTGTGTGTGTGTGTGTGTGTGTGTGTAAGTAATTACTGGTCTGGAATTTATTCTGTTTGCACATTATAAATGTGATTAAGGCATGATCACTTGTACCTAAACTACTATTAACCTGTATATCTCTGATCAGTTGCTCTTTATCTGTTAGGACAAGGTCTAACCTAGAATTCCCCTGTGTTGGCTGCAACACTTTTTGAGATAGGAAATTGTCATTGATAGTATTTAGAAATTCCAAGGATGTTTTGTACCGGCAGTATGAAACTTCCAGCATATGTCACTCAAATTGAAATCCCCCCATGATCTCAGTTTTCCCCCCCCCCCCTACACATTGTAGTTGGGTGCATCAGGATGACAACTTCCTTTTCCCTAGTGTGATTTGGTGGTCTGTAGCAAACACCAACTAATACCCCATCTCTTGCTTTAGCCGGCAGGCCACTGATCCATAAGCATTCAAGATCATTTTCTTCTGTGTTATCAGTGGCTCAGAAACAGGTAATGCTATTTTGATGTAGAGTGTCACTCCTTTTCCCTTTTTGTCTCCTTGTTCCTTCCTAAGTAGGTTATAACCATTGATTTTTAACATTGCAATCATACAAATCATCCCACCAGGCTTCAGTAATACACATTCAATTGAATTTATTCTATTAAATGAACAATTCTAATTATTTGTAACCCAAGCTGATATTAGTGTGTAAGCAAGTTAAGAATTTATTCTCTTCATGTCCTTTGGTTCCTTGATTTAATTTTGTTCTCAGCATCTCAGTTGTGTGCTAATTAAGCTTTCATACCTTCCTTTTTACCCTCCCTTTTTGCTATTAATATAACTCCCTCCTGACTATTCTAGCTAGCCTATCCCCAGGGAGATTGTCCCACTTTCTATGGGGAAAGAGGTCTGTATAGTTTGGTAGCCTCCTCCTCATAAAAGGGGGACCAAAGCCCTCCACCCTCCATTTCTTACCTATTCACTTCCTGAATCTTCTGCTTTGTCTTTCTTTGGTCGTGGGACAAGAAGGATCTCAGAAGATTGCTTGGATATTCTTTTCAGAATGCTTCTGAGTTTTCCTGAAGTCATCTGCTATCTGTGAGATATCCCACGACACAGTGTCCTTAGTACCAATATGAACCATCACCAATGGATCCTTGCCTGTATACTTCAGAAGCCTGTTGAATCTTAGAATAACATCTCTGTCCTGTTGTCCGCCTGTCCTTTTGTAGAGTTTTCTTTCAATTCTTTTGAATATTGAATCTCCACCAAGGATTGTCTGTCTTCCTTGGGTAGTTGGAGAGCTCTTTGCAGGTAAGCTTGTACTCTGATGACTCATTAGTTGGGGGAATATCTTGGCAACAGGTAGAGAACATTCATCATATCTTTCAGTTGTTCTTTTGACTGGATCTGTTAATAGAGAACTCAATATTGATCCCTACACAGAGAATAGAATTCATTGGAGCCATTTTGGACTTGACCACCGCTATGGCTTGTCTGCCTCCAGAAAGGTTTCAAACAATGTTTGAGCTGCATCCATACTTGCAAGCCTGCCTGACTGCTTATAAGAACAAACCTCAGGCTTCTGGGCCTGATGGCATCCCGCACTTTTGTAATCCAACATGGAAAACTTCATCTATTCTGCTTACATAGCTGGTTGAGGTCAGTATATCAACCAGACAAGCATTACTTGGACATTTTAGTGGATATGCCATCCTAAGTCCTCCAGTCTCTGAATTGCAAGTTTGCAAGGGTGAGTTCCCTTGAGTCAAAAACTCTAGTAACAGTTAGTAATTCTGGTTCTCGCTGTAAGATAGGGAACCCACATGTGCAAGTTAAGAACTCAACATGTGTCTTCACCTCAGGAAATGTCTCCCCACATACACATAAGTTTTGTTGAGAGCTATCCACTGAGCCTGCAACGTATTTCTTGCAGAAATAAAAGGCCTTGCTAATCAAATAATGATGGACAGCACAACCACTGCACTGTGCTGAGAAGCAATACAGTTGTTGAATTTTTGTATTCTCCATGGCATTAGCTTTACAGTTCTGCATCTTCCTGGCATACACAATGTACTAGCAGACGCTTTAGGCAGGTGATTATGAATAGTCACAAGTGGTCAATTGAGAAGATCATGCAAATCATTTCTTTTAATGTAGGGTTTTCCTTGCATGGACCGGTATGCAACCAAAGAGAACAGGAAGTGTAACAGTTCTGTTCTGGGGGGTATGGAAAGACATGGGTGTTGGACAGAGGCTGAAGTCCAAGTTGGGGACACTTCAAGTCCCATGGTTCCCAGCTCTGTTCTACTCATACTCTGATTCCTCTACTTCCAAGAATAATAAAGATCAAGCTGGAAACAGCCAAGTTAATTCTAATAGCTCCAGCATGGCTGAGACAATTCTGGTATGCTGGCCTTTGGAGCCTTTCAGTGTAACAACGTATAACCTTGCCTGTATTCCAGCTGTGATCTCCCAGAACCAATGGCATATCTTGCATCCGAATTTTGCTGTGCTCCATCTGACAGCATGGATGCTGAATAGTGAACTTAATCAGAGAGAGTGCATAGTAGAAAAGATTCCATGAGATCCATGTTCTTGTCTAAATGGATGAGATTTTTACATGGGTTCAACAGCATCACCTGTCACCTTCAAAATCTCAGATCCAATTATTCTGGACTCTTTATTGATCCTTAAGAAATCATCCCTATCAAGTAGCTTTCTGCATGTGTAGCTGGCAGCTATCTCAGCCAGTCATCCACATATACAATAATTCTCTGTGTTCTCTTAACCAATGGTGGAGTGGTTTCAGAAAGGTCTGATGTCTCTTCTCTCTGGTAAGAGCCAGTTCCAATTTGTGACATTAAATGTAGTTCTAATAGGGCTCTGAGCCTTCCCCTGGAGCACCTTGCTACATGCTATCTTTCATCTCTGACCTCTTTCTTGGTGGCAATACATCTGCCAGAAAAGTGGATGAGTTATAAGTGTGAATGTCAAGTCCACCATACACAATTTTCCGCAAGGATAACATTTCTCTAAAACCACACCAGGGTTCTACTTACGGTAGTTTATGAATTTCATGTAAATCAAATTATTTACTTGCAGTATTTTCCAGAGTGGGGAGGGTCACTGCTATTTTTTGTGAGCAGCTAGTGCTTCAGTAAGTGTGTGTCTGCTAAAATTTGAGTGTGGCTTGGTAGGGATGTCTGGGAGGAAAAACCCTGATGCATCAAATTAGGAAAGTAGTATAGAATTCAGAAGGAAGGAGTAAATTTTATGGGAGAAGAAGGTAGATAATCTATTATCAAGCAAGAGACCAGAGGTGAAAGGAATGAAGGAAAAAGAGGAAACACTAAAGATCACTTAGAAACAGACACTGATCGATTCTAGGAAAGAGGAAAAATATGGAGTAAAGCCAGGAAGGAGAAAGTATAGTAAAAGCAAGAGAGGTAAATTAAAAAAAAAATCAAAAAAATCAGTAGACTTACAATTGTATATGGCATTTAATTGTGTGATTCCTTTAATTGCGAGGAGTTGTGGTGTTGGGGGCATAAACTTTGGGTTGAGTGCTGTAAATGGGAAACACACAGGTGTCTTTCGCTCTGGCTGATAGGTGTTGGGTGCATTTTTTTTTTTTAAGCCCCGTTAAATTTTTCTTGAGCAAAGAAACTTGTAATATTGAGCAGATGTATCATTAATTTCTTTACGAAATGTCATAAAATAATGTGAACTATAAGTTATGGTCATGCCAGTCTTCCATTTGTTGTATTCTTTTTGAATCTCTGGTGGTGCTCTTTGACATGAATAATTTTAGAACACTGAATTCTTGTGCACCTACACCAGGTGTCAGCAGGATTTATTGTAATTACAGTAACTCCTCACTTAACATCATCCCGGGTAACGTTGTTTCATTATGTCGATCAATTAGAGAACATGCTCATTTAAAGTTGCGCAATGTTCCCTTATAACGTTGTTTGGCAGCCGCCTGCTTTGTCCACTGCTTGCAGAAAGAGCAGCTGTTGGAGCTAGCTGGTGGGGGCTTGGAACCAGGGTGGACCGGCAGTCCCTGTATCAGCTCCCTGCTCCCCTAAGTTCCCTGTGCAGCAGCTGCCCAGTAGGCTATCAATTGCCGGGCAGTTCAGCTGTCCCTCCCCCCACTGCCATGTGCTGTTCCTGCCCTCTGCCTTGGAGCTTCTCCCGAGAGCCTCCTGCTTGCTGTGTGAGGGGGGGAAGAGGGGTGCTAATGTCAGCGTGTCCCCCTCCCCCCTCTCCTGCCCCCCACTCCTTTACCCCATCTCCAAAGAGCGGGGCTCACGATGGAGGGAGCTTACTGACAGCAACTTGCTGATCTTCTTAAAAAGGCAGTGTACTTAAGAGTGCGGTCAGCGTACTTAAAGGGGCAATGCGCGTCTCTCTCTGCCATGCTGTCTCCGCTCCCTCCATTCCTGCTGCTTTGTAGAGTGTGAGGCTACATTAACAAAAATGTGTTAACCCTTGCGGGCTCAGCCGAGTGCTAGTTCATTATTTAGCAGGAAGGCATTCCCTGGAAAATATCCCACCCTCTGACTTCACCACCTCAACCAAGCTTCACAATCATCATTGCTGTGTACAGTATTAAATTGTTTGTTTGAAACTTATTGTGTGTGTGATATACATACACACAATTTAATTATGGATATAGATATAGCTATAGTCTTGTCTGGGGAAAAACATTTCCTGGAACCCCCCCCCCACCCCTCCATTTACGTTCATTCTTATGGGGCAGAGCTTTCCAAACTGTGTGTCGCGACGTGTTAGTGTGTCGGCGGCAGTGTGTAGGTGTGTCGCGGGGCGGCGGGCGTGCCGCCCTCCCCCCTGGCGTTTTGGCGGGGCGGCATTGTTGGGTGGGGGGTGTTTCGGCTGGTCTGGTGGGGGGGGGGCGGCACTTGGGGTGTTTTGTTTTTTTTTTTGCTTGGGGCGGCCGGCCCTGGGTATGCGGCCCTGGGCATGCGCAGTATGTGTAATCCGGGCACAACTGATTCCGTGTCACTTCTGGTGTGTCGCGAAATGATGCATGTCTAAAAAGTGTGTCACCAACATGAAAAGTTTGGAAAGCTCTGTTATGGGGTGGCCACCCGCTCCAGCCCTGACAGGGTCAGAGTCAGCCCTGGGGGAAGGACTGGAGAGCTGCAGCTCTGAAGGCTAGGCTGAGTGGGGAAGTAGGCTCAGCTGGGGGCCACGCCCCAAACAGATAAGCCTGGCCTTATAAAGGCCAGGGCAGCCAGGAGCTACACACACAGTCTCCCTCTGCCTGTAAAGGGAGAAGGGCTTGGCTGCAGGGACCTGACCAGGTACCTAGGGTGGAGCAGGGCTGGGGAAAGGTCAGAGAAGCTGGGGAGCTCCTGCCTAGGAAAACCCCAAGCTGTGGCCTAGGGTTAGGCCCATCTAGGTACTGGGGTTGCGGGGGCAACCCATGGGTAGGCCGAGGCAGCAGGTCCAAACCCCCTTTGCCTGTGATGAGGGGCTTATACTGCAGTCTGCCCCAGGGCGCGGGGGCTAGCTGGTGACTGGCAGTAGCCTACAACTGAGGTGGGGTGGGGATAGTGGGTTGGGGGTCCCCTGGGGAGGGGAGACCCTGACCAGTGCGGTACCGCCAGGGGGCAGCACCCCAGTTAAAGGGGCACCGGGTCCTGGGAGGGACACGGAGGCCAGAGAGTGATCAGGCAGATCACCGGCCAGAAGAGGGTGCTCTGGAGGCTGGTGAGCTAATTCCCAACTGAGACCAGCAGGAGGCGCCACCGGGTGAGTCCGAGACCTGTTACAGGGAAATTGAAAGCTTAACATCGTTTTGCTTAAAGTAGCATTTTTCAGGAACATCTACAATGTTATGTGAGGAGTTACTGTACTTGATAAAATTCTCTGCCAAGCCTAAAATCAGTTTTTGCAATATTTGAATGTAAAGTTCCCATTGTACTTACAACCAGATCTAAAAGAGTGAATTATATGAGCTGACGAATATACAAGCTTACAAATGTAACAAAAGTTTTAAACACTTTAGAATAATACCTTTTTATATTGCACTTCTCAGACCTAGATCTCGAAACACTTTATAAAGTTGGATAAATAGCATCTTAACTTTTTTTCATTTCATAGCTGTCTCTTGCAGAAATTCAAAATACATCATGGAAAATACAGACATTTTCTCTGGTGTTTGTGTTTTGTGTTTGTGTCACTTATAAAGAGGAGTTTCCTTCTATAAGACAGCTAATTTGCCAATTTTTAAAATGGGTAAATGGGATGACACAGGTAATTAGGGTCTGTCTACACAGCAAATTAAAACCAGTGGCCTGAGAGAGCTGACTCTGGCTTCTGAGGCACGGGCTATGGGTCTGCTTCACTGCTATGTAGACTTCCTGGCTTAGGCAGGAGCCTGAGCTTCGGGACTCTCCCACCCCACTGGGTCCTAGAGCCCAAAGTGAAAAAAGATCTCTAAAGTGAAAGGGGTGTTTAGAATCAAAAAGGCATCCTGTAAATATTGGAAGCCAAATCCTAGTGAGGGAAAACTGAAAGGAGCATAAACTCTGGCAAATAAAATGTAAAAGTATAAGGCCAATAAAGAATTTGAAGAGCAACTAGCTAGACACAAAAGCTAACAGCAATTTTATTTTAATCACATCCGAAGCCGGAAGTCTATCAATCAATTAGTGAGGCCACTGGATGATTGAGGTAGTGAAGGAACACTTAAGGAAGACAAGACGATTGTTGAGAAGCTAAATGAAATCTTCACTTCAGAGGATATGAGGGAGATCCTCACATCCGTGTTACTCTTTTTAGGTGATAAATCTGAAGAACTGTCCTGGATTGTGTCATTAGAGGAGGTTTTGGAACAAATTGATAAATTTAACAGTAATAAATCACCAGGACCAGATGGTATTCACCCAAGAGTTCTGAAGAAACTCAAATATGAAACTGCAGAACACTAACTGTGGTATGTAACCTATTCCTTAAATCAGCCTCTGTGTTAAATAATTGGAGGATAGCTAATATAATGTCAATTTTTAAAAAGGGCTCCAGGGGTGATTCTGGCAATTACAGGCCAGTAAACCTAACTTTAGTACCAGGCAAATTGGTTGGAACTATAGTAAAGAACAGAATTATTGGAGACACAGATGAGCGTGATATGTTGGGGAAGAGTCAACACAGCTTTTGTAAAGGGAAGTCATGCCTCACCAAAGAGTTCTATAAACATGTGGACAAGGGTGATCCACTGGATACAGTATACTTGGATTTTCAGAAAGCCTTTGACAAGGTCCCTCACCAAAGGCTCTTAAGGAAACTAAGCAGTCGTGGGATAAGAGGGGCAAGGTCTTCTCATAGATAAATAAATAGGAATAAATGGCCAGTTTTCATAGTGTAGAGAGGTAAAAAGCAAGGTCCCCCAAGGATTGGTATTAGCAGTGCTGTTCAACATATTCATTAATGATCTGGAAAAGGGGGTGAATAGGGACGTGGCAAAGTTTGCAGATGATAGAAAATTATTCCGGATAGTTAAGTCTAAAGCAGGCTGTGAGAAGTTACAGAGGGATCTCACAAAACTGGATGATGGCAACAAAATGGCAGATGAAATTCAGTGTTGATAAGTGCAAAGTAATGAACACCAGAAAACAATTGTAGCTATATGTATAAATGATGCAGTCTAAATTAGCTGTTATCACTCAAGAAATAGGTCTTGAAATCATTGTGGATAGTTCTCTGAAAACATTGGCTCAATGTGCAGCAGCAGTCAAAAAAGCTAACTCTTAGGAACCATTAGAAAAGGGATAGATAATAAGACAGAATATATCATAATACAATTATATAAGTCCATGGTATGCCCACACCTTGAATACTGTTTGCAGTTCTGGTTGCTCCATTTCAAAAAAGATATACAGTATTAAAATTGGAAAAGGTGAGGAGAAGGGCAGCAAATGACTAGCGGTGTAGAATAGTTTCCATATGAGGAGAGATTATAAAGACTGGGACTTGACAATTTAGAAAAGAGATAACGAAGGGGGGGGATATAGAGAGGTCTATAAAATTATGAATGATATGGAGAACATGAATAGGGAACGTTATTTACCCACATTGCTATGCCATGTATTCCTTTTTTCACACAATATTAATGAAACCAGAGATGTTTCTGAGGGAACAAAATCTAGGTCTTGAGGCATGAGACTTCTGGATTTATCCTGTTTCCCTTGTCCCTCCTTACGGTAAACAGTAGACTCCATCTATCTTTGAGCCTTATCCAGAAGATATTAAAGGTTGTTAGCCCATAGTCTGTGTGTGGAAGGGTGAGGGTGTGTGTGGAAAATGGACTAACTGGACAATTCCTCTTTTTTGCTTATATTAGACTTGTTACTATAGGCGCATACAAAATGCATACATACAGATTTTAAAAGTATGAAAAACACAATGTTCATGGAGAAGTTAGGACTGCACAGATGAAAAGGTATGTGCAAACATCCTTGGTCCTTAAAAAACGGATACTTGAACATTTGAGGCAAGTTGCGAAGGACCTTTATTTGCCTCCTCCAGTGATGTGTAGGAAAAGTCCTAAGGGGGAATGATGGCTATGTAGAGCTGGTCTAATGAAATCCTTCAAAATTTGCAGGTTTTGCTTGACCAGCTCTCTTCTTGTTACTTAAAGAATAAAACTAAGGATTCAGAAACCTAAATTCTGCTTCGAGTGATGTCCCTCTGGGTGCTCCACTTCAGGTGTTGGTGCATCCCTGCACCTTTGATCAGAGAATTTCAGCAGCAATGCCTGTCCAAGTCACTCAGTTCTTCTCAACCGTGCTTGGCCTGAGATGGAGCTTCTGGCAGTGTCACAAAGTTAGCTTGTTTAGTGTTAAAATAATTTATTTAGCATAGTTTTAGTTAATACAGGTTACTCATCTCTTCTTCCCCGTTTTCCTATAGTTTGTTTGTTTGTTTGTTTTCCCCATAAATTAGTTAGTGCTCACCCTTGAGGTGAACCACCATTATTTTAAGTTATGCCTGGTTCACCGGGCTTCAAGTACTGCCTTTCATACCGGGATGCCATGCAGGTGTCAGACGGACCTACTCAGTGCGTCCACTGCTTGGGTAAGTTGCACATTCATCAAAAATGTGCTCACTGCAACAACTGAAAGGCTTACACTAGACAGAGACCTGTGTCTCAAGCTCATTCTAATGGACAAGTCTTTACACCTGGCTTCAGATCCTGGCCAGCAGACCCCATTTGGACAAAGGTCTCCAGAGACCTCACCCTCTTCACGAAGGAAGGCTCATTTCTTTAAAAAGGCAATGAGGAAAAGAGCAGCAACTTCTCCTAAAAAACTGACCAAAAAGAACCAGTCTCTGGCTTGGTCTATCTCCTTGGTACTGACCGCACCATGGCTGAGTACCTATGAGGAACCAGGATCTTCCAGCACTGCCCGCACCATGACCTCTGCTGATCCCAAGTGCGTAGACTTAGGTTCAGAGTCGAGAGGCATGACTATCTCCTCCTCCACGGCACCGTCGACACTGATTAAGGAGGAGGAACCAAGACCTTCACCACAGGCTATGCCATTACTGGCTGCTCCGCCATCCATATCAGTGCCAACGGCCACATCTATGACAAACTCCATTGGCACCAACAACTTTGCTGCCGAAAATATTGGCACCAACTTCTACAGCACCGAAAACATCGGCACCGAAGTGGCACCGCACCAGTTCCACCATCATAAAGACCTATTAGTATTGTTGACACTGAAATCACCACTCTTCAGCACCTATAGCTCTCCAGTACACACAGTACCGGAACAATCTGAGTCACCATTAAACCATCCTTCTCCTCACTGGAAAATGGAGATGAGGAAGAGGGTGTTTTCTCTTGAAGACACTCCTCCCCTGCCTGACCGACTCAAATCCCTGGACCTCTGCAACCGAGGTCTTATTATGGGCAGGACATATACCCATGGTATGGTCACCCATGGATGAGCCCACCTATGCTGTTCCCCACACAATGGCCTGATTAGGACCCCTGTACTGCTTATAGAAGGCACTGCAGCAGGTTCCCCAACCCCTATTGGGAGGGGATTAGAACTCCACCACCACTCTGTTTCTGCACTGTCGGAGCCCGCTGAGGAGACCTCTGGGGAATGGGAGGAGAAGCTAGAGCAGGACATTACACCCCCTACCAATAACTTCTCTTCCCTGGATGAGGCCATCATGTCCCCACCCTCTACAGCCACCGCTGACTTTAAACAGTTTCAAGAGCTCTTCAAATGAGCAGCTGATGGTTTAGAGATCCATCTTGAGGACGTCCCGGAGTCCCAACATAAACTGCTGGACATCCTGCAAACTTCCTCGAGTTTCAAAATAGCACTTCCAATCAATGATGCACTAATGGAACCAGCCAAAAACATTTGGCAGACCCCAGCCACAATACCACCTACCTGCAATAGGACTGATAAAAAATGTTATGTATCCTCAAAAGGCATGGACATTTTATTTTCCCACCCTGCACCAAATTATCTCGTCGTTAATGCCATCCATCAGCATAGTAGACAACATCAATACAGGTCTACTCCCAATATGAGAGAGGGGAAATGACTGGACCTTTTCGGCCGCAAAGTCTATTCATCAGCAACTCTCCAATTTCGGGTTGCCAACTATGCGGCACTATTGGCAAAATATGACCATGGCAACTACTCCAAACTGATGGACTTTATTAACGACATCCTGGAGGACGAGAGAGACCAATTTAAATCTATCATGACCAAAGGACAGCTTGTAGCCGGAACTGCTCTACAGGCATTCTTAGATGTGGCTGACAGCTGCAAGATCAACAGCCACTGTGGTTGTCATGCAGCGGGCATCCTGGCTCTGTTCCCAACTTTGCCCCAGACCTTTTGTGGGAAATGGGGCAAATCACTAAACTTCTTTCCTTCAGTTAATCTTAGCTACTTTATACTAGTGGTGTTGAGGATTAATTAACTGTTTGAAATACATATAACATAGACGTGCCATTGGAGAATATTATAAAGGAACTAACACTTTACAAAAGCTTATGTGGTTCTTGGCATCTACTTCATGCCTCTGGGCTCAATAAAATTTAATCCAGGAAATAATTTTGGAATTAACATTTTTTGAAACCCTCCAAGGATCCTGTTAAGCTACTTGCCAGCCATAACCTATGTCCAATGAAAGAGGATAAACCGTTAAGATAATACCTCAAACGGTCATTGTGACACCTATATTGTCATAACATTAAAACTGGCTTAGCTTCATACAAATGAGAATTTTTATAATGTGATCACTGAATTAATAACTTAAATCCTTGTTTTGTATGAAATTGGAGATAATTTCCCTTGTAGACCAGGATTTTATGGTGTTTTGGTCAAAACTGAAATCACTAGAATTATGGGGTGTCTAAAACAGGTTGTAAGAATCTTTTTATAATAATAAAAGCTCCCCAAACCTGGTACATAAAATGTCTGATTTCCCCTCCCCCCCCCCCCCCCCCCCTCAGTCTTTATAGTAAAGGAGACCAAGCCTAGAAAACTTAGATCGGTGGTTCTCAACTGTGGTCCACCGCTTCTTCAGGGAAAGCCCCTGGCACGCCGGGCCAGTTTGTTGACCTGCCGCGTCCACAGGTTCAGCCGGTCGCGGCTCCCACTGGCCGCGGTTCGCGGCTCCCACTGGCTGCGGTTCACCGCTCCAGGCCAATGGGGGCTGAGGGATGTGCTGTCTGCCACATCCTGCAGCTCCCATTGGCCTGGAGCGGTGAACCACGGCCAGTGGGCGCCGCCACCGGCCAAACCTGCGCTTCTTTCCCTGAAGAAGCGGTGGACCACAGTTGAGAACTGCCGACTTAGATCAACACATGAGTTACTGAATAGGTATGTATGTGTGTTGGGGGGGAATAAGGGGATAAAGAGAGATAGTGGAAATACTGATTTTAATTATAGCTGTTGCTACGACTCCACCTATAATGTGCTAAATTTAATCTTTGTCCAGAGCATTTGAGTTTAAGTGTGGACTTGCTGGTGCTTGGTAACTTTCCTTTGTGTAATTTAATACCTATATAGCACTTGCTAATGCTGTTTCTGAGACAACCAGGTGATGGTGAAATACATCAGGCTAGCACTCCTTAAAAAAGCAGAGGATAACCTGTTGTCCTCCCAGCTCAGTCTATTTTGCAATATAACCCAGTGACCAGGTATCAAGCTCTGGAGTAAAATTTTCAAAATTGCCTAATTCATATTGAGAGTTAATGAGACTTAGGTTCTTAAGTGCCCAAGTCACTTTTGAGAATGAGAGTTAGGTTCCTAAGTTACTTAGGCGCTTTTTACCCAAGTCTCTAACATCCTATTGTGCATCACAGTTGTATACCAATAAGTG
The DNA here is from genome assembly GCA_037349315.1 of Chelydra serpentina. NCBI lineage: Eukaryota > Metazoa > Chordata > Testudines > Chelydridae > Chelydra > Chelydra serpentina. The sequence continues at coordinate 18,173,169 of JBAIAC010000028.1, read as the reverse complement.
CAGATAACCAGAAAACTTAGAGTAGATTGACACTAGTCCAGAGTTCAAATTTTTTTGCTTGTCATTGTCTCAAGTGGTATTTAAATCATATTTGTGTGTTTCATGTTACTGCTATATGTGCACTTTTAAAAAAAGATATAACGGTTCACTTTGCTAGTCTTAAAGGCTAAAGTTTAAAATACTTTCCTATATATTTTCAAACCTCTTATCTGCATGCACTGTAATATCCATTATCTAGTCATTTTTTTCTTGCATCTTGGTTTTAACAAAACAAACTTCATTAGCAATGAGCTAGCATATTGAGATTTAATGGCCTGATCCAAATCCCAGTGAAATGAATTGAAAAAACTACCATCAACTTCAAAGGGAGCCAAATCAGACCCCTGATGTCTCTGTAAACTCTTAGCTTTGCTGTGCAAAAATTTGGTTACAGTAGAAGGAAAGGAGATTTCTATTCCTAAATGATGGTAAAGAGCAAACTTTACAGTCAGTCAAAGTTTATAAGAAATGTAATTATATTTATTTTAACATGTTCTTGATTGTTTTCTCGTGCTGTAGTTATTGCTGATGTTGAACTTGTACTGAAACAAGAACTCTGATCATTCTTCTTTCTGAAAGTCACTGGGTTCTATGGATGACTTCCTTTCCAGAACCTGAATTGGCTGTGACTCCATCTTTAACCCTGTTTACCGCCTTTTTATCTTACGATAGAAGCTGGCATAGCACCAGCTTTGCATCCATCTAAGAACAGACATGTGCAAACAGATTCATGAGCTATATAGAATTTGGCTTTAGTCAGCAGAACAAGCACACCTGCAAAATGGCACACTTCACTAGTACTGCCATGTTTCATTTTCACTTTTCTCATCCAAATGTACTGTAAATATTCTACCTTCTTAGACTTGTGCTACCCACTTGTAACAATCTTTCCACAGTTGTGTTTTTAAATTATACCTTGTTTTTGGGCAATGATTGTACTTTTAGCTATAGATACCCTCCATGACCCTTTAACAAAAATATTTTTTTCTAAGTCATGGAATTTTGCTTTTAAATCCTAAACATATAAGAAGGTTGAATGCATAACACCTGATTCAGAGGTCAGGGAGCAGATAGTTTTGCAACACCATTGCAACCTTCTGGATTCTGGATGCACCTAGGGATGGTTGAACAGCTCTGGGGCTCTCCTGACTTAAAGCTATCTGCCACAGAGTCCTAAGGCACTCCACTCTGGACATGTGCCTATGGGGAGAGAAAGCATAGGCCAATTCAGCTGACCCTCAGACTCATGTGGTTCATTGTGCAAGGGTATGCAGTATGTGCTAAACAAGAATTAGATTAGGAAAACTATCATTGGTATACCGTAGGCACTGGGTCTCCATTACACGCTAAAGGTGACTGTGATGCGTGGCTAGAAAGAGTTAAACATCCTGCAAAATAAATAACTCTTATAATACATGTGGGGAGATAATGTTTGTGTTTTTGTGTATTTACATATGTATGAGTAGGGTGGACAGTGTAATCAACAATCCCTGTCTATGCTGTATTCTGATAATCCAGAGGTCAAAAGAACATCCTATCATTTAAATGAATTGTAACCACAGGATATCTCGGTATTCATCTCTCTCTTTCAAATGTACTGTGAATGATGGAGGAACAAGCAAATTGCCTTTTGCTAATTCTATAGCTAAGTACTGGGGATGGACCGCCTTCAAAGTCATACTAATTACCTTTTGAACTCCAAACTTGTCAAAAGACATGAAACTGTATAAAAGATCCTTGATTCCTGATTCTGTCATCTCAGATCTGCTTAGGCTTCATCTGGGGAAGTTTGAGTTGCAAGACTGAGGTTCCAGTTATGCTGGTACGCCCTGAATATGATATTTGGACATTGGACTGTAACCTATGAACTATTTCTGAAAACTCCTTGCAGCTACGAAGCTCACCATCTGTGCTATGAATCTGAACCTCAGTGAATTGAACTCATGTCTGTATGTATATTGATCTTCTAACCATACTCTCTTTCTGTTGTTTTTTTTAAAATAAATTTTAGGTTAGTTAATAAGAATTGTCTATATTTGGAGAATTTGGATAAGATCTGAAACGTTCATTAACCTGGTTAAACACACAAACCACACTTCCGGTTACCCTCACCTGGTTTAGCCTGCCTGCTGAGGTTTAGCACATCTGACACGTAAATATCTTGTGACGCCGGCTACAACAGTACCATGTAAACGCCTGTTTTCTTTTTCAGGTGACATTGTAAACAGGAAGCGGGCAGCATTATCTCCTGCAAATGTAAACACACTTGCTTGTTGGAGCAATTGGCTGAATAAGAAGTAGGACTGAGTGGACATGTAGGCACTAAAGATTTACATTGTTTTATTTTTGAATTAAGTTTTTTTGTACATAATTCTACACGTGTAAGTTCAACTTTCATGATAAACCTGCATCTGAAGAAGTGGATTTTTTTACCCATGAAAGCTTATGCCCAAATAAATCTGGTCTTTAAGGTTCCACCGGACTCCTTGTTGTTTTCATGATAAAGAGATTGCACTACAGTACTTGTATTAGGTGAATTGAAAAATACTATTTTGTTTTTTTATAGTGCAAATATTTGTAATAAAAATAAATATAAAGTGAGCACTGTGTACCTTGTATTCTGTGTTATGGGTGCAAATGTGTATTCTATGACCCATCCCCTCTGCCATGGAGTCTCTACTTTTGACTTTGTGTGAAGGAAATGAGGGCAATGGGGGTTGCGCCACCCTTCTATAGCTTGGGGAAAGGGCTAGGGCAACAGGGTGTGAGTGCTGCCCTACAGTGTGCTAGGCAAAGTTCTCTGGTTTCAGTGCTGTAGGTATGTGAACACCTGTAAGTGGAATATACATCTGCATCCATATCTTGAAGAACAACAGTTATGGAACAGGTGAGTACCTGTTTTCCAACCACAAATTTTTGGTTTTGATAAATTAGCATTTTCCAGCTAAACATTTTGTGGAAAAATTCCTGATCCCTAGTGTTGGACTCTTAACTCTGACTCCCTTTATAGTGCTGCAAAGCACTAGCCATATGCTATTTCATCTAATTGTAAATTAAGAATTTCATTCTGACACAGGAATGGTCGTCTTTGTTCTGTGTGCACAGGGCCTACCACAAAAGATTGGACCGTGACTAGGGCTTCTGGATGCAACCACAATATAAATAATAAATTTCAGTTGCAGTACATGGCATATCATGCTGTCAGAATTATGTAGGCATTTTAACTTCAAGATAAGTGATTAAATTAGTGGAGAGAGGAAAACCTGAAATCAGATGTTTGTTTTGTTTAGTAATGCATTTGCTTTACCATTCACAAAGAACTTCCTTTCATATCAGTTTAATGTTAGTTCAGAGTAAAGTGTTTTCACACATTGCATGCAAGTGGCTTTATTTTCCTACAAAGAAAAGTGTAAGGTCAATTACTTCTTTAAACACTTACTTTTAAATGTAAAAATTTACTAATTTGTAGAGAAAAAAACCCATAATATATACATGAAATGTGTGAAAATCTACATGGTTCTTAATTTGTGTGCTGTGGTATTGACATTAGCACAGCTGGGAAGTATTCATTTAAATTTAAATGCTCTGTAAAACACCTTTCTTACTGAAGGCTCCTGAAGTGTGTTAGAAGCTAAGTATACAGGTGACTTTTTTATATAAACACATGCTTCTGACTGATAGGTCTGATTTCTCGTTTTGGACAGTCCAATGAGTAATGTTATGACTGATACTCTGTAGTACCGCTGTTTGTAGTACATCAAAGCGCACAACAGAACTTTAGTGTGCAGCAGCAGCATCCACATGGCCAGTTAGCGCGCAGCAGGCTAGTCTCTATAGACATACACATCAGTTTGCCAAGCACTAACTGTGTAGACAAGCCATAAGACAGCAAGGATGTTAATTATAGGTGGCACAGGTATTGAGACTTTAAATTATGGTGGTGGGGGCTGTCGCCACCCCCTGTGAAAATCTGCCCAAATTTGGCCAAGTTATGAGTCTCTGAAAATCTCAGCTCAAACATCCTCAGGCTCTTGTTAGTGTTGTTACTAAATTCTCTGAAGGTTCCCTTCCATAGAAAAAGAGAGATCCATGAGATAGTGAATAGGAATCATGCCACCAGGTTGATGGCTGAAAAGTGATGCCTCATTGACATAGTTACCTAGCAGTCTGGTCATAGCAAACCATGGTTTCTATAACTTTATGCTGTGGCCCTTTGAGCAGAAGTAACTTCAGGGTGGCAAGTAATGTGAGCATTGGTCCCTATTCTATTGTGTAGGAAATACTGGAATTTTAGGAAGACTGCTACTGAAAGTATCCCAGTGTACAGTAGTGTCACAAAATAATGGGACATTAATTTTACTGTTATTACCTGCTGATGTTTCTTGTCATTTAATGGTTGTTGGCCACAAGCAATTGATAACTATAATTGGATAAAATGTATTTTATTGCCTAGCACTAGTTGTTGAAAGAAAATCTTAACTTCATATTTTTGACTGAATGTACATAAAGCCAGATCTCCAAAAAGATTGAAAGGTAACTGTTTAAACTAGAAGACAGGGTAAACCTCTGGACAATAAAAGACAAATAATACAAGTTTGAAACTGAGGTACAAAGAGGGAAAGAAGGTGAGAAACACAAAAGTACTTAATATCTTCCATTAGAAATAATGGCACAATTCAGCGCTCAGTATCCCAAGCTCTACTGTTCAGTGGCTAATGTAGCCAGAAAGCTTTTAAAATAACCCAGTTAATCAGATTTTTCCTTTTTATTTAAAAAAAAGAACTTTGTGCCAGGGCTGGATTTCCCCCCAAGATTTTCTGCAAGTGAGGGAGACATACATAATAAATTAATGGCCCCTTGACAGATTGATTTAGTAAATTATCATTTATAGATTGCAGTCTTTCATGTATGTGTTTCAGTTTATAGTGTTGCTGTTTTGTGATGAAACAAAAGTAATCATAGAATCATAAGACTGGAAGGGATCTCAAGAGGTCATCTAGTCCAGTCCCCTGCTCTAATGGCAGGACTATCTCTGACAGGTGTTTGTCTAACCTGCTCTTAAAAATCTCCAATGATGGAGATTCCACGACCTCCTTAGGCAGTGTATTCCAGTGCTTAACCACCCTGACAGTTACGAAGTTTTTCCTAATGTCCAACCTAAACCTCCCTTGCTGCAATTTAAGCCCATTGCTTCTTGTCCTATCCTCAGAGGTTAAGAACAATTTCTCTCCCTCCTCCTTGGAACAACCTTTTATGTACTTGAAAACTTATGTCCCCTCTCAATCTTCTCTTTTCCAGACTAAACAAGCCCAGTTTTTTCAATCTTCTTTCATAAATCATGTTTTCTAGACCTTTAATCATTTTTGTTGCTCTTCTCTGGACTTTCTCCAATTTGTCCACATCTTTCCTGAAATGTGGCACACAGAACTGGGCACAATACTCCAGTTGAGGCCTAATCAGCATGGAGTAGAGCGGAAGAATTACTTCTCATGTCTTGCTTACAACACTCCTGTTAATACATCCCAGAATGATGGTTGCTTTTTTGTGACAGTGTTACACTGTTGACTCCTATTTAGCTTGTGGTCCACTATGACCCCCAGATCCCTTTCCGCAGTACTTCCAAGGCAGTCATTTCCCATTTTGGATGTGTGCAACTGATTGTTCTTCTTCGAGTGCTTGCTCATATGTATTCCAATTAGGGTGTACGCGCCGCGCGTGCATGATCGTCGGAAGATTTTTACCCTAGCAACACTCGGTGGGCCGGCTGGCGCCCCCTGGAGTGGCGCCATTGCGGCACCTGATATCTACCTCAGCCGGCCCAGCGCCCTCTCAGTTCCTTCTTACCGCCCGTGATGGTCGGATCTGTGGAGCAGCATAGCTGATCTCCACCTCCCTAGCTTAGTTAGCACTCGATTAGCATTGTTAATGTTTTAAGTACTTTAAGTAGTTGTTAATAGTTTTCATAGTCTTGTAAGAAGTTTAGTGTAAATACTAGTGCGAGATAAGGGGCTTTTCCCCTTCTCTCGCCTCTGGTACCGGGCTCATGCCTGGTTCACCAGGATTCAAGCCGTCGGCTGGCTCCAAGCCAATGCCTACGGGGGACCCCCCCCCACGACTCCCGTTTGAGGCGCTGGGGGATCCCATCTCGCAGATAAGTGTCAGGTCTCCAAGGCTTTTAAGCCTAGAGCCAAGAAGGAGCGGGGCTTTCGCTTAAAGCAGCTCCTAGTAGAACCGACACTTGGCCCGAGGCCGGGCCCACTGTGCCTCAGCAACAGACCCCGGGACTGGCACCGCCGGACGCCGCTGTAGCTGCAAGTACAAGCCCTACCGGCCCAGACTTTCGGCCTGGCGCCAGCACCATCGGCTCCCGGTACCGCAAGGTCCATCGAACTTGGTGGCCGTGAGCTCCCCGGTACAACCCGAGGTAGAGCTAATACTACCGTCCAGACCGGCACCGGCCCCAGCGACTCCGGTACCGCAAAGTCTGTTGAGCTCTGCGCCCCAGGCGAAGACTCCGGCACAGATGACTCCTGCACCCTAAGGGCCGTCGACCTCGGTGCCTGTGCGCTCCCCGGTATGCACCGAGGTAGAGCTAATGCGGCTGGCTGCATCGGCACCAGCATCCGCCAACTCCGGTACCGCCAGGGCCGTTGAGTTCCGTGCCCGACTGAGGCACCGGCACCGTCACCTCCGGCACCGTACGAGGGCCGTTGAGCTCGGTAGCCGCCTGCTCCCCGGTATACACCGAGGTAGAGCCAACGCTGGCGCCTGCATCGGCACAGGCAGCCTCAACTCCGGCACCGCCATGGCCGTTGAGTTCCGTGCCCGACTGAGGCACCGGCACCGTCGCCTCCGGCACCGCAGGAGGGCCGTTGAGCTTGGTAGCCGTCAGCTCCCCGGTATACACCGAGGTAGAGCCAACGCTGCCGCCTGCATCGGCATCGGCACCGGCAGCCTCAACTCCGGCACCGCCAGGGCCGTTGAGTTCCGGGCCCGACTGAGGCACCGGCACCGTCACCTCCGGCACCGCAGGAGGGCCGTTGAGCTCGGTAGCCGTCAGCTCCCCGGTATACACCGCGGTAGAGCCAACGCTGCCACCCGCATCGGCACCGGCAGCCTCAGCTCCGGCAACGCCGGTGCCGTCGAGTTCCGCGCCCGACGGAGGCACCGGCACCGGCGACTCCGGCACCGCAGGAGTGCCGTTGAGCTCAGTAGCCGTCAGCTCCCCGGTATACACCGAGGTAGAGCCAACGCTGGCGCCCGCATCGGCACCGGCAGCCTCGACTCCGGCACCACTAGGGCCGTTGAGTTCCGTGCCCGACGGAGGCACCGGCACCGGCGACTCCGGCACCGCAAGAGGGCCGTCGAGCTCAGTGGCCGTGCACGAAGATTCGGCACCGGCGACTCCGGCACCGGCGACTCCGGCACCGTGAGGTCCGTCGAGTCCGTGGCACTGAGCTCCCCGGTTCGCACTGAGGTAGAGCTAATGCCGCTGACTGCATCGGCACCGACCCACTCCAGTACCGCAAGGTCCGTTGAGTTTCTCACCGTAGGCGAACAGACCCGGCACTGATGCACCGCAAGGTCTGTTGAGCCCGGGGGCCGTGAGCTCCCCAGTACGTACCGAGGTAGAGCTAATGCTGCCGCGAGGCACGTCTGCCATGCTGTGCCCGCTACCGCACACCGGAGCTGGCCGACACCGATCCAGCTCCAGGCGGACCCCCAGTCCCGGCACCGCTCGCAGTCCCAGCCCCCGATCCCCATCTCGGCGCCGGTCGCACTCGCGGTGCCATTCGAGATCGGCCTCTATATACAGCCGCTCCCGGCACCGCCTTCGATCCCGGTGCCGGTCGAAGCGCAGGTCCCTGGGAAGCCGGTCCCGCAGCCGATCGATGAGATGGCCCCCTTCAGGGTCCAGGTCGGGCTCTCGGCACCGAGACATGTGTCAAGGGCACCGCCGGCAGGAGCACTCCGCTCCACCCGGGACCTTCCGCTCCGCATTTAGATCCCCTCCCGCCCCAGACAGGGAGTGGTTGCCATATGGACCAAATCCACGGGATGGATTGTCCTAGACGCTGGCTGCAGAACGCACAGAATTCTGCCCAGAGACCACATCAGTGGTATTCCTGGACACTGCGGTCTTATTACCAGGACCAAGGCGTTCCTTCCACAGCCTCCCAATCGGCCCACTCGGAACCCCGAGTGACAGGGGCCACAGTATCCCGCCCTTCCCTAGAGGAGGTGCAGCAGATAGTGGAGCTCCAGGGTCACGTGGTGGTCATCCTCTTGGCTGACACCCTTGCCAGGCTAACCCTGCATTTCGCACGTACGTTCCAGACCAACGCCACTTCAATCTGATGATCTCCAGCTCGATTCCCCCCACTGCCGGGGGGGTTGAGAAAAGATATATGGCGTCCTCAAGGTCCTGTGAGTACGTACACTCTCACCCCCAACCGTGCTCCTTGCTTGTTCAATTTGTGAAGGAGAGGCACAGCCAGCAGCCCCTGCACCTAAGTCTAAGGAAAAGGGATTTCCCCCAGAAATCCAGGCAGAAGTACTCAACCCTGATTGAGGAAGGCAAAAAGGTGGCCAGAACATCTTTGCAGGCCTTCTTGGATGTCTCCGAATCGGCGACTGGGACACCGGCATTGGGTGTTGCCATATGCCGTATCTCGTGGCTGCAGTCCTCTAACCTCCTGGCGGGGGCACAATTCACGATTCAGGTCTTGCCCTTCGATGGGCAAGCCCCTTGTCTTCTCTGAAAAACAGACTCGAGACTTCACACCCTGAAGGACGACCGCACTATAATACGGTCGCTGGGGCTGCATACCCCTGCCACGCAGCGCTGGCCCGTCCGGGCCCTCGAGCATCGCCCCTACCCTACGCCCAGGCCTAGGCAGGACTTCATTAGAAGACCAGGCCAGGTGGTATAAGGAGGCAGCCTGTTATCAGGCTGGCCAGAACCAGGGCCCCCCCCCCTAAGCCATCGATGGGGCCCGAACAAAATGCTTGAAGTTGCAGCATCACTCCCTGTCCCTCTTCAGGGACCCTTCTCATGAGCAACTCCTAATTCAGGAAGCGCAAACGCTCCTCAATATAGGGGCAATAGAGGAGGCTCCAAGGGAGTTCAAAAAAAAAAAAAAAAAAAAAAAGGGGGTGGGAGGTTTACTCCCGTTATTCCTAATCCCCAAATCAAAACGGGGGTTATGTCCTATCCTGGACCTTCGCGAACTCAACTAATTCATGGCAAGTTGAAGTTCCTCATGGTTTTTCCCTGGGTTCTATTATACCTTCATGGGATCCTGGAGGCTGGTACGCTGCCCTCGACATGAAGGATGCGTACTTCCACATAGCTACTTGCCTACTTACCAACACACAGACGTTTTCTTCGCTCTGTAGTCGACCAAAGGCACTTTCAATCCACCGTCTTTCCCTTCGGCCTCTCCACGGCTCCGAGGGTTTTTCACGAAGTACATGGCCGTCGTAACGGCTTCTCTTCGTCAACGGTGAACCCAAGTATTCCCATGTCTCGACGACTGGCTCATCTGCGGCAGCGCCAACAGCCAGGTCCAGTCGCAGGTTCAGATTTCCATGAGCTCGACTCTCACTCGAGCGTTCCTGCAGAGCTTCCCAGCTTACCAGCATGAAGCTGCCGGGGTCTACTGGGTCTCATGGTGTCCTGCACGTTTGTGACCAGACACGCCACTTACGGCTCTGCTCGTTCCCGGCCTGGCTCTCGCCAGCGTGTCACCCACACAGAGACAACATGGTTGTGGGACTGAGGGTACCATCGCAGGTCCTAGCCTCCCATGACTGGTGGCTGGACCCCAAGAAGGTGCCATAAGGGGTGCCATTCCATACCCCACAGCTCTCCCTGGTCCTGACCACAGACGCGTCATCCCTCGGTTGGGGGACCCATCTGTAAGATCTTTAGACGCAGGGCCTGTAGCCAGCGCAAGAGTTATCCCTCCACATCAACGTAAGGGAGCTGCGGGCAGTGCGTCTTGCCTGTCAAGCCTTCTCCAAACACCTTCAGGATCGTTGTGCTATAGTCCTCACAGGCTACACAACGGCCATGCTTTTATATCAATAGGCAAGCAGGGGCACGTTCGTTCCTGCTCTGCCGAGAAGTCATATGATCGTGGGAGTTCTGCATAGCCCACTCCATCCACCTGGTAACCTCCTTTCTCCTCAGGGTTCAGAACACCTTGGTGGACCGCCTCAGCAGACCCTTCCAGGCTCCAGAGCGGCCCATTTGCCCGGATGTTACTCACTCTGTCTTCCGGGGCTGGGATTTTCCCACATACACCTGTTCGCGACTCGCGAGAATCGCAAGTGCCACGTGTTCTGCTCGATCCGGGGACGCTCCCCAGGCTCCCTGATGGACGCCTTTCTCGGGCCTTGGACGGATCACCTGTCCTATGCCTTTCCCCCATTTCCACTGTTCTGCAGGGTCCCGCTCAAGCTGCGCAGGGACAGGGCCCGCCTACTCCTAATCGCCCCGGCGTGGCCCAGGCAGTACTGGTACACTGCTCTCCTAGAGCTCTCGATGGCCGCCCAGATCACTCTCCCTTTGTGGCCGGACCGGATTACTCAGAAGCACGGCAGGGTCTCGCACCCTGACCTGCAACCTCTCCACCTCACGGGGTGGCTGCGGTATGGCTGAACCAGTCCGAGTTATGTTGTTCCGACCCGGTTCAACAGGTTCTTTTGAGTAGCGGGAAGCCCTCTACCAGGTCCACCTACTGAGCCAAAAGGGAAACGCTTTCCTGCTGGTGCGCCCCTCGGGGTATCGCCCCTCGCTGGTGGCGATCTCGGCCTTTTCACTCTGGCGAGAGTGGGCACTCGATTTTTCCAACCCCATGGCCACTAGCTTCCTCAAGGGGTTGGAACAGCTGTACACACTAGTCCAGCATCCGGCCCCTGCATGGGGACCTCAACGTTGTGATAACCAGGCTCATGGGGGCCCCATTCGAGCCTGTGATCACCTGCTCGATCCTGTACCTCTCCTGGAAGACTGCCTTCCTTGTAGCCTCGGCGAGGCATGTATCTGAGCTCAGAGCGCTCACTTCGGGACTCCTTACACGGTGTTCCATAAGGACGAGGTACAGCTGCGACCACACCTGGCCTCCCTCCCTGAAGGGGGTCGGCCTTTCATGTCAACCAAGACATTTTCTGCTGGTCTTCTACCGGAAGCCGTATGCTTCTTCAAAGGGATCGACATCTTCGCTCCCTGGCCATCCATAGGGCCCTCGCCTCCTACGTCCAGCGGACAAAGCCCTTTTGCAGAACGACTCAACTGTGCGTTACTATGGCAGACCGGATGAAGGGCCTCCCGGTCTCCTCCCAACGCAGCTCGTCCTGGATCACGTCGTGTATCCGGGTGTGTTATGACTTGGCTGGTGTTCCCACCACGCACCTTGCTGCCCACTCCACCCGAGCTCAAGCCTCGTCCTCCGCCTTCCTGGCACATGTACCTATACAGTACATATGTAGGGCAACAACCTGGTCATCGGTGCACACCTTTGCCATTCATTATACCATAGTCCAGCATCCCAGAGAGGACGCTGCATTTGGTTCACCAGTCCTGCGGTCTGCAGTTTCTCACTCCGACCCCACCGCCTAGGCAAGGCTTGGGAGTCACCTAATTGGAATACATATGAGCAAGCACTCGAAGAAGAAAAGACGGTTACTCACCGTAGTAACTGTTGTTCTTCGAGATGTGTTGCTCATATCTATTCCAAACCCGCCCTCCTTCCCCACTGTCGGAGTAGCCGGCAAGAAGGAACTGAGAGGGCGCTGGGCCGGCTGAGGTAGATATCAGGTGCCGCAATGGCGCCACTCCAGGGGGCGCCAGCCGGCCCACCGAGTGTTGCTAGGGTAAAAATCTTCCGACGATCATGCACGCGCGGCGCGTACACCCTAATTGGAATAGATATGAGCAACACATCTCGAAGAACAACAGTTACTACGGTGAGTAACCGTCTTTTCCTTTCTAAGTGGAGTACTTTGCATTTGTCCTTATTGAATTTCATCCTATTTACTTGAGACCATTTCTCCAGTTTGTCCAGATCATTTTGAATTTTAATCCGATCTTCCAAAGCACTTGCAACCTCTCCTAGCTTGGTATCATCCGCAAACTTTATAAGTGTACTCTCTATGCCATTATCTAAATCATTGATGAAGATATTGAACAGAATCGGACCCAGAACTGATCCCTGCGGGACCCTACTTGTCATGCCCTTCCAGCATGACTGTGAACCTTGGGAATGGTTTTCCAACCAGTTATGCACCCACCTTATAGTAGCTCCATCTGGGCTGTATTTCCCTAGTTTGTTTTTGAGAAGGTCATGTGAGACAGTATCAAAAGCTTTACTAAAATCAAGATATGCCACGTCTACCACTTCCCCCTAGGGTGACCAGACCGCAAATGTGAAAAATAGGGACAGGGAGTGGGGGTTAATAGGAGCCCATATAAGAAAAAGACCCAAAAATCGGGACATCTGGTCACCCTACTTCCCCGCCATCCACAAGTCTTGTTACCCCATCAAAGAAAGCTATCAGGTTGGTTTGACATGATTTGTTCTTGACAAATCCATGCTGACTGTTACTTATCACATTATCTTCTAGATGTTTGCAAAGTGATTAATTGATTATTTGCTCCATTGTCTTTCCGGGTACAGAAATTAAGCTGACTGGTCTATAATTCCCCGGGTTGTCCTTATTTCCCTTTTTATAGATTGGTACAATATTTGCTCTTTTCCTGTCTTCTGGAATCTCTTCCATCTTCCATGACTTTTCAAAGATAATCGCTAATGGCTCAGATATCTCCTCAGTCAACTCCTTGAGTATTATAGGATGCATTTCATCAGGCCCTGGTGACTAGAAGATATCTGATTTGTCTAAGTAATTTTTAACTTGTTCTTTCCCTATTTTAGCCTCTGATCCTACCTCATTTTCACTGGCATTCACTCTGTTGGGCGTCCAATCATCACAAACCTTGGTGAAAACCGAAACAAAGGAGTTATTAAGCACCTCTGCCATTTCCGCATTTTCTGTTATTGTTTTTCCCCCCTCATTGAGTAATGGGACTACCCTGTCGTTGGTCTTCCTCTTGCTTCTAATGTATTTATAGAATGTTTTCTTGTTACCCTTTATGTCTGCCTAGTTTGATCTCGTTTTGTGCCTTGACCTTTCTAATTTTGTCCCTACATACTTGTTTTATTTGTTTATATTCATCCTTTGTAATTTGATCTAGTTTCCACTTTTTGTAAGATCTTTTTTTTTTAAAAAAAAGATGATTGAAGATCTCCTGGTTAAGCCAGGGTAGTCTCTTGCCATACTTCCTATCTTTCCTATGCAGTGGGGTAGTTTGCTCTTGTTCCCTTAATGTCTTTTTGAAAAACTGCCAACTGTCTTAAGTTGGTTTTTCCCCTTAGACTTACTTCCCCTTACTTACGCACTCCCTGAGTTTGCTAAAGTCTGCCTTCCTGAAATCCATTATCTTTATTTTGCTGTTCTCCCTCCTACTATTCCCTAGAATCATGAACTCTACCATTTCATGATCACTTTCACCCAATCTGCCTTGCACTTTCAAATTCTCAACCAGTTCCTCCCTATTTGTCAAAATCAAATCTAGAACAGCCTCTCCCCTAGTAGCTTTCTCCACCTTCTGAAATAAAAAAATGTCTCCACTACATTCCAAGAACTTGTTGGATAATCTGCCCTGCTGTGTTGTTTTCCCAAAAGATGTCCAGTAGGTGAAGTCCCCCATCACCACCAAGTCCTGTGCTTTGGATGATTTTGTTAGTTGATTAAGAAAAGCCTCATCCACCTGTTCTTCCTGGTTAGGTGGTCTATGTAATAGACCCCTACCATGACATCACCCATGTTTTTTACCCCTTTTATCCTTACTCAGAGACTTTCAACAAGCCCGTCTCCTATTTCCATCTCAACCGCAGTTCAAGTGTATACATTTTTAATATACAAGGCAATACCTCCTCCCTTTTTTCCCTGCCTATCCTTCCTGAGCAAGCTGTACCCTTCTGTACCAATATTCAAGACATACATATTATCTCTGTGATGCCAACTGTGTCATAATTGTGTTTATTTACTAGCATTTCGAGTTCTTCCTATTTATTCCCCATACTTCTCATATTGGTATACAGACATCTAAGATACCAATTTGATTCCCATCCCCCAGTTCTGTCTTGTTTCTCCCTTATCCCTGATATAACAGCCCATGCTCCCCCCAGATTTTACCCTTCTCCCCAGTGGCGTAGGCAGGTTTAGAGCACAAGGGGAGCGGAGCTAAAAAAGGCAAAAAGCGTTGGGAGCAAAAAAAGGCGCCGGGAGCAAAAAAAAAAAAATACTCCACTCAGGCTGCAGTGCAGGAGCAAAAGGCGTCAGAACACAAAAAAGGCGGCGCTTCTGCTCAGTGGGGGAGCGGCTGCTCCCTCTGGTCCACCCCGGCTACGCTACTGCTTCTCCCACGTCTCCATATTTTTTACTTACCTGTGGGGTTTGGTCACCTGCCCCCTTCAAACTTAGTTTAAAGCCCACCTCACTAGGTTAGCCAGTCTCTATCCAAATATACTCTCCTGCTTCCTCAGTAGGTGGATGCCATCTCTGCTTAGCAGTCTCTTCTGAAACAGCATCCCGTGGTCAAGGAAGCTGAAGCCCTCCTAGCGACACCATTCTCGCAGCCAGGCATTCACCTCCAGGATGCATCTGACTCTACTGGGCCCCTACCCTTTATTGGAAGGATCGAAGAGAACACAACCTGCACTCCCAACTTGTTCACCCTTATTCCCAAAGCCCTAGAGTTACTTCTGATCTGCTGAGGGTCATACCTTGCAGTATCATTAGTGCCCACATGGATGAGTAGCATGGGGTAGTAGTCAGAGGACCGGTTAATCCTCGACAATCCCTCCGTAACATCTCGGATGTCGAGTTTAAAAATAAATACATAGTTTACAAAATGAGGGCCTTAGCCTGTTGCAGTTAGTCAGTGGAAATTTTACAATTAACTTTAGCAGATGCAGAATTGGGAGCAGAACTGCATCCTAAAGCAGTCAAAATTATTTGTAAAATAATATTGAAATGGAGAAAATGGCTATACAGAAAACTTCTTAAAATGAAGTTAGATTCAAGCCACATGCAAGATGCCTAATTAATATTAGCTCTAAGAATGGGCTTCCTTCAACATTTGTATAGAAATTAACATGAATTTATGGTGCCCTTAGCACTCTTGCAGAAAAGTTTTATAATGTGTGTAAATTGTTTTAGAAATCTTGAATATTTATACAGTGTTAATCTAATTGGCAGAGAAGTGGGACTGCTAATATTTTATATATTTGATCTTATCAGTGAAGCATGCTGATAGTTCTTCATAGTGGTCAGTGCTTGTGTCTAGGTTATGCAGTCTGGATTGATTAGCTGGCTCACTCTTCAAGGTAGCTCTACTGCATTGATAGTAGAGGAGTAGAAGGTTTGCTTTGCTAGTTGTTCTCAAGACTCTGATGTGATGTCTCTAAAAAGTCTGCCAATTAATGATGGCTAGGTTGAGTAGCTGTTGGGGATAATTAACTCAAGATAAATAACAAGGAATTTGTAGCACATAAGTGCCAAATCTGATTTAGCTGTGGGGCATTAGTGTGCTGGGGATACCAGTTTAGGATCAGCTTGGAGATTCTAGGCCAGAGGAACATATCTCTTGTATGGAGGCTGTGCCTTTGTGATTCAGAGGAAGGCTGAAAATCTGGATTGTTCAACAAGGTGTTTTCATTGGGCAGTTTTGGCCTTGGAGTAGGTTGCCATTCCATCCTATTATTTTGTAGAGGAGTGTTGTTTGTTGGTGTTTAAAATGGGAAGGAACTTGTGGGTTAAGGAAAAACAAAATAGTGGTTTCCTGGAATGAAGGGCTGTGGGAGTAGCCTAAGCACCTGTTTACACAGGGCCACTCAAAAGTTAATCCAAATTTATTGACGAGAGAGGCCGTGCAGGGGTTTAATGTGGTTTAACTAATCCAATTTAATACCCCTCCACGCCTGAGTTAATTCAGATTACTTTTCCTGAATGTCCCTGTGTAGACAAGTCCTTGGGTGTCTCCTACACTCCTTCATTCCAAGAGACCACTGTTTTGTTTTTCCTTAGCCCACAAGTTCCTTCCCAAATGTCCCCATGTAGACAAGCCCTAATAGCCTGTCCGGCTCAAACACTTGGTTAGAACTAGTTTTAGAAGTAGAACCCACACACAAGCACTTGATAGTTAACTATTCTTTTCCATCCATTTTTATACTGACCACTCGTGTTTATCAAAATCTTTTAATTAATTCACTTGACTAGAATATGAGCAGCAACTCTGGCTTTATAGCTGATTTTAAAAGTGCAAAATGCATTGCACACTCCTAAACTTAGTTTTCAATTAGAAGTAGTATTCGCTTCCTATAAGCATCCTAATTAACTTTGATCTTTCTTGGACCCAAAAGATCATGTTAACAATGCAGTGTTGCCAACTCCCTCAAATTTAACATGAGTAATGTGATTTTTTCCTCTGTAGCAGACAATCTCATGATGACTAAAAAAGATGAAAGCTTCATGTAATTTTTGGGAAGCAAAATGAGAGAGACTGATTCCCTCGCACAATGACCTGTAGCCTAGGGGAAGGTCTTCCGTTGACTGCTTGTTAACGTATGTTCCCTTATAATGGGAAATGTTGTCAGTGTATCCAGAGAGTTGAAGACCCTGTCTATGTAAACTCCAAAAAGATCAAAACTTTGATTAAATAAATGTAACTTTCCAGAAGGCAGCTCATTCTCAAGGGTGCCACATTTGTGCTTATGGGAGACTGGGGACAGGGCATTGCTAATAGAGCTGGTCAGGGATTTTCTGTCAAAATGACTTTTCCAACTGAAACTACAGTTTCTGCAGAATGAGCTTTCCACAGTTTTAATTTTGCTAACATATTTGATTTTTGCACTGGGGAAAATTATAAATGAGTTTGGTTTGGGATGGTTCAACTCAAATCATAATATTTTGAGTTGTTGAACTGACGCAACATTTTTTATTTAAAATCATTTCAACAAACATTAAACTACATTTCCTTGTCAGTGCACTGATTTATAAGAGCTGTAGTCTTGGGACCCTGTTCTCTCCAAACAACCAGTCTACTGGCTGGACTACCTCTCCTATGATACAATATGAATTTCTCTGATTATAGTTGCATGGGACATCATGGGAGATGTAGCCCAGACAGCAAACAGCTCCATAGGAAAGAATGGGTGCATCAGGCTCCCGAGTTACAATTCCCATGAGGCAATGCACCAGTGACTGACTTGAAACAGTGTTTTAGGTCAGTTCAAAAAACTGAAATGACACATTTTGATTTTGGTAATGTCAACATCTCATTTCAATAAAAAATGTTGAAATTTCTCAATACATTTTTCAGAATTTTCCATCTTGCCAAAAATGTGTGAAATTTCAACTTTTCATCCTGATGCGAGACAAAAACATAATTTGAAATGTCAGAATTTTGCTCACTTCTAATGTTGCTAGTGAGCTACAGAGCATTTCATCTATAGGTTACCAGTTTTAATCCCTGATGAACTAGGCAGGATTCGGAGTTGTTTCCACCTAGTGGTTATGTGGTGAGTCCCAGTTCCAGCTTTCATGTCATAAATACACCACTGTGGTTTGCACTAGGACTGTAAGCTCTTTAGGGTATTTGTTGTTTGATGGAATACGTTTCTTTGGGTTGGGTGTTGAATGAGTATGGATTGAGATCAGATGCTGTGTTTCAGATGACTCATTTGTACAGCATGTTGACTCAGTAGGGAATAATGCCAATCTGGCATGAAGTCCTGTTGTCCCTACCTTATTTTATATTCAGGAAGCGACTGCTGGCATTCCTACTTATCTGGGAGTAAAACAGAGTGGGAATCAAGATACCAACAAGAGTTTCAAGAATAAAACTGAAATGAGACCGTGTGGGAGAACTGCAGCTAAATGAATAATATTTAAAAGCATACATCCCTTCACCCCACTGAAATCAAAGATTGAAATCCCCCATAACCCAAGCCTGATCCCAGATGTACAGTACCTTACTTCTTAACTTCTGTAAATGTGATTCTAAACATTAACTTTAATAAAAATTTTAAATCTGTCCCACTAACATTGTTACTAGTTCCATCCAAAGATGTTGGTGTTAGGAACATAAAAATTGCCATACCAGATCATTCCAGAGATCCATCTAGTCCAGTAGCCTCACTGATAGTACTAAATGATCCAGAAGAAGCTGCAAAAAACCTCATGTGGGCAATTATGGAGTAACTTATCCATAGAGAGAGTTTCTTCCTGACCCCCTCGGTTAGAGGCTGACTTAGGTCTTGAAGCAGAAGGGTTTATGTCTCTTCTAGACTTTTTTTTTCATTAACTGTATAAATGTATATTCTTCTTCGAGTGCTTGCTCATATGTATTCCAATTAGGTGTGTGCGCGCCGCATGCACGATCGTCGGAAGATTTTTACCCTAGCAACACTCGGTGGGCTGGCTGGCGCCCCCTGGAGTGGCGCCATTGCGACACCTGATATTTACCTCAGCCAGCCCAGCGCCCTCTCAGTTCCTTCTTACCGCCCGTGACGGTCGGAACTGTGGAGCGCAGCGTAGCTGATCTCTACCTCCCTAGCTTAGTTAGTACTTGCTTAGCATTGTTAATGGTTTTAAGTACTTTAAGTAGTTGTTAATAGTTTTGATAGTCTTGTTAAGAAGTTTAGTGTAAATATTAGTGGGAGATAAGGGGCTTCTCCTCTCCTCTCCTTTCTGGTACTGGTACCAGGCTCATGCCTGGTTCACCGGGATTCAAGCCGTACTCGGCTGGCTCCAAGCCGATGCCTATGGGGGACCCCACGACTCCTGTTTGAAGTGCCTGGGAGATCCCACCTCACAGAGAAGTGTCGGATCTCCAAGGCTTTTAAGCCTAGAACTCAGAAGGAGCAGGACTTTCGCTTAAAGCAGCTCCTATTAGAACCGGCACTTAGCCCGATGTCGGCCCCGCCGTGATCCGGCACCGACAGTGTCGGCACGCAGTGCATCAGCGGCACAGGTGCGCCCAAGCACTAGCAAGGAGCCACGGCACCGGACAACTCTGGCCATGTTACCACAGAGGCGTCGTTTGCTATCCCCAACCTTGGAGAAACAGACCCCGGGGCTGGCACTGCCTCGACGCCGCTGCAGCTGCAACTGGTACAGGGCCGCCCGGCCAAGACTTTCGGCCTGGCGCCTTTCGGCCTGGCGCCAGCACCATCGACTCCGGTACCACAAGGTCCGTCGAGCTCGGTGGCCGTGAGCTCCCCGGTACGCACCGAGGTAGAGCTAATGCTGCCGTCCATACCGGCACCGACTGCGTTGACTCCGGTACCGCAAGGTCTGTTGAACTCGGCATCCCAGGCTCAGACCCTGGCACCGACAACTCCGGCACCGCAAGGTCCGTCGAGCCCGGTGGCCGTGAGCTCCCCGGTACGCACCAAGGTAGAGCTAATGCTGCCGTCCACACCAGCACTGGCTCCGTTGACTCCGGTACCACAAGGTCCGTTGAGCTCGGCATCCCAGGCTCAGACCCTGGCACCGACGACTCCGGCACCGCAAGGTCCATCGAGCCCGGTGGCCGTGAGCTCCCCGGTACGCACCGAGGTAGAGCTAATGCTGCCGTTCCACACCGGACACCTTTTCGGCAGCGAGGGACTTGATCGCACTTACCAAACCGGCACCACATCAGCCTTTGGTGCCGCGGGTGTGGATCATCCCTTCCTGAGGCAAGCCTGCCATGCTGTGCCCACTACCGCACACAGGAGCTGGCTGACGCCGATCCAGGTCCAGATCGAGGTCTCAGTCCCGCTCCAGGTGGACCCCAGTCTCGGCACCGCTCGCAGTCCCGGCACCGATCCCCCATCTTGGTGCCGGTTGCACTCGCGGCGCCGTTCAAGATTGGCCTCTAGATACAGCCGACACCATTACGACTCTCGGCACTGATCCCGGTGCCGGTTGCAGCGCAGGTCCCCGGGAAGCCAGTCCCACAGCCGATCGACCAGACATTCCCCTTCAGGGTCCACGTCGGGCTCTCGGCGCCGAGACACTCATCGATACCGCTCCACTCGTCGATACCGCTCCAGATCCCGGTACCGCTCCCGATCCCGGCACCAATCCCCTTCACCAATGGCACTGCGTACCAGCCGGCAGGAGCACTCCGCTCCACCCTGGACCTTCTGCTCCGCATCTAGATCCTCCCGGACGGAGAGCGGTTGCCATATGGACCAAGTCCACGGGATGGATTGTCCTAGCCGCTGGCAGGGGGACACACAGGACTCTGCCCAGGGACCACAACAGTGGTCTTATCACCAGGCCCAAAGGGTTCCTTCCAGAGCCTCCCAATCGGCCCACCCGGAGCCCCGGGTGCCAGAGGCCACAGTATCCCGCCCTCCCGCAGAGGAGATGGAGCAGGTAGGGCAACTCGAGGATCCCGTGGTGGACATCCTCTTGGCTGACGCCCCTGCCAGGATAGCCCTGCCTTTCGTACGTACGATCCAAACCAACGCCACTACAGTCTGGCAATCTCCAGCTTCGAATTCCCCCACTGCCAGGAGGGTGGAGAGAAAATATATGACGTCCTCAAGGTCCTTTGAGTACGTATACACTCACCCCCAACCATGCTCCTTGGTTGTTCAATCTGTGAGCGAGAAGGAAAGGCACGGCCAGCAGGCCCCTGCACCTAAGTCTAAGGAAGCGAGGTGCCTGGACCTGTTTGGTAGAAAGATCTACTCTGGGGAGGGCCTACAGCTCAGAGCAGCTAACCAGCAGGCCTTTTGCGTCGTTATAACTATAACACCTGGGACTCAATGCAGAAATTCAGGGAATTTGTTCCCCAGAAGTCCAGGCAGGAGTACTCAGCCCTAATTGAGGAAGGCAAAAAGGTGGCCAGAACATCTTTGCAGGCTTCCTTGGATGTCGCCGCCTCGGCGGCTAGAACACCTGCATTGGGTGTTGCCATACGGTGTATCTCGTGGCTGCAGCCCTCCAACCTCCCGGCGGAGGTACAATTCACGATTCAGGTCTTGCCCTTCGATGGGCAAGGCCCCGTTTTTCTCCGAGAAATGGACTCGAGACTTCAGACCCTGAAGGACGGCCGGACTATAATATGGTCGCTGGGGATGCATACCCCTGCCACGCAGCGTCGGCCCTTCTGGGCCCTCGAGCATTGCCCCTACCCTATGCCCAGGCCTAGGCAGGACTTCGCTAGAAGACGTGGCTGGGTGGTAGGAGGAGGCAGCCTGGTCATCAGGCTGGCTGGAACCAGGGCCCCCGTAAGCCATCGTCGAGGCCCAAACAAAACTTTGAAGCTACGCCCGAAGGCGGAGCATCACTCCCCGTCCCTCTTCAGGGACCCTTCTCATGAGCAACTCCTAATTCAGGAAGTGCAAATGCTCCTCACTATAGGGGCAATAGAGGAGGTTCCAAGGGAGTTCAAGGGAAAAGGGTTTTACTCCCGTTATTTCCTAATCCCCAAATCAAAAGGGGGGTTACGTCCTATCCTGGACCTTCGCGAACTCATCAAATTCATGGCACGTTGAAGTTCCGCATGGTTTCCCTGGGTACTATTATCCCTTCCATGGATCCTGGAGACTGGTACGCTGCCCTCGGCATGAAGGATACGTACTTTCACATAGCTGTTTACCCGCCACACAGACGTTTTCTTCGCTTGTGGTTGACCAAAGGCACTTTCAGTTCACCGTCCTTCCCTTCGGCCTCTCCAGGGCTTCAAGGGTTTTCACGAAGTGCATGGCCATCATAGTGGCTTCTCTTCGTCGACGGCGAATCCAAATATTCCTGTACCTCGACGACTGGCTCATCCGCGGCAGCTCCAGCAGCCAGATCCAGTCCAGTCGGCTCTCGCTCGAGCATTCATGACAGAGGCACGCTTTCAGGCCCTAGTAACCATCATCCACGGCCTACAGAGCTTCCCAACTCAACAGCACGAAGCTGCCTGAGTCTACTGGGTCACATGGCGTCCTGCACGTTCGTGACCAGACACGCCAGTTACGCCTCCGTTCGTTCCAGGCATGGCTCTCGTCAGCGTATCACCTACGCAGAGACAACATGGTTGTGGTACTGAGGGTGCCATCGCAGGTCCTAGCCTCCCTAGACTGGTGGCTGGACCCCAAGAAGGTGCTGGAAGGGGTGCCATTCCATACCCCACAGCCCTCTCTGACTCTGACCACAGATGCGTCATACCTCGGTTGGGGGGGGCCCACCTGGCAGATCTTTAAACACAGGGCCTGTGGTCGGCGCAAGAGTTATCCCTCCACATCAACATGAGGGAGCTGCGGGCAGTGCACCTTGCCTGACCAGCCTTTTCCAAGCGGATTCAAGGTCGTTGCGTTGCAGTCCTTACAGACAACACAACGGCCATGTTTTACATCAATAAGCAAGGCGGGGCACCTTTGTCCCCCCTCTGCTGAGAGGCCATGCGTTTGTGGGAGTTCTGCATAGCCCACTCCGTCCACCTGGTGGCCTTCTTTCTCCCAGGGGTTCATAACACCTTGGCGGACCGCCTCAGCAGATCCTTTCAGGTGCACGAGTGGTCCATTCGCCCGAATGTTATCCACTCTGTCTTCCGGAGCTGGGGTTGTCCCCGCATAGATCTCTTCGCGACTCGTGAGAACCGGAAGTGCCACGTGTTCTGCTCGCTCCAGGAATGCTCCCCAGGCTCCCTGACGGACGCCTTCCTCCTGCCTTGGACAGATCACCTGTCCTATCCCTTTCCCCCATTTCCGCTGGTCCACAGGGTCCTGCTCAAGCTGCGCAGGGACAGGGCCCGCCTAATCACCCCGGCGTGGCCCAGGCAGCACTGGTACACCACTCTCCTAGAGCTCTCGGTGACCACCCCGATCACTCTCCCATTGTGGCTGGACCTGATTACTCAGGAGCACGGCAGGGTTTATCACCCCGACCTGCAACCTCCCCACCTCATGGCGTGGCTGCTGCATGGCTGAACCAGTCCGAGTTATGTTGTTCCAGCCTGGTTCAACAAGTTCTGCTGAGTAGCAGGAAGCCCTCTACCAAGTCCACCTACTCGGCCAAGGGGAAGTGCTTTTCCTGCTGGTGTGGCCCTCGGGGTATCAACCCCTCGCAGGTGCCAGTGCATATCATCCTGGACTACATCTTGTCCCTGAAAGAGCAAGGTCTGGCAGTCTCCTCTTTGAAGGTCCACCTGGCAGCGATCTCGGCCTTTCACTCTGGCGAGAGTGGGCGCTCGATCTTTTCCAACCCCATGGTCAGCAGGTTCCTCAAGGGGTTGGAGTGGCTTTACCCACTAGTCCGCCATCCAGTCCCTACAGGGGACCTCAACCTTGTGATAACCAGGCTCATGGGGGCCCCATTTGAGCCTATGGCCACCTGCTCGCTCCCGTACCTCTCCTGGAAGTCTGCCTTCCTCCTAGCCTCGGCGAGGCACGTATCTGAGCTCAGAGCGCTCACTTCGGAACCTCCTTACACGGTGTTCCATAAGGACAAGGTACAGCTGCGACCGCACCCGGCCTCCCTTCCTAAAGGGGTGTCGACCTTTCATGTCAACCAAGACATTTTTCTGCCGGTCTTCTACCCAAAGCTGCATGCTTCTCCAAGGGAGCAACAACTTCACTCCCTGGACGTCCGTAGGGCCCTCGCATTCTACATTGAGAGGACAAAGCCCTTTCGGAGAATGACTCAACTGTTCGTTGCTGTGGCAGACCAGATGAAGGGCCTCCCGGTCTCCCCCCCAACGCATCTCATCCTGGATCACTTTGTGCATCCGGACGTGTTACGACTTGGCTGGTGTTCCCACCACGCACCTTACTGCCCAATCCACCCGAGCTCAAGCCTCGTCCTCCGCCTTCCTGGCGCATATACCTATACAGGAGATATGTGGGGCAGCAACCTGGTCATCGGTGCACACCTTTACCACTCACTATGCCATAGTCCAGCATTCCAGAGAGGACGCTGCGTTTGGTTCAGCAGTCCTGCATTCTGCGGTATCTCACTCCGACCCCACTGCCTAGATAAGGCTTGGGAGTCACCTATTTGGAATACATATGAGCAAGCACTCGAAGAAAAGACGGTTACTCACCGTTGTAACTGTTGTTCTTTGAGATGTGTTGCTCATATCCATTCCAAACCCGCCCTCCTTCCCCACTGTCAGAGTAGCCAGCAAGAAGGAACTGAGAGGGCGCTGGGCCGGCTGAGGTAAATATCAGGTGCCGCAACGGTGCCACTCCAGGGGGCGCGCCAGCCAGCCCACCGAGTGTTGCTAGGGTAAAAATCTTCCGCCGATCTTGCACGTGGTGCGCACACACCTAATTGGAATAGATATGAGCAACACATCTCGAAGAACAACAGTTACAACGGTGAGTAACCGTCTTTTCCTTTTTCTTTCATTGTTGTAAAGGCTTGGCCCCAATGATATCTAATAGCACTGAATTCACAAGGTAAGTTAGGGAGGGAGGATGACCCTAGTCACGCCAATCAGCCCTGTATTCACACCCTACATGCTACTGTGATATTTGTACAAATGGGACTCTGAGGTATATGAAACCTAATAATGTGCTGGTTATTAATATCATTAAAAATGTTCTGTGTGAAGTTATGAATTCTTCTGCATGATGTTACTGGAATATGTTTAAGACAAGACAGCGTAGCCTAGATAAAGGTGATAAACAGGTCAGACCTAGGCAAAGGAATGTGGGTTACCTCAGTCTAAATATTAACGAAGCCATCAAGCTAAACCAATGGAGGTTGTTCTGATTCTGAGAGAGAGAGAATTTAATGTGGTTTCTGCATCCCAGAGAGAGACAAGAGACTGAATCCCCAGGAGGCCTTCCTGACTTAAGATAAAGAGATCTCTTTGGGGATATAAACTACACAGAGAGATTCCATTTGGATCCTTCACCTTAGGAGACAAAGAAACCAAGTAATTTAAAGTTTCTGATAGGTCCTGGACAGGTTGGCCTGTAAAATGCTAGAAAGGAGACTGTGGGTGAAAGAAAGCATCCTGAACAGACTCTCTCTGGTATCTAAAACTTAATCTAGCAAGTTTTCACTCTTATTTGCATGCAGCTATCTCTACCTTTTATCTCTTTTTCTTGGTATCGCTTAATCCATGCTCCTTTTATTAGTAAACTTGTTTTGATTTAATTATAAATCATCAGTGCTGTGTAAATTCAGTAAAATGTGTGCTTCCAGGAAGCTAATAGGTGGAAGTGTTTTACTCTCTCTGTAAAGGGAGGAAACCTAACACTTTCTCTGTGAGGGTCCAACCAGAGGGACTGGTTCCTGTAGTAGGATGATTTTGGGTTGAATTTGGGGCTAGAAGAGTACTAAGGTCAGCGTGCAGGGAATAACCAGGTTGGGCAAAGCCAGGATGAGGCTTGTGTGCAATTGGGGTCAGAGCTCTGGATCAAAGCTACACAGCCACAAGACACCCAGGGTTACCAGGCAGACTGTGACCAAACCTCTTACTGGCTTGGCAAACCCCAATATGTCATCAGGGGTGGGGAGCGGGGGAGGGAAATTTGGCAATTTAAAATTTGATGCCTCTGTTTCATTGACTATACCTTTGCTTCACTGAATATCCCTGTTCTGAAACAAAGTAAATACTTTATATGTGCTGTTTGTTTTTCTGTATGCTTTTATCATGTCCCATCATATTTTTTTCTCCAGTCTAACTCCCTTCAATCTCTCATGAACATCTTTCCATGTGCCTGATTATTTGTCATATATCTCTAAACTGCCTTATATGTTTACCATACTCCTTGTTAGTGTTAATTTCTGATTACATAATACTATCGTCCATGATGGTTATAATTTTGATTTATATAATGGAATTATATTCAGCATTCCTGTCTCTTATCGCTCTTTATTGCTTTTTTTATTGTCATGATACATTGAGTGATGATTTCCATTAAATGGTCCATAATGAAACCTATTTTTCCCCTGAGTGTTTACAGTTAATTTAAAATCAGCAATCCAACATGTCAGTGACCAACACGTTTTTTGCCTTTGGGGTTTTTTTTTTTAAAGTGGGGTGTGAGTGGGAGAGAGAATTGATAAAATCCAAAAAGCCCTACTGGGTGGGTTTTTCAGAGAGTGGCGGGAGGAAGACTTGGGGTTTTCACAAACTTGGGAATCAGCTTTGAGCAATATCTATTCATTTCTTTACTCCCTGTCTGGAGTGATACGGAACTTTGTAGAAACTGAATTACTAGTAAGAAATTAACCTTTGTATACTAATTTGTCATGAACCAAGAGTATAATGTGCTCCTAAATCTGTCATTGATAGTTTAACCCATGGAACTATTTATGGAGGTGGCCTTCAGTAGAAGCCTGCTTGTGATTATATGAATTAAATATTTTGGAAACTAGCTTTTCTTTCAAGTTTTAGAACAGGGAAACTGTACTCTAAATAAATTACATTCTATAATAAATCATCCCACACATACCAGAAAACTCTTTATAACAGTTCCAGATATGTATGGTCCATGCTTCTGGGCCTATCCTTTTGGGTAGCAGTCAATGCAAAAATGTTACATTGAATTTGGGTGGGTATTGTGAACAATTATATCTTTTACCCTTTTGAATCATTCACTGTTCGTGAATTATGCCACATGGTAACTGAGGTAACTGGCACAAACCATCAGGTTAGTGTAATAACCTTCTTAGCTTAATGAAGAGCTCTAACCACATAGAGAAAATGTCCTCTGAAGAGCATATGTAGTGTACCCATAACCATTGACCTTCATAATTTTGCTGTCTGCATCAACTTACTTGCAATAAGCTTGCAGTAATTTGGAGCAGCATTCAGATCACGAGTGGTAGTTATGATGCTGAGCTTGTCTTTTCACTGCTGAGTTTAGAGTCTTTGAGGTTTGGATTAAAAAACTTCAATGAAACCACAAGAAAGACATCGGGTGAATAATTGAACAGGTGGAACAAATTTGTTAAATCTGTTATTAGGAAAACAGCAACTTGCTTTTTAAGTAGTAAATCAATCTGCAGTTTAGTGTTCCATTTTGGGGCGGGAATATGAGAATCTAAAAATATCTATAAATACAAAGAAAAACTCTAAAAACTGATCCAAATTACAGTATAAGATTGCCTGTTTTTTTGACATTATGTATATTAAAGTTCATTGGCATTACCACTGTGATGCAGATGTGACTAAAAGTCAGTACATTTCATTTAGGTTAGTCCATATTTTATTTACTTGGTAGCTAGTTATTATTTATTGCACTAGCTTGTAAAGGCACCAATCGGAATTGGGGCCCCATTCTGCATGTTGCAGTTAAACACATATTAAGACAATACCTACCCACATCTATTAGATAAGATTCTTCATGTGCCTCGTCTTTATAAAATAAGACCGCTTGTCTAGGTGACATGGAATGGAATATGCAGGAGATGTAATATATATGTATTGTTCCCTCTACTATATTTCCTAGTGCTTTGTCTAGTCTAGTTTCAAATATCACAACTTCTTTTGGAAAGTTATTCCAGTGTCTAATACATCTCAATACAATCTTCCTGATATTTAGCCTGAATTGTCCCTTATGTAATTCCATCTGATTATTTCTAGTATTACCGGGCAAAATAAGTCTTCAGCCTTGGTATTTACAGATTTCAAACTCTATAGATTTGCCATGTCTCACCCCTTATTCATTCCTTACTCAAGCGATGCATATTTTGTTTTCCAGTTTTTAGGTCGTTCACAACTCCTTTCAAGTTCAATATCTTTCTGGTAGTAGTGAAAATCCAGAACTGAATGCAATATTCCAGATTATGCATCATAGCTGCGCAGAGACATGTTACATCCCCAATCTATAATTTGATTTTTTTGCACATTTTGACACATCCCTTCACAACCTGATGATCTAATTTGATGTCCACTGTGGCTCAGTATTTGTTTTTGATGTTTCTCACTCACATTTAATATAGTAATTTGGGTAAATTTCTTTCAGAGAGTACTGGCTTTTGTTTGTCCATATTAATCTAATTTTGCTGTCTTCTTCTCTTGTCTCCATCCTCTGTCTGTTTGTCCTTTTTGCTGTTGCATACATCATTTTCCAATTTATTCAAATTTGCAGAAATTATTCAATCTGTAGGAGAGAAAATGCCTGTTAAAAAGTTTTTAATTTCTTTATGTAGCTGCTCCATTTCTCTGGAATTTGTGTGCTTCCTTTACTGTAAAATAACTGAATCACTTCTTTCCTTAAATCCTGTTTTAAAAGGTTATCTGAATGATGGAGAAGAATTGGGTCTGTCCAATTGTGTTCCTTCTTTATGATGTACAAAGAAGGCCAGAACGTTTTTTAAGTCTCTTCTGCACACTTTTAACCTTTTGGCTTGTCTTGCTTAAAACACAACAGTGGCATAGCTGTGCTGCTGTACCACTATGGTGTAGACACTATTTATGCTGAGATGAGGGATTCTCCTGTCAGAGAAGGCAATCCACCTCCCCAAGAGGTGGTAATTAGATCAATGTCAGAATTCTTCCATCGACCTAGTGCTGTCTACATGGGGATTTAGGTTGGTGTAACTAAGCTGCTGGAGGGTGTGGATTTTTTATACCCCTGACCAACATAGTTAACCAAGGTAATTTTCTAGTGTAGAGCAGGCCTTAGAAATATCAGGAATATCAAGTATGGTAGTTCATGCTTTTCTGTAAGTCTCCCGTGGAGGATCCAAAGATGTAGGAACTTTTTGAGAACTTTGTCAGCCCTTTATTGAAGGGACTGAAAAGTTGGCTCTTTAACAAAATGATTCTCTTGCCAATAGTTAGGCATTTGAGTTAAATAGGTATTAACAAAAACAGTCTGAATAGAAAATCCTGTTTGAATCAATTTGTATTCCCTTGATATGTAAAACTCTAATAGACCATAGTCTTCCAGGAAAAGCAGAGTAGATAAGACCTGATTTTTCCTAAAGTGAAAATATATGATGATAGCCTCCCCCCCCCCCCCCCCACTTTTTTGGCCTCTATTTATACATTAAAGAAAACAGCACAAACCTCTCCCTCCCCCCCCCCCCCAGTCAATTTTAACCTTCAGCTTTCATTTCTCTTTATTTGTCTTTTGTGTCTTGTTCGCCTTTTTCTCCAAGTCACTGTATCTTGCTATGGTCCCTTTCTCAGTCATGAATGGATTTTATCTGCACAGCACCCGTGGGAGGAAGGGAAGCGGAGGGGAGGGGAAGAGTATTGCCCCATTTTGCAAATGAAGAAATAAGGCACGGGGTAGTTTAAATGACCTGGCCAAGAGCCCTGGTCTTTTGAGTTCAAACTCCAGTCTAACGTGCTATCTATTAGATCATTTTTGCAACTAATTCTAGCCAAACCTGTGAGTGCCTTCTAATTTGAAAACAGTTAACTGACTTTTTAAGTTCAGATGAAAGGCCAGATACAATGAAAACTCTTGAATTGTGTTTTTATTTTTAAATCTACATTAACTTGTCAGATCAATGAATTGATGTCTCTTGCACCATGCAAAGAAATAAGCCAAAGCCATTAGTGTACCAGATGTTGGATTGTTAAAATCTCTATTCGTCATAACACAGTGTGAGTGGAGAATGTTTGTTTGCCGAGACTTCCTTTTCATATGCAAGCAAAATAATCCAGAAGATGCCTTTGGTTGTTAGCTGGAAATATCCTGAGTGATCTTCTGCTGAGTAATAATTTTTTTCCTCATTCAGCCAATGCATGAGTCAAAACTGACAGGAAACTCTGTCAGACATCAAGCATCTGATGTCTGAAAATTGACCTGTGAGTTAAAAGGCAGCTCTTCAATATTCATCAGGTGATCTCTTCCTTAGCAGTGTGTTTCTCAAACAGAAACCATCATGGACTTATTGAAATGTATTGGATCTCAAGCTGATTGCATATGGTGTCATGATCTTAATTCTGCCCTTTTTTTTAGGTATGCAAAACTGTGCAACCTAAACCCTAGAATTTCCTGTTTCATGAATCTTTAGGCATCTAATTAGATTATCTTAATCCATACCAAAGAGAAGGCCTTAATTTTTTAATCCTTTAGGTTTTTATCAGGTGTCTTTTTTTGTGTGTTTTGCAGGCAGTTTAGATGTACTGTAAGTGTGCGTATATCCAAACTTTCCATTTCAAATCTATGCCGTTTGACAATTTGGGAAATATTACTATAAAGATTGAAGTAAAATGGCTGCAAAGTATGTTGAGTTATGATTGTGCAACTACTTCAATATGTGAATTTAGCTTTGCTCTAGGTAGTAGAGTAAGTGGGAAATATTACACGTGCTACTCCTTTTTTTTTTTTTTTTTTTTTAAATGGAAATTGCTATCTGTTTTCTGTCTATTGTATGGCCCTAGTAGAACAATTGAATGGAGAGACGTTAAGTATTGCAATTGTAAACACTTGTGAGTAGCTTCTACTGGTCCCTAAAGACTCTGATGCTAACTTCTTTGAATATTGTTGGAAGAATTCCCGTAATTTAAGTTTAGTGTAAACAAAGCACACATACAAAACAGTTCACATGGAGGTCACAGTGTCTAAATAGACACGGGGAGGAGTTTATAATGAACAACAGACTTAAGGAATGCCACACTGAAAAGAGTAGCCAAATCAAAGTCCAGAAGAATTCACGTCTCATTACATTATTTTTACAAGACATAGCATCCTATACTGAAATAATCAGAGATCAAAATAAGGCAAAGACCCTCATCCTCTTTCTGAGGGGGAGAAAGTTGATCTTTATTTCAGTCAACAATTACTACTTGAGTAGTACCTAAAAACAACAACATAACCAACCAATAGGTTATAGTTTCAAGAGCCATTTATTGACTCTCATAAAAACACTTTTTATTACACTGGGAAAACTAACTTTTACTGTTAGGAGTAAATAGGAGTAAAATAAGCTCTTTGATTATTTTTTTTTTTCTCCTTTGGCAAGACAGTAACTAGCATAATTTGAATTTGAGGAAAGCTCTCAACTCGGAATTACTTCTTTTAATGTGAAAAATGCATCATAAACTGTCAGAAGATCCAGAGAGAAAGAGAGTGAGACTGAATTTCTGTTGTTGAAATTCAGTAGAAATAAAACTTAATTTTCTTCTTTGGGTGTTTGTCCACCTGGATTCTACTCTTGGTGCACATGCGTCCCTCCCATATGCATGAGATAAGATTCTGTCCATTAGGGCCACACCTGTGTCGTTAATGTTTTTGTGTCCTCCATCATAGGCATAAAGAGCAGAGCAGGCCCAACCATTATTTACTTTCTTGTTACCACCTGTAACACCGAGCTGGAGCTTTGACAGTGTCTACCTGCTTTTCTATGATTGCTAGTGATGATTTAGTATAGTTGTTGGGAAGGTAGTTAACTTTTAGTTTGCATATTGGATTGA
Organism: Chelydra serpentina; assembly: GCA_037349315.1. NCBI lineage: Eukaryota > Metazoa > Chordata > Testudines > Chelydridae > Chelydra > Chelydra serpentina. Next base: position 18,141,680 of record JBAIAC010000028.1, on the reverse strand, counting down.
AAAACTCGCATCGTTATTGCTCTCCTTTTTTTAAGATATTGGGAGCATTGAAGGATCTGTACTAATTTTTCCCGCCTTTTGGCAACTGCCTTTCGTTTTTTCAGGAAGCCTGAACTGGGATCACCATGGACCAGTGGGTCCAAGAAATTGCTAGCAACAGGTATTGCATACAATTCTGGCCCCTTCCCACCCCATCTCTCCCATCCCCATCCCTCTTTTGAGATAATATTGAAGCAAGCAAGAAGTGTGCTCTCTTCTGCATCTTGGAGCAGTGGAAGAGATGCCCTTAGAGTTCAGGTGCAGAGGATTTTAATCCCATTATCTTATTTTTTCATTCCAAAGAATAGTGTGTGGTTGGCATTCTATTCTAGACCTTCAACATTTCAACAGGTTCATCCGTTTCACATTCAGGATAGTAACTCTGGCTTCTATAATTCCTTCATTAGATTCTCGAGATCGATTTGCTGCTCTTGACCTTCAAAATGCCTATTTTCATATATCCATATATCCAGTTCCCAGGAAATAACTCTGATTTCTAGTAGGAACATCTCCGTACCCATACATGGTCCTGCCCTTTGATCTTTCCACAGCACCAAGCATGTTCATGAAGTGCTTGGCAGTTGTAGCAGCTAGTTAAGGAGACTAGGAATCCAGGTCTACCCATATCTCAATGCCTGGTTGATATGGGAAGATCACCCTAGCAGGTGACCAATTAAATCCAAGTAACTTTTATTGATCTATGCCACACTGGGCCTCAAAGTCAACAGAGAAAAATCAACACTTACTCCAACTGCAAGAATAGAGTTCATGGGAATCATGTTAGATTCCAGGTCAGTGAGAGCTTGCAGTTCTCCCCTGAGGGAACTGGGATTGTTTAGCCTGCAGAAGAGAAGAATGAGGGGGGATTTGATAGCTGCTTTCAACTACCTGAAAGGGGGTTCCAAAGAGGATGGATCTAGACTGTTCTCAGTGGTGGCAGATGACAGAACAAGGAACAATGGTTTCAAGTTGCAGAGGGGGAGGTTTAGGTTGGATATTAGGAAAAACTTTTTCACTAGTAGGGTGGTGAAGCACTGGAATGGGTCACCTAGGGAGGTGGTGGAGTCTCCTTCCTTAGAGGTTTTTAAGGTCAGGCTTGACAAAGCCCTGGCTGGGATGATCTAGTTGGGGTTGGTCCTGCTTTGAGCAGGGGGTTGGACTAGATGACCTCCTGAGGTCCCTTCCAACCCTGAGATTCTATGATTCTAAGGTTAGAGCTGTGCAGTTTCTGGTTATCATACTTGAGCCAGTGGTTCTTAGGCCACACTTCTGTCAACTGTTTTATAATATTTGTTGTGTTTTGGAGGGGGGGGGGGGGAATTGGCCTTGAATCTAGGTATACACTTTGAGGCCTTGATCCTGCAATCAGCTGATGAATACATGCTAATTTCAAAGCATGTGAGTAATTCCTTTGTAGTTCCACTGATGGGTACCTAAATAGTTTATCTATTATTAGTATACATCTGAGATTATATAGTTTGTCTGTATAGCAAGATGACTGGCATTATGGGCTCCTAACTCAGGTCTCCTGTATCTGCAAGTGGGTTAAGGCAAAAAGAAAGAAGGAAACTGAGGTGAAATTTTAAGTGTTCAGTGGCATTTTGTAAATAGATTGCATGAGAATTAATCTTATAATGAAAATGTGTTAAACTGCAGTTGTTTTGGAACAAAAACTGGCATGAGAGTTCAAATATGCAGCCAGATGTGTAAACCTGATTGCATTTGCTAGTGCTATATTCCTGACAGTAAATTGGCATACAGCACAGTTGGCATAGCTGTAAATTTGAGGAGCTGCATGCAAGTGGGTAGAGACAAAATGTGACCTAAGCATACATGAATGGAAAGCTTTAGTTTTAATTTATCTCCTCAGTATCTGTGTGAAAGACCAACAAAAACAATGGGAGCTGACTATACAGGAGAGAGAGTGAAAGTCACTGAACACAAAGTAGTTTCAAACACAAAGTAAACTGAAATAGATAAATATTTCTCTAATCTGTTAGCTACAGTAGTCACAGGTGTTAACTTGTTAACAGTAAGTAAACACTCCAGCAGAATTGTATGAGGTTTTTTTTATACTTGATTGTCTTCTTAAAGCCTAGTAATGTTAAATCGGTGAGTCTGAGACCTCCCAACTTTTCCAGTGAATGGTTATTGAGTTGTTAATTTCTTCCACGGACCACTGAAATAGTTCACTTCTGTTTTCAATAGTGGTCCATTTTCTTTGATGCACTATTTATTGATCTTTTATCAAAATATTGTAATATGCCATGATTCTATCTTGCGTTATGAGAAGGTTAAGGCTTGCATGCATTGTTGTGCTGGCTGTTAAGTTCAGCAGTTAACACATGAAATCAGGCCTGCGAATTATATGGGTTTTCCCAGTGAACTACAGATTTCAAGCCTTCCTATGGGATTACAGGTACAATTTGTAATTTATCAGGAAATTCCATTGTTGTTGGCTTCCCTATTCTGCCTTCCTCCTTAGAAAATAACCAATCAAAGCTTCCTGCATATGCTGAGAGGCTACCTTTTCCCACTTAGCACTTGTAGCAGCCAATGCTTCTGCCTTTGTTCATACCTGATCGTCCACCTGTTCCAATCCCAGGTGCTACTGAGGCCTGGTCTATACTAAACTCTATACTACTAGGTTGCACTGGTTTAACTGGACTAATTTTAAAACAGATTTATTTAAACTATTGCAAAAAGCTGTGTACATGTTTTTAAACTGAAATAAGAAAGTCCACACTGCCTTTTGCACCATTTTAAATAAATTTGTTTAGAGGTAAAGTCAAACCTATGGAACTCTCTCATGTAGACAGGGCCTGAGTTAGCAGCAGCAAAGAGCCAGTCACAATGAAGAGGAACAGCTCCCACACCCCTTCTTGTAATCAAAGGTCTGGTGAGTTAACGCAGATAGTATTATAAGATTCATAACTTGTAAAAAGAGAATGAAATAAGGTGAACAATGCTCTTGAACTATGAATCCTCATAATCTGGTAAAATGGCTACCAGTTTTATTTGATACTTACAGTATTTTACTTTAGTTATAAGATAATGCACATATTGCCTATCCATTACTTAGGGCATAGAACTGAATAATGTTTAATATGTTACTACAGTACAACCTTGATTTTTATGAATACCAGTCTTACGAACAACCATTTGTATAAGACATTTCTCCCTCCCCATCAAGAAAATATCACATAATAAAAGTGATGTTGATGAAGAACTGGGCAACATCCCTTTATATTCTATTGCCTTAAGTGTATTCAAAATCTCTCTAGTGGTTTGAAGGGCAAGAAGAAACATAAATTTCAGTATCTGTCTATCTTACCTACTGTAATTTTGAGATTTTCTGTGTTTATTAACTCCTCAAACCCCAATTTAGTTTATTGAATAGGGTATTAATGTAACTTGAGTTTTCCTGATGTGGTAATTTTGCTTTACAAAAAGCTAACTTACCTTGCATCTTAAGCAAGGAGTCCAGCTATGATAAACTGAAACCTTCTGTTATATCTCAGGCGATGGTTAAATAACATAGTGTTCTAGTCTTGTACTGTCCATATTGTCATCTCTTTCCTTTCAAATACTCTCCAGAACTTTGAAAGCTCTTGATTTATCTCTGCCAAAATGAACATTTTATCCCAGTGTGTTAACCTCAGCTTTTTGCTGAATATAACTGAAACTGCTACCTCCATTTTGAGGTACTCCTTTCTTGATTGACTTTCATCTCATATGACAGGGCTAAGTTCTGGGAAGAACAATAGAACAGTTTGGCCTTGGGGTAAGTAATATCCCTTTTTTTCTGAACAGCTTGAAGGAGTCTGTCTCACTGTTCCACCAACCACACATGTGCCTTTTGGACCTCTCGTGGGAACTCTGTAGCAACTGTCAACATGTATGGATTCTTTTCTAAAGCAACATCCAAAACTGCAACAACTTTTCAACTAAGGTAATGGCACCAGAGCCCACATGGCCTCCAAGAAGTCAAATATTTTGCAGCATTATTGATTCTCTATTTTTAGCCCCCTCTCCATAGCAATGGTACCTTTTTAGTATTGGTTTGTCCTCCATTTGGATCTTTTCAGTTTAGCTTCTGTTTTGTGTTCATATGGGTTTTCATTTCTCATTGTTTTAGAAAACACTATTTTTTCTCAGATATTAACATTTGTAATTTATCTAGGTTAATGAGAAGACATTGTCAGTTCATACAAAGAGCTTCACCTTTAAAACTTGCAGAAGTCTATTTTCAGTCTTCCTCTTTCCTCTAGACACTGCACATAGGTAGTATTATCTCTTTCCCAAAATATACTGAGTTTTATTGTGTTCAGAACTGAATTCCACTGATTGTAGACTATACTGTAGCAGCTCTTGCTAAACATGACTTACAGCTGGCTAATTGCACCCCCACCTGCAACTTGCATTCCTTTGTTAAAACTAGTTTTAAAAACTTCTTGAAACTACATTGTTCCCTAGTTTGTGACTGTGTAACAAGGGTAGACCTTTTTGCTTTCTCCACTTACACGTGCACACCTACTGCTAGTAGTACTACTTAAGACTCTAAAAGTAAGAGAATTTGTGTGCTACAATCCTTATTCAAATGGTTTCATTAAAGTCCTATATTTAAAGATACCCACTGCATGGCATTTTGTATGAGGAGCAGTCTTCTTTGTCCTTTCTATATTAAAGATGCTCAAACTTAGCTACAGGGAGAACTGTACCAACTTTGCATGTGGAATCATAAATGGATCTGTTTTATTTCACCCCTAGGATGACATTTAGAATAATTTATTCTTTTACAGCTATACATGGTGTGACAGATCCAGACGAGTAGGGTACAGAAGTCTGGTAGAAGGCAAATATATTGGCCACTGGATGAATAATTTTCTGTTCCCTGAGTGACCAGAGCAGGGGCTGCACTAGAACAATCAGGAACCTGCTAGAACTAATTAAGACAGGCAAGCCAATTAAGACACCTGGAGCCAATTAAGAAGAAACTGCTAGAATCAATTAGGACAGGCTGGCTAATCAGGGCACCTGAGTTTTTAAAAAGGACCTCCCTTCAGTTTGTGGCGTGCGTGCGAGGAGCTGGGAGCAAGAGGCACTAGGAGCTCAGAGTGAGAAGGCGTACTGCTGGAAGATCCTGTGGTGAGGATAAAGAAGGTGTTGGGAGGAGTCCATGGGGAAGTAGCCCAGGGAGTTGTAGCTGTTGTGCAGCTGTTCCAGGAGGCACTCTAAACAGCTGCAGTCCACAGGGCCCTGGGCTGGAACCTGGAGTACAGGGCAGACCCGGGTTCCCCCCAAACCTCCCAACTCCTGATCAGACACAGGAGGAGTTGACCTGGACTGTGGGTTCCCCAAGAGGGGAAGATCTCTGAGGCGAGCAAAAATCCGCCAATAAGTGCAGGACCCACAAAGGTAGAGGAGGAACTTTGTCACAACTGGTGTCAGGAGTGGGATTTTACATCTTTACACATCGTGTTGCTAAGATGTGTGTAACAGGACAAAGATGTTTCAAATAATACCTCACAAGGTATACTTTGTACAAAATGTATCATCGTCTTGTAAAAGTGGTGACCATAATAGTAGACTGTCACAATGGATAAAATGTTTCTCCAAATTTAAAAGTTCCTTCCTCCCCTCCCCTTTATTCCTCTTTCTCTCCTGTCATTTTATGTCCACCGAATTTTTTTTTCTAACCTTTCTCTTTCCTTTTCTCTCTCTTACTGTGGGCTCCCCATTGCCATCCCTCCTCCTGCTAATTCGGTCCTGCACAGCATTGTATTTTAGACCAGGGCTATGCAACTACCAAAATACAGTATTAAAATTGAAAATCTCCCGCTGCATGAGAAGTCTAAAATTATGCACCCATATTCTACGTTAATACAATTTAAAGAAAAGGATCATGTAAATTTAAAGAGAGGCTCTGTGTTAGTCTTTGCAAACTTTTCTCTACAACTATTTTATCAGTTTGGATGCTTAGTTATGCTATATCTTGTTCATCCCATTTTTAATCGAGTAATGTCATTTTCAAGTGTTAGAACAAAAAGAAGAATTCGTTTGGTACTTGTCTGAATAAGCAGGCTGTTGAAACAAAGAACAGACTGAAAACAACCAGCACCATACCAGCCCAAGGCTACAAAAAAGATCTTGTTACAGCGACATGTTTCTCAGTATTAAGAAGGATTTTCCAAGCCAAAAATACTGATTTTGAGGCATGAATACAAATTTTTCATTTTTATTGGATGAGGTGATTTGCATTTTTACAGTACATAAAGCCCTCCTCAAGGTTGAAAGCTGATATCTTTCTGAATCAGTTTTGAAGAAAAGGAATGGAGATTTGTAGCTAGCTGTTAAGATAGTGTAATGTAGAATTCATAACATTAAACTGCTTTCAAAAAATAAAATTACCATGTTTGCACAGCACTATGTTAAAGTTCTCATATAGTTCTCAACTGTGGTCCACCGCTTCTTCAGGGAAAGCCCCTGGCGCGCCGGACTGATTTGTTGACCTGCCGCGTCCGCAGGTTCGGCAAGTCGCGGCTCCCACTGGCCGCAGTTTGCCGCTCCAGGCCAATGGGGGCTGCGGGACGCGGCACGGGCCGGGGGATGTGCTGTCAACCACAGTTGAGAACCACAGTCATATAGGAACCTGATTTTTAGTCAGGAATAAGCTGAAATATTTGGAAATTTAAACTAAGATTCCAGTAAAAGTTTTGATTGTGAAGTTCTAACCTTAATATCTGCATCTTCATTTTTGGTATCAAGTTAAAAAATCAACTTATCCCAGCAAAAGCTCCCAACAGACATCGTCATAATAGTTATTATGTATTCACACAAGTGCGTGAAGTTACTCCAATGGCAGGAATGGAGGATGGCTTCCAAAGGACGTTGTATTGTTAAGCAGGTGCAAAGACAGCAAGAAAAAGTTGTAGTAGTGTAATTTAAACATATCCTTAGTATGGTGCTCTGTTCCCCTTTAGTGATAACTGGATCTCATGGAGGTTGATATTGCCATGTCTTGGAGCTAATAGAGCTGGCACTTTTAGCTCAGACAATAGAAGCTCATTGTTTCAGAACCAGAAGTTCTGGGTTTAGTCCCCACTGCTAATGACCCACCCATGGACCCCATATTACAATGTTATATTGCATAAAATATTTTCAATTCCATATTAAGTGTGTGCTTAACACTTGGTTGTATAAGTAATGTGTTGATACCTACATACAGAGCTGGTAAAATGAAATTTTGGGGTAGCATAGCTACTGAAAATATAGTATCTAAATATTATTCACAGCTCAAACATCTTCTCTTTCCTAATTGCTCCCCCTTCCTCTGCCTGGTTTAATCCCCCAAATCCATCCATGTTTAACCTATTAAGGATTTTTTTTATTTATTTTTTTAAGAAAAGAGCTCCGACACCAGCGTTCTGTTAGCCGGTGTTAAGAGGCCACAACCATACAATTTTGAGTGCAGGTTGGGAGAGGGCGACAGGTAGCTGCATGATAAATACTCACCATTGTCATTGTAGAGAATCAGGCTGGGCCAGAGAGCAGGAAAGTTTAACTGAAGAATCTGCTGCTTTCCTTGCTATCCAGTGCGTGATGAGTCTAACAGGAGAGTACTCTTTCTTTAACTTGTTTTATTGATGAGGAACAGAATTTTTGATAGTGTGAGTTACTCTTTTGTATAAGTATTGAGAGGATATCAGAAAAGATTTGGGAATGCAACTGAACCGAGGCAGTATAGGTTGTGAGTTGCACTAGGGGATTACTTAAAGCGGTAGACTACCAGCACCTCAGGGACTTACTTCTCTTTCTTCTGCCCTCTTACCCACAAGTTTGAATAGCTGAGACAATCCCGGTTTTCCTATAGCCCAGCCATTGAATACTTACATATGCATAGAAAAACATCATGCAGCATGTAGAAGTAGGTGCTTTTCTACTCTGTTTTTATCATTGCAATGTATGTTAAAGTTAAACTTTTTTTTTAACATTTTGAGAAGCTTTTAATGAAAATAGTAAGTGACCAGGGCCCGGTGTGGTGGTGCATGCCTGTAATCCCAGCTGCTTGGGAGGCTGTGGTTGGCGGATCGATCGGGAGTTCTAGGCTGCTGTGCGCTATGTCAGTCGGGTGTCCGGTGCTACTGATAGCTTGGCCAGCAGGTAGTTGGAGGACTGGCTAGAACAACGCATCTGATGTGTTGTGATCGGTTCTCTCTCTGTGAAGGCTGATAGACCGATCAGTGACAGTAAGTGATCTTCAACTGAATATGTTTGGGAGTATTATGTAGATCAAGAGCATCAAAAGCTTATTGTACTATGATAAAAATCACTACCAACTTTCATTCAGTGTTCTGCTTGATGAGTGTATAATATGCTATGCATATATCAGTATAATTTTAAGTATAGCTCATGGCCAGACACATAGCAAGTAATCCATGAGACTATTTACAGCCAGCCTTTTGCTACTTGCTTCTTTGCATAATTCAGCAGAATATGATGTGTCAACACTCAGATGTTTGAAAATGAGCCACTTTAGGGTGTGAGGGTGAAATGATAAACCAAGACTGATTGGGTAGGTGTTAGGACATGCTGATAGGCATCATGTCTGCTCAAAAAAGCTACTTTTAAATATATCTGATCTGACTATTAGTGAAAAATTTACAGAATGCCTGAAGAAAGTAAAGTCCAGGATCTGCAGTATAAAGTTTGCCTTCAATTGAAGCATAATTGATTTCTTAAATGAGTCAACTAACATTATCTAGAACTCTGCATCTGTGCTCCCTAGGATAAGTTTGTCATCCTGTCCATATGTCCTTTCACACCTATGATAATGAAAATCCTTCTAAAAATTAGAATAATATGGTTTTTCTTCTCCTTTCCTCCTTGCAGGTATGCAGTTTTATTACAGAAGGCTGTCTGTGAATACTGCCTTTCCACTATGCCTACTATGTGATACACAAGCATCTGGAAATGACAGACTTAATATTAGGATCTGTGTTTCTGTAGTTTGGAAACCTGCTTGCAAAGAATCCATAGTTTGCTTCCCCTTTGTATATTTGTGTGGATCATTGTAACTTGAATACATTTAATTCACAGCTGTAACCGAAGTGCTCTAGCTAGTGCATCTACTTTCAGTAATACAACCTGAATTAGACCTGTTAGTCTTAGGCTCATTATGAAAGAGCTCTGGGATCCTTTCTAATATAATTCATAATAGTTTAGTGTAAATCTACAAATTATCTTCATATTCTGTGTGTATATTCTTATTCGTCTAAACCAACTGTTTTGACACTGGTACATGCACCAGTACTTTTCTTTCACATTTTTTGTCTTTGATCCTATGGGCTGTCTCCTTTGCCTTTTAATGAAACTTTTTGCTAGGCTATTATATACCACTACTGTGGGTTTCTTATTAAACTGTTTGAGTTCTTACTAAACAATGGAACTTAAGTTAGAGTTTGAGCAGCATCAGAGATCACTGAGAGTTAGAACATGCATAGTTGCATAGGAGGCAATGGTTATGGCCAAGTAGAGCCAGCCAAAATTTTATTCTCAAAGATCAGCATATTTGTTTAAGAAGACTGTGGGCTTCTGGTTTAAAGCGTTTGCTATATTGGTATTTAACTTGGTACTCTCACTGCCACTCAGACCAGGGCCGGCTCCAGGCACCAGCCTACCAAGCACGTGCTTGGGGCGGCACCTGGAGGGGGGCAGCACTCAAGGTTGGTTTTTTTTGTTTGTTTTTTTAATTTACAAAAAAAACTAATTTTCCTCTGGCGCCCCTGCTGGGGGAGCGGGGCGGCCGGCGTGCTCCGCTCCCCACTGGCAGGGGCAGCCGGGCGGCCGGCGTGCTCCGCTCCCCACTGGCAGGGGCAGCCGGGCGGCCGGCGTGCTCCGCTCCCCACTGGCAGGGGCAGCCGGGCGGCCGGCGTGCTCCGCTCCCCACTGGCAGGGGCAGCCGGGCGGCCGGCGTGCTCCGCTCCCCACTGGCAGGGGCAGCCGGGCGGCCGGCGTGCTCCGCTCCCCACTGGCAGGGGCAGCCGGGCGGCCGGCGTGCCGCCCTCCCCGCTGGGCCCGCCCCCCCTCCCCCCTGCGTTTTGGTGGGGCGTCGTTGTTGGGGGGGGGGGTGTTTTGGCCGGCGGTGGGGGGGGGGTGGCGCTTGTGGGTTGGTTTTTTTGTTTGTTTTTTTTTGCTTGGGGCGGCCAAAAAGCTAGGCCCGGCCCTGACTCAGACAGACAGATCCTGGAGCTTTGTGTGTCTTGCACCATCTGTGCAGTTGTCAGCACTTTCTGATGTCTTACTAATACTCATTTATGAGTAGACTGTAGCCCACATGTTATTTTTGGTTAAATTAGTCAATTGTCTGTTTATCATGTAGACTGCAGCTTGTTCTCCATTTAGAAAACTTCTCAGACTTTTTAATAGGGTGGACTACATCTTAATATAGTGTATCATGGGTACACCCCCCTTCCCAATTACAGTCACTTAACAGGTCTGTTGGGCAACCTGTCCAGGGTTCACCTGTTTCAGCTGTCTCCAGACAGGTAGCATGGTAGCCAGAATCTAAAACGTGAAATCCAGCCTACTTAGACTATTCTATTGACAAGAAGAACTAGGGTATGTCTACACTACGAGACTAGTTCGATTTTTGTTAAAACCGAACTTGTGACCCCGATATTGCCAGGTCGATTGTTCGAATCCACATCAGGGATCTTAATTCGAATTTCCGAGTCCACAGTAAGGGGGCAAGCGTCGACATTGCAAGCGGTGCACTGTGGGTAGCTATCCCACAGTTCCCGCAGTCCCCGCTGCCCACTGGAATTCTGGGTGTAGCCCCCAGTGCCTTGTGGGACCGAAATTGTGTCAAGGGTCGTCATATGTAAATTTCGTCACTCGACCCACACTCCCGCCGTCCCTACGTGAAAGCGCTGGCGGGTAATGAATTCGCGCCCTTTTCCTGTGGCTGATAGCTCGGACGCCACAGGACAGTGAGCATGGAGCCCTCCGCGATTATCGCTGATGTTCTGTCCGTTCCCAACACCTCGCGCCTTATAGCGCACCTTTTCCAGACTCAGATGCAGAGAAATCGGGAGAGGAGGCAACGGAAGCTCCAGGAGTACTTGAACTCTGAGAGGGGCATGGACCTCTCGCAAAGCGCTGGACCCCGTCCCCTAGACATCATGGTGGCAATGGGTCACGTTGATCCTGTGGAACGGCGATTCTGGGCAAGGGAAACAAGCACTGACTGGTGGGACCGCATAGTGCTGCAGGTCTGGGATGAATCCCAGTGGCTGCGAAACTTTCGGATGCGTAAGGGCACTTTCCTGGAACTTTGTGACTTGCTGTCCCCTGCCCTGAAGCGCCAGGACACCCGGATGCGAGCAGCCCTGACTATCCAGAAGCGAGTGGCCATAGCCCTGTGGAAGCTTGCAACTCCTGACAGCTACCGGTCAGTAGCGAACCAATTTGGAGTGGGCAAGTCTACTGTGGGGGTTGCTGTGATGCAGGTAGCCCATGCAATCGTTGACCTGCTGCTCTCAAAGGTAGTGACTCTTGGAGACGTGCAGCTGATCATAGATGGCTTCGCTGCGATGGGATTCCCAAACTGCGGTGGGGCCATAGATGGGACACACATCCCTATCCTGGGACCGGAGCACCAGGGCAGCCAGTACATTAACCGAAAGGGCTATTTTTCTATGGTACTGCAAGCATTAGTGGACCACAAAGGACGTTTTACGAACATAAATGTTGAGTGGCCAGGCAAGCTTCATGATGCTCGTGTTTTCAAGAACTCTGGTCTGTTTAGACGGCTGCAACAGGGTGTTTATTTCCCGGACCGCAAAATTACTGTTGGGGATGTGGAGATGCCAACAGTGATCCTAGGGGACCCTGCCTACCCGCTAATGCCATGGCTCATGAAGCCATACACGGGAGCCCTGGACACTGAAAAGGAGCTCTTCAATTACCGCCTGAGCAAGTGCAGAATGGTGGTGGAGTGTGCCTTTGGCCGTCTGAAAGCCAGATGGCGAACCTTACTGACTCGCTCCGACCTCAGCCCTAAAAATATCCCCATTGTGATTGCAGCGTGCTGTGTGCTCCACAATCTCTGTGAGATCAAGGGGGAGACATTTATGGTGGGCTGGGAGGTTGAGGCAAATCGCCTGGCAGCAGATTACGCTCAGCCGGACACCAGGGCGATTAGAAGATCACAGCGGGACGCGCTGCGCATCCGGGAAGCTTTGAAAGCTCGCTTCCAGACAGACCAGGGTAACCAGTGACAGTTACACTTCCTCAAACAGATACAGAGCCTTCCCCTGTTTCTTTACACAGTTTCCGTTGCCCATCCTCTCCCATTACCAACCCCCTTCCCCCTCCTTCGCTCAACGCTTTAAAGGCACAATAAAGAAAACATTTGTTTATTTGGACCGTCTCCGGTACTGGTTTCTCGGTTACGGTTTTAACCGTGGACGCATTCCGCGGTTGGGGAGCGGGTGGAGTGTGGGAAAGTATGCTTCAAAGCTTGGGGAATGACATGATCCTGCTCCCAGAGCAGTCCTAAGTGCTGGACTGCTTGTTTAAAGGGACCCATTAACCCCTCCTATTCGCATGTGTGTGTGGTGGGGTCTCTGTGACTTTTTCCCTGTGAATATCGGATACGGATCCCCCGGTGCATTGATCTATCATGCAGGCTATTGCCAGCCGCTAAAGATCAGCGGTCACCCTCCCCCACCAGACAGCGAAACACCCAACCACCAACCCCACGTAGAGAATCTGAAAACCCACACACAGAATGACAAGTGTGCTTACTGCATGCAATTTTTACTGTCCCTTTCAGTTGATCTGTTACCCTGTCTGTAGCCTGGGTTGTGCTCCAGTCCTATGCACTTACAAACCCCGTTACCCAATAACCCGGAAAAAAAAATGGTCCCGTTTAAGACACTCAGGGAAACATCAATGAACCAAAAAACCAGTTTTATTAAACAGAACATTTCTTTAACATGGAACCTGGGAAGGGAGGTGTTGCGGGGTGCTGCTGGAGGGAGGGGAAGGAACAATCTACGGTTTTGGGAATGAGAGCCTTCTGCTACTGGAGCAGTCTGCAGGGGTGGAGTGAATATTTCCACGGACCCTGCCTCCCCTCGTCCTAGTGACTTTGGGTGAGTAAACCACTGGACTTGGTGGCGGGGGTGGGCAGTTGGAAAGAACATATAGAGGGGCTCTTTCCTCCTGTCTCCTGTCCTGGAGAACATCCACCAGGCGCCGGAGCGTGTCGGTTTGCTCCCTCATTAGTCCCAGCATTGTTTGGGTAGCCTGCTGATCTTCCTGCCGCCACCTGTCCTCGCGCGCTTCAGCCCTCTGCTCCCATTCCCTGGCTGCTCGCTCGGACCGTGAGACGTCCTCTCTCCGCTGTGCCGCCTCCCTTCGGGACAACATCATCAATTCCGAGAACATGTCGTCCCGGGTTCTCTTTTTGCGCCGCCTTAGCTGTAGCAGCCCATGGGAGGGAGAAACACGGGTAGGGCGGGAGACACTCGCAGCTGCGGGATGAGGGAAAGGGAGTGAATTCCTCAGAAAGATACTTTTTGCAGAACAATGCCCATACTCTTTCACCGTGAATAGGACCAAACACAGTGGCTATCACATGTAAACGTACTACAAGGTCAAATATTATGCCTTAATGCTGAGTGTCTGGGGTCCCGGTATACGGATCCCAGAAGCCTTGCCGAACAGTGAAAATCACCTCTCTGAAGACCATGGTAAGGTTATGAGTTAGGACTGCTGAGAGATTGCTTCACAGCAGTGCTCCACTCCCATGTCTCACTCACTGTTCCTGGCGGCGGGCAGGCACTGATGCTGGCCAAACCGCTAATCTACAGCGACTTTCCTAACCACCCCCCCCACTCCGCGTGGTCGCTCACGGGAACCAAAACTGCTCGCGAACCGCTCATCATGAACGGCTCGCCTACCCTTCCCCCCCCCTCCGCGTGGTCGCTCCCGGGAACCTAAAGTGCCCGCGAACCGCTCATCATGAACGGCTCGCCTACCCTTCCTCCCCCCCCTCCGCGTGGTCGCTCCCGGGAACCTAAAGTGCCCGCGAACCGCTCAGCATGAACGGCTCGCCTACCCTTCCCCCCCCCCCCCTCCGCGTGGTCGCTCCATGGAACCAAAAATGGCCACGAACCGCTCAGCATGAACGGCTAGCCTACCCTTCCCCCCCTCCCTTCGTGTGGCAGCTCCCGGGAACCAAGATCGCCCGCGAACCGCTGTTTCAGAACGGATCGCGTACCCTTTCCCCGGCCTCGCGTGGCCGGTCCCCGGAACTGTCCCTGCCCGCGCGCCGCTAAGTGCCAATGGTTTGGCTCCCGAATCCCTAACACCACGCGTTAACAGAAACAGTAGGGTGTCTTTCTTTAAAGGGAAAAGGAAGCATTCACTATACTAATTATACCACTCATTCAAACCAGGACCCCATGACTGATATCACTCTGATGAGGATTACCGAGACAGAGAAATACTGCATGCTGCGTCAATGCCAGCAAACCCCGGGGCCGTATGCAGCCATGCTATGCAAGGCAATGATACCAGAGTACCTGCTGCTTGCATGGCGCGGGAAAGTATCCTACCATGGAGGAGACAATAAGGCCGCCCTCCCAGTGAACGTGCTAAACAAGCTCTCACTGTACCTCCAGGAGAGCTTCGCGGAGATCTCAGATGGGGATTACACCTCTATCCCCATACATGTTGACAGACTTTTCGAATAGTTGCACGGGAAAGCGACTCCAAGCTGAAGCGCATAACGCCAATTAAGCCACAGTTACACAGTGCTATCACACCATACCTATTGTATTGCAAATAAATGTCTAACACACTAACCTGATGATCCTTTGCCTGATTCCTGGTCAGGAATGCTGCCTTGGGAGTGTTCGTAGGGCAGCTCAGTCAGGGTGAGGAATAGTTCCTGGCTGTCGGGGAAATCAGCAGTGAGACCGCTGTCTAGTGCCTCGTCCTCCTCCCCGCCTTCCTCTTCTTCGCCGTCCGCGAAAACCTCCTCCGACGTGCCCGTAGAGAAGACCCCGTCGTCGGAGTCCACGGACACTGGTGGGGTAGTTGTGGCAGCACCACCGAGCATGGCATGCATGCCTCGTAAAATCGGCAAGTGTGTGGCTGTGACCCGGAGCGTCCGTTGGACTCCTTGGTCTTTTGGTACGCCTGCCGCAGCTCCTTGATTTTCACGCGGCACTGCGTAGCATCCCGGCTGTATCCTCTCTCCGTCATAGCCTGGGATATTTTCTCATAAATCTTTGCATTCCGTCTTTTGGAACGGAGCTCGGCTAGGATTGATTCATCTCCCCACACAGCGATCAGATCCAAAACTTCCCGATCACTCCATGCTGGAGCCCTCTTTCTACTCTGGGATTGCATGGTAACCTCTGCTGTAGAGCTCTGCATCGTTGCCAGTGCTGCTGAGCTCGCCACGATGTCCAAAGAGGAAATGGGATTCAAAATGGCCAGACAGGAAAAGGGATTCAAATTTTCGCGGGGATTTCTCTGAGTGGCAGGTCAGAGCATTCGAGTACAGATTACTGCCCTGAGCGTCCACTGAGTGGTGCACTGTGGGATAGCTCCCGGAGCTATTAGCGTCGAATTCCGTCCACAGTACCTCGAATTCAACATGGTCATTTCGAATTTGGCGCTACTCCCCTCGTCGGGGTGGAGTACAGAAATCGATTCAAAGAACCCTTTATGTCGAAATAAACTGCTTCATAATGTGGACGGGTGAGGGATTAAATCGAGTTAACGCTGCTAAATTCGACATAAAGTCCTAGTGTAGACCTGGCCCTAGTGACATTCCAACTACTCACCCTAATCTCATGGAACAGTACTTTCAGGGAGTCTAAAGCATCTCTGGTGTGTTTATATTATCACCATAGTAACTGAACACATTACTTTTGGCCAATCTAGCCTCTTCTGAAGAAGCAACCCTATTGATGATCAAAGAGGCCATTCTTTCTGTTGGCTTCAGCACTGGTACTTTGGCAGGCCAGATTCTGATACATTGCCACAGGGAGTGGAGCAACATAGGGGCCATGCTGGGGGAAAGAGAAAAAGAACAAAATGTTATCTTCCACCACCCTCAGCCCCACTCAGAAATGCTCTGGGTCCCTTATACGTTTCAGCCATCAAGACATGTCCCTGTACCTAAGAAGTTTCCCACTTGAACTCTTGCTGGACTGGAATAGTCCAAGGATAAGTACTCAGAAGAAGAGTTTCAAAACGGATGTAGCTATCTCTCATGCAGCTAAGAGAAATACTGTTCTCATGGAAATGGAGGAAAAACTCAAAGTACTCTAGACAAAAGAATATAGGCTTCTCTGTAGAGGACATCTAGATCCTCAGGTTTCTCTCTAAGCTTTGTTTTTCACTGCTTATGCTACAGAAACTGAGCAGCTCTCTAGTTATCAGAGTCAAGCGGTCAAACCTGGCCAAGACCTTGCTTGGCCTTCTCTGTCATGTAGGATGCCACATACAACACCAGCTTCATGCTCTATGGCTTTGTCAGTTGTTACTAGACGGTCCCGATAGCCAAAGCTGGGGTCTGCATACCATTCGCCAAAGTCAAGTTGGCAGTCCTTGCCCCTAGAGGGGTTTTTTTTTTTTTTATAGAGTTGGGGGTAGGGAGTACTCTAAAAGTGTAAGCATTTACTTATGAGTGTGTAAACTAAAGCTCAGTCACAATAATGACACCCATCCACACACACCCTAGTTTCATTCCAGTGGCTCTCAATTATCTAGGAGCCAATTCAGATATTAGACCTTCATATCCTTTTCATAATAGTTTGGTCTTTGGCTGGAAATTCACTGCTTTTTGGCTTGGTGTATTTTTATACGATATGCGTTTCCCATCTTCATTCTTTTAATCCTTTACATTGTTTTCTAAGATTTTCCTACCTTTTCAAATATCCCCGTCATCCTTTCTAATCAGTAGTACACGCATGAGTCAAAATTATGATAGACTCCAATTAATATCATATTACTGGATTCACATCATTTATGAATGGTTTTGATACAAAAAGCCTAATGGGATATAGTGAACTTTTCAAACTCTGCAAGTCAATATATATAGACAAGATTGTTTTCAGTTTCCTAATACGAATTTTATAAAATGTTAGAGAAACAAATTCTGTTCATTTCATGTAATTTCTAATTACTAGTATGGAAAACAGATTGGCTCTTTACTGAGCTTATGTACTGAGCACTCTCAACATGCTGAGCACTGAAGGCCAAACTAATAAATGTGAGATTATATGCCCTTGTTATCAAGAAATAATCATTGATATTACTTGGAAAAAACATACTGTCTGAATATCCTCATGAAACCCTATTTTAATTCATTATTAAGGCTACAGGGAGCTATCCAACCTTAATTAAAACTCATTTTTTTGCTTGCTTTTTTATTAACTGTTTGTACTAGTGACAATAACGATGAAAGCAAAAAGTGTGCTATATGCAGTTTCATTTGTAGACGTGTCTAACAGTGGCATTATTATTGATAATACATTCTGCATTCAAAGCAGTAATTTGTCAATCTGGAAAAAAGAAATTAACAGGTTTATTGGATGTATACTTATAATTTTGTCCTTCAGTAGCTTTCTAGTTCAATACTGCTACAGGATTCCTGAGGTTTACTTTGCTGTTTTACTAGGACTACAAAACATGAATTGTGTCCAAATCTTGAAAAACACAGGTTTCAAAAGCAAAGACTGCATACTTTGCACCTGATCACAGGGCAATAGGCGCTATTGATTGTTTCACTAATTGACTCATGAGTCATGGTTTTTTGACATTCTTGCTTGTATATTGCATAAATCTAATAGGGACGGGCCTGATCAATGAAGATGAGATCCAGATCTGGATTTCCCAAAAATGCAGCAAAGTTTGGAGCTGCTTTTGAGTTCAGACCCATTTCGAATGGTAAATCAAAGAAAAACAATTGAGTATGACATTCACTTTGAACTTTTGTAAATTTTAGCCAGGTTCTTTTTAGTGACATACACTTACTCAGCTACTCCTTCAGAGAGATAGGAGTAAGTGTAATTGAAACCTCTTGCAAGCAATAGGTGTTACTTGTCATATACTTCAGTATTCACAAAAATTGTTATGACTGTTAAGGAGCCCTCAGGATCTCTTGCAGAAAGTGACTTTAGACTCTGGAATAATAGGAAGAGAACAGATGAAAAAACTACGTATGAAAAAAACGCCTTTTCAATGTAATCCAGACTTTCTGATTCTCTTCATTTCTGTTTTAGCTTCCCATGTGAGATGGGGAGAAGTTCCTGTGGTAGTGCTCTCTCTCTCCCTCTCTTTCCCCCCCCCCCTCCATTATCTATTGTGTCAAGAAATCTAGGTTCACTGAACCCAGGTAATGATTATTGTGCTGCGAGTTACGTTCTGAAGTTCCGCCGCCAGAACAGCTGTCTGGTGGCTTCGCGGTTTCTGGGAGGGAGGGGGGAGGAGCGGGAAGCGTGCACACAGGGGAGGAGGGGGGGAGAAGAGGCAGGCCGCCGGGCTCCCCCCGCCCCCCTTCCCAGTTACACCCCTGCCCCCAGTTACCTTCTGTGGCCACTAAGATCCCCATTCCCTCCACGCTGCTCCAAGGTTCTATTTTTACCCCCAGGCAGTTCCCGCCGCCAGAACAGCTGTTTGGTGGCTTTGCGGTTTCTGGGAGGGGAGGAGAGGAGCGGGGAGCCGCGCGCTCAGGGGAGGAGGCGGAGAAGGGGTGGGGCCTAATGGAAGGGGTGGAGTGGGGGAGGGGCCAGGGGCAGCGAGGAGGCGGGGTCAGTGATGCGGCCCTCGGGCCAATGCACTAGTCCTCATGTGGCCCTCGTGGTAATTTGAGTTTGAGACTCCTGATCTAGCACATGCTGCAACCTTAACTGCCCCCTCAAACTGTTGTCCTCCCCATTCTACTTTACCAAACTATACCCCATGCAACACTACTGAATGGGGATCTTTGGTGTAGTATTTTGTGTTGGGAGGGGATAACATAGGAAATTGCTGACTCCACAGCATGGTATATTAGTTTTCTAGGGTTTTTTAAATGATGAAGTGGAAACATAAAGCAAATGTACAGTGTGGCTCTCTAGTGGATGGGCTGCACAAAAGTTTGAGTTTGTGGTCAGCTTAAAGTTAACAGAGCTGGGTCTTTTGAGCTCAGGCAGTGGAGGTTCATACTTTTTAGATCTAGGGGACCCAGGTTTAATCCCCACTGCCGATGATCCACCCAGAGGCATCGCATTACATAAGATTAGTCAAAGTGTGGGGACATCTTTTATAACAGAGAAGGCTTTAAAACCTTCTGTCTTGCAGAATAAAATCTTACAGAAAAGTGTAGTTGCTGACAGAAATTTTTATCCATGATACATGAATTATTTTATTTGATAAAAATTTAATCTGTCATTAGTGCATGAACTTTGTTATGATGAATAATGGTTATAAATTACCCTAAATACACTTTAAAAAAACCTATACTTGTGCACTAGGTCTACTCAAGATTCATCTCTCTACAAACTTTCATGTAGAAAGATTACAGTCAACAATGAATGGTCAAACTGCCAAGGACAAACTTCAGCTATAGCCTAATTTCAAGGACTTGCTATTAAAAATTTATGAAAAGTAACCAAAAGTCCTTTGAGTTTAACACTAGGAGAAATTTCACATATATTCGCCTACTTACTTTTAGCAGAAAAACCTGAATTTCTACCCCATTTTACAACACAACACAAAATATGGTGTTGCTACCGGGGACCACCAGAATACCGGGTTTTCTCTCTATGGTGACTGGCACTCTTGTCTTAATTCATTTAAATCCCGAAAATAAATGATTTGAAATCACTGCACGAGATTTTTTTTTTTTATATTTGTGCTGTATGCTTGTTCAACAAAAGTCTCTCTTGTGCACCTATCAGTGAAGCAGAGACTAATCAGGATTTCTCCTGCAAAGAGTAGTGCTGGACACCAGTCTTCTGGTGACAGCAGCAGTGAGGTCATGTAGACTGTTTCTCTTCCCCTGTGCTCAGTGTGCCCTGCAGGTGTCAAGCCAGCATAGGGCTGTTGAGGAGGGGAAGTAGCTGCAGGAAACTGGGCAGGAAAACAAGGGGAAACACAAAGGAATGTGGAGCAGGGAGGAAGAATTAAGTGAGGGGTAGGACTAGACAGAGGGAAATAGTGGATGGCATGCTATTATAAGGGTAAAAGTAGGAAAAATATGGGGGGGCAAGAGATCAGGGCAGTGTGGAGGGTAAATGTGAGTGGAGCAGGGAGGGCAATTGGGAGAGAAAACAAACAGGTTAGTGATGAGGAAGGAGAATGAAAAATATAGAATGGCAGTGCTCCATATCCTTAGAAGAGGATAAGTGGAATCCACCTCAGAGCAGATAACAGGAAGGCCTGCATTTTTAGGTGTTCACTTTAACCTTAAATGATCAGGCACACATCAGTGATAGGTAGTATGCTTGAAAGGCTTAAACAGAATGGAATTTTAAAAAAATATCTTGTTTATTTAAATCCTCATGATTTTTTATTTATTTGTTTTAGTGTATTTATTGTATGTAGAGCTGGCAATACTGTTTATGGGGGTGGGGTGGCGGGGAGTATTCCTCTGGCTTCCCCAGGGTTCAGTTAACCTTTCTGCGGTTCAGTTTTCCTGTCTGTAAAATGGAGTCAAGTACCATTCGATGTTCAGAGGATTAATTAACTTAACTCCTAATCCTACAGACCTTGTATACCTATCCAGTTAAAGGTCAGGGCCCCAAATATTTTTATATGTTAATAAACTGAAGTGGAACGTGTTACAGAAATGCAAAATATTTCCTGTATCACAAAATAAAAATCTTTAAATAAGAAAAAAGAAACTCCAGAAAAATTGGAAGTGACTTTGAAATGAACATTTCTCCAGTGACCTTATCATGCAAAAGAGCTTATTAAAAAACAGCTGTCAAACAGCTGTGCACCATCTGGACTGCAATGGCAGAGGCGAAACATCTGGCTATTCTAACATAGTGGATCCTCATTTACTAAGAAGTTGCATAGGATGAAGTTTATTAGTACTGTGCAACATCTTGTCTAACACTATACTCGCTTGTTTGACACGATAAAATATAGTTTGTCCTCCTAAAGAAAAAGTAGCCCTTGACTCAGATAAAGTAAAGGAAGAGAGTTGTGTTGTTATTGCTCCTTGCATCCACAACCAAACGCTGCATGTTTTATAGCAGAGGAATCCTGATTTTGACCAGTTAACTCAAATGGTTGATCTCAAAATACATTTGCTGGTGTTATCATATCAAATCATGAATTCATGATTAGCTGATCTTCAACTTTTTAGTTGTTCTGCATTTCTATTTTTATCACCAGTGGTCACTTTTTTTTTCTTTTTGAGTGAGAATGTAAATTTGGGGAATCTGTAACGCTTAGAAAAGTAAGTCTGGTACTTGCAGTGTAGCTTAGCCCACAGCTCTAGAAATGCACATTAGTCCTGAATAGATACAATCAATCTTGTTAGCATATTATGGTTTTGTTATGTCAAAATGTCTATCAGTGACTCTATTTAGACCATAAAATTAATCAAATAGGTAACTTTTTGATTATGACTGAACCATAAAAGTAAAAGACCAACGTATGTATATGCCATGTCATGAGACCTTTAATTCTCAATTCACAATTAGGGCTTGTCTTCACTACCCGCCGGATCGGCGGGTAGCAATCAATCTATCGGGGATCGATTTTTCGCGTCTCATTTAGACACGATTAATCGATCCCCGAAAGCGCTCCTCGTCGACTCCGGAAATCCACCTCCGTGAAAGGCGGAAGCGGAGTCGACGTGGGAGCGGCAGCGATTGACTCGCCGCCGTCCTCATGGCCAGGTAAGTCGATCAACGATACGCTGACTTAAGCTACGGTATTCACGTAGCTGAAGTTGCGTATCGTAGATCGCCCCCCCCCCCAGTGTAGCCCTGGGCTTACTTAGTAAAATCAGGGTTCACTATTCAACATGAGCAGAAACCACTAACCTTTGTTCTACAGAAGTCAGTTTTCTGTTGTTCATTTCTGTGATAGCCATGAAATCGATATAGTTCTACCAAATGGACAGATAACTATCAATGTTAATATGACTGATCACTATAGCAGATAAAGTATAACAGAGGAACATGTACATACCTAAACTATGGCATTGAGTTTGAATATGGACTTTACGTGGTTTGGCTTTTGCACAGCAATCCACGCCCGTTAGAATTCTGTATCCACACTTAGTGAAAAGCCATTAAAATGTACCTGTTACTGTAGTTATCTTAATACTGCATCACAAAAGCTTACAATATTAATATCAAAGGAAAAGCTACTGTGAAATATTTCAAGTAAGACTCCCAGGCATATGAATGTAGAATCTTTCTAGTTACTTTGAAAAGCCAGACATCTTCATATAGCCTAGGCTGCTTTTTAATTATTAACATGCTGTGCATCTTTATAAAAAATGCCTTGTTTTATAAAGAGTATTAATAGGAAGAAAAATACTGTTAATTCATTTTTAAAAAGTTAAATTTGACATTCCAAAAAGGCAGACTTCTAAGAACAAGTAACAGAGGTCACAGATGACTGTATGTATGATGAAAAACAAGGAGAAAGAAGGGTTCTCAGGCTTAATCTATTAATTTCTGCAACTCTGATTCCGCGTCTGGCAGTGGAAAGTGACTAGAATAAGAGATAACAAAAAATGAGAATATTCACTATTTGAAAACCATTTGAAAAATTACCACTGTTATTTATTCTCTAAATAACCAGACCTATAACTTACTGGTCTCCCTTCTTTCTACCAATATAAATAAATTCTGGCTCATTTGGTCCCTAGTTCTTCAATGTAATGTGTAGTGCACATCACACTGCAGGATTTAGGCCTAAGAATGAAAGATTCACTTTTGGATCTCTTTCCAGGTGCAGAGCTAGGAGCAATGCCAGAATAGATTCTTTTGTCCAGATCTGATTTGATCTACAAGTCATTACCCTGTGAATTGGCAATATGATCAAAAAGTCAAAGCCATAGAAAAAATACCTTCCTGTAGTTAAGCACTTCAAATTCTAAATGAAAGATATGGTCAGTGTTGTCAACTCATGATTTGATGAAAAGTTCACAATATTTGGTGTTTTTCCTAAAGGCCATACTCCTGGAGGTCTATATGAATACACAGGAATCTTGGTTCATTTGGTCCCTAGGCTTCAGTGGGATTTGTTGGTGCCCAGAACTTCTGATAATTTGTCTGCTTGTATGTAGGTGCCTAAATATGCACATAAGGTCTAAAGTGTATAGAACGTGACTGGCAGAGTTACCATTATAAGGTCTCAGTGGTATGTTTTAAGTGACCTGAAAACAGGTGGATAAATATGCACATTTGTCCTCCCCCCGCCCCCCTACATAATACATAAATAGGGCCCGGGAAGAAAGAACAAGAGAGAGAGTATTTGTCAGGGTGTAAAGGGTCAGGGAACAGATTTTTTTTTTCTGTCTGCCTGCTTCTTGCATTAGAAATTCTGATGTTTTGTTTTTGTTTTTCCAGGAGTGTCTATAGACAATTGAGGAAATACTAAGGATTATTGCATCACAGGTATAAAGTAAATTAAATGAAATTGAGAGGGGAAATTTTTGGTTTTTCTTAACCTATTTAGAGGGACACAGTCAATTTAATAATCACACTTGTTAGAATTTTACCTACTGTTGTTACAGGCAATATCTAAAATTGGTGAAACAAAGAGTAGAGGGGGAAACAGTAAAGGTTGTTGTAGTTGGAGGAAGGTATTTTCTTTTGTCATCTCTTGGTGGTTTCTGATCATGGGAGCCACATGAAATTGCTGTATATGCCAAGGACAACTAGCGCATGGGATAGGTGCTGCTTAACTTTTTCAGATAAATATAAATAAATAAATAAAACTATGGTCTACAGAGCACATTTTGGTCTGAGGAGCTCTAGTTACATGTTAGTGGATCCTCTGTTACCAGATGCCTTGCTGGCACTCAAGTTTGTGAGTCCCTGATCTTTTAATCTAATGGAATAACTCAGGCTTAAAGTTGAGCATGTCCTTAAGATCTTTGCTGGAGCAATTGCTAAATTGCAGCTTTTTTAAGATTCGTAAGTTTGCCTTTGTTTCCATAGGCAATGGAAAGACTTAGGCCTTGGCTACACTTGCAGATGAACAGCGCTGTAAGTTAAACCCGTCTTCATACAGCTGAGTAGGGAAAGCGCTGCAGCCTGTCCACACTGGCAGCTGCCAGCACACTAACGTGGCTACATTTGAGGCATTTGCAGCTGTATTGGGAGCCGTGCATTATGGGCGTTCAGGTGGCTGCAACGTGCTTTTCAAATGGGGGGGTGAGGTGGAGTGCAACAGGGAGCATGTGGGGGGAGAGAGTGGGTTTTTGGGGTATCCACAGAGTGTCAGCTCATTATCTCCTAAGTTTACACACCTCCACATCCCCTGCCTCTCTCTCAATCACTGAAAGCAAGCAGCAGGGGCTTTGTTTGTTTTTAAAGAGCAGATAAAAGAGAACTCGGGGAAATGAAGCCCTCCCCCTCCCGCCCTTCTTCCCCCCCACCCCGTCCCCCACCGTCTCTCTCCAAGCTAACTTTGCTGCCCGCACTCCTAACGGAGCCCCCCTGCCTGCAAACAGTAGCTGTGTTTGCTTTTTTTGTAAAGCGGCTCCAGAACGGAGCTCTGAACTCCAACCCAGAAGTGCCGTTTCAAAACAAAGGGAGCTTCCGGAGGTCAGTCAGTGCGAATTCCCCAACTACATTCCAGCAACAGCGTAGCAGCCACTACGCAACAGCTGTTGTTCCTCTCGGGGAGGAGAAGTACCAGCAGCGCTGTACCTGCGGAGATGCAGCGCTGCACGTGCCTTGCAAGTGTAGACAGTTAGTGAGTTACAGCGCTGCAGGCAGTTTTATTGTGCAGTAACTCGTGAGTGTAGCCAAGGCCTTAAACATAGGCTCCTTGCCTTACAGTGATCTTGGTACTGCCACGATTTCAACTAATATATTCCTTGGAAAGTTCTCTTTACTTTAGTGCAGTTCCATTGCACCTGCAAAAGAAAAAGCTGGGGCAGGAGCCCCATAATATTGCTCCCATTGAAAAATCAAATGAGTTGTCTTTCATGCTAAAGCTAGCTCTGACTTGTTCTAGCTTAGCTAGCACTTGTTTTTCTACTTTCCCCTTCCAATATCAACAGGTGGAATAGATCGAGAAGTTCAGCATTAGCCTGATGCATTTATTAATGCCTCCTTCACACCTGTATCTCGTTTGGGTGTCAACCGTCTGATACCCTCTGAGTTAAGGTACATAACTTTTTTTTTTTTCTAACGGAGTCTCTACTCTGAGAAAAGAAATACACCAAAATGTTTTTGCAGAAACTTGATTATAGACAAAGTGCTAGATCAAATGGACTTATAAAATGAGCCCTAAAGGACTATTGCTAGGGATATGACTCTTCTGGATCAAATTCAGAATTGAATGAGCAGGTGCTGAAGTCCGCAGGAATTGTACCTGCTTATTTAGGGATGAATTTGGTCTAACTGTGGTGTCAATATTTTATCCTAGAAACCAGACTTCATGTGAGTAACATTTATTAACTATATCTAAAGAAACCAAACAGTTTTGAAGATTTTTGGTGTGAAGATTTATAAAATGACTCTTGGAGAGGAAATGTGAGGAGATCATGTTTTTTAAAGGCGTAGTTTTAACAGACCACTCATAGGTGCACAGCCCCAGGGCAAGACCAGCCAGAAATTTCCAAGACCTATGGAGCTTTGAAGGCAGCTACATACATCCATACCTTATGAGGTTCATTCTGCCTCTGTTGAAGGTGTTTAGGAACTCCTTATGCTCCAAAGTCCGTTCCTT
Organism: Chelydra serpentina; assembly: GCA_037349315.1. Taxonomy (NCBI): domain Eukaryota; kingdom Metazoa; phylum Chordata; order Testudines; family Chelydridae; genus Chelydra; species Chelydra serpentina. Next base: position 18,115,697 of record JBAIAC010000028.1, on the reverse strand, counting down.
TTTCATTGATGACCTATCAAGGAAATTCCTTTGGCTGCTGCTTCTGCCATATTCTCTCTTTCATCAAGGGGCTAATTAATTTGCTTCAGATTCTTTCAGTTATAAAAGAGATAAAAAGAAGGTGGTTTGTTTTGTGGGGGGCAGATGGTCCCTCATCAATACTTTGCATTCTTGTTTCTTTTGAAAGTGGTGTCTCCAGATCTTTTTCTGTGATTCCTCAGGTTTGTTAATTCAGCCTGATGAGCACTGATGTTCAATCCCACTCCATCCATGCCTCACTTCAGAGTCCTTGGTTGGGTGTTTTGTGCTGTATCTGGATGGGATAGTCTCTTGACTTGGAGTCTTCTATTTAACTTCTAAATTAAACTAGGGATTAATCTAAGAGAGTGTAATCATCAGGCCCAATTCACCCTATGCTGTGCCCCTATCTTGTTGGTAGTAGAAAACACTAGTCCTTCAAAATACCAGGTTTGGGGCAGTTTTGTCGTGCTGCTCTGTAGCAGGGTGCAAAGGTATTGGTGCAGATCTATAGGCATGGCTTGGGCTGCAATCACTGAGTTTTTGTCCCCAGTGATATCCGTGCAGCTCAGTCAGCAGATGCCAGGAGGGCTCTGGCAGCAAGAATTAAGGCATGATGCTACTCTGCCTCTTATCACCAGTGGAGCTCTTCCCAAGTAATAGAGTCATCTAACAACATCTAGACATAAGAAATATCTGCCTAGGCATCAGTATAGCTCAGATAAAAGCATTGTTTGTCACCACCAGGCCAAAACAACATCAAAGCACTCAAATTGGCATAATAGGATTTGCACTTGCTACCTAATGCAATGCAGGGATAACAGAGTCTAGCACTAGTTATTTGCTAGAGGCAATTAGAATGAATTATTATTGCAGCATCTATTCTGTTTTCCTCTCAGTCAAGGTGGATTCCAGTCAAGTGTTGCTGCTGTAGACCTGAAGCACTTAATCTTGTTGCTATGACAGGACTCACATTAGCCTATCCTACAACTAAGGCCAAGGATACATGGGGGCAAAGGTGATGCCAGTCTGAAATTAAGTGTGGACAGCCCCTCTTACTCCTTACTTCCGTGCATAGACAAGGTTGTGTTGTGTGGCAGAAGCCAATTAAATTCATGGTGAGAACTGGGATTGTGCCACCCACCTGGGATCATAGTGATGCACTGAAAAAGAATAATTGACCACTGGTGAACACACAACATGACAGTTGTCTTGGCAAAAAGAGTGGGAGTTCCAACAGTGATAGTGTTGGTATAGTGATGTAGTGACTTATTTTTCAGCATTCAGAAATATCTTTCAATAAAATCTTAATTTAATCCGGAAATATTGACTTCTCCTCTAGCTGCTTCTGCTTCCATTTAGGTGATGCATATTGTGATACTTGATTATAATCTCAGATATGTGGGTGTAGCTCATCACTGCATGTTGTGAAAAATCTGCTACTATGGATTTTTCAAGACAGACAAACACACATTGTTGGGTATCTTAAAGACAGGTTATGAGCCTTATTGTGTGGATTTATAGGTTGATGTTTTATAGATGTGAACAAATTAATTTGAAATCCAATAAGTAGTCAGTCGTGCAAGAAATACTTCTCTATTCTTCTCTTCACAGTTTATATCCTCTACCAGTCTCTCATTCATAGCATGGTCTCTGATAAACTAGAGTAGATTTCCTGTCTTAAAAGAATGGATACTTGATTCCTTGTTTAATAAACCAAGCTTTCCCGAGATTTCTGGGACATACCTGCAAAGAATGGATATACTGATCAGTGGACCAAAATCTTAATTATATGAAAGACTCAAGGTAGAGAGAGGAAAAATACCTTGAGACAGTATCATCTTGATATGAAGGATTTTTGCTTGACGTTTCAGATTCTGATATAACATGTTATTTCTCTAGTTGCAGATGTCATCCATATGCAACAGGGCTAAATGTTTGCAAATTTGTTTGTGCAAAATAACCCTACCATGTGTCAGTGCAATATTTAAATACTTTTTGTGGTGAGCTTAAAGTACAGATGCAAGTATAATTGTTTTCTTGCATCTGTGAATAATCTCAAGCTAAATTTTCCTGATGTCTTCATATCCCATAAGGTTTTTCATAAGTCAGAGTAAATAGTGAGTATTCCTGAAGTATAAATTAGAGTTGGAACTTTCAAATCAATTAGAAACTAGATGACCCTCCTGAGGTCTCTTCCAGCTCTAATCTACTATAATTCTGTGCTAATTATTTGAACAAATGTCAAAAAAGGGCTACACTAATTCTTTCCATGAAAAATATGCTGTGAATCATTTCTGTGAGACTCTGGAATTATTTATTTGTACCAACTAATATACTATGGCCTTGGGTTATTTAGCTTCTCCTTTCCACTGCATTGCTGCATAGCACACAGTCTTGGTTTTTGAGTTCCCACCCAATGCTCAAGGATCAAGGGAGTCTAGTACAACAGTGCTAGACGCCCCTGAGCAGGCAGGGTGAAAATAGGGCCATAGCCTTCTTCCCAGCAGCCAACACGAGGAAGGATCATATACTGCATCCTGTTAAAGCATGTATCAGCTTCTGCTGCTGTATTTGGTCCCCTTATGTTTTCAGATGCATTGTCTACTCAGCCACAATACTTCTAGGAGCTGCCACTAAGGGAAGTCAGCTTCACCTCCCAAATACATCCTCTATTGCTAGCATTGGCCTGAAGCCACAGTCTTAACTATTTTTCCATCTGAAATGAAAGCCTGAAATGGAAACGATATTTCCATTCTGAACTTTTTCCTCAATTGCACATGCACTTAGGTGTTTTCTTATAGGACTTCTCATGATTACTGAGTTTCTGGTAATGCTGTGTGTAGGCATTTGGGGTTTTTTAACTATTCAAACATGGGTTAGGTGTGGCACAGGTAGGGGAAAAGACTATCCTTTTGTTACCCAGGGTAACTGAACTCGGAGCAGTGGTAATTTAACTGTTTCTCTCCAGGCGGTGTCAAGAATAAATTAACAGGGACATAGCTCCTCCCTCAGAAAAATGATTGATACAAAAGAGAGTGCTTTTACCTAAAACTATTCAAGCACATACACATATATACTATCACAATAGGTTCAGAGCTCCCCAAACATTATAGTTACCTAAAGTCTGATATGGTTTCAAGTGATGAACAGCTGGGCTTTCAGGGACCCTCTTTCGTCCAGCTGCTGGGAAGTTTAGGTATCAGCTCCTTGCCCGAAGAAAAGCTCCCTAGGACTGCTCCAAAATGTATTCTTTTGCTTAATCTTTTATAGCTAACTTAAACAAAGCACATAACTCATAGTGACTCCTAATGGGTCACCGATTCTCCTAATTTCAGCAAATTACTTATCTCTTATCAACGGATTTCTAGTTATAACAACAATAAAATTTATGTCAAGGGCACTTAAAACCAAGGTCTACTTTCCAAACATTCCTTTCATTCTCATGGTACATCAACTGTCCCATCCTCCCATTCTGATTAGCAAAACTGCAATCGTGAAGCTGTTTGGCCATACCTGTCAGAGCCCTAATGATCATTCCTGGTGAAGTGGTATTTGGTTTTCAGCTAGCAGTGGCTGAACACACAAAATGGCTGACTTCAGTAATGTCAAGTGTAGTTCTCCCATAACACTTCCACATATTTAAAAAAAAAATACAGGTGAAGAGATGCACCAATAACCTTAACTTCACCCTAGAATTTCAATTGTAGGTGAGTATGTAATGTAAATGACAGAGGGTGTGGTCTCATTGAGCTGGCATGGTGCAAATGAGGAAAAGATAGTTTTATCTAAAATGCATTAAGATTCCATTCCCAACTACTGGAAATCCAACACAGAGCAGTTCACACCTTATCTGTTTGAGGCACTCAGTTTATGCTAAGCAAAGGTGTAATGCAAGATGACAGTTATTAGCTCAGCTATGCATTAAGATAAGTTAAAGTATGATATTTTTTGTACAGTGCTGTGCACAAATCCCTATCTTGGGGAAAGTATCAGACAATTTTCATCTCTGTGTGTGTCTGATTATCTCTAACACTGTAGTGTAAGAATATTCTAGAAAACAAAATATGGAGGTAATTAAAAGATTGTACATTTATTGGAGTCCCATTGGATTTAATAAACCAAAAAATATGTTTTAAAAATAGACTGTATGGGTTAAGAACAAAATGTATTGTGGTGGCAGGACTCCTGTGTCTGGTACAAGAGTAGATTTTGGAATTATTTTGGAAGTGGAATATATCCACTTCACTTCAGAATACGATATGAAACCCTGATGTTACTCCATTGTCTGTGGTGTTTACAAAAAGAGTAGAATAAGTCAGGAGTGATGAATATTTTGAGTTTGGAATATGAAAGATATGCGTTGTGTGCCAGACATATAAAGGAAAAAATATTAATTACACGATAACTGGAGAGCTGGACTGCTAAGAGAATTTAGATATATTTTTGTGTTGAACCACCTACTTATATCCTTAACCAAAGAACTGGTTCTACACAAGGAATGAAAAGGCAAAATGACCATGGACATCTATTAGACAATCGTGATCGGTGGAGAGTGAGTGACATTTCCTGAGCAGTCCTTAAAGTAGTCTAAGGCGGGAGATGCTGTGTTCATGGGGAGATTAAGTAACAACATTATGATGTAAAGATTCCTACAGAAAAGTAAAGATTCCTACAGAAACATTCCTAGATCATCTTCATACTTATAGGAACAGGCTGATTAGAGCTGTCTAGAAAACAGAATTTCCCTCCTGAAAAAAATTTATTTTTGAAGAAAAAATTCCTCTGGAATCGAAATGAAAACTCAAAAATTTGAAACTTTTATGGAAAGAAAACTCTCAAAAAATTCCATTTTGGAGAATCAAAATGGAATCTTTCAGTTTGCTGCCCACTCCCTAAGGGACACCACAGAGCCTCAGTGCATGGCAGCTCTGGAAGCCTGACAGGCAGGCAGCTGGAGAGTCAGACAGATAGGATGACTAGATGTTCCAATTTTATAGGGACAGTCCCGATATTTGGGACTTTGTCTTATATAGGTTCCTGTTACCCCACTATATCTTGTCCTGATTTTTCACACTTGCTGTATGGTCACCCTACAGGCAGGCAGGCTGAAGTTTCCATCAAAATCTTGGAAAACTTGATCAGCTCCAAGACTGAGGGAAACTCAAAATGAGAGATCTTTGCTAGGGATATTTGAATTCATCATAGTAAGGAATGGATTCACTTAATGTGGCACTACAAAAGCAGCATTAAATTTCAGGAAAGCAAATTCTAAGGCATTCAGACACTGTGTAAAATTCCTCAGAAAAATAAGAAACTATGGCTTCATAAGGAACTGTTCAAATATCTGATATTTAAAGGAAAAAAGGTGGAAAATGCAATAACTTCACTAGAAACAATCACACTGTTTATATTGTGGCACAGCAGTAGCTGCACCATAATTAAAGTTGTGTTCGAGTCCAGTTTTAACAAGCGCTGTAAACGTTGTTTTATAAAAAAAAAAATTTTTATATCCAAAAAAAAAACTAAAATACAAATGGTGCTCAAAGTTTATATTCTGTGATGGTTTGATAGAAAATTAATTGATACAGAGAATAAAAAGAGTTTAAAAATCACCCTTTTCAGCATTTCTCACTGATTTCTCTTTTCTTTTGTATCCCTTTTGCGTGACATCTAAAACTCTAGGATTCTCTTTTGTCCACATGGTTGTTCCTCATGTACTGATTTCTAGAATATCAGTTATCAGTAATATTTGTCTATAGAGCAATTTATAATTATCGTCTACAACACTAAATAAATACATTCATATTGCCTACAACACTATTGATAACCAAGGATCCTAGAAATCCGTTTGCCATGGAAAAATGCAGAATTTGCTTTTTTACAACGAATCTTTAGTTTTTCTATTTTGAGAAAAAATAAAAACATATTAACTACATTTTACTGACAGTACTAGTATCACTTATTCAATCGGTACAACCTCCCACTCTTGATTTTTAAATGTGCTCTAAATTTACACTGGAACCCCATTTCTCTCCTCTAATTGGGGCCTGGGCCAGATTGGATAATCAAAAGTTCAGATAATCAGGAGAACTGGCAAAGAGCTTTCTATCCCTTATTTTAAGATGAGAGGGGGGCTGACAACCCAAGCTCCAGCCACCCAGGGCTGACCACCTGAGCCCCACCAGTGTCAGCCCTAGGCCACTAGTAGTTCAGTTAATATGGAGAGCTGGATAATGAAGGCTTGGATAAACTAGTTTCTACTATATAACAATAAAACATTGTGTTCAGCGGATACATATGTATATTGTAGCTAGGGAAACTAAAGTTCAGCATTTCATTTTATCATGGAAAAATGTGGAGTTTTGTTTTTATTGGAGAATTTTGGGTTTTTATTAACAGAAAACTAGGATCCCTGTTGATAATGCACTTAGTTGCTCCATAAGGCTTTCACTTCTATCTCCAATAAATACTAAAACTAGGGTGACCAGATAGCAACTGTGAAAAAACGGAACGGGGGTGGGGGGTAATAGGTGCCTATATAAGAAAAAGTCCCCAAAAAAGGGACTGTCCCTATAAAAACGGGACATCTGGACACCCTAACCAAAACCAATATATATACCCCAGCTTCTTCAAATTTGCTTTCTAATGCAAAACCTTAATGGGACCTCGGCAGTATTAAGAAATAACTTCCCAAATGCATGGAATATATGACAATCAAATTTTATATCTGTTGTTGTAATCAATATGAAAACAGAAGATGTTACGGTTTGAAGAAGTTAGAGGTATGTACTCCTTTTTGGTATCTGTTAGAGATGGAAGTGAAAGCCTTAATGAGTGATGTGGTGTATTATCCATAGTAGTGGAGGCAATATGAAGGTACAGAGGAATGCACATGACTTTTCACATTTCTCTTCCTTTAGGATTTTGGGGTTGGTGGAATGTATCCTGCTGCAGCATTAACTGCCACTAAACATAGTTTTTGTTTGCTAATTGTTTTAAATACCTGAACGGAGTAGTATATAGGCATGTGGGCAGAAAGGCATGTAGGTATCATCTGGTTACTGCACATCCTATGCTGAAATAAATTTGTTAGTCTCTAAGGTGCCACAAGTATTTCTTTCTTATTTTCTTTTTGCTGACACAGACTAACATGGCTGCTACACTGAAACATGGAAATTTAGGTTTACACACCCACATGCAGGCACATATAGATAGATCCCACTCATGGTTTCTTGAAATTTTCAAATTTGAATTGGGGGACAAAATGTAAAACAACATTGGAGTAATTTGTTCTGAATTCTGTAAGAGAAAAGTAGCATTTTCTTTATTATCCATATCCAATGTGACAGTAACACACAATGCCCCATTTTATTGTGAGCAAATCAGCATTCATGCAGCACCATGCAGCCGACATAGAGCCATCAAAATACTCCATGATTTTGCTTCAGAATTTCTTTTGGCCCCATCTTTTAAAACTTCTTGTGAGACAAAAGGTGAGGATTACAAGTGTAAAGAAGCTCCCTTTTTAGCCTTTCAGACTACCAAATTTAGTAAGCTTTAGTGCCCTTGTGGTATAACTAGGCTTAAATTATAAAATCTTTTCTTTTTTTAAAATGCAGAAATTACAGGTGAGCTATTTCTAATATACCTTGTCCCTGTCCTTATACACTCTGTCCATTGTCGGCACTCAGTTAATCTCATTGCTAGTTATTGCTGAAGGAGTGTTTGAGGCAGACCTCAAATAGCAACAGATGAAAGGTGTTTGTTTTTTTTAATGGGAGAGGGGGATGTAATAATGACAATAAAACTGTAGATTAGATGCTGTGAATATAGAACGTAATTTTGAGGTGGTGGTGTTTTGCCCATCAGATGGCATGAGGTTGGGGAGTTGTCCTGGACAGGAGTTAAGGGCAGCTCTGTTGTCACCATAAAAACGAACTATGGCATTCAAATACTGAGGTGATGGGGGCAATATAAGTACTTAAAGTTATTTAAATTCCAGAAAGTAAAATCCCACTGAATTCTTTGTTTGGTGTCTAGTTATGGGCCTGGTTCAAATCAGTGAGAGTTCTAATTTGCAGTGATTTGGGATAAGTACATACAAAGTCACAAAATGGAAAAATCAACTACTCGTTTTAGTAGATTCAACTACTATTCTTAAACAGCATGAGAAATTCCAGGGTTTTACTGCAGACTGGTAGATACTGTGTGCAAATAGTGCAACATGTCTATGTAATTTTTATTTTTTTTTGGAAAGCAACAAATCTGAGTATGTCAAATACCTAAAACATTTAAACTGGGATTTTCAAAGGAGCCTAAGGGAGTTAGGTGCCAAAAGCCCATTGAAATTCAATGCAAGTTTGACACCTAACTCCTTAGCTGCTTTGAAAATTTCAGCCTTATTTATACTTGTGTGTATATAGAACACTATATCCAAAATATCTGTGTATATATAGATGAAAGAGATTTGTATTAATCTCCAAGACTTCATTGACTTGAGTGGAAAGCAGACGAGGAGGTCCAAACAAAAAATCTACAGTGGGGTTGTAGTGTTTTTTTATGGTTTGTGTGCAGTTTATTTGACTCCTTGGCTGTTGCATTCCTACTAAGGATAAAATTATGTGCTCTACTGCTTGTAACAGTCTGTAATGGAACAAGCTGTTCCCAATTTCAGTGTTTCATGTTGTGTCAAAGGCAGATCTCTTTTTCTTTTAAAGATCAACTTTGCTAAAAAGTTTGATATTTGGAAGAATTATTTGATCTTGCAGTTTAACAACTGTAGGTGTCTTTAAATGCTCCTTTAAAGACAATCTGCATTTCTGGTTTAGTTTTATTCTGAGGGAATGTCTATATTAGCACTGAAAATTGTAGTCATTTTGGGTATGGGTTTTGTTTTTGTTTTTTTGCCCTGTGACTTAATACAGGAGCATGTGATAAGGAAAGTCCAGAAATTGACATTACATCATTGTTTAAAGCTTTGGTTTGAAAACTGATGGTTTCCCTGTTTCTGAATAGAATCTACTCCTGAAAACTATGTTTGTTTTTTTTATTTGAGACAGCTTTTAAATTAGATTTGTACCAAGTGGTTCACCAAAGATTCATTTTCTCAACTCACATTAAAGACATCACAACTTCCCTGCCAGACAGAGTGTTGCCAATTCTTGTGATTTAAATTATAAGTCTCACAATATTTGATGTTTACTTAAAGCCCCAGCTCCTAAGGGCATATGATTGAGAGAATATCACTTTTATTTGCGAGGGGAGAAAAAAAGCTACGTTTTTAGCCCCTGTGCTTGGGAAGGCTGAAAATGTGAACCCCACAAGGCTCAACTAAGACTACAAATTAACAGGGCCCAAAATGCATTCTGTTTAAAATCCCTTGAGTTTGGCAATACTGCAGTTGTCCAACTTGAGATAAAAAGTGAGCCTTGGAACATGGCAGTATTGATGTATATGGACATTTGGCAGTTATCCAAGAGCTGGGGGCACAAGGGGAGTGATTTCGTTGGGACTATTCAACTGCTTAAAGTTAAGAACATGTGTGATGAGGGTGAAATCGTGGCCCCATTGAAGTCAATGGGAGTTTTGCCATTGACTTCATGGGACTAGGATTTCACACAAAGTATTCACAGAATTGGAGCCTAGTTGAGCACAGAACATTTGATTACTGTACCTTCTCCCCCATCTTACTACCCCCCACCCTGCCTAGCTGAAAGCAAGTTTGTGATTGGAAGGCGGGGGGGGGGAGGGTGAGACAAATGTTCATATTTTCAAACTAACTTTTCCTTGGAATTCTCCCTCAAAGGAATCCTATTGGACCAAGCTGTTCTTCCAGCTCGGAATTGTAAAATGCTCCTGTTGGTGCAGGTTGCTCAAGGACACATGGTTCACACACTTTGCAGGTCTTTCAGTCTATGACTCCTGGAAAGTGAGGAACCAGCCAGTAGGATCTAAACTGTTTCCCTATAGGACCATGCATCACACTGCCAATAGACCCTGAAGGGCCTGCTTCATTCTAAAGCAAATATTACCAGTAAAAGTAAAAATGAAAAGAGTGGTATTATTGGTAACCGCTTAATTCTGAAGGAAACATTTAAAATTTATGTTCAGATTTTATGCCTTCCACTCTGCATCCTGTTGCTATTTACTCACCACAGCTGTCAGGTTCTTACAAGGATGAATGCAGATTGATGATAACCAAATCTCTTGGAGAACCATTTGTATGAATGTATGCTGAAAAATAAAGAGGACTTCTTAGATGATATTTTCCAATATTTTCATTGGATGTTTAGTTTGATCCTTTTTTATTGTTTAATCTTTATATTACTATGATGTCTTGAAGACCTAGACGTATTAGACACCATTGAGCGAGGCACTTAAAACACATGTTTACACAGCTCCTGTCTCAAAGTCTTTAAAGTCTAAGACAAATAACATGAGAAGGGTGGGAGGAACAGGATTTAACCAAATATATATCTTATTTATCTTAACATTTTAAATTGATATAAATTGCCAACCGGCGTCATCTGACCATCATCAAGCCATCATTAATTGGCTGATACTTCTTTGAGTAGTGTCCCTATGGTTGCCACTGTAGGTGTGCTTGCGTCCCTGCGCTGCTGATCAGAGAACTTTGGTAGCAGTGTCCGTGCGGTCCGCATATGTGCAATCTCCCCCTTGTGCTCTGCCATGAGCTAACCAGCATGTGCGGGCAAACCCCCCTCAGTTCCTTCTCAACCGGCCCTAGCTATTCACTGTGCGTACATCAGATCATGAACTCTGATGTTTGAACTTAATTAGTTACTAATCTTTCTTTATTTGTGAGTTGAGTTTGTTTTTTAAGGAAAATAAACATAGGAAACAAACCTTTATCTAGTTATTCTCCTTTCTCCGGGGAATACCCCAGTGCAGGGTATGCCCGGTTCACCGGGGCTTAAGAGGTGCCCCTCCTGTAAAGAGGCCATCCCTGTAATGGATGGACGTTCCTCTGGTGTCCGATGCCTCGGGGAAAAACACATTCCCCAGAAATGTGGTTTTTGTCAGCAGCTGAAGCTGCAATCTCGATAAGACCGAGAGCTCAGACTAAAACTCCTTCTACTGGAGGCAGCTCTCCAACCTCCTTCAGACTCGCATCAGGATTCACCCAGAAGACAGAAATCTTCACCAGTCCTCTACATCTAAAGGTGTTGAATCTAAAGCCATGAGACATTCACATAGGGCTTCAAAAAAGAGAGCTGAGAGTCCCCAGAACTAGCCCCAACCAGCTGGAAAAGATCTCAGGCATGTTGGAATCATCAGTACTGATGGCACCGAAACCATCGAAACACAGTACCCAGAGGTCACACAGCACTGTCCCAGTGAAACACTGTGATATATCTAAAGACCTGATGGGCACAGGCACCGAAGAAATAGTATCAACTGGGAGAGATAAGGATAGAGACTATGCTTTGGGGAAGGCTCCCTCGCTACGGGAAACAGCTTTGATAATGTCAGTAGTACACCAAACAATGTCGGAGCATTTAGCCTGGCCTATATCACCGACCCCACAGATATCGTCGTCTTGGCACCAGCAGCCACAACTGGTACTGACTTCCACAGCACCACAGGAGTTCAGATACTTGAAAGACCTCACAGTATCTGATGTACCTGAGTCTCCCCGACTCTGTACCAGGGCTCTGGTATTGACTTTACCTCAAACTTGAGTGCCATGCACCTCCATTCTCCAGTGGAGAGTCGGATAGTGAGCAGGAGGAGTTTGTCTCCCATCCCTCCTTCCATGCACCGTATAGTGCCCATTACCAATCTGGGCCTCCACAGCCATACTGTCCACCAGGCCCTCGACCATCCTGATATGGGCAACCAGAGTACCAGCCACCAGGACCCTTCCTACCATCCCAGTGGCCTTACTGGGACCCATGGGAGGTGTATAGACATTGTGCCTCCAGAACATCTAGCATGGTCTGCCATGAATCAACAATGTGCCCTCCATCAGCCTCTGCATCCAGAGCCTCTGAACCTCCTGAAGAGGTGAGGGAGGAACAGGAGGCCTACCTTGACAAAAAGGTCACACCACTGACCAACATCTTGTCCTCCTCACCATATGAGTTTAAACTCTTTTTCAAGACCTAGCTAAGAGGGTGGCAGACACTCTGCAATTACCTCTAGAGGAGGTAAAAGAATCACACACCATAAGCTGATAGACATTTTGCAGTCCTTTTCTTCATCCAGAGTGGTCTTCTCCATCAACATGGCTCTCCTTGATCCAGCCAAGCTTATATGGAAGACCCCTGCATCAGTCACGCCAACCTGTAAGCAAGCCAATAAGAAATACTACGTCCCAGCCAAGAACAGAGAATTTATTTTCTCCCATCCACCCCCTAATTTCATCATTTGGGGATGCGGCGACAACTCCAGCGGTTGTCAACACCAGGTGAAGTCCACCCTATGTGATAGGGATTGGAAACTCCTCAACCTTTTTGGAAGAAAGGCTTATACTTGTACCACACTATAATTCTGCATCATGAATTATCAAGCACTAACAGCAAAATATAACTATTTCAATTACTCCAAACTCAGTTTGTTTATTGACCAGCTTCCGGAATCACACAGAGATTAGTTTGAGGCTATTATCAATGAAAGACAACAGGTGGCCAAGACGGCACTTCAGTCAATGCTCAACACAGCCTATACTACAGCACAATCCATCTCCACAGAAATTGTGATGCGATGAGCCTCTTGACTACATTTATCTGGCTTCCCCAATGAAGTACAGGCAACCATGGAGGACTTTCGCTTTGAAGGCACCAAATTGTTCACAGAAAAGACGGACGCATCCCTCCACACACTGAGACTCCAGGGCTACCCTTCAGTCATTAGGGATTTATACACCTGGACAGAAGAGAAAATACAGTCGTCGGTCCTCACTTAAATTGTGCACAGCACATGATCAAACTCAATGGTTTTTATGAGCCGGCTTACTTTCGCCGCTGCTTCCAACTGCTGGAGCATATGGCAGTGGGTACATTTGTGATAGCTCATGCCAAACTTTGCATGAGATGTCGCCATTCATTGTTCACCTGATTTATGGGCCAAACAGAGACAGCTTAGACAAACCCATATTGTTACCCACCGAGGTCAAGTAATCCTCCTCACCACCAATACATCCCTCATAAGATGGAGAGAACATCTCAACAAACTCGTAACATAAGGCAGGGGTCTCAAACACGTGGCCCGCGGGCTTCTTCCGTGCAGCCCGCCAAGCTCCCCGTACCCCCCCCGCCCCTCTGCCTACCCTGTGGCGCCGCAAGCAGCTGCGTAGGGCACCAGGAAAATTAACTGGTGCCCTGAGCAGCTGCGTGGTGCTCCAGACCCTGCTCTGTCCCAGCCCCGCCTCTTCCCCCCCCCCTCAGCCCCACCCCCACTCCCCTGAAGACCTGCAGCCAGGCCGGACCCTGCACTCACCGGTGGTCAGTAGAGCGACCCAGCCCTAGCCTGCTCCATTCCCTCGGCTCCCAGCCGCGCCGCCGGCGAGTGCAGGGGAGCGGTTCCCTCCTCCCCACAAGCCTGGGAGCCAGGGGAGCGGAGCAGACTGGGGCTGGGTCACTTCCCGCAGGAAGTGGCCAGCCCCCGTCCTCCCTGGAGGCCTGGGGCCAACTCCCCCACTCCTACCCGCAGAGGCCTGGGGCCCCAGCCTGCTCCACTCCCCTGGCTCCCAGGCTTGGACGGGGGGGGGGGGAATGCTCCCCTGCACTCGCCGGCGGCGCGGCTGGGAGCCGGGGGAACGGAGCAGGCTGGGGCCGGGTCACTTCCTGCAGGAAGTGGCCAGCCTCCGTCCCACCCGGAGGCCTGGGGCCAGCTCCCCCCGCACCCCCCCCCCCCGTGGAGGCCTGGGGTCAGCTGCCCCCCCCCGTGTCCCCCCATGGAGGCATGGGGCCAGCCACCGCTCCCCCCGCTTCTGCCTGTGGCCCCACACAGCCCCCCCGCAGGTTGGGGCTGCGTAAGGCACTACAATAGCTAGGGACGGCCCTGCCCACACCCCTCCTGCACCAACTCCCTGGCCTGAGCCCCCTGCCACACCCTGCACCCTGACCCGCTGCTGCACCCCTCACTCCTCCTGCACCCCACACCCCAATTCCCTGCCCTGAGCCCCCTGCACACGTTCTGCATTCCCTTCCCTGAGCCCCCTGCCACACCCTGCACCCTGACCCCCGCCACATCCCTCACTCCTCCTGCACCCTAATCCCTGCCCTGAGCCTCCTGCACTCCCTGCCCCAATCCCCTGCCACACCCCGCACCCGTCCTGCACCCCCGGGGGCAGGGAGGTGGCAGAGTTGGGGTGAGGACTTTGGGGAAGGGGTTGGAATGGGGGCAGGGAAGGGGCTGGAAGAGGCGGGGGCCTCATGGAAGGGGTGGAGTAGGGGTGGGGCCGGGGTAAGGGGTGGGTGTCTGTGATGCGGCCCTCGGGCCAAAGCCCTAGTCCTCATGCGGCCCTTGGGCCAAAGCCCTAGTCCTCATGCGGCCCTCGTGGTCATTTGAGTTTGAGACCCCTGACATAAGGCAAGTGGTCACCCACAGAAATGTGTCTTCATATCAACCTCCTCAAACTCAGAGTAGTCAGGAATGCATGTGCTCACTTCCTTCTGCTGATCAGAGGTACATACATAAAGGGCATGACAGACAACATAGTATGCATGCATAGGCGCCAACTCCGTGGGTGCTCCGGGGCTGGAAAATTAGTGGGTGCTCTGCACCCACAGGCAGCGAGCTCCCTATACCCCCCCCGCCCCACCACCTCCTCCTCCCGTGTGTGCACCGCGACCCCACTCCTCCGCCTACCTCCCAGCACTTCCCGCCTGGCTGCCACCAAACAGCTGTTTGGCAGCATTAGCGGGGACGGGGGCAGAGAGGGCATCGAGCACCCATGGGAAAGAGGGGATGTCGGTGCCTGTGTATGCATGTAGTACATAAATAATCGGGGGTGCCAGATTGCCTTCCCTTTGTGCGGAAGCACTAAAACCATGGAACTGGTGTATTTCCCACAGCGTTATATCATCAGTGGCTTACCTACCAGTAGTGCAGAACACAACAGCAGACAGTCTCAGCTGCAAGTTCCCATACGACCATGAATGGGAGTGTGACGGGTTGGGGCCACAGAGACCTGCTTGGTGCTGCCACCTGGTGTGCCAAGGCTACTTCTGCCCCTGCTTCCAGGCCTTTTCCAGCTTGGGACTCCCAGATCCTCTCTGTTTTGAGCCAGATTCCACTGATCTGCTGCAAACACAGACCCAGGTCCACTCACCACTGTAAGGCCCCTGGAAGCGCTCTTGCCTTTGACACCCAGCTGCTCAACTCCAAGGAGGTTCAAACCCTTAATAAATCCGTTTTACCCTGTATAAAGCTTATACAGGGTAAACTCATACATAGTTCGCCTTCTATTTCAAAGATAGAAAGATATGCACAGATGTTTGCCTTCCCACAGGTAACAACTCGTACTCCAGGAAACTTAATAAGTAAAAAGTGATTTTAATAAGTACAGCAAGTAGGATTTAAGTGATGTCAAGTAATGACAGAACAAAGTGAATTACTGAATAAAATAAAATAGAACACGCAGTTCTATGTCTAATCACCCTGTGTACAGATAAACCCCTCACTAGGTCCAGTAAACAGGCTATCTTCCTTCTAGCCTGGGTCCAGCAATCACTCACCCCCCTAATGTCTTTGTCCTTTGTTCAGTCTTTTTCAGGACTCCTTGGGGGGTGGAGAGCTTCTTCCTTTAGCCAGCTGAAGACAAAATGGAGGGGTTTCCTCGGGGTTTAAATAGATTTTCTCCTCTGGGTGGACACCCCTCCCTCTCCCTGTGTAGCATCCAGTTACCAAATGGAGTTGGGGTCACATGGACCAGTCACCTGTCCCTGCACAACTCAGTTCCAGACCAGCCACATTCCTGGCAAAGTTCAGATGTGGATTGGTGACTGCAAGTTCTATTGTCTGTTAAGTGCTTCTTGATTGGGCACTTAACCTGCACATTCCTTTCTCAAGAAATACAACCGATATTCATAACTTCAACTACAACAATGATACATGCATGCAAACAGGAGGAATAAATTCAGTAGGTCATAACTTTCACAGAGATATGTTACATGGCACATGTAGCATAAAACATATTCTAGTTACATATATACATTTATAAGCATCTCCCCATAAAGTTTTATGGGGAACACCATCACAGGGAGATGAACTCAGTAGTACTCCATGACATATTCAGACAGTGGGAGACACCAGCAATATACTTGTTCACCACTTACCTAAACAAGAACTGCACGTGCTATTGCTCCAAGGCAAGTCTCAGACAGCACTCGTTAGGGGACGCTTTCCTTCTTTCGAGGAACAAGGGCCTTCTATACCCCTTTCCCCCATATTCTCTGCTGATTAAAGTCCTATTCAAAATAAAAAGTGAGAGAGAAAATGTTATACTGATTGCTCCCACCTGGCTGAGACAAACATGGTACCCTTACCTGTTACAGCTGGTGACGTGTCTGCTGATCTCTCTTCGTTCCACTCCATACTTCCTCTTGCAGAATGAAGGATGCACTCTCCACCCTAACCTGCAGATACTCCAACTCAAGGCCTGGCTTATTCATGGTTCCAGGACATAGAAAGATCCTGCTCCCAGGAGGTATAGGAAGTGTTATTACACACTAGGAAATCAGCTACCTGTCATACTTGCCTGCAAAAGTGGACCAGGTTTCAGGTTTGGTGTAGTCTCAAGAAAATTTCCCCAACATCTGCTACTCTCCCAATGGTCCTAGAGCAGTGGTTCTCAACTGTGGTCCACCAATTCTTCAGGGAAAGCCCCTGGCGCACTGGACCGGTTTGTTTACCTGCTGCAGCAGCAGGTTCAGCCGGTCGCGGCTCCCACTGGCCGCGGTTCGCTGCTCCAGGCCAATGAGGGCTATGGGATGCGGCGGACAGCCCAGCCCCTGGCCCGCGCCGCATCCCGCAGCCCCCATTGGCCAGGGACGGCGAACTGCGGCCAGTGGGAGCCGCGACTGGCTGAACCTGCCACCGCGGCAGGTAAACAAACTGGTCCGGCATGCCAGGGGCTTTCCCTGAAGAATCGGTGAACCACAGTTGAGAACCACCATCCTAGAGGATATAATGATTCTCAAGAAATCAGGATTATCTCTTAGTTCACTCAAAGTTCACCTACAGGCCATAGCAGCCTCCCATCAACAAATAGAGGGATACTCAGTATTCTTGCACCCAATTACAAAGCAATTCTATTAACCCTTTTTCCCCAGCCCAGACACCCCACCCCATCTTGGGACCTAAACTTAGTACTAAAGAACCTGACTAAGCCACCCTTTAAATCTATGGCCACTTGTTCACTCGCGTACCAGTCTATGAAGACAGCATTCCTGGTGGCAATCAGCTTGGTGAGGAGAATAGGGGAGATAGCAGCACTAATGGCACATCCCCTTATACAGTATTTTTTCGAGACAAGATTACTTTCAGACCACACCCGAAGTTCATCCATCCCCAAGGTAACCTCATCTTTTCACATAAACCAATTTATTCATCTCCCAACCTTTTTCCTTAAGCCTCACCACAATACTACACACACTAGATGTTAGGAGAGCCATGGTCTTTCACCTGGACAGGACGAAGGCCTTTACAAAATCTCCTAAGCTTTTCCTTTCCATTATGGAAAGGTCTAAAGGCGCAGCAATAATGGCCCAGAGCCTCTCCAAATGGGTCTCAAACTGTATCACACACTGCTATCAGGTTCACAACATAGTACCTCCATCTGGAATCTGTGGTTTCCTCCTCTGTCACCTTCCTAAAGAATGTCCCTATCTCAGAAATCTGTGGGGCAGCAACCTGGGCATCTGCAAATACCTTTGCAGAACACTACACAATTACTGGGGACTCTGCTTCTGACGCTATCTTCAGCTCTGCTGTAGTGTCATCCATAACAGACTTGACTCCAAAGACCTAGCCTCCCATTACCTGCAGTGGAGCATGCATAGGGATCACTACTTGAAGAAGAAGAAGGGAAAGTTACTCACATTGTGCAGTAACGATGGTTCTTCGAGATGTGTCCCCCTATAGGTGCTCCATGACCCACATTCCTGCCCTCTCCTTCTAGTTCTTGTCAAGGACTCTATAGTAGAGTGGAACTGAGGGGGGTTCGCCTACGCATGCTGCTTTGCCTCTTGACAGAGCACGAAGAGGGGACAGCACGTATGTGGGCTGAATGGACACTGCAACCAAAGCTTTCCAATCAGCAGCGCAGGGACACAAGCGCACCTACAGTGGAGCACCCATAGGGGGACACATCTTGAAGAACCATCGTTACTGTACAAGGTGAGTAACTTCCTCTTTCTTATAAGTGTCATGTTAGAGGTAGGTCTTAGGAGAGAGGAAGAATGGTCCAGTGGTTAGAGCACTAGCCTAGGACTTGGGTTCAAGTTCCTGCTCCACCACATACTTCTTGTGACTTTGGGCAAGTCACGTAGCTTCTATGCCTCGGTTCCCTGTCTGTAAAATTGGAATAATAGTACTTCCTTACTTCACAGGGGTGTTGTGACAATACATTCAAGATTGTCAGGTGCTTGGATACTACAGTAATGGGAGCCATATTAGTACTGCAGATAAATGGACTTGAATAAGGAGAGGGTTGTGGCCTTTCTAATCAGTTCAGGAATGATGTTCCATGTGTCAGGGCAGCCTGTTCATCACACAAAGACATCTGTGTACAAAGTTAACTGTCAGGGTGATATCGCTGGCATCATGAGCAAAATTAGAGGAGGCATAGGTGATTATGTGATTAAAAAGAGCAGAGTCATGGAGGGCCTTGGAGGTAAGGACAAGAACTTGAACTTCATACAAGGACAGCAACCCAGAAAGCCAGTGAAGGAGTCTTTTATTTTGAATGCAGATGAGGGGACAATGTGGGGGGAGTTAGGAATGCTGAAAAAAGAGGAGGTTCCAGTAATTAAGATGGGATATGAAGAGTGACTTATGAGAATTTTGGCCTGTTGTACATTTTTTATATTTCTGTACATTTTAAATGCTACTCCTATGTCTTGATCCCCCTGTGCCTCACTCCCCATAATATGTTTTGTGAAAATTATCATATTTAACTTGTTACAATAATTTTATATTCAAATATGTGGTTATATCTTTCAGACAAGATTTTGTAGTATTGCTGCCAAGTTAAAGAGCAAATCATTTTGGTTTTTCACTTGTATTTTATAACAAAAACTAAAAATAACCTATAAAGACAAAGGCCTTAAATATATTGAATATCTCCTTCCATAAACATGACTCTCTTTGTGTTCTGTCTTCTTCTCTGGAAACTAAATATTTTACAATCTATTGAGTTTGTTACATCCTATGTTATCATGGATATAGTTTTGGTCTGGTACAATCAAAACTAACATAGAGACAGCTGTTCCAAACCAACAGCTCTGACACAGTATTTCAGAACATAATAAAACCACTGTATTGCCTGAAAAGAATGTCTATAAAGAGGTTAGTTATGGTAAGTCTTTCTCACACTAATAATCTCTGAAATTGAAAATGGACAAGGGAATCTAATCATGATACTGAAAAAGCAATAATGCAGGAGCACCAGTTTTGTACTTATTTTCAAGTTCTTTGAGATATTGTCCTGTAGAAGAGAGGGGAGGTTTTTTTATGTTCTGTTTTTGTTTAAGTTCTCTGGCACATCTAGCTCTTTACGTTTTAGTTAGAGGCAAAATACCTGGTTTACATGAACTGATTTGTTAGTCTAGTTTACAGATGATTCAAGACCTGTGCATTTCAAATCTTACTGCTTTATCTACCTACTCTGAAAAGTTACTCTAAACTGGCATTTTTACAGTTCTGTGTTTATTGTCTCAATGATTTCCATATCAAACACGCTCATTTTACAAGTAAAATGTTATTTCTCATTGCATACCTGTGAAGTTTGCCTTGGATCTGAGAGTCTGGCTGCATTTTTTTCCCTCATAAAGGTTCTGCAGGCTAAATTAGTCACACCTGTGCAATCTTTAAATTGTGTCTTCAGTGACACCTGTGAAACCCCCTCGGTGAATTTGCACAGACTCAACTCTCACTCTCTTACTTGTGTTGTCACTTCAGGGATAAGAGAAGAGGAAATGAAGCAAAATCTGTTGTCACTGAAGTCAGCAAATATCACACACACACATCGGAAGCATATCTGTTTTAAAGAAGTGCCACTTTTTATGTAGTCACATTTCAGAGTATAACAACCTTATGCTTGTTTTCTACTTCTTTTCAAAAGGCTCCAACAGCACAAAGAGAAATCTTTTCACTGTGTTTCCAGTGGAACATCTTTGGTGCTATAAAGTGCCCCGTTTGGGGATACATGCTATGTCTAAGACACTCAAAGAATGAGATACGTAAGTGGCTAAACCTTGAAAATCATTGTAACACCACAGCATCAGCTTTGTGGTATGCATAGTTTGTATGTCCAATAATAACTTCATGGCACGTCTGGTTTCATGTCCTGAGGAAAGCTTCCTATTTTTGTGGTACCTTTTTAGAGAAAATGTTTATATAAGTATCTTATTCTTATTTCTGTAAACTTTGGAATGCAGGTTTTTTTTATAAAACAAAATTAGTTTCTGTTAGTAACTGCAGGCTGTATTACTTTGGTAATTCCTATTGTGTTCTCATGACATTCCAGAGCATTAGTGTTCAGCCTTTCCAGCTAGGATTCTGCATGTCATTGCAGTGAAAATAAGTTATTTTGAATGTGTGATTTTTGTTCTTCTTTGTTTTGTTGAAATATACAATGGTGTAACTGACTCATCCCTGTAAGGCATGTTTTACAGGTTATTTGGGCTCCTGCCTCCCTGCCCTCTTCCATCCCCCTCCTCCTTTGGATTATCCCTTTTCTTTTCACTTTTTGGCCTTATTTGTATCATCCTACAGTGCTTTTTCTTGATTTAAAAAATACAGAACAGTTTTGTGATTTGGTAATTGTTCCAAATTTAAAGTAGTGTTGGACCCAGATTATGCAGCACAAGTAGTAGTGATTTGTTCAACATATTGTGAAGTTGTGCGCAGTGAAGTTCAAACATATTGTGAAGTTGTCACTTAATTACATAAGAAAGGAAATGCTCCTAGGTACTGGAGTACTCCTTAGGGATACCCTATGTTTCTACAGGTACTGAGGCAAAGAGAGCCAATTTCCTTCAATCTGAGGATTTGAGATTTTCTTTCTGTGCAGTGGGTAGCTAGGTTCATCATTTCTTTAGAAACAGTCAATGTCTCCAAGGAAGAAAGTAACTGAATAACCTTGATGTCTTCCACTGCAAATAGGATGGCTGGACCAGTTCACTCAATCTTTGACTAGCTTATGAAGGATGTAAATTCAGCACTTGTTTAGCACCCCAGTGACCTATTCAGTGGAGAAGCGTACATACCTTGAATTAAATCACCACGGCCTTTTCCTTGCACCCTGGCCAGAAAAAATTAGTAAAAGAGGCTGCTGTTATTGAGGTCAAGTGTTCATTACATCTGGTCCATAATTCTAAGGCCTAAGGTAAGTAGAGTACCAGCCATCGTTATTAGCTCCCTTCGTTGGGAACTACTGATGCTTCATAAACAAATGCCAGTTCAAGCACTGGAAGAAGATTTGACAGTTTGCTGATTCTGTTCCTTGGGGAAAATGTGGACTTTAAAAAACTCATTATTTTTGTAAAAATGAAAAATAGACTTATTACCATTACAATATGTTAATGGGGTTTGGTTTAGGAAAAAACTTTTTTCTGACAGCATGACTTCTGTCTGCGCTTTTCAGCCAAGTTACAAAGGGAAAACTTGCCATGAGGAAACATTTTAAAAATGATTATTGCAACTCTAAAGCAAGGTGCTACCAAATGAGGGTTTGTGATGGCCTGGTAAATGGTCATTGAACATAACATAATAACATAAGAACGGCCATACTGGATCAGACCAAAGGTCCATCTAGGCCAGTATCCTGTTTTCCGACAGTGGCCAATACTAGGTGCCCTAGAGGGAATTAACAGAACTGGTAATCATCAAGTGATCCATTCCCTGTCACTCATTTCCAGTTTCCCAGTCCTAGAAACTACTTAAGGAATGTCATGTAATAATGATATAGAGTGGAAAACTAGAGGAGAGTTATGGAGAGTGAGACACTATACATGAACAGTTACTTTTCCTGGTGGGTATCAGAAGAGCTACAATCCATTTCTATCTTGTGTGACAGGTTGCCATGCCCACCCACTCAAAATATTATAGAATATAACCCTATGAAAAATCATTGCAAGTATAACAAATATGCTTTGTCGTGTTTTTTTATTTAAAATATAAATAAAACCAAGAGAAAGCAAGATAATGTGAGCAGTAAAGGTCTAGTCCACATATAAAAAGCTGGTTCGAGGGGATGGCAGGAGAGGAACATTAACATGCAGGCAAAATGAAGTGTTTCCAAAATTTAAATGGAGATAACTTGTTAAATGTACCTTTATGTCACAAACTCCTACACACAATATCATACTCATCCTTAAAATGTTGATAATGACTTGTCAGCTTCGTCTGTCATACCTTTTCAAGATACTTGGGCTATTTTCAGCTCTGTTGACCTTTTTGATCCATCAAAATGTTATCAGTTAATAAGTAGCAATACAAGTATTGTAGCTGTCAACATAGCTGTTGCGAGGTGAGCATCTGTTAATTTTGCTAGAGTATAGTGATGAATATTATATCTTTTGTTGTGGAGAGAAGTAAAATGGCAGAAGACTAGAGAAGTTTAGCTAGAGGCATAATGATCACCCTCACTGTTAAGGCTGTTTCATATTTGCAGCTGTACATCTGACACCAAAAGTTATAGAGCTCAAGAGCTATGTGTTGATGCATTAATCACATCTCGGGCGGGCTGTGAATGGAAAAGGCATTATTCACTTTTCAGATCAGCAGTTCAAATCAGTCCAGCTGTGTAGTGACTAAATGTACTTTCTGAATACCATGTCCAGTTCAAGGTCTCTATCCTGATATTCAAAGCCCTTCATGGGACTGGACCTAGCTGTCTACGGCTGTGTCTACATTTGGGGTTGGGGATGCAATTCCCAGCTCAAGTAAATGTACTTGTGCTAGCTCCCATTGAGCTAGCGCACTAAAAATAGTAGTGTGGCTGTGGGAGCACAGGTATTGGCAAATGGTGACTAACCTATGCTGCTGTTCACTACAGCCAATACTATTGCAGCTATGCTTCTGTTTTGAGCATGCGAGCTCTGAGAGAGTCTATTTGAGCTGGAATCACACCCCCAGATCCAGGTGTAGATATACAGATTATCTCTCCATTTATAACTTTCTCCTCTTGCTGTGTTCCATTGGAATAATGAACCTGTTAACTAATAGAGGAAGTCTTGTGAGTGCATTAGACAGAACTTTTAACAGGAGCTGGAGAGAGATTGACTGACTAACTGACCGACTGACTAATACTCCCGCCATGTTCAGAACTAAACATTAACCATCCTTTCGACTTTAAATTCCCCACAATAATTTCCCCACCCACTACACTAATTCTGCAGCAAGGCTGTCTGGGAGTTGGCTACTGTTCCTTGATTCTCTGCCTGTGTCTGTCACTGTGTGCAGGATAGAACAGCCTGCAGGCTGCTCTAAACTTTTACCAGCTAGCTATGGTTCCCAAAGTGCCATATGCCCGCTGGGAACTGCGAGAGTACATTACACTCTAGCCACACTCCTTGCCTCTGCCCTTCCCTGTCTCCAGTGTGCCCCCTGCGCAACATAAAGTTAGTGTAGTAGGCACTGACTTCATTCTAACCTCCATACGAGTAGTCATTACTCATGCAATATTCTCACTAGTTTAAATGGGACTATTTTTGTGCAAGTAAGAGTTGTTGTATTGGTCATTAATATATGTCTGACTCATCCTGTCATTCATTTTACCCCCCTAGAATATGGCTATTGTATGAGCTAAGCTCATAGGGTAGTGGGAGATACTACAGAGCCTATTCTCATATCATCATTTCTGCAGGAAAACTATTTTTATTAATCTATTTTTAGAACAAGTCTATGTTCAATAGCAGCTGTGATCGTATGATAAAACTACAGTCTGTTTTTATTAGCAGTCTTTTATTTCAGCTTCTTGTGGTGAAATGTGCATCTGTGATCATTAACAAAAATATTTAATATTGAAGGGAAAGTGTACTTTTTCCCTAAAATAAATCTTTTTGCATGTCTAGAAAGAAAAAATGGTAGCAGTGGGAAGAAGTGAAGGAAATACTTCATTTACCAAAGCGTAACAGCTCATGAAAAAGTTCATGATAACTTTGATAATGTATGGAAAGTCTAAACTTTTCATTAACACTGAAACAACTTTGTTTTGAAATAACAAAGATTCTATGCCACTAAGAGGAATGCTTTTAATGAAAGTACAATTTTAGCCCCAGTGCTACGAACAGTTATGCACAGGCTTAATTTTAAGCACAGGAGTAGTCCTGTTGAAGTCAATGGGATTATTCTTGTGAGTAAAATTACATAATTGTGTAAGCTGTGTACTTGCTTGTTTGCAGATAAGAGTTTTAATTTTCAGTACCTTGTTTTTTTCCCTGTAGCACTTTTATAAAACTCAAAAGGATACCCAACTAGTAGTAGCAATACAAACAGCATTTAGCATTTATAATTTAGTTCATGATACAT
Source organism: Chelydra serpentina (assembly GCA_037349315.1). NCBI lineage: Eukaryota > Metazoa > Chordata > Testudines > Chelydridae > Chelydra > Chelydra serpentina. The sequence continues at coordinate 18,090,953 of JBAIAC010000028.1, read as the reverse complement.
TTTAATCTTAAATTATAATAGCACAAACTTTCAAATTAGTTTTACAAAACTTTAACCTGATTTAAATTAATTATATTTCAATCAAGTTCATTTAATCATCTTGATTTAAATTGCTCCCCCTGCAATCATAACTGGATGTTCTAATATCCACATTAAATATCTAATCCTTTTTTGAATCCTATTAAATTCTTGACCTCTGATACCTTAGCAGTTAAACAGGTTAGTCATACGCTGTTTAGAAAAGAAAAGTCTTTGTTGTGTTATGAGGGTAAATGAGCTGTGTTAGACGGACATGTAGCTGCTTTTATTTGTCATTCATTTTGAGAAGTTTTTTAGAAGTAATTTTATTATCAGAATTGTGTCTTATTTTTTAAAGGAAAACAAAGCCCTCTACACCCAACTTCCAACTGCTTTTATCAGGGATGCTAATTTTGCTTTCTCCTATAACATGTCACTGCAATAAAGATCCATTTAATATTTGTAGAAGCAAAATAAAATATCAGGAATTGTGAAGACTAGATTTGAGGTTTTCTCTGTGAACAGGTAAAAGTTGATAGGAATCATTTAAATTGCACCTGGGATCACAATTCCCTTTGCTCAAATCCAGGGTTTTCTGATTCCTTCCCCTGTCCTAGTGCTTGGTCTTCTATTAGAGAGCAATGTTTTCCCCCCATATATGCTAATTTAGGTAATACAGTTTGAGGCACGGGGGGGGGGGCGGATAATAAGTAAAATATGGGGTGGAGTGACCTCCCTAGGGGGATCACACATTCCTGGGTGGTGAAATATCTTAGTCTTTTTGAAATCTTATACTGGCTTCAACACCTGTGTAATGAGTTTTTATAGCCCATGCACAATAAATCGTAATCCTGGCTGTTAGAAAGACAGTCATGGGTGCCAAATAGGTCTTTATCCTATTTTATCATACAGCAATTACAGACCCCACTTCAATATGAGCTAGCTTCTGTATCAGATATTCTTACCTTGTCAGCTGTGAAAATATATGTGGGAGTTCATGTTATAAAGAGACAACCCGTACTTTAATAATCTTGAGGATTTTGGACAGAAGCATAGATATCAGAGTTTAATTTTTCCTATGTTTTATCTGTGTTTTCCAGTTGATAACTAGGCACTTCCACAATTTTAACCAAGTTAGTGGAGTTCTTACTCCCTCCTGTAGTTGGATATGCTCTGAGTATGGGTGGCCTGTGCTGAGTTGATCTTAGGTGGGTTTCACTTACCATGGCTGAGCCAGCCAGTAGGCTGAGCTGGTCTCAGCTGGAATTCACTCTGCAGATCTTATGTTAATCTACTAGAGTTCTCTGAGATTTATAAATATTAAAGCCAGGAGGGACCATTATGGTCATTTTGTCTAACCTTCTGCATAACACAGGCCATAGAATTTTACCTAATAATTCCTGGAAGGAATTTATCCTTCCCGTCTATCTAATTTAACCTCTTAACCTAGTGTCTTTTCCTGTGAAGGTTAGTAACACAACAGTGGTGTATTTGAGTCTGTGCTGTTTATTTCTCAATACTAAGTTACAGATAAAATGTATTTGTTTTATACCTATATAAAATACCAAGTCCGTTTTTGTCCACTGTGTGGATGAGATGATTAGAATAAATGACAAATCAAAGGATTATTTAAACGTTTGGTTCCTAAATCATCTGCATTTCTTGAAATCAATATTTTATGAGGAGGAGATGCTTGGAGGAAATGCTACCAGATTATGGATGTATCTTCTTTTCTTGGAATAACTAGAATGACTGAAATGGAGCTTCTGAATGCAAGTGACACTACATGCCTCAGGACGAGGAGGTTAACTTTGCATTGTGAAAAATAATTGTATAGTAACTACTAATTATTGCATTTTTAATGTGAAAAGTATTTTACATGAACTGTTGGTTACTACATAAAACTTGTCTGCATCAGGTTATAAAGATCTTCCTCCTCCAGGTATAAGGTATTATTCATGTTATATTGGATGTAATTGGATTTAAAGGCCTGTAAAGATGTCTGAATGCTAGTGCCCAGTGAGACTTACAGTAGAGAGCGAAACGCCTCTTGACAAGGTTGCAGGCTTATCACAGAGCAGAGAAAGTCAGATGCATGATTTCTCTGTCTGTGACTTCCTGCAGGAAGGGTCTAGATGGGTTGCCAGCCCAATGCAAAGGGGAGGCCCCATGTGAAGAGAAGAGTTGGAGGAAAAGTTCACCCGGCAGCAACGGCTCCTGTGTCTGCAGGGCTGGGCCTGGCTCCTTGCTCTGTGCGTTGTGACAGGGCACACAGGGTCACAGCACTACTCTCTCAAATTTGGCTCTACTGCCCGCTTCCTTCCTCCTGTCATGATGGAGGGGCAGCAAAGCCAAACCCGAGCAAATGGCACTGCGACCCATATGCCAGTTTGCAATGTCTGGAGTGGATAGCTGGGCCCACACCTGCAGGACGCAAGAGCAACCACTGCCCGTGCCTGGGGTGAGCGCAGAGGAGGCTCACTCTTCAGCCCTCCTGCCTCAGGGCCTCCTTGCCTCACCGGAGTAGATGAGGGGTGCAGTGCTGGCATGTAGGGTGCTGCTGCAGATGGTCATTGCCGCTTCATTTCTCTGGGCATTTTTAAATCAAATATCACAGAGCAGTCACTAAACCTAGGACTTTTACTACATTTACCATGATTGCTCCATGAGTGTTTATTTTTTAAAAAATGCTATGACAAATCTGCAGCCCTAACAATGCATAAATCAAGGTCCTATGAAGGAGCTTAATAAATTAGCAAGTGAATAACAAGTTCTTCAGAGAATAATTAGAAATGACTGCATCAGTCCTCTTTAGTTTCAGTTAATTATTTCTAGCTAGGATCTCCAAAATCTCCATGTGTTGCTACCTAACATTGTAGAAAATCAGAAAAGTTCTATGGTGTAAAGAATTAGTATAGAAACCCTTTTTTTTTTTTAACTTGTTAGGGTTTTTTTAACATTACAGATGGCTTGAAATAGATGAGAATAATATTCTAATGTAAAAGGGAACTTAAGTTTGTTTGAAAATGAGGTCCAAGTAATGGATGCAAAAGTTTGTGTGGATTTCAAAACCCCTTTTGTGGTGATTGATTTGTGCCTTGACATTTGACATGGCATTCTCTTGAACCTTCTAATGACATAAAGGGCAGATATCATACTATGAATAGGGAGCTTGTTTTTGCCTTAGAGTTGAGACACATTGCTTTTTATTCTAAATTTTCTCATTTTAATTGCAAATATTACAATTTCACATTTTAGACTATAGAACAAGCACAGATCAATTTAAATGTAGCGATATGTACATTGGATACTACTGAGTGTAGTGTGCCAATAATACATATATTGCCAGTATTAATCCCTGTTTGAAGAATTTACATTTTTATTCTGTGGCTTGTATATCTATGTATATATTGATTGTGTGTATATATTATGATATAGTCTTTAGTTACATAGAATTCACAGAATCATAGAATATCAGGGTTGGAAGAAACCTCAGGAGCTCATCTAGTCCAACCCCCAGTGCCGGCTCCAGGCACCAGCCTACCAAGCACGTGCTTGGGGCGGCACCTGAAGGGGGGCGGCGCACAGGGTGTTTTTTTTTTTTAAACATATTGGCCGGCTGTTAGGGCGCCCCCGGCGCTCCGGCCTGAGAGCAGGGCCCCGGCCGGGCTCGCCGCCCTCGCCCAGCCCTCCGGGAGAGCAGGGCCGCGGCTGGGCTCGCCGCCTGCCGCGGTCCGGCCGCCGGGGAGAGCAGTGCCGCGGCCGGGCTCGGTGGCCTCCCTCCGGCCACCAGAGAGAGCGGCGCCGCGGCCGCCGGAGAGAGCGGGGCCGGGCTCGGCGCCCTCCCTTCGGCCGCCGGAGAGAGCGGCGGCGCGGGGCCGGGCTCGGCGCCCTCCCTTCGGCCGCCGGAGAGAGCGCGGCGCCGGGCTCGGCGCCCTCCCTCTGGCCGCCGGGGAGAGCGGCGCCGTGGCCTGGCTTACCGCCCGCCCGGAGAGCGGGGCCCTGGCCGGGCTCCGGCCGCCGGGGAGAGCCGCGCCGCGGCCGGGCTCACTGCCCGCCCCACGGCGCCACGGCCGGGCTCGCCGCCCTCCCCCCGGTCCTCGGGCCGCCAGGGAGAGTGGCGCCGCGGCCTGGCTCGCCGCCTGCCCCGCGGCAGTCCGGCCGCCGGGGGGAGTGGCGCCGCGGCCGGGCTCGGCGCCCTCCCCCCAGCCGCCGGAGAGAGCGGGGCCGCGGCCGGGCTGGTCGCCCTCCTTTGCTGTACTCCCCGCCCCGACCGGGGGAGCGGGCCCCTCTCCGGCGCCCCGGTGGGGGGTGAGGGGGCGGCGGCGGCAGGTGGCTTTTTTTCCTGGGGCGGCAAAAAAGCCAGAGCTGGCCCTACCAACCCCCCTGCTCAAAAGAGGACCAACACCAACTAAATCATCCCAGCCAGGGCTTTGTCAAGCCGGGCCTTAACAACCTCTAAGGATGGAGATTCCACCACCTCCCTAGGTAATCCATTCCTGTGCTTTACCACCCTCTTACGTGTAACATGATCACATACTATTTTTCAGCATTCTACATTTTGCCTCTTTCAGTGAATAGGATGGATGGTGGTTAGGAATGTATCACAAGTTGTATAGTGAATGAGGCTACTGTCTATTGGACTCCTACCACATTTGTTTCATAAGTTGAAAGTCACGTAGTGAAAGAGGCACAGACTGCAGGAAGAGAAAGGATGGTCTTATGGTTAAGGTAATTGAATGTTACCTGGGAAACTAGGTTCTATCAGCGTGTCTTTGCCATAGACAACTTCCTATGTGATTCTGGACTAGGGTTGCCAGGTGTCCAGTTTTCAATCGGAATGCCCAGTGAAAAGGGGACCCTGGTGGCTCCAGTCAGAACCGCTGACTGGAGCATTAAAAGTCCGGTCGGCGGCGCAATGGGGCTAAAGCAGGTTCTTCTTCGAGTGCTTGCTCATATGTATTCCAATTAGGTGTGCGCATGCGGCGTGCACGATCGTCAGAAGATTTTTACCCTAGCAACACTCGGTGGGCCGGCTGGCATCCCCTGGAGTGGCGCCGTTATGGTGCCTGATATATACCCCAGCCGGCCCAGCACCCTCTCAGTTCCTTCTTACCACCCGGGAAGGTCGTTGGAACTGTGGAGCACAGCTTAGCTGATCTCCACCTCCCTAGCGTAGTTAGCACTCGTTTACCATTGTTTATAGTTTTAAGTACTTCTTAAGTAGTTGTTAATAGTTTACTGATAGTTGTTTGTTTGAAGTTAGTGTAAATAGTAGTGGGAGATAAGGGGTTTCTCCCCTGTCTCCCTCCCGGTACCTGGCCGATGCCTGGCTCTCCGGGATTCAAGCCGTGCTCGGGCTGCTTGAAGCCGATGCCCACGGGGGACCCCCACGACTCCTGTTTCAAGTGTCTCAGGGAGTCCCACCTTCCAGATAAGTGCCGTATCTGTAAGGCTTTCAAACCTCGACCCAAGAAGGAGCGGGACTTTCGCTTGAAGCAGCTCCTCTTGGAAGCATCTCTTAGCCCGATGTCGGCCCCGCACCGCAACCCGGTACCAACCTCCACAGCAGGTACGGCGCCAGCGGCCCTGGAGTGCCCGAGTTCCAGCAAAGAACCCCGGCACCGGACAACCCAGGCCGCGATCCCTCAGAGGCGCTGTTCGATGTCTCCAGTGGTGAGAAAATCGGGACTGGCTCCGACCCCGGCACCGCTGCATCCGCAGCCGGTGCAAGACCACGCCAAGCCTCCCAGCCCGGCGCCAGCACCGATGACTCCGGTACCGCAAGGTCCGTCGAGCTCGGTGCCTTTGGCTAAGACACCTGTACCGTCGACTCAGGCTCCGCAGGGGCCGTCGAGTTCAGTGCCGCCGATGATGTCGGCACCAGCCCAGTCAACTCCAGTTCCACAGAGACCGTTGAGCTCAGGGCCGATGACTAAGACTCCGGTACCGACAACTCCGGTACCGCAAGGTCCGTCGAGCTCGGTGACCGCCAGCTCCCCGGTGCATGCCGAGGTAGAGCTTACGCTGCTGTCCACTCCGGACACCTTCTCGGCAGCACGGGACCTGATCGCGATGATGGATCTGGTGCTTCTCCCATCTTCGGTACTGCCGTTGAGGGTCATCACGTCCCGAGGCAAGCCGGCCATGCTACGTCCGATGCCGCACGCGGAGATCGGCCACCATCTGTCCAGATCTCCTCCTCGACGCCGCTCGCAGTCCCGGCACCGATCACCTTCTCGGCGCTGGTCGTACATGCGGCCTCGCTCCAGATCAACCTCCAGACACGGTCGACGACATTACGATTCCTGGTACCACTCCCGGTCCCGCGGCCGGTCGCAGCGCAGATCCCCGGACGATCGACTTCGCTACCGCTCGCCGAGGCATACGAGACAGCCGTCGGTACTGATCCAGATCCCGGTACCGATCCCCGTCGCCACGGCACAGCACAGCTCCGCGGACCGGCCCTCAAGGCCACTCCGCTCCGCCTTGGCCCTCCCGCTCGGCCTCTCGGTCCTCTAGGGCTGGCAGTGGCTACTATATGGACCAGAGCCACGTGGTAGAGGGCCATAACCGCTGGCAGGACGATGTACAGGACCCAACCCAAGGTTCACAACAGTGGCCTTTCTGGACTCCGATGGTGTTCCATCAGTCCCAAGGGGCCCCCTCCAGAGCCTCCCAGTCGGCTCATTCGGAGTCCCGGGCACCGGAAGCGACGGTGTCCCACCCTCCTCCGGAGGCCCCAGACCCTCCAGCCCAATCATCGGCCGAGATCCCAGACCCGGAGGCCACGGGCTTGGAGGCATCAGAGTTTCCTCAACAGGACCTACCCCAGGACCCTCTAGTCCCGGGATTGTCATAGTCTTCCTCCCTGGACGAGGCAGTGGCAGGAGCATCATCTTCAGGCCCGCCTCCCATCGATCTCCGGGACCACCAAGACCTGCTTCGCAGATTGGCTCTCAATATGAATCTGCAGGTCGAGGAGGTGGTGGAGCTTGAGGACCCGGTGGTGGACATCCTGACAGCTGACACCCCCACCAGGGTAGCCCTCCCATTTGTACGCACAATATTTGCCAAATTGAGGTGGCGTTGGTAATCTCCAGCTTCAGTACCCCCCACTGCCAGGGGGGTGGAGAGAAAATACATGGCGCTCCCAAAGGACTTCGAGTACTTGTACACTCACCCTCCACCGTGTTCCCTGGTCATTCAATCTGTGAAAGAGAGGGAGAGGAATGGCCAACAGGCATCTGCCCCAAGTCCAAGGACGCCAAGCGCCTGGACCTGTTTGGCAGAAAGATCTACTTGGGGGGGGGGGGGGGTCTTCAGCTCAGAGCGGCTAACCAACAAGCACTCCTGAGCCAATACGGTTACACCACCTGGAACTCCATGCAAAAATTCAAAGAATTTGTACCCCAGGAGTCCAAGCAAGAGTACTCAGCGCTGATAGAGGAGGGAAAGAAGGTGGCCAGAACGTTGTTGCGGGCCTCCTTGGACATAGCCGACTCTGCCGCCAGGACAGTAGCTTCAGGAGTCGCCATGCGGCGTATCTCCTGGCTTCAGTCCTCCACCCTCCCTCCGGAGGTCCAGTATACCATCCAAGACCTACCCTTCGAGGGGCGGGGTCTGTTTTCAGAGAAAACTGATGCAAGGTTGCAGACCCTAAAGGTTGGTCGCACCATCATTCACACGCTGGGGATGCATACCCCAGCCACGCAGCGCACATCTTTCTGGCCCTTCGCGCAGCGCCCCTACACCGTGCCCAGGCCTCAGCAGGACTTCTCAAGGAGACCGTGTGGCCAGGGAGGTAGAAGGCGGCAACCGGGTCGCCAGACTGGCCAGAGCCAAGGCCCCCACAAACCATCGTCGGGACCCAAGCAAAACTTTTGGCGCCACTCCAGGGGGCACCAGCCGGCCCACCGAGTGTTGCTAGTGTAAAAATCTTCCGACGATCATGCACGCCGCGCGCGCACACCTAATTGGAATAGATATGAGCAACACATCTCGAAGAACAACAGTTACTACGGTGAGTAACTGTCTTTTGTCTGCCTGCCGTGGCTCCGCGCAGCTCCCGGAAGCGACGGCATGTCCCCACTTCGGCTCCTACATGTAAGGGCAGCCAGGGGGTTCCGCACACTGCCCCCGCCCCATGCACCACCCCCACAGCTCCCATTGGCCAGGAATGACAGGGCAGTGCGCAGAGTCGCCTGGCTACGCCTCTGCGTAGGAGCTGGAAGGGAGACATGCCGCTGCTTCTGGGAGCTGCTTGAGGTAAGCGCCATCCAGAGCCTGCACTCCTGACCCGCTCCCACACCGCAACCCTCTGCCCCAGCCCTGATCCCCCTCTTGCTCTCTGAACCCCTTGTCCCCAGCCCCACACCAGAGCCTGCACCCCCCCACACGCCCTACCCCAGCCCTGATCCCCCTTCCATCCTCTGAACCCCTCAGTCCCAGCCCGAAGCACTCTTCTGCACCCCTCATCCCCAGCCCCACCCCAGAGCCTGCACCCCAAAAGGAGCCCTCACCTCCTCCCACACCCCAACCCCTTGAGCCAGCCCGGTGAAAATGAACAAGTGAGTGAGGGTGGGGAGAGCAAGCAACAGAGGAGGGGGGATGGAGTGAGTGGGGGCGGGGCCTCAGAGAAGGCTTCTGAGGAGAGGCGGGGCAGGGGGCAAGGACATTGGTTTTGTGCAAGTAGAAAGTTGGCAACCCTATTCTGGGCATGTCATTTAAACCAATATTTTCACGGCAGGCAGACAAAATGTGTTACCCTCTATGAAGATAGATACAGCCGAGTTTCCGCATTTTACAGAAAGCATAGAAAAATACTAACATTTGGCAGACTTTCGAGCAAGTAGTGTGGCTAAGTGGCCTACACTTTTAACCTCTCAGTAAGATATAAGGTCTTCCTCAGTAATAAGAGATGTAAAAGGCATATAATTACTAATATCAGACAATAGGAGAGGTGAATGTAAGAATCATGGTCTTCTGGTTCCCAGCACATTGCACCTTCCTCTAGGCCAAAGGATATTTTGATGGAGGAAAGTATTAGGGAAGAGAAGATGAAGCATCACTTTGCTTGTGTCCTGTCTGGAGGATCAGCTACATGTAATATGCTGAGGAGAGATTCGGGGGCAGTCTGTGCACAGTGTTGATAATATATTATGCGATTTTAGCAGTCAGTCTGTAGCAAGTGCTATTGGGAAAGCACAGACAGAAAATGGAGATTTTCAGCATCTTATAGCTCAGCCCAGTCTGAATGGATTTTCATGGGGAGAGCAAAAAGCACCTCTTTAACTCCAGGACTGTCCTGTTGCCAAAATTCAAAGTACTGTTGCAAACCACGTAACTATTTTTTGTATAATGGAAAGTGCTAGACAACCTAAATATTGGGGTCACTACCATTCCCCATGTAATCAATTTATATACTTCAGCATTTAAAATCTTCAAAGCACTGTGCAAACATGGTCTAATTAATCTCATAGCACCTTTGCAATATAGAGAAATGTTCTGTCATTTACAAACAGGGAAATAAAGTGACTTTGGCCAGCGTAATGCTGATTCATTTGACAGAACTAGCACTAAAATAATGACTCCTCATTCCTAATACCTTTTCTCTCATCAGAGGCATACAGGAGTACTCTTTACATAGAAAAGCCATGTATTCTATAAGTCTGACATATGACCGAGCAAGAAAACTGAGATCCTGTAGTATCTCATTATGCTGGTTATGGGTGCATCAGAAATTCAGAGAGAGCAGGCTAGCATTTTATGCTGTTCTGCTAATCAATTTTAGAGAAACTATTCTTCATGGAATTAAGAAGTTATTGATATCAAGACTCAAATCTCTGCTAAAGAGGTGGAGGTCAGTCAGTTTGGCAGTGATAATTTGTTGGTAAAGAAACCTCAACTTGATGTTCTTACTGTTCCAGCTGGCCTTGCTGAATTTCTTCCTCCCTGAAGAAAAATTGCATCTTGAAGAAGAAACTAGGCATGTCCGCCGAAATAAAAGGAGTAAAAGTAGTGAAGGACCTGATGGTGAGTTTGTCTTTTTCTTATGGTTGCGTTTCTCATTTTCACAGACAAGTGAGGGACAAGCAGTTTTTTCAGGTAGTGAATATATAGTGGATTGTGTAAGTTAACAAGGGAGCTACTGTCTCATAGTACCTCCCTGAACTTACTTGGCATCCAGATCATTAGTTCCATAAATTCCTGTTTCCACAGTACACAGTCTAGTAAATGATATTAAAATTAATATCCTAACCAATTGTTATTTGCCCCAACTATCATCATTTTTTATAATCACTGTTGACTCAGTAAGGGGATTCATCTTGTCTTACAGTAAGGCCTTTGGCTTGCTAACTGATATGATTTGTTCATATACTGCCTTTGCTCCCTATTTCCTTAAAATCCATGTTCAATAGGTTTTTGAGCAGGCTAAACAGCTGTTAACAGTGCTACACTACAGAATGGAAATGTGTTGTAACTGGGACGCTGCGTGTGGTTGTAGAATAGATTGCTCCAAGCTCTACACCACTTAACCCCTAAATACTTAATGTTCTTTGAGTGTTTGTGCACATATATATTGTACTTCAGGTGTGCGTGCACCCAGGGCACTTGAGTCACACACTTTTGGTCAGTAATTGGGGCGGCACATATATCCTGAGTGTTTTCCTGCTTCCAACCAAGGTCAGAAAGAGATTGGGCCACCCTAACTCCCTCTCAGTTCCTTGTCAGCTCACAGTTTGATGCCTCATAGTTTACTGTTATTCAGCACTTATCAAAACTCTTTTATAGACTTAGTTTATATAGTAATTAGTCAGTAGTTAGATAGTGATAGGTTTTTTGATAGTGTTCCTTTTTCTCTCTGTTTTTGAGCAAATTCTCTCCCCCTCCTTTGGGGGGGAGGGTTGGTATGGGTTGTTCTTCCTTTGTTTAGGATGCCAGTGAGAAAATCCCTGGGTTTTAAAAATGGTCTGTCCTGTCAAGCAGCCATACCTGTAAACAATGGGCATACAATGTGCAGTGTGCTTTTTCTTTAGAAGAAGGCCACATTTCAGAGAGATGCACTGTAAGTAGATCCTTCTCTAGATGAACAAAGAAATCTAGAGAGAGCAGACTGAGAATATACCTCATGGAAAAACTTCACACATCCAACCTTGTATCTGGGTCACTCCCAGAATACTAAGCACCCAGGTTATGTTTCATTGAGGAGTGCTTCATAAGCCTTTGTAGCTTCAGTAGCCATTCTGATTCTGAAGACCTCATCCTGTGAAAGAGGGAGAAATCCCCAGAAGTCCACTAGAGAGAAGACGCATCGGTCACAGTCTCTAGCGCCATCATCTAAAGCCCTTAAGTCATCTTATACCTCAAGGGGAAAAAAATCTTGCTCAAAGTCCAGGAGAGACTTCTTGACCAGCCATTCAGCCCATAAACATGAGGCCTGAGAACCAACTAAGAACTTACCTGAATCTGGCACTGAGCAGACGTCATCAAAGGACCTAGTACTGCTATCTTCTATTGCAGTGGTTTAATTTCTTCCAGTACAGATAACCCCAGTACCAGTGATTTTGATACCAACTATGTCAATGCTGATTACTCTCTCAGCACTGACTAGCTCTGTATAAGCTATTGCTTTCCATCTCACACTCAGTACAGTCCTTCCCATTACTGACTCTATTGGTACTGGCTACACCACAATCATATATAGTAACTAGAGATCTCATGATTTTATCCGTCCTGGACTCTCCACTCATCTCAGCTGAGTTTGCATCAGTCAGGAGTACTAATACCCACTTCGTACAGAGTTTACCCACAGTGCTGGTGAAGACATTCTATCTTAGCCCATGATCCACACCCATTGGCACTTCAACTGTCCTGCCTGAAGAATATTCCTTCTGATCTTCAGAGTTAGGGAGCAGCAGGGAAGCCTTTCCCGTGGCATCATTGGGTTACAGACTTTTGCCTTCCTTGACAGCTCATCATTCCAGAGTGTAATCTTATACTAGTAATAGATCCCTCTCTAGGGATATTGACCTTTGGGGACCCCTGTGTTGGCCTTACTGGGCACATTGTGGCTATTCCTCATGCTAGTAGATCCACTTCAACAGTGCACTCAAGACCTCAATCTCCTGAGTCTCAACTTACTGAAAAAGTCACTTCCACCAAACCACCACTTCCTCAGCTTCTTATCTCTAAGGCACGGGCAGAAGAGGAACTTAAAAATGAATCTCAGTGGATCCCATTCCTTATATCATCCTCTTCCCCAGATGAAGCTATTGCTCCTGAGCCTATACCATCTATGCCTAACGACTATACGTCATTAAAGGAGCTCATGAGGAGAGCGGCTTCTGATCTGGAGCTCCTGTGGAAGTTGTCCAGGAGAACCCTCACAGGCTACTAAATAGGGTGACCAGACAGCAAGTGTGAGAAATCGGGACAGGGTGTGGGGGGTAATAGGAGCCTATATAAGAAAAAGACCCAAAAATCGGGACTGTCCCTATAAAATCGGGACATCTGGTCACCCTACTACTGAACATCTTGTGTACTCCAGTCCCTGGTCGAGTGGCACTGCCTATCAATGAAGACCTCTTAAATCTCACTAGATTGTTATGACAGGCCCTAGCCGCCATACAACCTATATCTAAAAAGGCTGACCAAAGTTACCAAGTTCCAGCACAGGGTTTTGAACAATTCTTCTTTCACCTGGTGCCAGGATCATTAGTAGTGATGGCTGCAAATGAGAGGTCAAGGCAGAGACAACAGATATCCACACATAGGGACAAGGAATCGGGTAGGCAGAAAAATCAACTCTATGGCGAGCTTATAAATGAGAATTGCAAATTACCAAGCAGTTCTCTCCAAATATGACTCTATTAAAAGGGATTCCCTTACAGAATTTACAGACAAATTGCCCACAAGCTCAGAGAGGAGTTTAAGTCCATCATGGCCAAGGGCCAGGTAAATAACCACTTCTTAAAAGCCTGAGCCAAGAAAGTCAAAAAACAGCGCCAGAAATTTAAGTCTTTTATCAACTCACCAGCCTGGTAAAAAATAAAGAAATCAAGATTTGGGTCTCAAACCACAGGAGTGGAGACCCTTGGGTTTTTTAATTGTATCTTTTAACACTGTAGTACAGGGATCGGCAACCTTTGGCACACGGCCTGCCAGGGTAAGCCCCCTGGTGGGCTGGGCCAGTTTGTTTACCTGCCGTGTCCGCAGGTTTGGCCGATCGCAGCTCCCACTGGCCGTGGTCGCTGCTCCAGGCCAATGTGGGCTGCGGGAAGCGGTGGCCAGCATATCCCTCGGCCCGCACCGCTTTCCGCAGCCCCCATTCGCCTGGAGCAGCGACCGCGGCCAGTGGGAGCTACAATCAGTCAAACTTGCGGACACGGCAGGTAAACAAACTGGGCCAGCCCACCAAGGGGCTTATCCTGGCGGGCCACGGGCCAAAGGTTGCCAATCCCTGCTATAGTAGAAACACTACTTTGCACTATAGTAGAAACAATTTGAATGTAATCAAAATTTGTCTCATTCATCTGACATGGTTACAGGTAATATAGTTCAGTACATCCATGCGAAAGCATTTCCCCCTGTATACCTCCCATGTTGCACAATCATGTTTGCACTGATGCATTTTTGTAAAATCTGGGCAGTTATCTCATACTCCCTCACCTGATTGATTGTGGGCATCTTTCACATAGTATAATATAGTTATAATTGTTTGTGTTGTATTTCTGCATAGATATGTGAAAGGTTAGTAGGATTCGCTAACTTGGGTACATAGAGATGAGTAATTAGAAAAAACATTCTTCAAACTGCTCCCTAACCCTGGAATAACATCATACTTCTTGTGCATCAGTCAACTTCACTTGTCTATTCTTCTTGCCCTTCCTCAGTCTTTATTTCAAAATATGAGAATATCTCTCTCTCTCTCTCTCTCTCTCTCTCTCTCTCTCTCTCTCTTTCTCTCTCTCTCTCTCTCTATATATATATATATATTCACTCGTTATGCAGTGATTCACATTCTTTGTTGTAACACTTGTTTCTTCTTTCCCTATCCCTTTAGTTTGTCTATCTTTATGTTTTGAATTGGTCTGATTACAATCGTAAACTCTTCGGAGTAGGGGTTGTGTTTTTTATAATCTTTCAAACTTTGTACAAAGCATAGTGCTATATAAATGATTATTAGTAATAATAACCTAACTACAGCTTGGCAATTGCTACAGCCTAACCCCAATAACTTCCAGTATGCTGGGGTTGTGGAAATGTCAGCTTTGACCCCCACCTCTCTTCCTTAGTTCACCTACCAGAACTGTGGCGCACCTGAGGATTAAGGCTTTTGTCAGTATCCAAGAGTAAGTCATTTTACATCAGTAGGTAGCATGAATCTAACTAATGAAAAAAATCTCCACTTTTCCATGACCAAAAAGACAGAAAGTGGTTAGTTTTCTATGGTTAATCATAATCTTCTGACTAATTTTTGCATAGAATTTATTCTAATGCTTTACTTTCATCGCTGTACATCCTGTTATGTATGGCCCTGATTCAGGAAGGCTCTTAAGTATAATGCTTAAGTGCTTTCTGGATAGGTTTGCTTTCCTGAATTGGCCCCCTATGTATGGTACACATTTTATGTTAAACCTTTTAAAAAAATTGTCTAGCTGACTAGGCTTAAAAGATGATAATCTCTGTTGAAACCACTGAAAAAAACTTGAAACTAAAAACATGTTCTAGAGTTTCCCAAGAATCTAAATACCACATCAGTGTCCTAATTACAATTAATAAGATTGTTTAAAAAAATACTGTGTGTTGACCCAGCTATTGGGATGTTTATATTGGTTTGGTTTAATAGCAGGCTGTAAGGAAACAATGGTCAAGATAAGCGATCCTGTGGTAAACACTTAAGGGTTGTTATGGGGACAAATAGGGGAGCCCAGTCTCCTGCTGAGCTACCAAACTGCTTTTAAGAAGGAAGGCAAAGCCCTGTAGAGGAATGAAGGAACTCCGACTGAAAAAAAGCTACTCTCTCTCCTCCATCTCCACCCTCCAAGGAGTAGTTGTTTACAAGCCTTTGGGGGAAACCAGACTGATACAAACACCAGCTGGGGGTGTGTAAAGATGCTAGGCCTTGCCTAGGCTGCCACCATGGGATGATAAGCCTCTGAGTAAGATGCATGTAGACAGTTGTTTTAAAATTCTTTTTCTCTAAATGCTTTGTTCCTATCGTTAACACTGAATAGTACTTCACTTTTTAAAAGGCTATCTGGTCACTATCTTCACCACTGGTCACAGAATCCCAAAGAGAAGCAATGCAGGTGCTGAACCCAGTTGCCGCTTGCTTGGTAAACACAGCTAATAGAAAAGATCCTGGTATAAGTGTGGGAGAATGGTGTGATTGATATATATCAATGCTGAGATAGATAGATATAGATATGTATGTTTACACAGGAGAAGTAAAGCACAAAGACTGACTAACACCTGGGGAGCGCTCAGATGGGGAAGGGGACAGAGGTGCAGCTAATCTTGTCACCATGACACTGTGTAACCTCTATTCACAGTCTATAAAATGCAGTGTTGTGAAGATAAATTTACTTCTATTTCTTAGGTGGTTGGATAGAAGTGATGGGGTCCAAGAGCAATGCATGCAGGGGAAATAGAGACCGATATCAGACCCTCTTGACACCAGTTCTTTGAGTCTTCTCCCATAGATATACATCCCAAAAGGTTGGTTCTTCTGAACATAGCAATTTCATTCTGTTCTCCAGTTTCAGATACTCTCTTAAGTACATTTAAAAAATTATTTAAAATTATAAATTGCATATTGCCAGCATTAAACTTCATCCTTGAGGTCATATAATTTAACCTTTTTAGCTCTTCTAAGTGAAATGCCAAAATTCTTAAGTAAAACATAGCTTACTCAATTTGCATAGGTTTCAGAGTGGTAGCCATGTTAGTCTGTAGCAGCAAAAACAATGAGTCCTTGTGGCATCTTAGAGACTAACAAATGTATTTGGGCATAAGCCTTCGTGGGCTAAAACCCACTTCATCAGATGGGTTGTAGCCCATGAAAGCTTGTGCCCAAATACATTTGTTAGTCTCTAAGGTTCCATAAAGATGCCTCGGGGTTTTTTTTTTTTTTTCTCCAATTTGCATAGCACCTTATCAAGCCAAGACATCTCAAGCTTCTTTAAAATACAAGCAATTAATGCTGGGAAGCTTAAAACTGTAACTTCAACCCTCTCCCCTATTTTCAGTGTAAATATTTCACATTTCAAGTATTGTTTTAATCTATCTAGGTAATTATGATCCCTGTCTACCAAAACTGAGACTCAAGGGCTGCTGGCTGTGAAGAGTTCTCAGAAGATGTCCGCTTTCTCATTGGAAAAAATTAGCAAGCTTTTATATGAAGGGGAAAAGAGGTGGAGGTGGTAGAAAAGGTAGCTTGTGTACACAAGGGGCTACCAGTGCTGGGAGCGTGGCTGCCAGTGCTGGTGCACTGTCTAGTGTAGACAAACCCTAAAAGTCTGAGAAGTTAACAGGGGTTATAGGTTTACAAGCTAGATGAGAGAATGTTTTACAAGAAAGATAGTCTCCTTAAAGTAGGAGATACATTTATAGTGGAGGAAGTCTTTAGATTCCCTGGACTTTCTCCAGGAGATCTTGACCTCCCTAAAGCAGGAGTTGAGGGAAATGAATGGCAGCTAAGCTAGGTTAAGGGATACAAGTCAGTAAAGAAAGAAGATATCAAAAGAACCAACTGTGAATGAGAGAGAGGAGACCCTGGAATCAACAGAGACGAGGGAGCAGAAGAGAGGTTTGAGAGTTGTAGAGAAGTCTGTAATGTAAAGACTATATTCACCTTGATTCTAAACCGCAACGATTAAATGTCTCTTTGCTTTTTATAAAAACTGTTACTGATGGTATTTCTACTCTAACTCTGAATGGTTTAAAACTGAAAATAAATTGGAATGGGGGAAAAATAAAGTATCATTTAATGAGCTTCCCCAATTAATTTATCATGAAATCTATCAATAATTTCACTTTGAATTAGTAAAATTTCATCTGTTAACCAAAAGAACAAACCTATGCCTCTACCCCACTGCCAACAGGTGCTCTCTTCTCCCCTCGATAAGTGTGTAACTTGCATTGATGCTGTTTGAAAGTATGCAGAGAATTGTTCTCTCCATTTGGCACCATCGTCAAGGGAAGATAAAAGCATTCAAATTATGTGCCCTGTATGATTTGATGCTTGCTAAACTAGCCAAATTCTGCCTGCAATTTTATTCTGCCCATCTATTGTTAGTTTTCCTCTCCTAGCCTTCAGGCCTCATAAATTGCCCCCTCTCCTAAAGGTTTTGCAATTTCACAGTGGAAATTGTTTCATTGTGGCCCTATTCCAAGAAATAACTTGAAGCACCATGAAACCCCCAGGATTTTCTCTCCCCAAAATGCTGACAAGTATGTTTTATTTGGAACAGACTCAGTGGGTGATTCCAGCTGAACCATAGAATCATAAGACTGGAAGGGACCTGGAGAGTAATTTAGTCCAGTCTCCTGCACTCATGGCAGGACTAAGTATTATCTATAGCATCCCTAACAGGTGTTTGTCTAACCTGCTCTTAAAAATCTCCAAGGATGGAGGTTCCACAGCCTCCCGAGGCAATTTAATTCAGTGCTTAACCTCCCTGACAGGAAGTTTTTCCTAATGTCCAACCTAAACCGTCCTTGCTTCACGTGCTGCTTCTTGTCCTGTCCTCAGAGGCTAAGGAGAACAATTTTTCTCCCTCCTCTTTGTTAACAACCTTTTATGTACTTGAAAACTGTTATCATGTCCCCTCTCAGTCTTCTCTTCTTCAGGTTAAACAAACCCAGTTTTTTCAATCTTCCATTAGGTCATGTTTTCTAGACCTTTAATCATTTTTGTCGCTCTTCTTTGGATTTTCTCCAATTTGTCCACACCTTTCCTGAAATATGGCACCCAGAACAGGACACAATACTCCAGTTGAGGCCTAATCAGCACAGAGTACAGTGGAAGAATTACTTCTCCTGTCTTGCTTACAACATTCCTGCTAATACATCTCAGAATGATTGCTGGTTTTGTTTTTGTTTTTTGTAACAGTGTTACATTGTTTAGCTATATTTGTAACAGTGTTACATTGTTTAGCTATATTAGCTAAATATGTAAACAGTGTTTACATATTTAGCTATAACCCCGAGATCCCTTTCCGCAGTATTCCTTCCTGGGCAGTAATTTCCCATTTTGTATGTGTGCATCTGATTGTTCCCTCCTTAGTAGAGTACTTTGCATTTGTCCTTATTCAATTTCATCTTATTTACTTCAGACCATTTCTTCAGTTTGTCCAGATTGTTTTGAATTTTAATCCTATCCTCCAAGGCACTTGCGACCCCTCCCAGCGTGGTGTTGCCCGCAAACTTTATAAGTGTACTCTCTATCCCATTATCTAAATCACTGCTGAAGATGTTGATTCAACAGAACCGGACCCAGAACCAATCCCTGCGGGACCCCACTTGATATGCCCTTCCAGCTTGACTGTGAACCACTGATAACTACTCTCAGGGAACAGTTTTCCAACCAGTTATGCACCCACGTTATCGTAGCTTCATAGTTGTATTTCCCTAGTTTGTTTTTGAGAAGGTCATGAGAGATGGTATCAAAAGGCTTACTAAAGTCAAGATATACCACATCTACCATTTCCCCCTATTCACAAGATTTGTTATCCTGTCAAAGAAAGCTTAGGTTGGTTTGTTCTTGAAAATCTATGCTGACTGTTACTTATCACCTTATTATCTTTCCACTGAAGTTAAGCTGACTCGTCTGTAATTCTCCAAGTTGTCCTTATTTCCTTTTTTATAGATTTGCACTTATTTGCCCTTTTCCAGTCCTCTGGAATCTCTCCCATCTTTCCTGACTTTTCAAAGATAATCACTAATGGCTCAGATATCTCCTCATTTAACTCCTTGAGTATTCTAGGATGTATTTCATCCTAGAATCTGGCATGTAATATTAAAAACAAGAATAACAAAATCTGACATTGTGGTGCTAAGGTGAATGAATGATCAAGTTAATTTCACACTGAGTCATTGAAATCTATTCCAGTACCTTTGCAATATGCTTGCATGAGTTACAAAGCTTCTAGTATACAAGAATTGTTAAAATTTAGTGATGCAGACAGAGATCAGTGTGACAGGTTCCCCCTGGAGTGCCACCTGGAACGGGGGTACCACTGAGCCCTCTGATTCACCAGCCTGGGCTCCCTCTCACACTGTGCTGCTGTGACAAGCTGAAGACCTGCTCCCGGTCCTACACTTCCACCAGCATTCACACAGGTAGGGACATATCCAGCTGCAGTTACATTAAGGCTCTCTGACCAGCCACTGTATGAACCAACAATAGAGAGGCTACAGCTAATATGACCCCCAGCTCCGGAGGCACGCCCACCCCCCAGAGTATAAACCCAAAATTATACCGTCTTGCGCTGCACTGGGAACTGTACTACATAAGCTCATAGAGTTTGCCCCTCCTTCAATGTGGAGAGGAAATACAACAGTCCCTGCCCCTTTAGCTAAGATTCCAAAGCACTTCACTCCAAACTTACTGGTTTAGATTAAACCTTAAAATAAGTTTATTAACTACAAAAAGATAGTTTTTAAGTGATTAAAGGTGATAGCAAACAGATCAAAGCAGATTACCTAGTACATACACAAAAACACAAACTAATCTTAACATACTAGAAGGATAGGATTTGAATTAATAATTTCTGACCCTGACTGATACAAACAGGCTCGCAGATTCTCAAGGCGCAAGCTGCACTTGCTTTGCAGCTTGGGATCACACCCCTGTTCCAAGTCCTTTTCCTTAGGAGCTTCTCTTAAGTGTTCAAAGGTGGAGGAGTGAAGAACAACCAATGATGTCACTCCCTGCCTTATATAGATTTAGCATACGGCAGGAACCTTTCATTCCAAACTTGGTTTCCAGACCAGTTTGTGGAAAAATACAGACATCCCAGAATGGAGTCCAGAGTCATGTGGCCTGGTAACATGCATAACTTGTTGAGTCATAGCAGCCACTCCTTACAGGCTGTCTGGAGCATTCTCAGGAAGGCTTACCAAGTGGGGGATAAGCTTCTCCTAAAGCCTATTGTTTTTCCTAATGGTCCATTACCTTGAATAGGACCAACTTCAGTTACAAAAATGATAATTGCATACAAATAGGACAATCATATTCAGCCAATCATAACTTTTCCAATTACACCTTACATGACCCATTTTGTACAAAATGCATCTCAATTATACCATAATCATATTATAATAATATTACTAGGATGAATATGGGATGTAGTATCACAATCAGTAATTTAATTAGCCTGTTAAACTGTCCAAATACTAGTTTGATAGTAGCATATGTATAGAAGATAATTTTATTTTAAGAAATATCTGTTGAAAGACAGTGGATATTCTAGATTGCTATCCTCTTCTTCTCTGCTCCTAAATGAAAATCTTTATAATTACAATTTTTAGATTAGAAATTCTTCAAGGTAGGGTCTTTATATTTGACATGTGTAGCGATGAACACATTTTTGCTGCCTAACAAATAAAATAGGTCTTTTCTCTGTCTAATTTATAAGATTAATTTTAGGCTTGTACAACGCATTTTGTTTTTTTAAGAGTCAGAGAAGTGTCCAATGAATCACAAAGGAAGAATGCCATATTATCTGTAACATTGGTTTCTGCATTAGTTTAATGAAGGGAGAGTTGTACAATACAAAGAAACCATAAAGAATGTTAAATTAGTTCTCATTTAAATAAACCACGTTTGAAACATTTGATCTCTAAAGAATCTCTTAAAAATGAAAGAAGATAAACTCAGAAACCCAAAAGGAAAGAGATGTATTCTCTGAAGGGGCCTTTAACATTAGTGAGGAATTAATTTTTAAACATTCAAGTAGATCCACACAGCAATAAGAAGCAAAGATACTCAAAAGCGTGGAAAACACTACCTTAACTGATGCTATCATGTTCCATCCAGTCTATTATTAAATTGAATGTATTATTTATCTGTTTCCAGTAGCACTTACAATATGTTATATGCCATAGAAATACAAAAGAAGATACAGTTCTTGTCCCAAAGACCTTACTCTGCTCCCAGGTCTTTGTTTCTGGCCAGGAAGTATGCGGTATGGGTAAGAAATTACAAAAGTACAGTAAGAATCGCAGAATCTTCCCTGTTCTCTTCCTAAAGTGGATGTTTTTGGCTTTTAGAAAGGCTGGGATAGATAATACATACGCTTTCATGCTGGGCTCTCTGGAAAGGAAACATGGGAGACCAGATCCTTAAACAGATCTTCTAAAAACTGTTGCGCACACAGAGCCAGATTGTGCCTAGTTTTTATATAGATATATGGGTAAGGGGAAGTAGGGTGACCAGATGTCCCAATTTTATAGCGACAGTCCCGAATTTTGGGTCTTTTTCTTATATAGGCTCCTATTACCCCCCCCCCCCTCCTCTGTCCCAATTTTTCACATTTGCTGTCTGGTCACTCTAAGGGGAAGTGAAGTCCTTTTCAACCCAAGCTCAATTGTGGTCCCTTTGCTTGAGTGAGTGTCGGGGACTCTCCCTCCCTTACTCCACCCAAGCTTCAGCACCCAAAAGGGGAAGAGAATGGAAGCCAATGGTCCTGTCCTAGCCCAAAAACCAAAACAGCTCACAAAGTGGTGTGTAGAGCACCACATGAAATAAGGTGTTCTAGCAGGTTCATTTCCACTACCTGCTGGAGAACACTAGGAAAAATTAAGGGAAACAGAGGGATACTGTCAACTTGAAATTAAGTGAATTTCAAAACATGATTTCAATTACTTTGAATACTACACCATCCCTTCAGCCCTGCTATGCATTTTTGTCATTTTTACAATCACGTTATCTTAAAAAAGGGTTCCTCTCCCCTGTGAGTGTCCTAAAGCCAATTTAGCAGGCCCTCAGTGATCCCCCAGTATAGGAGTGCCCCATATGGGCTCCTGTACTGCAAGGCCCTTTTCTTCTTCCCCCTCCCTCCTCCATGTGGCCAGCTTCCCTAGCTCTTAGAATAGCCATTTGTGACATGGGCAGCCCCGATAAATTGGAGAAGACTTATGACTGCTGTCTAGCCCAACACAGAACAGCTCTAAAATGGAGACGGGGAATGCAAAAGTGGTTTAAAGCCACTCATTCAAACAAGCTACTCACCCTAAGTTTTCCATAATGCGCCTTGACTACAGTTGAGGCCTATATGGTTAACTTTTTTCTTTTTTTTTTTTGCTCGGCTCTTTAAATAAGGGTTTTTACCATTTGAGTTTTCTTCTTGAAGAAGCAGACTTATTCTGTTACTATTTGGCTTCTTAGCTTCCTATTGATTTCTACATTATTATATGCTCTATAATACAGTAATCTTCTTACTACCCACTCCACTTGCCAGTTAATTTTGTTTTAATCCACAGATTCCCCCTCCCTTTTTTGGCTCCTTTTTGTTTTGGTATGTCTATTCTGTTGTAGTACCGCTGTCGCTCCCAGATTAACAAATCATTCTGGGACTGGTAATTAGCAACAGTTGTGCTTTAAAAACACACAAAGAATGTGAAGTTAGTCCACTTTACATAAACTGTGTTTGAAATGTTAGATCTCTATTCCCAGAGCAACAGTAAAAATACTGCTGGCTCCATGCTAGCAAAGTCAAAATATGGGAGCAGCATGGTTGAAACTACGGGAGACAATTCCGTGCTCTTGCCCTTTGGAGGGGATGATGTTATAAATAGTGACAGACATAATGTCTTACAAAGCAGATGTCAACAGGCCCTTTTAAAAAAAACAAAACACACTTTTTGAAAACTACAGCTCATTGTGCTTTCATCTCCATGCCCACTTAGATCCCTGCAGTAGTGGTTTCCTGGTTTCGTTTTCCCTTCCTAGTTTTTTCATATTAAATTTGGTGAGAAACAGAGTGGTTGTTGGCCTACCCTCTATTTTGAGGCAGGGAGGATGGGAAGAAGCTCAGCAGATGTCAATTTAAGAACAGCTAATACTTTGCCTCCTACTTTGGCAACCTTCTTGCTGAGGAGAGCTCTTTATGGGGTCTGATTGGTGTTGATTTCACTAGAGGAGGTAGCTTTTGTTAACATGAAGATCGCAAACCTCTCCTGTTGGGATACCAGAAGCTGGATTAGCATCAGTAGCTTTGCCTGACATCTTGAAAATAATATGCCAGTTTGTATGGGTTTGCCTCTCTAATAATGGTCAGACTTTATCAATGGGAGTAGTGTTATTGGTATTGTCTGTCTTGTCATGAAATGGTTTGTTCTACGGTCAGCTGTCAGATACTCAGAAGTCATAGTATGAATTTGCTCTTTTTTTATTCTGCCTCCTTCCTTACCTTTTTTGCCTCTTAGAAAGAAATATCTCCAGGATGTTTCCATCCTGACAAGCAAGTTGTACTCAGCACTCATTCTTTTCTGTGGTTATGCATTGCAAAGCTATTTTGCCCCCACGCTTCCTTAATCTCGTTCCTGTCTGTTATTTCTTCTTTATGTAATGATGATGTGGGTTTTTATATACATCTCACAATAGAAACTTTTCCTGCTCACTTCCCCTCCTTTTTAAGAGACACATCCATCTGACTCAAGAGGCAGAGATCAATAAGTTCCTTTGTGTTAGCCATAGATACTAGAACAAGAGGTGTGAGGAGTGCTGCAGCATCCCCTGACTTGAAGTAGTTTCCATTATATACAGGTTTTACAGTTTGGTTCAAGGGCTCTCAGCACCCACACTGTAAAAATTGTTCCAGCACCTCTGGTGTTAGCCACCTGAAATTCCCCAAAGTCCAGGAATTCTCAGAAACAGAGATGTGTTAAGGGTAATAGAAGCCTTGATGATGCGCAGCGAATAAATAGAGAACATTTCCTGGATATTAGCACAGAGGAGACAATCCCCAATTGAAAGATTCACCAGCAAGTACTTAAACTCCTGTGTGGTTCCCAAGAAAATGGAAGAACCAGAGAGTAGTGTTAAACCTGAAGTTGCTGTACAAATGTATGAAACCTCTCACATGAGGAACAAAAGCCCCTACCTACCCTCTCAGTGGCACTTTTGCCAGGGATGCTTATGACATTGGTATGTAGGAATTCAAAGCCTGCTTAAACATCCTCTTCTGCCATTCACATAGGTGGTAGGTGTTTCTGTTACAGTTCGTTTGCGCTGTTGTACAGAGCCTTACAGTTTGGGCTCTCTTCTACTGCAAATACATTCACAAAAATGCAGGTGTCACAGGTAACACTCCAGACCACAGGCATACATCTGTTGCCCTATTTAAACAACATCTTCATTGAGGTGAGTTTTATAGAGGAGTAAGAACTGCCAAACACATCCATGAACAGTTAATTCATGGTTTTGTGATCAATTACATAAAGAGCAGATTACCCATCTTCTCAGTTCCTGATTCATCTGAGACTGATGATGGATGCTCACAAGGGTAAGAGCTACCTGCCCCAGAAACATTCCCCAAAAGAAAGTAAGTTTTTTCAGGCACAGACCATAAAGAAATCTTCAGAATCCTCTCTGCTCAGGATCCTTTGCATGAGTTTTTTACACAGACATTCTTCTGTGAGGGTAAGGTTCCACTTAAAGTACCTTCAATGATTCTTGCTGGAACACATCTCAGGAAAACATGTACCAGGAAGCTATTGCTCTGAGTGCTGAAGAGAGATCTGGACTGGTGAAAATCCAAACAGTGTATAGTGTCAAGGAAACACTTCCAAACCCTAAAGAGTTGTGGCAACCAGAGATGCCATCCTGATAGCAGGGCTCTGAACAACATCTTAATTCAGGGATTTTGGAGTCAGCTATCTTAAAACAGTATCAAATAGCTAAAACAAGGGTGGTGAGATTAGTGTCCACAGTGCTGTCTCCCTCCTTAAGTGGTGGGCATCAGTAATTCTGATAATATCACACTGGCTTTGGACAGCCTGGTTCATTGAGAGATTAGATAAAAACCTCATTTGCACTATTTTAAAGTGTTATTATGCACCAGTCATTGTAGTAGTTAGGTGCTGCCCCCAGATCCATCCCAAGTGAGTTTGGGGGTGAATCAGCTGAAAGGAAGATCTCGAGATGCAAGGTATACACATAACAGAGAAACATGCTTATGTGGGCTCCAAAAAGAAATACATAGTCAGAATCTGTTCAAGGATGTGTATTGAGATTCAAACACTGGTGTGTAAGATTAACCACAGAAACCCACCTGTACCTGCAGGAAAAACTTGAATGTGAGACTTGGCACAAGTTTGCGATGGTTAATGTGGTACTGGTATGTGATTTTTGAGAATCAGTTGACCATCCTGATGTTAGCAGATTTTTGAATGTGGCAACTAAATAATACTCCACTTGTTTGTAAATGTACCACTGGGTTGGAGCCTGAATTTCATCTTCAAAGCCCTTGTCCTGATTCACCGAGCCACCACCCTCTCCTTGTTCAAACTGCTCAAAAAGTTTTCTTCCTTCTCTATTGCCTACAAGAATTGAGTCATAGGCCTAGTCCCCACTCTTCAAAAAACCCCATCCAAGTTATACCTCTTGTAATATTCTCAGAGAGTATCTTGTCTCCTTTCTATGTATATTAGATGGTAAACTCTTCAGGGGAGGGCAACTTCAATTTGTGTCTTGTATAGCACTGAGCATATTGAGAGCAGTAGCGTAGCCAGGGGGGAGCAGGGGGAGCAGCCACTCCCCCTGTGAGCAGAAGCGACGCCTTAAAAAGGAAGCTTCTTTTTAAGCGCTGCTTCTTCCACTCACCCGGCGGCTCTCCGGGTCTTCGGCGGCGGGTACCACCAAAGACCTGGAGCAAGTGAGGACCCACCGCCGAAGTGCCGCCGAAGACCCAGAACGCCGGCGGGTGAGTACAGGGGGAGCCTGGGGAGGCGCTTTTTTATAGTGCCGCTCCCCCTGTGCTCCTAACCTGCCTACGCTACTGTGTGAGAGGCTTTCAGTAATTACAGTGAGGAAAGTACAGGAACAAGAAGCCTGTGGTGTCTTTGGGTAAGATTTTCAGAAGTGACTAGTGATTTCAGGTGCATCGGTTTCTGAATGCCTGAGTTGGGACAACTTGCAGGGGGCCCTGATTTTCAGAGGATAGGTGCTTATCCCTTTCTGAAAATCAGGACCTTTCAAGATGCCTCAAGTTCGGCACTTAAAGTTGAGGCAGCCAAAATCAGTACTTATTTTTGAGAAATATGGCCAATACTGATAAGTAGCGTACAAACATTACAACAGCACAGATGAAACTGCATCTGAACTGCATACTCATAATGAAGCTCTTGCCGTGGTCACACCACCATGAATACTAAACTAAACTAGTAGTTCATGACTTCTCCCCTGCTGGAGTGAGACTCAATTGTCTGTCTTATTAGAAATACTTATTAGAGTATTCACTGCTGAGCTCTCATTTCAATGAATATGCTGTGACCCTTCAATCATTTTAACCACATAGTTCCTTCAGTTGGCACCCTCTGGTGGTCAGATTACTGCAGCTGTATTGAGCCCTGACTTTTATGCCCTTTTGTAAAAGCAATCAGGAGGTTGTATTATAGACTAGGTACGCTATACACTGTGAAAGCAGTTTAGGCTTTCACAGAGCTGAAGAACAGGACCAGTGGGAAGTTATGCAGATTTTTTTAATTGCAAGATATTCTATATTTTACATGGGAATTTGTTAATTTTGCTGTACATTGTGGTTATTACGCTCATACTTGCTCTCATTAATATACCTACCCACAACCCTCTGTTAATCTGGTTTGAAACAGCATAAACAGATAAACTGAGATACAAAAGAAGTTCAGCAAAGTATTGTTTCACTTCCAAGGGCTGTAAGATAGTGAATATTGCAAAGATCCCAGTCACTAAAGGTACAGAGCAGGCCCTTTACTTTACAGCAGCCCCTTTTGTAGATTCATAGACATAAGAGATGGAAATGATATAGTAAATCTTTTAGCCTAGATCTATTATATGTATAAACTGGCCATCAGGAAGTTTAGACTTGAAATTAGACAAAGGTTTCTAACCATCAGAGGAGTGAAGTTCTGGAACAGCCTTCCAAGGGAAGCAGTGGGGGCAAAAGACCTATCTGGCTTCAAGATTAAGCTAGATAAGTTTATGGATGGGATGGTTTGATGGGACAGCATGATTTTAGTCAAAGGTCAGTTAATTACCATCAGTGGTAAATAGGACCAATGGTCAGTGATGGGATGTTAGAAGTTACTACAGAGAACTTTTTCCTGGGTGTCTGGCTGGTGAGTCTTGCCCACATGCTCAGGGTTCAGCTGATCGCCATATTTGGGGTCGGGAAGGAATTTTCCTCCAGGGTAGATTGGCAGAGAGGCCCTGGAGGTTTTTCGCCTTCCTCTGCAGCATGGGGCACGGGTCACTTACTGGAGGATTCTTTCCATCTTGAAGTCTTTAAATCATGATTTGAGGACTTCAATAGCTGAGACATAGGTGAGAGGATTATTCCAGGAGTGGGTGGGTGAGATTCTGTAGCCTGCATTGTGCAGGAGGTCAGACTAGAAGATGATCATAATGGTCCCTTCTGACCTTAAAGTCTGAGTCTATGAGAGTCTATTGTGTGTGTGCATGCATGCATGTAATTAATCAGATTATTTATCTGACAATGCACCTGTCTAATATTTCTACAAATTTACAATAAGTGGATAAAAGTGTATGTGGCAGGGAAAACACAAACATGTAGGTTTCTAGCAGACATGAGGTAAACTTGAGAGCAAACTACCTCACACCTGTCCTTAATTTCATATGGGTGACTATAGTGGGGAGTTTGTTTAAAACATTCCTCCAATGAACATTGTAGATGTAGCAGAACCTTTAGGACACTTGGTCAGATTCTTGCTAAGGAATCACTTGTGAATCATTTATTCTGGAATTCATGACATACGTCTGTTGTTTATCTTCATGGGTTATGACTTAAAATGTCAGAATGTTTTGTTTTAGGCAACAACTGAATAAAATAAACAAAACAAAAACACAGCTGTAATACTACTCTTTAAATTGTTGAATTTCAATGTATGGTATTGATAAAGTAAGCAATAAAGAGCTGTGGTATATAAAGAAAATAAACCTTGTGGCTGCAGCCAACAAGCCCCCAAAAAATCCTCTGGATTCTTGATTTAGAAATATTAGACTGTATATACTAGAAATAGTGATGTTGTCTGTCAGCTCTGTAGCAAAGAGCACTATTTGGATCCCCACCTAAATGCCTGAAGGAAAACAAAGGGCTACATATGAGACACATCTTGCCGTCCTCCATATCCAGTAATAGTGCAGCAAACTAAATAGGAAAGGCTGCAGGTTCTCATGTGAACCCAAGGAACTTGGCTGGGGTTGGCTGCATGTGAACAGAGCCAAGATTTTTTTTTATTTTTTTTTTTTAAGAATTCAGTCTAACGTAATTATTGAGCCAGCAACAGTGGCTCTATAGTTAAGCTGGTAACAAGGTTTTCATTCAAAATCTTATATAAGACCCCATTCTAAATACCTTCACAGAAAAATAACCTCAAACCTCGCTTTTATTTGAAACTTATCTTGCTTACATTCATGTTAAATGAGAATGTTTGTTGTCTTGACACTTTGAATTACAACTAATCAAAAATGTATGGCCTAATTCACACCACATTACTCCAGTTTTATGTTGGTGTAATTCCAAAGGCGTAAATGTGAGGTAGCACTGAGGTGAATCAGGCCCTTAATGTTGTAGATATACAAAAATGGTAACTTTTTAAGGAAGTCATAACTCGAATATGGCTATTATAGCAGTACTCTCAGAAAACTATTTCAGGAGGCAGCCTGGCTTTGCCTAGATTGAGTGCTCTTCCTGAACCATAGAGGGGGAATACAAGTGCAGCTGTCTTGAAGTGTGACGGTAGCTTTGTGGATTTTGAAAGGGCTTGTTGGAGAAACAGGCAATTGAGGCTGGCATCATTAGTGGAGCAAAGGCAGGAATCAAACTTGTAATAAGATAACAGGTTGGATAGGTAGGGTGGGGCTAAACTGTGGAGGACTTTGAAAGTAAGGATAAGAAGTTCATGTTTGAAGTGGCTTAGGAGGGGCTCCAGTGAAGGATTTGGAGGGATGACATAGTCAAAGTGACAGGCCAAGAAAATGATCTTAGAAGTGGTATTTTGAATGAATTTGTGGGGAGGGGTTTGAGGTTGCAAGCATTGATGCTAGAAAGGAGATTACAGTACTCAAGACATGAAATGATCAGGATTTGGACAAGAGCAGGCACAGAGGAAAGGTCAGATCTTGGGAGATACTGTGAAAAAAGAAGCAACAAGATTTAGACACTACCTGTTTGTGTGGGCCAACGGAACAGGCCAAGTCAAAGATGAAACCAAGATCATGGTTGTATGCAGCAAGGGGGATGGTTGTGCTGCCCACCATGAATAAAGGAAGGAGGAAGATGAGTGGATTAGGGAGACAGTTTTAGCTCAGATTTATCTGTTTTAAGTTTCAGATGATAGCTTGACATCCATAAGAAGATTTCAGAAAGACAGGAGATTTTGGAGGGAGAAATATCCAGAATAGAGGAGGAGATTTGAGAGTCACTGACATAAAGATGATAGTGATAGCCATGTTGGTAGAAGAGGTCACCCAAAGATACCATAGAGGGAGAAGAGGAGAGGGCCAAGGATGGAGCCTTAAGGGATCACCACGAAAAAAGGGAGGAGAGGAGGAAGACCCAGCAAACAAGACACTGAAGGAGCAATCTGAGAGTTAAGAGGAGAACCAGGAAAGGTTAGAGTCATGAAAACCCAGGAGATGACAAGATTTTGAGAAGAGTATGGATCAACAGTGATAGAGATCAATGCATGTTTGTACCATGAGGGGAAGGAGCCAGAGGAGAGTACAAGGTTAATGAAAAGAGTGAGGGCAGGGATTAGATTGAAGATAAGGAAAATCAAGAGATAGGAGAGGAATGGGTCACTGGGGCAGGTGGAGGGATTAAAGGACAAAAACAAGGAATCAGCCTCAGGGTACGTGACAGAGTTCAGTGTTGCGGTGAGATGTAAAGGGAGAGTTGATGTCATATTTAGTTGCATTTTTTTGTTTTGACATTGAAGCAGCTGGCGTGATCCTGTGTGGAGAGGGAAGGCAGGACAGGAGGTGGAGAGAGTTTGGGGAGGGAGTCAAAAGTGGTAAACAGACAGCTGGGATTGTAGGCCTGGGAGTCACTGAAAGTTGAAGAAGTACTGCTACTTAACCAGAAAGATGGTGAAACTGAAGGAAGGAGGCAGATGGTGCTGTGGAAGGTGATGTTGGTGTGCATAGATATCAGCAGATGTGAGGAGGAGGAGGTTGTGGATGTCTGATCTAGATTTTTGTGGATCAGGATAAAGAGGGAAAGAGGAGTAGGTACAGTGGGCTGAGGGGAGAGAGAGTAAAAGGGAAGGAATTCCACTCCATACGGCTAAATGCAATGCCTTGCATAATGATAGGTTACAGTGTAGTAGCCGTGTTAGTCTGTGTCAGCAAAAAGAAAATAAGAAATAAATAAATACTTGTGGCACCTTAGAGACTAACAAATTTATTTCAGCATAAGCTTTCGTGGGTTAGAACCCACTTCATCGGATGCAAAGAACCTACAGAAAGAACCTACAGAAAATCAGTCTCCTCACCAATACTCACTTTTCTAAAGTAAGTTTAGATAGCATAGCGAGTAGATTTCTGTTTATTTTGCTTGGTGTGTTCCCTGTGTTAGAGGGGGGGCGGTTATTCCTGTTTTTCTGTAGCTTTAAGTTTTGCCAGAGGGGGAATCCCTCTGAGTTTGGATAATTGAGTACCCTGTAATTAGTTACCATCCTGATTTTACAGAGATGATTTTACCTTCTTTGTTTTAATAAAATCCTTCTTTTAAGAAGCTGACTGTTTTCTATGGTGTTAAAACCC
Organism: Chelydra serpentina; assembly: GCA_037349315.1. Lineage (NCBI taxonomy): Eukaryota > Metazoa > Chordata > Testudines > Chelydridae > Chelydra > Chelydra serpentina. Next base: position 18,059,941 of record JBAIAC010000028.1, on the reverse strand, counting down.
AGGGGGTGGGTTTTTAGATCACTGTGTAACCAATTGGTTGGGAGATTGTTCTCAAGCTTCCCAGGGAAGGGGGTGTACGGGCTTGAGGGGGTATTTTGGGGGGGAGGGAAGTTCAAGTGATTCCTTTCCTGGATTCCTGTTAGACACTTGATGGTGGCAGCGAAAGAAGCATTTCTCAGGGTGCAGGGAATTTTGTACCTTGGGGGTTTTAACCTAAGCTGGTAGAAATAAGCTTAGGGGCTCTTCATGCGGGTCCCCACGTCTTTACCCTAGAGTTTAGAGTGGGGAGGGAACCCTGACATCCGATGAAGTGGGTTCTAACCCACGAAAGCTTATGCTGAAATAAATTTGTTAGTCTCCAAGGTGCCACAAGTATTTATTTCTTTCTTATTTTCTTTTTGCTGACACAGACTAACACGGCTACTACATTGTAACCTAAAAGGGAAGGGGAAATGAAGTCAGTGGACGGAGAGGAGTTTGTGGAAAGGAGAAGTTTAGATGCAGATTAGGAGTGTGGTGAGAGCCATGAGAAAGGAACAGACTGACATGATTAGAAAACAGCTGAGCAATTGAACTATTGAATCAATACATGGAAACCCAGTCAATCAATAGCAGCATCAATAGGCAATCAACCAGATGTGATGAGACAGGTCAGTTAGTGAGTTATTTTAGCAGACAGTCATGCAATGAATGGATGTGGAGTAAGCAGTCAAGCGAGTGGGGCAGTGGATAGCCAGCGAGAACTAGCTATTTACTGTGAGACCGTAGTTCAGTAAAAGCAGGAGCTAGATAATAACAGCAGTCATGGAGCATGTTGAATGGAGATGGGGGTGCAACCTCAAGAGGCAGGTCAAGAGGGCAGTGACTCCACAGGGTCATGGAGTCAGCAGTCAAAGGGATGAAGTAAGAAGGATTATCTCTTAAATTTTTTGTAATCCTATCTAATGTAACTAAGGATGTTCTCAAAGTATTTTATCACTTTTTAAAATTCAATGCCTTTCATTTTCATTGGACGTGCCGCTTTCTGCACTGGATATCCATGTATGTTTTATGGAAAAACATACATTGGAGATCAGTTTATGGAAAAAATGTTTATTTTTCATTTTTACTTGTGTAATTTAAATGTATTAATAACTTTAAACCCATAGCATGCAAGTATAAATGGTATGCTCAGTCTTCCTCATTAAAGAAATAGTTCAATAATATTTTAAGGAAAGTAATATTTGAACTTTATTAAGATAACTGAACATAGTAACCTATTTGGAGGATAGTCACATAAAAATACAATCAGTTAAACTTTTGTTAAACAGGAAATCATAAAAACACATTGCTATTGCAATACTGTAAATGAACTTCTCTGAGAAACAGCTTCTGAGATATTACACATTTGAACAGTAATGTATTAATTTAGCTCTCTAAAGGGAAAATAATCCTTAAAAGTGTAGTACATGGATGCTAAGAAAGTTTTTATTAAAACTTAGCCTTTAGAAGAGTACTTATTTATTTTTTTTAAAGGGAAGGATTTTTAAAGGAGTGTTCAGCACCTCTCAACTCCCCCTGATGGAACTGTAGATACTGGGCATATCTGAAAATCAGATCACTTTGCTTAAATATACTTGGGTGATGAAAATTAGGAACCTACGCTTGAAAATGTAGGGCAAAGTAAATAAACTGGGAGAGCAATACAGCGGTCCAGAGACAATCCAGGAAGTTTTTGGAAAGTGTAGGGGACAATTTCCTGGTGCAATTGCTGGAGGAACCAACTAGGGGAAAAGCTCTTCTTGACCTGCTGCTCACAAACAGGGAGGAAATAGTAGAGGAAGCAATAGTGGATGGGAACCTGGGAGGCAGTGACCATGAGATGGTCGAGTTCAGGATCCTGACACAAGGAAGAAAGGAGAGCAGTAGAATACAGAGCCTGGACTTCAGAAAAGCAGACTTTGACTCCCTCAGGGAACTGATGGGCAAGGTCCCCTGGGAGAATAACATGAGGGGGAAAGGAGTCGAGGAAAGCTGGCTGTATTTTAAAGAATCCTTACTGAGGTTGCAGGAACAAACCATCCCGATGTGTAGAAAGAAAAGTAAATATGGCAGGCAACCAGCTTGGCTTAACAGTGAAATCCTTGCTCGTCTTAAACACAAAAAAGCAGCTTACAAGAAGTGGAAGATTGGACAAATGACCAGGGAGGAGTATAAAAATATTGTTCAGGCATGCAGGAGTGAAATTAGGAAGGCCAAATCACACTTGGAGTTGCAGCTAGCCGGAGATGTTAGGAGTAACAAGAAGGGTTTCTTCAGGTATGTGAACAAGAAGAAAGTCAAGGAAAGTGTGGGCCCCTTGCTGAATGAGGGAAGAAACCTAGTGACAGAGGATGTGGAGAAAGCTAGTGTACTCAATGCTTTTTTTGCGTCTGTCTTCACAGACAAGGTCAGCTCCCAGGCGGCTGCACTCCGCAGCACGGTATGGGGAGGAGGTGACCAGCCCTCTGTGGAGAAAGAAGTAGTTCGGGACTATTTAGAAAAGCTGGACGAACATAAGTTCATGGGGCCGGATGCACTGCATCCGAGGGTGCTAAAGGAGTTGGCCGATGTGACTGCAGAGCCATTGGCCATTATCTTTGACAAATCATGGCAATCGGGAGAGGTTCCGGATGACTGGAAAAAAGCTAATGTAGTGCCCATCTTTAAAAAAGGGAAGAAGGAAGATCCGGGGAACTACAGGCCAGTCAGTCTCACCTCAGTCCCTGGAAAAATCATGGCACAGGTCCTCAAGGAATCAATTCTGAACCACTTAAAGGAGGGGAAAGTGATCAGGAACAGTCAGCATGGATTCACCAAGGGCAAGTCATGCCTGACTAACCTAATTGCCTTCTATGATGAGATAACTGGCTCTGTGGATGAGGGGAAAGCAGTGGATGTGCTATTTCTTGACTTTAGCAAAGCTTTTGATACAGTCTCCCAAAGTGTTCTTGCCAGCAAGTTAAAGAAGTATGGGCTGGATGAATGGACGGTAAGGTGGATAGAAAACTGCCTGGATGGTCGCGCTCAACGGGTAGTGATCAATGGCTCCATGTCTAGTTGGCAGCCGGTATCAAGTGGAGTGCCCCAAGGGTCGGTGCTGGGGCCGGTTTTGTTCAATATCTTCATCAACGACCTGGAGGATGGTGTGGACTGCACCCTTAGCAAGTTTGCAGATGACACTAAACTGGGAGGAGTGGTTGATACGCTGGAGGGTAGGGACAGGATACAGAGGGACCTAGACAAATTAGAGGATTGGGCCAAAAGAAATCTGATGAGGTTCAACAAGGACAAGTGCAGAGTCCTGCACTTAGGACGGAAGAATCCCATGCACTGCTACAGACTAGGGACTGAATGGCTGGGCAGCAGTTCTGCAGAAAAGGACCTAGGGGTTACAGTGGACGAAAAGCTGAATATGAGTCAACAGTGTGCCCTTGTTGCCAAGAAGGCTAATGGCATTTTGGGCTGTATAAGTAGGGGCATTTCCAGCAGATCGAAGGACGTGATTATTCCCCTCTATTCGGCATTGGTGAGGCCTCATTTGGAGTACTGTGTCCAGTTTTGGGCCCCACACTACAAGAAGGATGTGGATAAATTGGAAAGAGTCCAACGGAGGGCAACAAAAATGATTAGGGGGCTGGAGCACATGACTTATGAGGAGAGGCTGAGGGAACTGGGATTGTTTAGCCTGCAGAAGAGAAGAGTGAGGGGGGATTTGATAGCTGCTTTCAACTACCTAAAAGGGGGTTCCAAAGAGGATGGATCTAGACTGTTCTCAGTGGTAGAAGATGACAGAACAAGGAGTAATGGTCTCAAGTTGCAGAGGGGGAGGTTTAGGTTGGATATTAGGAAAAACGTTTTCACTAGTAGGGTGGTGAAGCACTGGAATGGGTTACCTAGGGAGGTGGTGGAATCTCCTTCCTTAGAGGTTTTTAAGGTCAGGCTTGACAAAGCCCTGGCTGGGATGATCTAGTTGGGGTTGGTCCTGCTTTGAGCAGGGGGTTGGACTAGATGACCTCCTGAGGTCCCTTCCAACCCTGAGATTCTATGATTCTATGAACTAAAACTATATTTTCCGCTAATTCCTTTCAGTTCTAGTAGTCTTAGGTGTTGCTTATAGTAAAAATGTGTAATATTTTTTTAGATAGAAGTATGATTTTTAAAGTTTGAAGGTATTTTATTATTTACAAAAGTAGTTTCTATAAGTAACAGTTAATTGAAATTATTCTTTCAATTATTGTCCTTTAGGTCAATGGGAAGAAGCGCTGATTATGAAATGAAAGTTGTGACATTATAGAATCCTCCTCATGTTCTAAAATGATGAACAGATTTATAGATCTAGCCATCCTTATGTCTCAGACTGCTGTTTATTGCTAGTTATTTTTGGCTTTTAAAGTATTTCAGCAGTAGCTCAAATGACTAATACTTCTTTCACCAGCTTTTTGCTTCATATATTATTTGTTTTTCATTGGTAAAGAGAGAAGTTGAGCAACCAGTAGTGAAATAAATCTTTAGACTTACAAGTCTTAGCCTGCTGAACATAAAAATAGTTCCTCACTTCTAAATCTTAGAGATTTGCAGATGCTAGGGTCTTGTATGGTGGACAGGATAGTAACATTTTGATCAATCAAGGCTCTCTCACCTGAATGTGATCTCAGCTTGGATTGTCTTTGCCTTTTCATGCTCCTCTCACCTTTCTCTGTTGTGATTATTATAAATGGTCTACTAGGGATTTTAAAGAGAAATTACAGGCCACATCAAATGCCAAAATGGCTATGCAAGGTCATATTTTTATGCAGATGTGTTTTCTAATACACGACTATTATTAAATATTCCATGTGCGTAAATTTCTTCTTTGAGTGATTTGCTCATGTCCATTCCAAGTAGGTGTGTGTGCTTGCTGCGTGTGCAGTCGCCGGAAGATTTTTCCCCTAGTGGTACCCGCTGTGTCGGCTGTGGAGCCCCCTGGAGTCGCGCCTTCATGGCAATGTATATAGATCCCTTCCAACTCACCAACTCTTCAGTTCCTTCTTACCTCCAATGACGGTCGTTGGAGCAGCTCCTCTCTTGCTAACCGCAAGCAATTCCCTAGTGGACTTCTTTCTCATGGTTACCTATAAATAGTTTAAAAACTTAGTGTCGGTTAGTTCAAGTCGTTTTAGTTAGATTTAGAAAAGTTTGTTGGCAGTTCCACCCCCACACACATTTCCCCTCCCAGGGACAGGGGCATGCCTCGGTCTCAGGGTTTCAAACCGTGCGGGTCCTGTCTGAAGTCTATGCCAAAGGGAGACCCACATGACTCGTGTCTGAAGTGCTTGGGGGAAGCCCATCAAACAGATAAGTGTAAGATCTGCAGAGGCTTCCGCCCAAGGACCAAGAAGGAGAGGAACTTCAGGCTGAAACTACTCCTCATGGAGTCGGCCCTTCATCCCCAGCCTGGCACAGGTGGCATCTGACCCCAAGCCCAGCACTTCGGCGTGGAGTGCACCGGCCTCAGTAAGAGAGGCTGTGGCACCAAGAAAAGACTCGGGCTCCATGGACCCTTGGCAACGCCATTCCCCAGTGCCAAAGACCTCCTCCAGTATGAGTACCTGGCACCACTCCCATTCACTGATGCCGCACAAAAGAAGGAAAACAGACAGAGGTCGATCTCCCACTAAGGTAGTGTTGACTCTAGCCTCCGCTGGTTCTAGTGGACTCCCCTGTGCGAGAGTGTCAGGAGAAGGACCTAGACCTTTCCTTTATGCTGGACATCTTTGAGATGGCTAGGGACCTCAGAGTGATGATGGCACAGTCCCCAGCACCGTCGCCGCAAAGGGGTACCATGCCCTCTAGAGGCAAGCGACAATGATGAGACACTGCTCACCCTCACCTCGGCACTGCTCTCCGGCACTTTCTCACTCCGCACCGCCTTGGTCACCGAGGTCGGAGTCCTCATCAGACTCGGAGGCAGAGCCTCCAGGTCAGTGGTTCCCAAACTGGGGTTCGTCAACCCCTGGGGGTTCGTGAAATGTTAGAGCATGGGGTCAGCAGCCCGGAGCCCTTGGACTTCCAAGGGTGAAGCAGATCAAAGCAAGCATATCTATCACACGGAGGAAATTTAAACTTCAAGACTCCTTATAAGACATGGAAAGGGAAGTGGATATTTTTTGCTGTTTTTAAAATTAAATAGGCAGCTAGTATTGTTTTTTAAATTATGAAGAACAAGTTTAAGCTTTGTTTTACCGTGTGTTGTTTGCCTGGACTGCTCAAGACCTGAATTCTTGTGTAGGAGGAACTCTGAGTTGGCTTCTTAAATACCTTCATGCTGTTTCACATCTGCTACTCCTTGATGAAACATAGGAGTCTTGTCTTATAACAGGCTTGTTCAAAATGATACAAGCTACAAAAGTGAGATCTTGGAAGAGTGTTGCCATTTTCATAACATAATAAAAATACTGTAATAAATAATAAATAGTGTGTAATAAGCATGTCATCAAAACAAATTTTATATTTCCAACGGATCACTGCTTTTAATTTATACTCCAGTAAAGAGAAAATCTATGGAAATACTCAATTTTAGGAGGGGGTTCGCAAGACTTGACATTTTAGTGAAAGGGGTTCACAGTTTGTTAAAGTTTGGGAACCACTGCTCTAGGTGAAGCTGGCATTGCTCTCAGAACCACTGTAGACAAGAGGAAGGGCAGCCGCTACCCCTGATGTCCTGGCCTCTGCAGCGGCAGGTGCCGGCTCAATGGCCCTTCTTGACAACAGCCTACCACCAAGCCCAAGGGCCGGGGTCAAGGTCCTTGTCGGTGGTTTTGGAGGCACGAGTCTGGTCCCTCCATCATCGACATCAGTAGCTCAGGAACCTCCACAAGGGCAGGAGATGGGCACGCAGGCCAGCACCGAAACTGCTGCGGGACCCAGCACTGGGGCCAGTCCCGAGACAGGCACGGGCCTGGAAACCAGCACCACTCCTGGCATTGCACAGGGCTTTTGGCGCAAAGGGATTCTTGCGAACCAGAGGATCAGGAAGGCCCATGGGCATCTTCCTCATCCTCCACGGATTAAGTGGTAGCGGGCACTTCCACACTGCGTGCCATGGACAACAGGGCACACCAAGATTTGCTCAGGAGGGTGGCTCAAAATTTGAGCATGCAGACAGAGGAGGTGCTGAAGAAGACCGACCCTATGGTTGACATTCTGGTCCCTGAAGGTCCCTCCCTAGTGGCTTTGCCCCTCATTAAGACTGTCCATAACATCACTAAGGCATTGTGGCAAACACCCGCCTCTCTTCCCCCCATGATGAAAGGGGTGGTAGGTAACCGGTTTTTATTCTCTGTAGCAAAGGTCAAGAATATTACAGTAGCAATGCATTGAAATGTAGATACCATAAATGTCTGTGTATCCTCTAGATCATCTCTCTGTTTCATAGGGCACTTTTAATCATATAGTCTCTGGATCTGGTGAATAATTTTTTAATAGATGGATAAGGTGTATACTTTGTATTATATTGACATACTCTTCTCTATATTATTGTAGTTAGGGTTGAAATTAGCTTCCAGTTATAAGGCTTACTTTGACATTCTGCCTCTGATTTGAACAAAACCAAACTATTCTTTCTGAAATTACACAGACATGATCTTTTGCCTGCATAAATTTTTTTTTTTTCCTGACGGGCTTGGGGAAAACTGGATAAGATGATTGAGTAGTTTCATGATGAGTAGTATTTCAGAGTTGTTTTCCTAGCTTATTTTTTTACTAAAAATGTTTTGAGCTATAAACTCCGATTTTGTTTTAATCTGCTCTTCTTGGTGAGCACTGTCCCTCTGACTTGTTCTTTGGAATTTGGTTGAGAAATTCTTTCCTCTTTGAAAATAGCTTCTGCATGTTTCCAAAAGTTTGCATGACCCTGATTTTGATATTTCAACATGGTTCAGACAGCTTTCATCTGGCTAGCCCAACTTTCCTAAAAAATCTTGAAGACATATTGGTGCCTAGCCCCTCCCAAAAACACATGTTCTAAATTAAGTATATGGCTCCGTGCCAATGTCTTGAGTTTGTCACAACTCAGCCATGGACGGGCCTTAATAATACTTTACACTTGTATAACACTTCTGAAATATTTAGGCCTCAGCGCCTCTGTGAAGTAAGCAAATATCATTACCCCCATTTTATAAATGGAGGAACGGAGGCTGAGAGACCTGACCACATTTGATATGTTAATATTTGGTCATTGGAACACTTATCTAGGGGTATGGTGGATTCTCTATTACTTGAAATCTTTAAATTGAGACTGGATGTCTTTCTAAAAGACATGCTCTAACTCAAACAGAAATTATGGGCTTGATGTAGATTGCTGGGTGAGGTTCTTTGGCCTGTGTTGTGCAGAAAGTCAGCCTAGATGATTATAGTGGTTCCTTCTAGCAGTAGAAATCTATGAAAATTGACCAGGCTGATAAGTTTCTCAGCTGTCATTCAGAATCCTTATAGCAACAGTAAAAATTGACAATAATGATGTCAATTGCACTCTGTTAGGGCTTTAGAAAGCTCCAAGAAGCAGCATCAGATGTGTGGGCTGGGGGCGGGGGTTGTTTGTTTGTTTCTGTGTTGGTTTGGGGTGGGGTTTTTTGTTTTTGTTTTGAGGTTTTTTTGTGGGAAAACACACAGGTGGAAATCACCTCTTCTTCTTCGAGTGCTTGCTCATATGTATTCCAATTAGGTGTGCGCGCGCGGCATGCACAATCGTCGGAAGATTTTTACCCTAGCAACACTCGGTGGGCAAGGCTTGAATCCCGGAGAGCCAGGCATTGGCCCGGTACCGGGAGGGAGACAGGGGAGAAGCCCCTTATCTCCCGCTACTATTTACACTAACTACACAACGAACTATGAATAACTATTAACAACTAATTAAGAAGTACTTAAACTATCTACAAGATAAACGAGTGCTAAGTATGCTAGGGATGTGGAGGTCAGCGAGCTGCTCTCCACAGTTCCAACGACCGTCAGGGGCAGTAAGAAGGAACTGAGAGGGCGCTGGGCCGGCTGGGGTATATATCAGGCACCGTAACGGCGCCACTCCAGGGGGCGCGAGCCGGCCCACCAACTGTTGCTAGGGTAAAAGTCTTCCGATGATCGTGCACGCCGCGCGCGCACACCTAATTGGAATAGATATGAGCAACACATCTCGAAGAACAACAGTTACTACGGTGAGTAACCGTCTTTTCCTACTCCCGCTACCCCTCCCCCTGGCGGCAGCAGCAGCCAGGAAGATGGGAGAAGAGTCAGGGCTGAGACGGTAGAGCCCAGAACTACTGAGCTGAAAATCCCTGGACTGGAACCCCGGAGTAGAGGGTGGCCACTGGGGAAGTGGCATCAGGGAAGCCTGGGAGAAGGTTGCCTGGGACTGTTTGCATAGAAAAACTTAGGGGTAACCCCAGAAAGGGGAAACAGGGATAATAACCCGGCCAGAGGGCCAAGTCATGCAGAGGACACTGCGGTTCCTGGAGTGAGGTGGGTCCTCAGGGTGAGAAGATGACGGGAGAGGCACCACCCAAAGAGGGTGCACCAACTGGCAGAGCTAATCCCCAGGACGGCCAACAGGAGGTGCCACTGTGGTGAGTGGATCCGTGACAGTGTGCTTCAGATTTATCAGGCACCTGGTAGTCAGAGGCTGGTATGAAAGATGGAGGCAGCATGGTCTAGTAAATAGGAGACTGGACTGAGAGTCAAGAAAGCTTGGTTCTGCCACTGATTTACTATGTGACCGTCACCATGTCACGTCACTCTTTTTGTCTCTGTTTCACCTCCCATCTTTTACCTGTCTGGTCTGTGTAGATTGTAAGCAGTTTGGTACAGAGGTCATTGTGTTTTTATAGCTTAATGGGTTCCTTATCTTTGCTAGGGTCTTTATGTGCTCCATAGTAATGGAGCTCCCAAGCAGTGTACTGGGACAGCATCCTGGTAAGAATTCTAGAATCTTTCCCTTTTCCAGAAGTTGTTGGTGAGAACTGAGGTCCAACCAGACTGGTGTCTCAGGGCCTCATCTTTTTATATGACCTTCACTTAGTAGGTGTTTGGTACATATTTAGGAACACAGGGATTTCTATAGCAGAGGAGACCAATGATAATTTAATCTGGTATCCTGCCTTCAACAATAGTCAGCATCTGATACTTCACATAAAAGTACACAAACCCTTGTAGAGGACAATTATGGGATCATTTTCAAGACCTTCCTGTGACAATGTTGGGAATCTGTCTGTACAACTTAGAGAGACAAGGAGGATGAGGTAATATCTTTTATTGGACCAACTTCTGTTGGTGAGAGAGACAAGCTTTCGAGCCACACACAGCTGTTCTTCAGGTCTACAGAAGTTGGTCCAATAAAAGATATTACCTCACCTACCTTGTCTCTCTAATATCATGGGACCAACACTGCTACAGCTACACTGTGTACAACTTATGAAGTCATGTTGATGATATGAAATGGTTGTATCATGAAATGTCTCTATGGGTATGTCTACACTGCAGCTGGGAGTGAGCCATCCAGCCCAGGTAGACAGATTCACAGTAGAGGGGCTCGAACTAGAGTGCTAAAAATAGTGCGGATGTTGCGGCTCGGGCTGAAGCTCTGGTTTCTCTTCAAGTCTTGTCCCTTTGGGTGCTCCGCATCAGAATATGTGCGCATCCGTTCATTATTGATCAGAAATTTTTGTCAGCAGTGTCACCAGGTCTGTGCCTGCACCCTAGACACCTTTGTGCCACAATTCAAGAGTATATAGAGAGGAGCATTCCCACCACCACTCCGGTTCCTTCTCCACTGCCAGCAGCTTGAGATGGAATGTTGAGGTGTCTGTTACCTGAGCCAGGCGGCTCTCAGTACCATGCTTTCTTATACCTTTTTCATTTTATTTTTTTCTTAGTTATTTTTTTTTTCTGTTAGCAACGGAAATTTGTGCTTGGAGGGGTTCTCCTTGTTTCCTTTTCTTGTTCATCCATTTTGGTCCCAAGAGGGTTTATTTCCCCAGCCCTCATCCACAGCCTTGAGTACAGGTTATGCCCAAGACCCCAGGCTTCCAAACCTTGCCAGGCCTGCCCCTGGTCCTTTCCCCACAGTGACAGACATTCAAGCTGCCTGCGCTGCTTGGGAGAAACCTATATTCCCTCTAAATCAGGGGTCGGCAACCTTTCAGAAGCGGTGTGCCGAGTCTTCATTTCTTCACTCTAATTTAAGGTTTTGCGTGCCAGTAATACATTTTAATGTTTTTAGGTCTCTTTCTATAAGTCTTTAATATATAACTAAACTATTGTTGTATGTAAAGTAAATAAGGTTTTTAAAATGTTTAAGAAGCTTCACTTAAAATTAAATTAAAATTGAAAGCCCCCCAGACCGGTGGCCAGGACGCAGGTAGTGTGAGTGCCACTGAAAATCAGCTTGCATGCCGGCTTTGGCACCCATGCCATAGGTTGCCTATCCCTGCTTTAAATTTAAAATCTGCCTAGGATTTTAAAGCATTATGCTCTCATGCCTGTCTCTAGGACTGACATGGCCTGCGGTGCCTCTGTCCAACAATCCGTACTGAATCCACTTCCTTGGCATCCTCCTCCATGATGGAGGTATTACTTGAGAGTCTCCTGATATGGGGGTTCCACAGAGACATTACTCGAAGAAGAAGATGTGTATCTTGTACAGTAACTAGAGTTCTTTGAGATGTTTGTCTCTGTGGGTGCTCGACTACCTGCCCATCTTCCCCTCTGCTTTGGAGTCTTCTTCTTGGGACTTACGTGGTTGGGAAGGAACTAAAGTGGTGGCAGGGCACAAGTGTATCTAGGGTGTAAGCGTGGACACTGCTGACAAAAATCTCCAACCAAGAACGCATGGGTGTGCACATATCCTGATGTGGAGCACCCAGAGGGGGAACACATCTCAAAGAACTCAAGTTACTGTACCAGGTAAGTTACCTCTCCTTCTCAAGCGGCATGTTCCCCCTCTAGCTCCTATACATAGGGGCATCCAGGGGGCTCTGCACACTGCCCCTGCCCCAAGCACCAGCTCTGCAGCTTCCATTGGCTGGGACCCGCGGCCAATGGGAGCTGTGGGTATGGTGCCTGTGGATGGGGCAGTGCACCGAGCCGCCTGGTCATGCCTCCGCTTAGGAGCCAGAGTGGGGACATGCCGCTCCCATGCCCCAAACTCATGCTCCAGCCTTGATCTCCCTCAGCCCCAGCCTGGAGCCCCCTCCTACACCCCAAATCCCTTGTCTGCAGCCCCACCCCAGAGCCCACACCCCCAGTTGGAATCCTCACCCCCCTCCCATACCCCAGCCCCCTGCCTCAGCCCTGAGGTGATGTTAGATTAGACAAGAGGCCTTACTTCTTACACTGGCTAGCTCTGTAAACTTGGGCTTCACTTAACTGCTCTGTACAATGGGCATGATAATTTAGAGAGAGCCTAATCTTGCCATCCTTTAGGTCTATATAAGATTTTCATTATGTACATCTATATTATATTTTCTGGGCTTGTAATACCTCTTCCCAAACAAAAACTGTGTTTGTCTGGAGTTAAGATTGAGAATACATACCTGTAGCTTAATGGTCCTCATTGCAGGAATGTTGTAATTATCCCTGGAACAAATATTACAAACTCAGGATATTCAGATTTCAGGTTTTATAGTCACTACAAGGAGCTAAAATTATTATTAGTAAGCTTTAGTCATTTGGATTTGATATTAGATTAAACTAATTTGTAAAGATGCATCAGTGGGATATTTATTATTTTTTTCCTTCGTGGTGTCTGTCTTGTATAAAACAATTCATACGGCGGCTGTACTTGCCTCTGTGTGTGTGTGTGTGTGTGTACGCACATGACTAACTTGTGTACTTGCTTCTGTGTAATTGTGTAATTATAACATCTAAAACCTCCCAATAAAATATATCCAAAGGAAAAAAGCTCTCAGTTCTAAATTGAATGTTGATGCTATCAGAGTATGCTTTAAGATGATCCACTCTGTTCTAATCTTCACAATTTGGAACTCTACCCAAGGAGGCAGCTCACCTCGTTAATCATACCTCTTTTGACAGATATGTAATATAATCTACCTTTTGTAGGACTTATTTAAAATAGGCATATTTCCAAGAGTTCTGCTCACATTAAAAAAAAAAACTGACCTGATTTGGTGGAATTGGAATTATTTTTCAGCAAACCCCGCCTTTATTAATTAAATGAGCATAGTTTTTTTTTAATATTCCACCTATATCTTCATGTGTCTTAAAGAAGTTTTCAACGTTTTTTTGATTACAGATTTTGAAGATATATATAGTCAATCATGGCGAATGTAGTGTGCAGAAAGTAAAATCAGAGGAAAAAATGTAAAGTCTATTAATCTTTATAAGAGATGCCAACTATAATATTTTTGAGTTGCATCACCACCTTTTTTTTTCTTTCTATAGACCTTGGAATTTATCCAGCAGAGCGTAGGTCTGCAGGAGCTTGGGGCTAGAACCTTTTCTCTGAAGTAGGATAATATGCTACACTCATCCCTTCTGCTACTTTCTGTATCACAGATGCTGCATTCTCCTTAAATTAAATGAAGTGCATGCATCTCAACCAGGGTGGATTTGATTTAAATCAAATTGATTTAAATAATGATTTAAATCACTAGCCAGGAAGACTTGATTTAATCATTGATTTCTACATAAAAGTGCCTTCTTGTTGGTTGTTATAACCTTAATACATATTCTTCACAACTCAGAGATAGATGTAGGTTTCATTTTTAGAAAGTACACCCTATACATTTTTAAAGTGATTTAAAAATCACTGCTGCCATTATAGGTTTTCCCTTCTAGTGAGAGAATGGTATGGTAGATCTCAAATCAGTGAAGGCTACACTCAGAAAGACCTCAAGATTTCTGGAATATGCTGCTCAAACAGTTTCACTTTTGTTTCTACTGCCTGTCCCTCCCTTCTCACATTTATCTCCAGACTTCTTCTCCTTGTCCAGGTCTATTCCACCCCCAACAATCTTCTATTCATTGAACTTTTTGAAACTTTGCACTTTTAGAGAGAGGTAAAGGATTGACTCTGTGTACACAAATTTGCAGAGGGACAATAAGGTTGAGGTCTGTTATTTCTCAACTCTCTATATTTATTTATTTAGTTGTGTATTTATTTTTAAAACATTTTTGCTGTTTACAAGCATGTTATCTCTAGAGACACAAATCCACAGTTTGAGAACTGCAAAACTAAGCATCCCTGATGGTATCTTCTAGACTGAGCACTGAGTCCCATTGGGTAGATAGAAAGATTAACCTAAATAACCTATACAGACGCCCCTGGAACCCCATAAAATTGGGTCCCTAATCCATGAACTATTGGTATTTATTTACAAAACTTTTCTTAAACATTACATGAATATATTGTCTCATACTATAGAATTAGAATTTATAATCCCTATTCCATTATGAGATATCTTTGAGCTATAATGTATCTTAATTAAAACTATCTTTAGATACGTTTCTTGCTCAAAAAAGCATTTTATCAAAAAAATCCGATGTAAATCAAAAATATCCAATTTTTTTTTTTAAATCATTGATTTTTATCCACCCTGATCTCAACTAACCTATTGCTAAGACCGATGGCTATAATATTTCTGCTTGAAGGAAGGCTTCTTGGTTATAGATTGCTTTGTAAATTGTAAGTGCAGTGTTTTCCATTGCCACAGAACCCTACATATCCATTCAAGCTGGAGTTCTTTGAGTGCTTGTTCACTTCAATTCCAATCAGGTGTGCGCATGCCAGATGCCCGGTTGTCAGAAAGTTTTTCCCTTAGCAGCTCCCGTCAAGTGGACTGTGGAGCCCCCTGGAGTGGCGCTTTCATGGCGCTCAATATATGACCCTGCCAACCTGACCGCCTTTCAGTTCCTTCTTACTGCCCGTGATAGCCGTTAGAACTATGTTCGCTTGCCTAGCAAGTGCTTTCCTTAGCTTTCTTCTCTAGTTTGTAGTTTTAGTCTAGGTTTCAGTTAGTATAGTTTTCGTGTACATAGTGTAGATAGTAGTTAAGGTTAGGGAATAGGGTCCTCCCCTATCCCTTACCTTCCCCTCGGCTCCAGGGCATGCCTCGGGGCCAAGGGTTTAAACCTTGTAGGACCTGCAATAAGCCCATGCCAACTGGCAACCCCCACAACACGTGTTTGAAGTGAGAGAAGAGCACCAAATAGACAGGTGCAAAATCTGCAGGTCTTTCTGCCCTAGGATGAAGAAAGAGTGGGATTTCCATCTGAAACAATTTCTGATGGAGTCCGCTCTCTGTCCCCAGCCCGCCACGGAGTGCCAGGATCAGGCACCGAACGTATTGATGCAGAGCGCTCCGGTCTCTGTTCCAAGAGACCCTCGGCACTGACGTTCCCCAGAACCACAAGCAGTGCACACACGGCACCGCTCTCATTCCCCGGTGCCGCACAAGGAAACTGATAGGGGCCGTTCCCCAGTGCCGATGGCAGCTCAGCTGCCAGGCGCAACAGCAGTGCGTCCCTCGAAGGAGCACTTGGCGCCCAAGGAGCAGGAGTTGGCGCCATTGACTTTAGTTCCCCGGAGGGGACTGTCGAGTCCAGCGCCTAGCAACTCCCCAGACAGACAGTGCCAGGTGGAGGAGTTGGAGTTCCCCTCCACCCCAGACACTCTTGAAGCTGCCAGGGATTTAATAGCGATGACAGCCTCGCAACCTCTTGCCATCAGAGACAAGCCTCTGGTGCCGCTGCGTCCGGTGCCATCTAGAGGCAAGCCAGCCGTGATGCGGCGATCACCTTCTCTGGTCCAACACCACGCACCTCGGCACCGCTCGGGTTCGACATCACCGAGGCACCCGTCTCCAGCTCCGGACCCCATGTGCAGTTCCCCGGCACCAACAAGACAACAATCTCAATCTCTGGCACCGATCACTGGCACCGGAATCCCAGCACTGGTCCCTGGCGCAGGCACATTGCCACCAGTCGGCGTCACCGTGGTCATTACGGTCCAGATCAGTGTCATCTGACTTGGATGGGGACTCATTTTATTCCCACTGTAGCAGGCGTAGAACGGATAGGCGTAGAAGTGAGGCACCGGTGGAATGGCCTCTGCATTAGCAACTTCACCCTCAGTGGCCCTTTTGGACTCCCTGGGCTTATCACCAGGCCCAGGGCTCATTTTCCAGGGACTCTCGGTCGGTGGTCTCTGAAACCCGAGCACCTCCGCCACCTAAAGATCGCCCGGCACCTCAGGGATGGGGAAACGACGACAGCACGACGGCACAGGGTTCACAGCCTGTCCAGATCACTGCCAAAACAACCATGGCGACAGCCCCGACAGCTGGCCAGACCACCGCTGCCACAGCAACGATAAGCACAGAGTCACAGGCACCAACCAGGAGGACACTAGAGAGCTGGAAGGTCAGAAGGACCCTGTACCTCCTCTAGTCTCCTCATCCTCGCGCCAGATGAGGCAGTTTCAGGGACTTCTGCCTCGGGTCCTCTTCCGATAGATTACCGTGTACACCAGGACCTCCTGCACAGAATCGCCCGTAACATGGGATTACAGGTGGAAGAAGTTATCGAGCCAGAGGACCCATAGTCAATATCCTAACACCGGAGGGTCCTTCCAAGGTAGCTCTGCCCTGATAAAAACTATACAGAGCAACATCAAAACACTGGCAGACACCAGCATCGATTTCGTCTACGGCGAGGGGCATAAAGCGCAAGTACTTTGTCCCATCTTACTGGATGATGATTTAACTAAAAATAAAGTAAATGGATTCTCCCACAGGGAGTCAAATAAAATATATATTTTACTATCAAAATCAGGGATGTAACAAACGTGTCACCCCTTACAGGCCAGCACCATAGTCCACTAGTACATGTGGCGTTTCAGAATCATGCAGTCTGGAGGTGCTTGGATGGTAGAACTTGGCAGCACATCTTTGGGATGAAATGATGGGGTGGGGGGGGAATGATTATTTTAAGTGAACAATGTGCTGAATGCTTAGCTGCACCTTGCTGTCTGAAGTAGAATGATTCCACATAAGAGAAATGTTCAGAGTCTGCAATCCTCTGCCCCTGCTAGTAGGGGCCCTATCCAATGCTATATAAAAACCTAACTAGCTGTTTCAGCATAAGTGTTAAATTCTGCTCACCCAGTGAGATGTGATGGTCACAGTGCTGTAGGGTCTGATGTAAGAGTGAAGAGGAGATAAAAGTAAAAACCAAATATGGGAGTCAAGAAGAGATTCTTGGGCTTGGAGAGAGCCTTTGCCAGATGGAGGAATCTTACTTCATTTGTCTTATCCCCAATAAGAGGCTAGATTAAATATAAATCTATCTGTGTGTTAATGGTATCTGTGCTTTCCTTCCCCCACTGCTTATATCTATGAGGTTCTGCTCTGGTGCTAAAGGTGTTGCAGTGGACTTTTTGGGGCAAGAGAGATTTTGTCTGAATATAAATTTCTAAAATTAGCAATATATTCAGAATATTCACAAGTGCATTAAAGACACAGATCATCATCCTTTGTCCCTTGTTCTGACCACTTAACTCCCCTCAGCTGCTAGTTTTGTGTCTTTAGAATTCCTTGTAAAGGAGACAAAATCATGTATGTACATATAATCTTTATGTATCACACATCTGTATTTGTTTTTTATTGTATTGTTCTATTTGTAGTTGATTTTAAAAAAAACTTTAGTCACTAGTATCCTCAGTTTGTCACATTTTGCTCATGTTGAATAATACTTTACTCTGCTGATTTCAGTAGGGCTCTTTGGGGAGAAAGGTACTACTCAGAGTGAGGGTGCCAGAATCTGGAACAATTGTAAGTGATGTAAATACACATAAGGGGTGATCCTCACCTTTGCTGTGTCCCTCTTATGCCAGATAAAATTGCTAGAATTGCATAAAAGGGCCCTAAAACCCTGTAAATGGCTGAGGAGAATTCCTCTGGCGCAAACTGTATTGGAAGACAGCTGTAAATCTGCCTTCTGAGGACCCCCCTCACAAGCCCTGGCATAGGGAGTATGCCCCAGGGATGGCATGGCATGGCCCAGGCCACAGCACTGTGGAGATTCTGAACAGTGCTGCAGCCCATAGAGTAGCCCAGGGAGGCTGCCCTAACTTGGACAGGTCCTCAGGATTGCCTAAAGTTATGCTGAGGCATCTCCAGCTCCCAGAGCAGCCCAGGACTAGGAGGGTACAAAGGTTCGCTGTGAAGGTACAAAGCCAGCTTAACTTCCCTCTTCTCCTTCTGGGCCGAAAGTTCTGTGCTGCATCTCTTAGGGCTTGTCTATAGACGGACACTCGGCAAAGTTAAAGTGAAAAGATGTAAAGTCAATGCACATAAGTCAAAACACCTTAACACCTCCCACCCCTTTATTTGACAGATTATTTGGAAGGACTAATACCTTTTTTTTTTTTTAAGTATTCAACCAGATCTATAGTTAGTCAAATATAAGTCACTGATAAATACTGGTGAAAATTGTCAAATAATATATTTGACAAATATATTTTCCTGCTATTCAACCAGCTCTGGGAGTAAGTTAATTTTAAGTATATTAAATAAGCTGATACAAAATGTTAAATACAGTACACAATAAATGTACACAGCTGTTTTTGCTCTTTAAGCAGTGGGATGTGGCTTTGGAAAGGTGTGAAAGTACAGATCTCTTTCACCATAGTTGAGAGGATTAAGCTTTGGACTAATAGATATAATGTGAAATGTTCAAGCCTGGTAGCTTGCTACTTTTCAGAGTAGACCAGAACTTTTAAAATGTCTGACACTACAGTGGGCCTTTTCCTTCCATCCCAAGTAAAAGGAAAGAATGTGAGCATTTTCTTGTAACTTTTAAAAGATCAGAAAAGCTAACAATGTTGAGCAAAGATGGAAGTTTAGACAAAGGACTGTCTTATGTTGTACCGGAGGAGTGTATGATTGCACCAGCTGAAATATCCAACTTCTGCTGGAGATGAACAGATGCAAACCCCAGAGACTCAGAAGCTCCCAAACTTACTAATAATGTATTTTTTCATGTCAGAAGTATTTTTGTGTCTGTGGAAAGATCCATTTGCACAGCCCCAGCATCTCTCTCTGCCGTGCTTGGAACAGATGTGCGTGTTGTAATATAGACTGTGAACATTGACATCCCATGTGGTTCTCATTCCCCTTATTCGTCTTTGAAGCTAATTGGTTCCATCCATTTCAAATGTGTTTGGCTCACCACAGTTATTTGTACTTTCACTCTGTTTATAGTTCTAATGGTGTGATATATATATAACATGAAATAAACTCTCATGACTCAAAAGTCTGAAGAGACAGATACACAACACTCAAATTCCATCCTGATATTTTAAAATGTCAGTTATGTTCTCTGCCAGCTCTTCCTTTGCTTCTCGGAATACTATAGCTAGGCTCTTTAGTGGTAGCTGGTATGGTCATTGCTAATTCTATAATATGTGTAATTATGGAGTTCAGAGAATAAAAAATGGGAAGCGTGCAGGACAGAATAAACATGCACTTCTGTCTCTCCCTCTTTTTTTTTTCCTCTCTGGGACAATGCAGGAAATTTTGCAATGCAGCTGTCTGCACTGTACCTGACCTTTTTGTTTCTTCAGAATCCTTTCATGAAGTGTCTTTCTCCGGGATCTGAATGATTTGTTGGACAGCTTTATAATATTAGTGAAAATCTTATTCTTTGTTTTAATATCTTTAATATGTAAAATTGCTAGAGCTGGCCAGAAAATGAAAAGCCCTTTCCACACAAAAAATTGTGGTTTTGGGGGGAAAAATTGTCCCAAATTGGGACAAAAATAAAAAACACAACTTTTTTTATCAGCCAGGATTACAAGAAAAATTCTGTATTACGGGAACCCAAACTGAATTTGTGACTTCTCAGCTGCCAGCCTAAAAGGTTTTTATCAATTTCACTTTTGAAATTAACAAGAGTCTTTCAGTCCAGCAGCCAGAGAGGCAGGATATGGGATGTTCAGCCTCCTCCCAGCTCCAGGGCCAGAGGTAGGGAGGCTAAGTGCCTGGGCTTTTTGCCTCTCTAGCCCCAGTGCTGGAGGAGAGGCTGAAGGGAGGTAGAGGTCAGGTGGGCAGCCAGGGAGCAATCATTTCAATTTTCCATTTGAATTTTTTTTCCAAAGCTGAAATTATTCTGCAGTAAATTTTGGTTTGGAGATAGCAGATACTTTTTGGCGTTCTTCTCATAGTTTTCTTCAGTCACAGAGGTAAAATTATTATTATTATTTATTCCTTTGTCCAGGTGCCCATCAGCTTGTGGCTGACCCCAGATGGCTTCCTTTCTCTCTCTCCACCCCAGAGAAATACTATAGTTCTTCTTCGAGTGATTGTTCATGTGTATTCCACAGTAGGTGTGCGTGCTCGCCACATGCATCGATGTCGGACGTTTTTCCCTTAGCAGTACCCTTACTGGGGGAGCACCGCTGCAATCCCTGGAGTGGTGCCTCTATATCGTGCTATAAGGGGAGCTGCGCTCTCCCCCCACCCTCAGTTCCTTCTTGTCGCCAGTGAAGGTAGTTGGAACTTCTGCTCCAGCATTGCTGCAGCCTTTTTTCCTTGAACCTTAGTGGTACTTGTTAGCTAGTTCTTCGGATTCTAGTTGTTAAAGTGGGCCCGGGGCATGCCCCGTGCCCCAGGCCTTAAGTCCTGCAACTCTTGTCGCCAGTTCATGCCGAGAAGTGATCCGCACACTGAGTGTCCCTGCTGCCTGGGAGAAACTCACGTGAGTGAACGCTGCAAAATCTGCAGGTCATTCAAGCCGCGGATGAAAAAGGAGAGGGACATCCGACTTTGCGCTCTCCTGATGGAGTCAGTGCTGGCCCTAGCACGCCGGGCAGAGTCGGCACCTTGCACCATGTCTTCGGTGCGTAGCGAAGTCCCCTCCACTAGCCGGCACCGCTCCCCATCCAAGAAGCAGGGAAAGACGTCCTTGTTGCAGCGGTGCCGTGGGAAGGAGAGGGATGAGGCTGGTCCCACGCTTGGCAGCCCTAGATCTTCCCCCGGGCCCAAGGCCTCCGACTCGCATTGAGCGGAGCAGTCTGGTACCGTCACCGCGTGCCTCCCCTGCCATCATGATGCCGTCGAAGCCGGAGGCCTTACATGCCGCGCAGGACATCATGACTTTGCCGGTCCCCGGAGCGGCGCAGCCATCGATCCGAGAACCGCTCGCCATCCCGTTCGGTGCACTCTTCTCCCAGCTTGGGCTGACAGTCCACTCCCGCCGCGCCATCGGGCTCACCGACATATACGCAGTGCCGCCGTCCCTCCACGCCTCACAGTGATGTGCATAGGCACTGAGACAGGCACAGGAGATGCTCCTCTTCCTCGGCCTGCAGCTACCGCAGCCGGTCACGGCACTGTCAGCGCTCCAGCTTGGGCTCCCGGGCTAGACATCGCGCCCGACGCTCCTCCCGCTGATCACTAGCACCGGAGCTCCAGACGCCGGGGCGGGTACCAGAGCGACTCTTCAACCGGAGACCGCTCCTCGACCTCGAGGTCCCAGTCCCGAGGGAGGCACCGTCACTCTCGCCACTCATATGGCACAGTACGCTCGAAGAAGAAAGGACAGTTACCTGTTCCGTAACTGGCGTTCTTCAAGATGTGTTGCTCAGGTGTATTCCACATCCCGCCCTCCTTCCCCTCTGTTGGAGTTGGTCTGGCAAGAAGGAACTGAGGGTGGGGGGAGAGCGCAGCTCCCCTTATAGCGCGATATAGAGGAACCACTCCAGGGGTTGCAGCGGTGCTCTCCCAGTAAGGGTACTGCTAAGGGAAAAACTTGTGACACCAATGCACGTGGCGAGCACGCACACCTACTGTGGAATACACCTGAGCAACACATCTCGAAGAACGCCAGTTATGGAACAGGTAACTGTTCTTTCCCTTCTTATATGGCTCAGTTCACCAAGTTGCAGAGCACTAAAAACCTAATCCAGCAAAGCATGTACCTGCTTAATAAGCAGACAAGCAGTGACGTCAAAGGAGGCATTTACAAGTTTCTGAAAGTGACTTTTTTCCCCCCACCAGTGTAACAGAGACTGGGGTTCAGTGACTAAAAAGGGAGGTTGCGTTATGTTCTTTAAAATCTGGTATCTGAAGAGGAGTTTACGAAATATTAGGCCAGGGTAGGCAACCGGGGGGGAGGGATAGCTCAGTGGTTTGAGCATTGGCCTGCTAAACCCAGGGTTGTGAGTTCAATCCTTGAGGGGGCCATTTAGGGATCTGGGGCAAAAATTGGGGATTGGTCCTGCTTTGAGCAGGGGGTTGGACTAGATGACCTCCTAAGGTCCCTTCCAACCCTGATATTCTATGATTCTATGAACCTATGACACGGATGCCAAAGGCGGCACGCGAGCTGATTTTCAGTGACACTCACACTACCTGGGTCCTGGCCACCAGTCCTGGAGGCTCTGCATTTTAATTTAATTTTAAATGAAGCTTCTTAAACATTTTAAAAACCTTATTTACTTTACATACAACAATAGTTTAGTTATATATTAAAGACTTATAGAAAGAGACCTTCTAAAAACGTTAAAACGTATTACTGGCGCACAAAACCTTAAATTAGAGTGAATAAATGAAGACTCGGCACACCACTTCTGAAAGGTTGCTGACCCCTGTATTAGGCCAAGCATTAGTGAAAAATAAGCTCATATAAACTATATTCAATCAAGCTTTGAAGTCAGAGTAGGTGCCTCATGAATTGTAACATTTTACAGCTTGCCGAATTAGGATAACTTCCAGTATTGTAGAAAAAGTACTGGCTTTTCCCCACCACAACTTGTAGGTGCACCTCATTTGTTCCTTCCTTCCCTTTCCCGAAGATGAGAAAGGTGCAAAAGAGTTGTTATTGACTGATGCATTTACTTTTCCCAGTACATGACCTCCATTTAGAGGAGAATTCAGTACTATATTGCTGTTCAAATCATGGTTCTGGGGATTTGGCCAGTGAGCCCTTGGGCTTTACTTGAGAAGAGAACATGGAGATACCTGCAGTCAGATAGCACTAAATTGTGATTGATAATCAAGTGTAAGTGTGTCTTTTAAAGGGACACTGTCACCTTAGTAATCAAATTATAACTAAAAATTAAAGAAAATACTCGTTTTCTCAATGTTTACTTTTTGTATTTGACACTTGTTATGATCAGTTACAGTGTTTCCCCTGTTTAACCAAGTACATTTCCACATGTTTGTGTGGATAGTTCATTAAACTTGATGGGGCAGATTTAGTACGCGAAACTGCTACTAACTCACTTTTTAAATTTGATTAGACTTCAAGTTGATCACATTTAGGAACCTAAGTCTCGTTTTCATAAGTGCCTTAGAAGTAGAGCTGTACAAAACTCAGAACTTCCATTTAATGGAAAGTTTCAACATTTCAAAATTTACCATTCCAAATTAGAACGAGTTGTACATATGATACTATGTGCATACTGACTTCATAAAATAATTAATAAGTGATATAAAAATAAAAAAGCAAAATGAATTTTTGAAATTCTAATATGAAATTTTCCATCACTAAAAATGATTTGTTTATATGTGATTTTTTTTCCCTGTGGAATTTTTGTCAAAATTGATACAATTTAAAAAAAAAAAAAAATATTTTTTTTCTAATGAAAAAATGTTCAGACAAAAGTTTTCCAACTGGTTCTACTTTAGAGTCTAGCCTCCACTGAAACTCAATGAAATGTAGGTGCTTTTGAAAATGTTACTCTTGTCTTTTTCCTCAAATTCATAATAAGCTGTGATTAACACTTATTGTCATCAGTATACTGTCAATAACCCTTAATTTTGAGAGTTCATAACTGAAAATTTCCTTCAGTTGAAAGGTGGTAATTAATCAATTATATAAATCAATTATATATTTATTGTAATAGTAAGTTGGAAAATAAAGCATATGCATCTATAATTATTAAGAGGGATGAAATCCAACTTGAAAGATATCGTATTGTCTCTTTTAAATGTCATTCTATAGTATTAATTTGACATGTCGTCTTACTTTTGTAAGCATTCATGAATTATGATATAAAATGCTTCTTTTGCTGGAATGTTAATGACTCTGACAAACCAGTTTTCTGGAAAGAACTTACCTATGAAGTTTGCTTGTCCTTTCTTTTTTGGCTTCAGTGCACTTCAGTTTATTATCCATTTTATTCCTCTTTTGCCCAAGAAAGAGGAATGGAGATAATGAGGTGAGGGGCTCTTTGAAGAAATCATTTTGTTTGTGTTGCCAGTTTTTTCTCTTCGCTTTTTCGCCAATCAAAACTCAGTTTTGCTTTGTTTTTATTATGTTCTTCTTTAGAATTTGTTGGACTTACCTTGCTATTGCCATGAGATTCCTTTATGGAAGAAATTAAATAAACAAATAGCATCATCTGCACATTTTTAATACTTGTGAAAGTTCTGAAGCCAGACAGTTGTTCCGTAAAGTCCTTAACTTTTATCATTAGCAAAGTATAATTAGTGTTATGGCCCTGATTCAGCAGGGTACCTTAGCACATGGTTAATCTACATCACGTAAGAGCCCTGTTGAAGTCCAGGCACCTGCTTAAATACTTCAGTGAATTGAGGCCTGGAGGAGCATATGTTGAGCCTATAGATTCAATGGGCATATTACCTGATTCAGTGGTGTAGCTGGGACAGGAAAACTGGGTGGGCCCTGACTTTCGGGTGGGTGGGCAATGATAGGGGGGTGACGGGAGGGGACACAGGAGGGATCAGGTGTCCTGGGGAGGGGGGCAGGAGGGATGGGGGACCACCCCCTCACTCCCCTTACTGCTCAGCAGGCACCTGGGACACGAAGGCTGCGGGGTGCGCCCATGGGGTGGAAGGGGGCCCTGCCAGGGCTCGAGCTTCGCCCACCCCTCCTGACCCCAGCTTGGTCTCCATCAGCCCAGCTGCATCCCCCTCCTGTCAGCGCCACGCACTGCTGCCCTGTTTTCTGCCCCAGCGCTAGCCCCGCCCAGACCAGTCCCCACGAGGCACCCCTCTCCACTGGGCTACTGCTGGGGCCGGAGACCGGGGCAGGAGTGCACGGCGCCAGCGGGAGGGTGATGTGGCCTGGCTCACAGACACCGAGTCGGGGTCAGGAGTCCCAGCCTGTGGATTTGGGGGGCTCCAGCCCCGATTTGGATGGGCCTGGATGCTAAGGTCAGCAGACTTAGGCTCACAGGGCTTGGGTTCCATGGCTGAAAATTTGCAGTGTAGGCACTGTGGCTTAGGGATAAATAACACTCACATTCTCCATACCATTCATGATTTTATAGACCTCTATCATGTCCCCCTTCAGTCATTTCTTTACCAAGCTGAATAGTCCATTTTTTTAATTGCTACTCCTATGGAAGTTGTTTCATACCCCTAATCATTTTTGTTCCCCTTGTCTGTTCTAATTCTTATGTTTGCTGATTGTAAGCAGCCAGACACAAGGGCCATTACAAGAGTTCAACATGGAGCTATGCAGTTAAAGGAGGCCTTGAAAGAGCACTTTAATGGTCAGCCATAGTAATCCATTGTGCTGGACTGTGATCTGGCCCTGCAGTTTTGGGGACTCTGGGAATTATGCAGTATTTGCAGTACATTTATAATTATTACATTGTGTGTTTCACTGAACCAGAGTTCTTTGAGTAGTGTCCCTGTGGGTACTCCACGACAGGGGTGCCTGCGCCTTTGATTGGAGATGTTTGGTAGCGGTGCCCATTCAGCCCATGTATGCACCCCACTCATCCTCATGCCCCACACTGAGGCTATATAGGGCTGCATGGGTTTAACCACCCACAGTTCCTTCTCAACCACCTTCAGCCTGAGACGTAATCTCCACGGGTCTGTTCTCTCTAATATTTCAGTAATGTATGTTAGTTAGCATATAGTTAGTACCATATAGTGTTTATAGTTGTTGGAACAGGTGTTCCCTTTGGTCTTTTTTTTTTCTTAAAAAGAAAATAGAAAACAAATTTTATGCATAAAAAGTTAGACAGTTGTTACAAGCTTCCCTTTCTAGAGATTTTTTTATTTGACTCAGGAATGCCAGGCTTGCCGGTGCCTTTCCTGCCATGAGGCTACTCCAATCAGTGACTGGCATTCCAAGTGCTTCTGCTGTTTGTGTGATACTTGTATCCCTAGTAAGTGCAATATCTGCATGTCCTTCAAGAGTAGCTCTCAGAAAAATAGGGAGATGGAGTAAGCTTTGCAATCGGCTTCAGATCCAGGGGCAGAGAACCCCCTCTACATAGATCTCCAAGTACCACTAGTGCCCTGTCCATGTCAAAATCTCAGTCACAGCCTACCGCTAAAGAGGTAGGCAATACTGCAGGATCGAGTACATCTCTGGTACATTCATGGTACTGAAGTCCTCAACAACATCTTCCTCTAAGGAGAATGTGGTAAGGAGTACATCCCCAAGAAGTTGCCAAAGCACAAGAAGGCTACATAGACCTCAGGTCCCAAGGGGAGTTGCATGCAGGCTCCGAGGGATGTCGGTACTGCAGCGGTGAAGAGAAGCCAATCATCTAAGAGAGACTTGATACCAAGTTCGGGTACCTGTATCCAGAACATCAGAGACACTCTTGAGAAGAGTTCAAGGCCCATCCCCGAACAACACTCGGTAATGGTAACACAAAAATCAACTATAACAAAGACGTATGGTACAGATGGGATGGGAGCCAACTCACTCCCATACTAAGTGCTCGGTAACAGCTGCATTGGTACCAAAGCTGTCTTCAACAGGTTCTCAATTGACCCCATCTTTGATGCCCATCAATACTGCAAGAATTTAGATAGTACCTTTGGAGCTGGAGTCTTTTCCTCAGCCAGTCTCTAGTTTCGTATCTCAAACTACCTACGCTTGTGGCCAAATATGACTTTTTGATCTATGGGCAGATGGTGGATATTGCAGATAAACTACTTTAGCAGAATCATGCCTACTTCCAAGCTCCTCTACCCATTTGTTGTACCATTGCCTCTTATTGTATTAGTAAAACAATGAAAAGTCAATACCTGTGTCCTATTAACTTGGGAATGGGCTGGGTGCCAACTTTACATATAAAAGTTGAAAGGAAAAATACGTGCAAACACTTACCCAAGGTTCCTTCCCCTTCATCTGGCTTATCCATTGACAGCACTGGCTAGACTGCAGTGGAGTCTCAAACAGGCCCTGGTTCATGGCATAGCTGGACTCTCCCTCTCTCTCCTGCCCCCACCCCACATTTCCTCTCTTCTTCTCCTCCTCCTCCTCCTCGCTGTTCATGGCAGGGGTTTCTTTAATATGGTTGGGCCACATCTATAGAGTTTCTCATGTACACTGTCCATTACGTTTACACAGGACATCTTCATTCCCACTGTCAATCACATAACTTCCCTGTGGAAAGTACAATTACTGACATGAACAAGTAATATTAGGAAATCATATATGCATTTTCTGCATTTTTTATTGCATTATAGCGGCTGGAAACAAGGAGGAAACCAAGCACCATATGACCAGCTATTTTTTTCATAGATCATCATAAAATGTTCCACAGACAACAGTCTGGGAGCCACTGCTTCAGTAATTTACAATAGACAAAATTCCTTGATCTTTCAGAGCAGCAGGTGGAAGCACACCAATGTACAAAAACACTGAGCTAGATTAGATCACTGGCCTTCAATACGGGTACTGGAAAATCAAATAAAGAGCTTAGCAAAAAAGCTTTTCATTGGAGTTTCTCAGAGCAATATGGTTTCTCAAAGCTTGCAAAGCGCTAGCTCTGGTTTCCCTTTGGCAAAAGCAAATAGAGTAAACCAAGCTTTTAGTAGAGCGTTTTGTGAAGGGTTTGACACTGGCTGGGAGGGGAATATGGTTTTAATTACTTAGCTCTAAAGAAGGTTCAACCTGTCTGCACAATGGGGAAACTATTTTTGGAACTCCTCAAATGCTTAGAAACAAGGGATGTGAGGAAGAGAAGGTGAGGCCGGGAATGTGAAGTCTGTGGAGTGCAAGATGGTGTTTAAGAATCAGGCCAACACTTACATACCGGACTACGTGAAAGTTCTTGAACGTATAAGTTCAAAGGAGTTCTTAAGATTGTTTTCTTTACGAAGTCATTCGTGAGACATTAATCCTGTGATCTTACTGACAGTTGAAAATGTTGACACTCCCTTTAAGTGTCCATTATGTTAAATTAAATTACAATGGAAATTCATATGTCACCCACATGGATCATAAATGAATACATTATGACTATGGAGTTATAGTGATGACCAAATTCATTCTGAGAGGGAGCACTTAAAAATTAAACTTCTTATTGGTCACAGTTTTTTAAAGGGCTTCAACCAAGCTTCAACAGTTGTGCTTGCAGTTTTGTGTACCAATTTTTTTGCATGTACATGACCCCACTTTTACACATACAAATTCTCGAGATGCACGATCAAAACCGATGTGCAAAATTGTGGGTAGTTTAGCCGTTGAGGTGAAAATTTGGCTATATGTGTTAATAGAGCCATGGCGCCACGGATGAAAAGTATTTTCCATCATAGAATTGCTGTAGTCCAGAAATAAATGGTTTAGTTAACCTTCACCTACCCCAAAAGGAAAAGAAATTCTGTTAGAAATTTTCACCAAAATTCACTATACTGAGTTCTGATATCAACCATCATAGTTTACAGATCATCAGTTTGAGAGAAGGCAACACAGTAGGAGGATTTCACATAAGTGCCTGGGTCTCACAGGTCATTTGATCATAGGCCAATGCTTTCCACAGCACTGACTTACCTTGCTATTCTGTTTTTGTGCCAAATCACATTCCAGCCATCTTCATTTTTTTGTGTTAGAGATAACGCTTACTGTACATTTCAGTATCTTTCTTTTCTCTTTGTAGGTCCAAGTTCAGTTAAAAACAAGAAAAAGGGTAAGTTAACATTCTAATTACTTCTCTCTAGCAAATGAGAAGCTACTTTTGGCTGTGAACTTTCTCTGATCAATATGAATACCGGACAAGTGACATTTTTACTCTTATCAGTCTAGGTATACCTTGCCTCGTATATATAATTTTCCACTTCTGTTGTAGTGATTGCATCATTGAGCAGGTTCATGTTTAGAAAGATAGACATTTACTAAATTTCCCCCCATAAAAGCTAGCACATCAGTATTCAGAGGAGGCAGTGTAGGGGATGCAGTTGTAATTAGCTGCATAGTATACAAATAATTCCCACGATTTCATATTTGTAAATGCAGTTGGCTGGGTCATGGGCCAACCTATTATTGGTTGCTTGTCCTTCATCATGTCATTTTCACTAAAATGATTTTCAGCATAATCTCTGATTCTTAAAGTTTAGTCGGCAATAAGCCTAATTTTTTAGAAAGCATGTCTTTAGGGATATGAGCCAAAGTCCATTGACTTCAGGGCTTTGGATCAGACTCTAATACCACATCCTTCAAGCTATTCAAAATGTTCAGTGATTTATTTAAAAAGTACTCATTAAAAAGTTTATTTTATATTAAATAGGTAATTTAGCACATTAGCCCAGTTGAGCTGCAGTGGTATATAGTACCTGAGAGCTGCTATTTGTGCAGCCCTCTTTTGAGGTATTTACATTTCTGCACAGACTTTCTGTTAGGAATCTAACAAATCAAAACACCTCAATTGCCTACCAGACTCCCTCTCAAAGGTCTGATGTCAGGAAACTGGTTTCAAAGAAGCAGTGCCAGCCTACCTACTGTTACTCTTTCCTTTGCAACCCTTGAAGTATCCTTTTTATGTATTCTGTAAACTCTTGTGTACATTTACAGAACGTTGTAAGTTTGAAATAAAAATGCTGTGTGCAGTGCTTGGGTTCCTCCAGATGTGGCCCACATGCTTCAAAGAGAGTGCAGTACTGATCTAGGATGTGATTCAGCAAAGCATTTATTCATGCATTTAAATTAAGCATATGCTTAAGTCCATCCCTGTTCACCAAAGAACTTATACGTGTCCTTAATGTTAAACATATGTGCAAGTGTTTGCTGAATAAGGACGGAGATAAGCATGTGCTTAAAATAGGGTGACCACCCGTCCCTAATTGGGTGGGACAGTCTCAAAATGTACATTTCAAGTCCCGGTCCCGGGCTGAATGATTCTGGGACATTTGTCCCAGATTTCCTGCAGTACTAATCCATGCCTGCCTGAGGCTCAGGGCAGCGCCAGCCTCTTCCCAGTTCGGGGGAGGAGCTGAGATGGGCCTAAATCCCCACTCACCACGAAGCCCCGCCCTCCTGTCATTGTGGACAAACAATCTGAAACTGAGGCTGAGGCTGGCTACAATTGGGAACTCTGTCTACATTTTCTATGAAAGGCGCCCTAAATATTATATTTTCTAAAGACTTAGTTTTAAAAAAATCTGAAAAGTTAATCCCTCTCACATAAGATCAGTAGAACTAGACGCCTCATAGGAAATGATAATTATGACATTTTAACTGCTTTGGCGCAGTAGAGGAAAAAATGGTAGTGCTGTATTAATCAATATTGTTCAATTTCTGTGGTGCTGCCATATTTTGCAACAACAGTGATTGTTTGTTGGTTGGCATGCCCTAAAACAGAAAAAGTCTCAATTCCCCCTGCTTTTAAGAAAGGAAGTGTCTGCATGCTGCCTGATACATTTAGCTGAAGACAGAGTTGGCAAGCTGGGAATCGGATAATCAAGGCACGCTCTACAAAACTATTCTGTGGTGGTGTTGGTGATTGTATGAGGACCCTGTGAAATCTAGCTAGATTTATGGTATGTGGCAACTCGACGCAAGGCAGCGTCTGCTATGCAGGAGCCAGGCAGATGCCATCTACTTAACCATAAGTATCAGCTTTCTCTCTTGGCTCGTACTCAAATACTGAATACTTTCAGGAGTTTTTTGAGAGGATATGCCAGCACATTTCCATGGTGTGATTTCTTCCCATGTTTTATATGCACAGTTTCAAGCATACATACGTTCATGCTCTCTCACGCTCTTTCTCAATAACTCTGGCTCATTTCCTGTGGGCAGAGCATTTCAAGTATGGGTGAAATTCTGCCCAAGAAGGTGATTTATGTAACATGTTTTGTGGTGGAGATAGAGCAACTAAGTACCTCATCCTCCTCCTTCTTCCACCCCCCCCCCCCCCCCCCAAGTTGCCTGCTTGCTCTTTTTACTAAATTTGAAATTCTCATACATCTCTTCAGCTCTGGAATGATCACTTCACTAGAGGCTGAATCAAGAGTCCTCACAATTTACTGTACAGCTCTGTTTCTACTTTATAGGTTAGTAAGTAAGATTCACTGCATAGTGGAAAATTCATTGAAATAACTTGATGCACCAATCAAATGCACAGTAAATACCTGCTCAAGCGCTGAATCAGAATTACAACTAATTGTTTTACACCTGAAGTAGCAGAATAGCCCTATGGAGCAGGATTTAGTTAAAACAGCTGTAATGTGTATTCCCTCTTGATTCCCAAGGCAGAGCAAGGACAGACAGCAGTGAATCTGACTTAGGTGCATATTTGATCCTGTATTAAGATAGTCTAGGATAGAGAATGATATAAATCAAAGGAATTTAATAAAAGTGCTTTAGGGAGATGTGTAAGGATTTGAATTTTGATTCAAGGTGATAATTTCAAAAATGTGTAATTATCCTATAGGAGAGGAGATTTTAGGGATTGAAAGAGTAGTCAGCCACCTGCCAGCTCAGATTGGAAGAGGCATGCATGCTAATTGGGACAGAAATACTACTAACAATATACTTTGTCTGCTTTTACACCTTCTGCCCACCCTCCTAAGACATGTACCTTTTCATAAAATAATGTAAATCAAATTCTGCTTTAAAAATACTACAGTCTAGTTTTTCATTTTCTTATGACTCAAAATACAAAAGCAGGCATAGGGAACATGGGGGAGAGAATGAGAGAACTCTAGTATTTCATAAAAGTAGTCAGCTCTCAGTTCTGTATACGTACTAACTTGTACAAGGAGTAGTGACTGTCTAACTTCCATTTCAGATAGAGACAAGAAATGAACTTTTGCGCCACCTAATGAGAGAAAAAAACCTGCATGTTCTGTCAAGTAACTCAGGAAAGGCAATGTGATCAGCTGTAGGTAGATAGCACAGCAGCTCCAATTCTAGGCATCCTTGTTGTTAATTGCTAGGCAATGGTGTGTGCTTAGGACATACCAAAGGGGAGAGGCCCTTCCAACTTTGTGCTCACTCAAAATAATGAGATTTCATTTTGCACCATGACATTGATAGAAGGAAGTGCAGTAACTTCCTTAGAAACAATTCAAGTAGTCTTTATTTCCTGTCCTAAACTACTGTTGCGGTCTGATTAGCAGTTGTTTGTATTCTATCCCAGAGATGGCTGCATTTCCTTGGTGGGTAAAGAGATTCCTATAAGCTTGTAACGCTCTTTAAGATAAGAGTTGCTATAAAAATGTAAGATATTTATTAAAAAAAACTTCATTAAAAGAAAATTGTTTACATCAAACTCTGAAAAGTTAGGAAATGCCAGAATTAAAGTTGCACAGATAGCTGTAGTTAGATCCCCTTGTACATATGCATTATGATGGTTTTTACTTATTCCTTTTTTATTTTGATGCAAACACTGCCTCATCCAATGTGCAGGCTGGACAGTGCTCAGGGAATGAGACAGCTGTTCAATATTGGTATCCTCATCATGCTGCTAGTAGCCCCTGCCTTGTTTACTGCACATCTTCCAAACTAAGACTAAATTATTCATTGCCTCAGTCTTTTTTCTAAAGCACTTATTACAATAGTATCTGAATGCCTGGAAAACATTCATGAATTTATCTCCAATGCAGTATTAGAGAGCATTATTATCTCTATTTTACAGATGGGGAAACGGGGGAAAAAGACTTACCTGAGGCCACAGTGTAAATCAGTGGTAGAGCAAGGATTAGAACTCAGGCCAGCTTGATTCCCAACCTTCTGCTCCTTCCTATAGACCACACTACCTTACTGGAAGAGTTGTTGAATATCCATAGCTCCTGTTGACTTGACTTGTAATTGTGTGTGTTCTGTTTTTCTGTATATCAGGGCACCAGATGTCTCAAGTTGGACACCCAGAAAATAAGGGATATTCAACTAACTAGCAGCCACATGCCAGACTTTTGTTTTAAGTGACTTACTCAGTATCACATAGGAAGACTGTGGATTCAATTTAGTTTGTTTGGCATTCACCTACCTTAATCACAAGACGTCTCTCTCCCCGTCCAATCCCCTGCCTTATTCACTGTACACCCTTCAACTTCTGCAACAAATGAAGCAGGAACCTACAGTTAGCCTCGTTCATCACACAATTCTGATTAATCCCCAGAGCCCGTCCAGCTTGTGCACTGAATGAGACATAGGTCCTGTGGGAAAAAAACAGAGCTAGTCAAAAATTTTGACAGAAGTTGTCTACCGGAAAATACTGATTTGATTAAATTGAAACATTTCACAGAATTTTAATCAAAATTTTCATAGGAAATTATCTAAATATTTCATTTTGACTTTGTCATTTTGACCTTCATGTTATAATTTTATCATCAAAACATTTTGACCGTATTGAAACAAACTATTTTCAGACTATTTTGTTTCACAAAAAATTCTGAGCTTTTGACTTTTTGTCCTGATCTGGGACAAAACCAAATTTTGAAATCTCTTAATTTCCCTCAGATTGGAAATTTTGAAGTTCAGTCACCGTTACATATACACAAAGAGACAGAATTAAGGTTCAACAGGCTATGTAATTTCCTATGTTTTAAAAACATAAACACAAGTTATATTATTTACAACTGTAACAACAATCCCACACACACTCAATCTTGGGGGGTATAAATCTAGATGAGCCCTTAGTCGGTCTTGAGCTATAGGACTAACTACATTTGCAGGCATCAGGAGAAGGCTGTTATTATGGAGGGAAGTGGTCCACTTAGGTTCAGGGGGTACTTGGAGAGCCCAGCCAAGTACCCCCTGTTCTCTTATCCCTAAGAGATCAAAGGAGCTTCTTCTCCATGCAGTGCCCCCAGACTGTAGATGGGCTATTTGGACCATGTTCTTCAAAGAAGTATTTTGAAGCCTATATATTTTTTCCAAATGTACCCTAGTCAACCAGCCTGCCTTTCCAAAAGGCTATAGCTGGAAATCTAGAGCACCCAAATTTCATGCTCCTGTGCATGTCCCCCATATGAACACAATACAACAGGATTTCCAAGCAGGCAGATGAACTGGATCTTTAGGATAGAAGGTTCAGCTCCATGTTTGTCTAAGAATTCTTGCTCCAGGACAATAGATTCCCTCTCTCCTCTTCAGTCTAGATTACAGAACAGCCTTGTAGCATGTTTAGTCCTTCATGTTCAATTTCTCTCTTCATATGGTAAGCCATGCTGAACCCACCTTGTTCTACCCAACAAGGGCTAGCGCAATCACCTGAAAAAAGGGCCAAGCATTGGTCACTATCTGTCAGCAGATC
This sequence comes from Chelydra serpentina, assembly GCA_037349315.1. NCBI lineage: Eukaryota > Metazoa > Chordata > Testudines > Chelydridae > Chelydra > Chelydra serpentina. Next base: position 18,025,461 of record JBAIAC010000028.1, on the reverse strand, counting down.
CAGATTGTCTCACACCATAACATCACATTCTGGGCTGAATCACAAAATCTGAGCTAGCTGTTTGATCATGCTTTTAGTTTATCTCTCACCAGCTCCAACAAGGCTGATTGCTGGAATAGAATGTGAGAACATGACCCTGACTCTTTCTTTTTCTCACCCACGAGGAAGCTACCTGCTGCTGTCTTATGGGAGGGTACAGGGAAGCCAACTCAGAGCTTTTTTGTGCAGTGCTTAGTAGGCAGAGGGCCTAACACGCTATCTTGTGTTTTTCAGGTAAAAAGGCTGGTCCTCCAGGGCCCAATGGTCCTCAAGGTCCACCAGGACCTCCTGGACCTCAGGGCCCCCCAGGAATACCAGGGATCCCTGGAATTCCAGGCACAACTGTAATGGGACCACCTGGTCCTCCTGGTCCTCCTGGCCCCCAGGGACCACCTGGGCTGCAAGGCCCTTCAGGTAGGTGTTTATTTTCAGTCCTAATTGGACGGATGCTTTGCAAACCACAGTGATGAGGGGAAATACCATGGTGATGAGAGTGGCATAAAAACTGAATAAAACATACCCAGAGACGACTTCTTCAGTTCTAACCTGAGGCAGTGGGGCTGCATTGTTATAACAGTATAAAAAGATTCATTTTCTAAGTGCCACGTACAGTCTCTCAGCAAGACGCAGAAACTAGACTGGTACTCCTAACTAGAATTGGAGAGGGAGAAAAAAAGAGGTCAAAAACCTTCTTTGTCTTTACCAGCTCAGCTGGACAGATTGGAGATGGGCTACTGCGTCTGACCCAGCTAGCCTAACTAGCACTGCTCCACTAACTAGTACTGTGCAGTGCATAGATAAGCCTAGCCTTTCACAGACAAGTAAGATCTGATTCCTGCCCCAAAGAACTTAGACTAAGTTTCAACACAACACGAGTGATAAACAATGAAGGCAAGAGGATCATGTGGTGGTTCTGGTTTGCTATAGATTCCACACTGTTTACATTTGTTCTATTTGCAAGAAAAAGATGCTACTTAAATTCCCCATCCATAGTCATTCCACTAGGTGAGAGTAGCAGTGAACTGCCAGGAGCTAGTATCCTGACATGACCTGCTATGGGACTAGCACTGTGGTTAAACAGAGCAGCCAAAGGAAACTAGGTTAATATCTACATATAGCTAAGTGTTATCAGTTACTTCTGTCTCTCTTTGAGAAGAAGCATTGTCTAGTGGTTGAAGCATGGGACTGAAAAACTGGGTACTGTTACTTCAATTCCTTGTAAGGTCTTAAGTCATTTCCTTTCTCTTTGCCTCAATTTCTCAATTTGTAAAATGGGTGTAACACTTGTCTACCTCACAGGGAGTTCTGGGGCTTCATTTTTGTCTGTAAAACACTTTGCAGATTTCTGAGCATTCTCTCTGAAGTTGTCAAAGTATTTGTTCCCAGTAACCGCCCAGTGAGCCTGAATTTCATTGGTACTGAAGTCTACAATCAGCTGTAACTCCTATGTATGAGTTGTCAAATGGATTGGCTTGAGGCTTCCCTGCTTGTAATCTTGATCAACAAGCTAATCTGTCCTAATCCACATATCTGATGTTTTAAACCATTGGGAAGGACATGACTGGATCAGAAAAGCTGCTGTCTGAGACAATTGTTAGGTTAGTCTCAGAGTAATCACAGGCAGCAAGTCTGTTTGCCTCTCACCTGATTCACACGAAAATACTTTTTCCTGCACTTCCCGTTTTCACTTCACTCTCCATATATGTTGTTTTAATTCATTTTCTTAGATAACAGAACACTGAAACTTCCTTCCTGAAGACAGGCAATGTTTATTACCCTTGCCCTCATGGGGCTTTCAGAGAAAACTGACTGGCTTTCAGTCTATATACCAGGAGTGGCCAAAATGCAGCTCATAGGCAACTTGCAATCCTTAGTCCTACAGTGCAGTCCACAGTGACCCTTATCTTTATTAAAGAGATCTGTGTCACAAAGATAACCGGTCCCATTGTGTGGTCTGGCGGCTCAGAATCAGCTGGAGCATTGCAGTATGGAACCTGTAGTCTTTGGAGGATGCACCCCCATAATCAAGATGAGGGTTGCTGCAATTTGTTCTATTTAATGAAAACAAGTTGAATAAAGTTTGGGGACTCCTGATGTGTCAGATAAAATTGAAAACCAAGAGGAAAGATGGAATGCAGCATTTCCAATTTAGAGACCTGCTAAGTGTTAAGCTCAATGTCACTCATTGTCTTTCTTTCTTCCCACTTAAGATCTGATCCTATGAGGAAAACCCATGTTTTTTACTAGGTTTTAGTAGGCAGGAGATTTGCTTCATCTGATTTTGCAGAAGTTTCTCAAGTGCCATCATTATTTTGTGGATATTGTATTTTGCAGGTGCGACAGACAAAGCTGGCTCCAGGGAGACGCAGGTTGGTTGACTCTGTTTTAGGGGGAAATGTCAGTTGAGTTGGCTAGATTTTATTTATTTATTTATTTATTTATTTTACAAGGAAACATTTTCGAAATGTCCATTTTGTAGTAACTTTCCTGAATAGATGAACATCTTGTGCTAAATGGTTGTTACACTCACGTAAATACCAAAAGAAATGACGAGAATCACCTTTACCATTGGAAATGCCAGAGGAAGCACTTGATTTGCTGTTTGCTACCTTTTCTTACGTTCTTAAAATACCTTAAAATTTCTCTTGTCATTGGTTTTTTCTATCCCACTCCATCATGTACAGAAAGCATTCCTGATGTACAAGGAGTTTCAAATGGAAAAGCTAAAGACTGTATGAATTGTACTCTTTTTAAATATAAATGAATGCACTCAAATCCACATTGACACAAATAAAATAATGAGTCCTCTTGCCTAGTTATGTACTGCTTTGTTTTGAGAAGGTGATCACAGCATCTGCCCAGCCAGCAATAGGTCTGCAATGACTACTTTGAACTTTATGTCCTGATCATCAATTCCACAGAGAGATAAATAAGGTTATTTAGTGGAATAAATCAGTTCATCTGGATAATTTTAATTTGCTGTACTCTTATTTGCAGCCAGCTGTGGTTCATCTCCAGGGCCAAGGGTCAGCAATTCAAGTAAAGAATGGTAAGAGTGATGAGATTGTCAACCACTAAAAGGGTCCCATCCTGCACCCTCAATTTCATAGCTGGGCTCTCTATGCAATATACCACATAGTATGAGACACTAGTTCAGCTCATGGTCTTCTCAATATGGTCCTCTGTTAGCCTCCCTACGTGACTAAGACTTTCTGCTGCCCCCAGCCCCATCAATCCAACTATCTTTTATGCCTCATCCATCCTCTTCTCCACTATCCTAAAACACACAAGTTTCTCCAAATAATTCTCTGTCCCAGTCCATCCTCTGCCCACTTGCTGACCTCCAAATAATTTATCTGCCTCCTCAAACCAACTGAACCCATTCTCCCCCCCACAGACCAACCAGTCCCCTTCCCCAATCTATTTTCTGCCCTCCCTTTAGTCCTGAATGTATCCTTGGATTGCCTCCATTTTTCAGCAATCCATCCTCTGTCCACCAGCACCCTACTCCATGCTGTAGCTCCCAGTCCCATCCAGGGCCGGCGCTTCCACTAGGCGACCCTAGGCGGTCGCCATGGGCACCAAGATTTGGGGGGCGGCGGCAACTCCCAGTGGCAATTTGGCGGCAATAAAAGCGGCCGCCGAAACACCGCCGAGAATGCAGCTTCAGAGGAGCTGCTGGTGCCGGCGGAGGTGAGCTGCTGCCACGGGGGGATGGGGAGCTTCCACGGGGAGGGGAAGGGGGGGGAAGCTGGCTGCTGCGGGGGGGGGGGGGGGGCGCAGGGCTGGTGCAAGGAAGTTTCGCCTAGGGCGCGAAACTTCCTTGCAGAGGCCCTGGTCCCATCAATACATTCTCTGTCCCTATCAATTATCTGTTTCCTTCCCAAAGATCCCAATCAATGGACTTTTCTACTCTTCTAACCCCCTAGATTCCAAATCAAATCTCTACCCACACTCTTCACTTTCACCTCAGCCTCCCCAAATATCTGACCTCCAATCTATCAAGCACATCAGTCCAGCTCCATCTATCCTAAGTACCCACCCCTCAGCTAGTTGATCCTCCCATCTAACCAGTTGATGTTCTTTTCTTCCCCCAAACTTACTAAATCTTTTTTCATCAACTCACCTAGTAAATTGACCCTTTCTCCCTCTACTCATCCTCAGCAAATTTGACCTTGTGTTCTCCTCTGCTGGTAAAATTGATCCTGTATGTGTTGCTGTTCCCTCCAGTAATTTTGATCCTGGAGTAAAATTGAGCTTATGCTCTCTTCCCCCATCAAAAATGATCCTATGTCCCTCTCCAATTTACATAAAGGTTTCTTTTCTCTCGGCCGATAGGAGGGTCACAAGATTCATCAGATGCCTCCTTTCTCCCCGTGGTTCAACTCCTGTGGTTGTGTTGGAAGGGGAGAAATTCTGTGATAAGTGCTCCCCTGCCTGGACCCAAGCCAAGTCACTGTGGAACACTTACCATATTTCCCATGTAGTATCCCAAGACACTCATAAGAACATAAGAATGGCCATCCAGGGTCAGACCAATGGTCCAGCTAACCCAATATCCTGTCTTCCAACAGTGGCTAGCGCCAGATGCTTCAGAGGCAGTGAACAGAACAGGGCAATTTATCGAGTGATCCATCCCCTGTCATCCAATCCCAGTTTCTAGCAATCAGAGGCTTAGGGATACCCAGACCATGGGGTTCTTCTTCGAGTAATTGCTCATGTCTGTTCCACAGTAGGTGTGCGTGCTCGCCACGTGCATCGGTGCCGGAAGTTTTTCCCTTAGTAGTATCCATAGGGGGGAGAGCTGCTGCGACCCCTGGAGTGGCGCCGCTATAGCATGCTATATAGGGGACTGCGCGCTCCCCCCACCCTCAGTTCTTTTTGCCGCCAGTGTAGGTGCGTCGGAACTTCTGCTCCAGCTTCATTGCTGCAGCCTTTTTTCCTAGAACTCTGTTTGTTGTTCATCATTAGTGGTATCTTTAGTTAGTTTGTGAGTTAGTTTAGTTTAGTTAGTGTCCGGGCCGGGGCATGCCCCGGACCCCGGGCTTCAAATCGTGCGAGTCCTGCAGGCGTTCTATGCCTAGAAGCGACCCGCACTCAGCTTGTCTCCGCTGCTTGGGTGAGTCCCACGTCAGCGCACGCTGCAAAATCTGCAGGTCCTTTAAACCAAGAACCAAAAAGGGCAGAAACATTCGACTCCGGGCCCTCCTCACGGAGTCCGCGTTGGCTCCTACCCCGGTGCGCCGAGCGGAATCGGCACCCGGTACCTTGTCCTCGGTGCGCGGCGATCCCCCGGCGCCTTCGAGTGGCCAGCACCGCTCACCGTCGCATGGGCAGAGGAAGGCACCGTCTACGCATCGTCGTCGAGGCAAGGATAAGGGAGAGGCTCAACCCGTGTGTGGCAGCCGCAATTCTCCCCTGGATCCCATCGCTCCGACTCGCGCTGAGCGGAGTAGCCCAGTTTCCTCGACACAGGCCTCTCCGGACGCCTGAATGCCTTCGACGCCGGAGGCCTTCCAGGCGGCCAGTGACTTGCTCACGCTCCAGGTACCGGCAGTCCCGGCACCAGGAGTACAATCCAGAGGCAAGCCGCCATTGGGCTCCAGGCCGTCGACCCCGACCAGGCGCGAATCCCAGTCAAGGGATCGGTCCTGGGGCCGCTCGCCCCTCAGCGCCCGGTCTGACCATAGCCCGCAGCCTCCGCAGTCACCGATGGTGAGGCTCTCAGGCAAGGTGCCGTCGGATCAGAGCTCCGGGCACCGCTCTAGACTGAGCAGGGAGTCACGACACGGCAGGCACCGGCGCCGTAGGTGCTCCCGGTCGAGTCGGAGCTATCGCAGCCGTTCCCGTCACGGCCGCCGACGCTCCAGCTCCCGTTCTTCGAGGCACCGGGAAGAGAACTCCCGTAAGAGGTCGCCGACTCCGCACCATCGCGGACATAGGCGTCGCAGTGTCTCAAGGAGCAGTAGCTCGAGATGGTACCGTACCTCATCGTCGGAGTCCCGGTACCGAGATAGACATCGTCGGTGCCGTAGATCTTACTGTTCCCACGGCACCGACCGAACGGCGTTCACACCGGCGATGAGCCACTCAAGGGCCTCCGCGTTCCAACCTGACCAGCTGGTGCCGCCGGTGCCGCAGCAGGGTCAGTGGCAAGGGGTTCCATGGCAGGGACAATGGTGCCAGTGGACCCCTTGGCCCCCGGGACATGCCCAGCCGGATACTCGATCGGTCGCAGGGGCGTCCGAGGCTCCTTCAGCCACTATATCCAGGGCTCCTAGACCTAGATCTGCGGACCAAGGGTCCTCGGCACCGAATGCGGACTCTGAGCAAGGCGTCGAGCCCGCGGTGCCAGCAGATGCACTAAGCTCCGTACCGGAGGACAAGGTCGCAGCCCTGCCACCCTCCGTACCGCAGGAGGACTACAGGGCTCACCAGGAGCTATTAAAGCGAGTTGCCTCAAACCTCCAGCTCCAAGCTGAGGAGATGGAAGGGCCCTCAGACTCACTCTTCAATGTCCTTTCGTCCTCGGCACCGGGCAGAGTGGCGCTCCCGTTACATGAAGGGGTTGCCAATATTACAAAAGCCCTTTGGCATACGCCGGCCTCTCTTGCACCTATATCCAGAAAGGCAGAGCACAAATATATTGTCCCTACGAAAGGACACGAATTCCTGTACACCCACCCGGCTCCCAACTCCTTGGTCGTGGAATCCGTAAACCACAGGGAGTGCCAGGGTCAACCGGGTCCTACTCCTAAGAACAAGGACTCGAAAAGGCTGGACTCATTTGGGAGGAAGCTTTATTCGTCCTCGAGTTTCCAGCTCAGGGTGGCAAATCACCAGGCCCTCCTCAGTCACTACGACTTTAACCTGTGGCGGTCCCTACAAAAATTCGAGCCCTCCCTCCCAGAGCGCGACCGCAAAGAGTTCAAGGCGCTGGCGGAGGAGGGGGCTGCCGTTGCGAAGGCTGCTCTGCAGGCGGCATCGGATGCGGCGGACACGGCGGCGCGATCCATCGCCTCGGCGGTGTCCATGCGCAGGGCGTCGGGGCTCCTCCTGTCGGGGCTGTCCTCGGAGGCGCAGTCCGTGATGCAGGATCTCCCGTTCAACGGAAAGGACCTGTTCGCGGAGCAAATGGACGTGAGACTTCATGGCATGAAGGACTCCCGTACCACCCTGCAAACGCTCGGGCTCTACGTCCCGCCGGCTAAGGAAAAGCCTAAGCCGCAGACTCCCGCCAAGGCGCCCCAACCGCTCTACGAGCCAGCCTACAAAAGGTCCAGACCACAGAAGAGGCGACCTCAATGGCAGTCCCGCTCTGCCCCGCAGCCTGGGCCCTCCAGGGGCAAGAAGCAGGGCAAGCGGCGGTTTTGACTGCGGGCAGGAGGGTACCCGGGTGAACCCCGAGGACACCCTCCGACAAATAAAGTTGGCCTTCAGCAACCGCTTGCGTCCATTCCTTTCGCAATGGCCCCATATAACCTCGGACCGGTGGGTCCTGGGTACCATTGCCCGGGGCTACATGCTCCAGTTCGTGTCACCCCCGATCTCCCGACCCCCTCCTGGGCACGGCACGGTAGACCCGTCACATCTACCCCTGCTGCAGCAAGAGGTGGACCGGCTCCTCAGTCTCGGAGCCATAGAGGGAGTCCCAAGGGAATTCCAAGGGAAAGGGTTCTATTCCCGTTACTTCCTTATCCCGAAAGCGAAAGGGGGCCTCAGGCCTATCTTAGACTTGCGCGGTCTCAATCGGTTCATGGTGAAATACTGATTCCGCATGGTCTCCCTGGTAAAGATTATACCTGCCTTGGACCCGGGCGACTTGTATGCAGCCCTGGACCTCCAGAACGCATACTTCCACATCCACATATTCGAAGGACACAGGCGCTTCCTTCGTTTCCTGATTGGGCAGGACCACTACCAGTTTACGGTCCTCCCCTTTGGCCTGTCCACCGCACCTCGGGTGTTCACAAAGTGTATGGCGGTGGTGGCGGCCTTTCTCAGACGCAGACGGGTCCAATTATTCCCGTACCTCGACAACTGGCTGCTCAAGAGCAACTCGAGGTCGCAGGTGCAGAACCACCTGAAGCTGCTCTTGGTTACCTGTGCCAATCTAGGCCTCCGGGTAAACGAGGCCAAGTCGACGTTGGTCCCGGTCCAGCGCATAGAGTTCGTTGGTGCCCTACTGGATGGTTCCAGGGCCAGGGCCTCTCTCCCCCCGGGCAGATTCCAGACCCTCCAAGGGCTCATAGCCACGGTCACGGAGTTCCCCCTGACCACGGCCAGGACCTGCCTACAGCTCCTGGGCCACATGGCGGCGTGCACGTATGTGGTACGCCACGCCAGGCTTCGAATGAGACCTCTCCAGCTTTGGCTGGCCTCAGAATTCTCCCAGGCTCGGGACGGTATGGACAAGGTCCTCACGGTACCAGGGCGCCTGCTAACCTCCCTTCAGTGGTGGACCATCCCGACCAATATGTTGCAAGGGATACCCTTCCGGGAACCGCCCCCGTCGCTAGACCTGGTGTCGGACGCGTCGGACTTGGGCTGGGGAGCCCATGTAGGGAACTCCCAAACCCAGGGACTGTGGTCAGGCACAGAGCTATCCCTACACATAAATGTCAAGGAGCTCAGGGCAGTCCGCTTGGCCTGTGTTGCGTTCAGCTCCCGGCTCAGCAGCAGAATGGTCAGGGTCCTTACAGACAACACGGCCACGATGTTTTACATCAACAGGCAGGGAGGGATGAGGTCCTCGGCTCTCTGCCAGGAACCCCTCCGCCTGTGGGAGTTCTGTATAGCCCACGACATCTCCCTCCAGGCTTTCCACCTGCCGGGCGTCAACAACTCCCAGGCCGATCGCCTGAGCAGGGTCTTCTCCCAACACGAGTGGTCCCTCCACACGGAGGTCACGGGTCAGCTCTTCCGAGCCTGGGGCACTCCCCAAGTAGACCTGTTCGCGACTCGACAGAACCGACGTTGCCACCAGTTCTGCTCCAGGGGAGGGCTGGAGAAGGATGCACTCTCAGATGCCTTCCTCCTGTCATGGTCGGGCCACCTCTTCTATGCGTTCCCTCCTTTTCCCCTCATAGACAAGGTCCTGGAAAAGGTAAAGAGGGACAGGGTCTGCATAGAATCATAGAATCTCAGGGTTGGAAGGGACCTCAGGAGGTCATCTAGTCCAACCCCCTGCTCAAAGCAGGACCAACCCCAACTAGATCATCCCAGCCAGGGCTTTGTCAAGCCTGACCTTAAAAACCTCTAAGGAAGGAGATTCCACCACCTCCCTAGGTAACCCATTCCAGTGCTTCATCACCCTACTAGTGAAAAAGTTTTTCCTAATATCCAACCTAAACCTCCCCCTCTGCAACTTGAGACCATTACTCCTTGTTCTGTCATCTTCTACCACTGAGAACAGTCTAGATCCATCCTCTTTGGAACCCCCTTTCAGGTAGTTGAAAGCAGCTATCAAATCCCCCCTCATTCTTCTCTTCTGCAGGCTAAACCATCCCAGTTCCCTCAGCCTCTCCTCATAAGTCATGTGCTCCAGCCCCCTAATCATTTTTGTTGCCCTCCGTAGGACTCTTTCCAATTTATCCACATCCTTCTTGTAGTGTGGGGCCCAAAACTGGACACAGTACTCCAAATGAGGCCTCACCAATGCCGAATAGAGGGGAATAATCACGCCCCTCGATCTGCTGGAGATGCCCCTACTTATACAGCCCAAAATGCCGTTAGCCTTCTTGGCAACAAGGGCACACTGTTGACTCATATTCAGCTTTTCGTCCACTGTAACCCCTAGGTCCTTTTCTGCAGAACTGCTGCCCAGCCATTCAGTCCCTAGTCTGTAGCAGTGCATGGGATTCTTCCGTCCTAAGTGCAGGACTCTGCACTTGTCCTTGTTGAACCTCATCAGATTTCTTTTGGCCCAATCCTCTAATTTGTCTAGGTCCCTCTGTATCCTGTCCCTACCCTCCAGCGTATCAACCACTCCTCCCAGTTTAGTGTCATCTGCAAACTTGCTAAGGGTGCAGTCCACACCATGCTCCAGATCGTTGATGAAGATATTGAACAAAACCGGCCCCAGCACCGACCCTTGGGGCACTCCACTTGATACCGGCTGCCAACTAGACATGGAGTCATTGATCACTACCCGTTGAGCGCGACCATCCAGCCAGTTTTCTATCCACCTTACCGTCCATTCATCCAGCCCATACTTCTTTAACTTGCTGGCAAGAACACTGTGGGAGACTGTATCAAAAGCTTTGCTAAAGTCAAGAAATAGCACATCCACTGCTTTCCCCTCATCCACAGAGCCAGTTATCTCATCATAGAAGGCAATTAGGTTAGTCAGGCATGACTTGCCCTTGGTGAATCCATGCTGACTGTTCCTGATCACTTTCCCCTCCTTTAAGTGGTTCAGAATTCATTCCTTGAGGACCTGTGCCATGATTTTTCCAGGGACTGAGGTGAGACTGACTGGCCTGTAGTTCCCCGGATCTTCCTTCTTCCCTTTTTTAAAGATGGGCACTACATTAGCTTTTTTCCAGTCATCCGGAACCTCTCCCGATTGCCATGATTTGTCAAAGATAATGGCCAATGGCTCTGCAATCACATCGGCCAACTCCTTTAGCACCCTCGGATGCAGTGCATCCGGCCCCATGAACTTATGTTCGTCCAGCTTTTCTAAATAGTCCCGAACTACTTCTTTTTCCACAGAGGGCTGGTCACCTCCTCCCCATACCGTGCTGCGGAGTGCAGCCGCCTGGGAGCTGACCTTGTCTGTGAAGACAGAGGCAAAAAAAGCATTGAGTACACTAGCTTTCTCCACATCCTCTGTCACTAGGTTCCCTCCCTCATTCAGCAAGGGGCCCACACTTTCCTTGACTTTCTTCTTGTTGCTCACATACCTGAAGAAACCCTTCTTGTTACTCCTAACATCTCCAGTTAGCTGCAACTCCAAGTGTGATTTGGCCTTCCTAATTTCACTCCTGCATGCCTGAACAATATTTTTATTCTCCTCCCTGGTCATTTGTCCAATCTTCCACTTCTTGTAAGCTGCTTTTTTGTGTTTAAGACGAGCAAGGATTTCACTGTTAAGCCAAGCTGGTCGCCTGCCATATTTACTTTTCTTTCTACACATCAGGATGGTTTGTTCCTGCAACCTCAATAAGGATTCTTTAAAATACAGCCAGCTTTCCTCGACTCCTTTCTCCCTCATGTTATTCTCCCAGGGGACCTTGCCCATCAGTTCCCTGAGGGAGTCAAAGTCTGCTTTTCTGAAGTCCAGGCTCTGTATTCTACTGCTCTCCTTTCTTCCTTGTGTCAGGATCCTGAACTCGACCATCTCATGGTCACTGCCTCCCAGGTTCCCATCCACTATTGCTTCCTCTACTATTTCCTCCCTGTTTGTGAGCAGCAGGTCAAGAAGAGCTTTTCCCCTAGTTGGTTCCTCCAGCAATTGCACCAGGAAATTGTCCCCTACACTTTCCAAAAACTTCCTGGATTGTCTGTGGACCGCTGTATTGCTCTCCCAGCAGATATCGGGGTGATTAAAGTCACCCATGAGAACCAGGGCCTGTGATCTAGTAACTTCTGTTAGTTGCTGGAAGAAAGCCTCGTCCGCCTCATCCCCCGGTCTGGTGGTCTGTAGCAGACTCCCACCACGACATTACTCCTGTTGCTCACACTTCTAAATTTAATCCAGAGACTCTGAGGTTTTTCTGCAGTTTCATACTGGAGCTCTGAGCAGTCATACTGCTCTCTTACATACAACGCAACTCCCCCACCTTTTCTGCCCTGCCTATCCTTCCTGAACAGTTTATATCCATCCATGACAGTACTCCAATCGTGTGAGTTATCCCACCAAGTCTCTGTTATTCCAATTACATCATAATTCCTTGACTGTGCCAGGACTTCCAGTTCTCCCTGCTTGTTCCCCAGGCTTCTTGCATTTGTGTATAGGCATTTAAGATAACTCACCGATTGTCCTGCTGTCCCAGTATGGGGCAGGAGCCCTCCCCTCTTGCACTCACCTACTTGTGCTTCCTCCCGGTATCCCACTTCCCCACTTACCTCGGGGCTTTGGTCTCCTTCCCCCGGTGAACCTAGTTTAAAGCCCTCCTCACTAGGTTGGCCAGCCTGCTTCCAAAGATGCTCTTCCCTCTCTTCGTCAGGTGGAGCCCATCTCTGCCTAGCACTCCTTCTTCTTGGAACACCATCCCATGGTCAAAGAATCCGAACCCTTCTCTCCGACACCATCTGCGTAGCCATTCGTTGACTTCCACGATTCGACGGTCTCTACCCCAGCCTTTTCCTGCCACAGGGTGAATGGACGAGAACACCACTTGCGCCTCAAACGCCTTTATCCTTCGTCCCAGAGCCACGTAGTCTGCAGTAATACGCTCAAGGTCATTCTTGGCAGTATCATTGGTGCCCACGTGGAGAAGCAGGAAGGGGTAGCGATCTGAGGGATTGATGAGTCTCGGCAGTCTCTCCGTCACATCATGAATCCTAGCCCCTGGCAAGCAGCACACCTCTCGGTTTTCCCGATCAGGGCGGCAGATAGATGACTCAGTCCCCCTGAGGAGAGAGTCCCTGACCACCACCACCCTCCTCCTCCTCTTGGGAGTGGTGGTCGTGGAACCCCCATCCCTAGGACTGTGCATCTCATGCCTTCCAGTCAGTGGAGTCTCCTTCTGCTCTGTTCCCTCAGATGTATCATTCACTCCACTCTCTGCACTAGTACCTGTGGAGAGAACATGAAAACGGTTGCTCATCTGAATATGCGTTTCTGGTACATGGACTTGTCTCATACTCTTTCCTCTTCTGGAGGTCACATGCCAGCGAGGATAATTGGCGGCCTTCTGTCCCCGCTGCGTAGCCTGCTCTGAATCCTCAGAACACTGTGCCCGCTGAAGCCTATCCTGGCGTCTATCCAGGAACTCCTCATTTTCTTTTATGGAACGCAGGGTTGATATTCGTTTCTCCAGACCTTGAATCTTCTCCTCCAATATGGAGATCAGCTTGCACTTTGTACAGACAAAGTCGCTTCTATCCTGTGGAAGAAAGACAAACATGGCACATCCTGTGCAGGTCAACAGCGGATCGCTCAGCATCCATAGTCCCTTCCTTCGAAGAGTTTCCTCACTTGTGGCAGAAGCTACTCAGGGAACCTGCAAGGGGGATGCCGCAGTAGGCTCTCTCCAGGCGAACTCCCAGGCTAACTCCACCTGTTTGCTTCTCTGCTATTCGCTGCTCAGCTGGTTCGCACCTGACTGACTGTCTTTTTAGAAGAGCCTGGAACAAAGCACTCCCAATTCACACTATTCAAACAGGCAATCAAACAATCAAGCACACGGTCAAACTGTCCCCACAACAGATACGCAGCCCCCTGGTTGCTCTGCCTCTGCCTTTAGTTTGGGTTAAAGGAGTTAGGAATGGCAAGGATAGCTTGCCCCCTTCGCACTCCCCTTCCAAGCTCCCCTGTTTGCAGCTCCTGTTCGCAAAGCTCCCTGGTCGCTTGCTCACTGCTTTATAAAGCCCTGGCCTGCCTGATTGATTAGCCCCGCCCCCTGGTGTAGAAGCTCACAGCTTCCAACTGCCAGCCACAGCACACGGTCCTGCAAACAAACAAATGAATGAACAAACAGACATACAGACACAAGTACACCCAAACACACACTACAGACAGCCACTTACCCCAAGGGTCCTGTATTTGCTCCTGCTTTACCTGGAGCAATTCCTCTCAAACTCCCCTGTTTGCAGCTCCTGTTCGCAAAGCTCCCTGGTCGCTTGCTCACTGCTTTATAAAGCCCCAGCTTGGGCCAGACAGCACTGGTACGGGACTCTCCTAGGGTTGCTGGTGGCCTCTCCACATCCGCTACCGCTCCGACCGGACCTCCTGTCCCAGGACCGGGGCCGCCTCCTTCACCCCAACCTCACCTCCCTCCACTTGACAGCGTGGCTGCTCAGTGGTTAGACGTGGAGGAAACTATGTGTTCAGAAGGAGTCAGGAGCATCCTCCTGGAAAGTAGGAAATCCGCCACTCGCCGGGCATACCTGGCGAAGTGGGCCAGGTTCTCTAGGTGGGCGGGCGTGAGGGGTACCTCCCCGAGGGACGCCCCACTCCAGGTTATCCTCGATTACCTCCTCCACCTGAGAACGCAAGGTCTGGCTCCCTCCTCCGTCAGGGTGCACTTGGCGGCTATCTCGGCATTCCACCCGCCAGTCCAGGGCTGCTCGGTCTTCTCGCATGCCATGACCGGATGCTTCCTCAAGGGCTTGGACCGGTCCTTCCTGTATGCCAGGACCCCTGTCCCACAGTGGGACCTGAATTTGGTGTTATCTCGCCTCACGGGGCCCCCGTTCGAGCCCCTGGCCACATGCTCCTGGTCTCACCTCTCCTGGAAGGTAGCATTCCTCGTGGCCATTACATCCGCCCGACGGGTGTCGGAGCTCAGGGCCTTGACCTCAGACCCGCCCTTTATGGTCTTCTACAAGGACAAGGTCCAGCTCCGACCACACCCAGCTTTCCTTCCCAAAGTGGTCTCCGCTTTTCACATGAATCAGGATATTTTCCTCCCTGTCCTCTGCCCCAAGCCGCATGCCTCGGGCGAGGAGCGCCGCCTCCATATGTTGGACGTGCGCAGGGCGCTGGCTTTCTACTTGGAGTGGACTAATCCATTCCGTAGGTCCCCGCAACTCTTTGTTGCCTCAGCCGAGCGTATGAGGGGTCAGCCAATCTCTACCCAGAGGCTTTCCCGGTGGATCACTTCGTGCATTCACACATGCTACGAGTTAGCAAAGGTCCCCTCACCGCCTATTGTGAGGGCACACTCGACCAGGGCACAAGCCTCGTTGGCCGCCTTTGTAGCCCATGTGCCTATCCAGGACATCTGTAGGGCCGCTACCTGGTCCTCGGTTCACACGTTCACCTCGCATTATGCGATCGTCTCCCATGCTAGGGATGACGCTGGCTTTGGTAGAGCTGTGCTCCAGCCAGACAAGGTGTGAACTCCTACCCACCTCCATGACGTATTGCTTGGAGTCACCTACTGTGGAATAGACATGAGCAATCACTCAAAGAAGAAAGGACAGTTACCTGTTTCGTAACTGGCGTTCTTCGAGATGTGTTGCTCAGGTCTATTCCACATCCCGCCCTCCTTCCCCTCTGTCGGAGTTGGTCCGTCAAGAAGGAACCAAGGGTGGGGGGAGCGCGCAGTCCCCTATATAGCGCGATATAGCGGCGCCACTCCAGGGGTTGCAGCAGCTCTCCCCCCTATGGATACTGCGAAGGGAAAAACTTCCGGCACCGATGCACGTGGCGAGCACGCACACCTACGGTGGAATAGACCTGAGCAACACATCTTGAAGAACGCCAGTTACGGAACAGGTAACTGTCCTTTCCATTTCTGACTAATAGCCATTGATGAACCTATCATCCATGAATTTATCTAAGTCTGTTTTGAACCCAGTTATACTTTTGGCCTTCACAACATCCCCTGGCAATAAATTCCATAGGTTGACTGTGCATTGTGTAAAGAAATACTTCCTTTTGTTTATTTTAAACCTGCTGCCTATTAATTTCATTGGGTGACCCAAGTTCTTGTGTTATGAGAAAGTAAATAAGGAAGGGTTATTTACTCTTTCTCCACACCAGTCATGATTTTATAGACCTCTATCATATTCCCTCTGTCATTTCTTTTCCCGGATGATTAGTCCCAGTCATTTTAATCTGTTCCATACCCGTAATCATTTTTGTTGCCTTTCTCTGTACTTTTTCCAGTTCTAATAACTCTTTTGAAATGGGGCAACTAGAACTACATGCATTATTCAAGGCATGAGTATACCCTGGATTTATAGACTGGCATTATGATATTTTCTTTGTTTCCCTTTCCTAATGGTTCCTGAAATTCTGTTAGGTTTTTTGACTGCTGCTGCACATTGCGTAGTCAAAATAAATTCATTAATGTTTGTGAAGCACTCAGATTATGGTGAGCGTTCCACAGACACACCCAGGAGGAAATAATCATTCTGTATTTGGTCCAGACTATGAATGGTGTGCAGTAAATTAGGCCTAGGGCCATATACTGAATGCTGAAAAGAAATATTGAATATCTACCATTCAGTGAGCACCATCCACCTGTTACACTGAATGAGGCAGGGTGCTTGTGCAAGAAATAGTATAACATGAAATTAAAGACAGTATCATAAGGTTTACGCAGAAGGGGGCTGAATTAATCTACTGGCATCCTTAATTCTGGCATTTCCTAACTTTGAGTGCTTGACTTTGCAAGTTTAGTATTCTTTTAATATATTTATTTTATATTTAAGATATCTGTAATCTGTATAATTGTGTTTGTTTTGCTACTGCGCTTTTCATTCTGACGGGTACTGAGTGACTGCCATTTTCTCATACTGAGATCTTTCAGGTGGAGTGCTCAATGACTGGTCTCGCATCATTATGAACCCCAAGGTGTTTAAGCTGCATGCACGCAGTGGGGAGCTGGAGGTACTGGTGGACGGCACATACTTCATCTATAGTCAGGTAGAAGTGAGTACGGTCCTAGGCCTAACTCCTATTCCTGTATTCCAAATGCAAAGCCTTGCATGAACCACAAGGGGGCTCCAGAGAGCCAGCAAAGGCCACACACTTGGGGCTGGTCTACACTACCCCCCAAGTTCGAAGTAAGATACGCAACTTCAGCTACGTGAATAACATAGCTGAAGTCGAAGTATCTTATTTTGAACTTAAAAGTACTTACCGCTGGTCCACACGGCGGTGCGCAGGCTCCCCCGTCGACTCCGCCTGCTCCATTCGCGGAGCAGGATTACCGGCGTCGACGGGGAGCACTTCCTCGTTCGATTTATCGCGTCTAGACAAAACGCGATAAATCGAACCCAGAAGATCGATTGGTCGCCTCCGATGCAGCGGGTAAGTGTAGACCTACCCTTGTATGTGCTCTGAACCATTTCATGTTCAGGATGTGAGTAGAGGAAGAAGATATTAAATTTTTGGGAGTGCAAGGTCATGTATTATACCATAATACCAAGCTATAAGGGATTAGTTACTGAGCATACACGCAGACGCAATACAAAATTCCATATGCCATGAATCCTGCTGGTTTTTTCTCCATACATTCTGTTGTGCAGTTACTCACATTCCAAATCAGTACTGAACAACAAGCCCAGAAGGAAGCTAGAGGTCACTTTGCTGCTGAAGGTGCTGTCTTTTAAGAGAGATATAAAACCAAAGTCCTGACTACTCATGATCATTTAAGATCCCATGTCACCGTTTATAAATGTAGGACTGTTAGCCCTGGTGTCCTGGCCAAATTCCAAGTTAGGTAATTCCATTCCGCCTCCCAGATTCCTCCTGTGGTTTTAAATGGATACAATACTCCTCCAAAATTATTGTGTAGCATGGCTGTGTGCTGTAAAACAGCTGCTGCAGTTCACTCCAGAGATGGGTGCAGTGTATGTATGTAGTCTGTAAAGGGCTTTGGAATCCTCCAGGATGCAAAGTGCTGTGTAAATAGATGATGATTATGATGATGATACAGTACACTTCTTAACATGGCATCTCCCAGAGAACTGTTTCCTCCACCCAAGTGTTATTCAGGAGAAGGATTGTTTAATTGGGACGTCTCAATATCCTGATAACCTATGTCCTGGAGCTTCTGAACTCCACAGGAAATGAGGCAGCTGCAGAGCTTCTAAACTTCATCCCAATCCCTCCATAGTGTCTGCATTGACCTCTGCAGAGAACAGCTGTACAGATACTGGAACAGATTTTAGAAACTCTGCAGCTGGCAAAAGGGCTTTCATGAGGCTCCATAATTAAAATAGCTTTACTCCAGACTTATAGTATCAACTGCATCTTCTTATGTCTTGTCTGTCTGTAAGTAAGCGTTCCAAGGCAGGCAGTGCAGACTCCAGACATCAATGAGTTAATCAGAGTCTCTTCCATGAAGCTGTGCACCAATATATAGGCTGCAAATTGAAGTAAAATTGTTCCTTTCAACTCACAATGACAATTGCTGGCAACAGCATTTCAGCGCTGAAGACTTTGTCCTGTAAAATCTGTTAAGGAAAAAGTAGAGCTAACTTTTCTTTGTTTGGGGCAATATGCTAGCAGTGAGGTGGAGGTGAGCTTCTATTGGGCAGTGTCTGTGCAGTGATGGGATTTCCTTTCAGCCATGCATCAGCAGAATGGGATACAACTCAGTGAAAGTCCACAGACTATGGAAAACTAACAAATACCCATTGCCTCCGGGATGACTGGCTTCCCCTCATCAGATGCATGATGAGCCCTGCCATTGTCCTCTGAGATTACCACTCCCCATACAGACTTCTACCATCCATCCTTCGATATCAATGTTTTAAAGGGACTGGAACAGCTTTTGCAGGAAAATAAAAATAAAACAAGGTTAAAACTTAAATGTCCTGAATCAGTAACAAAATCGCTGGATGGACTTAAAAATAGCAGATCTATTAATATTATACATTCAATCCAAGTATTTTAAGATCATTTCCCCTTTCATTTACCTGCCCAGGCCTGAGCTCAAGAGTCTGTGTATCCCCTATAATAGCAGATGACTTTGAAAGCACCTCAGATAGTTCATCCTAGAGCATTATTAATGACAGGCTATAGGGGACTCTGGGATCCTGAAAGCTAGACTTGGCAGATGGGTGAAGGAGGACCTGAGCTTAAAATAGGCTCTTTTAAAAGGACGAGCTATTTGTAATGGTTAAGTCTGGTTGTAGTTTTCTGTTAGTGACATATTTTAAATATATTTTATTTTACAGCAGCACTTGAGTTCCCTTTTTAATAAAAAGAGAGCTGTGCTGCTCCCTGTCAGGATTCACCTAGATCTTTTGTTCTGGGGGAGTTGCCTCCATTCACAAATACTTCCATGCTTCCTCACCCTCATGTTTGTGTTAGTAGGAGATGGCATTAAGGTCTTGTATGTGCTGCTTGCTCAGAGTGAACCAGCCCACTGTAGATGTAGGTATAGGAGGACTATGGAAGTGATCTGTGTTTAATTGAGGAAAGGTGCACGTGCATGAGCACATTTGCAGCAAGAAGTGGGTGGTTTCCTGGTGCACAAGCACACATTTGCCCTCTCCATAACACCATTTCTTCCTCCTGCTTCATAGGTGTACTACATAAACTTCACAGATTTTGCCAGCTATGAGGTGGTGGTGGATGAAAAGCCATTCCTACAGTGCACCCGGAGTATTGAGACAGGCAAGACCAACTTCAACACCTGTTACACAGCTGGGGTCTGCCTCCTCAAAGCCAGGCAGAAGATTGCAGTGAAAATGGTCCATGCTGACATCTCCATCAACATGAGCAAGCACACGACTTTCTTTGGGGCCATACGGCTAGGAGATGCACCATCTTAGATGAACTTGGCATATACATGGAGTCTCCCAGAACTGCACAGTGCTGCTTTTCATAAGAATATGAGGGGGTTCTATAATCCAGCCACAAAGAAACCTGATCCAGAGCTATTTATTTCTTTACGTGGATACAGGAAGAGCAAGGTCACCTGTGATTTGCATGGAGACTTGTTTTGGAAAGGCAGTTGAGAAAGCATTGTGAGGAAGAAAGGCTAGCATGTCCTTTCTTGCCTCAGTGTTTCAAGTATTACTGCACTGATATTCTGCTCTGTGGTCCTCACCAGTGATTTGTGGTGAGAATGATATGGGTTTCCTGCTTTTATGTTGCACTAGCTATAGCATCCATGGCAGCAGCAGAAGGTGAGAAAAGACAGACTTTCTGATGGGTTGTTCTCTCTAGGCACTCATGCACTGCTGCCTTTGCACACTGAGGGCAAGAAACCTGTGGGGTTTCTCCACCTACGAGGGAGGGTTCTAATTTAGGGCAATGGTGTTGCAGTGTGAAAGGTGAGAATGAGCCCTAGTCAGTGGTGTTTACATTCATCCTCTGGACTGTAAGAATAAGTAGGTTGAGGGCTTGGAAGCAGGCTGCAAAGGCAATGAGCATTTGATGAGCATTAAAACATAGTCACAAAATAAAATGATACCACATAAAAAACTCTCTCAGCATTTTGCAAACCCAGCATCAAGATGCTCTAGGCAGCAATGACCATGAGAAGTTTCAGTGCCACTGGTACTTTAAGCTCCTGCCATGTGCCCAGAGGTTTAAGTTGCTCTAATGGGCACTTCCTGGAAGTGGTGGTGTTGCAACAGCAACTTGTGATTTTACAAAACTAACATGTTGCATATGAGGAAATATTTACATAGGCTTCATAGTGCAGCGTGCTGCAAACACGGCTACCCACATACACACTCTGCAGCACCCACTGAAATGGGTATTTTTAAGATTAACATATACAAGCAAACAGGAAAATCTTTTCTGTGTTATTGGCAATTATGTACTGGGTTTTAGGTGCTTTATTCTTTTTCAATACTAGTGAAGAATCTTTCATTTCTTGTCTGCCCTTCTCTATCAGAAATACAGTGTAATAAGTGGTGAATAACTATTTTCCAGAAAGACATGTACTGAAAACTTTGGTCCAACGCATACACACCCTTCCCACTTCTCTTTTCTCTGGACTCAACTGATTCTAGTCCCAGTATACCTTTTAGGCACTAATGGAAAAATTAGAAGGCTATGTTTCTTCAGGCTTTCTGAGCAGCTCTTTCCTACTATTTCCATTTGACTGGTGAGATCGAAATCCAAGAGCTGTACTTGAATTGGGGAAGGGGAAAGGGTTAATTCATTCCTATGCATCATACCTTTTAAAAAAAAATAGCCATCTTTGAACAGGGCTTTTCCCAAAAATACAGATTATATATGGGAGGGTGATCTCAGTCAATATATTGAAATAAAAATGAATGTCTGGAGTTTGGAAGAAAATCCTAAACAGACAGCCTGGTGCTACCTTCCTTTTTACCAATAAGGGCTACTTGACAGTGATAACCTATTGGCATTTGAAAATGACCCTCTATCAGCACCACAAAGGCAGTAATTGGATTGGCCAACTAAGGTTCCAACCTATACTCTTCAGCCCAGAGTACCCTTAGCTTCACTGTTCTTCCCCATTCATAATGAGCGATGTCAATGTATAAGCAGAAAAGCACCTTCCCAGGACTGCCATTCCTATGAGAGAAATGCATCATAGGGGGAACTAGCCTTTGACTTCAGGCATCACTATTCATTGGAGGGGTATAGTTATGCCATACGTTCATGACAAATTCCCTATTATTCTTTTCTTCATATGATTTGCCTCCTTTCCAGCCTCAACATGTTGGACTACAATGAGCATTAGGACATTTAACTAGTTTTCAGTGGTTTGTTTCCCTCAGAATGGATTAGAAAGACATATTCTTCTGATAACAATGACATTGGGAAATGTGTGTGATGGGAACCTCTGTTAACCAACTCATTAACAAAAATACTTTTGAATACAATCTACTTAAATGACAAGACTAGGGACAAGCAAAAGTAGTGAAATGACAGGGAAGGGCATGATGGAGTTAGTTAAGCTCTTATGTCCCATTCTGCTAGGCCCCATGATTCCCAGGTGAATGATATGGCTTCCACTAAGCAGCAGTATTCCATCTGTGCAAAGGCAGAACACTCACTGTGGGAACCCCATGTATCTGTGGCTAGCACTCCTCCTGGCATGTACATAGAACAGCAAGGAAGGATTCTGGAAGGAACAGAATCAGCTTTAATTTCGTGTATGTTCAGTTAGCCCAGGGCTACACTAGGGAAGGGGGGTCGATCTACGATACGCAGCTTCAGCTACGTGAATAACGTAGCTGAAGTCGGCGTATCGTAATCGGCTTACCTGGCCATGAGGACGGCGGCGAGTCGATCGCTGCAGCTCCCCCGTCGACTCCGCTTGCGCCGCTCGATGACGTGGATTTCCGGAGCCGACGGGGAGCACGATCGGGGATCGATTAATCGCGTCTTAACGAGACGCAAAAAATCGATCCCCGATAGATCGATTGCCACCTGCCGATCCGGCGGGTAGTGAAGACAAGCCCAATAGTGAAATGCACCTTTTCTGATTTTTCATTAGACCAAATGGTGAATTCAGCGTAATTTGAGTTCCACAGCATCGAGCACAGGAGGCTGGGAAGCACATGACCTGAAGAACTCTGATAGTATGTTAAGGGCAAATTCATCACTGGCATAGATGAATGTAACTCCATTGTCTTCACTGCTGGCATGAGAGTGTGAATTGGGCCATAAAGAGCCTTTTTATAAATGAAACCCAATGGCTTCTCTAGCAGCAAAATCTCATTAATGGAGTATTAGACTACATTATTAAAATGACCAACTTATTGTAAATTCACCTAGGTCAGGCGTGGGCAAACTACGGGCCGGCCTGCAAGCTGTTTTAAGCCGGCCCTTGAGCTCCTACTGGGGAGCCGGGTCGGGGCCGCACCATGCGGCTCCTGGAAGCAGCAGCATGGCCCCGCTCCAAGGGTCAGGGACCGCTCCATGCCTAGGAGCCGGAGAAGGGACATGCCACTGCTTCCGTGAGCCACGAGGTAAGCGCCACTCGGAGCCTGCACCCCGAGCCTCTCTCCATGCCCCAACCCTGATCCCCCTCTGAACCCCTCGGTCCCAGCCCAGAGCACCCTCCTACACCCCAAACTCCTCATCCCCAGCCCCACCCCAGAACCCGCACCCCCAACCAGAGCCCTCACCCCCTCCAACACCCCAAACCCAATTTTGTGAGCCCTCATGGCCCACCATACAATTTCTATTACCCAATGTGGTCCTCAAGCCAAAATGTTTGCTCACCCCGACCTAGGTTATAGCATGGATTCTTTCTGAGACATCTCAGGGCCCCTGTTTAATTTTCTGGTGGTGCAAAGTAAGGAGTTGAGCAGAAGAGGTGTGAGACCAGATTGCAGGCACCATGGGCGAAAAGAGGCACTGTGAGAAAGTTTAACAAGATACTAGGGAAAACAGGCTTGCTTCAGTCATCCACTGTGATGTCTTCCATTCTGACAGGTGTCAGTTGCTAATCAGGTTGAGAAAAGGGAGTGCTTCGTTAATGGACAAATGTCAAGCATATCGTGAATTCTGGTGTGTGTTGCTGTGCTCTGCACCTGTTGTGTTCTGTTTGCCACTCAAAGGGAAAGGGATGAGACACAATCTACTTCCTCCACCCTCACCAGTGGGCCTTAACTGTCATTTTATTGCTAGCTGGACCCCAGTTGCAGAAAAGTAGCAAATGGTTACTGATTTACAATATCCAATTTTAAATCTCCAAAACTCTTTCTGTGGAGACAATTTTTAGAGAAACTGGAAATGCTGCTACAGTCAGGTCATTGTTAAAAGACGCAAATATCTGCAGTAGATGCCTTTAGTTGTGAGCTGGCTACCAGAGAATGATTGACCTGCTGCCTTTGCTATTCCCAAGTGCCTTTCTTACACAGATAAGCAGGTTACCTTCTTAACCTATTGAGGACTCAAATAGCCCTGCTCCTACTGACAAATCGTGCCTGGTCATCACTGGACTGTGATGTTCCTCTTAAAGAACACTAGAAATTAAAATTCTGTGATGGAAGAGTGCCAGCGTTTGTGTTTAGATGAGCATTCTGAATTGAACAAAGCAAGCTGGATGGTTCAGTTTTTCTCACAACCATGGGAGCCATCACAGGTTGGGAGATCCCCCTCATCTCAGCAATTCTACCCTTTTATCCCTCTTGGGAGAGACAGTGAAGAGAATTAGTGCTAAGCTTCCAAAGCTGTCCAGCTATTTACTGGTCTTTCCAGTTTTAGTGCCCATTGCCTCCTGCCCCGAAACAGAATCCTGTTGCTGTTCTCCAGCACACAGCAGCATTGCTACAAGTTTCTAGAGCACAGAGAAGTAACTGTGTATTTTATAGTAGTCTAAAGGTCACCGCACTGAATTGAGGATTTATCCACAAGTGCTGGGTTCAGGCTAAGCATCTCACTGAGATGCTTTTGAATCTGTTTGGAATGCAGAAATGCTGCAAATAAGTTTGAATGCAGACTAAACACTACTTGCTGCATACAGAAGCTCACTCACTGTTGAAACAAATAGCGGTGTAGTAAGTTTCATTATTCTGTGCCTCCGTCTCTTCCAGCTATCTCTTCTGAGAGCAGATTGTGCCTGTTGGGAACAAAACCTTTGGTGACTTGGACTGAGGTTCATACTGCAAAAACTAGATGGCTGGCACTGCTTATTCCATCATGCATCAAGGTCCCTTCTCTCCCCCCCCCCCCCTTTCTTTTTATTACCCCCATCATCCTGCAGATACGTGTTTCTGGCTCCTGGATTGTATACTCTACCCACTTGAGTTTGCAATAGGAAACAATAATGTATTTTGTTGTTGCATAACTTTACAAATGTACTCCCTACAAGATGAGGTTTATGTGTCATTTCCTTTAATTTAGTTTAATTGAATAAACAGTTTATGAATCATTGCTTCCAGCAAACCTCCACTCGGGCTCATTAATGAAAATATTATGGCAGAGAAGTTTTGGTCAAAGATATAGCAACTCCGAGCCCATCTTACTGTTGTGTGAGCTGCACGGTGATATAGTGATGCTGCGCTGTGAGTCAGCATCTTCATTCAAGACACTATCTGTATATAAAATATACATAATGTATATAAACTGGGATGTAAGTTTATGTAAATTGTCAGTATTTTCTTTGCAAATAAAGCTTTTTCCTGATTTGACCTAGTTCAGTGACAGCTGAAACACTTATTTTTTCCCCTTAAGAACCTTCTGTCTGATAGCAGTTTGTGTTACCAATTCTCACAATTTTATGATGAGTCTCCCCATATCTGGTATTTTTCTTAAAGCCCCAGCTACTGGGATTGAGATTGCATGCGAATCACTGCTTTTATTTCAAAATGAAAGTTTCTAGTATTTATGGTTGCAGAAAAAATATTGAAAATGTGAACTGAGTGCACCCTAAGTGCTCAAAAGATAAAAGAACCCCCCAGTTTTATATTTTTTAATCTCATGACTTTTAAGCCAATTTTAGCAATCTTATGATTTTTACATGCTAGGGCTCCCTTGTGCTGCATTGTTTTAATGGTACAGAACCCTGACCTCTGCAGCATTGTTCACTAATGGCCATTTGTCTCCTCCCTTGGATTCGTGTGGAGCCAGATGACACTGTACTAGGGTAGGTGAGCAGGTGCCTCCTTCCAGGGCACAGTACTGCTATTCCATTTGGCTTTTTGTTTTCCTCAGCTCTGATTGGCTGGCCTTTTTTGCTTGCTGATTGGCCACTCAGAGCAGGAGGGCACCAAAAATATTTTCTGCCATGGCTGGCCAAATGGCTAGGGCCACTCTTGACTGTAATCACCCCATGGATCATGACTAGCAAGAGGGGAGCCCGCCTGAGAGAGAAGCAGAACTGGCCCATTACAGATGAACAGTAACTCCCTGATATATGGCCTGGGGAGCAGGATCTAGAGCAGTTCACAGCTCACACTCATGGCCCATTCCCTAAGATGAGTGCATGAGAGCTCTCTCTGCTCGAAGCCTGGACACCAGAGAGATCTCACAGTGCCTGGGGAATCCAAGCCCTCAGAGATACAGGCCATCCAGCTGGGAATGGGCATTAAGTAGGCAAAAGAAGGGAGTGAACTGTACCCCATTAGCCAAAGTCCCAGGGTAGAGGCATTACTGCAAAGCAGAGCCTTATTTTCAGTCCAACGTGAGATGGTTGTGCTGATGGGAGGTGAACACTGCATTCCTTGCCAGTGTGCCTTACCCCCAGCCCTGAAGAGCTCCCACTAAGTGGGAAAGGGGGACTCCATCTCTTTGGCCTCTCTACTGAGTCTGTCAACAAGGGGGCTAGTCAGGGCCAGATGTGATGGTGTGTGTTGTGATAGACACCTGCTCACTCTGAACCATGCTGGGACTCTCAAACTGGTGGGGGAGAGATTCCATGTGAAGTATCTGGGTGCTCTGCTTTGTGCCGTTTGGTTTGCAGGTCACCTCATTCAGAGAAGGAAGGCTGTGGTGTGAGGCAGGGAGCCTAAAGTTACCAGTTTATTCCTGTAATGCAGAGCATGCTGGCCCATTACAGCACTAATTCCTGTTGCACTGCTGGTGAGTGGCCACTCTTCCCTTCTCCCCCTTGACTGGGCCATGTTGCTGAAACCATTAGAACAGCCAGATCCAGGATTTGGGATCAAACAACATGTCTGTCCAGGTACTGCCCAGCCGCCCCAGTCTCTCTGTGTCTGAGAAACACCCAGAAGCAGTGTCAAGTCACAAGAGCAGGTTCTCTGTGTATCCCCACTAATGGGATTCAGCGCCTCTGATGCTGAGCTGTGGAGCTGTGCAGAAAAGCAGTTGCCCCTGCGGGGTACAGTAGCATGCTTGTATTTGGAATGACCTCACTGGCTCCATCTGTATAAGGGAGTGCACCCCTCAGCCACCTCAGTTCCTTTGCCACTGCCACTAAGAACTAACGGCACTAGTTCTCTGGTCTATAAGCCTGTGCTCTTTGGATAATCACAGCTAATTACTGTTAGTTTTTGTTAGTGACCAGTTAGTTGGATGTTGGCCTTCGGTTATCTCCAGGACCACGTCGGATCTCAAATTCTGTATGGGGTTCAAAAGATGAGCACCTTGCTCAGCCATCTTTCCGGAGACAGATGAACGTGTCCCATGCCCCAGGCCTGGGAGAATCACACATAGTGTCCCAGTGCATGACTTGCCATGTTGTACTCCTCAGACAAGGAGGAACAAGTAGCTCAGGCTGCTAGCATCCGAGCAGACTGACCTGATACTCCTGCAGTAGGCCTGAGGTCTGCTCCTGTGCTGAGGTCTTCTCTAAAGAGGCCAGAGATGCAGCTAGCCACTCCTGCCTTAGCACTTCCCTCAGTATCGGGCCCGAGGTCCACCTTTCTGAGGCTAACGCTTCCAGAAGCTCAGCTTTCCATCTGGCACCATCCTTCACCACAAGCTCCATGTAGACAGTCCACAGTGGCACAATGGTCTGTGACAGCACTGAAGACTCCTTTGGGCCTGTTAGAATAGATGTTGGTTGATGCTGTAAGCAAAAGGCAGGCTTCCAAATCTCCATGTGACCCTGCCCCAGAGAAAAAGGAGAAGAGGAAGCATCCAACTTGCAAAGAGAGGCCAAGGAGAAGAAAAACAGGAGGCATCATTCTCCTCCAGCACCGACACGTTTCCTTTGGGGCCTCCTTTCCAGTGCTGCTGTCACCTTTGGCACATACTCCTCCTCAGCTCAGGCCTCCAGTGCTGATACCATCACCACCATCAATTTCTCCTTTTGTTGGAGAACCCCCCTCAAAGCTGTTGGCTACATTGCCACTGCTTGAATCCCCACAGCAGTATTTGCCTCCAACTTCAATCCAGAACATAATGGAGGAAGATGGGATCCCCTCTGAACCAACTTTGTAAGTTCTTCTGGCCCACTCTAGAGAGCCCAATTCAATTTGCCTCTTGAAAGATATTATGCAAGGCCATGTTCAATTACTCATGTGGCCCTATATTCAGAGGTCCAAGCAGGCTCTCTTTTTCATGCTGCCAAACTCATCATGGCACTATCTTCAGCACAGGCATAAGAGACCTCTTCTGGCACTACAGGTACCTGCACTGGCACCAAGATATTTCCCAGGATGGAGCCTACCCCGAGCGCTGTTCTCTTTGAGAGTGTCTGTGTTCCAGATGGTGCAGATACGCCCCGCACTATTGCCACTTTCATTGGTGCCAGCACTGACACCTCTTCCTCTTCCAAAGGGCAGAATAGATATGGATAGGCACAGGGAATTCCCAGCCTTTGGATGGAAATGCTGGGGATTGTCCAAGGAGTGCATGAGTGTGCTAGAGTCTGATCAGGGACTTTCAGTTAATTTCACCCTAAAGGCCTAAACCAGCTATTTAAAGTGCACAGAGGAGTTTGTTTGGGCTCCCCCAGCTGACACTCTGGGGATGTGGAAAAAGGCTAGGGGATGCACATAGCCTGGGTCTTGTGCTAGAGAGTTATGTCACCCATACCAGTAGAGAGGTTAACTTGGTTCCCTTTCCTGTACTCCTTGGTGGTGGAATCTCCTTCCTTAGAGGTTTTTAAGGTCAGGCTTGACAAAGCCCTGGCTGGGATGATCTAGTTGGGGTTGGTCCTGCTTTGAGCAGGGGGTTGGACTAGATGACCTCCTGAGGTCCCTTCCAACCCTGAGATTCTATGATTCTACTCCCTTCCTCCTCCTCTGCTCCTTGCTAGGGGTGGTGAAGCTGGATGGAGGAGGTGAGCTAGAGAGCTGCAGGCCAGTGTCTCCCTAGATGGAGATTCCTTTTTTTTCTTTTTCTTTTTTTTTTGGAGCTGTGCACATTTTGTGATATCTTTTGATTGTCTCTAAAGAACAATAAGGGCTTGTTCTCTCTAAGGTCTGTGTTTGCCTTCATGGCCTGGAACCCAGGCCTTCAACGGAATCAATATGACCAAGCACGGTTTAGAAGAGCTGATGCCTTCAGGGGCCCTGCACCCAGTGAGGATTGATGAAGAAGATGGCTTTAAAGCCTTGTACCTGGTTTTCCAGTCCAGAGACTAGAACTTCCACAGGATTCTCTACTCACCCATGAGAGTCCTGTCTATTTACTGAGGTGCATGCGGCCCTCAGCACTGCATTTTGCTTGTGTCCTGAACTATAAGAAACAAAGAGCTTTCCCACAATGTAAACCAGCAAGAGGATGGAAAAATCTAACATGCAGGCCCAGCTCAGCTCCACTGTGCTCCACCTCCTTTTAACACTACACCATATTCCTTCACCAGAGACACCAGGAGCAGGGGAAATAGCCTGTTAGGAAACATCTAAACAACTGCTGCAAAATAAGCTCTTGTGCAAACTGGGTAGTGACCACGCTGCCTGCTGCAGGAAAGGAATGAAGAGTCAACAGCATTGAGCCAAACAAACAAAAAAGTCCACTTAGCAAAATCCATTTACTGTCCCAGGAGCCAAACATTCTTGTTGTGCTATGTATGGACCAACCAGTAGGTGGCAGAGTGGCCCTGGATATGTGACTACAGAAAAATTCTTTAGAGATATGCTGGTAGTGGGGGAGCTAGTATGAGTAGGGTGACCGAATAGCAAAGGGGGGGGGGGTGGTCTTTATTTTAATTATTCTGGAAATCATAGGGGCCAAACATTATTTCTTTTTCCACAGCTCCGAAGCTTGGGTCACGGTCATGTGTTGCTTTGATTGGACTCTTTCCAATTGAGGTTGGCATGGGCAGATGATTAGAAGGAAACAGTTGAAACTGAATTCTAATTATTTCTGTAAATATGAACATTTTAGTGTCTGATCTTTCATGTGGTATTTATCAGAAAAAAGACACACATATTTCTCAGCTGAAAAGTACAGCCAAACTGGTAAAAGTTTTTGATCTTGAAAAAAAAAAAAAAAAAAAAACTGTGAAAAAACGGGACAGGGGGTGAGGGGTAATAGGCACCTATATAAGAAAAAGACCCAAAAAATGGAACTGTCCCTTTAAAAACAGGACATTGGTCACCCTAAATATGAGTCTGTCATAGGAAAATCCCCTCTCTCTCCTCTTTCTCCCCCCAGTGCAGTGTAAATACCAGCCAAGCTTCACACCGTCAGCCCCCAGGAGGAGGACCTGGTGATAATGCAGTGGGCAGTGGCAGCACAAGTTCCCCCTCCCATCACCAACATATACCCCTGGCTCCTGCCCATGCCTGCTCCACCCTACAGTAAGCCCCGCCAGGGAAAGCCGGGCAGACAGTCTCAGGCCCATTCAGTTCGGGGCTAACTGTGGGTGAGGGGATGTTGTGAGCACCTATTCGCTGAGCCCTGGCCTGAGCCTGCAGACTCATTGCTCACCCCAGTGATGGCTTCTGTTCTCTGTGCACTGTGCCCTACACTGGAGGGGAAAGGCTCTTGCTGGCTGCTGCTGCTCAGAGCTGTGGTTGGGTTGGGCATGTTCCCCTTTTGGTACATTTGTTACTGTTGCGGGGGGGGGGGGGGTAGAATGCCAGGGGGCCACCTCTCTGAGCCCATCTATTCTGCCCTCACCTCCCTTTTGAGGTAGCTCAGGGAAGCTCCATCCCCCATCCCTTTGGGAGGCTTCTCTTATCCTGGGAATAGAAGCAGCCCATGGGCTGTGGGAGACTGGGCACCCCCTAGCAGAAGCACCAGTGGAGCCCATGGGATACTCCAGGTGCAGGAAACCCCTAGTGAGTGTGTGAGCTGGACTTCACCTCAGGACTGTGCTGGGTGACTCATTCATGGGAGCTGGATGGTAAAACCCTTGGTGCATTCGCTCCCCAGCAAAGGGTCAGGTATTATTGTAAAATTTCCCTCTGCATGAGCTGCAGTAGCCCAGAGAGGGAGAAGGGAATTCCCTCTCCAGGCTCACTCCAGCCTCCGTTGTGCTGAACAACGATCCCAGTGCTGTTTATCACCACAGCAAGGGATTTGATTCCCCTCAAACGTCCAGCACCTCCCACCTTGTGACTAGTCCAGCTTGGGCAGCAAAGGGGGCCCTGCTCATCCAGTTTACATGTTGCCTGGTGGCACCATCTGGTCTTAGGGGCTAGCCTGAGCCCAGCATTTCCTACAGTGTCTAATTGCTCGCTTGGGATCTCCTATCCAAGCTAGCCAGGCTTAGCTGTGAGTTCTGACCCCCAGCCCAGCAGGAGGTGGCTGCAGATAAGACCCTAGGACAAACCCTTTGGACAACAATGTGGTTTCCAAACTGGGGAATCCCCACAAAAACTCCTCTCTTTCCCTGGGCCTTGTCTGCTCCATTTTCTGATATTTATTTCCTTTATAGTTTCAAATGATCACCTGGAAGTATGCGCAGTGGCATCTCCACCCCCTGTTCCCTAGTTTCTCTTTCCCTTGTGGCTTCATACACTGTTTTTCCCCGTCAGAGGCTGATATCTTTATTTTCCCACTACCGTAGCTGGGACTCCCACACACTATCTCCTTCCCCAAGCCCACACTGGAGCCTATTTATATAGAAGTCTTTCTCTCCCTTAGCCCAGATGAGAGCACAGAAGCAGTGGGAAGGGGCTGCTTGCTCCTGGAGCCCGTCATGTTTCTGTCAGAACACCGGCTGGCTGAAAGAGGATATTTGCTGCTCTGGCTGCTCCCATCTGTTCTCAAAGCCCAGCCTAGTGCGGAGGTGAGCCCAAAGCCTCTGCCATGCCAGCAGGTAAGGCTAATTGCCAAGGATCCTTTGTGATTTAATAGCCAAACGATGCCCCCGGTGGGTCTGAGACGGGAAGTGCTGGTTGTGCTCACACCCTGCTGCGATACTGAAGGGGGCAAATGAAAGTTTAAAACAGGTTTTGAAAATCTTTCCCCAAAACTCTGACCACCTCAGCCTAGCAGCCACCTCTTTAATAGCCTGTCATTTTAATGTCCCCTCTCTTACACCTTCTTGTCTCGCTCTGCTGCAAGGACTTTCAGCCCTTGTCTTCAAGCCTCTCTCCCCCCACCTCTGCCTTGTAATCTCCCCCCTTTGACCATTAGCCTTGTACCCAGGTGCTTTCATTTTGTCACCCTGTGATATTGTTACCTCTCATCTTCAGCAGTTTCTACCAGACAGACTGTCTTGGGCAGCTTTTTGGATACCATGTGTCTGAGTGAGGCTCTTCTCAGCACTTGTATGTACGGGGCCAGGAAACGCTAAATACCTTGGACACATCTTGTCACCCTGTATTATCTGTTCCTCCCCCACTTTTCTGTGCCTGATCTCCAGGGTGGCTCCCCTTTGGGGACCAGTTGGTGAAACACCAGATCTATAGAATTAGAATGTGGGGGACAGAGCAGAGAGAGGAGAGACCATCTGGGCCGCAGTAAGCAATGAGAATGATGGCTTTCTCCTCCCCTTATACCCACCCAGCTTCTACTCCCCAGCTGTCTTGGCCTGGAGAGCAAGGGAACATGGGCCTGAAATCAAACCCAGTCTCTCCAATGACCGTGAGAGCACTAACTCTTAGGCATCTTTTTTTCTTCATGGCCAGGCGCTAAAGCTGGATCTAGCTCCCAGCCAGTCACTCAAGTGAATGACGAACTATTTAAAACAAGGGACAGAGGTCATGGCACTGCCTCCTTGCTCGGTGTCACCCTCTGGCTGGGTCTTTTCCTGCTCACTAAGTGATAGGCTGTGGTTAGAGGAGGTGGGATGGATCACTTGACACTTGAGGGAGGATTGTGGCTGCCAGGTGATTGAGGTTTCTCATTGTGGGATAAGAAATGACGAGGCAGGTCCCAATGGGACCTGTTCTTTCCTCCCTGTCCCCTCCTTGAATATGTGCCTGGCTGAGGGCTGTACTTGGGGGAGTGGCGCATGGCACAGAGGAGCCATCAGGACGTGCACCCCACTGCAGCCTAGGCTCTGGGATGCAGCTGGCAGACTCCACGCAGTCTCATACCCTTCTGCAGCCCAGTGAGTGTGGCACAGGCCCTTGCTGGTGGAGAGAAAAGGATGGTGATGATGGTACCTGAGATCAGCCAATGAACAGTGCTAACCTAGCAGTCGGGAGCTGTCTGCCTCCCTCATGCCTTATTTCTGTTCAGGAGAGGGAGCAGAGATGCTGTGTGGTTCCTTCACTGAGTCTAAACTGTGATCTGCTGGCCCAGCATAGGTGCTTCTGTGTCACCCAGGCTGGAGGGCTTCAGCAGCACAAACCAATAACCTGGGCTTCTTCAGGGGCTTCTCTGAAGGTAATAGTGCCAGCAGGGCCTTCCCTAGGGGGGGTGCGGGGCCCAGGGCGGAAGTAACGAATCCGTCACTTCAGGGACTGACCTCGCCAGCCAATCGGTCCGGCCCGCGGGGACCCTCAAAGCACGGGGCCCAGAACGGTTGCCCCAATTCGCTGTACCCAAGGGATGGCTCAGAGTTCCAGCCCCCACTGTACCTCAGAAAGCCAGGTCACAAAGAACCCTCTACAGATCTGAAAGAGCTTCCCACCCACAAGGTCGGATTTGTGATTATGCTAGAAACTGTGTGTTAAGGAGCTTATGCCTTGATCTCAACCTGCCACGTCAGAAGTACTTGCCTAAGGGGGGCACGTGCTTGTGTCTGAGGATTTCTAGTATAAATTCCAAACAGCAGTAAGGTGTGTGTGATAGGAGTGGAGCCAGGTCTGAAATGAGGTGTGGGCTGAGCTCCTTCACTCTCATTGATGGCTTTCCTTGTTTCTCCATAGAGCTCAGTTCAGGTCTCATGCCAAGGTCTTGGCCTCCGCACATTTCCAGAGAAGCTTGGTCATGGGGTTAAGCAGCTCGACCTCTCTGACAACTTCATCCAAAACCTGACGGAAAGCTGCACATCAAAGTTAGGGCAGCTAGAGCACCTCAACATGCATTTCAACCAGTTGGCAACTGTGTCAGAAATGGCCCTGACTCATCTAACTCATCTTCACTCTCTGCTCCTAGCTGCAAACCACCTTGATAGGAATTACTTCACCAATGGAAGAGCCTTCGGGTCACTGAGGAATCTAAAGGTCCTGGACCTTTCGGCAAATAATTTGGACAGTGATATGGCAGCCTGGTACTTCAGCAATCTCACCTCTTTAAAGAAACTGGATCTGTCCTGGAACAGGATTACAAGGCTGCCAGGGAGCATCTTCCAGGGAACTCTAAAGCTAAGAGAGATCAACCTTAACAACAACTACATCACGGAAATAGAGGAAGGAGCTTTTGAGGCTCTGGTAAGTCTAAAGGTGGTGAATTTAGCCATGAATTCCCTTCACTGTATATCAGGCTTCAGCCTCACACAGCTACAAGTTTTAAATCTCAGCTACAATGCCCTGGAGTTCTTTGTTACAGAAGAGAGAAAAGAACAGTACCAGCTTCAGGTGCTAGATCTGAGTCATAACAAGCTGATCTACTTTCCAGAGCTCCCCAAGGTGCATCGCCTCACACACTTAAACCTCTCTGATAACGCCATGGTCTCTCTGTCACCAAGTTCCACCAATACAGCAGAGTTCAGACTGCACTATGATGAGATGGCAAGACCTAACATATCCTTGAATATTTACAATGCAGCAGCTAGACTGTCAAAGATAACTGACTTAGATCTCAGCAGTAACCTGCTGTATTTGTTCCCAGTTACTTTCCTTCACAATCTGAGCTCCCTCCAGAATCTCAATATGGCTAAGAACTGTCTCCATAATATAGCTGTGGAGACACCTCCTGGTGATATGGAAAGCAAGGAGCCAGGTGTGTTGCATGACAATGCCTTTCTGTCGGTGCGATCACTGGATCTTCAAGGCAATTTCATTCATGCCTTGCCACAGTGGTTTTTTGGTATTCTGCCCAAACTGGAAACACTTGACGTTGGTTCTAACAGCCTCCAGCCTTGTGAGAGCCAGAATGCTAATAAAAGAGAGATCCCAATAGGTCATAACTCAGCTCAAAGAGGTAACTGTACATCCTTCTGTGACATACCGCAGCTGAAGTATCTGAGTTTACGTAGGAACAACATTGTGAGGCTATATCCTTACATGTTCAACCAAACCTCTTTGGTCTCCCTGGATCTGTCTGAGAATGAAAACTTGTTCATGCCAAAAGGAGCTCTGGAGGGTCTGGAATTCTCCTTGCAGACGCTCTCTCTCAGAGGAAACCAGATGGACAACAACAAGACAGAGTTCCCTTGTCTGAAGATGCTGAAAAAGTTGGACATGTCAGACAACAAGTTGAGTCTTTTGCCCCCTGACCTTGTCTGCTCTCCACTGGAAAACCTGGACATTCGCAATAACAACCTCCAGGCCTTAGAGAAACCTGTCACCGTGAGATGGTCCAGCAGCCTCAGTCATCTGAATGTTGCTGGCAATCCCTTTAGCTGTTGTGCACTGAGCTGGCTGGAAATTCTACAAGCTGCCCGTGTGAGTGTGTTGGATCTGAATGAAACTCTGTGCTCTTATCAGGACAAGAACAGGAACTTCTCAGCTAAGATAGCCAACACGCCTACGTGGCTTTGTCCTCATCAGATAGGAAATCGCTACCTGATGGCATTGGTGGTGATCACTCTTTGCTTTCTGTTTCTCAGCTGTGGGATATTCTGTCATCTGAAAAAGAATCAGAAGCTGTCAAAGTATCTGGGATTCAGAAGCAACAGGGTGGACCCCATTCCTTATCATCCAAATAAGGAAAAGAGAACTGAACAGATTGCAACAGACAGAGTTACAGAAGTATAGTACAGGGCAGGGGAGGGAGAATAATATTTATTGTATTTTAGGCACCTGTCCCTCACTATTAAAGGCTTCACAAACAAGACAATAAAACATTCAAAATCAAATCAATATGCTGTGCTCCCTCTTGATGCAAGCAGCCTAGACACATGCTGTAGCCTCCATGGGCCATCTCTCCATACTGCTTTTTGTGAGTGCTAGAGATAACTGCTCATTGTGGGAGCCTTGGAAATGTTGTATTTAGAAAGAATTCCCTGATGGGTTTCCTGCCCTAAAACAAGGCCGGTGCTCTTTGAATGGATCTCCCCCTCCTGCTTCTTCCATAGGTCACAGCTGAACCCGTCCTCTTCTGTTTGTGAGAAGATAGTTATCTCCCCACAGCAACAGAATTGTTATTCGACAGAACTGTTGTTCAGCATTGTCCAGGAGTTGTCACCTGGCCTTTCAATAGGCAAACTAAATACTTGTTACTTGTCAACC
The DNA here is from genome assembly GCA_037349315.1 of Chelydra serpentina. Taxonomy (NCBI): domain Eukaryota; kingdom Metazoa; phylum Chordata; order Testudines; family Chelydridae; genus Chelydra; species Chelydra serpentina. The sequence continues at coordinate 17,989,764 of JBAIAC010000028.1, read as the reverse complement.
TAGTAAACAAGAAGCCCCCGGCCCCTTCTTTCCCCGCTGCAATATGAGGGCTGTAGAGACATGTGAAACGCCCCTTGTAAAGAAGTGTTAGGCCTGGTCTACACCTAAAACTTAGGTCAACCTAGCTACAGTGCTCAGAGGTGTGAAAAATTCACACTCTGGGAGATTTTGTTAAACTGAGCTAAGCCCTGATGTAGACATTGGTGGGTCCTCAGAAAAATTCTTCTAGCAACTGCCTCTCAAGGGAGAGGATTTACCGCAGCAATAGAAAAAACCCTTCCATCACTGGAGTGAGTGTCTACACTACAGCAGCATCGCTGCAGCTGTTTGGGTGTAGCACTTGTAGTGTGGACAAACCCGTAGTGTGTTCTGCTGTAATGGCCCAAAACACAACAGCTTACAGTATCAAAAATGGCCTTGTGGGAAAGGGGGATTTCTTTTAGAATCCCAGGATATTTTTTTAAAACGTGACTCTCCCCTTTGACACTCCTGTCCCTTAAACTTTCATCCAAAGCTTTGTGCTGAGTTGACACAACTCTGAGCAGTGCAGATTGCGCCTGAGGGCAGCTTGCCATGTTCTTGGCCATTGTGATAAGAATGAATCTACCTCAACAAAAAGAACCTGAGTTGAAAATTCTCAGCCTCTCTGTAGTCAAAACTCCTAAGCTTTTCAGGTCAGCGTGCAGGCAGGTGGCCATCCTCAGAGCTTGAACTAGGACAGCCAAGCCACAATTTCTGAACTGTCATAAGCCTGCAGTGGCTGTGACAGGCTAACATCTTCCACACTGACAGGAGGGTGCAACCGGGCTGTCTAGCTCCAGGGAAAGCTGGGGCCCCCCCATGGAAGCCATCAAGGCAAAGAGCTCCCAGTCACTGTTCTAACCAGTAACACTCTCACCTTTGGTGCTCACGCTCCCCAGATAATCAGCAATCGATTTAAAAGAGGCTGCAGGAGCAGAGTCCTGAAAACAATAAAACGTGCTGAGCAGGGCCGGGTGAGTAGGGGACTCTGCTCCTGTGGTACTGAGACTGCAGCTGTCTAGCTGCCAGGTTACTCCTTCCGGGACTCAGGAAGCCAAAGAGAAACACTCATTAGCATCATGGGCGTTGTGCTTGAGCTCAGACACATTTGTTCTCCACCCTGTCGCTGCCAGGCTTGCTGGGACAAAAACCATTGCTTTTCGGGGTTCCTCAATTCTAGTCTTTGTCACCCCAGCCAGCCTGGCACTGAGTGCGACACCCAGGAATGTTTACAAGTCGAGCTCTGCACATGTCTGGTGCTGCAGGGTACCGCAGAGTGAGTGGGGTTTGGAAAAGGTTTAAATTATTCATGAATTGTCATGAAATGATTTACTGTAAAATAAAGCGCACTTTGCTCTAAAGAAGGTGCTGCCCTCCACTTCCCACCCCCCGTCACCTGCGTTGTGTCTGTATGTCTGCGGCTACTGCCTTATGTGCCATGACAAACCGACTTTCCTAATGAATGGGAATCTATGCCTATCCTATTAGATGGAGCTGAGCCCATGTTTCCATGTATCAGAGGGGTAGCCGTGTTAGTCTGGATCTGTAGAAGCTACAAAGAGTTCTATGGCACCTTATAGACTAACAGAGATATTGGAGCATAAGCTTTCGTGGGTGAATACCCACTTCTTCGGATGTTTCCATGTTCAGTTCAGACTCTCTTTGATCCAGAAGGGTACTGGGTGAAGATTGGCCATGGGATTATGCTGTTCTCTATTCCACTCTGCTTCCCTCCCTAGCCACCAGGCTCTGTTGTTGTCTGTGGATTTATCCATCTCATTTACATTTGAAGCTCCTTAGGACAGGGATGTATTTTCTTATTTGTCTGTAGAGCACTGTGCACACACCAGGGGTGCTATATAAGCAATCTGGCTGTTCCCAAGAGCTGTGATTATCATGCAAGAGAAGGTAAGGGAGAGAGGGCCCTCTGCATATCCAAGGCATGGTTACTTCAGAGGGTGTTTCATGATAAACAAAGCCCCAGTTGCAGGTGCTGTTGTTTTTTGACAGGTGTTTTTGAAGCTGTAAATGTGCATTTTGGGTGGCCTCTTGATTAGTGTTGTTCCTCATTTAAACCACATACCAGGCTGTACTTTCCATGCATTCCACAGGATGCTGACTTGGCCTTCACAGGGTTTAGTCATCATCACCTTCCCCTGCCCCCATGAAGAAGCCTTCAGTGTGGTACATTCCATGCACTCTAAACCAGGACAGCCCTGCTGTGCCCCACTGAGAGCTTTGTTAAGCCTTGGCTACACTTGCAAGTTAGAGCGCATTAAATCAGCCCAGGGCGCCCTAACTCCTGCGGTGTCCACATTGGCAAGGCATGTAGAGTGCCCAGACTCCGCGGCTGGAGCGCCCCTGGTAATCCACCTCCATGAGAAGCATAATGCTTGCTGTGCCCCGGCTGGAGCGCCACGGTGCCAGTGTGGATGCCCTGGTCGTTAATCTGCTCTGATTGGCCTCCAGAAGTGTCCTACAATGCCTGTTCTAGTCACTCTGGTCATCACTTTGAACTCTACTGCCCTGCCCTAGGTGACCAACCATCAGACCCGTCCTTTAAATTCCCTGGGAATTTTGAAAATCCCCTTCCTGTTTGCTCAGCCTGGTGTGGAGTGCTCTCAGTGCATCTTTCCAGGTGACCACGCCTCCATGCGCCAGGCAATCCCCAGTATGGAGCAATGGCGAGGTGCTGGACCTCATCAGTGTTTGGGGGGAGGAGGCTGTCCAGTCCCAGCTGCACTCCAGCCGTAGGAATTACGATACCTACGGGCAGATATCAAGGGCCATGATAGAAAGGGACCAGGACTGGGTCGCAGTGCAGTGCAGGGTTAAAGTGAAGGGCCTACCACAAAGTGTGGGAGGCAAACCGCTGCTCTGGTGCTGCCCTCACGACCTGCCATTTCTACAGAGAACTGGATGTGATACTTGGGGGCGACCCCACCTCCACTCTGAAGAGAACCAGAGGCCGTAGCAGCCCAGAGTTCAACAAGGCAGGAGGAGGAAAGCGGGAGCGAGAGTGCTGAGGAGGAGGGGGGCCCAGAGCCAGAGGATGGCCCAACATCCAATCCGTAGATGCAAGCAGCCAAGAGCTGTTCTCAAGCCAGGAGGAAGGTAGCCAGTCACAGCAGACGGTGCTTGGGGAAGAACAAACAGCAGAGGAGGTGCCCAGTAAGTGGCTTTTATTTTGGGAAGGAAGTTGTTTGGTGCGGGCTCTTGGGGCAAGGAGGGTTAGGGCTGCATGCATGCCTAGATGCGGAATAGGACGTTTATGTGCTCTGTCACATCACAGTAATCGGCCTCAGTGATCTCATCAAAGGTCTCATGCAGAAGCTGGGCAATCCGCTTGCACAGGTTCCTTGGTAGAGCTACTGTGCTCCTTGTCCCAGTGAGGCTAACATGTCCATGCCACTGTGCCATGAGGGGTTCGGGGACTATTGCTGCACACAGGCAAGCTGCATATGGGCCAGGGTGGAAGCCGCATTGTAGTAGAAGACCCTCCCTTGCTTCTCAGGTCACCCTCAGCAGCGAGATATCTTCCAGGACGAACTCATCCTGTGGAAAATGTGGGGACAGTGTTCAGTATAGGGGCCCCCTGCAGCTTTTGGCTCTCCCCAAGGCACAGAAACCCAGAAGAGAGTATGGCCATGAAACAATCAGTCCCCCTTGCCCCTGTGGGTTATGTGCGCTCGCTTTGGGACAGGCACTTTCTGCTATTGTGTACACTGTGCATGTGTTTAAGTTCAGCCAAATCATTGCTCTGTCTGGTGTGAACAATGCTCCCGCTCTTAAGTGTTGCATTTTGGCTTTACAGATGCAACTTTGAGATCCCAGCCGTCCTTGTTATCAACAGCCGAAAGACTGCAAAGAATCAGGAGGCGGCCATGAAGAAGCAAGGAGGACCTTCTGCATGAAGTCATGCAGCCGTCCCTTACTAAAAATCAAAAAGTGCAGGCGTGGTGGGAGAGTGAAAGGAGGCTCCACCAGCAGAATGTGGATCGCTGGCACCAAAACACGGAGCGGCTGCTAAGCATTATGGAGCACCAAGCAGACTTGATGCAGACACTCGTAGCACTGCAGATGGAGCAGATCCACGCCTGCCCCCTCCCCCCCCCCCGCAGCCCTTGTCCCAAAACTCTTTCCCTTGTGCCCCCATGTCACTGCCAACCCACTTCCCCCAACATCCGGTTTCTTATCACCACCAACTGCCTCCAACACATGCAGCTTCACTGCCCAACCCTGCAAACTACGACCCTCACCCACTGCACTCAACCCCCATCACCATGCATTTTAGCCAGCCTGAAGTGCAGCACTCATTGCACGGCACTCCAGACAGGAAGGCTGAATATGATAACAGGACATACACAAATCTGTGACTGTCCCATTCCCCACCCCCATCCCTCCTCCCACACAGCACAGATGCGTCATGCCTTTTCTGTTCCCCAGCAGTTGTTTCTTTTCAATAAATGCATTTTTTTGCTTTGAAAACATTATTTATCGCATTAAGTAAAAGATACCGTAGCCCAGGAAAGCAACAGGCACTGCAAGTCAGTGCATCATACGTGGCAAACACAGATACCTACTAGCATTGGAACCACTGCACTTCAGTGCTGTGCAGGGCACCAGACATTACTGGTGGCTTTCAGCATCGAATTGCTCCCTCAAGGCATCCCTAACCCTCACAGCCCTGCGCTGGGCCCCTCTAATAGCCCTGGTCTCTGGCTGTTCAAATTCAGCCTCCAGGTGTTGAACAGCCAGAGACCAGGGCCAGGCTGAGTGAAGCTTTCACCTTTCCCTTCACAAATGTTATGGAGGGTACAGCACGTGGCTACAACAGTGGGGATGTTGTCATTGGCCAGGTCCAGCTTCCCATACAGACAGCGCCAGCAGCCCTTTAAATGGCCAAAAGCACACTCAACAGTCATTCTGCACCGACTCAGCCTGTTGTTGAACCGCTCCTAGCTGCTGTCAAGGCTCCCTGTGTAGGGTTTCATGAGCCATGGCATTAAAGGGTAAGCAGGGTCTCCAAGCATCACAATGGGCATTTCGACTTCCCCTACGGCGATCTTCTGGTCTGGGAAGAAAGTCTCAGCTTGCAGCTTCCTGAACAGGCCTGTGTTCCAAAAGATGCGTGCATCATGCACGTTTCCGAACCAGCCTGCATTAATGTCCATGAATCGCCCACGGTGATCCACAAGCGCTTGGAGAACCATTGAGAAATCCCCCTTCCAATTTATGTACTCGGAGGCTAGATGGTCTGGTGCCAGAATTGGAATATGCGTCTCATCTACCGCCCCTCCGCAGTTAGGGAAGCCCATTTGTGCAAAGCCAGCCACAACGTCACACACATTGCCCAGAGTCACGGTTCTTCTGAGCAGGATGCGATTAATGGCCCTGCAAACTTGCACCAACATGATTCCAACGGTCGACTTTCCCACTCCAAACTGGTTAGCGACAGATCGGTAGCTGTCTGGAGTTGCCAGCTTCCAGATTGCAATAGCCACGCGCTTTTCCGCTGGCAGGGCAGCTCTCAATCTCGTGTCCTTCCGCTGGAGGGGGGGTGTGAGCTCGGCATCAGAAAGTTCTGCAGCCACTGCTTGTCATCCTAAACATGCATCACAATGTGATCCCACCACTTAGTGCTTGTTTCCCGAGCCCAAAAGCCACTGTGGTGAGCATGTCCATGAATGCCACAAGCAATCTTGCGTCGTATGCGTTATGCGAGTCGACATTGTCGGACTCCTCACTGTCACTTTGTAGCTTAAGGAGTAACTCGACTGCAATTCGTGACATGCTGGCGAGACCCATCAGCATATTCCTCAGCAGTTCAGGATCCATTCCCGCAGACCGAAAGGGAAGACAGAGTGCCCAGTACAAAAACTGTTGAAAGAGGGTGCCAAATGTGGACGGAAGCACAGGGATTGCTGGGATGCAAAGCAATGCATCATGGGTCATTGGGACAGGACCCAGGATGCCCCATACCTCCCTTCCCACAAGCCACAGCACCAGAATGGGAAGAGGTGCTCTGTGGGATAGCTGCCCATAATGCACTGCTCCTAATACTGCTGCAAGTGCCACAAATGTGGCCACACCACTGCGCTTGCAGCTGACAGTGTGAACACACGGCAGTGCTTTCCCTGCTGTGGTCTCCAAGGGCTGGTTTAACTCCTGGCGCTCTACATCTGTAAGTGTAGCCATGCCCTTAGTAATTCACCTGGTACCCAAGAGCCATACCTGCCGGCAATGTAAAATGGAACCAATTACAGGCACCTTCACCTTTTAATATGAAAGGGCAGCCCAGGGAGTCTACAGACCCCAGTATGCCTCCCTTTCAATCTGAGTGGATGGTTACTTGAACTGAGCTGGAACATTGCATGCTGGGCCCTCTAGTCTTCATTAGACATACTTCTGTATTAAAGGTGACTGGCTGCAACCACATGAAAAAGTCTCAATGCTACCTTTGTGCCCGGAGCTGCTCTTTTGGATGTCCATGCTGCTCCAGTCCTCACAAAGATACAAGAAACAAATTCCAAAGGCTGGAGGTTGTTTGTTCTCTGTTTGTTCTCTTTTGCTCCATCTGCCAAGCACTGCGTCTAAGGAGAAGACAGGAAGGGAGGAATGTTTTCCCATAATCCCGAGGCTTATACAGTGCTGTGGCCATTGACCATTTCACAGACACTACACACAGCTGTGTCTTCACTAGGAAAAAGGTGTGTTCTATTCTTAACTCAAGTTAATGAGCACGAGGTAAAATCCTAGTGAAGACAAGGCAGTTGTAGTATTAATGCACGTGAACAGTTCAAGGTAAACCCGAGGCTCCCTCATAGTTTAACTCAACCTGCTAGCTCATGTGAAGCCATAAACTGCCTTATCTTCTCTAGGATTTTATCCTGTGTTATTTAACTCGAGAACGCACCTTTTTTCCTCATGAAGACAAGGCCTAAGTGGGCCTCCTGTCCCCTGTGCAGCAGGTGAGGGAGGGTGGTTTTGGAGGCTGGGTAACTGAGGCGAGTGGGAGACTCTCACACTATGTTCTGGGGTCGAAGGAGCTTTGCAAAAGAAGCTCACGAACCTTTTCCCTCTAATTTTACCCTGTTTCTCCCCCTGAGGGAAATTGAGGTTTTTCTAAGCATTTCTAGGTACGGTGATGCTTGTTCTGTGCATTAGGGACAGAAGAACCTGCCATACCATGCATTTGCTCTCCCTCCTCAGAGCTCAATGGGCCCCGCTGGGTGCCCTATATATGGAAGAGAGACTCTATTTCCTTCTCGCTTACACTGGCACCCATTACTGCGGTCCCTGCTGCCACTCCTTTCCACTATCTCTTAATACCGCTTGTTTGTTCTGTGTGACTCAGCAAAACTCCCGACAGCTGTTTCTAATTAGAGGTCCTGGGTTTTTTGTTCATGGCACTTCCTTCCTCTGTGATGGGGTTCAGTAGGGACTAGAACCTGCCACAGCCCAGCCAGTGCGGCATCTCGGTGGGAGGGAGATTTCCTCACTGGAGAGTGACATGAAGGCAATTTGCAGTCTTTCCTGCTTTGCAGTCTCCTTTTAGAATCTCCCTCCTGGTGTGTCTGAAATCTCCCTCACTCACACTGTCCCAGCCTAACGGCCCAGGAAAAGCAGAAGTGAAATTGTTCTTGTTACATTCGCATGTTTTCCCTAACTGGATCCTACCTGCTGAGCTTCCATTAAAGGAGATGGGTGGGAGCCCGGAGATGCAACCAGCCAGGTAGCCCAAACTATGGGGGAGGGATAGCTCAGTGGTTTGAGCATTGGCCTGTTAAACCCAGGGTTGTGAGTTCAATCCTTGAGGGGGCCATTTAGGGATCTGGGGCAAAAAATCTGTCAGGGGACAGTACGTGGTCCTGCTAGTGAAGGCAGGGGACTGGACTCGATGACTTTTCAAGGTCTTTCCAGTTCTAGGAGATTGGCATATCTCCATTTATTTATTTAAGGTGGGCCTGCTCTCAGGCATGCAAAGCGCTGTCTCTGTAACAGTGTCCCAGCCCTTTGGGATCCCTTACAGAGTGGCATTACAAACTGCTCCCCCTGCCCTTCAGTGCCTAGCCCAGGGGAGGAGGCATTGCTGTTCCAGTAGTCTGTGAGCTTGCTGCTCAGGGCTATAATTGGGCTGTCTGAGTTAGTCCTTTGTGAGTTCGCTTAGTATGGGTTGGTTCTGGAAGGTCACTGCCTCCCACAGCCCACTTCTTAGTATCTTTTCTGTGGTGAAGCCACGAGTTCAGCCGGCAAACCAGAAAGAGGAAGGAGGCCTGGCCCTGAGGAAGAGGCAGCCCCTCCCTCCTGGAATATTGCCTACAATCTCTTCTGCCCTGGGTTACCTACCCCCTCAGTGAGGAGCTCTGGGAGGGGGAAGCAGGTACTTGCCCCTAGTGCGATGCAAAGTGTACCAGACACTCCCCCCCAGCCCCTCAAGGATTTGGCTGGACTAGGTCAGTGACGGGGGAGCTGCCTCACTCCTGAACAGTGCTAGGGATGGAAGAGTCACCACCACATGACAGCCTGACACTTCTGGAGCGTTGGTGGCTGTACGTCATTGCAACACATAATCCTCAGCTATTATAATGTCATAGGACAAGATACTCATCAAATACCACCAGCAGCCTCCCTCGGGCCACCAAGTGGCAGGGGCTCTCTCTTCGCTCCGTCCCCATTTCCCTTCGGGATGCCGGATGGGAGACGGATTCCCAGCAAAGCACCTCTTTTTCCCCACTCTTGGGCAACACTGTACAGGGCTCTTTGCTCAGCTCTCCCCTTTGCCTCATGTGTGTAAGGCAGCCCATGGATGTTGGCAGCTGTGACCTGTACTTTGGTGAGACACACCAAGCCAGTCAGTGGTGTGCGCCACAGTAATGCAGGGCCCTGAATGGTACCCAAAAATGGGTTAGGGCATCCCTAAGGGCCCCTAATTCCAATAGTTGCCCTTTTCCCATCATCCTTTGTTCTCGTCTTCCTATCCAAGCCAATTTAATTAATATATCAGCGAAGATTTCATGAGAGCTATTATCAGATCCTTGGATGAACACAGTTCTATCATCCTATCACAGAAGCAATCAAGTTTCCCTAGAAAGCTCTCTCTGTGGCCTCCTCCATGCTGTTTAGTTAATGCTCACACAGTTCCCTTAATGCTCAGGTATTTCATGACCTTTTCCTCTCTCTCGATTCCTCCGCCCTTTCACTCAGGATGGCAGTTACAGAGAATACATATGCATACAGACGTTTGACTGGTTTAACAAGGTGTGATGTGGCGCTGGATTAATGGAATGGGTGCAACTTCTGTGCATAGACAAGCCCAGTGACAGGTTGCAGTTTGCCTGGATCCCTCTGCTGTGCTTCCTGCAAGATTTCCCCAGGGAGACACTCTGTCAGCTGGTTTGGACATAGTCATATTGTCCAAGTGTTCCCTTCCTGCTTTTTATCCATTTATACAGGCTCTTCCGCCCCTCCCCACATGACACACAGCCTGGTCACAAGAACAGCACCAGTGGGTGGCAGTGGTTACTGTGGCTCCATTTCACTTTCTCCATGACATTCCCCTCCCTCAAAAACAAAAAACAAAAACAACCTTTGTGAAGAGTCTATATAGGAAAGTGAAGCCTCCCTCCTGACCTGGGAATCCCCTCTCAGGATGGAGTGTGACATGGAAGTGGACTGAGTATTTTTAGCACTTACCCTTTGTTTGTTCTCTGGCTCAGGTTGGAAAGAGGAACTGACTTCAACTGACGAATGGTGTTTGCTTTAAAAGGAAGCCCTTGTTTGTGGGCCAGTCATTGCAAGACTCAGCTGCAGAGGGGGCAACCCAGAAAGTCGCCTTTTTAAGAGGCAGCATGTTCCAGTGGACTGAGCTTTGGGAACAGCTCAGCAGCTAAACTAAGCCAGCAGCTTCTGAATTAATTTCTAACACGGATGCTGACACTGGCTTGTTATGGGAGCTTGGCACTTACCCTCTTTCCCTTATTTTACCCATCAGTGAGTCAGGGAAGGTAATAGTGATCTTCACGGTAGGCCACTAAACAGGCAGCATTTGCCAATGGCTCCTGCACAGTAACCAGTGACTGCAGTTTCTTCCACGCCTGTGAAAAACCACCCTGTCTCGGCTAACGCTGTGCCGTATCTGCCTGCAAATGTTGCCCCTAATGGCAAGCACTGGGTCTCCCGGGGCACATGTGAATGTGAATTAGCTAATGCTAGTGCAGTGCTGTGTGAGTACTCAGCTGCAGTAGTATTTCTGCCTCTCCTAACACACGGCGGCTCAGAGCCAGGCTCTACACCCTGTTCCAATCTTAGCCTTAATTCCCAGCAGACTGGCAGCGTTACCACTTGGGAGTGCGTCCCAGCCAGCCCACAAGCTCCTTTGCTCAGCTTGTGCAAACAACTTTGAAGCGTCCTCCTAGTCCATGAAGCCTCCTGATCATAACAACCAACCCCATCCTGTGTCTGTCTGTGCCATACTGTGCATGTACCCACAGGGGCGCCACACTACCATTCCAGGAGAGGATCCTGTTCTGTGGTTGGGACAATTCACACCCTGGACAATGTCCTGTAACATAATAACAAACCACTGTGCCCCCATTTTGGTTTCTGGTGGTTTTTGCTACTGGCTACTCCTGGCTTCTACTAAACCCCATTATCCAGATCTGCCTGCAATGTATATACTCTGCTCACTGCTCCATCTGCTTCTTGCTGGGCTTCTCTTCCATAGTCACCAACCGCTGGACAGGTGTGAGCAGAGCCCAAGGCATCAGGCAGCCATTTCTTCTGCTGGACCTTTTAATCCAATCAAAACAAAGTAGCGAAACGTTGCTCCTTTGGCCTGGTAGGAAAGTTTGATCTTTCAGGGTCAGTCCTGTGACTCTAGAATCGCCTGTGGAAATGGTGTGACTCTGAGACTTATGTTTGATCTGCTGCTAACATGCAGCAAAGCCCCTCTCCAATCCAGTCACAGCAGAGATGAGTAAATGTTTTTACCTGCTCTGATGTTCATAGACTATCAGGGTTGGAAGGGACCTCAGGAGGTCATCTAGTCCAACACCCAAAATATGACTCTGGTGGGACTCGAACCCACAACCTTTGAATAACTTCATCTGTCATTCATCTAGAAGTCCAATGCGCTATCCATTGTGCCACAGAGCCACTATGTTGCTGTATTGCAGGCTTCACTGAGGTCAGGGGCCAGACAGACAAAACTGCAGCATGCTGGCTGCTTCAAGCCTCTGCTGTACTCCACACCCCGACAGCAAGGCTGGCTCCTCAGTGTCAGATGCGTAAGTACCTGGCTATCATACCCACCAACTCTCCTTTCCCTCTCCCTTTCAAACTGTCACTGGCTTGATTTGAGTGCTTTGGGGTTTTACCAGATTTGCCTGCCGATTACTTGATTTTAGATTCTTGTTTGCCAAGGTGCCAGTATAAAGTGCCAGCCATACCAGGGCTGTCTGGGTGAACTGAAACCAAACAATGATTGAGTGTATCTGAGCCCGGATGCATCAAACAGGTATCAATCCAGGGCAATAGGGCACAGAATGCCAGTCTGGGATCTATCACACTCTGACTCTTGGGTGACAAACACTAGCTAGCTAAGGCAGTTTGTACCAAGCACAGGCAGAGGATGACTCCAAGAACAGATTCTCTGCCTACCCCCTGGGAGGAGACAAATTGGAATGGGGTCCTTGTGCCCCCTGGAAGGGACTCTGGGATCAGTACCATGTTGGGGACAGAATCACCTGAATTGAGAAAGGGATATAAACATCTCTTAGCTGTACTGAGGCATGTCTATTATATACAGAGCATGTTGAGAGCCTCAAATGCAGGGCACTATCCAATGCTCTGTGTAGACATATCCTTATTTCTGTGCCTCCTGGAATGGGCTCTGGACAGGAGCTCTGCCTCCAGTTTTAACGCACCAACTAAAAAAATTCTTTATGCCATCTGCCAAATCCAGCACTGAATGCAGGAGTGCAATGAAAGTGGGAAGGCCCAACTGTTGAGTGCCAACTGGACTCTCATTTTGCCTTTATTGATGTTCTGCAGACCACAGTACAGAACATCTGGGAAACCTAGGTATGTGACTATGTCCCCCACGAGATGGTACTCTCAACTTATATTTTCATATGGTCTCTGAGATTGTGACTCTAGAGGGTTCTTAGGAGCTAGCTTTTTCATAATTCAAGATAATGAGCCACTAGGCTGGTATTTGGTTCTGTAGTCTGTTTGGGTGGGTCCAATCAGGGCTGGAGTTTGGGTGTAAATTCAACAGCACCAAATTTTGGTGAGCTGTTGTCATGAGATTTCTCCCCTATCTTGGGCCAAACCTGCGCAAACCCGCCTGTTCGCTCACTAGTTCAATCATCTCCAAGAAAGAACTGAAAAAAAATCACACCTGGACTCCTGACCAGATGCACCTGGTGCCTCCTGTGGACATTCCTGCCTGTGGAGACTGAACTCTGAGGAGCTGACCCCTGGACAGACTGATGTGCAGTTACACTTGCTACAGACACCAGGCCCGGCTGCATGTCTGGGATATCAGCCGCCCCACTGCCAGAGTGGCAGGAGCCCATCTGTTCTGGTGACAGCATGGTCTGGAGTCCTCAGGTCACCAGTTCATGCTTTACAACCTTATTGAAAAGGAGATGTGGAGAGGTTTATGGTGGTCATAAAGGTAGTGTGAATGGGAGAATAGAAAAGGAGGGGAGCTGAGGGGGAGCCTGTGCTTGGGTGTATGGCGGGAAGGAGGGACTGCTCTCACTGCACTGTCCCTTCCCACATCAGCTGGAGAAGCGGGGCAGTGGGAGCTCTGTGAGTGTGGGGAGGGGAGAGGATCCTCAGCTGGAGCAGGAAGCAGAGAGCCTGGGGAATGGAAGAGGGGGTCTCACAGGTACCAGGCAGTCAATTGTATTACAGATTAGCAAATTGCATGCTGGTGAAAAGGGACAACTCAGCCATAGGGGCTCTGCACACACACTGGGTCCAACCCAGGCAGCTGCAGTGCAACCTTCCCATGCCCACTTCACCAACGTGCCTCAGGCTGCCCTGAGCTCCATCTCTGGGGTCTGTCTGGTGAGGCGTGAAGAGGATAGTTAGTGCCAGTTGTGGAGGGGTTTATCAGTACGGGCACCTGGCCACTAGGAAGTGGACTGAGAGGCACCAACACCTCCCACATTAGTAAGGTCAGTGCTAAAGGGCAAGAGGAATCTGTATGGCTGAGGGTTCCGTCTGGCTGAGGGTGTTTAGGATAGGGTGACCAGATGTCCCGATTTTATAGGGACAGTCCTGATTTTTGGGTCTTTTCTTATATAGGCTCCTATTACCCCCCCACTCCCTGTCCTGATTTTTCACACTTGCTGTCTGGTCGCCCTAGTTTAGGAGCATCCTGAAGTTGTCTGTCAGGGGCCTGCATTTGGTGTTTGTATTGGTTGGGGCCTTATGCTACAGGCTGGGGGAAGGTGTTAGGTCCCTCTGGGGCCCTGTCAGTTTGCCTGCAGCCCGGGATAGTCAAACCCATTTCTGGTCATAAAGGTCCCCTGGAGTTTCTCTGAGAACCAGATAAGCCAAGGAGCAGGGGTCACAATACAGGCTGGTGAGGGTGAGTCACCTGCCACTTAGCATCCTAAGTGCTACTTTCCTGAAGGCTTAGGGGGGTTCTCCTTCCTGTCTACCCTGCTGAGAGTCCTGCTCCCTCCCTCTGAATGCGGGGAATTCTTATTCTTCTCACACCTGCTTCTCAAGTGTTCAGTGTGGGGCCTGCCAGGAGCACAAAGAGCTCAGAGCTAGGTAGATGAAGCAGTAGTTTCCCATTGCCCAGGAATCCCATTGCAGCGCCTGCTGGGAAATTGCTGCTCTGTCATGTTCTCGAGTGATAGCTGCTGCTAAGAGTCAAGTGTCCCTGGTCCCTGTATCTGTTCGGTTAATGAACCCCACAGCGAGGCTCCTCTAGACACCCAGGATTTGCGGGAAAGGAAGCTGCACGAGTAGTTCACACTCTGCACAGATGTGGTATTTTGCCAAGCCTGCCTTTGCATACAGGCTTGGGGGCAGGGCCGGCTCCAGGCACCAGCTTTCCAAGCTGGTGCTTGGGGCGGCATCGAGAATGGGGCGGCAGTTTGAATCCCGTGGCGGCAATTCGGCGGCAGGTCTGCCGCCGTTCCCGCCTCGGCAGCAGGTGGGAATTGCCACGGTGGGACTCGAACTGCCGCCCCATTCTCGCCTGCTGTGGCAGCAATTCGGCAGCGACTGCTTGGGGCGGCAAAATTGTTAGAGCCGCCCCTGCTTGGGGCAGGTTGTAGGAACGCTGGGGCATAGGCGTTGTGCTGGTAGTACCTTTCCTTGGGGTCGGGTGGTTCTGTTAGAGGTAGCTAATGAAATTAGCCCAATGAAATCACCCAATGAGGTTAGGATCTCTGCCAGTTTTCCTAAAATCTCCCACCGTTCCTCTCACTGGTGCAGCTCCCCCTAGTGCCAGCAACAGTGTCATGAAGACCTGTTCAGAGCTGGTTTAGGTGGCATTGTAGTTAAAATGCTGGCACCTGCCTACACAATGATTCCCAACATTGCTCACACGAGTGGAGCTGCACAGGTGGGAGATTTTAAAGAAACAGAGCCAGTGTAGATACTGTCCCATTAAGCACATTTTGCTGGGTGCAAGAAGGCAGCTCAGGGTGCATGAGCACAAAGCACAATGACTTTGAAACTGGCAGGGCTGGGGCCCAGTTCGGAGGCTGCCAGAGCTATCATGCCCGTTTGGATGGTGCTCAGAGGGTGCAGGGGATTGCCAGCAGGTTGGGAGAATATGGAATGCTCCGCGGTCTATGTGATCCTGAAAATTTGGCAGTAAAACCTGAGAGGTGTCGAGTAATCGAGAACACCGGTCAGGGAAATAACTCATTTCCTTCCTTCCCCGACGAACCAAGGGATGCACCCAACCCATGTACTTATTCACTACACCAATATTGACTTGGACTCTAAATACATTCTATGAATGGCGTACCCGAGATCACTTATCCACTGACGTCTTAAAAACTCCCGCACCCCAATCTGGGTCTATGCTGGCTATGTACTATGTAGGTATCTTGTGAACCTTGTAACCGACACTTGTAATCCCTCATAACCCAAGCCTGACCCCAGATGTACAGTACCTTCCTTCTTAACTTGTGCAAATTTGATTGTAAACATTAATTTTAATAAAAAATTTAAATCTGTTCCAATGTGTCACGGAATTAAGGGACCAGTTTCTCTCTCATAGCTCCAAGGAGAGGTTGAAATTCATGGACCAGATTAATTTTGGGCGTAAGCACACTGAATTCAAAGTAGTTATAGGAGCAACTGGTCCAAGGTGGAGAAAAAGATTTCACATGCAATGACATGAATCAATTCAGGTGATTCTGTCCCCAACATGGTACTGATCCCAGAGTCCCTTCCAGGGGGCACAAGGACCCCATTCCAATTTGTCTCCTCCCAGGGGGTAGGCAGAGAATCTGTTCTTGGAGTCATCCTCTGCCTGTGCTTGGTACAAACTGCCTTAGCTAGCTAGTGTTTGTCACCCAAGAGTCAGAGTGTGATAGATCCCAGACTGGCATTCTGTGCCCTATTGCCCTGGATTGATACCTGTTTGATGCATCCGGGCTCAGATACACTCAATCATTGTTTGGTTTCAGTTCACCCAGACAGCCCTGGTATGGCTGGCACTTTATACTGGCACCTTGGCAAACAAGAATCTAAAATCAAGTAATCGGCAGGCAAATCTGGTAAAACCCCAAAGCACTCAAATCAAGCCAGTGACAGTTTGAAAGGGAGAGGGAAAGGAGAGTTGGTGGGTATGATAGCCAGGTACTTACGCATCTGACACTGAGGAGCCAGCCTTGCTGTCGGGGTGTGGAGTACAGCAGAGGCTTGAAGCAGCCAGCATGCTGCAGTTTTGTCTGTCTGGCCCCTGACCTCAGTGAAGCCTGCAATACAGCAACATAGTGGCTCTGTGGCACAATGGATAGCGCATTGGACTTCTAGATGAATGACAGATGAAGTTATTCAAAGGTTGTGGGTTCGAGTCCCACCAAAGTCATATTTTGGGTGTTGGACTAGATGACCTCCTGAGGTCCCTTCCAACCCTGATAGTCTATGAACATCAGAGCAGGTAAAAACATTTACTCATCTCTGCTGTGACTGGATTGGAGAGGGGCTTTGCTGCATGTTAGCAGCAGATCAAACATAAGTCTCAGAGTCACACCATTTCCACAGGCGATTCTAGAGTCACAGGACTGACCCTGAAAGACCAAACTTTCCTACCAGGCCAAAGGAGCAACGTTTCGCTACTTTGTTTTGATTGGATTAAAAGGTCCAGCAGAAGAAATGGCTGCCTGATGCCTTGGGCTCTGCTCACACCTGTCCAGCGGTTGGTGACTATGGAAGAGAAGCCCAGCAAGAAGCAGATGGAGCAGTGAGCAGAGTATATACATTGCAGGCAGATCTGGATAATGGGGTTTAGTAGAAGCCAGGAGTAGCCAGTAGCAAAAACCACCAGAAACCAAAATGGGGGCACAGTGGTTTGTTATTATGTTACAGGACATTGTCCAGGGTGTGAATTGTCCCAACCACAGAACAGGATCCTCTCCTGGAATGGTAGTGTGGCGCCCCTGTGGGTACATGCACAGTATGGCACAGACAGACACAGGATGGGGTTGGTTGTTATGATCAGGAGGCTTCATGGACTAGGAGGACGCTTCAAAGTTGTTTGCACAAGCTGAGCAAAGGAGCTTGTGGGCTGGCTGGGACGCACTCCCAAGTGGTAACGCTGCCAGTCTGCTGGGAATTAAGGCTAAGATTGGAACAGGGTGTAGAGCCTGGCTCTGAGCCGCCGTGTGTTAGGAGAGGCAGAAATACTACTGCAGCTGAGTACTCACACAGCACTGCACTAGCATTAGCTAATTCACATTCACATGTGCCCCGGGAGACCCAGTGCTTGCCATTAGGGGCAACATTTGCAGGCAGATACGGCACAGCGTTAGCCGAGACAGGGTGGTTTTTCACAGGCGTGGAAGAAACTGCAGTCACTGGTTACTGTGCAGGAGCCATTGGCAAATGCTGCCTGTTTAGTGGCCTACCGTGAAGATCACTATTACCTTCCCTGACTCACTGATGGGTAAAATAAGGGAAAGAGGGTAAGTGCCAAGCTCCCATATCAAGTCCTTAGATAACACGAGGCAATGCTCAACTGCAGCCCAAACATTAAGTGGAGCAAATGAGAGCAGCTCACATAATTAAATAGAAGGGGTGGCCTGAGGAGACTTTGGATTGATAAGAAATAACTGAGCTGGGTGGAGGATGCTGAGGCTATTACAAACTAATTTAAAGATAATTGTTTCCTGAACCTACAGTGCATGTGTTGTTCTTTATGATGATTATACCACCACCTCCCAGCCAGAAATTACGCCAAGGTTGCCTCAGAGATCTGGATTTCTGAGGGAGGTGATTTCCTCTGGCTGATCTCCTGGGACTCCCCTGAGAGTCTCCTGCTGTGTAGCACCTAGCCAGCTCGTCCTTCCTCGGCAGTCCCCTTATATGCTTTCCACGTGAGAAGAAGCAGATCTCACCCACACACACCTCAATGCATTTCATCTGAAACCAGCCAGTGAATTTAATCATGCACATGAGATCATGCACATTTCATGGCCTTGGAAGAGGCAAGAGGAGTTGCTGCTGCCCTTCTGAGAGAGACATACAAGATAATTAACAATGTAGAAGAGGCTGAAGTGCCTGGAATGTGTCATGGGAAGGAAGGAAACCATGGGGCTATGGTATTACCAGGCTCTCTGAACTCCACTTGGGTCTGTCTGGATTAGGAAATGCACAGGGATGCAGCAGATCACAGCTTCCCCTCAGCTGTTACCTTCCAGGGCCTTCCATCAGGGCTTCCTTCACAGGTGAACTTTTCTGCATTGCTGAGTAGGTTTCACTCCCTCTAACAAGGAAATGTGGCCAGCAGACCCAGCCAATGTCTTAATCTTTCATAAGAAAGAGCAATCAATGGATGGATGGATGGTCCCTTCCCATTATGCTGTATCTTGATCCAATCAGTGAGGAGATGGAGGGAGAAGAGAGGATGCACTGATGGAACAAATGAGAGCAGAAGTGAAGGACTAGAGGTGGAAGAGGCTGCACTGATGTATGTGCTGGAGCTCCATCTAGGTCACTGGCTTGGGTTACTCATTAAGTAGCAGACAAGCAGAGACAATACCAGTCTGAGAATCAAAGCCATAATAGCTGATTTGTCTCTTTATCTTTCTGTTTCTTCTCTCTTCTGGCCATCATCTGGAGCAAGGCAGGGCAGTGAAGAGGGCAAGAAACCTGTCCTGCTGTAGCTGAGACATCACTTGATGTCACTGTTGTGTCTGAGGCTAGTTTTGTAGTGTTCTGTAATGAACACACTAAAGAGGAGTCAGGCAAGGCAAGAAGGGAACGGAAGGCAAGAGAAGATGGCCACTGCTACTTTGTTTGTTCAGATGCTTCGCTGAAAAACATGTGGATTTAAAAAATAAATAGGCAGCTTAGCCCCCAGTTCTGGTAAGAGTTTGATCTTTAACGTGGAATTTAGAGCTCCAGGAATACGGGACAGCCCAAATCCTCCTGCCAGATCCAGCACACTGCATGGCACTTCTTTGTCTCCAAAATGTGCAGCACAAACCTACTTTCACCAGCAGGAAATCTTCCCCATTCAGAGATGCTCAGGGAGGATTTTCCAAGTCCCTACTGCGCAGGAAAAGAAAAGGCCATTCTCCCCCGATACAGAACACTCAACCCTCTGTTTCAACCTCAGAACCCAAAGCAAGATACTGGCAATGTTCTGTCAGAGAACACATGGTAAATGGAAACTGGTTCTGTCTTGTGCCTGATCTAAGGTGCAGAGATGGACCAGACTCCGACTCCTCCTCCTGGAACACAGTGAAGCAGAAATCCATATGCAGGAGGGTATCTATCTACTGGCCTCCATATGAAGGGGTCCTTGCGGAGACATCCCAGCTGTGCTTTTGTTGGGCAGCCGTGTGAAGCAGCTTTGCTCCCTTTGACTCTCCCACTCCCCTCCTGGGTCTCTTCTCCCTCCTCTCTGCTGAAAAGTCATTCCACAATTTACCAGGGTTTGCTGAAAGCCCAGTGGTTCAAAACCTAATCATCAGGGACAGCCCAGTAGCAGAAAGGCTAATGAGATGGAAATCAGCTGATTCCAGCAATAATACAGTATCAGCTAGATTTTCTCTCTTTCTTTTAATTTAAGCCTCTTTTATCTCCCTCTGGGATTTGGGAGTGACCTCATCCCCTCCCCAGTAGGTCCCTTCCTCATGGACCATTACTCAGACACAAAGCACTAAATGCCTTTTCATCCCAGGGAAGTAACTGGGGAAGGTCAGCAATCCAAGCTCAATCATCATTTTATTTCACATGATGGCAAGTCAAAAGGAGGTCAGGGGGAAGATATTAACTACCCATCTAATTATGGCCAATAAAGAGAAGATCCCTTCAATTTAAAGCGATGATCACACAACAAGGGAGAGAGTGGAAAAGCCCAAGGCAGAGGTCTTATAACTGGGAATATTTTCAAAAGAAATTAGCATTTGACTTCACAAGGCTGCTGGCTCCATCACAGCCCATCTGTTCCAGTGGGAATCCTTCCCCTCAGCCCTGCTTTGCACTGGGGCATCAAACAAATCTACGGTGGATAAGAACCCAAGTTAACTCTGCAGCGAAGGCATACCTTCCTTTATATTTTCCCCACCTCTTTTTTTCTCTCTCTTTTTGTCTTGCTAAATTCCCTGAGTTTTATATGCATGGTTTTACTCAGCTGTGTACATTGCTCAGCAGGGCCTCACTCATTGTAGCAGTGGAATTCAAGGTGCTGCTTCTGAGCCAGAAAGCCTGTTGTGGTTTGGGACCTGCTCTGATCCCCTGCACCAGGGGCGCCGACTTCGTGGGTGCTCCGGGGCTGGAGCACCCACGGAAAAAAATTGGTGGGTGCTCTGCACCCACCGGCAACTCCCCGCCATCCCCGGAGCTCGCGCCCAACTTACCGGAGCACCGGGCGATGTTCCGGGGCCCCGCCCCCGACGACATTGCGGTGGCGTCGGGGGCGGGGCCCCGTGACGTCACCGGCGTCGGGGGCGGGGCCCGGCGTCAGCACCCACCGATGCTGACGGAAGTCAGCGTCGCTGCTCTGCACCAGTGCTATGGCTGAGATGGTTGAGGTGCTATAGCTATAATTTTCCCAGTGGGCACTCTGGGGTACTACTGGAGGCAGGAGGGTATTTTATGTGGTGTGCCACGTTCTGCAATTCAGTCCATCAGAGCCTGAACTTCATTGGGCTGTGCAAAGCACATTGCTTTAGTCAAGCATTTGCCTGGCTGGATAATTGCTGGTTCTTTTTATGGCTGGTATGGGCCAGTGCAAAAAGAAAGGGGTTCATTGTGCTGTGAGACTAACTGCAGCATCATGCTGAGTTAGGTCATGCTGTGGGCAGATGTTTTGGTGATGGGCATAGAGGAAGTTCAATCAATCAATTAGTTTTAGGGCTGTCTATTGTGTATAGTGTGTCTGTTCTCAGTGCTTGTGTATATATCGTGTGCCAGTGTTATGGATTCCAAAATGATGGTGGAAGCTGCTTTGCAGCCCCTTTCCTTCACATAGCTTCTAGAAAGGTGCTTTAATGGGATTACATTGGAAATGTTTTTATTGGCAGCATGCTGAGAGTTCTCCCCAAGCCAGTCTGACACATCCCTGGTAGGTGTCCCCAAGTAGCTCTCCTAATCACACTAAACTTCTGCAGATTGATCCTCATACACTTATGAAACCTATTAGCACCTCCTAATATCCCAAGCAAGTCAAACAAGTAGAGCAAAGGATTTGTCTCTAGGAAAGAAAGGGGAAGGAGGTAACACTGAGAAGTCAAGTATCAGAGGGGTAGCCATGTTAGTCTGGACTGTAGAAGCGACAAAGGGTCCTGTGGCACCTTATAGACTAAGGTATTGGAGCATAAGCTTTCCACTGCTTGCATCCGACGAAGTGGGTATTCACCCACGAAAACGTATGCTCCAATACCTCTGTTAGTCTATAAGGTGCCACAGGACCCTTTGTCACTTCTACTGAGAAGTCAATGGCCAGTAGCAGGACTTTTCCACATTCAATCAGCTTCTGAGGAATCCCAATGCTGAGTTTCAGGAGGGAATTCACTGGGGTGCCCAAACTCCTAGCCCCAATCCAAAAGAGAGGATCTTTGGGCTTCTCTCATTTACTTTCTGCCCCCTTTAAGATGGGGATTTAGCTTGCTTTTATCGGTAACATGGGCCAGAGCTGGTGCTTTTGGCAGTAATTTGGCCCCACATGTCTCTGCCTTTCCCAGGGGGCTGGATTTCTCCCTGCTGGTGAGGCTTAGTCGTGAGACGGTCTCTATGTTTTTGATTGACTCATATATTTGCATAGTCCTGCTGTTTAAACTGGGGGTGGGTATTGCCACTGAGCTACACTGTAGGTAACTTGGAGACTGGGGTCACAGCAGAGGGAAGGGGGTGCCCAGGTCTCTAGTCCTCACTAGATCCAAGGGAGGGTGGGGAATGTATAAATACAATGTATTTTTAAACATCTTTCAAACAAAAAATAAACAGCCTCAAAAAGAAAGGAAGGCAGAAGTTGGGCTCCAAGATCTGCCCCCAGAAATAATGATCCATTCAAGTTATGGCCAACAGGCTGTATCGTTGAGCTATTTCCTCCTATTTAATATGCAAAGAAATGCCCAGGGGGTTGATTTGTTGCTCACTGTCCCCTCCCTTCTGTATTTCAGAATACAATATTTCTTGTATTCTGATAAAAAGATGGCGAAGGGGAAATTTTCCATCCCCTACATGTCCCATATACAGGTCAGAACATGGCCCCCTTGACAGATTCTCTGAGTTCCTATGCTGCAGCCAGTGCATACATGCTGCAATCAGAAGTTGCTTAACCCAGAAATCTCCTTTCAGGAAGAATGCAAAACATTTACCAGGCAATCTAATGGGACTTGGACACCTGCTGCTTTTAGCTCCATTTAAAGTCTTTGTACCACAAGGTCATGGGCATATGAATTCCATAGAGTGGTACTGCTCTAATGCATCATTGAGCTATCTTACGATACCTGGCCCACGATGGACACGTGTGACAAGGTGTGGGTCAGAAGAAGTGGGGGCAGGAGAGAAGGAGAGGGCAGAAGGACTGAAAACACAAAGCAAGTACTTGTGTAGGGTTGCAGGATCATTTTCTCCTACACAGCAAAACGCCAAGAAGAGCAACCCTTGACTTCGTGCCCTATTGCCACTGGCTCTGATGTTCACACCAACTGTTAAACCATGACATAATGCTGTTTCCATCATTTCTAAACTTATTCCAGAGCCACAGTGATGTCAGCACTGGAATAAAACAGTCCAAAGCAACAGTGGCCACTGGATTATTAAGAACAAATGCAGGGAACACTGGGCTGGCCTGGGGGCTAGGAACTGCCAGAGTTCAGTTCCCATTCACGGTGTGGCATTGGCTAAATCCCTCAAGGAGACACCATCAACTTGAAATTCAATCAGTTAAAAAAAATTTACAAGTAGTTTCAACCCTGCCTGAGCTAATTTGTAAAACCACCTCCTGGTTCTCCTCCTTCAAATCCCTCAAGGCTCAACCTCAGGAAATGCACCCATTAATCATGGCTAGATTGAGGAACAGGTGGGGAGAGCGGATATTCTTTATTTATGAGCAAGCAAACATATTTAAATTATTCAGAACCATCAAGCTGTGCACATAGTAACCTTGAGTTCTTGTCACCCTCACTTTTCCTTCCCTTCTACTGCTTGCATCTTGTTGAGACTGTAAACAGTAACTTTCAGATAAGGACTCTCCTTGGGTGTGTCCTGCCCTACCAATGCACAAACAATAAATATTAAGGACTCAGCTCCTACATCTGCTGCTGAACTCCCCTGCCAATCTCAGAGGTTTTACTGCCACACTGTCCTATTTTTGTAAACCATTTTTCTCAGCAAAGTCCCACTCAAACTAGAGAAGTAAGGCCCAGATCTCAACTCCCATAGGTTTCAACTATTTAAATGGATTCAGATGATTTCAAGAACCTCTGAGGATCTGGCCCTAATTGACTACACAGGGAAAGGTGGAAAACTGAAGATTCACAAAGTGCTGTCAAGTCAATTAACTCAAAAATTCGGCTCCCCGCCCTCAAATCTGTCACCTCTAGGAGGTGTAATTTAGAACTACCCTAGGTAAAGCAAATCACCCAGAATGTGAATACAATGTAAATCAGCAGCAGCAATTTAACCTGTCTGGTCCCCCTCTTCCTATTTGCAACAGCAGCGAGATTTATTTAATATAAAGTTCTCAGATAGAGAACATATCAGATATTAAACTGATAAGAACAGATTTAAAAATACTAATACTTAATCGTCTCCCCTTCGAGGCAGCTCAGTAATCCTGAATATTTGTACACTGCTTGCAAAGGTAAGGCGCTATGGAAATGCTAAGCAGTGGCTGGCAGCGGACTCACTGGCTGGCTCTCCTACCTGTGCACTAAACAGGAAGAGGCCGCCACGCTCTGGCTGTTTGCACCCCTGGGTGAAACCCAGGGGTGGTTTGCAAGCCAGAAGGGCTGGGAATTTGAAGCAGCGGTGTAACGTTACTGGCCTTTGCTCTAAGCTGCGGGGGGGTTGTTCCAGAGCTGCCTGGGAGCGGGGACCAGGCAGTGCAACGGGGGCTCCCCTTGGTTTTGGGGACGAACCCCTCGTGAGCTCCTAAAGGGACAGCGCCCCCCGTTCATTGCCTTGATTCACAGCAATTCACATGCAGATAAACCAGAGCCGCCCAGTTCTCATTTCAAAGCGCCTCTTCAAAGGGGCAGCCAGCTCTCGCCACTCCCCGGGGAAGTGAAGATTGACACACAGTCTCAACACCTCGGAGAACTGCCTGAAATATTTGTCTGACGCTATTTAAATGCGGAGGGGGGTGTTAATGCAAACAGGGCCTGGCCAGGGAGAGACCCCTCTGCGAAATCAGCCCCGTGCACTGCCGTGAGATCCCGGGCCAGCCCGCAGGAGAGGGCAGCGCTGGGGAAGGCTGGCTCTGGGCGCAGCCAAGGGGCCGGGCAGTGTCCGCGAGTCAGTCCCCCCAGGCTCAGCGCCCCCCCCGCCAATCCTAGCGCCCCCCCCCAATCCTACCCCCCGTCCGGGCTCTGCGCCCCCACTAGAGCCGGGCCCTGCGCCCCCCAGCCCCACACCCCCCGTCCGGGCTCTGCGCCCCCACTAGAGCCGGGCCCTGCGCCCTTCAACCCCCCAACCCCGCCGGGCTCTGCGCCCCCAGGTTCCACCCCGGGCACTACCGCTGCCCCCTGTTCTCGCTGACTCGGGGTAGCTGCCTAGGGGCAGCCCCGGGACACCTGGCCGGGCCCTGGGGCGGGGGCTCGGCGGCCTTTCCGGGGGAGGGGCGGGTTGTGTGGCTTTGACACGAAGCTGCGAACGGCCCCGCGTGTCCGGCCGGGAGCGGAGCCGCCGTGTGAATGGCACCCGAAACTCCCATTGTCCGTCCCCCCGGGGGGTGCCGCGCCCGGGCGCTTTAAGAGCTGGGGGCTGCCAGCCGCCCCCCAGCCCTGCTCCTGGATTCGCCTCGCTCCTCTCCTGCGATGGGCTCGAGCTTCCCCGCCCCGCTGCGGCTCACCCTGGCGCTGCTCTGGCAGCTGGGACTCTCCGCGGCGATCCAGTGGCTGTGAGTAGCTCCCCCGGGCAGAGGGTTGGGGGCGCGGGGCTGCAGCCCATGGCAACGCACCCCTCCCCCGGCAGCTGAGAGATGCCCTGCCCAGGGCTCCCCAGCTCAGCTGGAAAATCCCTGTTCCCTAAACTGCTGCCTGGGCTAACCCACGTGGGGACAGGGGCAGCTCGCCACCCTCCAGGGGAGCCTGCGGGTAACTAGCTCCCTTTCTCTGTCCTCTGCTATCTAGGCAGTCCAACTCCCCTGCCTTTCCCCCTGGGATAGGGGATACTTTCAGGTCATGCTGCAGCGCCTTGCACAGGCTGTACCATTGTTCCCCCCGCTGGATTTTAAACTCAACACGGCGGTCCCTTCCGAGCCCTTTCCCCTTCTGGCCAACTAGCCACTGCCTGCCTTGGGGAAGCATGGAAGGATTTTCAGTCTTGCTTTTTAAGTGGCATCTCAAATCCGTCCTCAGAGTGGTAGCGGTGTTAGTCTGTATCAGCAAAAGAAGGAGGAATACTTGTGGCACCCATCTGATGAAGTGGGTTTTAGCCCACAAAAGCTTATGCCCAAATAAATGTGTTAGTCTCTACGGTGCCACAAGTACTCCTCGCTCTTTTTTCAAATCAGACTGACATTTGCCCCTCAGGATACAAGTGTTAGCTGGTCTTTATAACTGCTTCGATCCACTGAGTTCATACATAGCAATAATGGGCCACAAGCAGCCTTGGGTGGGTGGGAGCCTCCATTTGCTCCAGTTTGGCCCTTTATGTGTGTGGAATAAATACAACATACACATGTATGTGGCGGTTTATATCCCAATTTGCAGAAGTTCTGGCACCAACACTATTTGAAATCAACAGAAGCTGTCGCTGCTCATACCTCTGGAAATCAGGCCCTGTGTGTCTATGTAACAAAAGTGTGCCCTAGATCTATACATTTCAAACCCCGCATGCTGTTCACACTTATTCCCTACACAGGAGTAGGGAATGCCTCCAAGGGTGGAGTGCCACCAGGACAACTCACAGCGCTGACAGCAGCAGGATGGACCAGCTTCCCAAGTGCACTGCCCTACAATGTACCTCAGTCTGGATCTGGAGAGGGTACCTCTAGGCCCAGAGAGGAGTTTAGCTGTCAGATGTATTCAGTCCAGGTGCCTCTGCTGAGGATGCCAACAAAGGGATGCAATTAGTACCAGCCATGTTTGTTTTAACAATATTGATACCAGGCCTGAGACCCACCACCTCTTTTCATGTGGTGGACCACTGAACAGCTGTCACTGATTTGGACCGTAACCAGATTCCTGATGTAGAGGTGAAAGGCCCGGTATCCAGTTACCAATCCTCAACACATGGCTCATCTCTCCTCCTCTCACCTCCAGTAACATCTCTGGCCACAACAAGAGTGGGCTGGCCTGGATTCTCTACCCCTATCTCACTCGTTTATGGTAATTCCTCTTTCATGACAGAGGGCTGATGGTGAATGGCAGCAAGGTAGCCTGGAACGAGACCCAGCACTGTAAGATTTTGGATGGACTAGTCCCAGACCAGTTGCAGCTGTGCCGAAGAAACCTAGAGCTCATGCATAGCATTGTACATGCAGCCAAAGAGACCAAGGGAGTCTGCCAGAAAACGTTCTCGGATATGAGGTGGAACTGCTCTTCCATTGAGTATGCACCCAGTTTCACCCCTGACCTCATGAAAGGTAAAGGAAGCTCTGCTATATCATCTGGCATTTCTATACTCTGCTTGTCTAGGCACTGTAGTTTTTCATTCTCCTGCAGTCCTTTTACATGAAGAATTCCCATTGTTGTCAATGAGCCATATTCTGATGTCAGATACTCTGGAGTAACCATATTGAAGTCACTAGAGATATACAGAATTTACACCAGTGTAACTGAGATCAGAATCTGGCCTGTAGCGTGCAAAGAGACTGCAGGATGCAGTCTTAAAGCTAGCTCTCAGTCTGTGTGACTGACATTAAAGAACAAAAAAAGAACAATTGCTGGAGACCCCCAAACAAGAAGGGGAGAGTAAATCCCACGGGAAAGTAAAGAACAGAACAAAACAGGGTGAAAAAAGATGGCGCAAAGAATAGAATCAGAATGGGATGCAGATGGGAGGGGGCACAAAGGAAGTATATTTTCTTATACCTGGTTTTATCCAGTTGCTATTGACTCAGAGCAGGAATTTTGCATTCTTGCTCCTGTGAAAGGAATTACTGGCTAGAGGAAGAAAAGTAGCTTTTTGGAAGGAAGTGACAGGGCCCTGTCTCCCTAATGCAACAGGGCTCTGGTCCTAATGGGGGGTGGGTGGGTGTACCACTATAATAGAAATAATAATACATTTGCCAGAGGAGATGTACTTGAGCAGTTAAAGTACATCTCTGAGTAAACCATCCTGGATTCTGTTTCTGGAGCTGCTGCTGTTTTGCTGTGTGACTTTAGCAAGTTGCTCTCACTCCCTGTACTTCATTTTCCCTTTCTGTGAAATGAGGAGAATAATGCTGACCTACGCCACAGTTTTGTGAAGAGTTTGTGAGATTTCACTAGAGAGAGTGTGCGCGTGTATGCATGCTCTGAGATCCTTGGATGAAAAGAGCTATAGAAAACCAAGGTACTAATTGTAAACAGCACTGCTTTCTCGAAGGACCCATGTAATGAGGCTGAGGAGGAGAGTGAGCTAGTGCTCACTCTGGAGCCCAAATCAGTGTTGCCTGGAGCATCAGCCAAAAGGAAACGCTTCCCTCATGCCCCCTCACCCCAGGTCCTGAATTCTGGTTGCTGTTGTGCTGCTGCTATCCGTACAGTTAGCATCAAATGAATGAGAGGTGGGGATGATTCTGAAGAGTACGTGATGATTTTCTCTGTATGAAGAAAGCTTTGTGGCACTAGGAATCACGTTGGTGTTTCTGGGATTCAGGACTCTCTGGGATTCTTCCTTTTTCTTCATAGGGACCAGGGAATCTGCGTTTGTCTATGCATTGGCTGCTGCTGCTGTCAGTCATTCCATCGCCCGGGCCTGTGCCTCAGGGGAACTACCTATCTGTTCCTGTGGATCTGTCCCATCTGAGGTGCCTGGGCCTGGCTTCAGGTGGGGTGGCTGTGGGGACAACCTCCGCTATGGCCTCCAGATGGGTTCTGCCTTTGCTGATGGTCCCATGAAGTCCAGCAAGGCAGGAGGACAAGCCACCAGGCTTATGAATCTACATAACAATGCAGTGGGCCGACAGGTGGGTATGGTCACTGGCCACAAAAATTGGCAAGACAGCCACAACCAGGGCACCTCCTTTAAGAAATAACTGGTTATTTTGGCTGAGTTGCGGAAAAGGGCTGCAGCCTCTTGCCAGATTATTGGAAGACTACACATGAATAAATTGGAGAGGCAATCGATCGGTTAAAGTAACTTTATAATGACCCATGCACACAAATATCTGCCTTACGGAAACAGGGCAGAGTCCCTGTCTTGCTAACTTCCAGGGAGATAATTGCTGGCTATTTATATCTTCCAAGTGGTACACTGAGACCCATCCTGGCTTTGAACCTGCTTTACCCCAGGAACTAACCTGCTATACTAAGAATTGCATGTTCTTCTGTATGTTTCTGCATATCTCCACTCCTGGTAGCTAATGGACCTGTGGTAACCAAACATAACCCAGCCAAGGGCCTTGCTGACAATTTGTCAGGAGCCCACAAGTGGCACCTAATGTGCAAAAATGGAGCAAATAGTAGCTATCCCTCCTGCTTAATACTATGGTGGGATGGCATGCAGAGACTACAGGTCTCCATACATAGCCAGGCTACTTGGAGCAAGATGGGAAACTGCCCACAGCACACCCCTGAATTAATGAGGGGAAACTTCAGGCCCCATTGCAAACGTATGATGGCACTGGTCCCAAGGACTACCCTCTTATTACAGGGACAGTAAAGCATAGTAAATGAGCCCTTGGATTCCCTGTTAGTCTTGATGCAGGATTTCATGTTTGGCAACACAGGAAAGCATCCCCCATAGGTACTAAGTGAGATAAGGCTTCCTGGGTGCCAATGACTGGCCATGCTTTCTCATATCCTGAAGCCTCCTGTGGATGCTCTTCAGGGATCTTCTTGGGATGTATGGGCTGTGGCAGGGAAGGATGAATCCCAGCCTTGGGTTCCTTACGGATTTTATTTCTTTCCAGGTATTGACTGACTCCTTGGAGACCAAGTGTAAATGCCATGGTGTTTCTGGCTCCTGCTCAGTTAAGACTTGTTGGAAGGGGCTGCAAGATTTGAGTGAAATTGCCACTGACCTCAAATCCAAGTACTTGGCAGCCACCAAGGTGACCCACCGGCACATGGGGACCAGAAAGCAGCTGGTGCCCAAAGAACTGGACATCAGGCCAGTGAGAGAGGCTGAGCTGGTTTATCTAGTCAGTTCTCCAGACTACTGCACAAAGAATCCCAAACTGGGGTCTCTGGGGACTCAGGACAGGTAAGGACCAGCTACAGATGCTATAGCTTCCCTATGGGTACGTCCACACTACCCGCCCGATTCGGCGGGTAGCGATCGATGTTCTGGGATCGATTTATCGTGTCTCATGTAGACATGATAAATCGATCCCAGAAGCGCTCCCCATCGACTCCGGAACTCCAGCTCGGTGCGAGGAGTAAGCTGAGTCGACGGGGGAGCCTGCCTGCGCCGCGTGGACCCGAGGTAAGTACTTTGTAATTCTATCTAAGATACTTCGACTTCAGCTACAGTATTCACGTAGCTGAAGTTGCGTATCTAAGGGTACGTCTATACTTACGCGTCCCGTCGGAGGAGTCCAATCGATCTTCTGGGTTCGATTTATCGCGTCTTGTCTAGACGCGATAAATCGAACCAGGAAGTGCTCCCCCGTCGACGCTTGTAATCCTGTTCCACGAACGGAGTAGGCGGAGTCGACGGGGGAGCCTGCGCGCCGCGTGTGGACCCCGGGTAAGTACCTTTTCATTCGAACTAAGATAGTTCGACTTCAGCTACGTTATTCACGTAGCTGAAGTTGCGTATCTTAGTTCGAATTGGGGGGTTAGTGTAGACCAGCCCTTAGATCGATCCCCCCCCTCCCGCCCCTAGTGTGGACCAGGCCTATGTTATAACTCTCCCTCTGATATAAGGGGCTCTCATTCTACCTCTGCAGTCCAACCTAGAAACACTCTCTAAATCTC
This sequence comes from Chelydra serpentina, assembly GCA_037349315.1. NCBI lineage: Eukaryota > Metazoa > Chordata > Testudines > Chelydridae > Chelydra > Chelydra serpentina. The sequence goes on along the minus strand of JBAIAC010000028.1, from coordinate 17,959,789 downwards.
TTCCTGTCTGAATGATGTAATCTCTGCTATAATACACACAACATGTCCCATTGCCAGCTTGATTGTGAGTGCATAGGGGGGCTGTAATTGCAAGAGGCTCTGAAATCTCCCTGCATCGGCTTTAATAAACTCCCTATCCCCTCTCTTGTCCCGCACGCCGTACCACAGGCTAAACCATGTAACTCACTGCAGACTTTAAGATAGTTTGAGGGAGGCGAGAGGATGCAAAAGGTGGAGAGAAGCCCCTTCTCATATGGTATGGTCTTACAAGGGGCCTCCCATGGTCTAGCTATCTGTTCCACTAGAGCTGATACTAAACCTTGAGTGTTTTGTGGGGAGGAAGCATTTGCCAATTACTTAGATGGCAGACCCAGCAAGTGTGGGGATTCCCATGAAACCCTAGCAGCTTGTTTATCTCCCCTGGGTACAGAATGGTAGGTGCCCCCATATTCAGGATTCAGCTGTAAAGGCAATGGAGAGCCCAGTAGATTCAACTAGTACATACCTCAGCCCAGCCCTGCTGCCTGGCATATGAACCTGCTATTCCAGTGGTTCTTTTGTACTGGAGACCCCTTTCACATAGTAAGCCTCTGAGTGCGACACCTCCCACCCCCTTATAAATTAAAAACACTTTTTTGTATATTTAACACCATTATAATTCTGGAGGCAAAGCGGGGTTTAAAGTGGAGGCTTACAGCTCACAACCCCCCATGTAATAACCTTGTGACCCCCTCTGAGGAGTCCCGACCCCCATTTTGAGAACCCCTGTGCAGTAGCGTAGCCAAGGGGGGAGCAGGGGGAACGCCGCTCCCCCACTGAGCAGAAGCGGTGCCTTTTTTGTGCTCCGACGCCTTTTGCTCCAACGCTGCAGCCAGAGCGGAGCATTTTTTTTGCTCCCGGCGCCTTTTTTTGCTCCTGACGCTTTTTGCTCCTATGCTGCAGCCAGAGCGGAGCCTTTTTTTTTTTTTTTTTTTTTTTTGCTCCTGGCGCCTTTTTTTGCTCCCGACGGTTTTTGCTCCCGGCGCCTTTTTTTAGCTCTGCTCCCCCTGTGCTCTAAACTTGGCTACGCCATTTCCCCTGTACTATTCAGTGGGTGGAGTCAGAAGCATTTACTCACCCCACCCTGATGACTCATGAGGAGAATGATCCTCCAGTCTAAACCCATCCATAGTCCTTCTTGCATCAAACTGCTCATCATTCCCATGTCCCGCAGGGAGAAACAGCCCCTCCCAAACTATTCTCTGGTGCCCATGTATGTCTTTCCCTGGAGGCTGAGCAAGTCGCTTCCTAGACTGACCCATCTCAACTCCTATGCCATGACTAGCACCTCAACACAGCTGTGCCATCACATCCCTAAATCCCCTCAATGCCCTCATCTGCTTCCATTTTGGCAGGCAATGCAACAAGACCTCTGTGGGCAGTGACAGCTGCAACCTGATGTGCTGCGGGCGTGGTTACAATGCTTACACTGAGAGTGTGGTGGAGAGGTGCCAGTGCAAGTACTATTGGTGCTGCTATGTGATGTGCAAGAAGTGCCAGCGGACAGTGGAGAGATATGTGTGCAAGTAATGCAGGAGGCCCTGGAGCAGCCCATGCACTGAAAAAGCACTAAAGGACTTATGCTCCGAGACACTCCAGAGCATGTCTGGATATTTCATTAATCACAGGGGAAGCTGTGAGCTTTGGCTAGAAAAAGGGCCATGGTGGAAATCCTCATATTGACATTACCCAGGAAAACACACATTTTTGGGGAAAAGACCAGGCCTGATGTCTTTAGCCTCACCCCTTCCAGAGCAAGACAAACAGCTGCCTCCCCTGGGGCTGACCTGGTTTGTTCCAATTCTCAATCTCCAGCTGGGGACAAATAATTTATCACCCTGCGTGCATGGATCTCTTTCTCCCCTGGTTGCCAGCAGCCATTGTCTCTTTGTGGGAAGCTTTTGAAGGTGGCCTGAAAGCCAGGAGTGATGGATGGAAAAGGGTGTGGGGAGAGACAAGAGTGAATGCAGGGGAAGAAAGAAGTGCTGCTCCTGACTAAACATGCTGAGCAAATCATGGGCATGCACTTTTGGGGTGGCAAGCTGACCCAAGGCCACCAGATGCTCCAATTTCAAGACAGGTACATGTTCATTGTCTTCTGCAGCATCACACTTTAGAATTAGAGTCAGGCTTGGGTGTAGGCTGGTCTCTGACCAATTAATTGCTCCTGAAGAAAGACCTCTGCCACCCTCTCCTTTATCAGTGAGATCCATTCCTCTGTTCTTTCATAGCAATGAGAGAAAGAGAGAGACATTCTAATATCAAGGTGATGGGCATGCTATAAAAACTGAGACAAAAGAAAGGTCCATAGGGGATGTGGGTGGAAATAGTGGGATAGAAAGCGCTATTGAACTTCAGCATTAACCAATGGGGTCTTGGTAAGGACCAGGCCCGATGCTTCTGCCCCTGAACTCTCACCTGTGAGGTGGAGAAGCCAGTAACTTGGGTGTCATGTTCTCATTCTCACATCCTTTTCTCCCCTCCTCCCTTGCTCCTCCACACCAACGGTGGCAGCCTGTCTGCCTGCCCCTGTCTCTGAGCCAGGGTTCACGTACGAGTGCTGACAGTGAGTACTGAGTACATTGGCGCCAGGGCCCCTTTGTAGGTTTGGAGATGAGACTGAATCTTTTGATTTCTGCTTATTTATGTAGTGCCTTTTAAATAAATATGTTCGTGTCTCTGCCAATGATGGCTCTAAGCCTCATATGTTACCTAGGAAGGCTCCCCACTCTGCACCCCCCAGAACTCAGCTGGCCACAGAAGGGATGAGGCGATGCTGTCTCCCCTCTTTTCCTGGTAAAGGGACGGCAAAGCAGACATTCTGCATCCTTTCAGGAGATGAAATTGCAGAGGTGGCTTCATAGTTTAAAGGGAAAGGATGTTTATTTCCATTTGAAGATGCTTTTTCCCCCTCCTTCTGTATCTGCTCTGGTACTGATTCCATACTGCATTTGGCTGTTGTAGCCAGACACAGGTTTCCCTATGTGCATATAACAAGCTTTGGAGCATTTTTCTGGGTTGCTGCAGATCTAATCTCCCAGCAAAGCACTCACTCTTCTGGGATTTATTCCTAGTAGCAAAGAGCTTGAGTCTGGGGAAAGGATCCCTTACTTGTTTCTGATCTTTATAAATCATGGGTCAAACTGACCTCTGTGAGAGCTGGCAGCTGAAGGAGAGGTCAAAAGTGAGAGTGACTTTTGAATGGACTCCTCCCCGTTGTCTGTGTGTTGCACTGTGCTGGCCTGACAGTCTCAGTTCTCTCAGAACACACATCAAAGCCAAGATGAAAGCAGAGAGACACCAGCTGCAGCTTTCACAGATTCCTCTTCCTCTGACTGTAAGGGGAAGGATTTTTCTTTTTTCTAAAAGGCAATATGCTCAGGACATCTGTAGGGTGGGGCATGCTTGTAAACTTGATCAAAATTCTAGGGCAAAGCTCTTGTGGCCCTGGGGATTCTGTGGCAGCTGCTGATACATTTTTTTTTTAATTGTGGGTTTTTTAAATGGAATTAAATATGGAAATGAATAATTCTGCTGCTTTGCTTCACTCTCCCGTGTCATGGAATCTGTTCTAACACTTTATTGTACTCAGTCTCTAAATGTTAATGTGCTGCAGGTTTTGTATTGATAATGAATAGCTGCATCTCACCAGTTCTCAGCAGAGATCTGGAGGCAGTTTGAGATAAGCAGATGTGCTAGAAGTTAAAATGATCAGAGGTGAAATAGCTAACTGTTTACAATGAAATGCATATAATTAGATTTCAGCTTAAGGACTATTGTTTCAGACTATCTGCCGCCTCAGGCAGATAGCTCTGCATCAGCTATGCTTAGGCCCTCTGTAGTTAACTTTCTAGCCTTCGCAGCTGTGAAGAAAACTAACTTTCTATTTTTAAACAAAAGCTCAAATCTGGAGCTCATGCTGGTGGAGTGTTTGTTCTCACAAAATTTTATTCACAAAGAGAAGGGCGCTTCCAGCCCTCCTGGTTAGAGAGGGCTTCCCACTGTGATTGAGGTGCTGGGCTTTTTGAGCCTGCAACCAGCAAGTTTAGCCAGACCTACCCTCCTTTATTCCAATGAGTTAATGTTAGTGCTTAATTTGTAACTTAAATGCCTCCACCATAACCACTTCATTGCTGAATAACTACCAGATCCAGCCAGCAGAAGACATCGCCATGCCAGGCATACCATGAGCTGGAAATGCAGGTCAAATAGTGTTAATGAAATCTGTGGATACTAACTATTATGGAAGTGGGAAGAGCTATGAACACACAGCATGGCAAAATGATTTAGTGATGCCAGAAATGTGAGTAGGAAATCACAGAAGGAGATAGAACACTAGATGTAAATCTCCAGTGGTTTGAGAACAAACAGACCCTCTTGTGCTAAATATGGAAAAGCATCATTTCTGGAGCGGTTAGAGGATTGTCTCCCTTTGTCTGGCACTGGTGAGGTTGCACCTGGGAGGCATCATTCAGTTCTGGGCCTCTCACCACCAGACACACTGGCAAATTGGGGAAAGCTCCAAGTAGAGCAACAATAATAATTGGGGGTTGCAGGGACTGATTAATGAGCAGTGATTGAAAAGGTTAAAACTCTCATGTGAAGGGAACATGATACATGTGTAATGGAATGAAGGGCACAAACACTAAGGATTTATTTAGGGTGGTACAAGGGGATATAAGTAGATGTCATAGGCTGAAGATGAGAGGGAGTATGTGGGGGTGGGGGACAGACCCAGTGTCCAGTCCCCCAGCTCCAATGACTCATTATTTAGCCATAGTGGAACAGTTTCAGCAAGAGAGGTTGAGGGAGCCCTGCATCACAATATCCCATAGCTCCCCTGAGAGGCATGAGAGACCCTTGTTCAAAAATCTTTTCTCTGCCACTGACAAGAGAGGTAGGCTTGTTTCTTACAGCCCAGGTGAGTGCTCTAACCGCTGGCCTGAAAGGTATGAAGAGGGCACTGGCACTCCCACCACCTCTGGCCAGCTTTTGAATAGGACCTGTTCTGGTAAGATGGCCTCTGAGCACACCTGCTGGATTGGGTCTGATTTAGGCAAATGAACACCTCTCTTCCCCCGGTTCATGAATCACTCTGGCAGTCAGGCAAGAAATAGATCTCTGGATGCCTAGAATGAGACAGCAGTGTGGATGCCTAGAGACAGAAACTTAAGCGCCTACAGGGTTAAGAAGGAGTTTGGTAGACCGCTAAGTACCTTTATGGATTGGGGCCAGAGTGTTTAAAGAAAAAACTCTCTATCTCTGTTCTCCTTTATCCCATCACTTTCGAGCTGGACAGCAGCACCATGACACCCTGCTAAGATCATGCAACAAGAGGGATTGTCCCTGGGGATCTTCAGCTGAGCGATAGTGATGAGTCAACATAGATGAGTAAGATAGAGAAGGGTGCTGGGTCTCAGCCTGGAAGAACCTCTTTTGTTCCAAAAGTAGGTGGAAGGGGCAGCTAGTGAAATGGCCTTGGGGAGGCCACCAGAAGACAAATACCCACCTTTGGGGCTACGCATGAGTTGAGGAACACCATCTGTAGCAGACTCCTGATCTGAGTCCCCTGTCATAATTACAGGACTAGCTAAACCTCTGTCCCCTTTGTGGCTGTCTCTGAGTGTACTCACTTCAGTTGTACAGAACCTCATGCCTTTACCTTTCCAGGGGTGGAATTCTGCAATTCTCCCACTTTTTGACTGGGCTGTAGGCTACCCTGTGTATCCACCGTGCTAACCCGACAGGTGCGGCTGGGTTCAGCACCTGCAGTTCTTCCCTTCAGGAGTCTGTGACCAGTGTTGAACAGAGTGACCAGACAGCCTTCTTAAACCAAAAGTGTTTTTATTTTAGCAATAGGAACAAAGCATTTAGAGAAAAATGTAACCATGTTCAAACACATGGCAACAACTTGCTCCTGGCCATAGTAAGAGTGGGCTATTTAGTGCCCTGGTTGGAGACCTGTCATGCCAGGAGCAAGGGCTTGGTGAATAATTATGCCATGAAAATGGCTTATGTTAGTAAGGAAACAAACAACAGCTGGGACACCACCAGAAATAATATCCACCAGATGTTGGCTCATCTGACTGCTCTAGTGGACAAGACAGCTGGAGCCTGTTGCAGCCATGCCATCTGCAATCCCAGATACATTTTAAAAATGTGAAAGATAAACAAACAAATCAACAAATTATCATTAATTGAATCTGGTGCATTTCTGATCACTGTGGCCTTCCTTTCTCCCCTGTCCCTCCACACTGGACCACTTGTTTTTTTCTTTTTTGCTTTTGTGGCTGGTTTTCTGGGCACTGGGTCCAGTTTGGATTCATTAATGTTTAGTGTGTGCACCGTCCCAGAGACTATTTCTGAGGTAGGCTTTTTTAAATCAGCTTTTTGCTGTGGAAGAGATGAGAAGTGGTCTTATCTGTAGATCCTTAAATAATAGCTCTTTTCTCATTTGCATTCCTCAGCAGTTTCTGCAAGGCCAGTTCCAGGATGGGATAAAGAGGGAGGAGCCAGCAGAATATACCCCCACAATCTGTAGGTTCAGGGGAAGTCTCTTTCCAGAGTTTATTGAATGTTGGTTAGGTTTACAATTTTCACTTGCTGCTCAGTTCACTAGGAAGTGAATCCTGTCTGCGGCACTAAACTAGATTATAGGGTCTTGGCTTGGGGAGAGTTGTAAGAGGCTGGAAGGAAAGGAAACCTCCTTTTCCAACCAAAGGCAGTTAGTCAGCTGCCACTGCAGCCTCAGGTCTGTGTGTCACCTCTCTACCCCAATAGGGGAACAGATAAAGGATCTGGGTAGTAGTGGATCCCTGGCCCTCACCCCTCCAGTGATGGTAGTCCCTCATTGCTAGAGAAGGTAGGTTTGTGTGTGGTGGGGTGGAATTCTCTTTTTTCCAGAAATCTTTAAGCAGCCCCTAATTTGCATGAAATAGAGCAGATTGTAGCTTCTATTTGTTTACTCCTGCAGCTGGAGGCTTATCATAGTGTGAGCAAGAGCCTGGTGAATGATTACATATATGTGCAGGAGAACCATTTTTGCTTCTGCATACTATGGTCATTATTTAATATGAAGGGGCAGCCTGCAAAGACATGTGCCACTAGGCAATGCTCAATCACTATCCAAGCAGCTAGGCTGCATGCTGGTACTTGTAGTCATAACTTACTGTGCCTATGTTGAATATAAAGGCAGATACAGGCCATATCCAGCCTACAGCCCATACTTTGGCCGCCCATACTTTGGCCACCCCTGCTGTAAGTGGCTCTGTAAATCTAATCAAGAGTCCTGAAGAAGAGGTCGATGTAGCTTGAAAACTTGTATCTCTCACCAACACAAATTGGTCCAATAAAATACATTACCTCACCCACCTTGTCACTGAAAATCTAACTCATTTTAGACCTACGAGGGCAGCAGGTGAAAACAGGACCCATAGCTCACAGTAGAGGAAGTGTGTGGGCTCCTGACAATTCAACAGCACAGGTAGGAGCCTGCCCGCACGCTGGGCGGACTTGCTTGCTCACTCTAGACAAGGCCTGGGGGAGTGGCGGGGGCATAGTCTCAGCTTCCCATTATTTCTTTTCATCTCATTCTAGGATCCATTTGGCTAATGTTGATAATGCTCCTCTCGGCCTGTTTGACCCCACCCCAGATAATCTACACTGAAACTGCTCACACACAATGCAAAGGGGAGGGGTGCTGACGTGGTGTTCTATGCCTGACCATCATCATGTTTGCAATTAGCCAGAGAGCACCACTTCAAAGAGGGAGCAGCAGATCTGGTGAGCAGTTACTAAGCCTGATAAGAGAACAGGCACTTCACAGGATTTCCTTTAGTTCTGGGCAGGGGATCTATTCTTGCAGGAGCTGGCAAGTTCCAGTTAGCAGACAAAGCAAGGCCATCGATAGGAAAGATGGAAGTGGTCTTCGTCTTCTCTTCCCTGTTTCTAAATGGAGCAGGGCCCCTTACCCTCCTCCTGAAGGCTTCAGCTCTGCAGTGTGGGAGACATCCAGCTTCCTTCAACTCCCCCATATATTGTTGTTGTCCTTGAAGAATCATAAACGATTAGGGTTGAAAGAGACCTCAGGAGGTCATCTAGTCCAACCCCCTGCTCAAAGCAGGACCAACCTCAAATCATCCCAGCCAGAGCTTTGTCAAGCTGGCAGGGCCGGCGCTTCCACTAGGCGACCCTAGGCGGTTGCCTAAGGCAGCAGGATTTGGGGGGCGGCATTTCGGCGGCGACTCATTTCCTGGTGGCGATTCAGCGGCAAGAAAAGCGGCCGCTGACAACGCAGCTTCAGAGGAGCTGCCGCCGAAGCACCGCCGATTACGGCGGGGGAGCTCTGCCGCCTAGGGCGGCAAAACCCCTGGTGCCGCTACTGCAAGTAGTACTGGTGCTGCCAGCTGGGCCTTAAAAATCTCTCCACCTCCCTAGATAACCCATTCCAGTGCTTCACCACCCTCCTAGTGAAATAGTTTTTCCTAATATCCCACTGCGAAATAACTCCGTTGCTACATGCCAACAATTGCAACTTTAGGGCAGGTTCTGTCCTGCTGCTTTGTTCAGACTCTGTGCTCATTGTTAAACAAGACTTGCCTGTAGTGACTTCCACTCCATAAACACCTTCTGGAGGAATCATTGATTCACTGACAAGAGGCAGGTTTGCTCCTACCATGCAGACACACATACGTTTGGGTGCGGGGAGAGTTGTTTCACAGGCCTGGAAATCCTGCTAAATTGAGAACAGCTGAAGCTTCATCACTGGGGGAAGGGAGAAAGAAAAGAGTTCTGCCCTTCCAGGTGGAAGAAATTAAGGGCTCGACTCTTGTTAATACCAAACATATGCCTCCCTGGTTTAGCTGATCCAGGACAATAAAATGACAGGATCCTCATTACTGAGCTAACCTTAGTACTCAGAACTCTAATAGGCTGGAGGAGCTGTTTAAGACAGGAAAACAGATGACCCTATGAGAAAGGAAAGAGAAGCTCCCTGCCTCCATCTCCCCGCCTCAAGGCAAAGGGAGACAAACAAATGACTGGCTAATGCTCTACAAGAAGTTGACTCCTGCTTGCTGTCTCTTCTGGTTGTTATCCTGCTGAGGCTCCACTGCAGCCAGTTTGAAGTCTGAGTCTCTGTTTATGAACTGACTGGTGGGAGTTATTTCACAATTCATAGCTTCTGTTGGCTGAGTTCACACCATGGGCTCATCCTATTCCATCCCATAAACTCCCATAAACACCATGGGCCACTGTCCCATCCGTCTCTATTTCAAGAGCTCCCGGCAACTCCCCACCACCCTCTCCATCATCCCTGGTGCTCTCTGTGCACCTCCATATTAGGGTCCTGTATTCTCTCCCCACATGCCAGGGCATCTGTGTATTTATTTATTTTAGCGGCAAAGAGTCCTGTGGCACCTTATAGACTAACAGACATATAGGAGCATACGCTTTTGGGGTGAATACTCACTTCTTCAGATGCATGTAGTGCCACTACATGCATCTGAAGAAGTGGGTATTCACCCACAAAAGCTTATGCTCCTATATGTCTGTTAGTCTATAAGGTGCCACAGGACTCTTTACCGCTTTTACAGATCCAGACTAACACGGCTACCCCTCTGATATTTATTTTCGCCTCTCCCAACCCTCCTGTGAGGTAGGATTTCGATATGCAAGGATCACTGACCTGATTGCTGAAAAACAGCCATCTGTGGAGCATGGAATTTAACAGCATCAGTACACAGGTGTTTAGGACAGGAAGTGAAGTAGAATCCTTTATCCAATTGAAAATGCAGGAGGCATTTAGGGAGCTAGAATTCATGCCCATTGAAATTTGGCCAGGAGCCTGGGTTCAGCATGATGACTTCTCAGAAAATGCTATGAGTAATCGAGCTTGGTTTGATGTCCTCTGAAAATTGGCACCTTCAGCAGCATGATGCTCCCAGCTCCAGGATGGGGTTGTGGTAGAGAAATAAAACTGGCAAGAGACTGGGCCTAGCTTACATGTTATTGCCAGGAAACTGGATCATACCAGTCACGTTCTCTCTGAGGCTTGGGGTCAACTACCGTGTGTAGATCTCTCTGATTCTGCTAATGTATCGTGGGCACCTAGCAGTCTGGGAAGGAAAAGCCTGTGTCTACACTAGACTTTTTTCCTAACATTTCCCACTGGTGCTGCCAGCAGTTAGCTTCACCAGTAGGAGTGCAGTTGCAGGCCAGCTTCTGCTGTCTAGTCCAGCTCAAAGCATGACACAATGGTTAAAATGCTGGAGGAGCCAGTCTACCCTACAAGCCCTTCTGTTGCTATCACCTAGAAAGCTACATGTCCTAGAAGAGGATTATACTGCTGAAATCCCAGTAATGGGGTGGTTCAAGGGGAGGTGTTCTCCCCCTCTTAACTAATCAATGTGCTGTACAGCTAGAGGTACTGTCTTTCTAATGAGAGAAACTGGTTGTAATGCCATATTACATTCTGTCTCCTTAATCCCTTCCCCCTGCTTCAGTTAGATATAGGAGTCTCCTTCTCTTCCTCTCCTATTCTGCTGTGTGGTGTTCCACTGTAGAGATGGCTGCATTTATGCAGTGGGTAAAATGATTAAATAGAGAGTGTATGATTCATTAGTAAAGAGGTTTGGGATCCGTTTGCATTACAGGCAACAAAAATTTAAAACAAAATATTACTTTTAAGAAAATCTACACCTTCCTAGGGCTGAATCCATGACTGTAGTGGATTGTCTGTGTCCGATTTAGATCATGAGCTACTTATTATTTATGTCAGTGTAGTAGCCGTGTTAGTCTGTGTCAGCAAAAAGAAAACAAGAAAAATGCCTGTGGCACCTTAGAGACTAACGAAATACATTTGTTAGTCTCTAAGGTGCCACAGGCATTTTTCTTGTTTTCTTTTTGCTGACACAGACTAACACGGCTACTACACTGAAACCTGTCATTATGCAAGGCACTGCATTTAGCCGTATGGAGTGGAAATCCATCAACTTCATGAAAAAACTCGCACAGATACAGACAGACAATGCTGAAATACATTTGTTAGTCTCTAAGGTGCCACAGGCATTTTTCTTGTTTTCTTTTTATTATTTATTATTATTTTATTATAAATAATCCAGTACAGCAAAAACCTCTACAAATAAAACAACCCTGCAGCAGCACTAGCTCTAATACAGCAACATCAAGGTAAACTGGCCTTAGCATCTTGCAATAGGTGCTTCTGGCTCCTTCAAGGGAGCAGAGAGGCCAAAACCTGAACCCAGACCTCACCAAGAGTGACTTTAATCTCTGGGGTGAGACACGGTATGTGGGGAAGTTGCACCTCACTAAGAGACCATTCTCAAAGGCTGCTGTGGTCTTGGTTGACTTTTCCCACCAAATCAATGAGCAGCAGCAGTTCTGTCAGGCATCTCTTGCTCTTTCAGTCTTGCAATGAATTAGCTCCCTCTGGCGAAGTGTAACAGGCAAAGCATGTCAATGGACATTGTGTCTGTGTCCAGCATGTGCGTCTAGTACAGCCAATATGTGATATTTCAGTTTTATAAAGCTTTTCTTGGAAAAGATTCCCTGCTCTTCTCCCATTACACAGTAGGACTATGGGTGCAGCATCTAGATTTTCATTTGCACTGTAATTTCCTCATGGCAAGCTTAATGGGGAAAAGTGAGACTAATTATGGTCTAACACAGGGGTGGGCAAACTACGGCCCGTGGGCCACATCTGGCCCGCAGGCCCGTCCTGCCCAGCCCCTGAGCTCCCGCCTGGGGAGGCTAACCCCTCCCCCTGGAGCCACGCCACCTTGTGGGCAGCGCTCTGGGGGGTGGGACTGTGTGCTCCGACTGAGCCGCACGGCTGCCAGACATGCTGCTCTGAGTGGCATGGTAAGGGGGCCGGGGGGTTGAATAAGGGGCAGAGGGTTCCGGGGGGCAGTCAGGGAACAGGGAACAGGGGGAGGGCAGTTGGATAAGCGTGGGAGTCCCGGGGTCCTGTCTGGGGGCGGGGGTGTGGATAGGGGTCAGGGCAGTCAGGGGACAGGGAGAAGAGGGGTTGCAGGATCCTGGGGGGTGATTAGGGTTGGGGGGGTCTCAGGAGGGGGAAGTCAGGGGACAAGGAGCGGGGGAGGGATTGGATGGGTCGGGGATTCTGAGGGGGCAGTTAGGGGGCGGGAAGTGGGAGGGGGCCAGGATGTTTGGGGAGGCACACCCTTCCCTACCCGGCCCTCCATAAAGTTTTGCAACCCCTGGTCTAACAAATACATCTCCAAAGAGCTGTGGAAAGGGAATCGGAGAAAAAATCATGGGAAAATGTAAGAAAATTAGCTTTGGGAAAGTTAGGTTTTCTCTGCATTAAAAGTAACATTGGTTTAAGATGGGTGCCCTGCTACTTTGCCCATTTTGCTAACAAGAGAAGATGCATAGCAAAGCTTGTAAATAAAATTGTCCACAATAGATCATTTTCATGTGTCCACCAAAAGCTTGGGGGAGATACACAGCCCTCGTATAAGGCACTAACATCAAACAAACAGGCTTCCTGACTAACAGTGACATGCACAGAGCCCCCTGTGGGACCATGAGCGCGGGAATCATAACCAGGCTTGCAGGAACAAACTTCTCTCAGCGTTTTGCCCAGGGAAACTTCCTGAAATTCACAGTTCATTTACCTGAACATACAGAGGATGAGACTTTGCCCTGTACACAGGCAAATGGTATATTCCTGAGGAAAAAATGGTATTTCATAATGGTCAAGGTTTAGAAATGCTGCTCCAGACATGTACAAAGATACAAGTTATTTTAAAAAATAACCACCAAAACCCCATAAGGTGAAGTATACATTGAAACTATAGAAATCAGTATATTGGTGCTTAGATACAAGTGATAGGCAGCAACCAAAATCTTAATAGACCCTTTCATCTTGCCTACACTTGGATTTTTGAGCCTGTAATTCCCAACTGGTACAGTTCCACTGGTGATAGTACTGCTGGGAGCTGTAGCATCAGCCAGGCCTGGACACTTTTATCACTGTCATCTAACTCTGATGATTTGCTCCAAACAGAAGTGTGATCATATGAACATAGGAACTGCCAGACTGGATCAGACCTTTAGTCCATCTCGTCAAGTATCCTGTCACACTGGCCAATACCAGATTCTTCAGAGAATGGCATAAGAACCCTGCAGTGGGTATATGTGGAACAATCTGCACCCCACATAGGTCGCATCCTGATTTCTAATAATTCAAGATTGATGTAAAACCAAAAACACACGGCTTAATAACCATTCAAAATTGTAATGAATCATTACTCTGGATATTCTTGATATCTATATAAATTCCCAATCCCTTTTGGAATCTTGTCAAGATTTTAGCCTCCATCTCTTCCACTGGCAATGAGTGCTACAGCTTAAACACATCATGCGTGAACAAGAATTTCCTTTTAACTGTTTTGAATTTCCTACTTTTTAATTTCACTTACTGTCTTGTTCTTAGATTATAAAACAAGGAGAATGGAAGCCCTCGATCTACCTTCCCTATAACATTGATACTTCTATCATATACCCTCTTATTTGTCTCCTTTGTAAGGTAAATAATCCTAGTCTTTTCAATCACTCCTCTCATTAATTTTTCCATATCTTTGATCATTCTCACTGCTCTTCTCTGACCCCTGCCTCCAGTTCTGCAATATCCTTTTTTAGACAGAGTGACTAGTACTATACACAGTATGGCAGGTCAGGCTGCACCATTTATTTATATATTCCACTTCAGTGGACTGGAAGGTGTCACTGGGGATTTCCAGGACCTTGAATATTTGTCTCCGCTATTGCAGAGAGAAGAAAAGAAAAGAAAAGAAAAGAAAAGAAAAAGAAAAGGGGTAGGTTCTTTCACCTCAAAGGGACTACTAGGAAATTAAGACCCTTCCTTCCTGGGCCAGGCATATCAACCAAAACCAACACTGAAAACAAAAAAAGGAGAACAAAAGCCTCTCTCTGATGTTCCTGGTCTCTGACCCTCAACAACCCTCAGGGGTTTTCCAAGTATTTACTCGGTCCACTGTTTTCTTGTACTTCAGAGTATAATTAGACAAGTAACAAAACAAAATCTCTTTCTGAGATCCTTTATCCTTCCACGACATAATCTAAAACTTTCCCCTCCAGTATGCTGTTAGTACCATACTAAAATCTTAAATAACCAAAGGAAAACCCCTACAAACAACTTTTTTTGGAAGCTGGCCCCAAAAGTACTACTAGTTAAAATAAGGGCCCTTTTTCCCAAGAGCACATATTTTGACCAAAACCCTCACAGAAAAGGTAACGGAAAAAGAAGAGGGAACACTCAACCCACCCATTTCTCAGGTGATCTTGGACTCTAGAAAGACAACCCACAAAGTGTTTGTCTACATTCACTAAATTACCCTGGCTTCATAGTCTTTTTTTCAAGAGCACAATAACCCTCTCTGAGACCATATAGCCTCCACTCAAGGAGACAGTTGCAACCCCATGCAGTATCTTTGGGGACCACTATATTAAATACATGAAGACAAAAAGGGGAGGCAGGGGCTTTTGGTATAAAAAGGCTGATTTAAACTGACACAGGATTTTCTTTCTGATCCAGCAAACTTTTTGTCTAAGGGAGCTCCACTCCTGCTGAAGGCTTGGAAAGGCTTTGGTACCATAAGTAGAGCCCTGCGTGGATACCAAATTTATATCTGCAGGTGCAGATACCTGAGGAGCAGTAGGGCTCTACCTGGAACGGAAACGACAAAAGCAACCGCACATCTGGCCACCGCTTGCAGGAGCCAGCGTCCCGTGTGCATAGGCGCCAACTTTCCCCGGTGCCGGTGGGTGCTCATGCCCCTCCGCCCCCGGCCCAACTCCACCCCTTCCCTGCCCCCATTCCAAACCCTTCCTCAAATCCCCGCCCTGGCCCCATCTCCTTCCCTTAGCGTGTCGCATTTCCCCTCTTCCCCCCCGTCCCAGGCTTGTTTGGCACGGCAAGCTTGGGAGGGAGACGAAGCGGAGTGGCGGCCCGCTCAGGGGAGGAGGCAGAGTGGAGGTGAGCTGGGGGGTGGGTGCGGGGAGCCTGGCGGCCGGGGGTGGAGGAACCACTCCCTGCCTCAGCTCATCTCTGCTCCACCTCCTCCCACCAGCGCGCCGCTGCTCCGTTTCTCCTCCCTCCCAGGCTTGCTGTGCCAAACAGCTGATTCGCACGGCAAGCACTGGGAGGGGAAAGAAGCAGGACGCAGTGGCGCGCTGAGGGGAGGAGGCAGAGCGGAGGTGAGCAGGGGCGGGAAGCTGCCAGTGGGTGCTCTGCACCCACCAATTTTTCCCCGTGAGTGCTCCAGCCCCGGAGCACCCACAGAGTCGGTGCCTATGCCCGTACGGGCAGCTCCTCCAGTGTGGCTGTACCGTCTATAGCCCTGCCCATGCGAGTGGGCACCAGGCTAAGTGATTTGCATGCTCCCGGTCTAGCACGACCAGGGACAGCTGCCACTGAGCCTGGTGCCTGCCCCAGTGGGCGGGGATGGTACAGCCATACCAGAGGAGCTGCCCATGCAAGGCACTGGCTCCTGTGAGCGGCGGCCAGATGTGCAGCTGCTTTCACCGCTGCTGTTCCCGGTAGAGCCCTGCAACTCCTTGGATATCCGCTTTATATCTGCATCTGTGGACATACATTTGGTATCCGTGCAGGGCTCTACCCATGAGACTGATGGGTGAAGCCTGGTACATTTGGTGTGTGTTTAAACTTGTTTATTGTTTTAAAACATTTTCTCTGTAATGCTTTTACCTTAAGAATAAAGGTACTTCTGAGAAAGCTGTGTGGTCACCTGTAACTGGTGGCAATATACTGGTCATGGTCCTAGAAGAAAAAAGCACAGCCCAGGTGCTGGCCATGAGGCAGACTGACTCGCAGGGACCATCACAGTGTAAGGCAGCTGGCTGTGTAGCCTTAAAACCTCCCACTCAGAAGGGAGTGGAACAAGGGTGTCTACCCAGAGATAAGTGAGGGCAAGAGTCCTGAAACCTAAGTGGCCACTCCCGGAGTGTCCATAGCAGCTACATTTGTAGTTTACCTTGACACTGACACTGACTAATGCACAGAAATAATTTAGATTCTCAGCCATGTCTTTACTTTCTTTAATAGTCCAGCGGCCCCACCAATTATTTCTCAGGCCTTGTCTACACCACGTAATTTTGTCGACAAAAGTCAGCGTCAGGCTCTGCCTCAGGCTGCTTTCGTCAACCAAGATGGCGTCCGGTCGTTTAACTTGGGTGTTGCCTCTACTAATATGGCGGCCGGGCGCTCCTCCGCCACTCCCGGCCCCGGAAGTAGTTGCGCGGAGGCATCGCATCCCTTCCTAAGATGGCGGCGGGGACAGCAGAGACGCCGCCGCCGCCGCGGCTCTCCGAACTGCTGGAGTCCGGCTGGCAGCTCTTGGACGAGGTGGAGGCCAGTACCGAGCCCTCCTCGGGGGCCCCGGCGCTCCAGGACAAGGTCCGGCGGGGGCTCGACCTCCTGCAGCGGGCAGCCCGCGGCGTGGCGCAGCTCGACCTCTTCAGGTGCGCGGCCGAGCTGCCCCTTCGGGGGGCGGAGGCTTCGGGCCGCGCCCCCCCTTCCCCGGTTCTGCGGCTCCCCCGGGCGCCCCGCCCCTTCCCCTGTTCTGCGGCCCCATCCCCCCGGGCGCCCGCCCCCGCCCCCCCCCGGCTCTGTGGCCCCCTCCCCTGGGCTCTGTGGACCCGACCAACTCATCGGGCCACCTCTGTCCCCGCACTCGGTGGACGAGCCTGCTGCATGTCGCTTGGGCGGGGCCGGGCGGTCAGTCTCGGGGCCTGCTGTCGGTGCTGGGAGCGCAGGTGTAGACAGGCCGCGGGTATTTGAAGCCCCACATCATCGAACCCTTCCCAGATCTTAAAATGGCCCCAGTAGGCAGCAGCTCCCTTACACCGGGGCTCGGGCTGTGGCTAGGAACCTGAACTGGTGTCACCAGCAGTGGGAAGGGTTTGTGAAATATCCCTAATACAGTCAAGATTATGGGCAGTTAGCAACAGAGCTTTGGTTAGGATCTGGAACTCCCAATGTTCGGATCACTGAATCTTGCTTCTCTGGTAAATAGAGTTTCCAAGCAGCCGGTATGAATGAAAATCCCAGATATACTGTTTGTGGTAGGTGAGAGGGGAAACCCACCCCCACCCTGCTGCCACCTCTGTGGCAGTTTAGTGGTTAAGTTTTACAGAAGGTGAAGAAGCATTTCAAAGAGTGTCAGAACAGATTTGGCTTTGTGCAGAATTATAAGATGTGTATATTCGCTCAACTTCATAAAGTGCAATAGTTTTTTAAAAATGAACAACATTCTTGATAGAGAAGCAAAAAGCTACATATTAGTTTTATACTACTTTATTTTTCAGAGTCCCCCCCCCCCCCCCCCCCCCCCCCCTCCATGCAAAAACTACCCTGGAATGCAGCCACCACCTTGCTGATTGGCTTTCACAGCCCATCAGTTCTGCAACTTGGTCTGTCAGAGGGATTGTTTCATAGTGGCATGAAGTGCTCTATCACCTAAGTGCTAAGCATCCTGCTTCTATTTTCTTGCTGGTCCTGTTATTCAATGGGCTGGTTTGCTTCTTGCTGGCCCCTATTAATCAATGGACTGGTCTACAACTATTTTAGGAGTGCATAACAATCCATAGAACATGGTGATGCGGAAAGACCTAAACCAATTGCTAAAGAGCATTGTATGTTGTGAGTATTCTCTCTGGGGCCTTGTCTAGGCTAGGATAAAAGCTATGGTGATATAAAGTATTAGCTAACACATTCTAAAAACCCATATTTTATCCTAGTTTAGACAAGGCTTCAGAGCTTGCACTACAGGAGTTTTCTTCAGCTGAGGAAATGTGTTCCATCCATCCCTTCCTTTTGGTCCTTCTCCCATTGCGGAGATGTGTAGCTTACAGGTCTCTTCCTATGCACACCATAGGCGTGAACCCAATGCAGAGGTAGAGGAAGATCTTATTTCTCTTTCAGCCAAAATGAAGACCTGGAGGAGATTGCATCTGCTGACCTGAAGTATCTGCTGTTACCTGCTTTGTTGGGAGCCCTCACCATGAAACAGGTCAATCTCAGCAAGCGGCTGGAGCATGTGCAGAGTGCTCGTGCCCACTTCATGGACTTCCTGAAGCTGTGCAAGAACTACCAGATCGGCAAGTTCCACCTTCCACCAACACCAGAGAGTCCTAATGAAAATGAGTCTACAGAGAGTACTTCTGGGGCTGGCCCAGCTGCCAGACAGGCCAGTCTGGTGGCCATGGCATCTAGTAGACAAGCAAAAATTGAAAGGTAGGTCTTTCGTTTTTTTCTTATTAAAGCAGTTGGAGATACAAAATAAGGGGTGGAAAAGTAGAATATTTCACAGTACAAAATGTACAGTATGATATTATAGAAATGAATATAAAATGGTAAAGATAACAGTTTGAATTGTAATTAAAGTGAAAAAAATCATCCATTTATTAAATACATACATTCTAATTTTCAAGGTATTCACCATTGGTATCATTTAATACTATTAAGTTCTCCCTGGGCAGGAGAGCCCTTGATTTACTACAGCATTCATTAATAGGCATGTTGATTACAACTTCTATTCAGTAGTTGTAATCACTCGGGTAACTAAGACCCCATCTTGCGCAGAGAGGGACCATTTGTGCAGTATTTACCAGATTGGAGCCTAAAGTTGTAAATGAGAGGAAAAGCAATATTACCAGAGCCTCTATTTAAGGGGTGGCCAAACTTACTGACCTGCCAAGCTGCATACGACAATCTTCAGAAGTTCAAGAGCCGAGGCACCCCTGCCAGAGCTCAGGGTTTTGGCCCTGCTCCTGCTGAAGCCCTGAGCCCCAGCAGGTGCACCCCAGGGGGCTGAAGGCCCAAGACTCCCCTCCCTGCTGGGCAGAAGCTCCTTCCCCATCGCGAGACAGAGGTCCCAAGCTCTTCTTCCCCAACCCCTGGTCTGGTAGGTGGAGAATGGTTTGCAGGGGTAGGCGCTGGAAAAGAGCCACATGTGGCTCACGAGCCACATTTTGGCCACCACTGCTCTATTTCAACCTAAGATTGTTAGGTGGTAGAATTTTATTGTATTGAAGTAGCACCCAAAGGCCCTTGTTGGATGCTGTTGGGCACTGTACAAATACAAACACGGTCCCAGCCCCGAAGAGTTCATATTCTAAGAGAAATGGATTTGGGATGGTAAAATAGTATCATTTCAGTGATCCAATTGTCTCCAAAGCATTTTCTCTGATAAGTGTATGGTGTTTTTCCTCTCTCAAAGTCCTCAGTACTGCTACCTCTTCTTCAGCATAAGCTTTAGTACAACAATTTAAACAATACCTACTTTACATATTGTATAATGTGCATGTAAGGTCACCTCTTGCTATAAAACCAAGGTAGTTGACAATAATATGTATATTGGTGTGGGGGGGAAACGGTGACATTGTCTCTGTAGATTCTGTTCAAGGGCAAGCTGCAGTCTGTTCTCTGATCTGGGAAGTTGGGCATTTCCATTGGTTTGATGTCAGCAGTGAGGAATCACGTTGACTTGGATAAAGACAAGCATAGTTCACACAAACTGGGAAAGATTTTCTTGTGTGGATTCACCAATACACCTCAGTCCAGACAAATGGCACCTCCTCCTTATATTCCAGGTCTGCATGTTCCTGCTGCCTCTTCCCCCTCACCCTCCATCACCCCAAGTGCATGGACAGGGGCGGCTCTACCAAATGTGGCGCCCCAAGCAGTCGCCGCTGAATTGCCGCCGCGGCGGGAACAGCGGCGGACCTGCCGCCGAATTGCCGCCGCGGCGGGAACAGCGGCGGACCTGCCGCCGAATTTGGGATGCCGCCCCAAATACCAGCTTGGAAAGCTGGTGCCTGTAGCCGGCCCTGTGCATGGAGGCCCTCAATAGTAACTGGTAGGAATGTGGTAGAATTCTAAAGTCTGGGGAGTAGTAATAAAACGTGTGGTGTCCTTGGAGTAACTTATTTGAAGAGCAAAAAGAACAGGAGTACTTGTTACACCTTGGAGACTAACCCATTTATTTCAGCATACGCTTTCGTGGACTACACTTCACTTCATCAGATGGAGGAATTTTTCCCCCTGCTGATAATAGTTCCTCCTAATTAATTAGCCTCTTACAGTTGGTATGGTACTTCCATCTTTTCATGTTTCTCTGAATGTATAAATATCTTCTTACTGTATGTTCCATTCTATGCATCCGATGAAGTGGACTGTAGTCCACAAAAGCTTATGTTGAAATAAATTTGTTAGTCTCCAAGGTGCCACAAGTACTCCTGTTCTGTTCTTTTTGCTGACACAGACTAACACGACTGCTACTGTGAAACCTGTCATTATTTGAAGAGGACTGCCCTACTTCAAAGTATTAAGGTTGGCTAGGATGGGGTCACTTCCCTTGTACAGCTCCAGGAGGGAAGCTGGAGGTCTGGTCCTTCAGTTGCTTAGCATTATGCTTCTCCAGCCCCTCAGTATTGAATTTAGTAAGAGATTCTCCTGAATGATCTGCCCTTGAACCCCTTTAGTTTCCCTCTCCTTGGTTCTTAGGGCTAGTCTACACTACCCGCCCGATTCGGCGGGTAGTGATCGATCTTCTGGGGATCGATTTATTGCGTCTCATCTAGACGCGATAAATCGAACCCGGAAGTGCTCCCCGTCGACTCCGGTAATCCAGCTCGGTGCGAGGAGTAAGCGACGTCGACGGGGGAGCGCTAGACTTCGACTTTACAGGGTCCACACCGCGAGGTGAGTCGAGGGAGGTACGTCGACTTCAGCTATGTTATTCACGTAGCTGAAGTTGCGTACCTTACATCGATTTCCCCCCCCCCCACCCCTCGCAGTGTAGACCAGCCCTTAGTGTTTTATTCTGATGACCCCAGAAACGATTCCCTAGCTGAGTTTGTTAATCACTGAAACTGGGCATAAGGGCCTAGCCTTAGAAGCATTTTGTTTTAAATAATAATCCCATAAAGTAATAAAACAGCTCCCTGTTTTCTAGTTCAGGTGTCCTTTTGCACTTTGAACTCAAAGATTCAGACTTTGAAGCCCAGATCTCTGTCTAGCTAGGAATTACTGCATCCTGTAGGATCCCCTCTGATATCTTTATTTCCTAAGAAGGGTCTAATTAGCTCTCCTGTTGGTGGTCTCAGCAGGGGCACTAAAGATGAAGTTTGAGTGCCCCTTTCCTTCAGGTGATCCCTCCATTAGGCATATTGGTTGTATTGTGTGGGGGAAACTCATTGCCTCTGCCCATGCATTATCTATTCTATGCATAGGTGGCTTTAGTACAGCTTCTACCATAATAAAATGTACTTGAGGAAAAACCAAATGACCCTTACTGGAATATTTTATGCATCATGAGTGGTTTTTTCTATTTGGTTTTTCCACCAGGTACCCATAGTGGCTATTGTTGGAGAAGCTCCTGGGTGTTAAGTACTCCCTTACTTGTAGTTATTCACACATCCTGTCAGCATGACTTTTCTCTTTAAAAAGCTAATTTCCTGAAGATGGCACTGGAACCACTTTAAAATTGTATCTCTGGTTTTCGTTAATGGTCAGCAGGCATCTTGGAATCTCAGCCAGCCTCTTGTTTGAAATGTATCTGATTCAACAGCAAAGTGGAGATACCTGCAGCCAAGGTCTGCTCTACCCACACTGCAGTAATGAGCCATCAAAAACTCCCCTTTTTGTATATTTTTTTTGAGTTCCCAAAATTGTATTAGGCACCTCACGAAGACAGGTGAAGATCCCATGCTTGCTCCAAAGAGCATATAATCTAAACTTGATCTGACACATCAAAGAAGGATAATAACCAGACAAAGAAAGGGAGACTAGCAGATTTCCTTCTTGTATTGAGCTATACGCATGTGACTTTATATATTCCCAGTAGCCTTACAGGGGAAAGGGAAGGCCTTTAGTCAAGAAGATAAATCCCCCTGCTGGATGCTGATTAGTATGGGAAGAATGTTCTTGTACTCCATGTTTGGGTTCTCAAACTATAGTTTGTGGGGCACTTTGCAGATGGTCTCCAGAGAGTGGGCTGGTCATAAGGTGCTGACTTGTATTGAAATATATTACTTTACTTTTCCCTGTAAGCCACTGCTGTAGTTCTGTTGGGATGTGTTCTAATTGTGAATTTCAGGGGTACTTGTTTCAAAAGGTAATTTCTCTAATAAAATGTGATGCACCCTATGACAACATCCTGAACACTCTTTGCTCTACAGTCAGCTGTGTCAGAATACCATCTGTTAAAAAGTTGTTTGAAAGAGGTTCCTTAAATAGTCCTATCTCTCCCTCCCTGAGGCAGATATAAGCAGAAGAAGGAGGTGGAGAATAGGTTGGCCTCCATGAAAGCTTTTGTGGAGAGTGGCCAGGCAGAGGAGGAACAGATACGGGAATTCTACCTGCTTCAAATCCAGAAGTGGATCACTACAAGCCTGGATGAAATCGAGAGCATTGACCAGGAAATGGTGATTTTAAGAGGGAGGAATGCACTAAAACAGGTATGAGATTTGGGATATGTAGTGGGATGTGGGGCTTGTAGATTTTGTGTAGAACAGGGGTTGATGATGAACATTGGTGAGACTGAAACAAAATGAGATTATCAGATGGTTTCAATGGCAGATCTTAGTGTACTTTCATATGTGAAGTCATGGGTTAAAATCCTACATAGGTCACAAGTGGAATGAATGAAGGGGTCTCTGTTTAATGCCTAATGCAGTGTTTCCCAAACTTGGGATGCCGCTTGTTCAGGGAAAGCCCCTGGCGCGCCCGGCCGGTTTCTTTACCTGCCGCGTCCGCAGGTTCGGCCGATCGCGGCTCCCGCTGGCTGCGGTTTGCTGTGCCCGGCCAATGGGGGCTGCGGGAAGCGGCGGCCAGTAAGCCTCTCAGCCTGCGCTGCTTCCAGCAGCCCCCATTGGCTGGGCACAGCGAACTGCGGCCAGCAGGATCCGCGATCGGCCTGAACCTGCGGACGCGGCAGGTAAACAAACCGGCCGGGTGCGCCAGGGGCTTTCCCTGAACAAGCAGCGTCCCAAGTTTGGGAAACACTGGCCTAATGGATATTTGTCTGTATTAACAAACCAGGACCAAATTTGACATGGCCTTTTCTAGTTGTGGGCTGTCAAGGCTTGAAATAGGAAAGTGTTGCACATCAGACTTGAGGTACATTAAGGACTGCTGGGGAAGGTTTGCCCTATTTCCCTACACTATGCCAGATTGTCAGCCCCTCACTCTTAAAATAATCTGTAACAGTTAAAATAATAATCCCAGTGATGTTTTAAACATGCAGTCTTGGCTTTCAGAATGTCCAGGTGCCATCTGAAAGGAGTGACCCTGTTGAACAGTAAAACCCCCTTCAGCAATATATGACATCTGTATCATACAGAATGATGCTGCTTTCAAGAGTTCAAGCTTTGTGCTGTTCACTTAAAATGTCTGCTGGTTAGAATTAGAAACGCATTAAATGGGTATTGCATAAAATATTCCAGCTTTATTTGAGACATAGACTTGTTTTATGCACTTCAGTGACCTGTCCCTGTAGTACTGTCAACTGGGGTGACAGCGCTCTGCTCACCTACAGTGCTCTGAGGTGGTAGAATTATTGCTCGTGATAGGATTTACTGAGTGGCACATGTGCCATGTTTGGTCCCTGGGAGAAATAACTGTTCTTGTTTCTTTCCTTCGGGTTAATGTAGCTCATCTGCAGCTGCCTCATGTTTTATCAGCTTTTTGCTTTCATCCAGGACTGGAGTGCCTGAGGCATAGGGAAGTGACGTTACATGCTGAAGCTCACCTAGGAAGTTTATGGCGTAGCATGGGTTAAGGCCGGAACTTGTCAGACTCATGGTATCTCCACACTGCAGCTGGCGTGTGATTACCAGCACCGGTAGATAAGTGCACTTGGTCTGCTCGAGCAAGTATGCTAAAAACAGCAGTGTGGTCATTGCGGAAGATGGTGGCTCAGGCTAGCCATCTGAACTTCGACCCAGGGGATCAGGCGGGTTGGACTCAGGCAGGAAGTCCGAGCCGCTGCCTGTGCCACAACATCCACACTGTTGTTTTTAGCTCACTAGCTCAAACAGCTAGCACTAGTCTGTTTCTCCTTGCTGGGAATCACACCTCCCAGCTGCAGTGTAGACGTACCCTCAGTACATTTCTCTGACTGCAGAGGTGGCACTCTTCTCATGCTCTGCACTAGAGGACATGGAGGGGGATGCAGGGGAGGTTATTCTGAAAGTAAATCTTCTGTTTGCTTTTTGTTTCTCATCTCAAGGCATCAGCACCTCCTCAGACTTCTCAGCATCCCAGGACTGCAATGAAACCTTTCATTCTCACCCGGGACGCCATGCAAGCTAAGTATGTTGCGCCATAATAATGTTGGATGCAATCTCTGTCATGCGGCTCTGTTTTCCTGGAAGTAGTGAGCACAGTGCTGCTTGGAATGTGTTTACAAAAGGCTAAGCTGGGCTCAGGGCATTCTTCCACGTCCAAAGGAAATATTTCTTCAAGACTTGCACCAAATCAGGATGGCTTTTATTGTATGCGGTGGGTCTAGAGCCTGTAAGATATCTCCTCCCACTTTTAATTTTCTTAATTCCCGTCTACCAGCATGCTCCAGTATACTATCCTATGCCCCCTCCTCCTAGTGAGGAGGAGGAAGAGAAGATCATCTTAGCAGCATCTCTCTGTGAAGTGCACTGATCCAAGAGTACCACCATATCTGTGGTCTGTTTTCTTTATATTTGGTTAACTGGGGACAGTTCCCATCTGGCAAGGCTTCCTTTGCCCCTCTCTGAGCCCTCAATGTGTCATAGCAGCATCACTGTTGCTACTCAAGCAGAAGGTCTCTTAGAACTTCCTTTACCAATCTAGGGCTTGAAACAGAACCAAGGAAGGAAAGAAGGTTGGTGGCTAGTAGGCAGTCTGAGTTGGCTCATTATGCCTCTCTTTGCTTCACCTTTGTTAGAGTTCCCTTCTCATCCTGTGTTTAAAGGAAATTTTACTCCTGCCAACCTTGAGATCTTGGATCTATCCCTAGGAGTGAGGTGCACATTTGTTCTCAAAGGATCTGGGTAACTCTGGTGTAGTTTGTCAGTGTCAGTCTCTAATGTGAAGTGTCAATGTTTTAGAACCAGTGAAAGCTGTGACTTCAGAAGCAGTCTGTCCATCAGTCTAATGACAAACTCAGGAAAAGACTGTCATGTAAGCCAAAATAAATAACCTTGATAGTAAAGCATAAGATGTTACTTACTAGAGAATCTGCTGTGTTTCTTGAGAAACACACACAACTCCTTAATTCTAGCTATTAACAGGAAGTGCACTGAATGGGTTCAGGATTTTATATTTGTTTACCTACCAGTTAATTGTATTGGAAGGAGTATGATTGCCAGGTCTTTTGTCACCATCCTGTGCCTACGCTTTTTGTCATGTTCACAGTATTGCCTTTGTTGGGATTTTTTCATAGATTCTAGGGCTGGAAGGGACCTCGAAAGGTCATTGAGTCCAGCCCCCTGCCCTCATGGCAGGACCAAATACTGTCTAGACCATCCCTGATAGACATTTATCTAACCTACTCTTAAATATCTCCAGAGATGGAGATTCCACAACCTCCCTGGGCAGTTTATTCCAGTGTTTAACCACCCTGACAGGAACTTTTTCCTAATGTCCAACCTAAACCTCCCTTGCTGCAGTTTAAGCCCATTGCTTCTTGTTCTAGCCTTAGAGGCTAAGATGAACAAGTTTTCTCCCTCCTCCTTATGACACCCTTTTAGATACCTGAAGACAGATATCATGTCCCCTCTCAGTCTTCTCTTTTCCAAACTAAACAAACCCAATTCCTTCAGCCTTCCTTCATAGGTCATGTTCTCTAGACCCTTAATCATTCTTGTTGCTCTTCTCTGGACCCTCTCCAATTTCTCCACATCTTTCTTGAAATGTGGTGTCCAGAACTGGACACAATACACCAGTTGAGGCCTAACCAGCACAGAGTAGAGCGGAAGAATGACTTCTCGTGTCTTGCTCACAACACACCTGTTAATGCAGCCCAGAATCATGTTTGCTTTTTTTGCAACAGCATCACACTGTTGACTCATATTTAGCTTGTGGTCCACTATAACCCCTAGATCCCTTTCTGCCGTACTCCTTCCTAGACAGTCTCCTCCCATTCTGTATGTGTGAAACTGATTGTTCCTACCTAAGTGCAGCACTTTGCATTTGTCCTTATTAAACTTCATCCTGTTTACCTCTGACCATTTCTCCAATTTGTCCAGATCATTTTGAATTATGACCCTATCCTCCAAAGCAGTTGCAATCCCTCCCAGCTTTGTATCATCTGCAAACTTAATAAGCGTACCTTCTATGCCAATATCCAAGTTGTTGATGAAGATATTGAACAGAACCGGTCCCAAAACAGAGCCTTGCGGAACCCCACTCGTTGTACCTTTCCAGCAGGATTGGGAACCATTAATAACTACTCTCTGAGTATGGTTATCCAGCCAGTTGTGCACCCCCTTTATAGTAGCCCCATCTAAGTTGTATTTCCCTAGTTTATTGATAAGAATATCATGCGAGACCGTATCAAATGCCTTACTAAAGTCTAGGTATACCACATCCACCGCTTCTCCCTTATCCACAAGACTCGTTATCCTATCAAAGAAAGGTATCAGATTGGTTTGACATGATTTGTTCTTTACAAATCCATGCTGGTTATTCCCTATCACCTTACCACCTTCCAAGTGTTTGCAGATGATTTCCTTAATTACTTGCTCCATTATTTTCCCTGGCACAGAAGTTAAACTAACTGGTCTGTAGTTTCCTGGGTTGTTTTTATTTCCCTTTTTATAGATGGGCACTATATTTGCCCTTTTCCATCTTAGAATGTGTTTATTTAGCTAAGTAAAGGACTGGATTCTGAGCTTGGTTCCTAGTTGCTTGGTGTTCTACAGCAAGCATGTATCTAGGGGTGTCGTCCATCCATACCCTTTGGGGTGAATGGATGCTGCTTCAAGGGTCCTAACAGCTGAGCATGTCTCTGCCTTTTAGACGTCTGGGATGATCTCCGTGGATGTCAGGTTATTGGAGAGCAAATTGCTGTAGGCTTGAACTTGATATAAATACATTAGTTCCAGTACAAATCATGTTTATGTCCCACACAGCATTACAGGTAAATGTAAGGTGTCCCAAAGTAGGTATGTGTGTCATAATGCATATTAGAAGTTTCTAGCCAGTAGTGACTTGAACTGCAACTGTTGAGAGCCCCAAGTCCTCAGAGGAGGTGTTGATTGCAACTACTTGTGCAGAATAACAGCATATATCCAGAGTTCACAGGTGTGTGTGTGTGTATGGATTAAGGCATAGTGGCAGACTCCAGAATAGAAGTAGCTCTCTCCCAGAAGATGGCAAAGTATAGTATGCAACCAGTTTGCTGTTTCCCTATCCTTTCTGATAAAGGACACCACAAGGCCACATTACAGGCTGTGGGACAGAGTGAAACAGGCAATGGAGAAAGAGACATTTCTAGCCTTATAGCAATATTACTGTAAAGTCCAATTTGAGGGGGGAAATTAAGAAAAGAAAAAAGTTTCCAGAGGTTGGTGCTTGCCCCTTTGCTGTTCCTAGTGAGCTTAAATTCTCTTGATGGAGGGGCAGTGACACAATACAGCAGGCGCTCTAGGAGATGGAAGGGTATGCGTGTAAAGTTACTAAATGGGAAGATTGTAGGAAGGGGAAATCAATGAAAGCATCCAAATCTGTGTTCTGCACTGACTGATAGAGTAAATAAAACGGATCGTTGCCAGATCTTCATTATGGCCATTGATGCAAAAATGAATAAGCCAAATAAATGGAACTGAGCTAAAAGCAGCAGGAGACTGTATCAGTTACACCCTGACTTTGACCGATGAGCCTAATAATGAACAGAAGCAATAAGGATTCAGTAGTCCTGGGATATTGTCAGACCAAGAGCCTGAAGAAAACAAGAGCAGGCCGGAGTGGGACAAAGTGTATATTGTAGAAAGAGAAACATCTTCAGTGGACTGGTGGAAAGTCTAAATTATTCTCTGGGGAGCAGTTTAAAGCAAGGCTGTGAGTTGTTACACCCTCAGAAGATGGTAGGACAAGCAGCAATGGCCAGAAGCTATGGAATCAAAAAGCTAAGTCAGAGTAATTTGTTAGTGGAACAGACTCATTGAGAAGTGGCTGAGGCACTATCCTTGCAGAATTAAGATCAGGGAAGATGATATGCTGGTGGGAAGGATTCATAAAGTTCTGAGTGATGACCGACGTGGCCTTTTCTGTCTTTCTGTGGGACTCCAGAACACAGTTCCTTGCTGGGACTTCAGTTCGTTTACAAGAAAAATGAAAGGAATTTGCTCTGAGGAGGGATAGAAGACTCTCTAATAGTACAGTGGTCAGGATGACCTCATGGTTCACAAAAGATCCAGAATAAAGACCCTGAATGCAAGGATCATATAAACTCTGGCTGTCAAGCCTGTGGAGAAATTGGAATGATTTGTGCTGCTTTAACTAGACAACACTGAGATCTTTGCAGGGATGGAATTCTAAGGCATTCTGTTCTAAAGTCCTTAACTATCTTCTGAGGATGTCATTCTGGGGCCAGTCTTGTTAGTTTGATATGTGTACGGACCTAAGTTCATCCTATCATTTTTATAATAATCGCATGTTTCAAGTGCTCCTCATGCAGGGAGATCTCAAACAGCTTTGCAAATTTATTAGCTACCATTCCTGAAATGCAGTCACTTTATGGGGAGAACATCAGCCAGGCAGATAATTTTCTGTGCATTGCAGCACAGAAAATGGGATAACATGATCTTGGCAATTAATTGACCTTTGACTATCAGTGGTAAATAGGCCCAATGGCCGGTGATGGGATGTTAGAAGTTACTACAGAGAATTTTTTCCTGGGTGTCTGGCTGGTAAGTCTTGCCCACATGCTCAGGGTTCAGCTGATCGCCATATTTGGGGTCGGGAAGGAATTTTCCTTCAGGGCAGATTAGCAGAGGCCCTGGGGGGTTTTCACCTTCCTCTGCAGCATGGGGCAAGGGTCACTTGCTGGAGGATTCTCTGCATCTCGAAGTCTTTAAACCATGATTTGAGGATTTCAGTAGCTGAGAGGATTATTGCAGGAGTGGGTGGGTGAGATTCTGTGGCCTGCATTGTTCAGGAGGTCAGACTCACTAGATGATCATAATGGTCCCTTCTGACCTTAAAGTCTATGAATCATAAGGGAAGAGATTTTTGATCAATGATGCTAGGTCTAATCCTATCTTTACCAAATGGGCCAAAAGGAGGTGAATATCTGTATAGAACTTACAGGGTCACATTTTCCTTTTATTTTAAGTATTATACTCAACATAATAGGAAAAATAACATAGATGGTACTAATCAGGAGGGTTCATTTAAAACAGACAGACTAAGGACTCTCTTGAATGGGAGGTCAGAATGTGCTTGATAAGTTGGGGCTGCCCTGGGAAGACTGTCATCTTGGTATATTGTGGGTACCTGCGACATGAGGCTGCAACAGGAGGATTAACTTGACGTAGAATGTGCACTGCGCATGTGGCTTTATGTTAACTATCTATTTCTTCCTGCAGGGTGTTAGGAGCTGGCTATCCTAGCCTGGCAACGATGACAGTAAATGATTGGTATGAACAGCGCTGTAAACAGGGCATCATGCCCGATAAAGGCAAACCCCAGACAACAGCAGGTATGGAAAATGTAAATGGGGATGCTAATCCTAGGAATCACAAAGCAGTGCGCATTATTGCAGTGCCAGGAAAATTGGTTGAAACAATTATACACCATTATAAAACAACCAGATAAATATAATACGATGGAGACAAGCTGAAACATCTTTTGTAAAGGAAAAATCTGACTCTAATCTACTAGTGTTCTGTGAGTTTAACAAAATAGGAACAGACGTGCTTTCTGAAAATCCAAATACGCTGTAACCTGTTGTCCTTCAAAGTCTGTCACAAGAGGCTATTAAGAAAACTAAGTAGCAGTACATAAGGAAGAAAAAACTAGCGAAGAATGCAAGGAACTTCAGAGGGACCTAACAAACCTAGCTGAATGAGCAACACGATGGCAGATGGTTGTTGGAAAATGTAAGCTAGTGTGCCTCAGAAGGAATCATTTGAACTCATTATGCATAGAACTGAGTTCTTAATTAACTGTAACCACTCAGGAAAGGTATTTGAGTGTCACTGCAGACATCTCAATGAAAACACCTGTTCAATATGCAGCAGCAGTCCAAAAAGCAAACCGTGTTAGGATGTATAAAGAGTGGGATGGAGAATAATACTTCAAACGTATTGCCATAATATAAATCAAGGCACACCTTCTCTTAGATCAGAACGGAACACACTTATTCTATCTTTTTTGAGATGGGCTGACCAGAAATCGAAGGGTCTGTATATGGGTAACGAAAGTGATGAAAGGTTTTGGAGAGACTTCTATTTGAAGAGGTTCATGGTGCAGTTTAGAGAAGAGATAAATAAAAGGGGATATGATAGTTACTTAAAAACAAAACCCAAGATGCAAAGAAAGTAAAGGGTACACAAAGGGTAAATGGGAGGACCCATTCTCATAATACAAAAACAGGGAACACTTTAATGAAAGTGAAAGATAGTCCCAGGCCCAAGGAACTTTTCTGTAAGTTGGTGAAATAACTAGCACCATGGGGCCTTGGGACTGTAGGCACTACTGCAAATAAATTATAAAGTAATATACTAAACTGGCAAGGAAATACTTTTTAAAAAAAAACCATAATGAACCACTGGAACTCACTGTCACATCGTCTCTGAAGTAAGAGCCTAACAGGATTAAAAAAAGGATTAGACACTTAAATGAATGAGTATATCCACAGTTCTATTTGAGTAGAAGAACAGAAAGGATGTAAGCCTTTGTGCTTCAGGGCATAAGTCAGCCATTAACTGAGGGGGATTAGAAAGAAACTTTCCCTGTGGGTATGTTGTTTCATAATTAGCCACTGCGGACTTTCTTGCACCTTTCTCTGAAACAGACAGGCTACCAATCTAGATGCCATATGGAATCATCCTAATGGTTCAAGTCCTTTGTTCTTAAAGATCATATTCCAGGAGACATCACTACAGAGAACTTGACTGGTGATTCTCATTTGTTTCCATTTCCCTGTGTGGTAGTTTACTCTTTTTCTTGACCATCACTAGATCTTGCTGAAGAGGAGCTGCAGGAAGAGCAGCAGGAGAAGAAGGTGGAAGAGGATGATGAGGAAACTCTACGGAAAGCTCGAGACTGGGAGGACTGGAAAGACACACACCCAAGAGGATATGGCAACCGAAAGAACATGGGCTGACTGTCAAAGGGATGAGTAGGGCAGGAGACTCTGAACTGAGTGTACTCCATGATATAGCAGTATATAGCTGTACATATGCAGGGAAATCCTTGGTTTCTGCTGGGGGTCACTTGTGGAAGGGGAGTGAACAGGACAGTTTGTCTTGATTTACATTAAATATCAGAGTGTGTGCTTGTCATGGAGTGATGGTGATGTGGCAGAGCTTCATCAAGTGGGAGGCCTTTACTTGAGGGATCAGAGCAAAACTTCCCTGATCCTCCTAATCAGAGGGAGTTGTTCTTAAGCAGAAAGTCTATTAATTTGAAAGAGGCTCTTTGTATTGTTGATGGCTGTATTTATTTTTCTCTATTTTTAAAGAATAAATGTTCTTGTGCTGCTTAATCCTTCGTGTAAAGTCTCTTGCTCCTGGTCCCGTCCTCTACCCGTGTGTATTTATCATGCTGGTGTACCCTTCCAGGGCCCTGGACAGTGATGGACAGTATGGGAAGTGAGAGTTTAGACAACAATTTGTAGGAGCAAGTTATCAGTTGAGTCTCTGAAGCGGGAGTTCACAAATGTATGATTCATCTTTTGTGAAGGGCTGTAGTTACAAAGAGGGCCTCCTGTGCAAGCAGCAAGTGATGGCGCTGCTTGCAGTGTCCGACATCTTTATTCTTCCCCATCTGGCTAACAAATGCTGTCTTTCTGTGTAATACAAGCAAGATGTCTCAAGGACACTGGCTTTAAATGATGGTAACAAACCCAATACAGCTGCCACAGTAGGGATGTCAGCCTCCAGCACTGCCGCAGTCTCCATTTAAATTCAAAATGGAGACTTTGTGTGGCTATAACACTTCTCTAGAGAATACAAAAGAGCTGCTTGTGTCTTGAGACCCACTTCTGACCAATAACTGAAATAAAGGTAAATGTCAAGGGGAGACCAGAACTACTTGTGGGGCTGCCAGGGGCTAGAACTAAGAAATTAGGTGATATTCAAGGGAAATTCTAGGCTGTTCGTCAAGACAAGCTGTGTGGTGGAGGCCTTGTTTGGATTCTTTTAAAGCTAGTTTAGATAGAAGGCTTAATGGTTTTTTTGGTTTTAAAAGCTGTAGGGAATAATAATCCTGTACTGGCTGAGAAGTCGGGATAGACTAGGGGTACGTCTATACTTACCCGTCGCGTCGGAGGCGCGGGATCGATGTTCTGGGTTCGATTTATCGCGTCT
Source organism: Chelydra serpentina (assembly GCA_037349315.1). Taxonomy (NCBI): domain Eukaryota; kingdom Metazoa; phylum Chordata; order Testudines; family Chelydridae; genus Chelydra; species Chelydra serpentina. Next base: position 17,927,146 of record JBAIAC010000028.1, on the reverse strand, counting down.
TGTCTAGACGCGATAAATCGAACCAGGAAGTGCTCCCCCGTCGACGCCGGTAATCCAGCTCTGCGAACGGAGCAGGCGGAGTCGACGGGGGAGCCTGTGCGCCGCGTCTGGACCACAGGTAAGTTCGAACTAAGATACTTTGACTTCAGCTACGTTATTAACGTAGCTGAAGTTGCGTATCTTAGTTCGACAGGGGGGGTTAGTGTAGACCTAGTCTAGGTAACATAACTGCTGCATTTGGCATGGAGTTGCAGCTGCAATAGTGGTTTTACTGGGTAGGGAATCTAAAAAGAGAAATTGCTTGCCAGCAGCTCTGCACTATACTGCCCCCTCCCCTTGCGTGTTTGTCAGGGATCAGTAATGGTTTCTGAACCTGCTCTATAACTGTTCTGCTAATGAAAGCCTTGTTACAACTGTTTGACTTAACAACATTGGCTACATTTCTTGTCTGCTAACATGGGCAGTCCTGGGTACAGAGCAGGCCATTAGGTATTTGCCACCTCTGATTTCCGATGTTCATCTTGGAATTTCCACCCACAGCCCAGTTAATCTCCTATCTCTGCTTACCCTTTTGGGAATGAAGTCTGGTTTTTAGACAGGCTTAGTGCTCATTCTTTATATCTAGTAGTTGGTACCAAAAGTAGCTACAGTTCTGGTCCTGCTTGGCAGAGTCCTGGGTGGAGAGAGGCTCAGTACTGGGTACTGAAATTCACTCTAATTTACAAAAGCAGAGGGAAGATTCTACATACCTGCAACTTCCTCCATGCTGCTGTTGTCAATGTGGTCAGTGCTGCACCTGAACTTCCCTTATCTCTACACTCAAAACAGGAGGCTCTATACTGTTTTGGCTGACCTACAAACTCAGAATGGGATCCTGAGAACTAGTTTTAATGAGAGAGTAACCCTGTGCATGGACAAACCCAGTTTGCCAGAGTTGCACCACCTGTGTCTTGGAGATTCTGCTGCTTCAAGCATGTGGCCCATGCACACAATGAAATTATTCTGGTCAGTAGTGTTTGTTGGGGCTATGTCTGCACCTCCAGCACCAGGGCATAAAGGATGGAGGAAGCCCAATTGTTCCTTAATTCTTTCTTGCTGCAGCAAGATGGAACCCTTGCAGTGTTTGTTTCTCTGTGACTCTATTGTAGTTTGTGTTAGTTTAGCTGGGTTTAGAAAAAAGGGGTTGTACCCATGTTCTCAGTACTAATTAGGCCTTTGGTCACTGAAACTAAGGTACCACATACAGCAGTTGAGAAATTGAAACTATCTACTTCCCCTATCCTAGGCGGAAGGGATGCAGGAGTGCCCTAGCACACCAGAAAGGGTAGCCTCACCATCTTCTCCATCAGGACACAGTAGAGACTTATCTCCTGCTCATAGAATCATAGAATCTCAGGGTTGGAAGGGACCTTAGGAGGTCATCTAGTCCAACCCCCTGCTCAAAGCAGGACCAATCCCCAATTTTTGCCCCAGATCCGTAAATGGCCCCCTCAAGGATTGAACTCACAACCCTGGGTTTAGCAGGCCAATGCTCAAACCTCATCCCCCAACCCTTTCATTGGGTCTTTCCCTGACTTCCCCATGTGGAGCTGAGCCTGCTCTTAAAACAGGAGATGGTACGGATCTCACAGGGAGCAAGTTCCTGGCATCCTCCTCTGTGTCCATCAGTCAATATCCATATGCTTGAGTCATGGCCCTGGGGTAGGCATCCACATACTTGCAAGCCAACATCCTTCCCCCTCTTTTAGGGTTAAATCCTCTGATCCTAAGAGGCAGTATAGATTTTCCCAACCAGATCAGTTAGTGCAACCATAGCTCCTAGAGAGACAGGAGAAACAATTGATCCTAGTGGCAATTTTGATGAAGCAGTCAATCCCTCTGTCTGTGGTTTTCAACCTTTTTTCATTTGCAGACCCCTACAAAATTTCAAATGGAGGTGCAGACCCCTTTGGAAATCTTAGACATATTCTGTGAACCCCCAGGGGTCAACAGACCACCGGTTGAAAGCCACTGCTCTATGCCTTGTGCAACAGATGACTTCAGTGCATTCCAAGACCTGAAATGTATGATCAAGACCCTTAACGGTGCAAGAGAAGTCACACAAGCCACTAGATATTCTCCACCTTTCTATACCTGATAGATTCATCATGTCTATTAACAAGGGATTGTTAGAGCCTGCAAAGGACAAGAGTGGGATCCATGTGGACAAATACTTGAAGAGAGAACAGTTACTTTCCTTACAGCAATGGTGGTTCTTTAGCATGGGTTGTCCACGTAGATTCCACAACGATTTTTGCTGCTGCCAAGGAGTGCCACATGTCTTCTATCCTGTATTGGCAAAGGAACTGAGGGGTGTTGGGCATGCTTCACTCTTTATGCCCTCAGTGGAATAAGGGCATAAGGCCCAGGAGTTTCCCCCAGTGGCTGCTGCTGACCAAAAAAACCTGATCTCGCATGTATGGGTGCATGTGCATCAAGAGAAGAAGCCATATGGACAAAACCTCTCAAAGAACCACAGTTACTGTAAGGTAAGTAAGTGTTCTTTTTGACTGACTCTCTCAAACTAGAACATACACCTCTGTGTCCCAGTTGTTTAGGCTAGAGCAGCCTAGCATGTGCAATGAAAAAACAAGTTTAAATCTTCACAATGCATGGTGTTGACTTGGTGGAAGATGCTAATTTAAGTCTCATCTATAATTACCAGGATTAGGTGTAATTTTGAGAAGAGGATCAAAATGCAATACCTTTTCCCAACTTCTCGAGACCCCTGCTAGGAGCCAGTCTTAGCTGGAGGTTCATCTGTATGTACAACCTAGTCCAAGGGAAGCACTAGGCTGCAATAGCTGTGAGGCTAACACCTTGTATTTAGAGGCTGAGACCAATCAGTCTGTAGTGAATATACACTAGTGACCTATACAAATCTTGGTCTTACAGACTCTCAAATCCAAACCAGTCTGTAGCAAATAGACGGTAAAAAGTAACCTAGCTTTCTTCAGAACTATAGATACCAATTCCAAGCAATCGTTAGCAAATGTACAGCATGCATACTTTCCCCTTGGTTTGCAAGTTTCTCTCAACTACCTATCGCCCAGCAATCTAAAATTCCCCCTCAATTGCTCTTTTTTCCAGTCCTTTTTAAACCCAAATATAACTTCTGATGCAAGCTGTGGTTTTAGTGCTAGAGCGTCACAACGAGGGGTCATATGCAAAGCCTTGTATTTTTATCAGTGCTTGGGAATGTGACACAGAAATATTTTCTATTTCTATTGGCGAATGTAGCTTTTAGCAGCACGAATGGTTAAAGTGGCATCCAGTCTTCTGAAGTTAGAATTTGCCAGTTTAGAAGATATTTTTCCCTTTAACAACAAACACGAAACTTCTCTTCAGTACTGGGTACTGAAATTCACTCTGATTTACAAAAGCAGTTTTTTTAGGAGGGAGGATTCTGCATACCTGCAACTTCCTCCATGCTGCTGTTGTCAATGTGGTCAGTGCTGCACCTGTGAAAACTGCAGAAAAGTGTAAGGCAGAAGAGGAAAAATAAGTGTCCAGCTAGGTACTCAGATCACCTGAACAGTTTGAACTAGCAGTAGCTGAATACCTAGCAGAGCACAGCTGAGAGCCAGAACATCCAGTCACAACGGCATGCAGTTCCTGATGCAGAACATCCTGCCCCAACTCTGTAGCACTTAACATAGCGTTGCCTGGAACCTCCTTCAATAACTATATACAATATCTCGGAGTCCACTCCAGCACCCAGAAGGCAGTAGAAAGATTTCTATTGATTTCAATGAGAGCTGGATCAATCCTGGGATACCACAGCCCAGAATTCTTATTCTGGCTTCGGGTTGTGTCTTCTTTCTGCTTCTGTGGTTCTGGTGTGATTTTCAGTAAGCCTTGGAGGAGATGGGTGACAGGAAAGCATTCAGAGCCTCAAGGATGCCTAGGACAAGGAATCAAATCTCTTACATCAAGGTATAATCTCTGCTACAGTGAGCAGGAAGGAGCCTTTTCCCCTGTGAAGCCTTGACCAATTTGCCAGGTTCATTGTAGGAGAAGGGAGTGAGACAGTTATGCCTTCTTGAATATATTGGGTATTGGCTATGGGTTTAACGGTCTGAGTCAGTGTGGCAAATGCTACATTCCTGTAACAAATGGTGATTTGAATTTGACTTTTTCACATTTTCAACTTGCCTTTGGTTAGAATCCCACTACTAACGCATGGGCAGTAGTTTGTGACATGCCCAGGAAAGTACCATTCTATGCAGGGGGGAAGATACTCAGGCAAGTGTCTTCTGATGAAAATATCCAGCATTGTGTACATTTGTGTAAGTGGGTGAAGGGTGCAGGATCCTTTATGGAAACAGCCACCTGGGACTTTCTGCCAACTCCTTTTCCTTCTTAATACCACAGGGTTTTCTTCTTGCTTTTTCAAATGAAGGGCAGGGTTTGTCCACCACCCCTCAGGTGCGGGCAGTTTACCTTGGGCCAGACAGTGGAGCTTCAAAGCAGTTGGACACACAATCAGTTTCACAGGTTGAGATGTGCAAACCTGCCTTTTAACCTGCGGATCCAAAGTCTGGGAGAGAACGTGTCACCAACATGAAAACAATTATTGCAGCCTATTTCCAAAATCGTAGTGGTAAGAAAATTGCAAAGCCTGTTTGACGTTATCTATAATGCTCTAGTCTTGCCAGTTTCTAGTCAATTGATTAGTATTTGTTATACATTTGTTTTAGGCTGCTTAATAAAAGGGGAAGGCTTTTTATAAATATTGTGCAACAGCAGCAGGGCACAAATCCCTCAAATTGCTCTGCAGGAATGAATTATCTGAAATTGACATTGCAAAGGAGCATCATGTAGTTCACCAAAATAGGGGGCTGCAAAGGGTGGCAAATTCTCCCTGGCTGATTTGGACTACATGTCTGAATTAGCACTCAAATGAAAGCATCTAGCAACTCTTACTCAGGAAAGATTCCTGCTGATTTTAACAGGAGTGAGAGCTAAGTAAATCTGAGTAAAGTGTATTGGATTTGGCCCTCGGTCAACTAAAGGGTAGAACTGTGGGGTATGAGATTTCTGGAAGCTGGTGTGATAAATTGGGGAGTCTGTCTGGCATGTATCAGGGATGAGTGATGGATTTGGCAGAACTTGGTAAACTGCTCTAGGGAAGAAAACAAATGCACTCAGACCCAATGAGGGCTCCCATATTCATTTAATTTCCACTGCCCTGTCCATGATCTGGATTTGCCTCTGGAAGGGATGAACCCCAAAGCTGGGTGGGTCTGACACAAATCTGGATTTGGTGGCTTTTCTGTGACCTCCTGTTCCTGGCTTTCCTCTGATCCAGCACAGCAATGTAGGCTGGGGCCCCTCTGTTCTAGCTATGTAGATACATGTCTTGGGGAGGAGGCGGGGGGGTCTTAAAATTAGAGCACCTGCCAAAGTTATTTTCCCAGCCATGGAAAGGCTGGCTGTGGCTCTGTACAACTCTTCTGAGTGCCCTGTGAGCCAGTTGCCTTGTGGTCAGGCCTTGGTGGGACGGGCCATTTGCCACATGGAGGCTCTCGCAGCTCAGCCCAAATTCCACACACACTGAGCCCTTCCATGGCAAGGAGGGGAGGGGTGTGTGCATGGAATTTGGAATCTGACTCCAGTCCAGAGGGGAGGAGGGATTGAAAGCCCCTCACTGTGTTTGCTGTAACACCAGTGGGAGTTAATCGTTCACCAAGGTTAGCTGGGTGAAGGAGAAGTGAAGCAAGTTAGTGCTGTTGAACTCCCTCTTTCAGGAATCAAGGCCGGGGGCAGGGGCGAGGCCCCCTTATCAGTCATTGCAGGACAGGACCACGAGCCTTGCACATCCAGAGTCGTTTGTCACTAGTTCAGACACTCCTGCCTGCTGGGACGCTTTAGCCGGGTGCGTACTTGCCCCCGCTTCCCATGGCTCCTAGCTCAGGCTGCCCCTGCACACATCTATAGGAAGGATGGCTGCTGCCTTGGATGCAGCAGTGACCCCAACCTTGGGCAGAATCCGGCCTCTCTGGGAGTCTGGCCAGCTTTGAAACTTGAATGTTTTGCCAAACTCCTTCCCCATGAGGCAGAACAGGCCCTGGGAGCCGCCTCCCCAGACTCCATTCCCCTCAGGAGCTTGGAACGGCCGAGGTTGTGTTTCGTTCACCTAGCAGCACACCCTCATCCTCATCCCAGCACATGAGCCCCACTGAGCCTTGCCCTCTCTCCCACCTGCTTGTCTCGTCTCTTATCCCCTCTGCTCTGAGCTTCACATTCATCTTTCGCACCATTGTCAGCTTGGGCTACTGGAGACAGCCACTGAGGGATCGGCCGTGTGTGTGTGTGTGTGTGTTTGTGGGCCTGCAGGTGCACATGTATGGGGAGTGGGGTGACTCTGTGTTGGTGCATGGAGTGGTTTGTGCATCTGTGTCTCGGTGCATGTGATGGGGGGGACTGCGTGTGCATGCGTGTGATGGTGTAGGTGTGTGTGGGATCGTGCGTGTTTTTGGGGGCTGTGTTTTGGACAGGGGAATGGAGGCAGGGGGAGGGGAAGAAGAGGTAAGTGCAGCATGACCAGCAGCAGGCTCAGGAAGTGATCGATCACAAGTGCAAACCAAATAGTGTGTGTGCTTTGCAGGAAGCCGTGCCAGCGTTCAGGCCGCCCTGCATACTCTGCTCACTGTGCCCTGGCCCTCGCAGCGGGAGTTCCGAGCATGCATCCAGCTCCTCTCAGTTCTGCAGTGGGTCCTCAGCTTCTTGCTGATGGGTGAGTAGACCCAGCTGGGCGCTGCATTCTCCATCTCTCTCACCAATCAGATGCTGCTTCGGAGTTGTTGAGATTCTCCGTTGGGGTCCATATGACTTGTTACTCTCTATCCCTAGCACCATGGTTGATACTTTCACAAAAATTGAGGACTGTCTCCATATGTGTTTGTACAGTGCTTAGCAGGACAAGGTCTTGATCCTGACTGGGGCCTCCGAGCACAACCACAGATGAAATAGCTCAGAATCCCAAGCAGGAATTCAAATCCTCCAATTTACCTCCCACTTACAAAGGGGATGGGAGGTGCCTTGGCTCACTTACAGACACCCCCCCACCCCGGCCCCACCAGCTGCACTCTGACAGGAGACTTCCCATTAGCTTAATTATTTTATTCTGCAGAATTCTGTTTTGGGACTGACTTGCAAACCAGATCAAGTTAGTGCTTGTTACAGGATAATTGATTTAAAAGTGAAGGTAGGGTTAGTGGTAAATGACGTCACCTTTTCAGGAGACTTTGAATTTGTAGTTGAGACACGGGGCGTGTCTACGCTGGCACTTTACAGCGCTGCAACTGTCTCGCTCAGGGGTGTGAAAAAACACCACCACCCTGAGCACAGCAAGTTTCAGCGCTGTAAAGCGCCAGTGTAGACAGTGCACCAGCGCTGGGAGCTACCCCCCTTGTTGAGGTGGTTTTTTTTAGAGCACTGGGAGAGCTCTGCCGTGACTACGCAAGCCATGTCAAAGCACTGCCGTGGCAGCGCTTTAACATTGCCAGTGTAGACTGGCCCTTGAGACATTGTTACCTAAAGTCCTAGGCTGTAAACTGCTTGGGGCAGGGACCCTCTTTTTGTTCTGTTTGTACAGTGCCTTGCATGATGGGGCCTGATTCTTGCCTGGGGCCCCGAGGTGCTACTGCAATCGAAATTATAATGATATCCACCTGAACGAGTGCTACAAATATGGGATTCGCTTTCCACCATTAGACTCAGTGGTAGGCAGGCTGCATTTTGAGACCTCTGGTGGGTCTGCATGTGGCACAGTGGAGCAAAGTGAGGCACAGTCCCAGCACGTGTGGTTACTGCAGTCTGGGCCTCTCATGCTCTTTCCCCAGCTGCTGCATGTGCTGGAAGTGGGCTGTAGTTGGAGTACACCATACACATGAGGGGTCAGAGGGGCTCAGGTTCAGCAGGCTTTCTCATAGCTGAAGCTGTTTGGCCAGACATAGCATCCCCTTTAGAAGCATCTCCTGCTGTCCAGAGCTGATGCTCAGCTTTGGCAGCGTGTCTCTGACCTGGGGAGGCTCCCACACAGGCTGCATCTATGCTAGGAAAATTGGAGCCTGTAATTCTCCATCAGAGTGGCTCCAGCATAGACCAGGCTCTTGAGGTTTTACTACTGTGGTGCCTAGACAGGCTGTATAGTTAAAGATGACAGTAGTAAAAAGGCCTGAATCTTGTCTACAACACAGCCTCTTTCCAGGGAGCACCACAGGTAATGAGTTAGGGCCCCAAGTTTTACTAGTGCAGCAAAGCCAGTCTGGCTGTTGGTCTGCCCTTATAGATTCAGCGTGGAGGCTTAATGGGTGGGGAGTGGTCGGTCAGTGCTGAAACACAGCCAGTAAGAACACACAGCAAATAAGCAGGCATTGTGGCCTATAGCCAAGTGCTGGGAATCGGATATTTTCTGGGGTGGGTGGGAAGATCTGCCCACTTCTGAATTGGCCCAAAGACGATGGGATTCAGTGTGGGCACTCATCTCATCCCACATTAGAACTGGGGCATTATGGGATGCTCCTGTGAAAACTCATTCTCTAGAGATCAGGACCTGATGGGTAGGGCCTATTTCTACGCAGGGATATGGGAGTTAATGTCTTGCTTGTGATACCCTCAGGAATCGTCTTCCTGTTTCTCCTCATCTATTTGGTTTTCACCAGTTTCTGGCCAGTTTCTGCTCTATACCTTACCTGGATAATCTTTGACTGGGACGCACCAGAGCAAGGTATGGGAAGGTACAGCCTAATTTACTATGTATATGTATCCATAGCAGTACAGAGGGGAGACAGACTTGCTGGAGGATTCAGATGTCTGTCCAACCCCTTGCCTGTGTGTCCTTGTCTCTGAGAGTATGATCTGTATATGTAGGTCTCCAGGCCCAGGTATTTGCTAAATCACACTCAACACTAAAGGTATTTCCCCAAGAACAAGGGAAATGGGTCCAGAGACACACACAGGGAGTAAACGTAAACCATAAAGTTTACAGCAGATTGTGCCAAGATCTTTGTGTGCTCTTTGCCCTTTTTCCCCCCTCTCATCTTCCAAGATTTGCCTGCTTATTTAATGATCTTTAGTGACTGGCCCTTCCACAACATCTGCTCAGTGTCGTGGGTGTTTAAAATGTGACTCTGACAGCACCCGGGCTGGAACTCTTGTTTAATTTCCTTCTGTTTCTCTATATTGTAACACCTAGCAACTTTTACAGCAGCAGTGGGGATAGTCCAGAATCACAGACTCCTGCCACCTGAGATTAAGGACACTCTCCTTTATCTGTTAGCAATACAGGGCCTATGACACAGTTCTGGGCAGTTGTGATTCCTTCCATTAGGGCACAACTATGCACAGAGAATAATTAGATCAGCTGGGGCATAAGCAGCCAGAGCAGGTAAGATTCCCAGAAGAGCCAGCATCCCATTTTCCTCTTAATTTCTCCAGCCTAATGACAAAGACAAACTACAGAGGTGCAGGGGTTCCCCAAAAGAGTCAGTCTTCCCAGCAATCCCCAGCATGGCTGTGATGGCTGGTCGCTGTATGAGGTCTCCTTGGGGACTGCCTTCCAAAGCTGCAGCAGTTTGTGGGGGTCCCTTGTCATTGCCCCTGCCTGGATTGTGGCGCAGCTATTTTTACAAAATATCTGAGGGGAAAGCCAATTAGTAGTGGGAACTTCTGCAAAGGAACAGGTCTGCTGTATGACGCTAGAGGGCAGCAGCTCATAACATACCGAGGCGATAATGGCCCTGTGAGAGGATAGCCCAAGAGCTGGCTGTTCATGGCAACTTCCAAGGTTTCAAAAGCTGTTTTGTTCCACACTGCAATAAAACAACCTTTTAGACAACTGATCTAAAACTGAATTGTACCGAAATGTCTGTTTTTCACATCAGAACACACGTGTCCATCCTAGTGAGGAAGGCGCTGGCCTGCGGTGTGGTAGACCCAGGTTGTAATCCTTGCTCTCTGCCTGATTCAGAGAACAGTTTTTCATCCCAGATCACTCTGAATCAGGCAGAGCAGGGTCTTGAGCCTGGGTCTCCCACGTCCCAGGGCAGTGCCCTGGCCATCAGGCTACACAGTACAATTTCTTCCTCCCTCCTCCCATCTTTCCAATGAAAACTGCACATCTCTGTGAACTGTTACAGCAAAAAAATCATGTAGTCACCAATGTTCTGACTAGCTCTGGTCTGCTGGGAGGCAAGAGCTAAAAAGAAGAGGAAGTGACCAAACTTCCAATGGGAGTGGAGTCTGTCCTCACAGTGTCAGTGTCTGTGTGAGATCCTTGCCCCTGCGCCTACTCCCTCTTGTGTGGTTTGCAGGTGGGAGGAGGTCGGCGTGGGTGCGAAACTGGCCTGTCTGGAACCATTTCCGAGATTATTTCCCTATTCAGGTAAGCCGTGCTGGGCAGGTGTGCCATGCCCTTGCTATCCATACAGTATGTGCTGAGTGCTGTACTGTAGAATTTCGACTTCCTGCAAACCTCTGGACAAGCTCCTAAGTCTCTCAGGCATCTCTGTTGGGCGCCTTGCCTGAATAAATCTCTCATGTCTCTCTGTATCCATCCTGCAACCTGGCTGCTGGCAGCTTCATGCGTGCCCAGTACATCCACCTGCCCCTGAAATTGCACATGCATTTTTCTGTAGATGCCAGGCCAGACCCTGCATGGAGCTCCCAGTAAAGCCACTAGAAATTTGTTTAAAAAATTGATGGTGGAATTAATGTGACCTGCTGCTACCCCCTAGTGGACACTTGAGACAACAGTCACCTTAGTCTTCACAGAATCCTTAGGATTACATCCGGTGCAGATGCTTGCGCCCATATCGAATCCTGGGCCCCACAAAATTCAGCAATTCAATAGCTGTTCAGCACATGTATGTATTTTGGGTGAGGGAGTAAACTACTGAGCACAGCTCAGCACAGGAATGAAAGGAAAGGCTGCCATATGAGGAGAGATTAAGGCGGACTTTTCAGCTTGGAAAAGAGACAACTAAGGGGGGATATGATAGAGGTCTATAAAATCATGACTGGTGTAGAGAAAGTAAATAAGGAAGTCTTATTTACTCTTTCCCATAACACAAGAACTAAGGGTCACCAAATGAAATTAATAGGCAGCAGGTTTAAAACAAACAAAAGGAGTATTTTTTCACACAATGCAGTCAACCTGTGGAACTCCTTGCCAGGGGATGTTGTGAAGGCCAAGATTATAACAGTTCAAAAAAGAACTAGATAAATTCATGGAGGATAGGTCTATCAATGGCTATTAGCCAGGATGGACAGGGATGGTGTCCCTAGCCTCTGTTTGCCAGAAGCTGTGAATGGGCGACAGGGGTGGATCATTTGATGATTACCTGTTCTGTTAATTCCCTCTGGGGCACCTGGCATTGGCCACTGTCAGAAGACAGGATACTGGGCTAGATGGACCTTTGGTCTGACTCAGTATGGCCACTCTTATGTGCTGATATGTCCATCTGTTTGTGGGTGTGGCTGTATGCCAGGTGGGGATTGCCATGTTGGTATTTATCCAGCAGTGCCCACCTGTCATGAGGTGACCCAACCAGGATCCCTCTTCCCCCACCAGTCCCTGCCCTCCCCATTGATTTTGTATCTTCTCCCTCCAGTTGGTGAAGACTCACAGCCTCCTCCCCAGTCACAATTATATCATTGGCGCACATCCCCATGGGATCCTCTGCGTTGGGGCCTTCTGCAACTTCATCACCGAGTCCACTGGCTTCTCCGAGAAGTTCCCCGGCATCAGACCCTTCCTGGCCACGCTGGCTGGCAACTTCCGGCTGCCTGTCTTCAGGGAGTACCTGATGAGTGGGGGTGAGCATGCTCAGGGAGTGTCCCTCGCACAGGTCCAGAGAATCACACCAAAGTGCTGCAGATGTGGCTAATTACAAGAGACCTAGGAGATCTGGAAAATAGCCAGCTCCTCTCCTTTTCTTTCCATCACTGATCATCTGAGTCTCTCCCCTCTGCAGCGACTGGCCAAAGCCCCTTTCGAATCCTCTGGAGACTGAATCTACTTCTCATGTGCTTCTGTTCTTTTTTTCCTGAGACTAAAGCAAATTTTAGTACTTGCCAAAATATCAGTTTGACATTGCTGCCTGGGCCAGGCTTAGTGCAGTCAGCGGCTCACCGAGATTCTCCCACAATGCTCTACTACTGCACCTCCATCCTGCCCCACACCCAGCAATACTCCAGCCTGCCCTCTCCCTCTCTGCCGCTGCTCCTCAGCCTGGGTTCATTGATGGAATTCCATGCCGCAGCCAGGCCCTAGAGAAGGAAAGACAGGGAAACACCACAGAGCTCAAGTATTTCGTGGGCTATATAAGTTTCCCCCTAGGGATTGTTCCTGCACCATCCCCTGGGAAAGCTCAAAGACCTGAGCAACTGTCATCTTTCATGCAACCCAGATGTGAAGTGTGCCCTGCTCTGTCCTCCCCGCCCCGAGTGCCAGTTCCCAGGCTCAGTCACTGAAAATGGTACCACAACAGCATCCCCTGGGAAACTGCATTCTGCCTGGCACAGCTGCTGCTTCCCCAGGCTGCCGGCTAACATGGGCACTCAGGAGCCGTGGCCCAGTGAGTGTCCCGTTTTGGGCTCAGCTCTGCTGATCCCCTTAACCTATTGCATCCTCCAGAGCAAGAGACCCCATGGCTCCTGTGTGGACACAAGATGTCGCCCTTATTCCACGTGTTGGGCTCCTGGGCAGGGACATAGGTCTGCCTACAGCACGTGGCTCTGGGCTGGGCACAGTGCTCCTAACTGTGCTGGGAGGAAGGAAAGAGACTAGCTCCCCCGCATCTTCTGCATGCCTGAGTGGAGGGCACCCAATCATCCACCTGCCCTCAGTTGTTGGGATGTTCTCCTCAAATCCTAATTGTAGGCAGGTTTCCAAGCCCCCCGAACTCATTCAGAGACTGGGGCCAGGGGTCTGTCCCCATAGTCCGCTGGTGAGTCAAGGGCTTCTCAGTCAGGTGGGGCAAGAGCTGGTCTCCTCATGCCCCCTTGGTGTTCTGCTCTTTAGGCCTGTGCCCTGTGACGCGCCGGGCAATAGGGTACCTGCTCTCTCAGAATGGCAGTGGGAACGCTGTGGCCATCGTGATTGGAGGAGCGGCCGAGTCGCTGTCTTGCCAGCCAGGAGTCACCACATTAATCCTCAAAAACCGCAAAGGCTTTGTTCGGATGGCACTGCAGCATGGGTGAGTATCGTCAGCCAGACGCTGTCCTGAGAGGCCTCCAGCTCCTCTGGTAGCACCTCCAGGAAACTGGCCTGGGGCCAGCCACCCCCAGGACTTGCCAAGCCAGCCACTTGACCAGGAAACAGGGCCTGGCACCTCTCCCCTGCTTGGGATCTCCCCAGGCAGCCCATCCCTGGACTACCTTTCAGTAGGACCCAGGAGATAGGATAGTGAGTGTGTCTTGGCTGCTACTTACTGTGGCTCCCAAGGGAGGCTGGCTCAGTCTGATCAAGTTTGTAGCAGGGCCCCATGGTGCTGAGGTGCAGTAGCAAGCCTAGATGCTGGACCTAGGGATCCTGGGGTTGCGGCCTCTTGAAGCCCATGGGATCCACTATAAACAGGGTTTACCGTTTGGTTCAGTAGTGCTCAGCAGCCCCACTAGACAAATTGTCCCGCCCCCCTGGTAGCGAGCGCTGCCCGGGGTGGGGTGGGTGCTGGCTGCAAGGGCACTCCCGCTACAATGCTTTCTCCCCCAGGGCGCACCTGGTTCCTGCCTTCTCCTTCGGTGAGAACAATCTCTTCCGGCAGGTGGTTTTTGAAGAGGGCAGCTGGATGAGGGGCATTCAGAAGAGGTTCCAGAAGCTGGTGGGCTTTGCTCCCTGCGTCTTCTACGGACGGGGTTTAACCTCTATCCATTCCCGAGGCTTCCTGCCCTACCCGAAGCCTATCACCACTGTCAGTGAGTATCCCCTTAGTCTTCTCCTATGGCTTTGACTGCTCCAAAAGCCCCGGCACTGGTAGGTGGTGGGGGTTGAGTCCTGATTGTCTCAGCCAGCGTTTCTCAAATGCGCCCACAGTCTCCGCATGCAGACACCAGCGGCTTTTCTTGTGGTCACAGCCTCCTGGGCTGTGATTTGGGAGGGGCTGGGGGCGGGGGGCGGCAAGCAGTGGCCCCTCCCTGCTCCTCCTGGATGCACTGCCTTGGTGTTGGCTACTAAGGCTGCAAGCAGGGGTCGAGTCCTGCTCCTTCTGGAGACAGCTGGGACACAACGCTGGAGGAGTAGGCAGCTGGTGAGTTCCCCACCTTTCCAGGGGTGGTGAGGCTCAGACTTTGGGATTCACCCCTGGGGTGGTAGGGTGGCAAGCTCTGGTCATTGGTCTTCGGGCCCCAGCTGTGCAGCCACAGACCCCAGGCTCTGGCCATGCAGCTTTGGGCTCCATCCCCCAGCCATGGCACTTTGGCTCTGGCTATGGGGCATCAGGCTCTGGCCCCCAACTATCTCCCCCGGCATCCCCACCCCAATCACCCCTGGCTCCTGCTGGCTCCCATGACTGACTTACTCAGCCCCGGCTTAATTTGTCCCCAAGGTTGTTGGGGCTGAGTAAGTATGCTGTAAAAAGTGATATTTGTATGTTTAACATCACTTTTAACAACAGACTTATTAGCTAGCAATAAATAAATTACAATGATTTGGACGTGTATATTTGCATATTTATTTGTTTTTCCTAAAGCTAATTAAGTATTTTAGGAAAAAATTTGAGAGCAGCCACCAGCAAGAGTTGGCTACCGTACTCTGAGGCCACCAAAATTTGTCCTGAGAACCCCATGTCTAAGCTGACAAAGAGGGTTCCACTTGCCATTGTTAGGGGTGAAATCCAGCAATGGGCAGAGTGGGCCCAGGGGGGCTTGTGAACCTGCAGTGGGCGGGCGCTATCCGAGGGCACAATGTGTTCTCTTCCCTCCCTCTCTGCCCCATGCCTGTGGCCAGGTACCGTTGCTGTCTCTGTGGTACTACTGCCCGTATGTAACAGTTCACTAGGAAGAAAGTTTGGCATTAGCATTCGAAGGCCCAGCTCATTAGGAGGGGCAGGGGGTCCTCCCAGCTGATTTATTCCAGGTGCTTAGGATTCACTCTTCCACCCTCTTTCTGGCTCTGGCAGTAGGAGAACCTGTGACGGTGCCCAGGATCAAGGAGCCGAGCCACGAGACGGTGGATCTGTACCATGCTATGTACATCCGCTCCCTGCTCAAGCTCTTCAATGACCACAAAGCCAAGTATGGCCTGTCGGAGGTGGATGAGCTGAGGATCCTGTGACTGAGGCCAGAGAGAAGCCAGGGGACTTTGGGCAGCCAAGCCCTAACTCTCAAGGGCTGCCTGCTCTTGGAGGTGGGAATGGCAGCTTATGTGGCAGGATGGGGGCTCTCAGGGACATACTGTTCAACTGCACCCCAACGACTGCTTGCCCTCTACCCCGGTGCCTTATTCACTTGTCCCCTTGGTGCTGCCCCAGCCTTGGCTTCTGTTTGTTCCCTCCAGAAGATGAATGAAGGAAGGAGGGAGCTCCCTGTTTGTCATATCCCGGCGTTTCCTGTGTGCTTTCTGGGCAATGCCGTGAGTTGGCTTCCTCAGCTCCCAAAGCCCCCTCAGGAAAGGAGAAGGGAGGAGCACAGAAAGGACAGGTGCTGGGGCTTGGAGGGGATGGGGAGTGTGCACATGAGCAGAGGGACATGGGGGAACGTGTGTGGGGACATTTCTCCTCTGCCCAGACCCCACTCTCCTGGAGGGAGATGAGTAGTAACTTTGTCCTGCTGCTAATGGAACAGAGGAATCAACCCTGCAGGCTAAACTCTGCCCAAGGCTCCAGCTCTGGCTAAGAAGGCAAGAGAGTGAGATGGATAGAATGGGGGGAAAAGAGGGGAGAAAGGGAAAGCCCTTGATTGTAACAAATGTGGAAAACAGGGTTACCAGAGGGGCCTGCAGTGCCATGCAGGGTGTGTTGTGAAGGGCAGGGCCTTGAGACTGAGGGTCTCTGAGGAGCTGGCTGCTGACTCAACTCCTTGCCTAAGGAAAGCTGGGCAGCTATAACTCCTTGTGTCTGTCCCTGGTGCCCATGTAGAATGGAGCCTCCTGGGAGCGTTTGTCCTTCCACCTCCATTTTGCTGGCTAAACATGTCGCTTGGAAGCAGCCATGTCAGGCCGTTTACCCCCCAGAGGGACATGTCATCCCTGCTGGAGGGTTCTACCTGTGGTGGTTAGCACAGGCAGCTTTGCCTC
The DNA here is from genome assembly GCA_037349315.1 of Chelydra serpentina. Classification (NCBI taxonomy): domain Eukaryota; kingdom Metazoa; phylum Chordata; order Testudines; family Chelydridae; genus Chelydra; species Chelydra serpentina. The sequence continues at coordinate 17,910,867 of JBAIAC010000028.1, read as the reverse complement.
TGCCTTAGAATCAGGGCAGGGCCAGGGCTTCCCTTCCCCCAATGAGGAGGGATGGACAGTCACGGGGTTCATGGGAAGCTTGGTGAGACTCTGGTTAGACATCATAGCCAGGATGTACAAGATTTTCCTTTTGCATCTCCCCTTCCCAACACATCTTGGTCCCTGTCTGAGCTGTGGCCATCCCTGTGTTTTCCCCATGGCCCCCGTATGTGCCACCCACCACTTTCTTCGCTTGTGGGTCCCAGCCCCACAATTTCTTGCCCCTGTCTGTGCGAGTTCCATGTGGAGAGACACCAGGTCCCAGAACAGCAATAGCAGAGTCTCTGGGGAGACTGCGCCTGGGAGATTGCAGTGATTTCTGGGCACCATGTGACCAGACAGAGGTGGATCCTAGGAAGGGGATCAGAATAGAGCAAGAAAAACTACCAGGAGACTGGAGGGAAAGCCTAGAGTGACAAAGCAGGGTGGGCAAGTCTGCAAACCTCTGACAAGCATATCACCCTGGGGAGGGCAAGAGATTAGTTACAAGTAAAGACAGGTGTAACTAGGAGGTTTGGAGGCAATTGATGGTGAGAAAATGCAGACTGTCTCTCGGGGATATACTCAGCGTGGGTGTTGTCTCCCAAGGGAAGGTGTGGGAGCCCCAGGACGTGCGGCATTTCAGGCTGGGTCCAACAAAACACTAGAACTGGACTGTGCTGTAGGAGCCAATCCTGCTTTGGCTCCAGAGCTGGGTGGGACCATCTAATGGGGCTTGTCCAGTGCTCACCTTGATGATTCTGTGTTGAATCCATTTTTATAAATCTCATACTGACATGGACCATGTGTGTGAGAAGGAGGCAATTCTGCAGGTGGGGAAGTGCCATGCATACATGTCAAGAACATAACCATGCATGTGCCTGGACATCCCCCTCCATGCCCAGACATGCGCACAAACACACACTGCTCCTTACACACGTGAAGGTTCACATACACAGATATGTACACCCCTCCATGCACGAGCACAGAGCACACACTCTGAAGGGCATTCAAACACACCTCATTGTTCTTTGGAGAAGGGAGGCCTCTACATGTTGTTCTTAGGACTCAGTAGGACTCAGCCCAAAGGGGTGCACTAGCCCTTCTTTGCTGAAGACAGCTCTCTTGAGAAGTGAACTTGGCTCCCCCTGCAGGCCCTTCCTGTGCTGGTTGAGGGGACAGCTAGTGTGCTGCTCCCACTGTACAAATGACAAAGGGTCTATCACACGCCCCTGTGCATGGAGTAGCTTAAAGGGGAAGAGGGGGAGGAAGTCCTTAGCTATTGTCAAGCCAATGGGATGGCAGGGTTGCTGCTGTGGTCATAGCTTCTACTGCTGAGCTCCGTTCCAAGTGCCTGGGGCCCTGTAATTCTGCTCTGAGCTACCTCAGTGGCTCTCCGTTGTGCACTCCTGCTCTGCTGGCATGCCTGGAGGCCTGGAATGGGGGGCTGTGATGCCTTCTGGGAGCACTGAGTGGAAGGTCCTGGCCTAGCTCTAGGCTCTTTGAGGTGAGAAGATTCTAATGATGCCAGGGGAATGTAACTGGGTAGCTCCCTGGGGAAGGAGCTTCTGCACCCAGCCCCTGGTGCTTAGCTCAGGTCCCAGGGATTAGTGTGGTTTTTTTCCCCCCAAGCTGAGTGAGTAATGGCAGGCAGCTGGTACCAGCGTGGGGAAAGCCCAGCATTAAGGCTGGGATTAACCTCCCTGAGGCGCTCAACTCCATAGAACAAAAGCTGCTCTGCTATTGCCATCACTTGTGAGCAAAGCCTCAGCCTGATGCCTGCTGGAGCAGCTGCTGAGGGCCTCGAGTGGGGAGTGTCTGAGGCCACCCACACTGCAGTGTCCGAGGCAAAGTAGTGCATGGATTAGCCCCGCTCATGGGACATGCAGGTACTAAACCCTGGAGGATGCAGATCAGGGGCACAGCACAGGCAGGCACTGCTTTCCATGGCGTCTGTAAAGAAACAGGGCTGAAACAATGGTAATAATTTCCTCCATTTCCAAAGCGATTTGCATACCTACAGCCCCACTGAAATGTAGCCACCTCTGAGGTGGAGACATCAGCACCTGGTGCAGAGCACTGCACAGGAGTGAGAGGACCAGGCCTAGAATAAACAGCTAGGAAACTTGTTTCTGGCCTCAGAGAGTATTCAGGGGTAGAGGGCGGCTTCTGCACCTGACCCCCCAGCCTCTGCAAGACCCATCGGTTAGCTTAAAGCTTTTGCTTTGCTGTAGGGAAAGCTGGTGATTGGTTAGTGCCCACTGCTGGTCCTAGGCCAGGAGCACCCTGGTGAGCTGTTCCCTGGGTGTAGATGATAGCAGCATTGAAGGCAAAGGGCACCCATTAGGCCAGGCTGAGTCGTATGAACACCAGCCTGTGGGGAAGACAAACGGGTTGCTTTGCAGCTCCCCTCTCAGATTTCCATAGGCAGAGATGGTCCTGCCTCTGTGCATGTCTCCCCTCCTGCCCCAGCTCTGCTCCCCACAGAAGGCAGACTGGGCTCATGAATTCTAGAATGTGGAATATCTAATTCATTACACCCTAGTGCGTTAGTATCATCCAGCATCATCACTGGAGCGCTTCACACACTCACCTGTTTGCTCCCCTGCAGCTATCATCCGTATGCCCTCACAATTAAACAATAGAGCTTTGCAAACATTTCAAAGTAAACACCAATAAAGGAAACATTCTAAAGAGCTTGTTAACTTCCTATTATAGTGCCCCTAAGTACTTTACACTCCCAATTTCCTGGCTTCCCTACAGAAATGCTAATATTAAAAGCAAACACACATGTTCTAGTCAGCAGAGGTGCCAGGCCAGGTCATGCTAGGGACTTGTTGGGGGCTGGGGGAAGCTTTTCACTGGCTTTAGAAATGCTTGCTGGAGTTTGGCTAATATCTGGCAGAGAAAAATGGAACATTAGGTGATGGATCTTCCCTGCCCCTTGACTGTCAGTAGGGGAGAAACCAGAATCTAAGGGGCACATTTCAGAGGCTGAAAAGCCAGAACCTGTGTAAACAAGCCCATCCTCAGTTGTGGGAGAGGCACTGAGACAGGGTGGGTGTGTAGGTAGATGGTGCTGGGGTGTGTGAAAGCCATTTCTGGTATGATCTGGTGGGGAAAAGTAGCAAAAAGGAGGGAAAATGCCCCCTTCCTACCACAGGACTTTCTGCTTAAGGATCAAACCTTTGTATTTGAATACTTGAGCCCACCAAGTGCTGACCTAAAGGGACTGGGGAAATTTCCCCAGCAGGAGAAATGTAGGTGCAAAACGTGCTGAGCTTGGAGTCGCCATTCGGTACAATAACAACCTCACAAATCATCTAAGACCTTCTTTTGAGGCCCTGGGAAACCACCTGGGCCTTCCCCTCCGATACCCTTCCCCTTTACAAGACCTATCAGGAGGTAGCAGGTGTGCCCTCAGTTATTTCCCCACTCTGACTGCAGTGGAAAACTCATGCTGGCCATTTCCAGGAGCCCTGAGGCTCTGAACTCTCCTGAGGCCCTAAGGAAATGAGCCAAGCCACTGAGCCCGGGCAGACGTGTCACCTGGCATTCCTTCCTTTTTCAGTTTTCAGCAATTAGGGTGACCAGTCAGATGTCCTGATTTTATAGCGACAGTCCCGATTTTGGGGTCTTTTTCTTATATAGGCTCCTATTACCCCCATCTCCTGTCCCGATTTTTCACATTTGCTGTTTGGTCACCCTATCAGCAATCGACACTTCACAGCCTGGGTGAGCCAAACGGCCCTTCAATGAGGCATTTAAAATATTCTCATGCATGCCAGTTCTCTCCTGTTTATTGATTTCCTGGTGGCAATAGGGAGGGAAACAGTCCTGGGCCTTAGGAAAATTGCTCAGGAAAACATTTTATTCATGGATCAATTACTTGCTTTCATGGGCTTCATTGCCCTGGGGGCTCTGCCCACCCTCCAGCCACCTGGAGCTAGGAGAGTGGGGAGCAAAGGTGCTGTGGTGCCGTCTCTGTTAGTTATATGGTGAGTCATGCTCTCCCATACACAAAGGGACAGAGACATGTAACAGCATCTACAATACACACACAATTCCATGGCCAATGCGCAGGCTTTAACTCTGTGTGCATCCCTACCCCGTCACCTGCATCCTGCCAGAGCCAGCCGCAGTCTCTCTCCTTCATTGCTAGAGCCAGTGCCCTGAAAGTGCTCCCTTGCCAGCCTGGCTGCCTCGTGGCATAGTGCCTGCACTGTCAACAGCAGCTCAGCTACTTTTGCTTTTGATTCAGACTCCGTTTCCCCCAGCTTAGAGCAGCAGAAGGGAAGCGAGGCAAATGAGGCGATGTCAGTAATCCAGGAGGCCAGCAAGGAGTTCACAGCTGGCCTGGCAGCCACTGCTATGTACAAATACTGACTCAGGCCATGACATAGCATGGTCCGAGCATGGTCAGGAAAGATTCCTGACATGATAGACCCCTGACCCGCTCCTGCTGAAAGTATGGCCAGCAAAAGGGGTAGGGACTCCAGGTCAGTTATTTCTTCTCCCCTTCCCTGTCTGACCCGCATGTTGTCTTCAATAGCATATGCTGCGCCTGGAGTCCTAGCTGCGGTGAGCTCCCCTCTATCTCCCTTCTCCCGTGCTTTGACCCAGCGTTGACCCCATTAGGTCACTTAGTTACTGTTTATAAAGTGCTCAATGTTCTTCTTTATCAGCGTTGTCCCTATTTATTTTTCAGCCGGGGTCTTTATTTTCTCTGGGTCACTTTGAAGGAAGCTCTCTCTGGGTTTTCTGCTTTCTTCTCACCTGGACTCCCCTACGTAGCATATCATTAGACCCAGCGTGCCCGCCTATGCTCAGTCCTCAGCTCCCTAGCATTGTACTGCAGACACTAGGCTGTGATCTTCCCTTGTCAGCAGCCTAGGGCCCCAGGCTACTTGGGCTTCTCCCAAAAGACAGTTTTGTGGCCTGTGGTCACTCACTGGCTCCTTTCCGATGGTAAAACCCTCCATCTCTTTGCTCTCAGCCTCAGGCACTGGGGCTTCTAGGTTCCTAGGCTTCTGATCAGAGAAGTGTCACCATGTCCCCTCCCTTCCCACTGCTCTGCCGCCATTTGCGTCTGAAGCAGGGAATTTGCTACCTGTGAGTCTCTCATACTCTTCATAAGACAGTCCCTCTGGCTTCCCTCATTTCCTTATGGGACGTAGGGTCTCTTCGCTCTGCACTCCCATTGGCGTTACTCCGGGCAGTCCTCCCAAGCTGTGACAAGACAGGGAATGTCCCTGGCTCTGAGATAGATGTTCAGTCTGTGTGAGGGGGTGAAGCATGCTCTGAGAGTGGGAGTGTAAACCTAGTTCAAAAGCATTCAGATGTTAAACCTGGTGCCAGAATGATTGTGTCAGAAGCAGACACAGCACAGTGGGGAAATAATTCACAGCGATTAGGAGATGGAGGAGACCTCCATTCTGGAGTAAGACTAACCCACCAACTCTATTGGCTTCCCTAATGCTGGTCCCACATTCTGGCCTAGATGCATACTGGCTCCTCAGGCTCTAGCCCTTTCAATACTCCTCGCTGCTTCCATTGTCTGTCAGTTTCACCCTCTTTTCTCAGGCGTCATTTATGGAGTAGTTGGCACCTCGGGAGGTGGAGAAGCCATTCTTCTTGAGTTGTGAGACGAGGGCTAGAGTAGATGTGTTCTCGGCATTGGGCATTTTGATCGCAGCCCGACGCAGCCTTCCCCTGTATTTATCCCCAGCCAGGAAGTACAGGATGGGGTCTATGCAGCTGTTGATGCTGGCCAGAGGCCGTGTGATCTTGTAGGTGAAGTTGACGATGTTGAGGGTCCTGCAGTTGGCTTGGAAGAGCCGGGCAGTATAGTACAGCGTCCGTGTGATGTGGAAGGGTAGGAAACAGATGGCGAAGACTGTGATTACAATGATGATAATCTTGATAGAGCGTTTCTTGTAGAAGGGGATGCTCTGGTTGGAGCTGGATGGGCTGGGTTTCCAAAGCCTCTTAGCCATCAGGCTGTAGCACACGACAATCACCAGAAAGGGGATGCCAAAGAGGAGGGCCATGATGGAGGAGCTGTAGTGCACATAGTGGTCAAACTCTTCGGGCTTGGTGGTGTCGTGGCAAAGGGTGTCGTTGCCCCTGGTGCTGGTGGTGACAAAGATCAGGTTGGGGATGAGGCAGATGGTGACAACGAACCACACACCCACGCAGATGAGGCGTGCGTGCTTGGTCTTCACCCACCCCAGCGACTGAATGGGGTGGCAGATCCCCACGTAGCGGTGCACGCTGATGCAGGTGAGGAAGAGTATGCTACAGTACAGGTTGGCATAGAAGAGGAAGCGCACAATCTTGCACAGTCCCTCCCCAAAGGGCCAGTTGTTGCGGTCAGCATAGTAGTAGACCAGGGTGGGGAGGGAAAGCACGTACAGCGTGTCTGAGACGGCAAGATTGAACATGTAGGTGGTGGTGGCATTCCAGGGCCTCATCTTACAGATGAACATCCACAAGGCCCAGGAATTGAGCAGCAGCCCCACCACAAAGACAAACCCGTAGGACACAGGCAGCAAGATGAACTTAAACTCCTCATTGAAGACGCAGTTCTCCTCACCTTCGCTGGTGGTATTCGCTGTCAGCTGGAAAGCGGGTGTTGGAGTCAACAGAGCAACTGGGAATGTCCCCACCAAAGTGGCCATTGCCTGAAGCCAATCTCTGAAAAGGCAATAATAAAAACACCGGTTAATCACTGATCTCAGCCGCTGTCAGATGTGAAGAATCCAGGGGGCCAGATCTTCCTCTCACAGGCACTCCTGCTGCTTTGATGATTGTTTGTGGGGTTTTCCAATGCCTCCCACCTTTGGGCCTTTACCCAGCCACGGAGGATTTGATAACTCCCCTTTCTAAGCCCCCTGAGTGACACAAAGTATGATGAGACCCTACAAGTATGCATCAGAAGAAAAGCCTGTTCCCCTTCCCCCGCCCCCCAAACTCTAGCAGCTACTCAGATAATCCCACTGTTTTCCTAACAATGAGACCTTTGTGAGCCATAGCAGCTCCACACTCGATGCCAGCACAGCCTCTCAAAAACTGATTCAGACTAATTAGCATGTCCTCAACGATGCTGCAAATCCCAGCGGGGTGAGTTACAAAGGAAAGAGTGCAGGGTCACTGGAGAGGAAAGAGTCTTGCCTGGAGGCACATTCTGCTCTGGAGAAATCCCTGAGGAGCTGCTAGAGGGGCCTCTTGGCAGAATCACTGTCCATCAGCATCGAGAGGGGCCTCAGCTTCCCCCGAATTGGAGGCATTCCCAGTTTCAGAACACTGATCTCTGACCCACGCAGAGAAGAGTCATTACAAAGCTGAGTCCCATCCCAGTGCAGCTGTGAGCTCAGAATCCAGGTGGGATATGTCCCAGGTTGACATCAACAGCAGGGGCCCAGGAGTTGTGTGTGTCTGGAAAATGAATCCCCAGGGCAGGGAAAGAGCCATAAAATGGCTTCACTTGCATCTCAGAATATCTACAGCCCAGAATCCTGATTCTCCCCTGCACAAGATGAGTAACTTGCATCCACTAGCTTCATCCCGTGGGGGAGTCGGGCCCCAGAAGGTTCTGAGCACCTCGGAATCTCCCTAAAGATTTTGAAATTAGCTCATTTCCCTGCCTGGCATTTTCAGAAAGGCAGCAGCCCATCACCCAGGGCACCAGTTGCAATGAGGGACCACAGGCAGAAATCAGGAGGAGGCAACTGACAAAACTCACCCAAAGCTCCTGTCACAGAGGACAAAAGTGCAGCTGACTGAAGCAAAGCAGCTGCTCCAGGCAGGGACTGGATGACCTGGGCACACTTGCTTTATCATCATGCCCCAGTGCCCGTTCCACTGTGAAGCCAACGCTTGTGTAGCTCCATTAGCAAAAGGCCAAAGTCGCATCAAGGGCAAGGACAAAAGGCATAAACTGGTGAATGGTGTGCTGAGTGACAGGGCATCTACAGTATTTGGCCTCTCAATCCCAGAGCAGGAGCTCAGGGTAAGCGGTGCCCAGCAGGCCCCAGTGCTCTCAGGATTGCCACTCAGTCTGCACCACATCCCATCACCAACCCTGAATCTACAGACCCCTGCTGGTAATCCCTCTCGCAATGGATTGTCCTGCTGGCAGCAACCTGCAGAAACCGTCTCTGAAGCCCTGTTGTGAGGGGTAAGTTTCCTGCCAGAGTGTGGGGATGGAGGAGATATATATTTTGGCTGTAAAAGGCACTAACTTAGATCTGTCTGTTGCTGGTTAGCTGGTCATTCCCACCACCATTTGCAGCATCAGAGGATTAAATGGATTAAAAAATGGTTACATGATAATCTCACAAAGTAGCTGTAAACAGGCAATAGTCATCCAACGAGGGTGTTCCTAGCAGAGGCCCGCAGAGCTCTGTTCTTGGCCCTAATGCTATTAAATAGCTTTATCAATAATCCAGAAGAAAAGCTTAAAACAACATTACTGGTAAAATTTCAGATGACACAAAAATTGGTAAATAACAATGGGGACAGATCAGTTGTACAGGCTAACCTGGATCGCTTGGTAAGGTGCAATCATTTGAATAATATGCATTTTAATACAGCCAGTTGCAAGTCATACTAGCAACAAAGAAGTAGGTCACATTAAATGATGGGACACAGTATTCTAGAATGCAGTGACACTGACAAGGACTGAAGGGTCATGGTAGGTAACCAGTTTAACATGAGCTCCCAGTGCAATGCTGTAGCAAAGAGGGCAAATATGACCTTAGAAGTATACACAAGGGCATACAAGTAGGCGTAGGGAGCTGGTATTACTCTGTATGGGGCAGTAGTGAGACCACTACTGGAATAGCATGTCCAGTTCTGCTGTCCACTTTTCAAAAGGAATGTTGAAAAATTGTAAAGGGTTCCAAAAAGAGCTAAAAGAATGACTGGAGATCTGGAAAACATGCCTTAGAGTGAAAGCATTAAGAAGCTCAATCTATCAAGTTAACCAGAAGAAGGTTGAGAGGTGACTTGATCACAGCCTATTACAGGGGTGGGCAAATCTTTTGGCCTGAGGGCCACATCTGGCTATGGAAATTGTATGGCAGGCCATGAATGCTCATGAAATTGGGGGTTAGGGTGTGGGAGGGGGTGAGGGCTCTGGCGGGGGGTGCAGGCTCTGAGGTGGGGCCAGAAATGAGGAGTTCAGGGTGTGGGAGGGGGCACCATGCTGGTGCGGGGAGGAGGGCTCTGGCTGAGGGTGCAGGCTCTGGGGTGGGGCTGGGTGTGAGGGGTTTGGGGTGCAGGAGGGTGCTCCAGGATGGGATCGAGGGGTTCAGAGGGAAGGAGGGGGATCAGGGCTGGGGCAGGGGGTTGGGACATGGGAGGAGGTCAGGGGTGCAGGCTCCAGGCTGTGCTTACCTCAAGCAGCTCCCGGAAGCAGCAGCATGTCCCCTCTCCTGCTCCTACGCTCTGCCCCGTCTACAGGTGCCACCACTGCAGTTCCCATTGGCCGCGGTTCTCCCCCCTCTTCCCCTGGCTGCCCCTACGCCTAGGAGCTGGAGGGGAGACATGCCACTGCTTCCAGGAGCCGCACAGAAAGCCCCCGACCCCGCTCCCCAGCTGAAGCACCGGAGCAGGGCAAGCCTACGGCGCTGCTCCCCAGCTGGAGCTCGAGGGCTGGATTAAAAGGCCTGATGGGCCGGATGCGGCCCACGGGACGTAGTTTGTCCACCCCGGCCTATTAGTATCTACATGGGGGAAAGATTTCTGATAGCAGACAGCTCTTTAATCTAGCAGAAAAAGGCATAATGCAATCCAAAGGTTGGAAGGTGAATCTAGACACAGTCAAATTAGAAATAAGGTGCGTATTTTTTACAGCGAGGTTAATTAACCATTGGAGCACCATCCTTAGGGATGTGGTGGATTCTCCGTCACTTGAAGTCTTTAAAGCAAGACTGGCTTGTTTTCTAACAGACACGCTATATTTATGTGCTTGATGCAGAGTTTATTGGGTGCGGTTCTCTGGCCTGTGTTATACTGGGGGGGATCAGACTAGATGGTTTTAGTACTTTCTGGGCTTACAATCTATGACTCAATGAAATTGCTACATTCTTCTCATCAAGGGCAGGATGCCCAGAGAAGCTGCATGTGGCTCACAACTGTAGACATGTTCAGAAGAAGACAAGGTGACAGTGCGTGGTAGTGGGGTTGCTGGTTTACAATGGTGCAGGGCAGAAGCCTGGAGTAGCCAGACCTCTGTTTATTTTGTTATAGCAACCTCCCATCCTGTTTGTCGCTTTCATCTACCTGTTGCACCCTATCTGACATGTAGATTGTGTGCTCTCTGTGGCAAGGATTATCTTCTCATACTTGGCTGTACAGTGCCTAGTACAACAGGGCCCTGATCCTTGACTGCGATTCCTGGACCTACGGTAATAATAATCCTGCAGGTGGACTGGGATGCAGGTGAGACTGACGTGCAGAGGGTGCATACGAGGCTGCTGTGTAGGGTTTCCACCTGCAGAACATCCAATGCTAGTGTCAATCATATCTCTTGATTGCAGTATTTACTTGTGTTCCAGATGGAACTGGATCTTGAAGCCCAAACTAAACACTCTCTGCAATTTCCCTCCAACTACCAAAGGTGCAGATTGCTGCACAGGTTTATTACAGAGCTAAATTGTATCCTTGGAGAGCAAACGCCTTGAGTTCAGAGGGCGGGCAGGCCCTATCAAATATTAACACATGGAGCTCAGCCAATTCCACTGTAAACCAGATGGGAAAAATGGGAAAGTAGCAACCTTCACAGAAGCTGCTGTTACAGATGCAGGACACTTCTGCAAGCTGTGACTTGACTTTCCTGTGAGGAATGCTGCAGGAGTGTAGCATTGTCTTTGGGTATAATAACTTCCTTGAGAAACCACGGAGGGAAATCCAGACACTACAGGAAATGTTGCTGGGGATTTAGGAGGTGGCCCTAGTCCCTCTGAGTCAGTGCTAAATCAACGCCCCACTGTGATGCCAGGTGACTGTGGTGTGGGAGGCATGATATTCCAGAGGAGATGAAATGCTGAACCTCCTGACCACCTGTGATACTTTTCACAGGAATGTCGGGTTCTGAGCCCCCTAAGCTGACTAGTTTACATAAGTTTGTGTCTCCCTAAAATTCTTCTGCAGTTTCTTTTGGATCCAGGATTCTTCTTTCTCTCCTCTCCTAAAGTGCCATAGAATGTTGATGTTAATCCGCGATCAGTGTGATGAGCGTGATATAAATACCCAGTGATCGGTCAGATATCTTCAGGTTCATAAATCAGTAGTGCTCTATTGAAGTCAATAGAAATATGCCAGTTTACACCAGCTGAGAATCTGGCCTTAGAACAGCTGCCATGTCCCACCCCAGGGCTCTGTCCGTCAGTTCCTTTTTGAATATGCACAAGGTAGAGGCTTCCTGTGAGTGTTTACTGGCTAGAAGATCCCTCTGGGTCAGGTGAAGTTTGATTTATTTTGAAGTGGTGCCCACCTCAACCAGGCATTTGGTTTGGCCGGTGTGGGAAGCATTAAACACTTTCTCTCCTAACTGAAGGGTGGTGTAGATCTGACTTGCTGCCCAGACAGAAGCTGCTCTATTAAACAGTCCTATACAGAAAGAAAGGAAGAATTAAATGGGGTGAATGGAACAGTGGGGACCAGCCTGTGTCCACTCAGCTGCTAAGCAGTGGTTGGAGTTTTCTTTCTAGTAGTAACCACATGGAAACCATGGGATTCTCCCAGGGAGTCTCTGGACTCACACATGCAGCCAGATATATGTTGAAGCCTATCTTCAGTCTAGGACTGGATATTGGAGATGTCACCATCATACACTTCCTCATCTGATCACCACCTCATCTAGGCAGAGACCAGAGCCGTTCCATGATGGTAATGAACAACCAAAGCTGGTCCAGTGCTGAAGACTCCTGAACTCCCTAGGTTTTCAACTCATCCTAGGAGAAAAGCCACACAAACACAAGGCCAAAGCACCACCAAGTGAGCACAGTACAATCACCTGTTGTCCACTACCATCTGCACCCAACCCATCCATTCCTCCCACCCCCCACTGACCAAGAAGACACCAGGGTTGACAGATGAATGACAGCAGATGAGGCACACAGGCAGAAAGTTCAAAATCCAGAGAGGCAAAAAACATTCTGAATCCCTCAGCCAGCAGCACAAACAACACTTCCAGGACTAGCCCACTGCAGTAACAGTGTCGAAATGAGCCTTCTACCCATCAACAATCAATGCAGCAGAATCAGGGCCATCAGAGCTATTCCATACAATGAACCAACTAATCAACCCCGACTGCATAGTCCAGACTCCAGAGCTAAGCATCGACCACTGTGAAGAGCTGTCAGCATACTTCACTGATAAGATCAGCCGAATACCTGTGGAGCTAACTGTGACAGAAAATTCTTCCCCGATGTGATTTGTATTACCTGCCCCATTGCCCATGACTGAGTCTGGCTCAATCACACAAGCCAAAGCTCAAAAAGCCCTGAAACATATTAGAGCCACAACCTGTGAAACAGATCCATGCCTCTTCTGACTGGTACAAGCCAAAGAATAATAAGTCTGCCTGCTCCTAATGGAAATAGTCAATGCCCCTTCAGAGACGCACACCTACCAAACCCCTTGGAAAATGCAATAGTTCACCCAGTCATCAACTATAGCCAACACTTGACCCTAAAGATCTCTCCAGCTACTATCTTGTCTCCAACCTCCCATACCTGGGCAAAATCATTGAGAAAATAGCTCCAACATATGACATCAACCAACATACTGGATGTCTCAGAATCAGGGTTCAGCTCAAGGCACAACACAAAGACCACTCTAGTGTGAGAGACTAAGGACTAACTTTGCTGTTGTTGATTTTATGTGGATGGCACTATAAAACCCTTAGATAAATAGTAACTACTCGCTCCTCCTTTAGCCCTGGAGGCTGCAGAGAGCCTGAGACGGAGAAGCCACTGTCAGATTCTGAACTGACACATCTTCCTGTGCCAGGGTCTCTCCTTAGTAGACATAACCTGGCAGTAAAGTGTCATGGCAGCTGGGAGATAGGGAATATTCCACAGCTTCTTATCTCAGAAGATGGAATGATTAACTAATGGAAACTCTGTAAACTCTGCAATTCACCATGGGGACAGCAACATTATCTCACTGGTGATAGCGCCTTAAGGTATTTAGGATTCCACAGAGTGAGGAAGTGGATGTGTCTTCCTTACAAAACTGCACAGGAAACTCCCCAACTCTGCACAATGAGCCCAGTTTCAGGACTGAAGGAATGAGTCACTGAGAATACCAGGCATGAAATTGCCCTAGGTGGTTTGGGGAATCTCCCATATAGAACAGAATAACACAAAGCTCCCCAGGGCTGACAGAGCTCAGCAAACCTAAGTTCAGGGCAGAGTGTACTCGGTGATGGGACCTCAGCTGTAGAACACATCTTCCATGAGTGGCTCAGACTGAGCCTGTTCAGATCCCTGGGCAAAACCATCTCTTCGCTGAGGTCTCCCCTAGGAATGGCATCTCCCTAAGAGAAGAACATTTCCAGGAATGGGGAGAGACCAAGAGCTGCATCATGCAAATGTTAGTTGTTTGACATTTGAATGCTGTAGTGACGGGCCTTATGAATACCGTAGACAGATGCCATCTGCTGAAGAGGATGGAGCAGGGCCAGGGCTGAGCGGAAGGTAGGGAAGAGACATTTGGACTCCCTCTGCTCTGGGGCGAGTTCCTCCTCCAAGAAGTATTACCAATAGTGGCAGAACAAGGCTCCCAAAAGCTCATCTTCTCCTCACGGGGCAGAAGGGTGTGAGACAGACACACCCAATATGCCTCATGCCTGCTGCCAGCTCACAGAGAGGGATCCCTGCTTCTCTCCGTGCCCTGCCCAGCTCATCATCAAGGGGCACTCCCTTGCCTCTCCCCCACTTGCCCTCCTGCTGATGCCCTTCCCTCAGCCCTGCCCCTCCTATCAGGGCAATCACTCCTATCAGGTCTGTGCTATCCTGGGGCCAGAGCTCTATATTTGCTCTCGTTGTTGACACTGACTGTGAAACTGGCTGGGGAAATGAGAAGATCCACCCTCCAGATGGGATGCAGGAAGACGTTCTCAGGCCAGAGGCAGCTTGGAGCAGCTCAGAACAAGAACAGGATTCTGCACCCAGCCAAGGGGACCCTCAGTAGCCATGTTCCAGGATCCCTCCCAGTCCCAACTTCTCAGCCTAAAGTGGCTCTGAGGATTCATAGGTTATAAAGTCAGAAGGGACTGTTATGATCATGTAGTCTGCCTTCCTGCATAACACAGGCCATAGGACTGCCCTGAATTAATTCCTGTTTGAACTAGAGCAAATCTTTTAGAAAAACTCCTATCTTGATTTAGAAATGTCCACTGATGGAAAATCCACCACAACCCTGGGTAAATGGTTCCAATGCTTAATGACCTTCACTCTTGAGGGCTCCTGAAGAAGAGCTCTGTGTCAGCTCAAAAACTTGTCTCTCTCGCCAACAGAAGTTGGTCCAATAAAATATATTAGCTTTCCCCATGTAGGTACTTATAGACTGATCAAGTCACCCCTTAACCTTCTGTCTGTTGAGCTAAACAGCTTGAGCACCGGGAGTCTGTTTTAATCATTCCCACGACTCTTCTCTGAACCTTTTCCAATTTATTAATATCCTTCTTGAACTAAGCACACCAGAACTGGACTCAGTATTCCAGCAGTGGTGCCAAATACAGAGGTGATAATAACATTCCTACTTCTACTTGAGGTTTCTGTTTATGCATTCAGTGATCACATTAGCTCTATTGACCATGGTGTTGCACTGGGAATTTATGTTCAGCTGATTAGCCACCAGGACCCCAAGTCCTTTTCAGAGCCACTGCTACCCAAGATAGCATCTCCCATCCCGTAAGTATGGCCTGCATGCTTTTTTCCTAGATGTAGGACTTTACATGTATAAAAACATATTGTTTGCTTGCACCCTGCTTATCAAGTGATCCGAATGACCTGCCCTGTTCACAGGGCCGGCTCCAGGCACCAGCTTGCCAAGCTGGTGCTTGGGGCGGCAGGTGAGAAGGGGGCGGCAGTCCGAGTCCCGCGGCAGCAATTCGGCGGCAGGTCCGCTCTTCCCGCCGCCAAATTGCCGCCGCGGGACTCGGACTGCCGCCCCAGTCTCGCCTGCCGCGGCGGCAAAGGAGCAGCAGGTCCGCCGCTGTCCCCTTGCCGCTCCGGAATGGGACTGCCTGCGTCGGGGGCGGGGCCCCGCCCCCGATGCAGGCAGACGTGGCGGGGCCCCGCCCCCGACGCAGGCAGACGTGGCGGGGCCCCGCCCCCGACGCAGGCAGACGTGGCGGGGCCCCGCCCCCGACGCAGGCAGACGTGGCGGGGCCCCGCTACGTCTGCCTGCGTCGGGGGCGGGGCGCCGCCACCCCTGCTTGGGGCGGCAGAATTGTAAGAGCCGCCCCTGCCTGTTCATTACATTTTCAGTCAGTTCATTGATAAAAATAGTAAATAGCATAGGGCTGATCCCTGCTGGACCCACTAGAAACACACCCACGCACTCATGATTCCCCATTTACAATTACATTTTAAGACCTGCCAGTTAAACCGTTTTTAATGTGTTTAATGTGTGCCGTGTTGATTTTGTGCAATACCATCTTAAATGCCTTACTGAAGTCTGTCTATTACCTCCCCGCTATTACCTTTATCAGTCAAATTTGTAATCTCATCCCCCGCAAAAAAAATCAAGCATGGGGTGGGGTTCAGGTCCCATACACTGCTCAGAATGTGATCCCCAGAAACTTCTTCACTGTGGCTTACTGCATCTGAATGTGTCAGTGCTCCTGACCCTGACACATGAGGAATGCCTACACTGGAGCTGGAGGTGTAATTTCCAGCTCAGGCAGACATACCCATGCTAGCTTTGATCAAACTAGCACCCTAAAAATAGCAACGTAGCCATGGCTGCATGGTCAGCAGGACGATAGCCAACGGAAGAAGCAGCATTGCCAGGTTCTGGAAGGAGATGGGCCCCATCTGTTGAGGAGAAGGGCAGAGCCTATAGAGGGGGAGGGGATGTAAGGGGTAGAACAGTGATGACTGTCCAAAAAGATGTACGATCAGTGTCAGACAATACAGCATGGACTCCCTCTCATAAGCAGCCCTTTGTTCCCCCCTATGGTTCTAGCCCACATGCAATGTGCGCAGCACTGAGATGCTGTTAGTGAAGCACCAGCCCCTGCAATGGCCATGCATGCAAATCTAGAGTGACCAAGAAACCGTGAGCACCACAGCTGGTGGGGGCAGTAGGGGATGCCCAGTATCAGGGGGGCATGCACTGGCCTCAGCCCTTTGACACAGGAAGGAAATCTCAACGGCAGACTGAGACTCCAGGCCCTGCCTGAACCCCAGCACCCACTCCCAGCCCTGCTCAGACCCCACTGCCCACTTTAAATACATCCTGCTGTCCCTCTCCCACTCCACGCCCTGCCATATCCCACTGCCCATGCCAAATGTCTCCCACTACCCATCTCCCGCTGCCCACACCAAATGCTTCCTGCTGCCAAGTTTTAAATCAAGACGGGATGTTCTTCTCAAAGATCTGCTCTGGGAATTATTTTGGGGATGTTCTGTGGCCTGGGCAATACAGGTTGTCAGACTAGATGATCACAGTGGTCCCTTTTGGCCTTGGAGCAGTAGCATAGCCAGGGGGGGAGCAGGGGGAGCGGCCGCTCCCCCACTGAGCAGACGCGGCGCCTTTTTTATGTTCCGACGCCTTTTGCTCCTACGCTGCAGCCAGCCAGAGCGGAGCTTTTTTTTTTTGCTCCCGGCGCCTTTTTTTGCTCCTGACACTTTTTGCTCCCGACGCCTTTTTTTAGCTCCGCTCCCCCTGTGTTCTAAACCTGGCTATGCCACTGCCTTGGAGTCTATGAAACACCATTCACCTGCTCTCACTGCTGGAAAAGGATACTGAACCCTGCTGTGTGACTTTATTCCAGGTGCCTCCTAGTTTGTATATTTACACAGGCAGTTTAAAAGTGTCAATAAAATGAATGAGACTGTCAGTAAAGAGCCCAGATTTTCCTTTAGCTGTTCAAAGCTCCTGTCTCCTTCCTTTCAGGAGCCAATGGTATAATACGCTGTTCTAGCTGTGTGACGCACCCTTTCTTGGCAGGAAATTGCAAGGGTGTGTGTCCTAAGCCACCGCTCCGGGGGTTGGAGTGCAGATTGCACTGCATACAGGGATGGGCATTTAGGGGCTGCTGACAGACAAACAAGCATCTCCGTGATTTAGCAGCTGAGGGACAAACCCAGTCAGGGTTTGCCTGTGACCTGAGTAGGAAGGGGCACACCTTCATCCTCTTCCACGCTACTCTAGGAAATTGCAAAACAAGAGAGGAAGTAATGTCAAACTTCCTGTGTAAGGCCCCTCGTCTGTTATCACTATGCCACAGTTCTGTCACAAGGGGAGCATGACCCAATTTCTCTCTTTGAGCCTTCCCTTCACAGCAGCAGCAAGAACAGGCACAGTGGGGCCAGGTTCCCAAGGTTCCCTTTCCCTGAAGCTAAAGACACAGCCCAACACCTCAACACTGCCACACACATCACAAGCAGCCTGCTCCTCCTCCCCACAGTGACCCAGTTTCTCAGCCAGGCGGGATGGGAGGTGAGGGCGCTTCCCTTTTCTCTGTCAGCAGAAAGATGCCAAGAGCCAATGTTCCCACCCAACGGACCCTCATGCAATGGGATGCATGGGGATTGCGCCCTTCACACTCCTTTGGGGAGGCAGGAGGGAACCTGTGCAGTCTTTCAAAGCTAGTGGAGATCAGTGCAAGGAGCAAGTCAACCTTACCCCAAGGTGGCCATGTGGGGTGAGGAAGAAGGTGAGGAGGTGGCCATGTTGAGTTGAGGAGGGGGAGGCCATGTTAGAAGAGGCAAAGAAGGCAGCCATGTTGGGGTGAGGAGGAAGAGGTGGTGATGGCAGCAGGCATGTTGAGTGAGGAGGGAGCCACGTTGGGACATGAGCCGGGGCTCTGCCTGGTGACACCACACATTGTTTTTGGTGAGTCATTCAGCTATTTCTATTTAACACCCACAAAACCCAGGCCCTATCCCTAGAGAAGCTTGGGGGCGGCTCCCCTTCAGGGGCAGGAATAGTATCAGTGTGGCTGGCCTGCTGAGGTTAGGCCAAACCCTGCATGCCTGGACGTGGGGCCAATGGGGCTGGGAGGGGGTAGCTCAGGACTCCATGCTGGGGAGGGTTCGATTACCAGTGTTTGGACTGTGGTGGTGCCAGAGGCCCCCATCAGGGATCAGGGACCCACTGTGTTAGGTGCTATACACACAGATAACAAAAAGATAACTCAAAGAGCTTACAGTCTGTGTCTGAGCACTTGTGTGGGCCTTGGGAGTGAAATTTGTTCCCTCGCCCCAAAGTAGTTGTCTCCCCAGTCCTGGCCCCTGCCCCTTTGTTTTCCCCAGATGATTTTGTTTTGCTGGTTCTGGAGTGAACCCCACTCTCCAGGGCAGGACCCTCCCCCACTTGGGTTTATTCGCCTTTCTGAGCCTCTGGCGTTCGTAGGGGGTTACTTTTGTGGCAGGGAGACAATTCACCCACACCCCAAACACCACAGGATGGCGTAGGGCTCCAATACAGTTAGAGGATCTGTGTTTTCTCCCTCCCTCTCCTTCGTGCAGCTTAGGGTACCAGACAGCAAGTGTCAAAAATCGGGACGGGGGGTGGGGAGTCTATATAAGAAAAAGACCCCAAAATTGGGACTGTCCCTATAAAATCGGGACAGCTGGTCACCCTAGTGCAGGTTCTTGAAGTACCTCTCTGTGGCCCTTTGGGTCAGCCTGGCCATGTTGCCACAGCTCCCTGCAGGAACTCCACCGTCTCCCCGCGTGCCCAGCCTCACCTGCTCCCCCTGGTTTCAGGGTCAGTTCCTCAGGTGATATGTGTCCCTGTGTTGGGCTGGGCTCCAGCTTGATCCCATCCCTGGCCAGCCGGTGCTGCAGTTCCTCCTGGTCACCATACAGCTCTTGCTTTCCCTGGGCACTTGCAGAGTTTCAGGCTTGCTCTCTGAGCAACGTGCCAAGGAGAGGGAGGGCCTGGAGTGGGGAGAGGCGGGGACAGAAGCCAGAGGCTGTCAGTGCCAACTCCCTCCTTCCATTCAGCTCACCAGCTCAATGTGTACTTCTGAGAGCACCCCCCTCCTCAAGCCTGCCTATCCGAGGGGCACAGACCCAGCCAGAATCCCTGATCTGCAGCCTCATCACTCCCCGCTTATTCATTCCCTTTGCTCTTCCTCTGCCCCATTTCAGACACTCTCTTCGCTGCCTCTTGGATTGCCCAACAAACTTTCTAGTCCTTTGTAGATTCACCACACTGTGAAACTCCCACTGACTAGACTAGAGGGGGGATATAGGGGCTGGGAAGCTGCAGGGGAAATGGGTGCCCTGACTCAGCTGCCTGCCTGAAAAGAAATTGCATTGCAATGGAGGGCAGTGAGAAATTTGCTGCGGGGTGGGGGAGAGTGGAAGTCACGGGCGTTCTGATCGCCCATCACAAGTAGGTGAGCCACCACCACCCCTCCTTTCAGCTTCCCTGTCTCCCTTTGCCAGCACTACCTTTTCTCAGCCCCAGAAGGGGACCTGCTGGATTCCTGCTGCAGTGAGACAGGGCCAAAAGCTCCTGGTTCAAGGGAGGGATAGCTCAGTGGTTTGAGCATTAGCCTGCTAAACCCAGGGTTGTGAGTTCTATTCTTGAGGGGGCCATTTAGGGATCTGGGGCAAAAATCTGTCAGGGGACAGTACTTGGTCCTGCTAGTGAAGGCAGGGGACTGGACTCGATGACCTTCAAGGTCCTTCCAGTTCTATGAGATAGGCATATCTCTCTCTATATATATAAGACTCAGAACCGCTTGCTTTGCTGCTCTTTGTTGTGACGTCCCTTGAAGATTGGTTTGACTAATGATGCTTTGCATTGACCTGCTCTCTTGACACCTGCTGTCCAAAGGCACAGCCTGCATTTGTGTTGAGCCCTAGCGTTCCCTTGTCTGGCATTTGGGCCCCAATCCTCCATGCCCTCTCTGCAGCTGCCCCTCCCTGCTGTCTTGCCTATGACATCTGGCCTGGCCATCCCATCACCAGAAACCTGGTCATCAAAAAACAAATATTGCATCATTTTAGAAAATTGAACTGAATGGTAAGAGATTCCCATCTGTGGGACTAAGGTGCCAGCTGCTTTTCAGCCTCTGCCCCATGCCACGTTCCTACCCGGTGCTCTACCATATCCCTTGCTTGTGTCACACCCGCTACTCAGCACCACTGCCTGCCCTGTACTGAGTCCTACCCGACACCGCTCCCTTTAGCCAGACACCTTGGAGCCACACTGCCAGTAAGGACAGCCTGCAGTGTTTGTCCCTAGCATTAGCTAGAGTTGCCCATCTGCAGGAGAACTGAGGCAGGTGAGACATGAGCAGCTTTCAAGGTGTGGGTCACAGCTCAGACTTGGAGCAGCAGGTGACACATGCTGCCCCCTACAGGCTGCAGCCTTCCAGGGTTCTGGGGCACCTCACAATGCCATCAGCGTCTGTCCCTGAGCCAGTGACGGTTGGACAGGTGTGGAGCTGACAGGCAGGCCATGGCCGAATCTCCCTCCTGGGGCATGTTCTGCACAGGAGATATTTCCCCAGCCTGTGAGCACCAGGGTGCAGGGGCTGATACCGGGATCAGTGGGGAATTTGATGCAGGGTGCATCACTGGAACCATGTCACTAGGTTCCAACAGGACCAGGCCAGTGCAGGACATGGGCAGGGCACAAGGGGCCAAGCCAGCATTTCCCCACCATTTTTGGTACTGGCTGTGTCAGTATATAGGAGCTGTAAAGCTGCCATAAGTGCCCTCTGAGCAACCCCTGCTGTACAGAGCATGCAGCGTCAGTAGAGCCGGTGCCAGCTCAGCCCCAAGCACCCCCAGCAGCCCATGTGTCAGAGCAGCAGGGGTTGTGGCTGCTGCATTCCCACACGCTGGCATTCTCAGCTGGCAGAAAAGCCCACAAGCCATTGACCGCGAGGTACAAGTTAGGGCAGCCCCTCAGGAACTGTTCTAACACCGGTGCTGCCTCAGCTCCCTGCACCTTACAGGGTTTTCGCCTCCTCGGTGGTCCCTGTGCTAAGCTCAGCTCCCAGGCTGCGGAACTGGGCCCAGCGGCCCTGAGTGCCCTGCCCTCCCACTTCTCCCCACCCGGCAGCAGAACTGGAGCCCAACCTCTCCCAGGGTTATTCCTGGGACAAAGGCTAGTGCTGCCACCTACAGGCCAGTCTGAGGAGAGTGCCTTAGAATGGGTATCTGGGGCAGGTGTAGCCAGCAACACTGCCAGCCACCCTGCATGTTTCAGCCATGCTCGCCCACGCCGGAGTCGGACAGGCTGATGCACACGCATGCCCGCATCCGGCTGACATGGCATTGAGTAGGGGCTTGACTAGATGCTCAAAGGAAACCCAAATATTTGCTCAATGGCCACCCTGAACCTCAGTGTTAAACAATACACAGAGGCTTGTGTGTCTGAGGCCCATCTCTATGCATGGGCAGGGCGCAGCTGGACTGCTCAAATATTAAGACACAGATTGCTCCATGCGGGGAACAGGAAAGAACCTGTTGGGACAGAAAGCACCAGCAGCAACATTGCAAATGGAACCAGTGTTTCCTCCCAGAAAGCAAATTCACCACAGCAGAGGGGGGGGGGGCGGGGGTGTGTGCACGTACATCACATACGCACACAAGCTCCTCCAGGACAGCCTTTTACAATGTGTGTAACACAGACTCACAAGTGCCTCTCCCACCATGTCTGGCACCGGCCAACACCTGGCTCTGATTAGGAAAGGTTTGGATATTGTTGCTCAGGCTTGAGGGGCACAGGAGGGCTCTGTGGGAAGACCAGGACTAGCAGGAGGGCTGCAGGTCAGGGCTGGGATGGATGTATTGCTAGAGCTAGCTGGAGGGAAAAGCTTCGACCAGCCTTGTTCACAATTTGCCTGGCTCTAACCAGCACTATCACCCTCTTCCTGCCTCAAGCAGCACCAACTTCATCCTGTCACCACAGGGTCAGAGAAAGTAGACTTGGGGTTTTATTGTTAATTGAAACAGAAAGTGCATCTCATGAGACACCATAATGGAGCCTATAAAAACTCTGTGTGGCAACTGCAGCTAAACACAGTGTGATTGAAGGCATGTGGCAGGAGGCTGTGGGGTGCTCTGCAAACACCTCGCTGCCATCTAAAGGGGCAGAGCAAGCAGCCTTATTCTTCCACAGAGGGACCAGGTCTCTGCCCTCCAGGGTGGCTGGACTGGGAGACGCTGTTGCCTATCCATAAGAAGTGCATTAGACTAGAGTGGAGGCCCCATGATGCTGCAGTGCTGGGGCTCTGTCCTCCACGTGATGTTTCAAGGTTCAGTTGACGCCCTAGAGAAATCAAGTCCTTGTGCCCAAGCTACCACGCACATCTGGTGCTCCAGCACCTGTGTGGGCAGAGACTGGGAGGGGTGCCCAGCCCGCCCAGGGTGTAGAGTTACTACCCACAGCAGCTGTATCAGACTCAACAAGAAAAGTCTTAGCTCCAGTGCGATGTGGCCTGTTGCTCCCCCCTCCCCTGGCTCAGAGTGTATCATGCCTCTATGCTGGGTGTAAGTGGGACATGGCTCAGCATTAGGATCCAGGCCCACCAGAGGAGAAGCCAGGCCCTTTCTGTGGCTCAGACAGGGAAGGAAGAAAAGTTAGTGCTGGAGTCTCAATAGCTGCTGGGACTCCCCTGTTACATTCTGGCTACTCTGAATTCCCAGTCACCCCTCTATGGAACCCGACTAGACGGTTTGGGGTTGTGGCCAGTTTCACCACATGGCTAAACGTCCTTTTGGGTCCTTTGGCAGAGCCTCAGCCAGATGCACAGGGCATTTCTGCCGCCACCGCCAGGGGAGATTATGCACGATGACATCAGAGTGACAGTGAAGGTTGCAAAGGAAGGCAGCAAGGGGGATATTTCCAATCCAGAGGCTTAGCCCAGTGACCCCAGATCTCGGCCCTGTCCCAGGGACAGAACACCTTCAGCAGCTTTCCACCCCCTGCCCCAGGAACCTGCCCAGAGGAGATTAGAAGGGCACGGAGGAGTCTGAATGCCAGATTCACTATGGGTTTGGTTTCAGACTGGGTCCCTTCTGCAGGCTCCTGGGGCTGCTCTCGTGGAGCTTGGCTTGGATGAGCTTCCGATGAGTGGGGCTCAGCACGCCAGCTTCCAGCAGGTCCTGGTCAGTGATATTTCTAGACAAGGGAGAGAAGGAGAGCAACTGAGGGAGAAGCCAGCAATGCAACACAAGGCAGGAGAAAGGGGACTCAACCACCTATGACTATTGGACACGGAAGGACTATGGGACTCCAGAGGTCATCTCCCCCTAGTCTCTGCCCTGCACTCTGCCTCCAGGGCTCAGCCAGGAGGCCCCAACTCTCCTCCTGCCCCACGCTGAACTCAGAGCTCTAGCCAGGATGTCTGGAGGCACACGAGCTGGACTGTCATACTCCAGTAAGGCACAGTGGTACACATGAGCCAATGAGCCCTCACACACCACTATCCTTATGATACCTGAAGAACTCCAGATCATCCCAGCCATTTTCATACAGCCCCTCCTCATACTGTTCCAGGCCCCAGCGACTCAGCCACATGCCAACGCTCCGGGGGTGATCACCATTGCCACAGGGCCACTAGGAGAGAAGAACCAGGATATGGCCCAACAGCTTCACGCCAGGGGACTACAAAGCAACGACTAGCCCCAGATCTGCTGAGTCTCCTGAATCCAGTCCTGTGCTATCCCTGCTCATCCCCCATCACAGCTCTGCTGAGGTGCCTCCCTTGTGACCTGCAGCATCCTACTGTTCCAGCCCCAGGCCTTTCCTGAGCCAGACTGACTGTGGTACCCAGTGTGGACAAGGGAACTAGGATGGGAGATCCCAAGCTCGCTGATGCACCATCAACACATTTGCACACAGGTCTCCAGAGGCTTGTGCATTAACACCCTCCCCTATGCCTGGAGCTCCTTCAAGGCCCAGCACAAAGCCCTTGCCAGGCATGGGGTCTCTTGTCTTGATGCATCATGTCTCCCTGGCCCATGAGCCAGCTGGTGCTTTCCAGTGCGGGTTGCCCGGGACATACCTCTCCGGCACGGTTGAATCGGCGAGTGTCCCGCTGGGACCTTGCGCCCTCCCAGCAGCTCTGCGGCGGTGGCTCCAGTGCGCTGCGGGTGTGGCGCAGCAGGTTCTTCCGGCCCTCTGGCTGACTGGGGCCCAGGCAGCTTCCTCTCTTGGGGGGCTCTGTGTCCATGTCACTGAGGCACCAGGCCATGTGCAGGGCTGTGAGGGAACAGTCACCTGACGTCTGTGGGCCTCTCGACAGAATGGCTGACTTGGGCCTCTTGTGCCTCTCAATCTGGGAGGGACTGAGCTGGTGCCCATAGGAGGTGGTCTCGGGCACAGAGTAGTGGGGGCTTCTCTGTAGCTGTTCCTTGGCGGAGGAGTAGGCTTGTGCTCCTGTCAGGCTCTGGAGCCTGCGACATGGAGAATGGCCCAGGTGCCTGTCAGTCTGCGTGTCACTGGCCGGACTGTAAGGAGGCTCAGACAGGCTGGGACACTGCGCCCAGGTGTTGGGGACCCCCTCAAATATGAAATAGGCTGGATTGGTGTAACTGCTGGCTGCATCCGGGAGGCTGAGGGGCCGGCTCCTGAAACACACAACAAGGGAGTGGGTGT
Source organism: Chelydra serpentina (assembly GCA_037349315.1). NCBI lineage: Eukaryota > Metazoa > Chordata > Testudines > Chelydridae > Chelydra > Chelydra serpentina. The sequence goes on along the minus strand of JBAIAC010000028.1, from coordinate 17,886,033 downwards.
TTTTGCCTAAAAAGACAACTCCAACAGATAGATCATCCCAGCACCTGGGACAAACCCAACCCCCGTTCCTGGCAGAGACAAACTGACCGACATCCCCAACACCGCGACAGAGAGACAACCATGGTACTCTGGGGCAGATGGACCGACAATCCTAGAAGACAGACGGACAAGCAGCTACTTCATGCACTCAGAGTGAACCCTCATTCGGAAACCAAACCAAACAACTCCCATCACGAGCCCTGGACTGGCAGCACCAAGTGTCCTAGCAGGTTAATGGCCAAGGAGCGGCATGCTGGCAGAGTTACCTGACGGCGCGCAGAGCTGGCTTGGAGAGGGTCGGGAAGTCGGACTCCGTCTCGTCTGTCTCAAAGCTGATCCACTCTGCACAGGACAAAGACTGTAAAGGTCAATGGGAATGCAGCAAAGGAAAGTGTTTCTACTGAACTGTCAGCCCAGATGGCGGGAACTCCCAGCTGCTCCAGTCCCAGCCTCTCCCAGCTGGGAGCTCTAGAGGGAATGGGGCAAGAGTAATGGCAACAGGGGCACTCGCACTTATTCCAGGCCTGGCCTGGCCTGGTGCCTCCTGGGGCAGGAGAGATGGCTGCAGGGGAGCTCCCCGCAGCTATTCTAGGTTTTCTCTGGTCCCCAAGCGGGGAACTGAAGCCCATATCTCTGAAACAGCAGGCGCAGCAGCAGTTCAGTGGCATGGCTGTATTACCGTAGAGCCTCTCGCGTGTGCTCCGCCTGTCCTTGGGGACTCGGACCTTCATCCAGCCACGCATGGAGCCCGTTTCTTCACCCCGGTGGAAGAGGAAAGTCTCAAACTGCTGGGCCAGGCTGCCAATCATAGATCTCATGGCAATGCAGCACTCACCTGCGCAGAGAGCACAGCATCACCTCAGAGGGCGCGGCACCCTACGGTCACTCAGGCACCCACCAACAGCAGCTAGCATCCTCCTCCTCCCACTCACACGTTCCCATGGAAAAGTACTAGGACCAGGGACTGGTGGATGCCACACCACAATGTGACACCCACCAGGAGCATGGAGCTGTTCATATACACAGAGCTAGTGTCCATGGGGCGTGGGGGTAGCCTGTCCTGCCAAAACTCCAGATGTGCCCCTAGTTTCCCAGTAGCTTGGAGAAACCAGTTTCTCCTGGGGGAGACAGGAGTCAGTCTCCATGGTCACCACATTCAGGCTACAGCACATATCTTCAGTGAGGCACCAGCCTCTCCTTCCTGAGCCTGCCCTGGTGATCAGGGCCCCACATTATCTGCAGGCCCCTGGGTCCCAGGGGCAGCAGGGGCTGAAGGACAGTGCCCTGCGCTGCTGTGAGGAGACCTGGCTGCTGTCCCTGGGTCTAGTCTCTTGCTCCCTGGTTCAGGAGGGGGCAGATGAAGCCACAGGGGGACCTGGACCCTTCACTAATGTTGGTGCTCACCCTGATCCCCCTGGTCCCCTGCTCTGGGCTGCTCCAGGACACAGGGAGCCCAGTAGGAATCACCTTAGCCCTCTGTGGGGTTCATGTGTCATCCTGGCCACTCCCTAACACTCCCCCTTTTAAAGGATGTGCTGGACACACACCATATGACTCGCAACTGTCCATGCCCTTGATGCTGAGGAGCAGGTGCTGGTCCAGCAGGTACTCCAGGTCCGACAGGATTGGGCTCAGCTGCACAGGGAGAGACAACAACTGTCAGAAGGGCTGCAAACGCCAATCCAGCCACAAAGCCTGAGCGCTGGGCCTGAGCGCTGAGGCTTAGGCACAGAGACATCACAGTGACCCCATTGTCCTGTAGTGCAAGGGATAAAGCCCCAGTGCTCACCAATGAGTTCACTCTGTGCAAAAGAACTTGCTCGGGAACTCAGCCAGGGAAAGAGAGCACCAGGGAGTCAGAGCAGAGGGAGAGGGATGGGGTGCCCCAGGGGCAGGGCCCGGGAGAGAGAGGGATGGGTATGCCAGGGGAACGCGGGATGGTGGTGCGTTTCAGAGCCAGTGGGGTGGGAAGTAAGGGCCAGGGAAGGGGTGGAGGAGCCAGGGAGTCTAACAAAGTCTACAGGCTGTCTGTCACTCCTTATAGTCTGCCTATGGCCTTCTCACTGGCCTCCCCTTTGTTGTGCCAGCCTCTGCCCATGCACACACCTGCCAGCCTGCACCCCCACACCCCACTTGCTTACCACTGGCAGCTGTTTAGCTGACCAGCTGAGTTTGAGGAATCCCGGGATGTCGCTGCTTTGGGAGCTGTTCTCCCCACTCCGCTGAGACTCTGGCAAGCAATTAAGAGAGAATTACAAGAGCAAAGCTGTGTCCTGCTGCCAACCTACCTACCCACCCCTCTCTCCACCTGTGTACCAGCCTCCCTCCTCTTCCCTGCCAGCTGCAACCTCTCCTAGGCACCAACCACATTGCCATGGGGAAGGGGGGTGGACTCAACCCAGGACAAATCCCAGTTGTTTGCCATTGAGAGAGAGCTGCCAGCCCCACTGCCCGCAGAAAAAGAATCTCAACACGTGAACAGACTGCACTGAGATCACATCGCCCACTGCTGAAATGCAGCCACCTCTGCATTTCAGCAGTGGGCGATGTGGTGGGATGTAGCAGCTGCTTTTACCACGCACAGCAACAGTGCACAACCATTTGGGACAGGAAGTTTAGAAGAGGCCCAATCCTAGTGAAACTAACCCAAGTGTGACACCAGCGTTACAATTCTTACACAAAATGTCCTGGGATATGTAATGAGCCCAGAAGGCCAGAAGCTTGGCTGTCCGTCTCACTTGAAAAACGGGACCTCATGCAGCACAGCAGCCTGGGCCCTGAGGTCAGTACTGATTCTGGGGACAGCACCCGCTTCTGAGGAGCCCTCTGCAGCACAGCGCCCCTTAGCACTGCACTGGGGCATTGGGGTCAGCACTGACTCGGTGAGGAAAGTCACCTGTGCTGCTCCCTGCAGCACCAGGTTTTCCTTCCAGGTGCTGGGCAGGCTTGGCATGTGGCTGGGAGAGACTCCCAGGCTGCTCTCACCTTCCAGGCAGTAGGAGTGGAACTCAATGTAGCATTTGCTGCGGCTGGCTGTTTTCACAATCACCTCGATGCTGTCCCACTCGATGCAGGCCAGGGACTCGGGGCTGGAGCCAGGAGCTGCCAGCACAGAATGGCCAATCAGCGTATGCTGAAGGGGCCCCACCCTGTCCCCAGATCTGACCCCTCAGATGGGCTGTTCCTGTGCTGGCTGATATGACCCCTTGAGGACCTGGGCAAGGTGTCAGATTGCTACTACCCCAAAGGTAGCAGAGAGGGGTCAGTCAGAGCTCAGGTCTGTCTGCGGGGTCAGCAAAATGAGTTTCCTGGATCCTACTCCCCAGGCAAAGACTGACCTGTTCATCTCCCCGCTAACAATGCTAACAATGCTTATCTCTTTAGTTGTCCCCTGCAATTATTTGGAATCCCAGACCTGTGGATCCTCTCCTTAGGCTGGGGAGAGGTCCTCTAGCAGTGGGTGGGCGGATCCCAACAGGAACAATGCTAACCAGCACTGTTGGCTGGTAGCCCTGTGGCGACATATGTTGGCCCTGAGAACACTGCAGTTTGGAAGTGATGGCAGAACCTACTCAGCACATATGGGGCTAGGACTGCAGCACTCCTGCCCTCGATCCAGCAGGGAAGCAGGCCTCCCCACCCTGTTCAGTGGCCGGGGGGGGGGGGGGGGGAGGGGAGAGGGGAGGAGGGGAGCCACCTTACCCTTCCTAGACACGAACTGAGACGTCACTCCCACCTCAAACGTGGCAAAGACGGGTGAGTGGTCACTGGTCACAATGTCATCAGTGCAGCCTGAAACACAGAAGAGGGAGCCACGTCACTGCCGCAGAAACCCACCGTTCCATGCACCTGTTCCAGGCTGGGCCTTGGAGGCGCCAGGCTAATGGCCTTTGTGCTCCCAGGCAGCTCCCCACTCACCGTACGAGTTACAGAGCACGTGAGTCTCAGGGCGTGACTTCCACAGGATGCGATCGCACCATGAGGGAACGTTGATTCTCACCTGCAACCAAGAGCAAAGAAGCTTTAGGTGCCTGGCTGAGCCTGGTTTGAGCTGCTTGGATTTCCCTGCAGCTCCCACCCTCCCAGCGCGTCTCCCCTCCCAGCTGAACTAGGGAGGTTACTATCCTGTTCATTCCCAAGGGCTAGGTACTGATCATCCCAGTGTCACTGAAGGCGGGGGGTCCCCGCTGCTCACTGGTCAGGGACAGCACAGATCACACCACAAGAGAGGCAGGGAGTGTTGGGTGAGGCAGTGTGGGCTGAGCACAGGGCTGGGAGCCAGGATCTCTCGAGTCCTAACCCCAGCGCTGCCATTGCCTTGCTCTGAACTTCCTTGGTCCAGCTATTCCCTCGTGGCCACAGGCAGCCAGCACGAGCCAGAGCTTCAGAGACCCAGCCTGAGAAGAGGGGTGGCTCAAAGCCACTGTGTCTTCATCCCTACCCTGAGTGCAACTCAGCTGGAATACAGACTCGAGCCTGCTGGCCCAGTCCTATTCCCTCTCCCAGCCAGGTAGGGCCATGGATCACCTCACCTGGGACAGTCCCGCATGGGAGCCGTGGCCAGATCTCAGCCCCTTTCCCTCGGGGCCAGACACTCACCCCTGTGGTTTTGAACTTCTGCCAGACATAGCTGTCCCGGGAGCCCCGTTCGTATCGGTACGTGGGGGGGAAGGAGATGTCTCCCTCACCTGGAAATGGAGCAAACAGGAAGACATGGAGGTGAGACCGCGCCAGACACCCACAGCCCAGGGCAGGCAGACACTGCCTGCAGAGCCCATGGCAGGGCCAGAAAAAACCCAGCCAGATTATTCTGTCAGACTAGAAAGACCTCCTTCTCCCCCACTGACACACACAGATCTACCAGTGCCCCTCAGCCCTGAACTTCATCCCTGCTCTTGCTCTGCCAAAGCACTTCCACCCTGGCCTGCAGCCTCTCTGCTATCCAGCCCTGGGCCTCTCCTCAGCCCAGTGAACTGTACACAAACATCCCCTGGGGCCTAAGCCGAGCCATCTACCTCACTGGCTTACCACTTGAGGCTGGGTTTCTTTTGTGCACATCAAGGTTTCTAGCATATTTAGACACGATGTAGCACAGCCCTGACGGGGAGGTGACACTAGACTGTTCATGGCTGGGGTAGGGGACAGAGTGATGGTTTGGATGGGTGAATCTGTGGAGTCTGGGTGTGGGGGGTGTAGCGAAGCTCATTGGCCCGTAGCTGTTATCTACATCATGGCAAGGGTTAAACCCCAAACACAGGGCAAAGCCCCATCCTGGCTGTGCTGTATCTGCTGCTATTGGAGGCCTGGGGGCTCCTGTTTCTCCTGCACATTTTGGCAGCAGTTGTATCATGGGCAGTTGCATCATGGGCAGGAGGTGGCCAGGGGGCATGGTATACGGGAGCCTTGCTGGGGGCGAGGCTGCAGACAGGCAGGCAGTGCTCTGGGAGGGCAGTGTGGGCTCCCCATCTGTCCCCATCGCACTCACTAAATCGCAGGAACACCTTGTTCTTCTCCCGCTCCAGGGTGAGCTGGTCCACGGCCAGCAGGGCCTCAAACTCCTTTTTGTTCACGTGAGCTAAGATGTCCTGAGAGGGAAGAGGGAAAGGTCCATAAGCGCTCAGGTTTGCAGGGCTTTTCTGTACCCTTCCCCCATCACGGGATCCCACCATAGGAGTCCTCAGAGAAGACAAGGAGGTCCGTGTTCACAGTCCACACCCATCCCCTGCATGCCTTTGGGGCTGGGCTGGGACGAGGGACTGAGCTGCCTGCCCCAAGAGTGTTCCCACAGGTGGCCCCTTCTCGAGAGCAGCTGTGTGGAGCTCAGCAGCAACCCGGGGCACAGATGGGACCAGTGTCCTACCTGGACCTCCATATCAAGGCGGTAATTGAGGTCTCCAAACCAGAAGAGGTGGGTGAAGCGCAGGGTGAGGTCGAAGCTGCTGAGTCTCTTGTCACCCAGGACCAGAGAGCGCAGAATGTCACTGTAGTTCTGGTTCCGCCTGCACCGGATGAGGGTGGCACAAGGCAGAGCAAATCAGGGCGATCCCTCAGGACTCCATTGCCCTGCAAATCCGCAGGACCCCACCTGCCTCCATAGATCCCCCTGAGACCCAGCTCACCCTGACCCCTACCTGCCTCCACAAATCCCCCCAGCATCCCATTGCCCCACAAATCAACCTGGGACCCCTCTCACCCTGACACCTACTTGCCCCCACAAGGCCCCCTCTCCCTGTCCTCACCAATTCCCAGCCCCCACCTTCCAATTTGACAGTGATCAAAGTGACACTAACCCCAGCAACGTCAAGCCAATACCTTGGCCTCTCCCCAGCCCTGCAGCAGGCTGGATAGCGTCCCAGCCCTGCACACATCTACCCCAGCCAGCTGGAAGAGCACAGCCTTCGGGTGAGCATGTCCAGCCCAGTACCCAGGCTGTCTGGCCATGGCGGGGAGGCTGAGATGAAGGCTGACTGTGGCTGAGGCAGAGGAAAGGCCAGGAAGTGGTTAATCAATGCATGAGGTGATGCACTGGCTATGGGGCAGCTGGGCTGGCATTCCCAGCCCCCTGAGGGTCTCGTGTAGGCACAGGGGTCAGGAAACAGCCCCCCAATCACCTGTGTATCTTCTCGCTCCCCGAGGCCAGGTGGCAGTTCACAAACCCAAACGACGTCCCGTTGAAAAGGAAGGAGACGCCCACAGCCCCTTTGTTACCTGAGGAAACACACCAGGCCCAGTCAGCCCTCAGTCCTACGTATTCCCCTTGTCAGGGGCTCCTCACGGGACCTGGCTGTCCCCGTATGCTCTGATCCCCACTGGGACCCGAGACTGCCTCACCCCCTGGTATGGCCCCCAGAGCACTCCCCTCTGCCCCAGATACAGAACCCAAAGAGTGCTCCCCAGCTCCCCTCCCCCTGCCCCAGATACAGACCTCAGACCCCTCCCCTGCCCTTTCCCCAGATATGGCCCTGAAACATGTCCCTCCTCCCACCCCAGCATGGCTCTTCGAGCACTCCCCTGCCCCCCAGTGTTCTCCTCTCCTCCCACTCCAGTCCCCAGATGCCCTTCCCCTTCTGCTGCACCTAGTGTGTTTGCGATTCCTGTTTTCACACTTGACGTGTTCACATGGCTGATCCGGCGTTCGTGCTCTGGTTTCACCAGCACCACAATCTTGATGCTCCAGAGGCACTGTAAGGCAACCTGCAATGAGATTGGGGAGGGCGTGAGACCACCCCGAGCAAGAGTAGGGGAATGAGAGCACACTGTCCTCCTCTGGAAATCACGCTGCAATAGGCAACCCGCCAGCAGCAGGGCAAGGCAACCCTGAAGCCTTGTGTACAAACACCCCCTTTCTGGGCCCAACGTCAGGTTTGGATTTGCAGCGTTTGCTGGGTCTGGCCTGAACCAGCCTCCATTAGCTCACTCCTGGGCTGTGGGCAAGGCCTGTCTGAGCACAGGCTATGGGGAGATTTCTCAGGCCCACTTCCGAGCTCTCTGGGCATGACCATGGCCATCCATGCCACAAGGCCCTAGCTGTAGAGGCTACAGCCTGGAAAATGGCGCCGCACAGATCAGAGAATGTGTCCTGCCTAGGCAGGAATCAAGGAGGATGGCTAAGAGAGAATTCAATTCAACTGGAGAAATTACTCTCCCAATGGGGAGAGAGGGAGAGAGAGGTCAGGGCCGTGAGATAGAGAGAAGGGGACATCGGTGGGAGGATGAGCTCGGCTTTCACATCTCCCACTGGAAGCATCTGTGGGTCCCTGAACTGTTCTCCAATCCTTCAGCCAAAAGGTGGCAAGGGGGATGGTGAAGAAAGCAGAAAGGTGGGGTCAAACAAGCCACCAAAGTGTCTGACCGCCAGCTCCATTGGGGGAGGGCATCTTTCCTGCTTGTTAGGGGCCCTGGTAGTGTGTTGGATTCATCTGGCTTTATCTTAGGCAGTTGGTTATGGGTGCAACAGTCCCAGGACAATTTGTTGCTGAGCGATCTACTTCCAATAATAGTTGGATGAAGATAAGTCTTTCCAATGGGCTCTTAACTGAGTGAGTGCTGGCAGGCACTGCTGCTTACAAAGCCAGAGAGGGCAGGTCAGGTAAGGGGAGTCAACAGGGACAGAAGATACTAGGGGACATGGGCGCTGTCCCTCCCTCAGCATTGGGTGAATGGGGTGGCCTGGGCCCATACCACTCGGAAATCTATGGACATCAAGGTCTTCAGAGAGGCTCGCAGGAACTCCACCCATTCGCGGTCCCCCAGCGAGTTCTCCTGGGTGCCAATAACATAGATGTCATGTGGGATGCCAGCTGTGGTCTCATCCTGAGTCCGTCCCAACCCCCTCGATGTCAGCCATGAAGCCATGGACCTGGGGGGTGGAGCACTGCCTGAGGGGAAAGGAGAGATGGGATCAGATTGCTACATTTCATTGCCTCCCCACCCCTGCACCAACCCAAGCACATTGGTGGAATATCAAGTCCATGAATTGGAACCACACTGGATGAAGTGGGATTTGGTTACCTCTCATTCTGTGCCAGGCCCTGGGGGTGGGGGGGGGGTGGTGTCTAATAGGTCCCCTGTCAAGGATGGAAAGTACCATGGCAGCTCGAGTCCAGCCAAGAGACAGCTTGTTTCTGAGGTTCGCTGCCATGTCCCACCGCCACTGACCATATATCAGCAGCTCTATTTACTCAGCAAAAATACAAGGTATGGCAGGTGCATCATGATATTGATCCACCATAGTGTAGACGAGCCCAGGTAAGGCCTGAGGGCGAGGGCTTCTCCAACCTTCTCACCCCACCAGGACTCACTCAACAAGGATCTCAGAACTCCTGGACATGGCTCCCTTTGGAAATCTGCAGAGCTTTCAACTCCAGAACTATCCCTGGATTCACGACAAGAACCCGTGGTCATGCTGAGCGGTCCCTACTCCTTACCCATGTTCCAAGTCCCAACGTACACAGAAATGAGGTCTGGCTCATCCAGGTTGGAATGCTGGATCTTCATGAGCTGCAGCAGTTGGCAAAAGGCCTCTCGCTTCTGCAAGAGAAGAACACGACTGTCTGCTTGGGTCCTGACACAGTAGGCAGAGTTCAAGAGAACATGGTGCTCAAGCTAATCCACAGGCCTGTCCGCACAGAGCTGCAGACTGGTGGTGGCCAATGTTAACTACCAGTCTTCAGTGCAGAGTTCCTCTGTATCACTCCGGAGCGTCCCTAAAACCTCATAGTGGTGGACAATCCTGCTTTTAGCTGTAACCCCCGTGTCTAGTGATGATCAGTGGATGAAACTGTCCTAATACCCACTTCTTAGGAGAAGAGCACAGGAAGAAGGGCCTCCAGGACCACAGTCAAGCTCACATGGGCATCATGGAAAGAGGCAATGAGTATAAAACTTGACAATGGTTGGGCTGCTGGTGTGGCAAGACCACTGTCAGTCGTGCTGACCAGTATTGTCTCATTGTTTCCTAGTTCTCCCCCGTCTGTCTGTCCGCATCCACCTGTCATCTCTCGTCTTAACTTAATGTGAACTCTTTGGCGCTGGGACTGTCTTTTCATGTTGTGTGGTGCAGTGCCTAGTACACTGGGGTTTGAGCCCACTATAATAATAAACCTCAGGGACCCCAAATCTCCAGGCTCCTGCCAGCTAAGGAGTAGAGGGAGAAGAGGCCCCATGCTCCAGCAGAACGCAATAGAGCACACTGCAGCCTCACAGGCCACGCTTCCTTGCTGAATAGTTCACAGTCTAGGGTTAGTCTGTGATTAGCTCTCTTCAGTGCACCTCCCAGCATAGTATCTAGGGGATGCATATAAGTGCCATGGTCATCATCTACCTGTAAACACACAGGGTAAAGCTAACAGGCAGGGATTGGGGATACTGGCCCCTCTCTGCTGGATACCAATAAGCTAAGGGCCAGCTCTGCCGACTCACACTAGAGATGGAAAGCAGTGACGCCTGAGAGGTCTCTCCCACACCAGCAGAGGGCAGTGGTGCACAGCCACATGAGCACCCGGCTCGGACGACGGGCTGAAACCCCTTGTTCGCCTCTCTGGTTTCATGGTGATGTTCCACCTCCAGGGTGCTGAGGGGAAGCCCTCACCCACCTTTTCAATGATCCCTTTGAGGGGAACAGAATACCCTGCATCCATGTGTCACGCAGAGAGCTTGCTCTCAGGCCCCTGCGCTTTCCATGCCAACTTCCCCTCACTGTCCACATACAACAGGCATAAGTGGGTTTCCTACCAGCCAATTCTGAGAGGCCAGGCAGAGAGACCCTGGATGCCAGCACACAAGCAGGGCTAGTCTGCACCAGGGGCAAATACTGCCCCATGGTCTGAGGCCTGGCCCTAGTCTTTTGCTGCAGTGAAGCTGGGGGGAGCCCAGGCCTGGGGAGGACCCCTTACCCGTGCGTTCTGGAAGATGAAGTCCCTGGTCAGGCTTCTGTGCTGGTCTCTGTCATACACCAGCCTCACTTTGCTCTGCATGCTCTGGTACTTAATCAGCTGCAAGACTGAAGACAGCCACACCAGCGACAGTGAGACACAGAACGGCACAACTCCCAAAAGCACGGCCAATACACCCCTAAGGAAGGGCACTGCCGCTGCCTCTCAGCATGACACAGAAGGATGTGGATACGGCTGCCCTTCACTTCCCCAGGATGTCACACTGCAGGAAGGCAGCCAGCACTGAGCTCGCCAAGCGGGGCTCCTGTGTGCATCCAGCAGGCTCTGGCTTATTCCTCCCGTCCTTGGGATAACTGTTCAGATTACCCTGGGTGAAGGAGCCTAGTGATGGTCATGTTCCATTTGTGCACCACAGAGTATTCTTGACCTCTCACGGCTGCCTCTCCCAGGGGTCTACCTTCCACAGTGGGCCAATTACCCAACAACCTTCCAAGGCCTACGCCAAGTCAATGGAGTGAAGGAGTTTCCCCTACTTTTGTCCTGAGAGATGGTCTCCTCTGGAGAGCTGCAGCCCTTCTTTGTGATGGCCATTGTCCCAGACTCCACGTCCACTGTCAGGGAGGCCCTCTGTGATTTGCCCACTTTCACCTGCAGCACAAGGAACTAGGTTATTGAGGCAGGTACAACTAGGCTGGGTGCAACTGAAGGCAGCAGCAGGGAGTGTATGCCCCTTTATCTCTCTATCTCCCTGGAGTATACAGATGGGCCGGGAGCTACCCCTCTCCTGGAGGGGCACAGCTCGCATGGCACCCCATTGAGCTTCCTAGGCAGGTGCTGCAGCTGCTCAGAGGCTGACTTCCTCCACCCATGTCTGAATCCCAATGTATTGTGGCAGGTATAAACCAGTTCTTCTCACGGTAGCTCCCGCTGTCCATTGGAGAATAGGAGAAGGGCAGCCCCCCAGACTTCCTGCCCCTCCCCCCAGATTGGCTTTCTCAGCCGCCTGAAGAGGAACCCCATGTTGCCTCTCCTACAATCCCACTGCCCAGCTGGCCCACAAGCTGCAGGCCCCACATTATGTAGGGCCCAAGCTGATCATGCCCACCCTAGTCTCTGCCTGTGCTGGGAAAGACCCCATCAAAGCCCTGAAGGGAGCAGTGCAGCGGAGCTCGCCACACCTAGGTGCCTCTCTCACCTCAAAGTTCTGCACAGCCATGGGCTTGGTGGCAGGTGGGTGCGCCACAGCCACACTGGGAAGAGCCAGTTTGTGCTTGGTCACTGTCTCCTGCAGTGTCTTCAGCACCTACAGAGAAAGAGTCAGAGACAGACAGGCAGGTGGTGAGAGACACAAACGGAGGGACCAGCTGCACAAGGGAGAGGGTTCAAATCCAGCTGCCTTGCCAGCAGGTGAACTAGGGTCTAGTGGGAGCAGGAGATTCTAACATGTTGCTGGCTGCAGGGCATGGCTGGGCCTTCCTGCTAAGCACAAGTGGCAGGGGGAACTTTGGAATTGGGTCCTGATGAGGCACCGTTTGCTCTGTGTCTGCACAGATTAAAGTGAAGGCAACATCACCTACTAGTCAGAGGGGCAGACTGGAGCCCTGGGTTCTGTTCCTGGCCCTGCCACTGACTTGCTTACAATCAGTCACCTCCTCTTTCGGTGCCTGAATTTACCCATCAGCTATTGGCACTATCTGGCATGTATTGACTGGGCAGTGCTGGAGCCATCAGTGTGAAGAACCCAGGCAACAGTCAGCAGAATGTGCTCCCTCCTGCCCAGTGATCCTCTCACCCAGGGAGGGGACACGGTGAACAGCTCATGTTTGGGAAAGCCATACACAGACGATGTCTGCTTCGCTATGGAGGCATCCAGAGCAATGGCTTGGCTACAAATCACAATGCCCTGCTCTAAGGAGGCGATGACACAGATCTGTCCCTCATGGCTGTCCCGCAGGAGTGGCAATGTCACACTGCTTGTGATAGACACAGGGATCTCAGTGAAAGTGAGCAGGAACTGGGAACCAGGTGACCCAGTGGGCCAGCACAAAGAGCATGGAGGCCCAGAGGCAGAGGTTCGTTTGTGAAAGTGTTAAATTGGGAATGTGTATTGTGAGTAAGGTGGAGGGGGCTGATTGGCTAGAACCTGTTAGGGGTGGGACTAAGGAACTATAAAGCATGCTCCAGGTGGCAGGAATTCCCTTCCCTCTAATCTAATGAGAGGTCTGTGCCCTTCCTGAAGTGGTCTCTAATGTCTGGGAGCTCAACCTAGTAGAAACTTGCTCTATCTGGGAATTTTAATTTATCCCAGGAGTTTGCTCAAGTGTAAGGATCTTATTCTAGTCTAGAGAGCTAGGGGACAAAAGTTGCAATTAGTAGCTCTTCTACCCTTCATGGGGGAATTTATAAAGGGGTATTTCTTCAGAGGTTGTTGTTGTAATTCTTGTAATTTAAGTTTACTTCCTCTAAGATCTTAAATTCTAAATCTCCCTATATTTAATGAAATTCTAACTTCTGCTCTCTTTGCCTTCTTTTTGTAGCTTAATCCATGACAAATACACTGCTCATGTGCCATGGCTGCAGTGTGGCAAACTTGTTACCCTGGGCTTCTTTGCAGAGTAACAGTCCCAAGCCCTAGCAATGTGTGCTGAGATTAGAAACTCACTAGGTACCTTTTTCTCTAGAGAGGAGAGCAGGTGGTTGACAGTGGAGATCTTGCTGAGGAGCAATTCAAGGTCTGGATCGCTGGCCAGGAGACCCTGAACAGAAAGAGAGACAAATTCTGATACCTGGTCTGGAGATACTTCTCTACGGAACCGAAACATACACACACAGTTTGGCACAATTAGCACCTCTGTGTGGAGGGCTGTGCAGGGAGTTGCGGAGCAGGACTGAGGTGCACAGGCAGAGCAGTGAGGGCAGGCTAGGGCTGGAACAGCATGGGGGGCTTTGGCTCAGGACACAGGCCTCCACTTCCAGGCAGATGCTCTGGGTCAGTCCAGCTGAGGTGTCCCAGACCAGATCCCTGACCTGCCCCATCACTGAAGTATTCTTCCTCTCCCAGGTCCCTGCATTGTAATTTCCAACCTTCACTGTAGCATCTAGCCTGCTGCATCTGAACTCCTTCTGGATTTGAGCTCTAGCACTTGGTTCATGAACACAGGCAGCTGGCTGGGCCTTGCTCCAGGAAAGGAGCATGGTGCCCTCTATGGGCGCAGAGATGCAGGAAAACCAAAACCAAACAATGAAATCCCCCACGACCAACTTCCCCGTCTAGCCTCGAAGGCAGAGACATGCTGTCACCTACAGTGAGGCTCCCTGCCCTGGGCCAGCACTTTGGGGAAGGGGAGGGCTCACCTGCTCTCTTACGGGGCTCCGAGGGGAAGCTGGAGGGTCAAACACTTTGGCCAGAGTCTCTAAACCAGCCAGCGTGAAGTCAATCTCACTGCGGAGAGAAGAGCACTGAGTGGGGAAGCTCTGTGTGGTCCAAGGAGGCAGTCACCAGGACATCCCTGTTGGTCCTGTCCCAGTTCCTGATAAGCCACCAGTCACACCCGTTCAGAGAAGCTGGGCTGGGGGCAGCACTCCTACATCAGGCCCCTCTGTCTTACTCGTGGGGACTGCCATCAGGTGGTGCCACCTGACACCACAGCCCTGCAGCTGACTCAAAATGAGGAGGCTGCTGAGGGCTGGATTACAGACGTGCCTGTTCCTTGTTTGCAGGGCTCAGGGAAGCAGTGCAGGAGGCTAGTTCAGCTGCCTCAGGCTGGTACTGTCTGAGCTGGAACCCCTGCTGCCCCAAGCCTTCCCATCTCCAGAGGTGGCTGAGGCCTGGCTGCTGCCTCTTGCCAGGGCCTCCAGATTTAAAGGCTTTTGTTGCAGGGGGACTCGGTTCTGCGATGTGGGCGTGCTTTGCAGTGACTTGCTAACACAGCTGCTGTTTAGGCACTTGAATCTGAAGGATGCAGCCATTGAGGGAGAGGGATAATTGGGAGGGAGGGGAAAGGGGCTGTAATTAGGGCTGAGACCTTCCGGGTGGGAATTTCTTGGCTTGTGGACGAGCTCAGCGAACCACACTCCCCCAGCATCCACAGAAGAAGAAATTCACACAGGGGTTTTGTGGAGGCCAGCAGCTTCCAGGTGCTCTGGATGCAGGAACTGGCCTGGCTTCCTAGCAAAGGCCTTGTGCAAGCTGCCACCTCGCAGGGGGACTTTCTTCTGCCTCACTGGCTTCAGGACACGGAGCCAAACTAAAAGGGCAAAGCAGCAGGTGCCATCCTTACCCAGCACATATGAGACCCCTTAGGGGAAGGTATTCAAAGCAGCAGATGCCAATTTTACCCAGCAGAGAACAGTCTGCCAGCGTTTAAAGTAGCAGACAGCATCTGTACCCAGCACAGATGAGATGCCTAGAGGAAGGACTGAGAGGGCCGGGTATGAGACATGTAAACCAGATGTCCTGTCTCTAGAGAACAGACAGGAAAGAACAACCCAGCACTGGGACCTCATGGGGCTTTTCTGCCTCTGACTAGGATGAATGAGTCTATCCCCAGCCCGATTTTTCCCCCTCCATTGCTCACCTGTGCAGCCCACGGCAGGCAGTCACTAAGGCTGTGCTCAGGTATCTCAGCTGTAGGTTCCCATTCCTCAGGGCCTCCAGGTCAATCTGTAAGTGCTGGCTGAGGTACTCGGCCATGAATCCCATGAAATCACTGGCCGGGCTGCAACAGGCGTGGGGATGTGTGAGCGTGCGAGTGAATTTCTTATTGACAGCCCCAGCTGCCTGCCCCCCGTTGTGCTGATGCAGGTACTGTCCCTGGCACCAGGATGGGGAAAGTCAGCGGATATTGCAGACCTCAGGGAAAAGACAGGGCTGGTTGCCAGTCACCCCGGGGCTCTCCAATCTCACTCTCACCATGTGGGGTTGGGCGAGAAGGTGTGTTCTAGTGCCACCTGTGGGCAAAGGCAGGTGCTAGAGGTACAGCCTCCACGGTGCCCTTTAATCGAGCTGTCCAATTCCCCCCCTCACTGCTGTGGCCTCGCCCTTCCCAATGGGACAGTTTCCACTCTCCATAGCAGGAAGGGAAGGGACACCCTAGCTCTCCTCGCACATGCACTGGTAGCTCACTCCAGCAGCCTCTGGACATCTCAAAATATAGTGCATGCTACCTGCTCTGTGACAGGTGTGGAGGTGCCAGGCAGTACCTGCTGTGAACCTGCTCCTGCAGCCTCAGCTGCAGCTGCTGAGATATCTGGGCCTTGTTTGGCTGAGCGGTAACCCACCCACTGGTGCTGCCCGCGATGATCCCACTGTGAGGCACCAGGCTTGGAGGGTGGCTGGCTCTGCCATCTTCACCATCTGCAAACACAAAGGCACAGCATCTTAAGAGAGAAAAGTGACCAGTTTCCCCTCCCCCAAGCCCACCCCTGATCTCCCCATTGTGTCCAGCATCCTTGCTGGGTCAAGGGGGTGTGGGGTGAGTGGAATGTTACACCCCATTTAAGCCATGACCCCCAGGCACAATTAGGTGCTGGGGAGACTATAATTCACTCTCTTGGGGAGCTGAATGGCCGATCTGCACCCTCCATATCCCCCCATTTCATTTCCTTCCCCCACCCATGGCTTCATCCAGCCCTCCACATGCCCCCCTCACCACACATGCACCCCCCAGTCCCTCCAGACTCACCAGAGTCCTCATCCACTGGCTCTCTTGCTCTGTTCACAGGGTAGAGCAGTGGGATCACCAGGCCATTGTTGGGCTGCTGGTAGGCCCCTATTAGATCAGTCAGGGTGCGGAAGCATTTAGCCTGGATGCCCTGGATGGTCTAAGGGAAGAAGAATGGCTGTTGCTCTGGCACGTCCCACCCCAGACTCTGGATACCCATGGCACCCTGCAGCCAGCCCAGGAAGGATTAGGAACATGCCGTATCTCTGTTAGGTGCAGCTAATGAGCCTGACTCGGCTCAGGGTGCAATGGAAGACCCAGGGAACTTACACTCCACAAGACTCCGGGGAGCCGAGCAGGGCGCCCACTTAGAACATTAAACAGCCTTAGATTTCTCTCCTCTGCCCTGACATCGTGCTGGGGAGGGAGGGAGTTTGCCTAACGTGGGTCATTGTTCATGGGCATCTGTCTTTAGGAGAGATTTGAGTGAGGAGAGGATGGGGGCCCTGGGACAGGGAGATCATTCCACACACAAGGGGGCAACCTGGCAGCCCTCAGAAAGATGGGAATGGGAGGAAGACCCAAAGGGGCATGGAGGCAGGTGCCATTGGCACAAGTAAGGGGAGAAGTGGGGACATGCTAAGAGCCAAGGTCTGATCTGAGTGGGTGGAGCCATGCAGGGCTGTAAAAGGGAGCACCTCTGGGATGGGATGGGATTACTGTTTTCTGAGAGCTGTCACCCAATCACACACAGCAATTTAGGACAGGAAGTGAACTAGAATCCTGTATCCAGCTGAAACTGAAGGTGGGTCAGAAAGGAAATGGGGAGGAGTAGATGTTTCTCTAGAGCCACCCCAGTTGATAGTAACGTCTAATGCAGGCATGCAACATCAGCATGGAGTTGGAGCGGCCAGCGAACTGCGTTCTCAGGCTGTCGCTGAGCGCAAGGCCGTACCAGAGATGAGTCTGAGGCTATGACGCACTGCGTCTGTGCAAAGGAAACACATCCTGTGGGCTCTGAGCACTGCAGGTGTCTTACGCAGAAAGGAAACCACAGTGCTAGCTTGTGGCTCCCAGCAGGGAGGGAGGCACATACACCTCCAACCCCATCCCCAGATGCTGCCAATGCTGTGTCCCTCCCATTTGCATCTGCAGAGTAGAAGGTGGAGGCAAGATCCTTCCACATCTGCTTCCTGTGCAAACCCCAAATCACACAGCCAACAGGGGATCTCCACGCTTAGAGGCCATGGAGAGGTGCCTTAAACATACCCGAAGGAGAGAGATTCAAGGGACAGCAATACTAGTGATTGGGGCATCTCTGCTACAGCTGCCTCCTTCCCACCTGCAACCAGTGGTCCCCACTCCACCCACCTGCACAGATAGCAGCCCCTCTTCATCAGGCAGGATCCTATAGGTGTGCACGTGTCTCTGGAACCTAGGAGGAAACAGAACAAGGTATCAACACCCTTGTGGTCCACCCTTTCCACCCTTGTGGTCTAACAGTCAGATTTCCACCCTTGTGGTCTAACAGTCAGGAGGGGCCAGTGATGGTGGGAAGAGCCTTTAGCCCATAAGGAAGGCAGGGAGAGATCACAGCAGCACCCATGAGCTCAGCTAGATCAGGATGAATCTGGAAACCAGTTGTTCTCAGGGAAATGAGGGCCAATAATACTCCCATTCTCCCAGATTCTGTCTTGTCTGGGGAGCTTGTGATCTCCCTGAGGCAGGGACCATCTCTCACCATGTGTCTGGGAGTGCAGTCCCTACCCTAACAGGGCCTCTGGGTGTTGCCACAACACAAATACATCATAAGTTTCTGTCCCATTTGGGAGCAGCAGACAACGATCCCCAGCACTGTGATAAAGGGCCCAATTGGCTCTCAGAGCATTACCCGTAATTAGTACCTGGGACAAAGGAGGCAGAGAAATTAAGCTTCTAACCCTGGAAATAAAAATATCACTGTAGGTTCTAAGCTGTAGTAGCTGCCCTCAACCCAGGCCACACAACAGGGAGCCCCACTGATGGACGTATGCCCTGCCCCCATTGAAGCCTGAAGCTAACTGGCTTGTCACATGGATAAACATCCTTGTTTGGCCAAAGAACCCCCCCTCCACAAGGCCATTGCAGCTGGATACTCTCGAGTCCCCACTCCTGGTGTGTGGGGGGAGGGTTTGAGTGACACATTTCCCTCCGTCCTTCTCAAGTGACAGGCCAAGCACAAAAGGACTTTATGGGCAAAGTTTTCAGGAGAGGCCACTGATTACAGATGCTTCAGCTGAAGTAGGGAGGGCCTGATTTTGTGTCCCTGCAGCACCATTTGGCGTCAGCATAAGCTGTAGATGCTCATGCACAAGCTGTCTCAGTTTGGGTATCCAAAATCTAAGCCACCTAAAATTAGCTGCCATTGTTGAAAATGTGGCACTGGACGTGTCGGGGGCAGGGCTAAGCACCCCTATGACAGCCAACCC
The DNA here is from genome assembly GCA_037349315.1 of Chelydra serpentina. Classification (NCBI taxonomy): domain Eukaryota; kingdom Metazoa; phylum Chordata; order Testudines; family Chelydridae; genus Chelydra; species Chelydra serpentina. The sequence goes on along the minus strand of JBAIAC010000028.1, from coordinate 17,867,469 downwards.
AGAGGCAGCAGACACTGACCCATGGTATTGTGCTGAAGAGCCAGACTTCCTGCAGCTCATGTGGCCACTCCTGTTCAAGTGTGAATTAAACTGCCCACAAAAGGACAGCCTAGGCCTGGGCTATTGAGAGAGCATCCTTCTCTGGGAGTCCAAACACCCCACAGCTACTCAGAGCCAAAACAAGAGCTTTGGAAAGAAAAAGTGCTTAGCAGTATCTAAGCCCCTGCAAGATCTGGGGGTCTGGGCAGCTCATTGGTTAAATCCCCAGCATGCACTGCACCTCCCACACTCCTCAGGACCATGTGTTTGTAATTTGTACCATGCTCTGGGCCAGGAAAATCATCGGAAATGGAACGGCATCCTTCCAAGACTCTTAAAGGAATAGCATCTTATTCCTGCAGCACCCTGACTACTAGCTGAGCTTTCAGTGAGTTATGCAGACGTGTCACTTGGTTGGGAGTCGGGATCAATGTGGCAGCTCAGTCACCGACAGCACAAAGGGACACCTGCCCATGCAGATCACACCCAGCAGTCAAGCTCCAGCCAAAGGCTTTAAACCATGTTTAGGTAAATCTGATACAATGTCGTCCTCATGAATAAGTGCAATTGGACAGCATTGGCTAGCCAAATGCAGTGCAGAGCCCTGCTACTACATTCCAGTCCAGAGCTGCAGAACCCCTGGCTAGTCCAGCCCTGAGCTCCCACACAGATCTGCCAATGCACTCAGCCCTGACCTGCAGAATCCCTGCTAGTCCAGTGCTTGCACACATGCACAGCTTGCTCTGTCTGCTAGTGCAAATTTTAAGTTGTGTTTACGATCAGAAATGTGACTGTATAAAAATGGCTCCTCCTTACTCACCAGATCTGAGTGCCATGCACATCAGAGTCAGATCTGCTGACTTCAGGGACAAATTGGTTTTCACAGTCTTTTACTCCTATAAAGCCTACAGGAACCAGTGCAGCTAGAGGAGAGGGAGCTGGCTCAGTGGTAGCTCCTGCATCACCCACACAATTCTTAACTAACTAGCCAATTATAGAACCTTATTGCTGATAAGCCAGAAAGAGCCCAGCGCAATTCTCCGATCCCAGGAGAGTTTGCAGCGCTGGCTGCTAGAAAAAAACCGACAGCTTTTCATTTCCAAACTGAGCTAGTTTGATCTGGAGTTAATACACAATGAACACGGGATTCCACAGTTGCCATTTGTATACAGGCATTTTTAGAGCAGAATGCCACTTTAGACTTCAGGGCACCAGTAGGGTCTGGGTACCAGGGACCACCTAGCGCAGAGTGAATTATTAGAGGGATTACTAATATGTGGAGCATGGGGGGAATAGGCTGCTCCCATCAAAACTCTACCCTGAGTTCCCTGCACATACTGTCCTCATCAGGGACATATCCTTTTTGTGCAGTGCCACGCATGGGTGAGGACTTAGCAAACACATTCCCATGCCAGGAATGGACATTTAAAGAATCTCTGTGCCCTGGAATCTAAAGAGTTAATTGTGTGCTTTGTGGTCTGGCTGATGCTGAGTTTTGGGGTGACTTTGTTTTTACAGAGGGTGGATTGCACCCGCCTGGGTGACTCACTCCCTCACTCACAGCAGTAGCAGGATCCTGCAGTCTCATCCAGTGTGTAGTGACTCCACTGGACACCCACATCAGAGGAAGACGCTGCTAGGACGGATGGGAACACAGTTGGGGCAGGCTCTCTGGAGTCTAAGGACCTGATTCTGCTCCCTGTTACACTGATGAATTGAACATGGTGTGAATGGAGAATCAGACCCGAGAGTCACTGCCTCCGCAGCCACATTTCACAAATCCTGTTCCCAGAGCAGGGCTTCTGGCACCTACTACAGGACAGGCCCAACAAAGAAAGTAACAGAACGCCTCTGCCGTCACCTACAGCCCCCAACTAAAACCTCTCCAGTGCATCATCAAAGATCTACAACCTGTTCTGAAGGACAATCCCTCACTCTCACAGACCTTGGGGGACAGGCCAGTCCTCACTTACAAACAGCCCCTCAACCTGAAGCAAATACTCACCAGCAACTACACACCACACAACAGAAACACTAACCCAGGAACCAATCCCTGCACAAACCCCATTGCCAACTCTGTCTCCATATCTATTCAAAGGACACCATCATAAGACCTAACCACATCAGTCACACCATCAGGGGCTCGTTCATCTGCACATCTACCAATGTAATATATGCCATCATGTGGCAGCAATGCCCCTCTGCCATGTACATTGGCCAAACCGGACAGTCTCTACGCAAAAGAATAAATGGACACAAATCAGACATCAAGAATTGTAACATTCAAAAACCAGTAGGCGAACGCTTCAATCTCCCTGGACACTCAATAACAGACTTAAAAGTGGCTATTCCTCAACAAAAAAAGCTTCAAAAACAGACTCCAAGGAGAAACTGCAGAACTGGAATTAACTTGCAAACTTGACACTATCAAATTAGGCCTGAATAAAGACTGGGACTGGATGGGTCACTACAAAAAGTAATTTTCCCTCTGCTGATACTCACATCTTCTTGTCAACTGTTTGAAATGGGCCACCCTGGTTGCATTGGCCTTGTTAGCACTACAAAAGTAATTTTCCCTCACTTGGTATTCACTCCTTCTTGTCAACTGTTGAGAATAGGCCACTTCCACCTTAATTGAATTGGCTCATTAGCACTGACCCCCGACTTGGTAAGGCAACTCCCATCTTTTCATGTGCTATAATATATATTCTGCTTACTGTATTTTTCACTCCATGCATCTGATGAAGTGAATTTTAGCCACGAAAGTTTATGCCCAAATAAATGTGTTAGTCTCTAAGGTGCCACAAGGATGCCTCGCTGTTTTTGTTTAAACCAGGCAAAGCCACTTGCACTCCAGGTCCCCTTAGAAACAGGATTTTCCCCTGCATGGGGAAGGGCTGGAGGTGATGGGTATATCTCATTTGGCCACTTCTCAGAAAAGAGAAGCTACACAGGGCTACATAGCTCACTGTGTAGCCAGGACTGTCTTACAGTCAGGCTGTGTAGTTACTTCCACTAGAAAGACTCATGCTCATTCCATTGATATAGCTTCACTGTAATCTAGGGATTGGAGCATGGGTTATGAACCAGGGACTCTAGGGGTCTAAACCTAACTCAGCCACTGTCTCACTTTGTGTCCTTGGCCAAGTCACTTCACCTCACTGTGCCTAGTTTCCCCATCTGGGGATACAATCCTTACCCACTTGGTTAATGTCTGGGCAGGGCTTTGAAGGCTATCAATGCTCAGCAATATTATTAGTCACTCCCACGATGAGCAGCCTGGAGACACCATAGCCAGATTCTCACAGCAATGTGTGAGCGTGTGCACGTTTACACCATAGGATCAGGTGGCCCATAGTTAGTAAAGGGCATCTCTTTGTCATTATTCCCTATTGACCTCTCCAGGAATGATCCAAGGAGTCTTAGCACACCGTCAGAGACAAAAGGGATTAAAAAGCCTGGCACCAGCCTGAGGTGCAGAGAGATATCTCCAGGAACCATTCACCCAGGTTCAGCCTGCTTCTCACCCTGGGTCTGGGCACTGGGGATTTGGGCCTCAGGGTCAGAGCCTTTTGGCAGAACAAGCAGGTTTGTAAGTGACAAGAGTCAGAACCTGAGAAAGGAAAAGGGACAGAGAGAGAGACAAAGATGAGAAGTGAGATGGGCACTTACAGCAGGCAAAGGGCGTACGCCCCTGACACAGACTCGCTGTCTCGCACCAGGAAGCACCCATCCTTCCCAGCTTTGGCCAACAAATCCTCAGCCACAACACGACTGATGTCCCAGTGATACCAACTTGCGGCTGTCATTCTCTGAGCCAGTCAGGCATGGACTGAAAGTTATCCCCAAAGGCAAGTCCACCCTAGGGATCCTGTTGCCACAGAAGCTCTGGGATCAACAGCTGCTGTCAGTGATCAGGCCAGACGAATGGGGTCCAAGCCAGAGGGTTCAATATAGAGGCAGTGAGAATTGTTGAGGCGAGAAGAGCTCCCAGACTTTGGATAAATTAGGGGCTGAAGATCAGAACGTAGCTGTGCCAGCTTCAGATCTGCATGTCCTGCATGTGGCCTCTGAGTCATCTGTTCCACCCATTAGGGGACACTGCCTTGGATCTGCACGACCACGTGAACCGAGCCAGGCGGAAACCCCCCAAACATTTAACTTGGTCCAAGCAGAGCCAAATGGGGCTAAAGTTTGCTGAGGAGGGTTGGTCGTCCAGAACGCTGGTACACTCTTCATCTCAAATCATTCCGATGGGCCTGCTGGATAGGAGAGGGAACGAGCTGGGGAAAGTAAAGACAATGGGGCAGGTCAGCAATCACACTTCTGCTGCAGCAACTTCCAGTAACCGTCTACCCCAGGGAGCTGCCAGGCCCCCTGCCTGGCCTTCGGTTAGGGGCCTATGATTCCCGTGACAGCCTGAACAATCTCTGCAGCAGTGAATGTGACCCTATCACAGGATGCCAAAGGGACCCATTCTGTACAGGAGTCCAATAAAAGCAATCTCCCTTTACTAGGGATGCTTAGAAGGGGGAGCTGAGTTCCAGCCTGGGATTCCCTGGGACTGTCCTGGGGAGCAGGATCTGTGCAAAGTCAGAAGGGGAGGGAGTTCCCTCAGACTGACTGGTCCCATGGCAAAGGGTCGGCATGCTGGGATTCCCTGTCCAGGGAGCAGCCTAAGGACAGGGCCCATTCACTTCATTAGCCAGAACACACCCCGGCAGACTCCATACAGGGATTTTATGACCTCTCCAAACATGTGCCCCCTCCAGAGCTTGGGCCATTTCTCTGCAGCACAGAAGCACGTACCCTGTGCCCGTGGGGCTCTCAGTCGCTCCCTGGGGCAACTTAGTCCTGTGCACCCCGAAAAGCCAACTGAGCCCCGCTAGCTGCTGGTATCTGTGCTGAGTGCTAAATGTCCACTAGATTATTTCAGTTTCCCCCCCAGCCCCTGCCTCCTGACTGCACCAGGCATACACCCCAACCTTCTGCGGCTCCCTGCAGACCCCTAGCTGCTGCGCCAAAGCCGGACACATCCCAGACTAAGCTTGGATGCTTAGCTCAGGCCCCCACAGCCCTCCCCTCAGGAACGCCCAGGAAAACTTTCTCCGGTGGCTCTTTACCAATGTCCTGTGGAGCAGGAAAAACAGCATCACCCTGCCTGCCAGATGGTTCCTCTGTCCTTCGGCAAAGGCTGGCTCTCTCGCTTGTGCTCCTCTTTCTTCTTCTCACCGCTTTCCTCTCCTCGGTGGCTGTCAGGACCAGCTTCCTCGCTCCCCCTCCCCCAGGTTCAGTCACTCTGCAACAGGCGCAGCAGCAGCGGCTCTGCAAAAGGAAGCCAGTATTAGTCATGTGGGTGCAGTACTCACATGCTGCCTCCATTCTCACAGCTCCAGTGGTTGCAGGATGCAGCCCTGTTTGCAAGGCAGCCCCAGCCCTGTGGGGAGAGGCAGCCAGAGATTCTCTTGTGGGGCCAACTGGAGAGTCCTGGCAGAATCTTAGCCTTTGCTTCACAGAATCCTAGGGGTTAGCAATGGAAACGGCCCATTGGAACAGCCGGCTCCTCTCCCAGGAGCCAGGGCAGGGTAACGGGTTGTCTCCTGCTGGACATTGTTGAATGATTTCTTCTGCATAGTTCAAAAGGTCTCAGGCACCGAGGCATTCAGCCCATGCCCTGGGGAGATCATTCCACAGCCTGACAGAGCTTGCGGGCTTGAAATGTTTTCCCATAACCAATCTACACTTTCCTTTTCATTGGCCATGTCTGCACTACGGGGACTATAGTGGCTTAGCTCGGACACTGGCTATGCAGCATAATCCATAGCATAGACACAGCCTACAGCAATGGAAGGGGTTTTTCATTGCTGTAGGAACACCCACCTCCCTGAGCAGTGGTAGCTAGGTTGACAGAAGCATTTTCCCATCAATCTAGCTACATCTACACTGCAGGTTAGATCAGCATAGCTACAGCGCTCACCCGCATAGCTACAGTGCTCACCCGCATAGCTACAGTGCTCACCCGCATAGCTACAGTGCTCACCCGCATAGCTACAGTGCTCACCAGCATAGCTACAGTGCTCACCCGCATAGCTACAGTGCTCACCAGCATAGCTACAGTGCTCACCAGCATAGCTACAGTGCTCACCCGCATAGCTACAGTGCTCACCCGCATAGCTACAGTGCTCACCAGCATAGCTACAGTGCTCACCAGCATAGCTACAGCGCTCACCCGCATAGCTACAGCGCTCACCCGCATAGCTACAGTGCTCACCCGCATAGCTACAGTGCTCACCAGCATAGCTACAGCGCTCACCCGCATAGCTACAGCGCTCACCCGCATAGCTACAGTGCTCACCCGCATAGCTACAGTGCTCACCCGCATAGCTACAGTGCTCACCCGCATAGCACAGCGCTCACCAGCATAGCTACAGCGTTAACCCACATGGATTTTTCACACCCCTGAATGCTGGAGCTATATTGGCCTAAATTTAAGTGTTGATCAGGCTTTTGTTTCATCCCATTTCTCCTTGTTTTGCCTAACTGGTACCACCCTAAATAATTACATTCCTTCCTTGGTGTTGATGCCCTTCATGTACTCACAGATTGTGAGCATCAGATTGCAGCCACTGTGGTAGTCGATGACCAGAGCCTCCTTTTCCACTGGTGGCACAGTGGGCTATCTGGGAGCAGAGTGCACTACCCTCGTATGGATTCATTATTCACATTTACTTGGTGAATACTGGCCCTATATGGATTGATCGCAGCATGCAATACTCAGTATTTGTGATTCCAGAGTCTTGGTTAGTTGTGATTGCTAGAGCATTCATGTGGTATTATTTCCGATCCCTGAAGAGATAAGCGTAAGAGAACTTCTGATATGAATACTCACACCTGTGACTTGGCCAGTTGCTTTCTATGAACATCCAGGCAAGTAAAACTTACTGGATCAAATGTTTTCAGGGAGTAAATACAGAGGGGGCATACAATGCTTAATTTGTACCAAAAGAGGCGCTGGGGCTCAAGCAATTAGGTGTCGGGACTCAAGCAATTTTTTTACATTCATAAATGATGCTGCAAGCTCAGAGGTGCTGGGGCTATGAACTGCCAAGCCTACAGGTGCTGGGGCTCAGCCCAGGCAAGCCCTGGCACAAATTAAGCACTGGGGGGATGAGCTTAGCCTTAGTCAGTGAAAAACTCAAGCACATATTCCCAGAGACTATTTTAGAGCATTCCCCATCACCCCTTCTTGTTCACACTAGGAAAATTACCGGTTGCTGTTGCCAGGTGTCAGCAAAACATTCAGCTGAATGGGTGCTAGCGTGGCTTAACTGCAAATATAGACCAGAGCAAAACCATGGTTAAAACCTGCTCTATGTTCAGCTCCCGGCACGAGAAGCCTGGTTTAGCCACCCCAGGAGTAATGATGGGTTCCTCAGGGGATCACCTCCAAGCCAGGAGAGTGGGTCTGCCCAGCATGGGGCTTTCAAGGGAGATGGGGAAATAAAGGAGAAAACAGGAAATGGCCCCCTCCCCTACAAACCGACCTCACTGAAATGAATAGGGAACCCAGCAAGCTCTGCCTGGAGCAAACAGCAGAAACAAACCAGAGAGCAGAGATGGGATCTGCTGACTGACCTCCAAGGGTCCCGTGGGAAAGGGCCTGGTCAGTGGGCCAAGCTTCTCACAAGGACTGCTCTGTGACTCTGCCCTTGGGACACGTGCCAAGGGAGGCCGTCCACATGGGAAGAGAAATCCTCAGTGCATCTGACTCCTGGCGCCTTGACGTCGGCTGTAATCACACTTACGATGGCACCACATCCCCATCCTCTGGGAGTCGGGAGGGAAGAAGCTTTGGGGTCTTCCTAGAATCTGGGTGAGAATGAATGGTGGGGCTCATGGGAATGGGTAGGGCAAGGCAGAGCGGCGCGGCAAATACCACCAGAGCTTCATAGGCTTTTCTCAGCCAGAAATCCAAGAGCTTCAGTCAGCGCAGCTATAAATAGGCTGTTAGAGGGAGTCAGTGTGTGTGTGTGTGTGTGTGCAAATCAGTGTGTGTGTGAGAGAGAGAGAGTGAGAGGGAGTGTGTGTGTGGTGCAGTGCTGGTGCGGGAAGGTACTGTGCTGTGGCCACTGGCTCCTGAGAGAGAAGCTAATTAGGGTTTTGTCAGGATGATTATCAACAGAGAGTTCAATTAATTACAGATGAGCAACAGCCACCATCTGTCACTGGGGCGGCTGTGGAAAGGTGAGATCGGAAGGGCAAAGAGAGAGAGGGTGATGGGTGACAACCATGGCCCAGCAGGAGGAGGGACCCAAGTCTCAGGCCAGGGGAGGTGCCCCTTGGCCTTAGAACCAAGGCCTATGCCCCTCCAGCAACATGGGACGCAGCAAATCATAAAGCCAGCTCTGCCTCTGAGCCTCTTTAGACCTCTTACTCAGCCCTTTTCACTGCAGAATTGCCATGTGCCTTCAGCACAGGACGACTGTACCTCCCGTGCTTCGTCTTACTGGGACTGCAGGAACCACAGGGACTATGGCTTAGACAGCATTCATCTGCTCAGTCTTCTGTGAACAAGGCAGAGGTTCTTAGGGCTGAATGAGGAGTATGAGTGAATGTCCTCGTCCCCCCAGGGCAGGCTTGGGGAGGGCGGGGGCGTAAAGAGGTCAGGGTAGGGAGCCCTGTGCTAGAGGACCTTGGAAGGCCCAGGAGTGAAGGAAGCTGGGGACTGAGGCCCTGAATCTCAGCTGCAGCAGGTGTAGTCCAGAATGTAGGATGAGCAAAGGTGGCTGTGCACCCCCTTCACAGCTCCTGGGTCTGCTGGGGACAAGATTAGCCTCTGCTGTTAGCTTCACCAGACCCAGCCTGCAATGGTCCCTGAGGAACTCTCTAGCACAGGGATGGGCAAACTTCAGCCCGCGGGCCACATCTGGCCTGCGGGACTGTCCCGCCCAGCCCTTGAGCTCCCGGGCAGGGAACCTAGCCGCCAGCTCCTCCCCTGCTGTCCCCCCTCCCGTGCAGCCTCAGCTCGCCGTGGCGCCAGCGCTCTGGGCAGCGTAGCACCATGGCTGGCTCCGGATGGGTGGCACGGCTCAGGAGCGGATTTACCAGTGAACACAGGGTGCCCTGGCCACAGGGCCGGGCACTCGGGTAGCTCAGCACCGGCTTCTCTCCGGCTGCCCCTGCTCCTCCTGAGTCCTCCATCCATGTTCGCAGGGCCGCATTCCGAAAGAGGCTTTAGAGTGGGGGTTGGATAGGGGGTGGAGTCCTGGGGACACGGTTAGGGGCGGGGGGTCCTGGGAAGGGGTGTTCAGGGGACAAGGAGCAGGGGGGATTGGATAAGCGTGGGAGTCCCGGGGGTCCTGTCAAGGGGCGGGGGTGTGGATGGGGGTCAGGGCAGTCAGGGGACAGGGAGCAGGGGGATTGGATAGGGGGTGGGTGTCCCGGGATGGGGTGGTCAGGGGACAAGGAGTGGGGGGGGGGGTTGGATGGGTTGGGGATTCTAAGGGGGGCAGTCAGGGGGTGGGAAGTGGGGGGGGAAGAGAGGGGGCATGGCCAGGTTATTTGGGGAGGCACAGCCTTCCCTACCCGGCCCTCCATACAGTTTTGGAACCCTGATGTGGCCCTCAGGCCAAAAAGTTTGCCCACCCCTGCTCTGGCAGCTCAGAGCAGCCACGCCCCATCCTTCCCCAAAACACCTCCTCCTTGCTCTGGGCCTACCCCTGAATTGGGGCCTGTGGAGGGCAGTTCCGCTGACCCTGCAATCTCCTTTACTCCAGGGCTATTCCCAGCAGGGAGAATACAAAGGGAAATCAGAATTCTACAGCCATTTACATAAAACTGCAGGATCTGAAGTGGCCAAAGCCCCTTTCCAAGGGTGGCAGCATCATGGTTCTTCCTGTGCACTTTGGTTGCTGTCACATGTGCCCTTTAACATCAGTGGGAGGGTCGGTGGGCTGGCCTGCTGGGAGGTGTCGGAGAACCTTTGCTGCCTGCTTTGTTTTCAGTTGGTGGCCCCCTGGGTTGTGAGCAGCTCTTCTGTGTTTGTTTCAGTGTAGTAGCCGTGTTAGTCTGTGTCAGCAAAACGAAAAGAAGAAAGAAAAACTTGTAGCACCTTAGAGACTAACAAATTTATTTCAGCATAAGCTTTCGTGGGTTACATCCGATGAAGTGGGTACTAACCCACGAAAGCTTATGCTGAAATAAATTTGTTAGTCTCTAAGGTGCTACAAGTTTTTCTTTCTTATTTTCGTTCTGTGTTTGTGTCTCTGACTCCTTCAGGGCAATGGTGAGAGAGAGACATGATACTAATTCCTCTGGTGATATAATGTGTGTAAGAGGGCCAGGCTGCTCACCAGTTACACAAGCTGCCAGGATCAGAAATAGCAATCAGTGGACAGCCAGGAGACTAGCTGCTTAGGGACTCTTTCCATAGAGTCACAGAGGAAGCTGCCTTCCTCCCAGGGACCCTCTCCAATACAGATTTGACTAGTAGGGGGGTGCTTATCTCCCCTTTTAGACAAGCAGGAGTTATTTAACAGCATTGCACTAATTTGTCAGACCTAAGAGGATGCCCAGATCTGGGAGCAGAGCTTGGTGATTAATGCCACTCACACGTCTTAATCCAGACCAGAGAAGGAAAGACAGTTTGAAGCTTTGAGGGACTTTGGGAAATGACGAGAGTCTGAACCAGTCATACAATGGCTCCAGCACAGGATCTCTAGTGTTTATGTAACGATGTGTGATGCACGCATATACAGACGCCATGACTGTCAGTTGGGATCATACTTTGGGCCTTGAGCACCAGAAGTACAGGCCTTTACCACTTGAGTTAAGGGAGAGCTCCATTAGCTATGAGACAGTAGTAGGCTATTCAGTCACTGGAACCAGCTACTATAGGGATATATGTTCACACACACACACACACACCAGTGTATTAAATGCAGGATCTATTTGGAGCACAATGTGTTATGGCGTGGGTGGGTGGCCACCTCAAAGTGAAAGTGTATTGAGAATAACAACATGAGGGGCTCTACATTCAGAGCTGGGCTAGTCTGGCCTGGTAAGCAGTGGGAGGGCAGGCATGTTAACACCTTTCCCAAGCTGCCATTTGTGCTCCAGAATCTCAGCTCTCATTTGTCAGTAAAGTAAATCTAAAGCTGCTGTGGTTGCATGTGAAAACATGTGAATGGAGTGTAAAGGTTGTAGTGATGTCTGCCTGAGTCTGGAACAATAGCTCTGAGAGGTGTGAATTGGCCCATGCATCTCAATGCGAGGTTAACTCTGATGCCCAGTGAAGATTATTTAAAAGCTAGCATTGTAACTATTCCATTGTTCATTAAAGTATGTGGGAAGAAGAAGGTGGGCTGTGGGAGAGGAAGGTCTCTAATCTCCACAATTGTCTGGGAGTGGCATCTCATTTTGGCACCATAGTGGATGGCATTTGGGAGATACCAACACTGGCTTTCTCTCCCTGCCAAGGAGCAAAGCCTGGGAGCCTAGGAGAGTTCAGGAGGGCATTCCAGCCCACCAACGGGGAGCCATGCTCAAGGAGCCCAGCGGAGCCAAGCAAATACTGTCATATTCCAAACATCTGCTCAATCTGCAGTGAGTGGTGCCCCATGTGTGTGGAGCTTTTTTTGTGGGGTGGGGCTTGGAAAAGTACCATCACCTTTTTTCCTCCAACTTGACCCCTGAATTAATATGTTAAAATGTGAGTTTTCCAGGAAGCTTCCAGAGTCTGCTGTCACTGTGTTGCTCTCCATAGCCATGCAAGACACTGGTGTCTCCCAGTGACACCAATATGTCCAGGGTGAGGATGGAGGATAGGATTCAGAGAGGGCAAGTCTCCATTTGAATGCAGAGGAAAGCAGGAGACTTCCATAGGGAGTTATGGCAAGTTGGTTAATCTCCTTACTACTGGTGTTGGTTGCTGCTGTGATACAGAGCTGACTTTGCAGAACTTTGAAAGTCCCCTGCTTAGCTCTGCATTCCAATGGGAGCTGCACTCCCGGAGACAAGCCTCAGTCTACCTCAGAGTCTCAGAATATCTTCCTGGTGGCTCCTCTTTGGTGGTTCATTGCAATGCTATTGCTATAGGCTGCACAATGGTTCCCTCTGCTCTGTGAGTCAGCATCATAAGTGGAGTCTCTTTATATGTCCCTGCACTTTTCCTGTAGCCTCAGGTGGCTTTTATCATAGCCAAGGGGTCAGATGGGCCTCCTGAGTCCTTGTACCCACTGCTCCCACCCAACCAAGGTGGCACTTCATCCTCTTGTCTGCATCTCCTCTAGTGTAGACCTTACACACCCAGAGTTACAGCTCCTCCTAGTGAGACTCGTGCATAGAGGGAGTGAGCAGTGCATCCTCAGAGCCATGTCATCCACCCCCCACCCCAGTGTAGCCACGTGCCCTCAGGTGATGTGCACAGTATCGCAGGGACCCCTGCAGGACCAGCACACACATTCCAGAGTAAGAGGATCTGAGAAGGGCAAGACTGACAGCTTCTGTCTTGGTAATTCTGCATCCTCATCAATGGGGGACTGAATCCTCCTTCCCTCACATACGGCACATTCTCCTCATAGATTTAGGGGGTGAATTCCCCCCCCACACACACACACACACATACTTCACACTCTGGTAATGGGGTTGAGGCATGGGTCCTGGCTTCCTGCCAACACACGTCAGAATCTGTTAATGAAATTAGGGTAGGAATCCCCTAAAACGCAGTTCAGACACTATGAGGATGGGGTATGGATCCCCCATACACGTCAGACTCTGTTAATGCGGTTGGAGCATGGATCCTCCATACATATTTCACATGCTGTTAATAAGGATAGCAGAGTAAATGGGGCAAACTCCTGATGCAGCCCAAACCCTTAATCCTGACCCTACCAGAGGGAGCTAGGGTAGTTTGCGGGGAAGGGGCAGCATGAGGAGCAAAGGAATGGTGAAGAGTTTTCACTGGTTTTATTTGCTGTACAGCCCAACCTTTGTCCTTCCAGCCCCACTAAGGATTAGTGCCTCCAAAAGATCACTGAGTGCACCCTGCTAACCTGCACAGTACTGTCACTGCAGAGACCCTTGTCTCATGGAGACTCACAGTGCTCCAGCTACATAGTTAGGGGCCTCTCAGCACCCAGAATTAATTTCTGCTCCTATGTTGCGGTACCTTTTCCCCCACCCTTTGTCTGCCTTGTCTTCATGATAAGCTCTTCGGGATAGGGGCTGTGTTTTACTATGTTTTTCTACTGCTTCTAGCACGATGGGGTCTTAATCCTCATTGGGAGGCACTAGATAGATCAGGGGTCTCAAACACGCGGCCCGCGTAGTTATTTCCTGTGGCCCGCCATAGGCGCCGACTCCACTGGCAGCCAAGCTCCAAACATTACTGAGTGTTTGTATTTTATTAAAACCCCTCTTTGCATTACAGTTTTTAAAAAGTTAATACATTGACTTTTAATAGGATACTATATTACTCTTCATACTTGACTATACTTTTGTATCATTGTATGAAAAGGTTTCAGTGATGTGGCCCTCAGGCCAATTTACTAGTTCTCATGTGGCCCTTGTGGTGATTTGAGTTCGAGATCCCTGAGATAGAGAGAGAGAGAGAGAGAGAGAGAGAGAGAGAGAGAGAGATGGATGTTGTCAGGTTGGATGGATTCCATCGGGTCTGGAAAGATTAGGACTAAGTCTGTCCATTCTGGCTACTGGATATGCTAAGGGTCTGGAAGAACCAGATGGATACAAATGCCAAGAAGGGGGAGAGAGTGTTTATTAATGGGGCCAAACTAGGAGGAATGGAATGGAAAATCCAAAAGAAAGTCTGAAAGGCAATCAGGAAGCATTGCCAGCCTGTGAGATTGATCAGGCTGTGGAATCATCTCCGAAGAGAAGGGCTGGGAAATGCAGACCTAGAGACATTTAAAACTGGACTGGCAATGCCCTGGAAAATCCACTGTAGGAAACAATCTTGCACTAGATGGGACCTAAGTGTTGATACCAATGGATTCAATTCTTTATTGATAAGACATCAGATAATTCAGCTCAGTCAGTTTATTGAGCATAGATAAATCAGCACAATACAGAAAGGGTTAAATACTTTACCCAATCAGGGTAAAGCTTACATCTTCACTGTTCCAAACGGATTACAACAACCTGTTTTTATACCCCACGTGTTTACAACAGATAGAAAATTCTACAGATTCCACTTCATTAATTAAAGCACTTACACACCTGTTCTGATCTAGTTTCTAATTATTTTGCAGGTCACAAAGACATCTGAAAGCATCTTATACCAATTATCCCTAAAACTAGTTCTGTTCATATTTGGCAAGCCTTAACAGAACATACATCTTGTTTTTGTTGGTTTCTATATGTACAAGGAACAGGTGTCATACAAAGTTTACCTATTAGTACATTTCTACTATAAGCTTAGCATGAATTGCATAGCATGACAGAAGTATGTTAGTAGTTATACAACTTAGCATATGTGATATTATCTGACATAAGGCTTTTCCCAGGCACTCCCTTTCAGGAACTTCTGGAAACTGGAGCCCCTCCCCCATGGGAAGGGCCCTGTGTAAATCACAATTCTATTTTATTTTAATTTTTTTAGAACATTCATGCCAATGTAAACAGAAAAGTGTTGAATTTTACAGCGTTTTCATGGAATTAATTTTACAACTAAATTTAATCAGTTTCAAGGACTGTAAACTCAGGTAACGTTTTGTATTAAAGACTACATTGTAGATATTTTCCTTTAAAAAAAACATATTTAAAAGCTCATGGTTTGGGGGCACTTTCATGATTTCCATGCCCTCCATGAAATTGTGGTTTACACTGGGCCCAACTCATGGGCAATAGAGAGACTCCTTGCTACCTGAGAAGGGAATAACCTCAGATATTGAAACGAGCTGGGTCCCAGCTGCTGGGATGAACTCTGCCACCAAGACTACTGCTGGGCAGATCTAAGGTGTCATTAGTCTTTATTACCAGCAGGTGTCACTGTCCTCAAGTCAGGAATAAAAATGAGCACTCTAGGAAATATAAAGTATCAGAGGGGTAGCCGTGTTAGTCTGGATCTGCAGAAGCGACAAAGGGTCCTGTGGCACCTTATAGACTAACAGAGGTATTGAAGCATAAGCTTTCGTGGGTCAATACCCACTTCTTCGGATGCAAGGAAATATAAAGTGTCCTGTGTTCTTGTCTTTCCTTGTTAACTAAAGCACCTTTACCCACCCTGTCCAAGCCAGCCTCTGCACTAGCGCAGGTCTGCTCAGTGAGATGGCCTAATACGCTCCCTTATGTCTGCACACACTCACGCTCTAACACAGGCGTGACAGAGCTGCAGTCCCCTATTCAATCCCTTCAGTCCTTTAAGCGAAATGGGACAAGGAAGAGGTCTTTGTATCTGCACCCATATCAGATTTAGGATAGGGTCTGAGGGTGCATCAGGGTCCGAGTTCAGATTCCATGGCACAGAAATTTCAGCAGTCTCAAGAGATTTGCCTGCATCTGAACTGGAACCAGAAAATAGGCTTCTTCTGGGTTTGATCCAACCCAGATCCCAAATGGAGGGGTGGGTTTGGATCTGGGGAAGCTCTTACAGGGGTCAGATTTGAGGATCCAGTTTCAATCTCGACTTTAAACAGTGTTTGAATTTGGGGGAAGGGGTACAAGTGGGAGGGATGTGCCCAAAGCTGCTTCTTAGGCCTGGTCTACACTTAAAACGTAGATTGACATAGCTACGACACTCTTAGGTGTGAAAAATCCAGACCCTTGAGTGCTGTAGCTATACCAACCCAACCCCTGTGAGATCCAGCTAAGTCTAAGGAACTGGTAGGGAGGTGGCAGACAAATCCTTCCTGTCGCTGTAGTCTGCATCTATGGTTCAGAGTTACAATGGTATAGCCACGACACTGTAGCTATGCCACTATAGCGCCTGTAGTGCAGACACAGCCTAAGGTTGTAAACGCTTTGGGCAATGACTGTCTTTTTGTTCTGTGTTTGAACAGTGCCTAGCACCATGGGGTCCTGGTCCCCGGCTCCTAAGCACTAGAATCATACAAATAATAATAATTATAATAAGAGAAAAAAGGGTGAAGCTCGTCATGGAAAGTGCACCCCTCCTATCCTCCCACTCCAAACACTGTCTTTCTGCTACACACTCCCAAGGTGTCCAGCTGATCGGTTAACACCGCTGAACTTTTTCCTGGTTGGATGATAAGATCCTTGGCTGTTGGAAGTTTCTTCCCCTATGTTTGTTCAGCACCTAGAACAATGGGAACCCATCCCGGCCGAGGCCTTTGGATGCTGCCAAAATGCAAATAAATAACAAAGAATTATAACTGCTTAGACAAAATGTAAATGCTAATTAGAGAGAAATGCTAAGGACAGCTAGAGGAATGTCAGCTAAGGAGGTTAGGTTGAAATGCCAGGGGGGAGTTCATGCACTCACGTGAATCAGCGTGACCAGAAGAGTATACATTGTTTTGTGCTTGCTCAAAACAAAACAAGCCCACAAAGATTTGGCTGAAAGCTATTATCTCCGAGAATGCCAATGGGAATTCAGACTGGAAAGGCCAAATCAGGTGTGTGCATCCCTGCACTGAGACACATGCTTGCATACTCTAGCAAACACACCGTCCTGTGCCTGACTACAGTGGGCTAGTGAAAAGCCTGAGATGTTTCTTTCAGCCAAACTATCCCCCACACCTGGTACATAATTCAAAAAAAGAGCCATTGAATACAATGTATTTGTTTTAATCAGGGAAATAAGTTCTTCCCCTGTTCCAATAGCTCTCCAGGGCTCCAGCACTACTGTAGATAGTTAAGGCTCAGGTTCCTATGAGCGTTTGTATTTATTTTTATTGCTTTGCCATTTGTGCTTCGTGGTTGGTGCATTCACAAGGTAGCTGACTCCCAAAAGCAGCAGGGGAGCAGGGAAGGTGAAATACTGGACTGTAAGGAACTCTGATTCTGGGTCTCACTGCTGCAGCAGCACAGATACCCCCTACTCTTAGGGCACAGGATCAGCTGACCCTGTTTCAGATAGTGGCCAGTTTGCCAATTATTTTGATCTCTCTGCCCACAGATTTGCCTCTGGGACCCCTCTATGCCCATCTACCAGGGCTGCCAGGGACCTCTGGTGCTCATGAACTCTGTCGCCAGCCTTTAATCACTGTGTACCCTTCCTCATGCTTAGCCCACCTGTGCTCTCAGGTCTCTGTAAGCTGAAAAGAAGTATCTTTGTCAGGCCAGCCTCAGCTGGGAGGGTTTTATCTGTCAGAACACGTTGCCCATCGCTGGGGCTTGTGATCCTGTAATTGTACACAGGAGAGCTGCTTAGTATGTAGATTAGCACTGGCTATTTCCATCAAGGTCAGGAGGACACATCAACTGTGACCTTTCTAGTGATGGTCTTGCAGGGAACAGGATGCACACTCCTGAGAGACCTGTTCTGCACAGATGTAGTGGGTAGAGATACAGCCATAGGAGTGGGCAGGTCTGTGTTCTTGGAGGTAGTTAACACAGGCACCTATGATGAGTGGGGGTGGAGAACCCTCAGCATGTATCAAAACTGCCTAATCTCAAGATTTTGGCGTGAGACTCAGGCTCTTAGGATAGCCTTTAAAGCCTGCTTTCTTTCAGTAGTGCAGTGGCCATGAACACTACAGAAAACGAAGGTGGATGGATCAATCGGAATATTGTCCAGGCAGGATGCAAGGAACACAGTCGAGGGGTTAAGGGGAGGGATATTTCTTTTCTTGGGGTTTTAGTGGTGATCAGAGGCTTTTGTGACTCTGAACTCACACTCAATCAGAGGCCAAAGAGAATGGGCTTCATCTAGCACTTTAGCAATACCTGCCTCTCTCCCTCCCTCTCCCTTTGTCTGTGTTAGGCAAAATATGTCACCCCATTTGACAACTCTCACACCCTGGGACTGCGCCAGCTGATAGTCAGACAGATGGTACTGTAGAATATTTCCCGTGAATGAGCACTAGTGGCTCCTGATCTTGCTGCTCCCTGGGGCCTGGCACTCCCTTCACATTGACTGGCAAATCAGATTATGTGCTGTTATTAATATAGCATGATCCAATGGCTGGAAGCTGCAGCTAGACAAATGTAGACTGGAAATAAGGCATAACAGTGGGGGTAATTAACCATTGGAACCATTTAGGAAGGGTCATGGTGGATTCTCCATCACTGACAATTTTTAAACCAAGGTTGGATGTTTTCCTTAAAGCTCTGCTCTAGGGATTATTTAGGGGACGTTCTCTGGCCTCTGTTACGCAGGAGGTCAGACTAGACTATCGCAATGGTCCCCTCTGGCCTGGGAATCTATACTCACATTCAGACACACACATTGGAGAGGCAGCCTCAAGGGGAGGCTATTGAGTTTGATGAGTGTCTCATACTTCATGAAAAGCAGCTTCCAGCAGATTGATCGGGCAGTCTCACCGGGGGCTCAGGGCGACGGATATGATTAGCATTGAACTTGGCCCTGATCTCACACCTGATCATCCACATTCTCCTGAGCTTCCCACTTCCTCAGGGAGCCACCTGCCTTCCACCTTCCTTCTGGGCTGGCTGGCTCTCGCCTCCTCTGGGCTTCCCGTGCATGAGTCCATCAGACTGTGAAGAGAGCAGGACAGCCAAGCACTGAGCAGCCCTGGAGGAGTCACCTAGCCTGAGAAGCTTCTCATCAGGAAACTGCTCCGTTATCCTGGCAGTAATGGAGACAAAAGAAATTAGAGTGGGGCCCTGGAGTTGCAGTAATGAGAAGGGGCAACCTTGCAACAACCAGGCAGGTGAGGGTACCAAAGGGGCTTCCCCAGCTCTAAACATCAGTTTGGAAACATCCTTTCATCACATCTTCAATCTGGAATCGGGCACTCTCTGTCTGTTGGCCTATCTCTCCCTCTCTCTTTCGGGAGCCATACGATGACGCAAGGCCAGCCCTGCTGAGAGAGGCGGGGAAAATTCCTGCTAATTGGACCAGTCCAGGGCCGGCTCCAAGCACCAGCTTTCCAAGATGGTGCTTGGGGCGGCATCGAGAATTGGGCGGCAGTCCGAGTCCCACGGCGGCAATTCGGCGGCAGGTCCGCCGCTCTTCCCGCCGCCGAATTGCCACTGCGGGACTCGGACTGCCGCCCCATTCTCGCCCGCCGCCACGGCAATTCGGCGGCAGGTCCGCCGCTCTTCCCGCCGCCGAATTGCCACTGCGGGACTCGGACTGCCGCCCCATTCTCGCCCGCCGCCACGGCAATTCGGCGGCAGGTCCGCCGCTTTTACCTTGCCGCTTCGGGACTCAGACTGCTTGCGTCGTGGGCGGGGCCCCACAACATCGCCCGGCGTTGGGGGTGGGGCCGCGGCAACTGCTTGGGGCGGCAGAATTGTCAGAGCTGCTCCTGGCCCACTCTGTAAAGGCAGAAGGAAGTGTGGGGGTGGAGGCTCTTTTGTCTCATAAAACAAAGCCACCTTTACACTTGCAAGAGTTTTCCATTCACAGCAGGAAGCCATTGATTAAAAGTGTTGTAATAGGGTCAGCTGAGGCCAGCACGTGTTGTTATGAAACCAGTAGGGACATGTGAGCCACATTCTTATAGGAGTATGCTGGCACTGCCATATGGGAGAGATCATTGGCCCAGCTAGTCCTGTGTCCCACCTCTTGCCATACCAGAAGAGATGATTAGCCTAGCTAGCCTGATATCCCACCTCCAGCAGCAGACAGTACCTGCTGCTTTAGAAGAAGATGAAAACATCTTGATAAATTGGAGAATTGGTCTGAAATCAACAAGATGAAATTCAGTAAAGACAAGTGCAAAGTACTGCACTTAGGAAGGGAAAATCAAAGGCACAACTACAAAATGGGGAATAATTCACTAGGCAGTAGTACTGCTGAAAAGGACCTGGGGATTACAGGGGATCACAGGTTCAGAGTAGCAGCCGTGTTAGTCTGTATCCACAAAAAGAACAGGAGTACTTGTGGCACCTTAGAGACTAACACATTTATTTGAGCATAAGTGGACTGTAGCCCACGAAAGCTTATGCTCAAATACATTTGTTAGTCGATAAGGTGCCACAAGCACTCCTGTTCTTTTTAGTGGATCACAGATTGAATATGAGTCAATAATGTGATGCAGTTGCAAAAAAGTTTATCATCATTCTGGAGTGTATGTGTAACGCCGACAGACCCCGGTCAATAACTGGGGTAGCATCTGTTAACCACCTAGTTTGTCTGTCACCCACAGATGTAACCACAGCCTGTGTCTCAGTCTTGAACCCTCTGTCAGAATACACAGAATATCCCTGATTAATGCACTGAGGTACTCTGGTCACAGAACCAGTGGATATAAATGGCAAAACCTCAAAATGAATAGGAGTCACATCCCATTATGCCATAGCTTCTGCAACTCACATTTCCTTCCTATGTGTATCACAGAAACAGAGTCTTCAAATTAACAGAGAATCATATCCTTTTGTTCTCCCTTCACCTGCCTCATATTAGTCACATGACCAAAGATTCTAATAGCTCTCTTAATTTATGCTGATTCTAATAGCCCTCTTAATATCAACAGAGGACACATCACTGATCAAAATGATCCTATAGGGATCTAACCCTAACTGTGTACGAGTTTCCATTATCTTAATAATATTAATACAGTGCACAAATTCAATAATGTTCAATAACACCATATTCTTGTATAACTAACTGCTGCAATATTCCTCAAAAGAATTCAGAGGTGAGCTCTGAGCAAAAAGTCCCTGTCTGTTCAGGCACCAATTTTTAACCTTTGTGTGGGCTAGAATTCACTTCATTTCCTGTCTCCAGTGCCTTAAAAAACCCCAACTCCGATAGAAAGTAGCTGGAGACCCAGAGTTCAGTCTCTAAGGATTTTCAGCAAGGATTGCACAGGGTCAACCTCCTCACATTCAATCCCAAAAGGAACTAAAGAAATGAATTTAATTAAATAACTTTATAAAATCTTATGATAAAGAAATAATCTAATTTTTACAGCATGACATGGCTATTTCATAATCCATAGACATTACCTTCACAGTTACACATAAACATAAATAAATAAAGAAAACAAATTAAAATCTGAACAGTTCAGTCCCCACAGAAATACAGTGAGAAGAAACTGAAAGTTCCCAAAAGCTTAGGTTTTGTTCACCTAAGTCTCAGTTAGAGTCTTTGATCACCCTTTATACTGTCTGCTGAGTCTAAAACAGTGGTCACCTATTGGTCAATCACGATCGGCTGGTCGATCCTAGAGCGATCTCCGGCAGCAGTGCAGTGTGGCTGCCTACCTCGGCCCCACGCCACTCCCAGAAGCGGCCACTGCAGTCCCACGGCCCCGGGGTGGGGGGGGCAGGGGTCTCCCTCCGCACATTGCTCCTGCCTGCAAGCACCACCCCCGCAGCTCCCATTGGCTGGGAGAGCTGCAGGGGCGGTGCTTGCAGAGAGGGGCAGTGTGTGGAATCACATGCCTCCTGCCTCCCCCAGGGGCCACAGGGGCACATTGGCCTCTTCTGGGAACAGTGTGGGGCTGGGGTAGGCAGAGAGCCTGCCTTAGCCTCGCTGCGCCCGCCGCCGACTGGGAGCCACCGGAGGTAAGTACTGCCCGGCAGGAAGCCGCACCCCAACCTCCATCCCTGAGCCCACACTCCATACCCCCTCCTGCACCCCAAACCCCAGCCCTGAGCCCCCTTCCGGAGCCAGCACCCAAAACCCTCTCCTGTACCCCAAACCCCAGCCCTGACCCCCCTCCAAGAGACAGCACCTTGCACTCCCTCTGGCACCCCAACACTCTGCCCCAACCCAGAGCCCCGTCCTGCACCCAAACTCCCTCCTAGAGCTTGCACCCCTCACCCCCTCCTGCACCCCAACACCTTGCCCCAGGCTCAGCCCAGAGCCCCCTCTCACACTGCAAAACCCTCGGCCCCAGCCCAGAGCGTGCACCCCCTCCCCAACCCCAACCCCCTGCCCCAGCCCGGTGAAAATGAGTGAGGGTGAGCAAGCGACCGGAGGGGGAGGGAATGGAGTGAGCAGGGCGTGTCCTCAGGCAAGGGACGGGGCCTCAGGGAAGGGGCAGGGTAGATCCTGGGTTGCCCTTAGATTCAAAAAGTGATCTTGGGCATAAAAAGGTTGGAGATCATTAGTCTAGAACAACATCTTCCCTCCACTTGCTTGTAGTCATCTTCAGTTGGAATCCATGCAGACTCTTCTGCTGAAATCACTGCTAGCCAGTCAGCTAACTGATTAACCAACCACTCAGTTAAGTGTATAGATTTAAAGAAAACCCTGTTACAAGAAAATACAAAACTAAGAAAAGAAAAATAGAAATGACTCTTTCCCCATTACTACATTTAAAGAAAAGTTGGTGACTCAGACTAGTTGAAACAATTTAACTAAAACAGTTTGACTAAAATCAAAACAATATTCAAAGCCTACAATTAAAATAGACGTTATTTTTCCCTCCCGATTTCCCTTTGCTATAAGTAGCATTGCCCAGGCTTTCCTGTTAGCGGGTTAACATTAACAATATCACTAACCTGCTGCAAAATGCTTCAGAGTTAGGGAGAACAGCCTGCTTTCTGCTCCTGGGCTCAGCTTCTCCCAGCTCACACAGGGAACATGGCCTTCTGCAAAGCAGCTGCCCTGACTGCTTGCCCTCCTGGAGCCTAACCCCAGCAGCACAGAACCTGCTGGAGCAGACCCAAAACTACCACACCCAATTCCAGAAGCTTCTGGCTGTGGAGTGCTTAATCTGCATAGCAAGAGACGCGGCCAAGATGGCGAAAGTGGAACAGAAAAAGAAACGTACCTTTAGGAAATTCACCTACAGGGGTGTTGATCTGGATGAGCTCCTCGATATGTCCTATGAGCAGCTGATGCAGCTGTACGGTGCTCGCCAGCGCAGGCATCTGAACCGTGGCCTGCGTGCTGCGTCGTAAGCGGCATTCCCTCTTAAAGCACCTTCACAAGGCCAAAAAGGAGGCCCCTCCCATGGAGAAGCCAGAGGTAGTGAAAACTCACCTGAGCAATATGATTATCCTCCCCGAGATGGTGGGCAGCATGGTCCGTGTATACAATGGCAAAACCTTCAACGAGGTGGAAATCAAGCCCCGAGATGATTGGCCACTACCTGGGCGAGTTTTCCATCACTTGCAAGCCAGTGAAACACGGCAGACCTGGTATCGGTGCCACCCACTCATCTAGGTTCATTCCTCTGAAGTAAATGATGCTTCAGGAAAATGTTTTCTATATGTAAATAAAGAAAATGCTCCTGACCGGAAAAAAACAAAAACAAAAAACCAGTGACCCAGACACAACTCCCTCCCTCCAATGGGTCTCCTAAAGAGATATCTCCCTATTAGGCACATGGGTTACATATGAACAGAACTGTCATATGTAAGACATAGGAGGTAATTGTCCCACTCTTCTTGGCACTGGTGAGGCCTCTGTTGGAAAACTGTGTCCAATTCTGACCGCCACAATTTAGGAAAGATGTGGCCAAACTGGAGAGAGTTCACAGGAGAGCAACAAAAATGATAAAAGGCTTTAAAACCTGACCTCTGAGGAAAGGTTAAAAAACTGGATATGCTTAATCTTGAGAAAAGCAGACTGAGAAGGGACCTGATAACAGTCTTCAGATATGTTAAGGGCTGATATAAAGAGGACTGTGGTCACTTGTTATTCACGACTATTGAAGGTAGGACAAGAAGTAATGGGCTTAATCTGCAGCAAGGGAGATTTAGGTTAGATATTAGGAAAATCTTTCTAACAATAAGGATCATTAAACTCTGAAATAGGCTTCCAAGGGAGGTTGCGGAATCTCCATCATTAGAGGTTTTTAAAAAGAGGATGCACAAACACAAATCAGTGATGGTCTAGTTTTCCTTGGTCCTAGCACAGCGCGGGGGGCTGGACTTCATGACTTCTCAAGGTCCTACATTTCTATGATTCTATGATTGAAGAAGGCCAGGAAGAAACAAGGACCACAAAGCTTCCCCATTCTAATGTCAGCTCTCTCCCCGGCCTTCCCAGGGCTCCTCGCTACACCTCTCCCTGCTAGCGTCTCAAACCAAGTCCCCTAATAACCTGGTGTGATTTTGCAGCAGTGCAGTGATTGTGGAAACAGGCTCCCAGCACTATGCAAACTTCAAATGTTTAAGAGCAAAGCATCCATCCTAATTACAGTACCATCATCAGGGTTTAAGTCTGCTCTACCAATCTCTCTAATCTGCTTTCTCAGGGCACCAGCAGAAGCATTATTTATAGCCCACTCTTGCTTACTAAAAGTCCCCCAACTAATAAAGTAATAGGATTCTAGCCTCGAAATACTCCTCCTACAATACGCATGCACGCACGCACACACACACACAAATCACATCTCCAGTCAAAGCCCTTCTGGCAAGAGCAGCCTCCAGGGGAGGGACTAACAAGGAGCTATAAGAAGCCTACGAGCAGAGAGCAGAAGCCTCCTAGTAACTTGGCTAACGAAGGAGGGGCTGGAAGAGGAGCTGGGCTCTGTTCACTCATCTCACAGGTAAGACCTCTCTCCCTCCCATCCAGTACTCTGGGGGAAGGTCGGTTACCCTGTGTGGTTACGTTGTGAGCTCACTGGGGCAGGGACCCTTCTGGGTCTTGTAAAGCGCTAAGGACGAGTAATGTTAATAATCAACAGCTGGGTAGGTGGGTAGCACTTTCTGGCCCGCAGGGGGCTAAAAGAGGGCTGCCTGCCTGCTGAGACACTAAAGGACTTTGCCGACCCCATGCAGGGAACCCAGGAGCCTGCATGTGGTTGAGCTGGAAACCAGAGAACAGAAGTGCTAATATATCAGAGTAGGAGATGCCCCATCCTAACCAAGCCATAATATGTCTCCAAATCCCTAGTGAACCCTTCCTCACCACAGCCTTAG